>JAPDVU010000009.1:8167329-9398995 GCA_026230045.1 Corynorhinus townsendii
GCTTCCTCAATGGAGACCCAGATGTCCAGATATCCCGAGTCAGAAGGTAAATAAAGCTGCCGAGATGAGAAAGCTACACCTTAGATGACCACTGACTAAAAACCCCACAAACCCCAGGCCAAATTCAGAGGCCAACGATGCTGCTCATTGTCTGTCCTCAATCTTTCCACACGAAACTCTTTCTCCCTGAGCTCTGAAATTTCTGTGTTATCAGATTTCTTTCACTTAGCTGCTGTTCCTTTCTTCAAACCTTCTTCTAACCAAATGCCAGCCTGTTGCCGGTAGAAAGATCCCATTCCATAATTTTAAGAGGAAGGAATAGCCCAATGATGGTCCCTCCCGTCTCCAGCATTCACATTCCATTAAATCATTAGCGTTTAGACTTCTTTGGTTTCATGGCTTTGGGGAGGGGTGAGGCAAGATGACCAACAGGCGGTGATAGTTGGTGCATTTTTTACCTACCTGGGAAGGGTGTAATGCGAATTACGCCCAGCTTAACGATTTAAAGTGTATAAAACACCTTGTACTCCTCGAGGCAGCACCCGGAGTGTAAGACTGGAAACACTCCACTACTGCGAAAACAATGCAGGTAGAACATAAAAGCCACTCCCCTAAAGAGCTCCACAGCAAAGGGAATTACCACTGACTTTAAGAGTTTGTCCCAATCGAAGGCAGTCTAAGGAAAAATTAAAAGAAGGCAGAACACTGAATAAAACGTGATCAAATACAAGGATTAAAGCATGCATGTGGTTTAACAGACACTGCCAAGATAAAGGAGAAAGTTCTAAATAAACGAATGTCCACGAGCTACATGAGCAGAAAGCTAGGAAGGTCGAGAAATATATTTAAAGCATCTACACCTTTATTAAAACACACTTTTTAAATTTGTGGTAAAACACACGTAACATAAAATGGACCGTCGTAACCATTTTTAAGGGCGCAGTGAGTGGTGTTAAATATATTCCTGTTGCTGAGCAACCAACTTCCAGAATTCTTTTTCTCTTGCAAAACAAAAACTCTGTATCCCTTAAACAACTCCCCACTGCCTCTTCCCCAGCCCCTGGCATCACCATTCTGTTTCCTGTCTCTGAATGTGACTGTACCAGCTACATCATGTAAGTAGAATCATACAGTTTTTGCCTTAAACACACACACACACACACACACACACACACACACACACACACAACCTTTAATCGGCTAGCAGAGGCGAATGGAAAAATCTAAAGTACAGAGACAGAAAAACAGGAAGCAAAAAGTGACCTGGGGAAGATTCTAGATTTCAGTGTCTATATAATGACCCCAGTCATAACATTAGTTATCAGATGTGGGTACAGGTTCTCTTTTCTAAATGTCTTTAAACAAAACAGGAAAGAAAAGAAAAAAAAACCATGAGCAGAGGTAGACTGGGGAAACTCCAGATGTCAGTATCTGCAAATGACTCTATAACATTGATTAGCTGAAGCGGATTCGGATCCCCTTCTCCAGATGTCTTTAAAGCAAAGATGAAATCAGTCTCATCTTCCAGTTTCGTTAAGATTTGATTCTAAAGAGGGAAGTTCGTATCCTTCTATCAGACTCACAGTCAATCAGAAAGTCACACTCTTTGTAGCAACGCACCAGTCACTGATCTGATGCTAAAACAGTCTGTCTACAAGCTTCCTTAGACATTCTCTGATTGAGTTAACGGGTTGCTGAGACACAATAATGTGTACATGGAAGACTGTTATTTATTCACGTTTTTCTTATTGACAGTAAAAATATCTCATTTGATCTCAAAACAAAAAGACAATAACCTGAAAATCACAAACTTCAACGGCCTCAGAAATACGCTGACTGATAATCACAGAGAAAGGCGAGTCCCTCTAAAACCAGTGCTGATGCTGACGCTAATTTCAACCTTAAGAGAACAATACAAACAAAAAGTTACAAGTCTGATGGGAAATTTCCCTCAGCATATTACGTATTTTAATGACATCTGGGACTCTGTGCCCTGCAATTGGGAAATCACGAAGCAAATTTAATAGAATTGCTCCTTCAGGAAAGAATTATCCCTCAAAACTTCTGAAAGAGCCAAACTGTCATTCTGGGAATAACTTTTTTTTTCTTTTCCTTTGCCCCACCTTGTTGGTATTTCCTTGTTATAAGCAAATGCCCCCAGGCTCTGACCCAGCTTCAGACAAAGAGCCAGTCGAGTGGGTCCAGGAAAAAGACATTAGCCAATTGCGGATTAGCAAAACTGTGATCGGGATTAAGAAGTGACACAGAAAAGGAACACCCTGAAAGGGTGCATAAAAGGGCCAAAAAGGCAGCCTGCAAGTACGCTCTTCACCTCTCCGATTCGCCTGGACACGCTCAACCTTTGCAGGCACATCATGTCTTGCTCATCTCGGATCTCCTCCTCCCGGGCTGGAGGCAGCAGCTCCGTCAGGGTGTCTGCTGGGGGCGGCAGCAGAAGCAGATGTGGTCTGGGGGGCAGCTCGGCCCGGGGCTTCCGAGGAGGAGCCGGCAGCTGGGGCCTGAGCGGGGGGTTGAGCGGTGGCTTTGGAGGGGGTTTGGGTAGCTGCTCAGTCGGGAGTGGTTTTGGAGGAGCTGCAGGCTCTGGACTTGGCTTTGGTGGAGGTTCTGGTTTCGGCGGGGGCTCTGGATTCGGCGGGGGCTCTGGATTCGGCGGGGGCTCTGGATTCGGCGGGGGCTCTGGATTCGGTGGCAGTGCTAGCGGAGGCTTCTACGGCTGTGGTGGTGGTGGCTTGGGTGGTGGTACTGGCGATGGCGGGCTTTTCTCTGGAGGTGAAAAGCAAACCATGCAGAACCTCAATGACCGCCTGGCCAATTACCTAGACAAGGTCAGAGCCCTGGAGGAGGCCAACACTGATCTGGAGAACAAAATCAAGGAGTGGTATGACAAGTATGGGTCCAGGTCTGGAGATGGTGGATCCGGAAGAGATTACAGCAAGTACTACCCCATCATTGAAGATCTCAGGAATCAGGTAAGACCCTATCCACCGCTGAGCTTCTATTGGTCTCTTTTGCTTTCATTCAGAACCTGTACAGTAATGAAGATGTTAAGCCAAGGAATTATTTGAAAACACAGTTGTTTGTTGGATATTTAAAATGGGAGTTGGTGTGTTTCAACTATGACAGTACTGCAGACTGCATCCAACCACGTTAATTTTCTGTTTGCATCTCAAATCTGAGTATTTCTACATAAGAGTAAAATTTATACAACGACAGGCGGCTGGTTAACATGTATGTATGAGTGATGACAATGAGTCAAAACCAGCTTAGTCTGTTTCAGGATTGATTCTGGCAGGTTGACATACTTTAGAGTCTTGCTAGATTTAAATGGTCTTTACAACCATTTATCTTTCTAGGAAATCTGGTGCAAATATTATATAAGAATGTGGCGGACTCTAAAGTATCTTGCCACCATTGTATGGAAAATATATTTTTCAAGACATTTTAAGAAGTGGAGCTCACTTTTCACACTATTTTCTGAAAGAGCTCGTGGAATAACTGATTTTCCAAAGAGTGAAAGTATGCAGAGGGCTGTGTTCTATGCCTATTCCAGTAACTGCAAACAGTTAACCTTTCTGCGGAAAGATATAGTCTAAATACACCCCGATCCTCAGTACAAGTGCCCTCACTAAGCAAGTTCTCAAAGCAATTCACCTTTGAAAGCTACCTCAGCGGCTTCGACCCTCACAGGCGGGCATGCGGACACAGGTAAAAAGCACCCACGATTCATTCGCTATTTGTGCCTTTTCTAGCTCATTACTGCTGCTATTGAAAACGCCGGCATGGTGTTGCAGGTCGACAATGCCAGATTGGCTGCGGATGACTTCAGACTAAAGTAAGAAAACTGAAGACGTGAAAACAAGTGCTGTGGGAAAAGTGAAATTCAATCTGTTTGCTTACGTCATTCCAATTTTTTTTAAAAAAAAACCTGTCAGGGGATCAAGACCTAAATTCACAAACGTCCCAAATGTAAACTTTCAAAACCATCATCCCACCCACAAGGAAAAGAGAGAAATGAAGAATGACTTTTTTTGGCATAAAAATGATTAGCCAGCAAAAGAATTAACATTAGGCTCTTCTTTTTCTTTACTAGGGAAAAAAAATCCTAAGATTAGCAGCCTTCCTTGGTCAAATAGCTCCCAGGAGAACACTCCTTGTTGAGTACAGAAGATCGGGCGTTCTCTTTGACGTGTACCGCTCTGTCTTACGGCTGCCCCTTCCAGGTATGAGAATGAGCTGCACCTCCGGCAGACCGTGGATGCCGACATCAACGGCCTTCGGAAGGTCCTGGACGAGCTGACCATGACTCGCTCCGACCTGGAGATGCAGACTGAGAGCCTCACCGAGGAGCTGGCCTACCTGAAGAAGAACCACGAGGAGGTAGGAATACCACCCACATTATTAAACCACTCTGGGCCTACCTGCTTCCCCCACAAATAAATTTTATCATTTATTTTATAAAATAAAATAGTATCATCTGCACGGATTTCCAACTCCTATGACCAAGAAAAAAAGTAATAATGAGCAAATTATAGCTGAATTTGGTTGGGGGGTATCTTTCCCCTTCAGTGTCTTAGTTTCAACTATGCATTTTAGGAAGTCCATTGCTTCTCTGTTTTTATCACCCTGATCCTTTCTTTCTTTCTTTCTGCTAGGAAATGAAGAATATGCAGGGGAGCTCCGGAGGGGATGTGACGGTAGAAATGAATGCCGCCCCAGGCACCGACCTGACCAAGTTACTGAATGACATGAGGGCGCAGTATGAGGAGCTGGCGGAGCAAAACCGCCGGGAGGCCGAGGAGCAGTTCAACAAGCAGGTAGGTTGTCACCACTGAGCGGCTCAGCCTGTGGCCACACGGAAGCCACATCCGCTCATCCCATCAGCCCACAGTGACGGCATTTTATTTTCATTTAGAGTGCATCCCTGCAAGCACAGATCTCCACCGACGCCGGGGCAGCCAGTTCCGCCAAGAATGAGATCACAGAACTGAAACGGACCCTGCAGGCCCTGGAAATTGAGCTTCAGTCCCAACTGGCCATGGTGTGTGCAAAGCACTCTCCGAAATCTCCAACAGGGAGGCTAAGGGATTCGGTCTTCCCTCTTTGCCAAGATGTGCCACTTGGCACATAGTAAAAGCAGCATTAAGGAGGGCAGTATCATGGTCATAGAAAGCATAAACCATTCCAAGTAAAGATATGATATGCTATTTCCATCAATTTAAAATTTTTTTTAAGTAATGCCAACAAAAAAATAAATACAGCTTGCAATTTGGTGAAGGTGAACGTCCCCAGTACCTTATAAAATGTTGTGATTTTCTTTTCATCATGAATTTCTGATTTTATTTATTTATTTTTCTCTTAGAAAAACTCCCTGGAAGGGACCCTGGCCGACACGGAGGCTAACTACATGGCTCAGCTGTCGGAAATTCAGATGCGGATCAGCAGCCTGGAGGAGCAGATCTGTCAGATCCGGGGCGAGACCGAATGCCAGAACGCAGAGTATGAGCAACTGCTGGACATCAAGACCCGCCTGGAGATGGAGATCGAGACCTACCGCCGCCTGCTCGATGGAGAGGGAGGGTAAATGACAGTCATGAACGCGCTAAAAGGCATACACCTCAGTGCATTTATGTTATGAAACCAAAAAGGGGCTTGGGGGCTAGACTTCTATGTATAAAGTCACAGTGACGGCCCAATCAAATGGCATCTACCTTCATCACAGAGAGCCCTCTTCTGGAGGAGCTTTTCCTGCCTTTGCAACCTGCAAAGGAAAACAATTCTTTTTTTCTCCAGGGGTTCCAGTTTTGGAGGATCTGACTTTAGAAACTCGGGATCCAGGGATTCCACATCTGGGGACTCAAGGTCTGGAAGCCATTCTAGCCAGGGAAGAGGTAGGTATTTTTTTTAATGTTCATAATTTTATCATTTAAAAGCAAAGACAGCCCTAACCGGTTTGGCTCAGTGGCTAGAGCATTAGCCCGCGGGCTCAAGGATCCCAGGTTTAATTCTGGTCAAGGGCATGTACCTTGCTTGCAGGCACATATCAGTAGGGAGTGTGCGGGAAGCAGCTGATCGATGTTTCTAACTCTCTATCCCTCTCCCTTCCTCTCTGTAAAAAATCAATAAAATATATATTTTTTTTAAAAGCAAAGACATGTTTTGCTTGTGATATTAAAAGTATACACTGAGTGGCCAGATTATTATGATCTCTGAACGCATAATAATCTGGCCACTCAGTGTATATCCTATATAATAAAAGGCTAATATGCAAATTGTCCCTTCGGCCAGGAGTTCGACCAGCAGGCAGGCCGGCCAACCACCCATGTCCCCTCCCCCTGGCCAAGCTGGCTGGACCCCACCCATGCACTAATTCATGCACCACACACACACACACACACACACACACACACACAACACACACTCTGAGTGGCCAGATTATTATGCATTCAGAGATCATAATAATCTGGCCACTCAGTGTATATACTGTTGCCTGGCTAGTAAGGCTCAGTGGTTGAGCATTGACCCATGAACCAGGAGGTCAAGGTTGGATTTCCAGCTGGGACACATGCCTGGGTTTCAGGCTCAATCCCCAGCAGGGGGCATGCAGGAGCCAGCCAGTCGATGATTCTCTCTCATCATTGATTTTACTGATTCTCTCTCCCTCTCCCTTCCTCTCTCTGAAATCAATAAAAACATATCTTTAAAAAAATTAAAAAGGATAAAGTATATACTATTGTTTACATATCCCTTCCCAGAGAGAACATAATTCATGAATGCACTTGTATTTCTCCAGATCATTTCCAGACTGACATTGTGATTCTATGATTTCAGATCCAAGCAAGACTAGAGTGACTAAGACCATCATAGAGGAGGTGGTGGATGGCAAGGTCGTCTCATCTCACGTCAGCAATATTTCTGAGGTGAAAGTCAAATGAGAAATTTCCAGATCCTTAAGAGTGTCTTTCAGAGAACAAAATCTAAAGGACACAAAGGAAGGCATCGCATCAATCTACCCACCTTTCTGGATAACTTCAGGGAAACGCTTCTGTACAGAAATAGATGACTGACCAATTTCCCGGCAGCCTCTTCTTTTCTAATTAGAATGCTCTTGAAAAAAGTTGAAATGACAACTTTGCTCTAATTGCTTCTGTGCTTCAATAAACTTACTTTTGCAAGTTAATTAAATTATTGCTGAATTTTTTAAAGAAATTTAATATTTTACCTAGAAATTAAGCTGCCAGTTATGACCTAGCTGCAGTATTATGTTACTGATACTAATTCATTATTTTTTATTGATTTCAGAGAGGAAGGGAGAGGGAGAGGAAGATAGAAACATCAATGAAGAGAGAGAATCACTGATAGGCTGCCTCCTACAAGCCCCCCACTGGGGACCAAGCCCACAACCCCGGCATGTGCCCTTGACCGGAATCGAACCCGGACCCTTCAGTCTGCAGGCTGATGCTCTATCCACTGAGCCAAACCAGCTAAGGCTTAATTCATTATTTACCAGCACTTTCTTCACAAAAATAAAGATTATAGCTATTTCCTATGTGGGCATTTTCCATATCATCACCTTAGAACTCAGTGAAACCTGAAATTAAACCTCAATGTCCCTAAATTCTATATAGCCAATAGCTGAGCCCACAAAGAAGGATGCCATTACTAGAATTTTCGATCTATAATTAGTTAATGCCTAGTTTCTTAAGGTCCATCCCTGATAAAAAGAAATATGACATCTACCTTCATCAAGAAGGCTACATTTTAGATAGAGAGGAAAGCTAAAACACAAAGAAGACAGCAAACACTAAAGGGTGTTCACAGTGAAGGGCTTGATTCCCCAATATTCACCATAGTGCCATAGGAATCTGATATTGTGTGGTTGCGGGATATTTAGGAGACTGGTCAAAACAGAAGTCTTGGGAAATAAGGTGGGATATGTGATATGGTGCCAGATTTCTGAAAGCCTTGAAAGCTCCAAAGAGAAGAGATGCTCAGTACTTATTCCTGTGCCAAATCTAGCCATACCTCTAGCCAAAACCTGTCTCTGAGCCAGGGTGGTGTTTCCCTTCCCCACTCTCCATTGCTGAGGTCTTTTACGCCATGGGTGGTCCACATGGCACTCTTGTCTGGTTTGGGATAATGAAGCATGTTAAAGTAGGGTAGGTGGCGATATAAGGACAGTCCCAGGAAGAAACAGACATAGGACAAAGCCAGGCTGGGTAAGAACATCCCCACTTGAGGAACTTAACATGAGCAGCTCACAAATGAGAAAATCAACCCCACAAACCAATCCTCAAGAAAAGAACATGGGATTTGGCAGGAAAAAAAATCACATTTAAAATTACAAAAAGATAAGCCTGAAGAGAGTTCATGTAAATTATACCTTCAAATATAAAACCAACACTTGTATGGAGTATCAAGTCTTAATAACCAAGACAACCTAAAAATGTAGTTTTTCATATTCTAGGCACATTGAATAAAATACCAAAATGAATCCATAGTCAAAACGAGACTTCTACTTAAATAGCTAACCACAGGATAAATAGCCAAGCATGAAACCACTACTCAAAGAAAAAGAGCAATGTTAAGTTGTCTTAAATCCAACAAGTTTCCCATCCAACCATTACAGTAAATTAAACCTTGCAGGTGAGCACTTGAATTATCGGAGGGAACACGTTGTGAAGTGTATGAATGTCTATCGGCTGTGCTGTACACCTGAAACTAACACAAAATAGCGTGGAATGCAAACTGTAATCAAAAAATAAAATAATCATTTAAAAATTAAATCTTGGATTTTCTAGTACTAAAAAAATGAAGAAATAGGAACCAGCTGATCCAGCCTGGATTAATGACCGAAGGACAGAAATGGAAACCAGTTGAGTGCAGCCTCCAGAGTCTTGGGCCATCACAGCCACATCAAGAAGCCTCTCTCTGTGAATCTCCCCAGATCTAGTCTTCTGGGCCTGGACCACCGGGACTGGCGTTTCTGGCCTGGCCAGCATTATCCTCATGTCAAGGCAACAATATGCGGCTACTCAGAAAACCATGTTGAGGTGAAAATCCTCATTCGGTGTTTCCTTGGCATGAGTTAAAATGCTGCATTGGGACTAAATGACTGTTTCCAGTTTTAGAAAAGGCTAGAACATGCTGAATGCACTGTAATATGTTAAAAAAAAAAAAAGTTCAATTTTTAAAATGAATACTATTGAACCACTTTGGATCATGAAATACATTTAGAGTGCTGAATAAAATATTAAGAACAGGCTGATTATTAACCTGCCCTAAAATTATTTTAAAACCACACAACGGGCATATGTTCCGTTTTGAAACTGAAGTTCAACTCTCCAGTCAACTTTTACACTGGAGAAATGTGTTTCTTTCTTCTAAGAGCTAGACTTCTCCCTAAGAAGGAAGAGCCAGTGCCTACTTGCATATGAATTTTAACTGTTGACTCTTGATCCAGATTCATATGGTTGTGCTTGTCTTTCTGACCTCAAGGGACAACGGACAAGAATGGTGAGAATGCTGGAAGTGGCATCCATTCTCACAGAGATTGGAAACATGAAACAAAGTTTATAGAAGGCAGAGAAGAGGGGACAGCCAAAGGATTTGAGACTATAGAAAGTAGCCCAAACTTGCTTAATGATGTCATGGAATTAGAGAGTGTTCAACAAGTGGAGACAACGTGATGAAGATAAATCACCCAGGATGAAGCTCAAGCAATGTTTTCTGAACAATCTCCTGAAATAATAAAATGCTGCAAGTAATAAATCACTTAAAAATTTATCAGTGGTTTAAATAGGACACTTGACAAACAGGAAATATTGATCAGGTTCTGTTAAAAAAAAACAATTCATTCATTTGTAATATCAATGTCAATATGAAATGACAAGGTGGAAAGAAGCAAACACTGTTTTGTTACTATTTAAATGGCACCTAAAGCACAAGCCTAGAGTGTATCACAGATCTATCATATGTAAAATATATAACCTGCTAGAGAGAGAGAGGGAGAGAGAGATGCGGTGTTTATTTTGTTGACGAACCACAACAAATATGAAAGCATATGAGAGCTCATTAAAAAATTGCAATAAGACATGCATTGCTTGGCCCCAACTTGCTTTTTAAGGACACCATAGACTTGGGTAGTGTTTAAAAGATCTACGGAGTAGCAGGGTAAATGACAGGTGTGAAAACTGCATTGCCATAGCTACATTTTTTAAAAAATATATTTTTATTGATTTCAGAAAAGAAGGGAGGAGAGAGAGATAGAAACATCAATGATGAGAGAGTCATTGATTGGCTGCCTCCTGCACGCCCCTACTGGGGATCGAGCCCGCAACCTGGGCATGTGCCCTGACCAGAATCGAACCCAAACCCTTCAGTCCGCAGGCTGACGCTCTATCCACTGAGCCAAACCAGCTAGGACCATAGCTACGTTTTAAAAGGACAAAGGAAAGATCACCCAAAAAAAGTATTGTTATAATGCTGTACAAATACGCATCTATAAATTACATTGACTTCTGCATAAACTTCCCAGAAAATGATTTAAAATTTTGAGAACAATCTCATCGTCTTTCTCAGAATGGATTCAGGAGCTACCCAGAGGTGGGAGAGCAGGGAGGACCTCAATCAAGTTCAGTCTGGAAATCCTGGTTGGCTGTCAGCGGTGACAGACAACTGACTTTCCAGACAGGTACTATCTTTCAACCTACCCATCACAAGACTTGTTCTAAGTTCTTTGCAACAGGCAAAGATGATGTTATAATATGCTATGATAAAGAGTTATAATACGGAATATTCTAACAAATTAAGAGAACAAGGACACTTTGGGAAGCTAATAAATATCCATTGCCATCCTGGGGAGAGGAATTATCTCAGTGACTGACTGGTTTGAAATGGTATTTCAGAGCGGAGTGCTACACCAGCAGACGGCCACCGCCCCTGATGCCTCCGATTCTGCTACAACTGACATGAATGAAGTGGAGTGGGCTTTTCGGGTCCTAGAGCGAGAACTACAGGCTTCAGGAGCCCTGGAACGTAAAAAGCTCCTCCTGGGTGAATCCACCAAAAACCAATCTGTGCCCAGAGCTAATTTCATGATTTCGCCTCAGCAATATGTTTCCAAAATATTATATTCCCTAATGAAGTTTATTTTCCAAAGCTCTTCACGGGGGAAAAAAATCCAACATCTTGGGCTTCTTCAATCAATAACTCAGACAGGAAAGTTTCCATTTCACGTATGAAAAACATCTGGAAGCAAAATTATTAACTGAAGATATCAGCCCCTATTCTGCAAATACTACAGCCCCCAAATTAGCTGAGACACTGCAAATGTCAACATAGCACAAAATGCTCGGCGTGGCCCATAAGGCGAGGGGTGAGGTACTCTCCTCCTTCCGTGAAATCTCAAAACCTTACCCCCTTTTAAAAGTGGAATAGATTATCTGTTTCACTTGAAAGAGAAGTTAGAAGAGAGCAAATGCCTGGATGTTGATCTTCTTTCTTGCAAAGTGAATAGGAACACTATCTGATACTAACAACGGAGAAAGGAATCCTTTCCAGAGTGAGTCATAGACAAAAACGCACATGCCATATTCAGAAAGGGATCAAGCAAAGTCTCTCTTATAGGTTTTAACTCAACTCAAAAAAAAACACACACACAACAACAACACAGTTATTGGTTGTTTATGATAGGCAAGTACAGTGGTAAGGTAATAGAGCTAAACTATCGAAGGAGGAATATAGAATCAAACAGGTGAAACAAGATCCAAGTTAATCCTAAAAGATTAACACTTACGATTTCTCAAAGAAAACTGAAAATGTTTCCCTAATTCTCAAACAGTGCTGACTTCAATGACCATTTCTTTCAAGGTCTGAGTCACTGTTTTGTGGCTACTTAGAGGTTTCAAAGATAATGATTTTTGAGAGTAACTGAACTTGTGGTACCTGTCTATCAACATATCACCACATTTTATTTCTGGAGTGAGCAATGATCAATGGACTGACCCAGTGATGAGCTGAGACATTTGAAAAAAGGGGTTAAGAAGGGGCTGAAGCTCAAAGGATTCGTAGAATGCATTTTTCTGAAGGCAATAGTGCGAAAACACCTTGTAAAAGGCGTGACAGATGGTGGGGTCAGGGAAGGGCAACTATGCTTGCCCGACAACAGTTTCGTTTCTTATAGAGACTGAACTAAATTTCAGAAAATGTATTAATTTCCAAATGTAATTGTTTATAATTTAAGACAACTTTAAATGTATTAAACTTTTAAAAGATGTTTACTGAATGGACCTGTGGTGTAAGAAGCCAAAGAGAGGCAAAATTGAGGAGGCCAAAAAAATTAAAAGGAAATGAAAAATGTTCACAAATTTCAGAACACTTTGTACCACAGAATGAGCATAGCATTGCAGACTACAGTCTTCAAGAAATCAGCAACTGTGTTCAGCACTAAGTCAGAAAATGAATCATGCATGCTTTTATCTTTATTTTTTTATATATTTTATTGATTTTTTACAGATAGGAAGAGAGAGGGATAGAGAGTTAGAAACATCTATGAGAGAGAAACATCGATCAGCTGCCTCCTGCACACCTCCTACTGGGGATGTGCCTGCAAGCAAGGTACATGCCCTTGACCGGAATCGAACCTGGGACCTTTCAGTCTACATGCCAACGCTCTATCCACTGAGCCAAACCAGTTAGGGCAACATGCTTTTATCTTAATACCAGATTATTTTTCAGACAGGGCTCAAAACGTATTGATTGCTAACTATTTGAAGTTTTAATTAAAAGGAAAAAAGTGATGCAGCTCAACTATCAAAGTTATCATATAGGATGTGAGGGTGAGCTGGCTGCGACATTGGTCACTCCACTGATCGCCAGGGTTGAGCCAGCTGATCTGGCTGGCTAGGCCAGTGTCCCTTCCTCCCTCACCACTCCATGAGCATCCCTCCCGAAGCTGCATGCTGGCGACCTTCCCCGATAGAGGAGAGGACCAGACTTCAGTCAAGTGTGTAACAGTAGCTGCACTTCTCCTGCTTAGGACCTCCAAACAAGTCCTCAAAGCTCTCCTATGGTTGAAAAGGGGTGGGTTCTGTTTTACTCAATCTTTAAGACGAACAGTGAGAACTTATCCAAGAGAATAGAAAATGTTTCCTTAATTCTCAAACAGTGCTGACTTCAATGCAGCTCTCTTTTAAGGCATAGTAGCTAGTCTTGTGGCTGCTTGGAGAGGGTTCAGAGGTGATGATTTTCTTTTTGTTTTTTATGGAATGCTTCACGAATTTGCATGTTATCGTGCAAGGGCCCTGCTAACCTTCTCAGCCTCATTCCAATTTTAGTATATGTGCTGCCAAAGCAAGCACAATATAGGTTTGGGTTTTTTTTAATATATTTTTATTGATTTCAGAGAGGAGGGGAGAGGGAGAGAGAGATAGAAACACGGACGAGAGACACAACGATTGACTGCCTCCTGCATGCCCAACACGGGATCAAGCTTGCACCTTGGGCATGTGCCCTGACCGGGAATCAAACCTGGGACCTCTTGGTCCATGGGACGATGCTCAATCCATTGAGCCGCTCCAGCCAGGCACGATATTGGTTTTTGAGGGTAAAAACTACACACTCCAGCTTTCTCCAAATGCTCAAAACTATTCATTTTAATGGAAGTATTATATTCATGCTCAATGTTATGATCTATGTCAATGACTTTTAACCTGTGTGCTGCAAGAATTTTTAAAGCATGCAATACCTGACCATTCAGTCCAAAGAACCGAGTTGGTTTCCTTAGATTGTCAAATAAAAAAATGACAACAGTCCAGTGTGAATGAATCAAAATTATACCTATTTTTCTGTCAGACCAGCAAAAAACATATTTTTTTGCTGTGCCACAGAATTTTAGTAATTACTTTATGTGTGCCATGAGATGAAAAGGGTTGAAAATCGCTGATCTATGTAATTAAGTTGTATTAAACTGAATAATTGCCAGTATGCTGTATTAGTGTCTCTAATCTAAACACAGCGCCATGCCCGAGAGGACAGATTACCATGCTGACCTAATACACACCAGTAATCCCTAAGAGAGCAACTCCTCTCCTGGTTATATAACGAGAAAGTCAAAACAAACCCAAGCCTTGCAACGAACATTTCCAGAACTCACAACATATTTTTAAGAGAACTTTAGCAGTAATCATTCCATTTTTTCAAGGTAAGATATAAAGTTGGTAAAAGATAGCCTGCTCTGATAGTCATTTATCTGTTCAAAGGCATTAAATAAGCGTTAAGTCTAAGGGATTAGTGGGGAAACCCAGTAAATTAGTGGGAGTTGGAGCAGGTTTCAAAGAAACCTAAGACACGCACTCTTTGCCCTTGAGACGTTCACAGTCTAGTTAAGGAGAAAACAATTACCCAGCATTTTGAACCTCACTTAAAGATTGTGGAGAAAGCAAACTTTTGTTAATCTATGTATTTTAAATGCCATCCATTTAACTGCCAACGTTGAATTACCGCCTCTTCCAAGCCCAAGAGGAAATATAATGAAAAACAAAAACAAAAAAATTGTACAGCTAAAAGTTCTTCTGTAAAAGTTCTTTGCAAAAAGCCTAAATGTGCCACTTCTGGGACTCCATTTTTACACATCGGGCTTCCTTAGAAAGGGATCCACATGGATATGCAAGTGCGAGTGGCTCAAAGCTGTGCAGCTGGAAGGTGCTCAGACACTTGGGGACTGACGGAGAAGTTGAAAGCAGGAAAGGGAGAGGAGGCAGGGGAGACAGACCCAGATGCACCTGTAGCAGCTGCCAGGGAGCTGAGTCCCGCCCAGAGGAAGCCCGGGGGCTCTTCCCTGGCGGCAGAAACTCAGAAGGCAAGGAGCATCCTGGAGAAGGCAGAAGGCAGAAAGGGGCATGGGATATGGAGAGTTCGCTTCTGGAAGAGGCTCGTTCATCTCGCCAGTGTGGGCAATTGGATGTCTTTTTGTTGTTGTTAATCTTCACCTGAGGATAGCCATCGATTTTTAGAGAGAGTAGAAGGAAGGGGGAGAGACAGAGAGAGAGAAACATCGATGTGAGAGAGACATGTGGATTGGTTGTCTTTCACACACATCCTGATCAGGGCCAGGGACTGAGCCTGCAACCCAGGTACACGCCCTTGACCAGAATCAAACCCGGGACCCTTCAGTCCGCAGGCCGACACTCTATCCACTGAACCAAACTGGCTGGATGATGGCATTTGAAGCCTGAATAATATACAAGCCAATAACTCAAGCCATTCTGTGAAGACCAAGAAGCAAAAATAATACCTGAAGCTATATGAACATTGGTTACAGATGAGCACTATGTCCTGTGTGATCCACACAGCTCTCCTCGTGCTTTCCACAATCTGTCCCTGGGGAAGCTACTAGAGAGGGCAAAAGAGGAACACCTGAGCTAGGTCCTGCATTCAAGGCATCCGAAACACGTAAGTGCTCAATCCTGAGGGCTGCCGCGGCTATCGCTGCCACAACAGTTGTGCAGGGCGTGCACCCAGGACCAGCAAGCCACCAGCGCTACTGTCAGAGAAGGCCCATTCTGAGATAACACGCTGACTTGGGTCGGGTGGATGCTGAAAGCCACGCAGAGAAATTTCTGAACTTTGCTTCCTCCATCGCCGGTCAGTCTCTGGTTTTTCTACTCACTGCCTCTTCCACTTTACTACTTCTCTTGACCAGAAAACGCTCCACATGATGACCACACCATCTCTGATGAGGATTCGAAATCTAACATATAATGTCTTCCCATATGTGCGACAGTGTTCCCTCGGATACACTCAGTAGAAGACAGTCGGGCCAATGTCGTCAGGTAGAAAAAAGAGGTTTAGAAACAATCAATATTTTAAAGATAGAGTAAGGTAAGGGAATACCTGTCAAATTGGTGAGGGAGATGTCCTTGGACCCCACAAAGGCCTCTCTTCCAGGGATCTGAATAGAAAAGCAAAATATGTCACTTAAGGGGGACCAGTGATGGGTACACAGTTTTAGGCTAAGAACTGTGACCTCAAAGGTTGGCACTTCCTTGAGCCACCTCGAGATGAAAAGGGGCCTGGAGAAAAGGAAGCTGAATTCCTGAGTAGTTTTGGTTAGTGCTTATCGTCTGCAGAGCTAACAATGTAACCGGAATTATATTTGTTGTTGTTGCTGAAATGTTTTCATCGATTTTAGAGAGAGAGGAAGGGAGAGGAATAGAGAGATAGAAACATCAATCAGCTGCACCCCACAACTGGGGCATGTGCCCTAACCGCGAATCGAACCAGAGACCTCTTAGTTCATAGGTCAGTGCTTAACCACTGAGCGACACCGGCCAGGCTGTATTTGTTTTTGTTTGGGTTTTTTTTTGTTTGTTTGGTTGGTTGTTTAGTTGGTTGTTGTTAATCCTCACCCAAGGATATTTTTTTCCATTGATTTTTAGACAGAGTATAAGGGAGGGGAGAGTGAAAGAATGAGAGAGAGAGAAACATCAATGTGAGAGAGACACTGAAAATCAAACCCGCAACTCTTGGGTACTTGGGCTGACATTCTAACCACTTAGAAACAACGGCCGGGGCATAATCTGATTTGTAATACACCGAAACTGTATACATTTGATCCTAAACTGGCCTCACCCTCTAGTAACATTCACTTTTAAGCATGAAACATTCTTTGTGTGTGTTGGGCTGCAAAGAACAAGGTAGGAAGGGGAAGCAATAGGGACGATGCCAGAGAAAATAGAACCCAAGGCCAAGTCCTCGATCAGGGAAATAGCCATACTTTTTACTTGAGGTACAGCCACAAAGAATGAATTTGGTACCTGTCAAAAACACGCCTGCATATGCACTACCATAAACTCTGCTTAATCACTCCGTATGAGACGTGATGTGTGGGACATATGGAAATGCATGTAAGCATTGCTCATGCACCTCGAACATGCTGAGAAATGCTGACAACACGTTCCAACACAAATCTCTGTGTCTAATTATATGCCTAACTGATACATGAAACTATACCATGCAGAGGCATGCTCCTATGAGTAGAAAAGTCAACAATATAACAAAAAGGGGACAAACCACTAAAGGCCTATCACTTAAAACAATATTTTACAGTATAATTATGCAACTATAAGCCTATTGAAATGCATGATTGCCTTAAAAAGAAACTCACAGTATCTTAAGCTGATAAAGAAATTACTTAATAAATAAAAGAATACTCAAGCTCTATAGGATTAGCCCCAAAATTAAAAGATCAACTGGACTGGTTGATATATCTATGCAAAGACAAAAGATTAAGAGTTGCAACTGCCTGGAAGAGAAATCCATTTCATATAAACTTGTATTGCTATCAGTTCTATCTGGCATGCTTTTTAGGATAAGAATTGATCACAACTTTATATATAGGACAGATAAAGCATTAGAGCCGCACTGTTCAACACAGTAGCCACTAGCCAAGCGGCTATTGAACACTTTAAATGTGGCTTGTCCAAATTGGTATGGGCTATAAAAACGCACATTGGATTTCAATGACAGTATCAAAAGGGAAGAATATAAAATACCTCATGAATATTTTATATTGACTATATGTTGAATAATTATATCTTGGATATATCAGGTTAAGGAAAATCCATTAAAATTGATGTCACTTATTTCTGTTTTCATCTCTTGATACAGCTACTAGAAAGTTTAAAAGTCACATGTGTGGTTTGCATTTGTGGCTTGCATTCTATTCCTATCCGAAAACACTGCTTTAGGGTGCATAAGAAATACTGGGATTGTCAGCCCTTTGTGGATTCTGGTTCCACTCTGGATTTTAGGCAGAGATTAGCAGGAACTAAATAAAGTAACAAGAGTATAATTCTTTACCTTCTTCCTTCTCCTCCCATTACCAAGTATCTGATTCTCTATATTCTCCTTTGCAATTACCAAGAAAGAGAATCAGTTTGGCCTAGATAGTCATAAGTGGCCCTCTCACGTCAGCTTTTGTCTCGGGTACATCACAGGTCTCTGACCTACGGACTGGCTGTCCTTGAACCAGGTGTTCATCCCTAGACCAATCCTTGTGATTGGCTGGGGGGCGAGGGGGTGAAGGAGGCATGGGTCAGGTTAAACAGAGTACAGGAATGATCTGGAACCTCCTCTGAGCAGGGGCTATAAATGACCAGCCTTGTTTGGAGAGGACTGTGGGAATGCCCGGCACAGACTGGGCTGGCCAGCAGTGAGTTAACTCAAAAATTGAGAGAGCATGATGCATGCACATTCAAAGGTCCTGTGAGTGCGAGAGCCGAGGACTATTTCCTGAACGATGCTCCGGATACGACTTCAGCCAAGCCATTCTACAAATAACAACAACAGATTGAGTCTCAAAAACATTTCGGTCACATCTAGCAACTAGCTGGCCAGCTTAAACAAGAAATTTAGGCAGGGAGAGGGAGAACGCAGAGACAGGGGAAGCAATATATGGAACACAACCAAGCAATCAACGTCCCAGTCCCAACCATGCCATTACATCACCATGTGACCTTGGGCAAGACACTTTAACCCCTCCTGCCTCAGTCTTCACAGGTACAAAAATGACAGGGAGATGAAGACCGGATGCAATGATAGATGGAAAGGTGCTCTTTAAAGTCCGAAGAGCTGCACAAATGTTACATTTGTCAGCATGAGCTGTCATTAACTCTGTGTTGACTATTGAAGGAGCAACGACACAATGAACCCGACCTCGGTGAATACACCCTGTCTGGGGACATCTGGTGGTACTTTTCTCAACCTTGTTAAAATGGGGCAAGTGTTAGCTCTCAGCTCTGGTGCTCTGTTAGCACTTAGCTCTCGCTGTGGTTTCATCTGTAATGTGCCTTCAGGAATTCACGTCAGTACATCAAACCCGCTGTCAGGCCAGCAGCCCAACGTGAGCCACACCGTATGCATCTGAGAGAAGTACAATCCATCAGACCTGTGGCAAATGACAACTGTCATCTGAATGTGACGATGGCTTTCTCCAATAACTGTCAGAATAGCCAAGACTTACACTTTATCCTAATGCAATACTCACAGCATTTGTGTAGGGAATTCAAATGGTGAGCAAAACTGTAAAAGAAAATTCAGCTAGTCATGTTTTGGGCCCAGATTTATTTCCATGCAATATCTTGGGAAAACAAAATATAATCGTCCTTATGTTATGCCTGATTTCATTCCCATGAGATAAATTACCTTTTCTTCTTTCTTCCCCCAGAAAAGTACTCGGTTTTACAGAGAACCAAATCAGAAATACTGAGGATGTTTTCACTGCTGTTGTTCCTTTATGGAGGGTCTGACATTTCAACTATACCAACAACAGGGGAAACGTGTTTACCAAATATTTGCATAATTAAATAGGAACACAGGAATTTCCATGGCTTTGTGAAAAAGGAGCTCTGTGTCTTTAAGGCTCCACGGGGCTCTGGGCTGGGAGGCGGACAGAGCAGCGCTGCTGCAGCAGCGACTCATCCTATCGATAAGGTTCAGTTAGCCAAGGTGGAGGATGGGAAAAGAATGGAGCTGTCCCAGCTACTCAATGAGATCAGGGCAAACTATGAAAAGCTCCTCACCAGAAATCAGATAGAGACCGTGCTCTCAACAAGGATCCAGGTAATGATTTCATACAGACAGACACCCTCCAGGATAAGGAGACAATCCATGTCTATCCAATTCCTGTCCCGGCCTCTCTGAGGTACAGTATTTCCTTTTCAATGCAGCATATACTGGGGAAGGAATTTAGGTTTTACTGCAACGTGACGGGGACTACAGGGGGAAATGCTGTGATTTTTCTGTTAAGTGACCATGAAATAAGTGTTGATTGATGCATTTAATTTTTATGTAAATTATGAGGTAACGATCATTAATAAACCATGAGGTCAACATACAATAAAATGGTGCACTTGAACCTCTCTCAACATCCTCCAAGGAGGAAGCATTTCAAATATCCTTCAAAGATAATACAGAGTTATTTATAGAGATAATTTAAGTGACAATCTTTAAAATGGCAAGCTTTATAGTAAGATTTATTAGCTTGCACACTTTGTTGAGGAAAACTAAGTAAAATATGTCTAAATATTTGTAATGAGTTCAGTTTTATTCCAGATCGTTATAAATAGAAATCATCTGGGCATAAGAACAGGGCATTCAGAACAATTCTGATATAAATCGGGACAATCAATCCCCCCACCACCACCACCACAACCAATTGATAGATTCTCCACTTAGATTATAGCTTTTTGCTTTTGTGCTATAAGATGAGAATGTTTATTTCCAATATTTAGGCATGCTATAGTTAAGTTTTAAAGACAAGAGAGAGCCAAGTTAAATAAGGGTTAAATCCTAGTTTTATAGACTTACTTTGTTTTAAAGTGACAAACACCTTCAGCAATTAACTAGGATCTCAAATCTTTAAACAAAGGTACAAACAAATATTTTAGAAACAAAGATTCAGAAATTCAAGGATTTTTTTTATTTTATTTATTTATTTTTTTTAGTTTACCTACCATCTCTGAGTTCAAGTCCTATTCTGAGCACCCAAATATTGCAAGGAATTTACTTAAGAACATCACAAAAAAGGGGGAACAGTATTGCTGGGAAATCATGGGACTTTACTCCATTAGCAATTCATTTTTAGTAATATTATAAGTTTTACCTCTGGATAACATTGTCAGTCTTCATAAAGAATGATCAGTATCCTGGATTAAGCAGAGTCACTGGGATATTTAACTGTTGGAATAGTTCATTCACCTTTTACAAAGAAAGGGGGGGTGACAATTAATTTTAATGACAATTTCTGAAAATTATAAACCTAATAAACACTTTTTTTTGGCATTAGTAAAAATACAAGTTATTTAGTTTACAAAGTCACAGTGCTGAAAATGCATCAGCTAAAGCCAAAAAGCAAGACTACGTACAGTACATTTTGTTTAGTCTTTTTAACATATCTGCCTTAGGAGATTGTTTTCAAAGAATTCAGAATCAGCTGAAATAAATTCAAGAAAGCCTGTTTAATTATTACACAATAGGGAGCTATTTCAGTTACTTATTACTATATAACAACTACCCCAAAACTTAAAGAAATCATTGTATTCCCTCTCAGGATTCTGTGGCTTGCCTAGGTTCATTGGGGGTGACTTCAGCTGTACGTGACATTGGCTGAGACTGCAATCATCTTGGGGCACAACTGGGCTGGGTCATCCAAGATGGCTTGTTCATGGACCTGGCACCTTGGGATTTTTGAAAGGCTGGCTCAGCAGAGACAAATGTTTCTCTCTCTCCATGCAGCCTCGGATTACTCTCCGTCTGGCCTCTCTCTCTATATGATCCCTCCAACAGATTATGCAGATTTCTTACATGCTGGTCCACAAACATGGAAGTGCAAGTTGTCAGGACTTCTTAAGGCTTAGGCCTAAAACTGACACTTCTGCCACATTCTACGAGCTAAAGGAAGACGTAGGTCAGCCCAGATTCAATGTGGAAGGCCACCACACCAAGACATCCGTTTTGGGACGGGTGTTCATTGCAGGCCATCTTCAGAATCTAGCTACTATCCAAGCTTCGCTGCCCATCCCAAAATCCAAAAGACCAATGAATACCATCGTTTTCATGCACTCCTATCTCCTAAATTCTCAACACTTTCTTTGGTAGCTGCTCTGATGCTGCTTGCTTTTGCCAACAACACTGAGAACAACAAATCAAAAGAAACATATAGCCCTAACCAGTTTGGCTCAGTGGATAGAGCGTCGACCTGCGGACTCAAGGATCCCAGGTTCGATTCCGGTCAAGGGCATGTACCTTGGTTGCGGGCACATCCCCAGTGGGGAGTGTGCAGGAGGCAGCTGGTCGATGTTTCTCTTTCATCAGTGTTTCTAACTCTCTATCCCTCTCCCTTCCTCTGTGTAAAAAAAATTAAAAATTAAAAAAATAAAACCAATAAAAAAAAAAGAAACATATAAATGTTATCTAATACTTGGTCCTAAACTTCATTACAGACTTTCTGTACTACAGTATTTCCTTTTTTATAAAATCTGTTGCACCATCATGTTACATTTTTTAAATTTTAAAATGCATTTTTATAAAAACATAAAAAGGTAGTAACTTTTGTTTCAAAATATTACAACCAATCTCATACACTGCTCCTACTGCTCATGGGGCCAAATGTTCAGAATCCTGTCAAAAGATACTTTCAACATCAGTATAAGAACATTTAAAGCTAACTGTACAATAATCCATTTGTTATTTAATATGAGGACATTTAGAAAACAACTTTTAAGGAAGTCTTTTTTTGCTACTACTGTAGATAAACAAAATTAGCATGCCTTCTAAAAAGACCATATTGAAAAAGATAAATCAATAGTAGGTTAGCTTAATACTGAAATCTATTTTAGAGTTTCTAATGCCTATGATAACTTCTCTAAATTATTCATAATATACTTTACAGCAATATTTATTCCCTATCTATGTACCCAGTCCAATAATTGATGAATTTAGGTTATATAACAGTTTATCTGCTTTTATAAAGCAACCAACAAGAAAATATGGGGGGAAATAGTAGCTAATTTCAATCGTTATCCCTTATTAATGCCATAAATACTGGAAGTTAAGAATCAGAGGTCTCAAACTTAGGTCCTGTAAACGGTTACTTTGTATTAAAATAGGTGTATTTTTTTTTTCTGCATTTCATCAACTGCCATAGCAGGAAGAGATTTTTGAGGTTCATTTACATCTGAAAAAAGTGAGGCTGAGAGTGCAATGGACTTGCTCAGACATTTAAATGATTAGTAACGAAGCACTAAAACATACATTTGTAACCTAACGACTTGAAGAAAATAATGATTCTATTCCCATGCTATTTCTCTGTCATGGCTCTTAAATGCCTCACTCTCAAGAGTGCTCTTTCTTTTCTTGTTATTGTTGTTGTTGGCTCTCTTCTAGCTGGAAGAAGATCTGAGCAAAAAAATGGACAAGGATGAAGAGGCTTTAAGGGCAGCTCAGGCAGAACTCAAGGAAGCCCGGCGCCAGTGGCACCACCTGCAAGTGGAAATTGAATCTCTCCATGCTGTGGTAAGCCTGGTCTCCAAAGCAACTGGCCCATGGAGTCCCCAGATGCTACTTGATTAAGGAGGCGCGGGGGGGGGGGGGGGGGGGGGCGCGAGGGGGAGGGGGAGGAGGGAAGAGGCGGTGGGGGGAGGGGGGGACCACATTACCTTACAGTGAGAAACTCACTGTGAACAAGAAATCAAGGCCACTGAATTCTACCCTAGGTCCTAGTTTAACTACCCCTTTCCCTCCTTCACTCAAGGTTCAGTTCGCCCTGATACAAATTAAGTGTGACCCTTTCGTGCTGCCCTGTGGTTCTCTAATTGTTGGAGTGGGGGAATAGAGCTCTTGTCCTTATCCAAAGTCACCACAGTGGAGAGTCCATACTTTTGAGATGTCTAATAAGAAAATATTTAAACACTTTTCTAAAATGCTTTTTATATGCATTCTGCTTTGGCTTTGTTATTTAATAGTCTATGTTTTTAATACTTAAAAAAGAATGATAAGTTAATCACACTGCAGAATTCTTATTCTTATTCTTTCTTTAAATTTTTTTTATTGATTTCAGAGAGGAAGGGAGAGGGAGAGACAGAAACATCAATGATGAGAGAGAATCATTGATCAGCTGCCTCCTGCATGCCCCACCCTGGGGATCTAGCGCACAACCCGGTATGTGCCCCTGACCAGGAATCGAACCATTGACCTCCTGGTTCATAGTTATTATTGTTATTACTAGAGGCCCGGTGCATGAAAATTCATGCACTGGAGGGGGAGATCCCTCAGCCCGACCTGCCCCCTCTCACAGTCCAGGAGCCCTCAGGGGCAGGAGGCGATCCGGCGATCAGGGGAAGGTGACACCCCATCACACCTCTGCTGCTGCCACTGCCGGCAACGCAAGCCTCGGCCAGCCCTTACCTGAGCCTCAGGCGGCCTGGGCGGCTGGGCGGCTGCCATCCGAAGCTTGCCTGCCCCTCGAGCTGGCCCTGGGCGGCTGGGGGGCTGAGGGGACTGGGGGACTCCAGAGGCAGGCACACAGAGAGGTCGGGCCGGCCTGAGAGCGACACCAGACTTGCCGTGCACCCGCCGCCCCGGTGGGGCTGAGGGGACTGGGCACCATCATCTTGTGGCTGTGGGCGCCGCCATCTTTGAGGATGTGGCAGTCAATTAGCATATTCCCTCCTTATTGGCTGTGGGCGCCACCATCTTTGCACCAGCGTGAGGGTCAATTAGCATATTCCCTCTTTATTAGATAGAATTATTTGACCACATAAATTACCAGAGGATTTCTTTGAAATAGTAGGCTCTCTAAATATATATATAAAACATATTTTTTAAATATTTGGGCCATACATAAAGCTGTAAGGAAACACCTCTCACTTAATATCTTTTTATTGATTTCAGAGAGGAAGGGAGAGGGAGAGAGAGACAGAAACATCAGTGACGAGAGAGAATCATTGATCGGCTGCCTCCTGCACACCCTCTACTGAGGATCGTGCCCACAATCCAGAATTGAACCTGGGCATGTGCCCTTGACCAGAATTGAACCTGGGACCCTTCAGTCTGCAGGCCAAAGCTTTATCTACTAAGCCAAACCATCACCTCTCATCTAAGTGCTGTAGAATTATTACAACCTTTTTAAAAAAAAAAAAAAACACAATAGAATGAAGACAATGCAAATCAGAATTCAGAAACTCATTGTGTTTCACTGATTCGTTGACGAAGATCTATCTAAAACAGGAACGCGGCCTCGAAAACTCCCTGCAGGCCAGTGAGCAGCATTACCAGACGCAGCTGCAAGACCTGGAGGCCGTGATTGAAGGACTGGAAAAAGAGCTACAGGAAGTAAGGCACGGCATCGAGAAGCAGCTTCAAGAGCACGAGATGCTTCTCAACACAAAGATGAGGCTAGAACAAGAAATAGCAACGTACCGCCGCCTCCTCGAAAAGGAAGAAATCAGGTACCTAATCCCACACGGCTCATGACAAGTGGCCAGAAATGCAGAGCCACTCACATCACTGTTGACGTAATCAGAGAAATTAAATCTAAAGAAATCTTTCTGCAATGAAATAGGTGTTGCGCGCACTGCAGAGAATATGAGAAGTATGTCTAGCCTCCACAAATCATGGACAGAATAACCGAAGTCAGGGGCATAAGCTACAACAGGAGCACAGCGAGACTAGACCAAAATGGAAAGAATTACCAATCAATACGAAAATGACCTTTCTAAACTTTCTCACTTTCCTTGCCACGCGAACCTTTTAGGATTAGGCATTGCCTTATACGGACCGTCCCACCAAGAACGTTTGGAAAACTCTTACTATCACATCCCCCCACATACACACACACAAAGGCCCACTCCCACCACACATCAAACACCAAAATATTACAACCATGGAAAGCAATGGTGTTTGGAGTATATGATTTAGAAGACTTGCAGATGTCCTGATAACAAAGATACCAAAGAGGAATTCTTATTGATTCACACAATTTCATAATCTGCAATCACTTATAAGGTCATATGGCTTTGAACACAGCACAACCTCCAATTTTGCATGTTCCCATTAAAAAAAAAAAAAACAAAACTTTTTTTTTAACCCTTTGTACGCCATAAGCATCAGTGTCGTGTGGGGATCGTTTCCGTTTTGGATGCGTGGCAGTTAACTGGTTAAATATATTATTTTAATTTTCAAGTACAGTCAACATTCAATATATTAGTTTCAGACATACAACCCAGTGATTAGACATGTATATAACTTTAAAAAATCACCTAATAAATCTAGTAACCATCTGACATCATGCATAGTAATTTCAATATTATTGACTATATTTCCTATACTGAACTTTACATCCCCATGACTATGCCATAACTACCAATTTGTACTTCCTCATCCCATGCCTCCAGCCCCCTCCCTTGGGCATCTATCAAAATGTTCTCTGCATCTGTGATCTGTTTCTGGTCTGCTTGTTCATTTGTTTTGCTTTTTAGATTCCACATATAAGAAATCATATGGCATTTGCCTTCTCTGTCTGACTTACTTCACTCAGCACAGTACCCTCTAGATCAGCAGTTCTCAACCTTTCTAATGCCGCGACCCTTTAATACAGTTCCTCACGTTGTGGCGACCCCCAACCATCACATTATTTTCGTTGCTACTTCATAACTGTCATTTTGCTGCTGTTATGAATCGTCACGTAAATAGCTGTGTTTTCCGATGGTCTTAGGCGACCCTGCTAGAGGTTCTCCACCTGTCGCGACCCACAGGTGGAGAACTGCTGCTCTAGATCCATCCATGTTGTTGCAGGTGGCAAGATTTCATTCTTTTTTTTTTTATGGATGAGTAATATTTCACTGTATATAAATACCACTTCTTCTTTAAAAAGAAACCTTTATTCTTGCTTGCTTCAGAATTCTGAGACTTCTATAAAACTAGATGAAACTGCTTTAACCTATAATGTCTTGACACTTACTAAATCTTTGAAAAACATAAATTAAATTCAAAATATACCACTTACTAGCAGAGTGAAGCCAGGCAGGTTACTAAACCTCTCTGTGCATCAGTTTTCTCATCTCTGAAATGGGAACAATATTACGTACCTCATAGCATTGCTGTGAAGATTAAACAAATTAACCTTTGTAAAGGGCTTAAAATAGTATTATGTAAATACTAGAGGCCCGGTGCATGAAATTCATGCACTGGGGGGGGGAGGGGGGTAAGGGGGTTGTCCCTCAGCCCAGCCTGCACCCTCTCCAATCTGGGACCCCTTGGAGGATGTCGGGCCTAAACGGGCAGTTGGACATCCCTCTCACAATCCAGGACTGCTGGCTCCCAACCGCTCACCTGCCTGCCTGCCAGCCTGATGGCCCCCTAACCACTCCCCTGCCGGCCCGATTGCCCCCAACTGCCCTCCCCTGCCAGCCATCTTGTGGTGGCCATCTTGTGACCACGTGGGGGCGGCCATCTTGTGCAAGGGCGTGAGAGCCGATTTGCATATTACCTCTTTATTATATAGGATGCATATAATTTATTATTAAATAAAATAAAAGGTTGTGAATTTCATTTAATTCCTAAGTCTTCAAAATATTGATAGCCTGGTCTTTAATATTTCTGTAATGTAATTTTTATTATGCCATATTTAATATAGGTAAGAAAGTATCAAGAAAGATGTAATGAACCCCTGTGTACGCACTTCCCCCGGCTCAGGGAGACATGCACAATGCTGTTGAAGCCTGTTCCACTCCTCATCCCCCACACCTAAACCACATCCCCCAATCTCATCCTCCTCCCTCAGTCTAATGGCTCCCAAATTTGATGCTTCTTATAAGATTATGTATGTATCCCTAAACAAAATATGAAGTTGTTTTGCATATTATTTTAACCTTTATAAACTTACTCTTTTTTCACTCAATGTTGTACTCGGGAGATGCATCCATAAGGATCCAGTGTACCCTGAGTTCATTTATTTTCACTGCTAAATAGTATTTCCGTTGGATGAATATGCTACAATTTATCCATTCTCTTATCAGTGAGCATTTGTTTCCATTATCTGCTAATACTTTGTTGCTCCTATAATATAATTCTTTCCAATTTCAGATATTATGGTTGTATCCAAGGAGGAAAAAAAGAAAAAAAACCTACAAGTAGAGTTGGTTTTGTTTTACCTTCAGGTGAGTTTCTGATATAAGTAAATTAAGTTGAAAAGCGAAGTGCCATTTGTTGGGATTATAAATAAATTGAACACTCTAATGTAGCAAAAATAAGCAATATTTACATAAATTTTAACATGTGAATTGACTGTGATTAATACTTCAACACTGTAATTTAATATTTCATAAATAAAATTTTCACAGCCATTATAAATGAAATCTCTTTTTCAACAAAAGTCCCACCAAAGTGTGAGAATGAAAAAGTGGAAACAGTGACCAAACAGGCAATATTAAATGGAAATATCGTGAAGGAGAGCACTGAAGCTCATGGTACTATTCAGTAAGTAAAGTAACTCTGACTAAGAAATAAAATAAACGTGTAAAAAATTAACTTCAATCGAATAATTTCAGTAATCTTGTTTGAAAGTTTCCAAACCTAATTTTAATTTGCTGTGATTTTTCACCTGACATGAGTAAGCATATATAAACAAAAATTCAGATAAAGGAATGCTCAATCCTTAATTCACCATTTTTAAAAAAATATAGCAACCCATGAGCGTTCCATAGAATTCCTTGAAATTAGTTATATGATTTTTAAAAGTACAAAAATTATAAATATCATGATGTACATTGTAAAACTTAAAATGTAAATTATAAGTCATTCAAACTTCTTGATTTCTTCTTCATATGGAATATATATTACATATTTTTTCACACATCCATACGTCTTCATATAGAAAGGTTTATTTTATCATTTCAGGACAGAGAAAGTGGATGAAGTTATTAAAGAATGGGAAGGTTCCTTCTTTAAAGATAACCCTCGGCTAAGGAAAAAATCTGTTTCTCTTCGCTTTGATCTTCATTTAGCAGCCACTGATGAAGGGTGTTTACAGACTAAACAGGATAATCTACCGGATATAGAAGTCAGGCTTATCATGAGGAGATCATGCAGTATTCCCTCTATCAAACCTCCATCAGCCGCTCATTAGCCCAAAGACAGCATTTCCCTTGATTTGAAAATGACATTAAGACGGACCAAGGTGGGCCCACGCTGACCGCCTTCTGTCCCAAAGGGAAGTTTAAGTATGAATGTTATGATTGGTATGTGATTCTCTGGCGGGGGGTGGAGGGAGTGGTAAGGGGCAAAATTTCTCTGAATTTAACTATGGATATATTTTTTGGAAAGGGGAAGTACAAATAAAACCAGAAATTCAGTATGATTTCTATTTTATTTATCCTCCAAATAACCATTTTTTGCTCCCTTGAAATTTTATCAGAGAAGGTAAGCATTAGCAGCTTAGTAAAATCTCTGACTTCATGCCTGAATACTCTAAGGAAAAGGGAGTGGTTTACCTAAATATGATTTACTATGGTAAGAATCACACTGAGTAATTCATCACGCTTCTATGACTGGTTATAACTACAAAGGTTTTTCTAATTGAAAAAGAAAACAATTATACAACTGTCAAAGAGGACTCTCTATTCCCTTAACCAAAAATGTTCCTTTTGAGACAATCATTTGCACACTTAGAAAAATAAGTTACTTTCCATGAGCAGTTCTGAGCAAAGTATAGAACATAGCCCAGTTCTAATTTGATTAAATAAAATTAACCTTCATCTGAAAGTGTTTTGTAGTCATTATGTGATTTCCAGAAGAGTTACTTTATTCAAAGAACTTTAAGAATTGTCCTCTATCAACAATAGAGGCCAGTTGCACAAAATATGAAAAGCTGATTACTACAATTTCTAGAACAATTATCCAACCTCTCCCCATCCCAGTTTTCCCATCTGTGAAGTTGAATGTGATTAGTTGGAGTATTTGGTGTGAGCATTAGGTAAAATATTATATAAAGAATTATAAGTATTTCCTGCAATCATTTATGTGAATTAAGATAATAGTATTATTATCTAAGCTATGAGTATTTGCAGGATTTATGTTTTTAAATTGTTCAAAAGTGTAATAACTATGGGTAGAAAATATATTTGAGTAAGTAGTGTTGTAAAGTTTTTTAAACAACCTAATTTGTTTAATACAGATATATTTAAGACCTTAAATAAAAAAATACCTGTTTTAAATATTAGAAATGTATAGGCTCTTAATTTTTTTCTAAACAGAAAATATGTTGAGTATCACTCAACATACTTTTTTCCCAACTAAAGAATTATCCAAGGGCTATAGCTATGTTAGCATTTAGTACAGCCTTTTCAACCGAAACCTCTCTGTCTGTCTCTCCCTCTCTCTCTGTATGTATGTCTCTCTTTCTCTCTCTCCTTCATTTCAACAACAAAAAGGTATATTCTAACCAGAAGAAAATTATGTTAATCTTTAACATAATACAGGGATATAGTTAAAATTTTCTTTCAATTTTCTTTCAGATTTCTTTAAGCCTTGCTTATTCTATTTAGTGAAAGGAATAATTTTGTTGTCAAGGATACAACAGCATGTTTAGTGCTTATTCTTGCATAAGCATCTAACCTAAAATACATCCTATATGTAAAAGTGTTTAATATCCGTTAAAAGCTACTAACTTCATTAAAGCTTTGAAAATGCAGTCATATAAGCTATTGAACTAAAGTTACTGTAGTAAGCAACAGTAATCATAATGCAATATATCTAGTGTAATTGATATGCAGTGTAAAAACTTAATAGTGGGCATTTAAATGTAACTGCTTGTAATAGTAATTCCACTACGCAGCTATTGTGTGTAACGTATATTTTAAAATACAGTATTTGAATTTATAACAAAGTTTTATTTGCTTTGGGGCATTTTAAATTGGGATATGAATTTACCAAAGTAAATGATACCACTATAATAAAAATTATAGAACTGAAACATGAACTCTAAATCTGCACTGTGTTTGAGTTTGAGACATTGTGTCAAGTTTAATTGTTCCAATATGGTTAGTTCACTTGGGGAATGACAAAACAGTAACCATGGCGGAGAGAGAATTTCTTTTACAGTTTTTTTTATTGATTTCAGAGAGGAAGGGAGAAGAGAGATAGCAACATCAATGATGAGAGAGAATCACTGATCGGCTGCCCCCTGCGCGCCCCACACTGGGGATCTAGCCTGCAACCTGGGCATGTGCCCTGACCTCCTGGTTCATAGGTTGACGCTCAACCAGAACCATGCCGACCAGGCTGTAGTTTTTAAACAAAAGAAAAAATACGAATGGTATATTCTAATTTAAAAAATCAAAATAATCCCATAACAGCCAGAATTTACAAAATGCTTACTCTGCTCCTCACACTGCACTCAGTGTGCTTGTACGTAATCACTAATCCTTACAACGATCCTACAAGAGATATAATGTTACCCACATTTTGTAGATAAAATCAATTAATATTCTTCCATTATTTGGGGCATAAGTAAAAGGTATGCTTCTATAACGAAACACAAAAATAAAGAATAATTCCAATTACTAACAATTGTAGCGTCCCTGCCCTGCCACTGTCATTAATTATCCATGGAACCAGGAAGGAATTACTTACATTCCCTAGCCTCGATTTTCACACTTGAAAACAAAGGGAAAGATGGTGCTTGGCAACAATGCCTGCCTCACAGTTGCTTGAAATTAATACATGTGCAAATATTTGACGAAGCACTGCTCACATACACCGTGCTATTTGGATCAACTTGTCACTGGGAGAGAAAAATTTCTGAGAAGAATTATAGGTGACAATGATTAAGTAATCATTTAAAACACAGCAGGTAACGAGAATTTTTTAAATTATTTGTTTGCTTCCAGAAGAGTTATTCTTTCCCGATGAGGTACCCAATTTGGACTGCTCACCCGAGGATATTTTTCCATTGGCTTTTAGAGAGTGTAAAGGAGGGGGAGAGACAGAGACACTCTATCCGCTACACCAAACTGAACAGAGCGCTACCATAATAGTTTTTAAAGTACAAAAATGTTCCCCAGAGTCAAAAATGCATAAATTATTTAGAAGTGTCAAGTGGAAACATTATGGTACATGAGCTCCAATGACACTGTAATTAGATAATGTGCATGGCCCTCACTCGTGTGGCTCAGTTGTTTGGTGTCATCCAGTTCACAGAAAGGATGCCTGTTCAATTCTGGTCAGGGCACATTCTGGGATTGCAGGCTTGATCCCCATTGGTGGAGGTGAAGGAGACTACCTCTCGATGTCACGTTCTCACATGGATGTTTCTCTCTCCCTTTCTCTTCCTCTCTAAAAATCAATAAAAAATATTTTAAAAAACAAATATCAATAAATAATATGCAGACACATTACTCAAATTATCAACATATGAAACAAAAAAAAGTTTGTGCAAAAGGCAGAATTTAGTTCTGTGTTTACAAGTTATACTCAGCATGCACACAGATTGCCAGTACTCATGGACAGCCTATATAATAAAAGCCTAATATGCTAAGTGTCTGGTTATCCAGTTGGCCGTTCAACCAATCAAAGCATAATATGCTAATGATATGCTAAGGCTCAACTGCTCGCTATGACGTGCACTGACCACCAGGGGGAAGACGCTCTTACCTGTAGTTTAGCTTGCTGCTGGGGTCGGCCGATTGAGACTGCGAGAGACGGCCAGACACGCCCTGGAGCCCTCCTGCCGCCCCTCCCTGGCTGGCCAACCTCCCATATCCCTCCCTGACCCTGATCTTGCACCAGTGGGGTCCCTTGGCTTGGCCTGTGCCCTCTCGCAATCTAGGACCCCTCAGGGGATGATGGAGAGCCAGTTTCAGCCCTACGGCGAATGACCAGTTGCTATGATGCGCACTGACCACCTGGGGCAGACGCTCAATGCTCCCCCACAGGAGTGCCACTCAGCCAGAAGCCAGCTCACAGCTGGGGAGCATAGCGGTGGTGGCAGGAGCCTCTCCGGCAGCACTAAGGATGTCCCACTGAGGGCTTAGGCCTAAGCCGTCAGTCGGCCATCCCCCCAGGGCTCCTGGACTGCCAGAGGGCACAGGCTGAGCTGAGGGATGCCCCCCTCCAGTGCAGAAATTTCATGCAGCAGGCCTCTAGTATTACTAATAAACATTTTGAAAGAAGGTATATGTGCGAATCACTACAAGCCTTTTCCAGTTTCCCTCACACACTTAGACCCTGGACCACCCTAAGCTAACTTCCGGCCACACCACAATACACAGTTATTGAGCATCTAACAATGGGTCAAGCCTTAGTAGACACTGGCAATATGAAGATGACCAATGCTGATGACTGGACCTTTGTTTGCAAGCCCCTCACCGTGCAGTAAAGATGACAAACGCGCTCGGGTACCTTGGCTCAGGTACAGACTATAACAAAGATGTCAAAGAACCATGGAGTTGAGAGGAAGGATTATTGCGGGGGGGGGGAGGGGGGGAAGGTGGCAGGAGGGCATCAGAAGGAGACCTGTGAGCTGGATCCAAAAGGACAGACGAGTTTAACCTGAAAGCGTGGGGCAGGCATTCCCATCGATGGGAGCCCAATGAGCCAAGACGGCGTTGGGCTGAGACCAGTGGCACCTCGACTCTGCAAAGGGCACCCAACCAAGGGGATTCACATCGCTGGGCCTCGGCTCGGAAACCAGTGGCAATTGCACCAGATTCGACCTTGGAAAAACGGAAAAAGCCCGTGTCGTTAAGGCAGGAAGCCCGAGAGGCGCCCGTGGGGTCGGGAAACCGCGCTTCCATCCTCGGCGAAAGTACACACACAGCTCGGCTCGCTTAGAAAATGACCTGGCGGGGTAGAGGGGTGGGGATCGCGGAGCTGGCGCGACCCGAGCCTGGTCCGCGCGGCCACAGTGGTTCCGGGGCCTCCTGCCCTGGCGACCCCCGCCGTCTTCCGGCCCCGCGCGTGGAGTGAGGCCGCGGCTCCCACCGCCCTCAGCGCAACCTCGCACGTCCCGCCGCCGCCGCCGCCGCCGCCCCCGCCCCCTTCACGGCAGCGGAACGCAGGCCTCTCGGGCAGGCGGCCCCCTCCGCCTCCCCGCCGTGACGAATCGGCGCCCGCCTGGAAAGGCACCCAAACTCGGGGAGTTCGGCGGAACAGAGAGGACCTGAAAAAAATCCTTGACTGCAGGAAGCCTCAGGCGTCCTCACGAGGAGGTTTCTTTTTCTAAAGACGGTCGGCGGCGCCCGGAAAGAAATTAAGACGCGTGTGGAAAGTGCGAGTGCGGACGCTCCGCGCGCGAGGGGCGGGGCGTGCGCGGGACAAAGGGAAGCGAGGCCGGAGCTGCGGGCGCCTTTTCTGCCCGCGGGTGAGTGTTTCCGACTGGGCTCTGGCGGGTCGGGTGGGAGGCCGGCGGTGGGGTCCCGGCGCGGCTGGACTGCGGGTCCCCGGGGGTTGCTGGGGTTCAGGCCTGGCCGCGGGGCAGAGCCTGGGGCTGGGAGCGCCCTCCCTGAGGCCTAGCGGAGCGAGGGTGGGCAGGGAGTCCCATTCGGGTTCCCTCCTTGGAGGCTAGACTCGCCCCTGCCACTGACGCCGCGAAATGGGTCCATGCAGCCATGCGTACCCCGCGTTCGTGGGGGTTGCTGGTAGCGTGCATCCTCCACAACAAGCCTACAGGGAACAGCCGCAGAGCAAGCCCTTGGGGCGAGCCGGGCCCGTGGGCATCGCTTCCTTTCCCCCCCTCCCCCAGGAAGGTGGTTTCCTTTGAGTTCAGGCATCGACCTGAGGACTCTCGGTGTGGCTCAGAGTGAAGAGCGACAGCTCTGGAGCAGATTTGGCCTGGGTCGGGAACCCCATCCCTGGCATTTCCTGGCTGTGTGTGTTTAGGCATGTTCCTTAAACCCACTATTTCATCTGTAAAATGGAACTAGCAGTCCCTGTCTTGTTGGTAGTTGGTGACTATAAAACGAAATGATGTAGGTAATTAGCCTGTCCCCCCAGACGGCATTCAGCAAATACCTATCTAGTTATTTTATGTCCGGCGGTGGGGATGGACCCAGTGGTGGGCAGCCCGCACTTAGGATGTGTGGTATAGCCAAGGAGATCGATCGTTGAAAAGGATGAACCATGAATGCTGTAGACCCGGGAGCTCGTGGCCGTTTTTGTCCGGGCTCCCCGCAGACTGTTGACGGCTCCCGGAAGGTGAGCAGGAAGGAAATAGACACACAGGCAGTGGTTTCCGCCTGTACCTTAAGGAAAGAGTGAGGGACCGACCCAGTTTAGGTCATTGAGAAAATAAACTACAGTATTTCCTTCCACACCAGGTCTCTTATTCCTCGGGCTCCAGGGAATTCCCCTAAAATGCAAAATAGGAGAGAAAAAAATTATAGATGTATCATGTTTGTTGCACAGAGCGTTGGATGGAAGTACTCCAGTAGTCATAGACGTTACCTGCCTTTTTTCTAACAATGAACATCGCTTTGTTTGCACTGTGTGATGTATATTGATGCCAGGAGCAAGCTCGTGTGCACGGGCATGGCATGAGCCTGTAATACTAGGGCAGAATTTATTAAGAATTGAGCTAGGTACTGGGACTATAATAATGAATTAGATGGTCCCTGTTTCCAGGCAGCACACACTCTAGCCACATGAACAGGTATATGATATATAATACACAGTATCCTAGATCCATGTCAGTGGGGTAGGAGTACAGACGAGGAAGCAATTCTGCCCAGGTAATTTATCAAGAAAGCTCCACTAAGGAGACAATTTTGCAACAGGCTGTGAAGGGTTAATAAGAGTTTTAGTGTGTGTTTTTTTTCCCTGATGGATTCTTTCAAAATTTATTCCCAACAGTTCTAAAGCTGTTTGCCACTAAGAGGGAAGATAAAGTTCATTGGCATGCCCGTTACCTTTTGTACTGCCTCCAGGAATAAAATGCTGCTCCATTTTAGTAGAAGTTGTTGGGCTAACAGGAAGGGAAGGCTGCTGCTGCTTTGGGAGCTGGCTGAATGTAGGCCTCCCTAGTGTGGGCCCTGAGAATGTATCACATTCTGTTGTCATTATATTTTTATCGGTCTTTTTAAATGTGTACATGGCATCAGCAAAATGGTTTCCAGACCAGAGGTGGCTCAGTAGCATAAGAAAACTTTTTGTTTTAGTCGTCTTAATTCTGATCAACACAGTGACCTAAAGAACTAGTTAAGTATGCAAAAGGCTTGGTTACTAGAAGATAATGTAATTTTACTAAGAAATACCAATTAAACTACCCTATTCTTTAGGAAAACATTCTCTCATGCTTGCTGAGTTTTGATTCTCTTTTTTTTTTCTTTTTTTTCCTTTTTTTATTTTAGTGTCTCAGATTCATTCTTAAGGAACTGAGAACTTAATCTTCCAAAATGTCAAGTAAGTTTCATTTTTTTTATATTTATCAATCTATATAAATAAGAGACTAATGCCCTAGCAAATGGGAATTCCAAAATACTCTCATTTTTTTTTTCTTCAAACAGGACCATTGGTAGTTTTGTTGCATAGTATTATATCTCAGTTGTTTACAAGAAGTTATTTATTTTCTTTCAAACAGAAAGACCATCTTATGCCCCACCTCCCACCCCAGCTCCTGCAACAGTAAGTTTTAATTTTCTTGTTAATGTAATAGCCAAGTCTGGCCTTGATACAAAAACCCAGATGTCTTCCAGGAAGGGTCACTCAGTCATCACAGCAACAGGATGAAAAAATTCAGCTAAAAAAAACCAGCACTTCCTACTAAATAAAAGACCTCTCTGCGTCTTACTTTGAACCAACCCCAACATTTAAAGAAACATATGCTGCAAAGCCAACCTCCTCTGCTCGGTTCTTCTTTCCTTGTTTATTTTTAATGGGAAATAACTGACAAGTTTAACACTTCTTCCTTGTTAATCTCTTGTTAAAAGTCTTTAAAGTTGATATTGAGTGAATGCTCATTCTGGCATTTCTTACTTTCAAACCTAACCTTAAATTGGTTACATTTTTTTCTCTCCCTTGTCTATATATAATTTTCATATTAAACAATAAAGCTTCCAGTTCTGTAATAACACTCATTGTAAATCTTTATTTTCAAGCTGTTCAAGTAAGGATTTTATTATCTGTGGGTCAGATCCTGCTACTGAACTTTACTCCACTCCATATATCCTTGGTTTGGAATTTGATGTGTTTCAAAGTGTCCAAATAATAGTTGTGAACTGGTTTTTTCACCCAGCAAGTTCTGATCCAGCTTGGTCAGCATGTCAAATAATTGTCCAATCCATACAACAAATTTAACAGTAACTCTTCAGACCTTGCTGAAATAGATTCCTTGTTGTTTGTTATTTAAAAAAACAAAACAAAACACTATTAACCTTGACCATATCCTACAAAAGCAATTCTTTAACAGCTGTTAGCCCTCCTTCCAAACCCCCTACCCGCTAAATTTCAAGCTAGTTTACTAATTAGGTCATCTTTGTATAATTTTGTTTTCTCCACTAGATAACTATTCTTAATTACTAATCCCTTAGATAAATGTTTTAGTTACGTTTATCAGCAATTTGGTTTTCTTCAGTAAGATGTTTTTAAAAAGAGATGCTATATCACATGTAATCAGTTCAATTTATATAACATATAGTCTCAAGTTACTTCCAGTAAATCTTAAAAGTCCTGTGTTTGCTTTGTTTTCTTTCTTAAATCAAAGAACATATCTTACGACCATCTCCTTGGCACTCTGCTAGTGGCTATACAGGTGGAGTTGAACAATTGAGATTCCTGACCTCAAAGAACTAACCATGTACTTCATTTTTGGAAATGGTATAATTGTCATGTTTTAGGTTCAAATTTTTTTTTTAGCTCCCCTGCTTAATTTTCTTACATTATTGCCTCAATTTTGAAGTGTCTCATTTTTTATGCAACTTTTGAAGGTGTCATTTTTATATAAATACTGCCTCAGACAGTGTATAGTATCTGGAACACATACTTGATTTTTTGAGATAATAAAAAGTCCAATACCAAGTGCTCGCTTATGACTTCTCAAATATAGAAAGGGATTTTTTAAAATTTTTGCCTTTCTTTAGTCATATTTCTGTACCATTATAGCTTCACATTGACACATAAATACAGAAGACTAGGGATTAGGACATCCAACAGAGTGGAAATTAAATGAGTTATCCTCCTTCCTTTTTCTTTCCGTTATTTTAACCACCACCATCACAGTCATCATCACCACCACTACCACCTCCACCACCCAGATGTACCACTCTAAGTAATATACACTTCTTTTGTGCCTTTGATACTTCATCTGTTTTGCCTACTTTAATAAGCTTAATTTGCGTCTTCTATAACTACATAGGTTACAAATTGATCAGTTCTCTTCTAAAGAGTATCAAATGCTTGAATATCTTTCAGAGACTAAGGATATGTGCAGCGGCATGTTTTAGAAAATTGTGTTTATTTTATAACAGTTACAGTTTAGTTGGAATGTGTTAAGTGTATTTTACATCATACAATTCAAGACTGTTAATTGCATGTTAAAATGAAATTACTGTCACTTGTCTTTATTGAATTTCATTAGGGAAAATACTCTACTTTTGGTCTCTTTGCTATATTCTGTTTATGTATTATATCTTGCTTCTCATTAACATTGGATGTCATTATATTAACCACAAGGGGACTGCTATATAAGAGCCCATTTGTAATCACATCAACACATAATTCACAAAAGCCAAGAATTCTGTTGCTGCAGCGAGTAATTGTGTTTTTGAAAGGACTAGAGCTATCAGGAAACTAGATTTATTTTTAAAAAGAGAGAGTTCAAGTCTGCCAACTAGAAAAATAGTTCACATTAACTAAATGCAGAAATTATTCATGATTGACTTACGGAAGATGGATCAAAGAAGAGATGGAAAAGAAAGCCTATAAAAGAATGGCTGGGTTAAAAAGATCAGACAGTACCCCAGAATGAAATCCATGCATTTCTTACAAGTCTTTGTTTTGAAATCATGTATGTGACATCCATTGAATCTCACATATGTTCTTTTCTATTGACAACTTCTGACTTCCTGATTTGAGTCTCTTCTCATTTCTCACATATATAAAATGATTTAAAACTGTCTTTGAAAGCAGTCCATTTCTTGTTTTTGTTTTTAGTAGACAAATACATTGGCGGCATCCACATAACTGTCAAATAAATCATGTTTTGTTTTGCATGTAAAGTGTTCTCACACTTGTAGTTTACCACATTTCAAGCTTTCCTCTCAGACATATATTGCTAAGTTGTTATGTCATACTATTGACCATAAAGTAATCCTGAATGTTTGAGACACTTCACTGTATTGCTTATTGCAAAAATGCAAGCACACGTTCAAATTCACACAAACACCACTAGCCCCTGCAAAGAGAGAGAAAGAGAGAAAAAACACACACTTGCAGACTGGTTTCTCGATGAAAGAAAAAACAACTACAACACATCATTGCTTGTTTAAATTCAGGTTGCTTTTGCATGTCATATGCAGATCATTTTTCATTTCTGTGTTTTCCTCGTTTGAGCTCATTTCTCATTCGTGTTTTTGTCTCATTTGTTTCCATCAGCAAATGCCCAGCACACCAGGGTTTGTGGGATACAATCCATACAGTCATCTCGCCTACAACAACTACAGGCTGGGAGGGAACCCGGGCACCAACAGCCGGGTCACGGTAGGAGAATCAACTATTACAGCATCCGGCAAACAACTGGAACTGACCAGAAATGCCTTCAGAGTTAGGTCCTTGTGAATCATCAGCACAGCCATTAAATTTTTTTAACCTGGCTTTTCGACTATTTTGAACATTTGTTGTACGATCTTACACTGAAAATATATATAGTGAGATCTGGATGTGTATAAGAAAAAAACTTCATTCTTTTTGGTGGTTGGTAGAGATAAAACCTTGGGCACTTAATGTTTGTACTATGTGTAGACAAACCTAGAAGTTCTTATGGTTAAAATATTCTAGTTGAGCTGAAGCGTTATCTTTCATTTAAGGTAACTAGCATTAGGTTCAAGTAAATGCTGGGCTTACAGACCTGGTTTTTTTTTGGCTGGCCTACTAGTTTGAACTGCTACACATAATTATTTGTCTTTTGGATTTAATAGTTGACCTTCTGAGATTCATTTGTCTTCAGTTAAACAGAGAAAAAGACTTTTGTGTCACATCAAAGAATTGCAGAATAAAAGTTGAATGAAATTAATTTGAAGTACTAGATAACTACAACTGGAAGTGTGCTTATAATCCTTAGGATAAGAGTTATGATTTCTGCAACTGAAGATATGTCATTTAACTGATCAATCTAAGAAAAAATAAATATAAAAGTAAAGTAAATTATAAATTTAAAATAATCAAAATTGGGTGATGTACTTTTTATTTTAGAATCATCTCAGACTCCATTCAAGGAAGTTTAGGTACCAAAGGAAAAAAATAGCTGTAAAAAGGATTTATCAAAAATAAATAACTAAATTGAATCCAAAAGCCAAATATCTGCATACATTTGGATTATGGTATTTGGTGAGAATTTATACCACCCAGAATGGCTGTAAATTTTTCTACCTGGTTTTTGTTTGCTGTATTCATAAATAATTCAATTATGTGAATTCAAAAAGCCCTCTCACCCTGTAGTCAAGCTAGAGCAAAAAGCTTGTTACTATCAGACTATCTTGGTAAGCATATTGCTTAGCTTGATAGGTTTTGTATGTCTAAAATTTTCATTGTTTCTGCATAATTTGTACTTCATAAGCATACCAAGTTTTATGTGCCATGCATATTTCATGGTATCTGAGAAGAATTGTGACAGAGTGTGTATGTGTATATGCATTTCACAATGCATACAATTTTTATGTGCATCGATACATGTTTTTTCCTGGCCTGAATGTGTTGTTTCATGAATGTAATGGGTGGCAAGGTTATCAAATGATAAAGAACATTTTAATTTAAACAAGGAACAGAATCGATTTTGGACCATTCATGTTAATGCAGAAAATTACTCATGAGCAAGTAAACAAGAATGATTGCATTTTAATTGCTCTATACAGTCAGCTCTTGATTATCTATGTTAATGGAATAGAAATAGTGCTAACTGTAATATTAGAATCATTTGTATTTTGGTCTGTGTAAGCATTTTGTTGTTAACTTGGACCTATCTGTGAGAATTCTCCTAATAAAATGAGATCATTTAATGGAGACTTACTAGGAAAAGGTAAGTGCGCTCTCTGTCTTGGAGCCTGGCTAAATTATCTATTTCTCCCCATTCCTCCTTAGGTGTGTTGGGACCACAGCATTTGGAGTGGGCATTAGCTTCAGGGTAGATTTGGATAAAAGGGTTGTTGGGGGTGGAAAATTTGGTGTTTGGATTCTTTGTAGTTGTTTTCTTTGTATTCTCTTGATATCAAATTAAATTATAATTAAACTGCTGTTTAGACTTAACCTGAACGGCCTAGGAAATATGAAGGCTTTTAGCCTGTGTTCATTCCAGCCCCTTCAACTTTTAGTGACCTCTGTCATAGGTCATTGAATCATCCTCAAGAAAATTAGTTATGCCTAAAGTTTTACACCACCTTTGTTATATATCTAATTTAAGCCATGTTAGGACTCAGTAAATCTGGTTTTGACCATTATTAAAGTGTTTTATTTAAGTTGACCCAACTATGTATTACTTTGGCTGGGTTTGGGGGGTGTCCTGTTTGTGATTTGAAGGAATGATTCTGTGCATCCCTACTAAGTAGCTCCCTGGAGGTTCCTGTATACTGGAATAGTTTTCAGACAATAACTATATAGCATGTTGAAACCTTTCGGAGTGCTTGTGATAGCTATGAGATGGAAATCACTCCTAGTCAGGTCTTCATTCGGAGGATGATTAACTTCTCTTAAGTACAGTGTGGAAAATAGGTTGAGAAAAAATGTTAAAAACAACTTATTTCTGTACTTCAGTGGAAATTCTATCCCAGGAGAAAACCCTTAAATAAGATCCTACCAGAGAAACAGCTGAGAATTGGGAAGAGACAACAACAAACTCTTGAGTAGCCAAAATAAATTTCACAAAATCATGGATTTTTTTTTGTAGGAGATCCCTGGACCATACTCTTATGTAAGCACGTTTTAACAAGCATAGTTACTTGTTTTCCCCCAATGCATTGCCAGTTAGAAGCAGAAAATTGGAAAGAGGGTGAGTTGCTGCTAGAGATGGATTTCCTGGTGACAGCAAGGAAAGAAGAGCTTAAAAAAAGCATAACTACTGGGCATTGAGACATTATAGAACGATGTCTGTCTGAGATGGTAAATGACAGGTGTTTAATGATACACATCTTTAGTATCCTTAAAATCAGCTAGAATTTAACTTAATGTTTTTTATTTTGTTTGCATTTGTAAATTGGTCAATATAATAAAAATAGGGACTCAGTATGTGAGCTATTGGGGAGAAAGGAAGATAAATAGGCAAACCCATTAATGTTATAAATGCAGTTCTTTGAAAAACATCCAAGAGCAAATATTACTATAACTTATCTCTTATGTGTTTTAATTCAACATATTTAAGCATAGACATTTTAGAATTTACCTCTTTTTTAGAAAGATTGTTAACAATGACCTACCAAATTCAATTCTTGGCACAATTTCAACTTTATTTGTAACTTCATGAAATTCTGAAGATTTGTGTTGGCTGAGTTGGAAATGCTTTCTAATAACTTCATGTTGTGAATACTCAGACTTTTATATGTCCTGCTCTGATTGTATGGCATACTAGTAAGATTAGCTTTGTAGGAATTCCTCCCTACTCCCTTCCCTCCTTGAAAGAACTCCTACAGACCCTGAGACAGATCTTTCCTTACCCTTCATACCACCGCTCTTGACAGTTCCCATCCCCAGTGGCTCACCTCCTTCCATTGCCCACTGCTGCTAAAAGCAAGGTGTGTCTGCATGGGCACCAGCATGAGGTGTGGTAAGAATGTATATGAAGAGTGAGAAGAGAAGAAACACTGCTTCAAAGATGAAATGCTTTCTAATAATTTTGTGTGTGAAGAAACAGTTACTGAAAAGCATAGAGGGGTGAAGGAGACCCTCATAGTGAAAGGAAGCATTGTCTGAAAGCAGTGGGGTAGGGTGCACACATGCTCATCTCTGAGCCCAGGGATGAAAAATAAGGTTGTGATTGAGGTCCTCGCCCAGAATGGAGTTTTCCCTAGCGTTTTGTCACAGCAACAACAGGAAAGCAAGGGAACCAACGGTCACCAGTTTTCTTACAAGGATGTGCCGATCTCCGTCTTGATAATTAGAATAAGTCAGCACTTCTTACCCCTTGCCTGGCAAGAATCAATATTGGGGGTCTTCTAGAAATTGGGGGGAAATAAAAGTAAGTCAGCGATGGTTTTATTCTGAGTCCTTGAGCAAATAGAGTCATATACATATATTAAGATGAGACTAAGCTCAGAAATGGGCATTCTTGGATTGGAGTTATATGGGGTGCCCACTAGAAGTTACCTGGTATCTCTTGCCTAGATATTAGCCCGTAGAAAGAACCAATCTTTTCTCTTTCTTTTTTAATCAAATGGAGATTCTTGATATACTTTAATGGCCCGTGTCTGCCATTTCACTGTTGCCAGCAAACTTGTTTGCCCCTACACTAAGGATCAAAAAGGCATGACTTTATTTCACACTTCTTGATCCCCTTTATAGAAAACCACTAAATATAGAACCTTAAAATGTCTAGTCGTGATAAAGGAGATGAGGTTTTTTTGTTGCCTGTTTTTGAATTTAGAAAATAGTTTTTGTGTTTATGTAGAGGTGCATTCTGAAATAATACAGATAGATACAAAGTGCCCTGTAGACAGTGTGAGTGTGGCTAAGTGCTGAAGGCATTCAGATTCTGGTGCAGATAATCAAGTGTTGACTGTATGTGTAATGGTAAATTAAGCAAAATAAAAGGGTGCCAGGTAATGTCCTGAATGTGGGACATTTGCTATGTGACCATTTATTTTTGATGTGTGGATTGTTATGTAATAATTTATTTGTTCTTACAGCCAGGTTGTCAAAGCAGTAGCAATAAACTGCTGTGTAAAATATTTTTAAATTATGTGCGTAAAGTCATTTTCTTCATTTTCTTTTGATGTGAACATTTCTGAATTTGCAGTGATAGCTATTTTCAGTGGAGAAAATATAAGAATCTTGTATCCATGGACGAGTAGAAGAAAGGCGCATTAGAATTTTTTAAGGCACTCTCTTTTCATTTTACTAGTGAACTTCTTGCAATTAAATAATGAATGTTTTTAACTCTTTTGTAGGCATCCTCTGGTATTACGATTCCAAAACCCCCAAAGCCTCCAGATAAGCCGCTGATGCCCTACATGAGGTACAGCAGAAAGGTAGGTGCTGAGGAGCGAGAAGGAGGGGGCACTGCTCTCTTTGCTTCTCGTCAGATTTCAGATTGTGCAGAGCCAGGAAAGGATAAAGAATTGCAGTTGTTAAAGAAATTAGTTCTGATTTTAAAGTTCCAGGGCTAAAATCCAACAAGAAGAACATGATTAAATACACTGTTAAAATCCTTAAGACAGTGTTATATAGCCAGTGTTATATCGTCTTTTGGAGAATATTTAATGGCATTAGAAAAATCTTGAATGAAAAAAGGGATATAAGACTACTGTATGTATTAGTATCTTATTTTTATAAAAATAATAGCAACTACATGCTAGTTTGAAGGGGAAAAAAAGCCAAAAGACATAATTATCTCCAAATAGTAAGCTTTGATCATTTTTATTTTCTTTACCTTGAATTTTCCCTCTTTTTGTTTGTGATGAACCTACATTACTCTTAATAGATACAGCCAATAATATCTTTATTAAAGACAAGAGCATTTAGCTATTTCCATCACTATTTAGAATTTTTTTTATTTTTGGTCATAATTATATGTGTATTTGATGATACTTTGTATTGTGCAGATTAACCACTTCTGAATTTGTCAACTCTTAGACACAGACTCTGTTACTGAGTTAGCTTCTCTTCAGTATCTGTAGTGATTGTTACTGTCTGAAATCTGCCTTAAAGCAATCCGTCAGACCATAGAGGAAATGAGATTGGCCAACTGTTAATTGTACAGCAGGCTAATGAGAATTAGACTTGATTCTATTCCCTCTGTTTTTAAATGTTCATATTAAAAAGTATTTTTAAAGGTCTGTATTTCTAGGCATCAATACTGACATTTCAACTGTTTCCTTTTTAAGGTCTGGGACCAGGTAAAGGCTTCCAACCCTGACCTAAAGTTGTGGGAGATTGGCAAGATTATTGGTGGCATGTGGCGAGATCTCACTGATGAAGAAAAACAAGAATATTTAAATGAATACGAAGCAGAAAAGGTAGCGTGGGGGCTGCAGTGGGATGGATACAGTGGGAAAGGCATGAACATTTGCTTATGATTTAGAAAAGAAGCAAAGATCTAGCCAGACAGCTGAGGCTGCACTGCGGCTTTGTCTGCCTTGATCAGGTCACCTAATTTCTCTAGGCTTCAGATTTCGTATCTGTAAAAAGGAGACGATTATGGTGTCCTTGGATATTCCTGTGAGATAATATAGGTATTCGTTATAACCTGATAAATGGTCATTATAAAACTGAAAAACATTTGAATTTCAGATAGAGTACAATGAATCTATGAAGGCCTACCATAATTCTCCCGCATACCTTGCTTACATAAATGCAAAAAGTCGTGCCGAAGCCGCTTTAGAGGAAGAAAGTCGACAGAGGCAGTCTCGCATGGAGAAAGGAGAACCTTACATGAGCATCCAGCCAGCTGAAGATCCGGATGGTAAATATAAAGTGGGGTTTTGTGTATGCTTTCTCTGAGGATTAAAATAAGACAAATCGTTTAAGTTTTTACTTCCTATCCTAAATGGAAAACAAAGCATAATTTAAGTACCATTTCATTATGTTGATTAACTATTTTTTGTAAGATTTGTGTGTGAATTTCCCACAAGAAAAGGAAATATTCTTTTTAGCGCAGAAAATAGCAAAAAAAATATCATTTATCCAAATCTTTGTACTCAAAATGCCTGAAAGGTTTTTGAGCCATAATCAGAATTTTGCCTCAACTGCTTTAAAAAAGGTAAATGCCTTCTAGTTCCATCCTGTTTTCTTACTGGTTCCCTGAGCCCTGAATTAAGGACTCCTAAGAGTTAATGAGTGGGAAAAAGCACTATGAAATTCCCAGTTCAGTGAGAAATCCAACTCGAATTTATAAATGTAGCTCATGATAACACACATAAGGGTACACAAATTTTATACACACACACACAAGTCAGCTTCCTCGTTGCCATTTCATGAATGGTTTGCAGGTCTACAGATTGCGCCCCTGACCGTGTGCAGCCAGGCAGAAGGAGCCCCCGAGCTAGCCACCTCTAGCTGTGGGCATATTTGTCCACATGGCAGGCATCTTGTACAAATAATATTTTCCTTGTGTGCTGCTGTGATATGGAAAAGATTGGAAGTTCTAACTACAAGCAATAGAAAACATCAGAATAATTTAAGACCCCATTTTAAAGTAGTGGTAACAATGCTTGTAAGAACTTTAAAAAAGATACACCATTGAGAGAGGAAGCAGTAATACCACCGAAAGACAAATAAACTGATATACTTAAAAGAAAAACAAAAATGCTATTTTAAAAGAATAGATTGGGATATTGGCAGATACTCTCATAAATACAGAATAGGATATAAGTATAACGAATTGCATATGGAATAGAAACTATTAAGTGTTAAACAGAATCAGGAGTGCTAAAGACACACTAGCATACACAGACCTTAACTGCTCTGAGTGAATGGTTAATGCAAAAACATGCAGGACTAAAAATGGTAGGAGAATATCCAGTCTACGAATAATCGTAAGGGTGGGGCTCAGTATGAGGAAATAAAGGCTGGCAATGTAGAAGCCATAAATAGAAAAAAGTTTTCACTAGGTGAAAGATAACAGCATGAATAGTGAGACAGGCTGAAGGGATCACTCAGGAACAATCTTTAAAAAAGGTTCCTTTTCTCTGTTTCTCAAACTTCTGCCCATCATGTTTTTTAAGTTTAAGATAGGATCTTAAAGCTGCTCAGAAGAAAGGACAGGTACTACCAAGAGAGTGAAACATTGGCAGAATTCTAGTTTTGCTCTCACATGCAGCCTTCACATTGATTTCCAGGCTAAAGACATGTGCTTATATCTCACTTGTGTTTCAGCCAAATCTTTCTCTGACACATATCATCTCTTAAAGATTCTGTGAGAAAAACCAATACCTTCGCCAATGAACACAGCGTGTCCTGTATGGTTTTTATCAAGTGACTGCCCCAGTGTTCCCATGGTGTCCTTTAGACCCACTTGTGAGAGCCATGCTCCTTGGTAATTAAGTGTGTACATTGTTACACTCCTGTTTATGGTTACTGGTGACCTAATTTTCAGAACATCTCATGTATTCCAGATTATGATGATGGCTTTTCAATGAAGCATACAGCCACCGCCCGTTTCCAGAGAAACCACCGCCTCATCAGTGAAATCCTTAGTGAAAGTGTGGTGCCAGACGTTCGGTCGGTTGTCACGACCGCGAGAATGCAGGTCCTCAAACGACAGGTCCAATCCTTAATGGTTCATCAGGTAGAGTCATAAAACATTTGTCATAATAAAATGGGCTTATGCCACGTGACCTAGTTCTGTATAATGCACCAGTGCGCCTGTGAAATACGTCTGTTCAATCTAACCTGTTCCTGACTCAGGAAAGAGGCTTGAGGGAGTGGACCTTTCCCACAGATTTAATACGTTTATCCTTAAAACTGTAACATAGAGTCTTGTAATGGAAAACTTATCCATTGAGAATTTTGAGACATCCTACCAACCTTTTACTGCTTTACTCAATATTCTGAAATTGCTCAGGCCTGAAACAATATTTAACATCACATACTTATTAGTCATAGTGATTCCTCTATGCTACATTTTACTTTTATTTTAAAACCTTAGCTAGACATTGTTGTATAATAAATTACTTAAATTAAGAATTCAGGCCCTAGCTAGTTTGGCTCAATGTATAGAGCGTCGGCCTGTGGACTGAAGGATCCCAGGTTCGATTCTGGTCAAGGGCACATGCCTAGGTTGCAGGCACAACCCCCAGTGGGGGGTGTGCAGGAGGCAGCCAGTCAGTGATTCTCTCACATCATTGATATTTCTATCTCTATCTCCCTCTCCTTTCCTCTCTGAAATCAATAAAAATATATATTTTTAAACAAAAAAAAGAATTCAGGACATTTGTTATATTGTAAGAAAGTATGGACTATTAAAAAATGAGACATGTTTTCTATTTGACATTTGCTTTAAAGAAAGTAATGCAGTAATTATAAAACAATTATAAAGTGTGATCATATGTCTCACAGCGAAAACTAGAAGCTGAACTTCTTCAAATAGAGGAGCGACACCAGGAAAAGAAGAGGAAATTCCTGGAAAGCACAGATTCATTCAACAATGAACTTAAGAGGGTATCAATTTAATGTGTTAACTATACTTTATCATTGTGTCTGCTACTTTTATTTCTCATTCTTTTTTCCAAAATAGTGCTGTTGTTGAATATTTTTCACTTTGAAACGGGTAATTTCACTATAACCAGTAGATCTTTGCTTTATAAAATTATTCCCATTTTTTGGCAAAATTGTAATAGGTTTGAAATATTTAGTATGCGTACATATACTATGCCTGTCGAGTCTAGAATCCTCTGGAGTTTTAATTTAAACTCTCACGCAAGCATGAATTATTTTCATTCTATTGAAATTTATCAAATGTCGTTATTAGATGTAGTTCACAGTTTGCACTTTGTATTAAAAGAGGTAAATCTAGTGTTCGGTAACCTAAAATATAAAATGGAAACTTTATATATAATCCAGTACTTTCAGCATTGCCTCGCCAACTATTTTGTAATATTTGATGTTCGATGGCTCTGCAACTTTCTTTTCCTAGAGACACAGACTCTCAGAGAAGACCTGGAGCCATGGTTTTTTTCTCCCATATACATATAGTTTATAGCCAATAAATCCCATTTTTGAAGTAATTTTTTCTGTTTTGAGAGATTGTAAGAAAAGAACATTACTAAGAGATTTTTTTTGTGTTGGTTTTTTTCTGACTACCAGTTGTGTGGTTTAAAAATAGAAGTGGATATGGAAAAAATTGCAGCTGAAATTGCACAGGCAGAGGAACAGGCTCGCAAAAGGCAGGAGGAAAGGGAGAAGGAGGCAGCAGAGCAAGCTGAACGCAGTCAGAGCAGCATTGTTCCTGAGGAAGAACAAGCAGCTAATAAGACTGAAGAAAAGAAAGAAGCCGAGAACATTCCAATGGAGACAGGTAACCTCCCAGTGGACACCAGTGTAAATGTTGGGTTTTACAGCTCTTTCATTTTTATTTCTCTTTCTCAATACCTTTCAGAGGTCACTGTCCCTGCTGCCTCTTCGGTTATTCTTTATATGACCTACCCGTTTCTTTCCAAATCTTAATTTCTAAAAGTAGGTTCATGTGACATGTTTGTATCAGTGCAGAACAGTGGTATGTCATCTTCAGTCTTGCTCTTTGAGGTCTGAGTTATGTCCCCAGATTGAGTCAAGTCGTTTTCCACCTTGAAAATACAAAGTGTGATGGTTAAGGAGACTGGCCCTGGAGTCAGATCAGGGTCTAACACTGCTTCACCACGTGCTAGCACTGTGCCTTTGGATAGTTTATCTCCGTTCCTTCATTTCTAAGTATTCTAGCACCTGCCTCAGTGAGTTCTAAAGGGTAAATTCAGAAACGTACCTAAGATCGTTCAGTATTGGGTTTGACATGGTATTGGCACTCAGTATTTTAACCTTGGTTGCTAAGATTATTTAAGATGTGGTCATTGCTGTTAAGACAAATCATTTTTGTGCCCTAGGACAGGGCCAAATCCTGCCTGCCACCTGCTTTTAAACAAAGTGTTGTGGGAACACAGTTACACCCATTTGTTTACATACTGTCTGTGACTACTTTGGGCCACAACATAGAGTTGAGTGGTCGCAACAAAGACTACCTAGCCCAGTGGTCTGCAAACTGCGGCTCGCAAGCCACATGCGGCTCTTTGGCCCCTTGCGTGTGGCTCTTCCAAAAATACCACGTGCGGGCACGCACGTACAGTGCGATTAAAACTTTGTGGCCTATGCGCAGAAGTCGGTTTTCGGCTCTCAAAAGAAATTTCAATCGTCGTACTGTTGATATTTGGCTCTGTTGACTAATGAGTTTGCTGACCACTGACCTAGCCCACATAACCTTTTCTGTAGCCTTTACAGAAAAGTTTGTTGACCCCACCCTTGAAAATCCCTACTTCCAGGTGTACTCAGAATTTCTGACTGAAAGCATTCCTCAAGTCAAAAAAAAAAATATATATATATATACACACACACACACACGTGTGTGTGTGTGTGTGTGTGTGTGTGTGTGTGTCATGCAAAACTTATATAAATACTGATTAAATTGGTTATTATTTGAAATTTTGAGATTACCTTACCTTCTGGCACAGTTTTGTCCCTGACCAATGTACTATGTAAACAGGACTAAACAAAAGTATTATGGGAAACACAGCCGAAAGTCTCCTGGACCATCATAAGAAGTGGGAAGGGTAGTAATCATGCTTAGTACTCAACTGACAACTTCCTATTTGACATCTGGAAAACATTTAGTGGCATGCAAATGTTACCAGATATTTCTACAGGATATAATTCAGCAGATTAACATTTCAGATAGATTTTAAGTTTCATTATTTGAGCCTTTTTCTGTTTTGTGTGAGCATATTTTTTATCTGAACAAAATTTGAACATGGGCATATTTTTGTGGTTAATGCAAGAGTTTGAGAGCTAGAGTGTGGTATGGTTCTTTGCTCATTTTGCAACTAAATGGAACACTGTCCTTTGCCTCTGTTTTGTCATCTATGAATAGAACATGCCTGTAGGTCTTCACTCAGATTTTTCTCCTTCTAGCCTATAGGGAAATAACTGAAGAAAAGCAAACCTATTAGAGCAAAAACCTCATGCTCTTAATTTTTTACAAAAAAAACAGCCTAACATGACTATTAATGAGATACCTAAAATACTGACCTTATATCATTGCCACACGCACTTTCTTACTCATTAAATACAAAGCACTCCACGACAGCATTGTCCAGTAGAAATACATGTCAGTCACTTGTGTGATGACATTTTCTAATGATATTTTTTCAAAGTAAAGCAAAACAAGTGAAATTAATTTTAAACATATATTTAATTAACCCAGTTGATCCTAAACAATAATCATTTCAACATGTAATTAACTTCTTTTTCCAATTGCAGTTGACATTCACTGTTATATTATACTAGAGGCCCGATGCACAAAGATTCCTGTAAGAATGGGCCTGCCTTCCCCTGGCTGCCGGCACCGTCTTCCCTCCCGCCCGGAGCAGCCTAAAAGTATTAATTTCTTACGTTCTTTTTTCATGAAGTCTTTGGAATCTGATGTGTATTTTGTACTTACAGCACATCTACATTTGAAGCTAAATTTTTAAATACGGGTCAAGAAGTACTTGACCTGTATTTAGATTTCATAAATTTACAGTTAAAAAGTAGATTCTTAAACCCCATATTGTCTCAAACATGCTGAAAGTTCCTCGGTCACACTAGCTCAGTTCAGGAGCTTAATAGCCACACGTTGGGACAGTGGAGCTCTCGGCTGTCGGCCAAATTAGAAGAGCACATTTCTGTCTCAGAACTAACAGTGACAAATGTGTGCTTACAGAGGAGACACACCTTGAAGAAACAACAGAAAGTCAGCAGAATGGTGAAGAAGGCACATCTACTCCTGAGGACAAGGAGAGTGGACAGGAGGGGGTGGACAGTATGGCCGAGGAAGGGACCAGTGATAGTAACACTGGCTCCGAGAGCAACAGCGCCACAGTGGAGGAGCCACCAACAGATCCCATACCAGAAGATGAGAAAAAGGAATAAATGTTGCCTTGTTTTATGTATTCTAAATCCTTTTTTAAATGAAAAAAAAATGTTTTTGAGTTTTAATGGTGTTATGTGGTTTGTGTACTAATATTTTCCTTGTCCATATCACACCACCCAAAGCTTTTGGACCATATAACATCATGAGCCAAATGGCATGGTCACCTTTTTTTTTTTTTTTTTAATATATTTTTATTGATTACAGAGAGGAAGGGAAAGGGAGAGAGAGAAACATCAATGATGAGAGAGAATCATTGATTGGCTGCCCTCCTGCACACCCCCTACTGGGGATTGAGCCTGCAACCTGGGCATGTGCCCTTGACCGGAATCGAACCCAGGACCCTTCAGTCCACAGGCTGACGCTCAGTCCACTGAGCCAAACCGGCTGGGGCCATAGTCACCTTCCTTAAGTGGTTGTGATGATGGTTCTCTTCCTTAGATCTTGTTTCTACCCTTCACTGCTGAAAGCCTCGGAATTTAAATTAATTGAGAAAATGCCCATTTTTGGAGAATTTTCCTTCGATGCTGCAGAATCTACTCTTACAAATGCCTTCCTACAGCTCACTGGGGTGCTTACCAAAGCCATAGCTTTAAGTCTCAGTCCCCATCAACAGCTTCCTGAAAGTTCCCTTCCCTGTGTACTTCCACAAAGGTAGCTTCTTGAAAACGTAATCATGTGTGAGTATGTGTTTGTTCACTTGCCCTTTTCATCTGTAATCAATGTCAGATAACCAAGAGTTGTGTTCAAGTGTTGAGTGTACCTGCAACTATGCTTGGATCGTATTGATCGAGAAATAGTCTCCATAGGGTAGTCACCAGCTTATGAAATAGTCATTAAAGCAAACATGGCCCATGTATACTGTCCTGCTTTTTGTTATAATTAATATTGGGTACGTTCTGGTCAATTCATCCTTATTGTACAGGAAAAAAAATACTTTTTTATCAAGTTTTCCAAAGACAGAGTAGATCACAAAGCTTAAGGAGTTGAATATTCTTGCAAGGGAGTATATAACTTCAAAATGATTGGCCCGTTCTAGAAGAAAACAGCTCGGAATTAAGTTCAACCACTTGAAATTGTTTTTACAATAATCAAAACATTCAAAACCTCAAGGCTCAGGATCCCATAGATCAGGGCCTGCCTTTTTGATAAACTTAGTTAAGTTTTAGCGAGTAGAAACGAGATGGTTTGTGACACATATGCTTCCTAAAAACTAGACTAGATTTTTACTAAATAGTGGAATATCTGATGGTATATGTTTCTTAAAGGTCCAAATGTAATAAATAAAAGGAAAAAGAAAACAGTCTCAGTGTTTTTAATGCATTAAATGTTTACATGCTAAGCAAGCAAATGGTTTTGTTACTGGAACACACTGACCATATGGAGTGGTCACTCGGCCATTCTGAAATTGCATTCACGGTCCTCTCACCCAGCTGCTGCACTAGCAAGTTCATGTGTACAAGACACTGAAAATTATATTGATTACAGAGAGGAAGGGAAAGGGAGAGAGAGAAATATCAATGATGAGAGAGAATCATTGATTGGCTGCCTCCTACACACCCCCTACTGGGGATTGAGCCTGCAACCTGGGCATGGTGCCCTTGACCGGAATCGAACCCAGGGCCCTTCAGTCCACAGGCTGACGCTCCTACACACCATGGTCCTGCCCTACATTATAGTCATGTCACATAGGGAGGTTGGTCTTTTACTCCAAAAGTAAATGTTTCTGCATTTACATAATGAGCAATACGAAAAAGTTTATGACAAGTTAGTTCTCTCTGTGGAAAATGTGGCTCAATCGATGTAAGCCATCTGCTTACATAGAGTTAACTTCTCTATAGAGGCAAGACTTCGTTTATAGTGAATTCACTGACTACAGAATTCCATTTGGTGTTCAGCCTCCTGAGGAAGGGGAGGAAAGGAAACTCGACGTTAGGTGGAAACAACCTGTTTTTCTAAATGGTACATGGAATCTTTCTCCTGTTTCTTTTAGAATCCAAGAACTAGTGTATTGGATAATCTCTTTTATACATTGGGCTTTGTGGGGCTAAGAACTTAAGCCATCTCATTCACTGCAAATTGGATGTCCTCTGGTTCACTCCCTAATAGTCAAACCAGGCAGAGAAGTTAAATAATATGAATGGAGCCCCACTGGCGTGGCTCAGTGGTTGAGAATCGACATATGAACCAGAAGGTCATGGTTCAATTCCCAGTCAGGGCACATGCCCGGGTTGCTGGCTTGATCCCCAATAGGAAACATGCAGGAGGCAGCCAATCAATCATTGATGTTTCTCCCTCTCTGAAATCAATAAAAATATCCTACATAATAAAAGGCTAATATGCAAATTGACAGCTGTGATGTGCACTGACCACCAGGGGGCAGACGCTCAATGCAGGAGCTGCCTCCTGGTGATCAGTGCACTCCCACAGGGGAGCACTGCTCAGGCAGAAGCCAGGCTTATAGCTGGTGAGCGCAGCAGCAGTGGCGGGAGCTTCTCCCGCCTCCACGGCAGGGAGCAGGCCTAAGCTGTCAGTCGGACATGCCCCCAAGGGCTCCCAGACTGCAAGAGGGCACAAGCTGGGCTGAGAGATGCCCCCCCCAAGTGCATGAATTTTGTGCACCGGGCCTCTAGTGTGTGTGTGTGTGTATTTCCCTAAAATGCAAATAGACTGAATGGCGGAACAACCGAACTGGTCGCTATGACATTCTCTGACCACCAGAGGGCAGAGCACGGAACATGGCTGGCGTCATGGAGGAGCAGGTGAGTAGGGGTGCCAGACCAAGGCGGGGAGCCGGTCACTGTCATTGGGGCAAACCTCTGGTGATAACTGAAAATTCTTTGCTCCTACATGCCACGGTCCTGCCCAGCGCTCACACCTGCTGCCGGCACCGGCCCCACTCACAACAGCGCCTAGCACCGGTCCCTATCACTTGGTGCTGTCAGCAGGTGTGAGCAGCAGCTGCTGGCCCCAATCACCCCTGAGTGCTTCTCCACCTCCCCCTGCGCCTGAGGGGCAATTGGGGCCGCAGCCACCACTCACACCCGCTGCTGGCACCATCCCCAATGGCTCCGTGCCATTAGTGGGTGTGAGCGAGGCCAGCACCATCAGTATGTGGGAGCGGCAGTGGGAGCGGGGCTGCCGGCAGACAGGGTACCAGGGCTGCAGGGGCAGGGGCTTGGCTGGGGCACAGAGGATGGGCTGATACCAGCCCCTGTGCCTACCACAGCCTTGTGGCCCCCAGTTCCTTTCAAGATGCACAAATTCTAGATTGGCACTGGGCCCCTAGTATTTAAATAATATGGATGGAAAACAGTGCCAGAGCAAGATGTCAGGTTATCTATGGCATTGAAGTCTAAGTCGGTGGAACTGGCTCCTTGGCTAAGCTGGAGTTGGCACTCAAAACAAGCATATCTGCCTTTAACAATGCTGTGGCAATGGCTGAAGGACAAATTCAAATCAGATTTGACAACTCATAATAGGTCGTGGAGGGTGGTGATTAAAATTCCCTCTTGTCAGAGCGATGTATCTAGACACTACCTGTGTTTTAGTTGCTTCCTAGTTTCTTTGAGCATGTGGGATATAGGCCAGATCTTTAGTTTTTCCCTTTTCCTGTAGGCATTGGGCAAGTCACTTAAACTCTGAGCCTGTTTCAACTATAAAATGGATTGAACTACTTTCTGTCTCAGTCCCCTGACTGCTTCAAATAGCCATGATTTTTAGTGCATTTATTTTTTTAAATATATTTTATTGATTTTTTTACAGAGAGGAAGGAAGAGGGATAGTGAATTAGAAACATCAATGAGAGAGAAACATCGATCAACTGCCTCCTGCACACCTCCTACTGGGGATGTACCTGCAACCAAGGTACATGCCCTTGACCGGAATCGAACCCGGGACCCTTCAGTCTGCAGGCCGATGCTCTATCCACTGAGCCAAACCGGTGAAGGCTAGTGCATTTATTTTTAATATGAACACATAACGTTTGAGGGCTTAAATTTATATTCATTTTTTATAAGATATGGCTTTTTAAGAAAGGTTTTGATTTTTTTTTTTTTTTTTAGAGAGAGGTGGGGGTGGGGGGGAGAGAGAGAGAGACACATTGATCAGTTGCCTCTGGCACACACCCTGCCTGGGATCAAACCAAAACCTGGGCATGCACCCTGAGCAGAAACCAAACCCATCGCCTATTGGCCCAACAAACTGAGCCACCCTTGCCAGGGTTATGTTAGTTTTTAACAAATGGGAGAGAGGGGAATCCCCCACAGTCCCCAGTCTTCTTACAGGAGTTTCAGTTTCACATTTTTCACCATCATCTCAACAAGCATGTCTAAGTAGCTCTCCTGCAACACGTGAAAATCATGTACCCTGCAAAGCAGAGCTTTGGGGAATGTTTGCTAGGAGCTATCTCGTTTTTACAGGATACTGGGGACGGCCTATGAAAAAGATAAGATGCTTGATTCACTATATCTGAAAAGAGAATCTGAAGTTTAACGGATGCCCTCCAGGTGGTTAGTTTTGGTCCTTCACATTTAGCTACTAGTTAGGCGTCTTAGACAGTTGGTGCTGACAGCGTGAAACTCCTGTTGCCTGCAGTTAAATAAGCTTTGGTTTCTCATGTGAACAGGCTGTGAAGCTGGGATTATACTTGGTTACGTCCTCATTTCAGAAATAGTTCCCCTCCACCCTCAAGCACTACCACACACGGCTCCCCACCTGGTTTCAGGAGCCGTTTTCACCGCGGGGCAAACCTGGCTGGAACAGCAATAGATTTCTCCATGAATTGCACATTAAAGGGCTTAAGTTCTTTACAAATGAAAAACCCACTGTGTAATGAGCTGAAGTCAGCTTGGAGCCTTCTTAGAAGAAATCGCGCTCAATCCTAATTTGGCTTATGGTAATAATGTTTCTTTGATCAGTATGGTAACGAAAACTCAAGAGTTTAGTAGAAAGTAATGCTAAATATGTTAGCAATTATAAAACTTAAAGTCTTAATATTAGGTTGGACCATATGATATTGCCAATGTAGGTTTTTATCTACAAAATGATAGTTTCACCTGCTTCAACCTAATTCTGCATTTTTTCAGTCCAAATTATGAACTCTTAGCAGCTTTCTGAGTGTGAAATGGTGGAACTTTTGACTTGTCAGACTGGCTATATACTTCTCTAATAATTACTGCATATTGTTCAGCAAAACCCTGATTAAAATGCAAATCCCAGACTATTAAGTATTAAAATATTACCGGGTGTCCCTCAAAATGTATACATACTTGGAATGATTACAAAGTCAGTGTTTATTAGCATACAGTTCATTTTCAAAATTTAAAAGAATCTGCAGAAATAAATAATATTTTTTTGTCCATGCCTGGTTTCAAACTGATGATTGTTCTAGTCCGGGCACTGCTGATAACACAAAGCAATGAAATCGCAAACATTAAGATCATTTCATTAGGTATTTGTGGACCCTCCATTCATTGACTGTTGCCAGTTTTGTACCATACACTTTATCTACTATGTGTTCCCATAAAAAAGTTTAGGATAAATTATCTTTGTTCAAAGCTTGGTCTGGCTTCACCCAGTATTTCAAATCAGTTAAACCTGAAAAGGGGTGAAAATTAAGTGAATTATAAACTGTTAAAGTTTGTGTACAGTTAACTAGCTGGCTTACGTTCACATCTTTTCTCACCATTAAAAAAAGCTCCTTGCGATTCTTTTGCATGTAGTCAGGAGTAAAAAGTGTTAGGTGGGGAGGGGAAATTCCCGATTGCTATCACTGCTCTTTACAGAAAACTGAGGCCGTAACTGCAGATCATGGGCCCCTACGAAAGCCACCTCAGACTCCTTGACATTCAAGACTGAACAACTAAAATGTTTCCTCTCCTTGAGCTAAAAGCTGTCTTCCTTTCCTTTCAACCCCCTGGCCCTGCTTCGACACCTTGAAGGCAGAGACAACAAGCTGAGTCCTCTTCCAAGTGAAAGACTCTGGCGTTGTTTCCAGACAGGTGCCCCTGTCCCGCCGGAGGTCTAGGCCAGTAGAAAGCCCTGAGGTTGTGCCGAGCAGGGTCAAGTCTAGCTCTTCCGCAAGGTACTGCGCTTAATCAGGGCGCATCTCTAGACCTCAGAAACCACCCGTCTGAAAGCAGGAGAGTCGTCCTGGGATGGTCTCAAGGTCTTGTCGAACACAACAAACATTTCTGTGACCTTGCAGTCGATGCCAACTCCATAATAAGACGTGGTCACCCGGAGGGAAGCGGGGAGCAAGCAGCTTTAGTCCGGCGCTCGGCGCGCAGTGCTTCTCCAGCTCGGTCGTTTGCATACCACCGCCACCGTTTTCACCATTTCTAGGTACCACCTGTACCATTCTTACGCAACAGCTTTCTTCGAATCCACTTATTTATTCCACTGTAATAATTCATTTTAAAAGGAAACTTCATATCAGCATAAATGCGAAACGATTGTCTTTGTCATGAAAAGAATACTCTTAAACAGGTATTTTACTGATTATGTTTATACTTAAATACATCCCATTTTAAAGAACATTATTTTCAAAGGTCTGTACACCATCAAAGATCAAAGCCATCTGAAGGACCCACACAGCAGCCTGGATAAAGCTTTGTGGGGGGGGGGGGGAGGGGAGAGGAGGGCGGGGAGGGACGGGAGAGCAAGGAACACTAAAGGGAAGGTCCATTTCCGGCTACCTCGAGCTTCAAGAACCTTGTCCTTATTTTTTTTTTTTTTAAGATTTTTCATCTGATTTTTTTTTTTTTTTTTTTGAGAGAGAGAGAAAGGAAGGGATAGGGAGGGAGAGAGAGAGAACCATCGATGTGAGAGTGACCCGGGATCAAGCCTGCAACCCAGGCACATGCCCTGACAATGCCCAGCCAACTGAGCCACACCAGCCAAGACAGGGACCTTGTCTTGGAAACGATCCCCGAGTCAACAGCTTTGAGAAATCATGGACAAACAGTGAAAGTTAATCTCATGATCACCCCACACACATAAAAGCCAACATCGGTTGAGGACTGACTATATGCCCATGGGCTTTTCATCTTCTTAGCTCATATTTCCTAATGCCTGAAATTAATATTAGCGTTAATATGAATTCCTTTACCAAGGAACTCTCTTTAATCTTGGGCCAGAGTTGATCAAATCAACTCCTACAAATCATTTTTCTTGGGGTGGGGGGGGCGGGGAGCCTCAGGCTGTATAGCACAAGGTACTAGGTGATGTGGAGATTGAAGATGTGCCCTAAGGATTTAATCACTGCGGATCAAGAATACAAAAGACTGAAGACAAAAGACTCTATGTGGAGATCAGTGTTCTTACAATGGGAGGGTCCCCTTTGAATCCTCACCTCCTTTCCTCCAGGGTTCTCCATCCCACCAAAACGAAAATACACACACACACCACAGAGAGAGAGATGTAAAATATATGACCTATAAACTTTCCATAATACACGTTATTGCGCTGCATGGAGTCCTGGCCTCGTGTCTCCTAGGGTGTGTTATGTTTGCATTTTACCCCTGTTGTGGTTTCCTGTCAATCTGTGAGTCTTGGGGGACCTTTGCAGAGACCTGGTTGAGTCTCTCGGAAATTTCAGGAAGTACCATGATCAGAAGGCTGTGGTGCAGAGTTACCTACTCTCTGATCTTGACCCACCTCTTCCTGTGTGTGTGCTTTGGATGGGTCTTCCTCCTCCTCCAAAAACACTCCGACAAGATCTAGGACATGAGCTTTAAAAGCAAAGGTCAGTCACAGTCTAGGGGATGGTTCTCACATTCAGGGGTGTCAGGCTCTCCCCCGGGAGGCTGCCTGGGCCCCACCCAGGCCTACGGAATCAGAGGTCACCCGGGTGGGACCTAGGAATCTCTCACGTGGAAGTTTTGAGAACCACCAATTGGGCTTCATCCCCCTCATCTTCCAAAAGGGGAAACTGAGGCCCAGAGATGAGAAGTGAGTGACTCATCTAATATCCACCTATCTCTGAGCCTGGACGAGAACTGCTCTTCACAGCTTCTCCCGTAAAGAGAACAGAACCTCGGGATATGAAAAACATGTCCCAACCGCGTTGGACTGAACTTTGCCAAGACAGCCTTCCCCGTGTGATACTTTTAAATAATTCCCTTTATGCCTGTGTGCTTAGACCCGGAGCGCTTTCCTTGCCATGAAATCCTTCCACTTCTCTCCCCGAGGTAGCAGGCCATGGCGCCCCACGTTGTCTTACCTTTGCCAGCATCCCCAGAAATCCTAAAGCAGTAGGAACCAGTACCCAGGGACCTAGAGTTTGATACGCTTCCCCAAAGCAGAACTTGTAAAAATCCAACCCAGAAAGGATGAAGTCGGGCACGTGAAGCGAGGCGCGGCGGAGCGCTAATGAAGAACGAAGGCTTACCCTGGCCGGTTTGGCTCAATGGTTAGAGTGGCCCAAAGGCTCTCTGGTTCGATTCCCCCGTCAAGGGCACGTGCCTTGGTTGCAAGTTCTCCAGCCCTGGTAGGGGCGAGTGCGGGAAGCATCCCCTCGACGTGTCTCGCTCACAATGATGTTTCTCTCTCTTTCTCTCTCTCCCTCTTCAGAGCGAAGTGCTTTACCCTCTTATCTCATTTAACCCTTAAAACAACCTCATGAGAGACTCCTACACACATCATCCTTGTTTTAGAGATGGAGAAACCGAGGTTTAGAGAAGATAAATAACCTGCTGAAGATCACACAATCAGTTCCTGGTGGAGACAGGATCCCCACTCAGGTCTGACTCCGTCCGGGGCTGTGGGTGACAGGCACCTCCACCTGCGAGAGACAAACTCGCTGCCCCCCTGGCCTTCTCTCTTCCGCAACTCTCCGGAAACACCAACACTGTTCTCATAACCCCTCCGGTTTTCTAAATGACTTTTTCAGAGGGAGAAGAGCTTGGAAATACATCCCTTCTCTTTACAGAACACGGAGGCCGGCACGCTGCAGTCAGTTCCCAGACATCGGTGCGCATGGACACACCCGCTCTGACGACATCCCACGTTGTACGCAGCAGCTGGGGGTGTTGGCGTCCTTTTCTGGGTGTTTCAGCCAGGCCCTCCTTCCGGAACAGTTCTCACAGCACACTTAGCCAACTGTCACTATCGCCCAAGTATGTCGCGGAACGACAAAGGGTGAGCAAGCGGGAGAAGGGGGTCAGGGATCTCACCATGATCGTATCTGTTCTAAACACCTTGCCACCCAGTTGAACAGGCAACGAGAATGCGCCCCGTGCACCAAAGCAGGGAGCTGGTGCGTGGGAAGCGCCAGGAAACCGGAGCGAATCAGAGTAGCTGCCTTGGAGTCGGCTGCAGTCAAGCGAAAGCCCAAACTAGGATCCGCGTGCCTCTCCTCTCTTTCTAGAATGGCTGTAGCCAGGTTATTTTTCATTATCACCACCTCCTTTGTGTTTTTCTCTCATCTTTGCTGTTGCAAGTATTACATATGTCCACCTTTTTCTCCCCTTGACCCCCTCTAGCCCGCCCCTGCCCCTGCCCCCCCCCCCTTTCGCCACCTACTTTGCATGTAAATTTTATGATTTCCCATGTAATTTCTCCAGGTAAGTCTGTAAACCAGGGGAAGATGGATAGTTGATATACAATTGGAAAAAAAAAAAAGCAAGCCATCCGAGTACTAAGTACCAACCAGGCCTGACCCTGCTTAGTTTCCGAGATCAGACGGGATGGGGCGCGTTCAGAGTGGTGTGCCAACCTGCTCTGCTGTGGCCTGAGGTGCCAGGCTGTCAGCATAGTGACAGCTAGAACACACTGGGCAGCCTGAGAGCCCCAAACGAACCACAATGGACTGATCCAGGATATGCCTTCTCAGCATCAAGAAACCGAGAAGAGTTCCGGCTCATCTCACAAGGTCACTCTCTCTTCTCCAAAAGGCGTCAGTTCCCCGAGAGGGGCGTGTCCCCTGGGAGCGGGAGGAGACAGGCTGTTCTGTGACTCACGGGGCCGGAGGCAGACACCTAGTCTGGAGAGTGTGATGTGGCCGCCTGCCTGGGAGAGCAGCGAATGCTCTGTCCCCAAGCACCTGCCTCCTATGTGTGCCTCCGGCGCCCTCTACAGGACACTGGTAAGAACTGGATGCAGGGAACTAGGACAAAGGTGTCCCACCCGAGACTGAGGGGAGACTTTCGGTGCTCAAGCTCGGAAAGTCCCAGGCAAGCTGAGACAAGCTGGCCACCCCATTAAATAAACGGTGACCTCAAGTGGCGTGTAGCAGATGGGAATCCGCCACGGCTTTATGGTTGAAGTGGGGGTGGGGGAGCAGAGAGCACCGAGACCAGGATTCCCGGGAAAGAGGTGCAGGGCCCACCTAAGGGAGAGAAGGAAGCTGTTGAATAAAGAGGCCCTTTGCCCTGAGTCAAACCTACCCCGGCTCTGGCCCCTACAGCAGAGCCATGTGTCAGGTGGCTGTCCAGGTTGGGGAAAGGGCAGGGGTGGGGACTACATGTTTCCCTGTGAGCTGTGAGTCACTCTTTTGACTTTCATTCTCTCCACAAACAATGAGGGAGGCTTCATGCTATGCTAAGAACCCTCCCAGACACCAGTAATAAAGATTCGGGATGACTTGGCCCCTACTGCTCGTTTTGTGACGGAGATGTCGGTAACAGAGGGCAGAGTCCACGGAGGGGGTGCCCACACGAGTGAACAACTGTACACAGAGGCACGCACACGCGGAGGGCAGCTCCCTTTCAGGGCACCTGAGCACAGCAGGCCCCGGGTGGCAGGCATCAGGCCCAGGGCTACGTGAGGGGAGCAGAGGAGGATGAGCGGCTCAGGTACCCCCACCTTCTCTCTGCCTGGCCCCCGGGTCTGACAGACCCCAGGAAAGAACACCTTGCTTCAAAGAGTGAAAGAAGCAATTACGTTTCCCGCCGCAGGAGGCGGGCTGAATAAGTTATGACACTCAGAGGACATGGTGTATAAGAAAGGCCATGTGGCAACATGGGAAAGGCATGCACCGTCAGATGAGGTTCTTCCGAAAGGTAAATGTGCACCGGGACCGTGGACAATTCCTATGCCTGCGGCTGGAGACTGGAAGGGAAAACACAGAAACTGGACCCCGTGGGTTTGTGGTACCTTTTGTCCTGCTCTTTTCGAGACTGGGTTTAAGATAGCTCATCAGCCCCAGCCGATGTGGCTGGGTGGTTTCAGCATTGTCCCATGCACCGAAAGGCCACTGGTTTGATTCCCCCAGATTTTAGGTTTGGTCCCCGATCAGGGTGCATCTGGGAGGCAACCGATTGATGTTTCTCTCTCTCTCATCCTCTCCCTTCCTCTTTTTCTCTCTAAAAATCAATCAAAACCTATTTTTAAATATATTTATATAGCCTGTTGTTTTATAATAAACAAGGAGAAATATCTTTAATGTTATAAAGCTCACACATCCTACACTCTGATGAAAAAATACAGTTAAGATAAAACACTACTGCTTTAGATTAAACCTGTTGCAAAAGGAAAAAAGAATAATCCTGGCTTAATACATTTGAAGTTACCCAGGAAGAGAAGAAACCAAAGTTTATACAGGGACGTTCAGTCTCCTTTCAACTCATGGGGCTTAGTTATTCTGTCCAACTTCCCACCCGCCTGAAGCCAGAGGCGGCTTCGGAGCACCCAGGCCAGGAGTGCGAACCCCGGCCAGAGAGGGCGGATTAGCTGAGCTGCCCCCAGGCAGGCAGATGCCATGAGAGGCTGGTGTCCTTCCAAGAGGTGATCTTGGAAGGATGACACACCTGGGCTGCCATGGAAATGAAGAGCTGGAGACTGATTCCACAGCCGGGCTGGGCTGAGTGGCGGCTTCCTGCAGCACTTGGGTGTGTGCAGGTGACTGGGGCGGGCGGGGAGAGAGAGGGGTCGAGAGGCCGCCGGGACAGGTTCCCAGCTGCTGAGGGCCCAGCTCTGGCAGCCACCCGGCGGCTGCTCCCTCCCTCACGGCCCCTCACACGCACCACCCGCCCCCACTCCATGGCACTTCAGAAAAGGTGAGATGGTTTATGTAAGTTTCAAACAGGATGCTTCCTGTTCGTCCAGATTCAAGACTCCAGGGACTCCAGAGAAGCCCCATCACATTCAGTTCTCACCCCAGTGCTAGCCGGTGTGGCTCAGTGGATAGAGCGTCAGCCTGCGGACTGAAGGGTCCCGGGTTCGATTCCGATCAAGGGCACATGCCTAGGTCTGCGGGCTCAATCCCCAGTAGGGGGCGTGCAGGAGGCAGTCGATCAAAGATTCTCTCTCATCATTGATGTTTCTATCTCTCTCTCCCTCTCCCTTCCACTTCTGAAATCAATTTAAAAAAAAATTTTTTTTTTAAGTTCTCATCCCAGCCCCTATCCCAGACCCCAAGGCCTCTCCCTGGGGAACCCTGGGTTGAGGAGCAGGAAGCAGGTGAATAGTTGTTGGATCAGACCTGTCCCTGAGCTTTAGCCATTTGGAAACATGGTTCTGGGGTCAAAGGTGGCCTCCCTTTGGAGGTTGCCCAGCACCTTCGTTCCTTGTCCGTCACCCCACGCTAGAGAGAAAAAAAGGAGCTGGAATACACCTGGGAGAACCCTCCGGGCCTCACCTGAAAACCAACCCCCTGCCCAGCCTGCAGGCTGGGTAAATTCCTGCAATGCCAGGACCGGGGTTGGCCAGGATCTGCACCCCCCTTCCTCCTGCCTCAGACCAGAAAACTGCTCTGTCATTCCTCCTCACCCTGGCTGTGAGGTCCCGGAGCCTCAGTCCTGACCCCTACAAGGTTTCGCTCTCCCAGGTGCCTGGGGCGTTTGCTCTGAATGTCCCTGCCCGCCTCTCTCCCCAACCTCTTCCCCAGACACAGACGAACAAACGGCCTCTTCTCCAGAAAAGAAGGTGGTAGACGGAGGCCGAGGGGGCAGCGATGGAGCTTTCTACATGTTCATTCAACAATAGCGAGAGCTGCATGTCGGAGATGGGGCCCACGCAGAGGGGAGGCAGACCAGGGCCCAGGCCCACAGTGTCAGAATCTCAGAGACAGAGAGAAACACAGGTGGTAACTCAGGGTCCTGTCTTCCGTGACAGGTGCCACCCAGGGGGCAGGCAGCGCAGATTCCCGCTCACACGGACCCTTCTCCCCCAAGTCTGGACGAGCCTCTGACCAGCTCTTCCGGAGAAACTCAGAAACCCCCAGCGCCTCTCCAGAACGGCCCGGAGGAATTCTTCCTCCTTCTGGAATAGCCAGTCCCCCAGGCCTTGCCTCCAGCCGCTGTTGAGCCAAGTTTAACCAATGAGAGCCAAACTGGGGCAGCTCAGAGCTCTGCCTCCCACCTCGGGGAGCTCCGAGAACCAGATGAGGCAACCCGGGGCAGGGCACCCGCTGCCAAAAAGTACAAGGCGCTGCTCAGACCCGAGGGGGTTTTTGGTTGCTGCCTGCGGGGCGAGAGGTGCTAAGAGCAAATTCTCCCCTCCTGCTTTCACTTCCTCTTCTCTCTCTCCACCCCGGGAAGGGGAAAATCCTACCAAGAGTAGCAGCTGATGGCTTAAAGAATACAAAACAACCTCCTCGCTGCGTTTTACCATGATCTCCTGGCCGCAGCCACGTGATTGGGTTGTGACGTTTCCAGGCTGGAGGCCTGAGAGCATGACTACAGCAAAACAAACGGCGTGGATGGAAATAACCGCTAGTCCAGTGGTTCTCAGCCTTCCTGACGCCGCGACCCTTTCACACAGCTCCTCGTGTTGGGGTGACCCCCGGCCAAAAAGTTATTTTCGTTGCTGCTTCGTAACTGTCATTTTGCTGCTGTTACGAATCGGAATGTAAATACCTGATGTGCAGGATGTCTCAGGCGACCCCTGTGAAAGGGTTGTTTGATCCCCAAAGGGGTCACGACCCACAGGTTGAGAACCGCTGCTCTAGTCCCCTGGGCCACCCAAGTGCCCTGTCAAAGGGCTTCCCTCCTGGGCACGGATGCTCCCACATGAAGGGCGGCTGCCGTTGCCATATGCTGGCCGCTGAAGACACTGTCTTTGCGTTATGCTCAGGCGACATGGGCCTGCCACCCACTGGTCCTCGGTGGGAGCAGGCGGGTCTTTCAGTGAGACAGGGAACCCGGCATGCCCGCCTCCTGCCCAGCCTGCTCCGCCTCCCACCACAAGCTCCCAAGGGAGCTGGACCAAGGAACAACAGCTAAGTGGGAACCACAGTCCCCTAGCCAAACCAGCACCCATCATGTCACCACGTTCTGTGAACAATTTTTCCGTTTACTGGGATCAGTGGTGACACGTAACTGTGCTAGGGTGCCAGGCCCGGGGGTGAGCTAAGTGGGGAGTGAACAACGAAGGACCAGCGAGGAGGGAAGTGGCGAAGCACTGGGGGAAGGGGTGCGGCGGGAAGGTGGCCCCAGCCTGCCTTTGAGAGACACTAGGCCTTGACACTTGCAGCCTGAATGCTCCCCCGGACCCCACCCCAGCCTGATGAGCACCTGCCCTACCATCCAGGTGCAGCCACACCTGCCCTCCTCCGTGACGCTGCTCCTAGCACCTACACTTCCAGATGGAGTGAGATGCTCCCCATCTGTGGTGTTAACAGCCTGTCTCCCACCAACAGGTGTGGTCACCATGGTAACCCCAGAGGCTGGCTCAAGATGGGTTTAAAGAAATATTAATTGACTTTCATCTTTGTGCCACCTGTTAACTACACCCAGTATATTGCAGAGGAATAGGAATATATGAATGAATGAATGTATGAATACCAAGTGGTTACAGGGCAAACAGATGGCCAGACCTAAAGAGAGGCACCCTACCTTACACTTACACCACTTTTAAATATATATATATGTTTTTATTGATTTCAGAGAGGAAGGGAGAGGGAGAGAGAGACAGAAACATCCATGATGAGAGAGAATCATTGCTCAGCCGCCTCCTGCACGCCCCACACTGGGAATTGAGCCCGCAACCTGGGCATGTGCCCTGACCTGGAATCTAACCATGATCGGGTTCACAGGTTCAACCACTGAGCCACACCGGCTGGGCACACTTACACCACTTTTGTTCCCCATAGAGCTTCATAGGGAAGCAACCACTTCATTCGGACTGGCTCAACTCGACGCTGGAGACTCCCTCATGGACCCAGTATGTACCGATGTGCCAGGTGGGGTGCCAGACGCCGGGGATGCAACAGTGAACCAAACACAGGAGGCACTGCTCTCCAGGGGTTCACATGCAACGGGGCATGAGACCAGCTCTGTCCTCCGTGCCATGTACACACTTACTCCTTCCCTTCGCACCTTCTGCTCGCCCGCCCCGGGGCCCCGGGCTTCAGCGCCTTTAGGCACTAGTGCTGCCCTGCCTCCTTCCGCGAGAAGCTGTGTCCTTCGGAGAGGCCAACAGACCAGCCACCCGTGACCTGGAAGAGTGGAATGGTGCCGGCTCCCTCACCAGTGACGGGTTCGGGGAGGTGACCCTTTTGCTTCCTGGCCCTCAAATCTCTCTCTGCATCCAGGGACAGCCTCTTCCGCTTGGGTGGCGCGGGCCCTGCTATTTTAATTAAAGTGGATCCACTAGAGCCTGCTTGCAGAACTGGATGACGCCGGATGTCCTGACGGCCACCCTCGCCCTGGGCCCCGGGCCCACGGGGGGCCTCTGGTGCGTCTTGGTCCCGGGTTTCCTCCTGAGGTGCCCGCTTGCCTCTCCGGCGACCTGGTTTCCAGCAAGAACCCTGTCAGCTTTGCTGCGTTGTCTTGCAAGCACTTGGGCAGGGGCTGCCAGCCCCCAGGACGGCTGTGGGTGCCGTGTGGGCGCTGTTCTTAGGCAGCACTGCCCGCTTTCCCGGGTGGCACGACTCTCGCACCGGGCACTGGGAGCGGGTGCTGGAAAAGACCGAAAAATTCACTTGCGCCCTGGCCGGTCTGGCTCAGTGGATAGGGCGTCGGCCTGCGGACTGAAGGGTCCCAGGTTCGATTCCGGTCAAGGGCACATGCCTGGGTTGCGGGCTCCATCCCAGTGGGAGGTGTGCAAGGGGGAGCGGATGGATGATGATTCTCATCATGGATGTTTCTCTCTCTCCCTCTCCCTTCCTCTCTGAAATCAATAAAAATACTTTTAAAAAAAATGTCACTTGCCCAGAATGAGGGGGTGTGCGTCTGCCTTCGAGATCAGGCCTGTGTGGTTTTCCTACAGAGCTAAGCACGCAGTGCAGTCTCAACAAAATTCATTTGAAAAAGATACAAGGTGCATAAGGAAAACCTGCCCACTGAAAGCTATCACGGGAGCAGCGGGAGGGCGAGAATTGCTACCAAGCGATCAATCCTTTCTTGTAGCAAAGGAGCTCCACGGGCTTCTCAGGATGCGGATTCGTTAGAGGTTGGAAGTGAGTGGCCACCTTCCCGGGTTCACTTTTCCTGTGTCCCCGCCAAAGCGGCGATCGCTTACCCAGCCCTTTCCTGCCCACAGCGCTCGGAGGGCTGTCCGTGCCCCCGGCCCCTGGCGGAAGGAGGCCTTACAGGTTCCCCGTTGCACGGAGTCCCCAGGATGGTGCTGTGGAGCAGAAACGAAGTACACTCCGAATTTTATACTTAATCGGCCCGTATCCTCTTCGTCCTCTTCCTGTTGCCGCAGGAAGAGATGGCGCGGCGGGCCTGCCTTTGTCCTTACAATGCCCCTACGAAGGGATCGTGGGACATGGCCTCCCTGCCCTGCAGCGGGGGAGGGAACGTGCCACTCTCCATCAAAACGTCAGCTCAGAAAGAAGAAGAAAAAAAAAATCCAGTTCAGCCCAGCCAGCGTGGCTCCGTGGTGAGTGTTGACCTATGAACCAAGAGGTCGCGGTTCGATTCCCGGTTAGGGCTCATGCCCCGATTGCGGACTCAGTGTCCAGGGCGGGGCACGCAGGAGGCAGCTGATGATGGATGGTTTTCTCTCATCGTGGATGTTTCTCTCTTTCTCGCTCTCCCTGCCTCTCCTTTCCTCTCTGAAATCAATAAAATGTATGTTTCTAAAAATCCAGTTCGAAGGATAGATTTGACATGGTGATAGGTTGAAGATTTTTATCAGAATATAAACCTTGCTCTCCTGAACAATGTGTGGACTCCTGTGAAAATTCAACACCGTGCTCAGCCAGACATGGGTAGAACGAATCTCTCCCTGGACGCGTTCCTTTCACAAAAGGGTCTCTGGTCAGAGTCCTCCCGCTTTAGAAACGGTTGCCATGTTCTATAAAAAACAGGCCCCAAAGTCGCCTGGTGTCTGGTCCTCTCCCTGGGGAATGGTTGTCTTAGAAATAACATTGTTGCCACATCTCTGCTTCCCAACCTGTTCTGGGGCTTTCTCTCTCAAGTCACAAGGAAGTCGTTCCTACTTCCTCCCTCTCCCACTTGCACGGTGGACATTGTGGGCTTCTATAAACACAATTTCCCACTCTTGGTTATTGATATTAGTAGGGCTAAGCATTTCCCCCTACTGAACAGCCCTCTGGATCACTTGAAATTCACAAGGGGTTGGTAGGCATACTGGAGTTATGCTCCCTCCCCATTCTCTCTGCTTCCTCTCTCCCCAAGAAGCCCTCCTGGTCCACCTTGAACTTGCCTTTTGGATCCTTGGCTTTGTTTTACCAAAGACTTCTCCTCATTGGGGATGGACATTGGGGAAGGAAAGAGGGGAGTGAGAGATGAGAAAAGCAACCATCACTAATCCCTAAAAGTCACTCGTAAAAAAAAGCAGCATCTCAATTAAAACTATTACGTGCGCATCAAGTTCAGTCTCACCCCAGAGTCAAATGTTGAGTTTCAGTTGCGCGGCAGGGACTCATAGAGATTCCGACTCAGCAGACAAAAATTCTACAGCTGGCTTATTCTGGGGACCCTTCAGGACTTCTCAGAAGCACTGTGGCATCCACAGTCTCTTCCCACACACAGACAAAACATTATACATTTTTATAAGTGTAATTTACCCGATTCTGAGAAATCTTTGTCTGATTCCAATTTGCTGAAGTGTAACCAACGACTTTGCTCTTGGAGCTCACATGAGTCCCTCCCATAAGGCTATTTCTTCTCCACCCCAATCTTGGCTAATTCAAATCTCACCATCCAGCAACTGGATACATCCTTATAATAAACTGGTATGCAGCCATTAAACGTGGCATTGTGGAAGAATAGTTCATGACAAAGAGGAAAGTTCGTGATACATTTATCAAGTGAAAATAGCAGGTTACAAAATAGCAGGTGCTATAAAGTAGTCTTTTTCAAAGGTATATATTCATGTTTAAAAGATTGAGCAGATATGGTTATCTCTTAAGTAGTTTTATTTTCCATTTTGTGCTTTTCAACATTTCACATTTTAGGAGTACTTTTGTAATTGAACAAATGTAAAGTTCCTGGCTGGGTAGCTCAGGGGGTTAGAACATCACCCGATATGTTAAGGTTGAGGGTTCAATTTCTGGTCAAGGCACATACAAGCATCAACCAATGAATGCATAAATAAGTGGGTACGACAAATTGATCTCTCTCTCTTACTCTCTATTAAAATAAAAATAAATAAATAAATAAATAAACAAACAAACAAATGTAAAAAAAAAAATCCCCTGGCCAGGTGGCTGAGTTGGTTGGAGCATCATCACATACACCAAAAAAAAGGGGAGTGTGTGTGTTTGATTCTTGGTCAGGGCACATACCTAGATTTCTGGTTCGATCCCCAGTTAGGGCACATACAGGAAGCAACCGATTAATGTTTCTCTCTCACATCAATGTTTCTCTCTCTCTCCTTTCCTCTATCTCTAAAATCAACAAACATATCCTCAGATGAGAATAAAACAAATCCAACTTATTATAGGCTAAAATGTGTTTCCCTGAAAAAAATTAATACGTTCAAGTTCTAACCCCCAGTACCTCAGAATGTATTTCCAATAGGGCCTTTAACAAGGTAACGAACATGTCAAATTAGGTGACATGGGTAGGCCCTAATCGAATATGACTAGTGTCCTTATAAGATGAGAGTAGGATATAGATAACACAGATAAAGGAGTGACCATGTGACGACACAGTGAGAAAGGCAGCCATCTGCAAGCCAAGGAGAGGAGTTTCAGAAGAAATCAACTCACCCTAACCGGCTTGGCTCAGTGGATAGAGCGTCAGCCTGTGGACTGGAGGGTCCCAGGTTCGATTCCGTTCAAGGGCATGTACCTTGGTTGCAGACACGTCCCCAGTAGGGGATGTGCAGGAGGCAGCTGATCAACATTTCTCTCTCATCGATGTTGCTAACTCTCTATCCCTCTCCCTTCCTCTCTGTAAAAGAAAAATCAATAAAATATATTTTTTAAAAAAAAAAAGAAGAAGAAGAAATCAACTCTGCCAACACCTTGGTCTCTCTTCTAGCCTCCAGAACAGTGAGAAAATAAATTTCTGATATGTACACCACCCAGTCTGGGGTATTTTGTTATGGCAGCCAAGCAAAGTAATACACTACCCATCTTTCAAAGACCAGCTCAAATGCCAATCCGGCCATGAAACCACCTCTTACTCCCAAATTCCCCCTCCTTCAGTCCTTCTGTTGCTCCTTCTTTTGTGTCATTCAGCCTCGTTTAGAATAACATTTGCTCACACTTCTCCCTGCTATGTTGTAAACTTCTTGAGGATGAAGTCCTTGTCTCATTCATTTTTTTTCCACCCCAGCACGTTTCCCTCAGATGGCCTGGAGGACTCAATGAGTGGCTATTGAAATAACCAAAAAGAAACTTCCCTAGAATGCCAGTAGGGGTCAGACTACCTAGATGTTTCCTGGTGGTGGTGTGTGCATGTGCGCGTGCGTGTGTGTGTGTGTGTGTGTGTGTGTGTGTGTGTGTGTGTGTGTGTTTTGTTGGTGGGTGTGGTTGTTCGAGAAGGGCAACACCTCTTACTAACTGTGTAATCTTGGGGGCAGTCTCACTTCACACCCAAACCTTAAGAATTTACAAAGCATTTTTATAAGTATTCTCGCATTTGGTTGTCATAACAACCCACCAAGATTGTATATTATTTCCCCGGGTTCACGGGTGAGGTAACCATCCTTAGAGAAGGTGCAGAGACAAAACACTTTAGTTGTGGAAACGTATAAGAATGATAACCAGAACGCACTGGGTGCCTGGCACCACACTAAACATTTTGCATGACTTGTCTCAACTAACCCTCACTACAAGCCTATGCAGGAGGAAATCTTACCAGACCTATGTTGCAAATAAGGACATTAAGGTTCAGAGGCGTCACCTGAGATCACACATCTAGAAAATGATGGGGCTAGGACTTAATTTATGCCCATAGACTCAGATAGGAATTGTACCAACATTCAGAGACTAAGATAGTCTGAAAAGCCTTCTTAACTGTGGTGAGATTTGAGCTACATCGTTTTGGACATAGTTGAGTGGAGAGGATGGGGTGGGGCAGCCTATCTCAATGCTGTTTACGGCTAAGAGTCTCGAAAGTCAGATTTAACCACCCCATTCAACTCCCACACCCATCTGTGTCCCCAGTAGGTGCCAATCAATGGTCTTGGAGGTGCAAGGATACAGTGGAGGTCCCTGCCCATGAGCTGCTCAGTCTTCTGAGAAAGCAGATGGTGCCCACGAATAGCAATCCAAGAAGATATGAAGAGATTACATTGCCATGGCTTTAAGGCTCTATCCAGGGCTTTGAGGAAAAAACCACGGTCCCAATGCTGCCAGTAATTTTCTACGAGACTTTAGGCCAATCACAGCCCATCCTGAGGCCTCCACTCTGGGAAATGGAGTCACCGAACATGTATTGCTGAATGACTCCCGTAGGCCAACTTCAATGGCTTCCTTGCAATTTCCATTCTCTTTCCCTCTTTTTGCTGTTGTTGTTGTTAGCCATGTGAGTTTGGTGTTAAGGAGAGAGGTCAAAGCAAAGAAATATGTTTAAGAGTCGACAACATAGAGAGAGAAGTCATGGGGGCAGATGGACACGTAAGTAGAGATGTTTGTGAAAGCGAAAAATTAATTAATCCATTCTCCCAGGCCCAGCTCATGATCCCACACAACCCAAAGCTCTAACCCTGGCAATTAAAATTTTAAAAAGCAGTTATTTGTTGAAGGAGGGGACAGATCGCCAGGGTACATGCCCCTGGGCTGGGTAATTCGGAAGAGTTGGTGTGAATGGATTAACCACACAGGTCCCTGGGAAATCCAGAGAGAGGCGCCTGGGTCTGTAGCAATAATGTGATGCCAACAGCAGCACCTGTCCTAACCCAGAGCTGGAACTTGGGGGTGGCCTCTCTTAACTTCTGCCTCTGGCTGGACCCGCTCCCAGTGGCACAGGCACCTCAGCAAGGAGGGCACACCTCTCATTGGCTGGTTTATCTTAAGACTCAAGAGACAAGAGGGAGTCTTAAGGAGTTGGTTTGACAACATTTTCTTAAGTAAGTACACAAGGTGGATAAATGGGGACATTTCCATGGCCGGGTCCAAATGATCAATGTGAAGTCACTTTGGATTCTTGAGCACATTTAGCTCCTCGGTACATATCTGATTTCTTTTTCTTTGCATTTTTAAATATACTTTTATTGATTTCAGAGAGGAAGGGAGAGGGAGAGAGAGAGATAGAAACATCAATGATGAGAATCATTGATCAGCTGCCTCCTGCATGCCCCTTACTGGGAATTGAGTGCCTGCAACCCAGGCATGTGCCCCTGAAGGGAATCGAACCCGGGACCCTTCAGTCCGCAGGCTGACACTCTATATCCACTGAGCCGAACCAGCTAGGGCCTTTCTTTTTTAATTACAGGACAAAAACCATCTGCAGAGGCACTACTTCTAGAAGAGGCACTACTTCTTTAAATTGAACCCTTCACTTTTCTCATCCCAGCCTCCAAGGCTAGATACCCAGACACAGTTTTAAGAACATATACTACAATGAGGTGATCCTTTCTCTGGAAGGTAAAGAAGAGAAGGATCTCTTCTCTCCAGGGGTCTCCCATTCTGTAATCTCGGGGCTGCCTCAGCCAATTGCTCTCAGCGTTGGCCCTCTACCACTCCTCCCGCATGGCAAGGGGTCGGGCTCTGTCAGAAAACCTCGTTCTTCCTGAGCGGCTGCAGAACCTGAGAAGATGAAAGAGAAAGATTTCCCAGTAACTGTACCCACAGGCTCGGGGGCCTTCACAAGCTGGAGCTGTGCCAGGTGGCTCTCCTACCTGAGGGCCAAGCAGGACAAGCCATCAGCGCTGCTGTTCGTCCTATGCACTAAGGCAATGTCCCCGAGTCACCTTCATCCATTAATCTGATCAACGTGATGGCGCCAGGCATCTCTCTGCCAGGCGCCATGTTCTGTCCTGGGGATACAACAATGAAAAGGCAAGGTTTCTGCCTCCAGGAACTCAAGATCTAGTGAGGCAACAAAGAAGTCTCCATTCCTTCTTCCCCACCCGCCACCCGCACCCCAGCCCTGCAGCCCCGACATCGGGAGGCGAGACAAGATGGGTTGAGTCAAGTTGGAAAAACAGTTGGGTTGGGCTGTTGACTACCGTGTGGGCTAAGAACCCAGTAGAATCTGAGGAGTTTAGAATTTGCAGCAACTGTGGCCGTCTCAGATGACCTTCCATGTAGCACTGTTTGGAGCGGGGGAATAGTCTGGGCTCTTAGTAAGGGACAAGCTTATAAAAAGAAGTTAAAACAGTCATAAAGCTGGACAGACTTCCTGCTCCCCTGGAGAAAAGGAGAGGTGCAAGTAGAAAAAGATGCAGGCAGCAGAGATTTAGGCTGGGACAGGCAGCCAAACGGACGAAGCATGATCCCAGGTCTCCGTGCAAGGGCCCTGAGGCCTGGTCCAGGGGCTGGGGGCTGGGGAGGCGGGGGTGCGGTGTGTGTGTGGAACTGTTACCACCTGCCCTTTTCTGGTTGGAGAAGGATAGAAGGCAAGCAGAGAGGGATGTAAGTAGACTAAACTCATGCAAATCCCATCCCACCCCTTTCCCTGCCAACAACAACTTAGTGCCACGAGGCTGGGTCTGGTTGCACCTGGAGTTCAAGTCCCAGCATTGCAAGTCTCTTGCCTTGCTTCAAAAACCTCTGACTCTCTTTAAGCTTCAGCTTCCTCGTGTATAAACTGGGGGACATTATCAGTTCTTACCATGGGGTGTTGTGAGGCCTAAATCACTTGAAAGCACTTAAAGAGTGCCCAGCAGAAGCGGAGGCTCAATATTTGTTAACTCTCATTATCAGCTACGTGGAGTCTCTCCCAACCCTCCCAATAAAAGTGGCCCCTGCTTCACCTTGAACTCGCGTCACAGCCTGACTTTATCTTTCCGTTTCTGCCCTTGATGGGAAGATCCCTGTTTCATTCACACCCATAGCCTCCAGTAAGAATTCAAATGATGAGTGAGAATTCAAATGAGAGAGGGGAGGAAAAGAAAGAACTTAGAAGGATGTCTACTGGCAGAATACACAACTACCACCAGGCTACCAAAACACATCGAGTTGCTGGAGCTTGCGGTTGAGCTTGCTGGTGAGAGTGATGTGAACTTTAAAGACAGACTTATCCAAGTGTGGGCCCTGGGCACCACCGAGACCTAAGGAAGGAGACTCTGAGTTTTAACATGGGGGCGCCTATGCACCCTAAACTTGAGAAGTGCCCGACAGACCAGTGCTTCTCAGTCTTGGCCCCACACAGGAATCATCGAAGGAGCTTTTAAAAATCCTGATGCCAGGTTGTATGCCAGAACAATTAAGAGTTTTGTTTACTTTTGCAGCTCACTCGGTTAGTCCAGTTCACAGCCCAGGTGAGAACCATTGGGTTAGGCCAGCGATTTTCAACTCTTTATCTCATGGCACATAAATTCATGACTAAAATTCTGTGGCACACCAAAAAAATATATATTTTGCCGATCTGACCACAAAATCGGTATAATTTTGACTCATTCACACTCGATGGCTATTGTATTGGCTGTCACCATTACTTTTATTTTTGAGTCTAAGGGAAGAGAGGTCAGTGCCCCTGGCTAAATAGTCAGGTATTGCATGTTTTAAACATCCTTGCAGTGCACCCGTTGAAAATGACCGGTCTGGACCAACCCTCCAGTTTACAGGTCAAGAAATGATGGTCCAGAGGGATCAACTGACCTGCCCAGAGTCACACAGCAAAAAAGGGGCCAGAGGTTGGGACTGGAGCTCCAGCCCTCCGACCCCCTGCGGCAGAGTCTGGGAAATGGGAGTGAGGTGAGGGAGCCCTGGGCTTCCCTTTCTGACTTGGCGTCTTCATGATTGGGTCCTGAGGAGGCACCTCCTGGACAGGAGTGGCCGTGGGCCTTTGAACTCCCCAGTGCACCTATGTCTGTGGGGGCCTCACGCCCTGAGGCAGCAGGCCCAGGAGCCCGGGGCCAGGGAGGATGCCGCTTCCCCACACTCTCATCCAGCCAGCCTGGCCCTGCCATTCCCACCCCCACCCCCCTGTCTTCCCAGAGACACAGCCACCCAGGGACTGTCCCACCACCCAGGTGGCACTGTTCTCAGAACTCAGGTGAGGTTTCTGAGCCCCCACAGCCTCAGCTCCCACCTCCTCTCAGAACGGGGACAGGCCCGCTCTCAAGTCAGCAACCACGACAGACAAGTCTCGAAACCATCAGGGCTAGAGGCTCCCCCGTGACTTGTTTTTGCTCTCTTGTCAGACCTCTGATTGTCTCCGGTCTCTGACTTTTTCTGGTGTGTTTTGAAGTGGCTTTTTGTTATTCTGCCTCGGCTCACTCACCTCTCTCAGCCTCTCCGCCGTGGAAAACACGCAGCCCTGCTCTGCTGGCTGCCGCGCCTGGATTCCATGTCAACAGCTCGCCGGGTGGCCTGACCAGGCTCCCAGCCCGGGGAAAGAGTTCTGTGGCACAAAGCTTGCCCAAGTTCAAGGAGGAGGACAGGGTAGGCCAAGGAAGCAGAGCAGCTTTCTAGGCACACAGTCACCGATGGCCGGGCAGGTCTGCTCTAGGCACACAGTGACCGCAGGCCCAGAGCAGGTTAGCACAGGCACCCTCTCCTTCCATGAGCATCAGGCCTGCTCTGAGGAGGGCGCGCACCTGCCGGTCTCTCTGGTCTCCTCTGCTGAAAACTGAGGGGTAGATCTAGCGCTGTACTGTCTAGTATGGCAGCCCCTAACCGCACAGGACTATGGAGCACTTCACATGTGGCTAGTGTGACTAAGCAACTGAATGTTTCACCTCCTTTTCTTTTATTTAATGTTAACTAAACTTAAATAGCCACGTGTGGCCAGCAGTGGTTTTCAAAGGAGCATCACCTGGGGAGACGGAAGGCCCTGGGATGCCCCCGCTCCATCCTGGGCATTTCTGTTCATTGGCATCAGGTGCGGACGGAGCTGACCATCGCTGGTGAGTTTTGAAAGCTCCACAGGTGGCTCTAATGCACAGCCACGCTTGAGACCCTCTGGCCCACAGGGCTTCCAACAGCTCTTCCGACTCTGGCTTCCTGGATTTTGATTTGGTTTCTACAATTTTCAAAACTTGAGGACCAAGGAGTCCATGTTCCAAGCAGAATATATGTTCATTGCAGAACATTCAGAGAAGAGAAAAAAAGGAAAGTTAAAATCCCACCGCCCGAATAAAAGGTTAAACATTCATTTAGGCGTAAATGCGTCTAGGTGTTTCCCCGTGGATATAGCCTTATGGTTTCTTCAAAGTTGGAATCACACTTTCTATTTTATAATTGGCTTTTGTCATTTTGTGGGTTTTTTTTTTTTTTTTTTTTTTTTGGTTAACAAGTATTCATAGATCATCCATTGGAATGGCTACATGATATTCTATCACATATATCAACCACAATTTAAACAAATCCATATTAATATTAGTCCCAATTTTGCCATTGTTTTTTAAAAAAAAACATTGCTATGAATATAATAATAGCAATATCTTTATGCAAAGCCATTCACTAACCCCTGAGGAAGAAAAGAAAGGAGAGGGGTGGGGAGGGGAAGAAAAATAAAAGGAAATAATATGCTCAAAAGGTATACAAAATTCTAAGTAATTCAAATTACTCTCCAGAAAAGTTGAACCTGGTCACATTCCTACCAACAGAAGGTGAGAATACCTGCTTTTATGCATGCTGACATTGGAGATTGAGATTTGTGAACTTAACACGTGTTGTGTGTTTTTTTATTGTTTGAAGTATTACAAATAGTAGTACATATGTCTCCTTTTTTCCCCCATTGACCTCCCCCCCGCTTCCCCTACCCCCCAGTATATACCTTCACCTGCCCGCCCTCTCCCCTCCGAGTCCCTCCCCACCCCCAGTGTCTTGTATCCATTGGTTATGCTTACATGTATGCGTACAAGTCCTTCGGTTGATCTCTTACAGCCCCCCTTGCCCAACCTCCCCTGCCTTCCCAATGTAGTTTGACAGTCTGTTCAATACTTCTTTGCCTCTGTATCTATTTTGCCCCCAATTCTTTCCTTTAAAAAATTTTGCCTCTGCAGACTAGAAATGAACATATAATAACAACAAAAAATAATAATAGTAAAAAATGTTTGAGTCCCAATTTCAATGTCCAACAGTTCTGAGTCCCCGTTTCAATGTCAAACAGTTCCTTATGTGTACATGTCAGCAATGATATCTGGATGGTGGTTAACACGTTTTTTGAAACCCCAAAGACTCCTTGTTGTGAAGTTCAGCACATCCTTCGTGAGCACCATGAACCAGGTGCTGCCTGAGGTATTAGTGACAGAGATGGAATACATCCCAGCCCTCTGAGCTCTCAGGGAAAGGAGGAGTTCACGGGCTTGGCTTTAAGTCAGGATGAACAACATGGGTGCTCACTGGAGGTGCCAGAGTCACACTGTGGAGCAGAGAAGAACAGTCCGTGATTCCTCGTGGCAATGCTGGCAAGTCTGCGGGGAGGCATTTGAGCTGGCTCCAGAAGGATGACTACAGGCTCTGGTGAACGAAGACTGAGCTATCTGGCAAACTCTACAAGGTGCTGGAGGCTCAGGGGACTGCCAAGGTGTTACAACTCCTACATTTATTAACCCCCTACAGTCAGGAAGCTTGTCCTCCGATCTATCCCACAGCCCCACAGGGCAGCTGAAAACCCTTCCCTCTGGCTGTTTGCAGGGGGAGCAGTAAACAACTGGTTTCATTCTCCATGAAGTCACCTTCAGAGACTTCTAGATCAATACAAATACCAAGAAGGATATACTATGTTTCTATTTGGATTATTCACTCCTCTTAAAAAAATAATGATAATAACAACCATGCCTCGCCAGTATGGCTCTGTGGGGTTGAGCATCAACCTATGAACCAGGAAGTCACGGTTCAATTCCCAGTTGGGCCAAATGCCCAGGTTGTGGGTTGTGGCCTCGATCCACAATGGGAGGCATGCACGAGAAAGCCAATCAATGATTCTCTTTCATCATCAATGTTTCTAGCTCTCTCTCCCTCTCTGAAATCAATGAAAATTAAAAAATTAAAATAACAACCATGACATATAATGTCATTATGTTCATCTGAAAAACAGAGTTGCAGAAGTCCAGCTCACAGGCCAAATGCTGGGATAACTTGGATTCCCCAGGCCTCAGGTCCCAAGTTCAACTTACACACCATTCTTAGGATGGCTAATGGAAGCCTTATATAAAGAAAAAGGCAGCCAGTTCCAGTCCTGGATCTCCCACCGAGGACCATGACATTCCACCAAGGACATCTCCTTGAGCCTCTAAAACTTGGATAGTAGGAATAATGGGAAAGTAGACTTGAGGGATAGGACGCATTAAAAATAAAAATAATAAGAATAACCTGTGACTCAAGTTAGCCAGCCTCTTGCCTTCTATTTTCATGAGTGTCTATAACCCACCACACACACACACACACACACACACACACACACACACACACACACACCCTTTATATCAAGTCTTTGACGTACTAGCATTTGAGGAATAAGGCAAGTCCCCAAAGGTGGCCTTTCTTCAGAAGTTCACTGAAAACGAATTAAGGAACTTGCCCAGCTGTGACTCGGAGCAGGGAGGTAGGAAGGGTATGACAATCCTGGAACCTTTGAGTCTTGGGTCTCGTTTTCCACCTGTTGACCAACAGTCCCCCTTTCCCTAATTCTGCCCTATTACGTCACGGACAGAATCAAATTTCCCACCAGCCATGCCTTCACCTCCCTCTTCTCCTCCCAGCTCTGTGACACATGTCCCTGGAGAGTCCCCACATCATCACAGAACAAAAACAAAAACAACAAAGAAAAACTACCAAACCTCCCCCTTTCCACCCCCACCATGCCGCTGGGGGACGCCCACATGATGGGGGTTCTTCAACGCAAGTTTCAAATGCTTAGAAATGAAATGGCCCTTTTTTATTTTTCACTTCTGCTATTTACACATAAGTACCTACCAGGGACCTCTACACTCAACCCACCATAATTCAAGTCTATTTTTAGATTTCTCAGCTGTAAAAACCTACAAAATGCTCAAAATGGGCTCTGGCGATTCAGTCAACAAGAGGAGGGAGAAGGGGAGACATGGGTGCAGGTGAGAACCTGCTCGGGGCCACACACCCCACTGAGTCCACTTAATTTCATCCTTACAGGGACTCAGAGAAAAAACCCTGTGATCGATCACACATTCTCAGATAGTGAAACTGAGGTCTGGTCAAAATTAGACAGTTGGTGGTGGGACCTGGATTTGAAACCAGAACTTACTCAAAAGCCAAAGTTCTTTGTACCGAACCCTCCCCCTCTCTGTCTTCCTCCAGTTCCAGAGCAGAGATAACTTCTTTACCTGAGTGCTCACACTCTTCCTGCCCTCGGTGCCCGCACCTTGCCCTTTTCTGCTTTGGAACAAAGATAGGACCAGCCAGAGAGAAGGTTCTGGAAACCTAAGAGTCCACACACTCCAAAGCAGTGGCATAGGCCTCATTCTGACCCACTTCAGTGACAGGCTCCTTGCTCCCTGGGGATCCATGGGAGGACGCAGAGTTTGGAGCCACACAGATCTGTGGTGGAATCCCAGCCTGAACTCTTAAGGCACTTACATGTCAGTAAGCCTCTCCTCCTCATCTCTACATCAGCAATGATATGCCCACGTGGCAGGGTAGTTGAGAGACCTGAATGAGACTATATGAGAGAAAGGGCCCAGGCCAGATTCGGGCACATAGGCATCATCCGTAAATGTTTCCTTCTCTTCCTCTCTCACCTCCGCAAGAGAGGGGTACAGGGCTGCCGCCAGGGAGCCTGGTCTGCAGGGAACTCTGGTGCCTCCTACCTCTGAGAAAGCTCAACAGACTCATGTAGGTCTGCAGGGCCCAGGCAAGAGTACCCATAGAGACCTACATACCATATGCCCAGATATTTATATGCCAACCAAGCTAATAAACTGTTCAATAAAATGGGTTCTATCCCATTTTGAAAATATATACTTCCATAATGAAAAATATATTTCCTAACGACCTAGAAGGCCATGTTCAAATTTAGAATTCTCGGACTCCTGGCCCCCAGCCTGGGCTTGTAGTTCATTTCCCTTCTCTTCCTAGCCCCCGGGCTGCCAGCTAAGCTCTGTCTACTACAGCCTCACCCCCATAAACAGCCACTTTGGGCCACTTCCTGAGCCGAAGGGTTTCTGGATCCTGGAACTTGGAACATGACACAGAAGTGGGCCAGACCCACCTGGGCCAGTTCTTCACATGACAGGAATTCAGGTAGAAGGCTAGAGATGGGCCTCCCTCCACCTGGATCTGTGGGCAGCACTGCATTTGTGGGAGGTGCTATTTGCTTGTCACTCTAAGTGGCAATTCCTACAGTGAGCTGGAGCCACAACAGTTACCTCATCCTTCTTCCTGCTCACAGCTCCAACCCTGACATTTGAAAGGAAATTATACTTTTGACCATTTGACTTGATTTGCAATAATCCATGTCTTTCTCTACCCCTGGGACAGAAGCCAAGGAGAAGGAGCCTCTGACTTACATGCATTGGTATTTACAGGTAGAATCTCCTCAGCTCTATTTTTATTCTTTGCTTTAAAAATCTTTGCTCCAGAAACTATAGACAGAAACCAGGTCTATAGTTTCCAGAGGCTGGGGGTGGAGGAAGGGGTCGCCTATACACAAGTATGAAGGAATTTTGGATAGGGAATAAAACTTACATACTGTATCATGCTTGTGATAGTGGTTGCACAACTGTGTGCATTTGTAAAAACCCCTAGAAATTTACACTAAAATAGGTGTAAATTATATCTCAAAAATTATGTAATAAAAATTCTTTCTTCAAACTACAATTTAAGAAAGGAGCAGGATTTGAAAGAGGAATGTGTTCAGGCATTTATGGTGAGTAAGAGTAGTGGACATCTGTCACATTCGTAGCTTTCCATTGTCTATGGATAGCTTTTATTTCTATAGGAAACTCCCTTGCTATGGTTCTGCCTTCCCAAATAGAAATCAAGAACTCAAACTCCCAGCCTCCCTTGCAGCTAGAATAGGAACATGTGACCTATTCCCCACCAATCAGAAACACTCACGAAGATTTTGATTCAGAAGTGAGTAGTATATGGACCCCAGGGCTACATTGGGGCTTCCATTTTTGCTGGTGTGGTGGTAACAGAGGCTTTTTACTTTGGGGCTTTCACTGGTTGTGAAGTTAAGTTCCTGGTCACCAACTAGTGTTGTGGAAGGGAAAGAAGAGGGACAGGGGAGTTCCATTCCTTGCTCTCTGCTACTGACTGAGCCTCCTTTGGGGGAAGTTCTGAACTTCTCTGAGTCTCTATTTCCTCATTTGTAGAATGGACATCACAGTGCTTACCTCACAGAATGGTTGTGGGATTACATGAGTCGATTCAAGGTCTAGCCTACAGCAGGTGCTAAATAAGTACTAGCTCCTGTCCTTCCTCAAACAACAGATGATCCTGGAAAGTGGTGATCTGCCTCATCAGCCTGGGCACTTCCCCAGAACCCATGAGCTTTACTCAAAAGCCAACGTTGACACTAACCTTTGGAGAACATGTGCAGATGGCCATGCAGATAGCAAGAGATACACCCAGTAAGCGTCCCTCTTCTACCCAGCTCCTCCCTAGCTGTACCAAGGAGTGACCGCTATTTCATGAGCTCTAGGTAGAGCTCGTATGTGGCCAAACCAATAGAAAAATGCTTCAGTTTCATTTAATGCCCACTGGTTGAGCACCAAGAACATGCCAGGTGCTATGTTAAACATCTAAGAAATAAATAAGGTGCCACTTAATTGTAACCTGATGGAGGGAGAAAGATGGATACGTGCCTCTGATACAAATAAGACTGAGAGATGCTAGCATGGCATTATGAACAGCGTGCTGTGGGCATACGGTGTCAGGAATTCTTCCGGAGGTAGGGGCTCTTTGAGCTAGGTCTTAAATGATGAGTTAGAATCTAACAGGGGGAGATCCGGGAGCCAGAGACATCTTAGCCTGCGAGAAGAGCATGTGGAAAAGCCCAGGTGAATTAAAGCACTCATTGCTTTGGGGGGAACCCACAGTTGGCCCAAAATGGTTGGAATACAAAGTGGATACATGTGGGAAGTCAGAGATTGGGGCCAGAGCTAGTGAATGGGCTGCATTGGGAAGGGCTTTGATTGCCACGGAGAGGTCCCAGAGGAGGGAGAGCAGCATGAGCTCCTTCCACCATTGTGAGAAGGAGCAGGATGGTTTCAGGACTCCCCCCAAGCTGTTCTTTCTGACCAGAGCTCTACTGGGATTTCCTAAATGTACCTACACTTCTCTACAGCCCCTCCGGGAGATGATCGATGGGATCCCGAAATGTGTGGCCAGAGAAGACATCCAACATCATCTGGCTCAACCCCCAGAGAAGGAAACAAGAGAGGAGGGGCTTCTGGACACTTGGCTGGCTGAGCTGAGACTGGAACCCCACACTTTTCCACCAAAACCAACAGTCTCAAGCTAAGCAAGCATCAATACACCTGGGCTTTCTAATAACAAAAATGCACAAACTCCATAGTGAAATGTGCAGGATTGGCCCAGTGATGGGCTCGGTCTGGGGTGGGGGCAGGAATGGGCATTCGATTTCTCACTTCTCATTCATCACCTGCCATGAGACCAACATCATCATTTCTTGCCCCTGCTTTCACTACACAGGCTATTTCAGTCCAAGTTTTCCATAGCCCTTGCTTTAGAAGTCAACACCAGTTTCACTGAGAGACAAAGAGAACCATGGGGACTCTGTGCAACCCTCAGCCACATAAAAAGTCTCTGGCTTGGAGCTATTGGGGACAGTAGGACATTGTGGCCAACCCCCTTCCTCCCCACCCACCCCCGCCCCCCCGGCCCCGCAGTTGGCAGAAACTAGAATGGCATGAGGTTTCACTGAGCAATTCTGGAAGAATGACTTACTCCCTTACCTTCCCTTTCACCTGCCTGCAGACCCCCATCCTCACCTGCCCCCACCCCTTCCCTCAGGGAGCTTGGCAACATGAAAAACACAGACCTATAAACCCCTCCTCTCGATGCCCAAAAGTGAACCCACGCAGCAAAACAGGAAGCATCTTCTTGTCAAGACAAACTCATTGTGTTCTCTGTGCACGCGTCCTGACAAGTGGCAGGAAACCACCACCGGGCCGTGGCAACAGGTGTGAGGGTGATCTGAGGCTTCCCGCTAGCCTGTGCCCAGGTATCCTTCCCTTTCCTTCGTCCTGGCAAGCTGCCCCCTTCATCCCTGCAGCCTGACAAGCCCTCGCCTCTCACCTGTTGGTCCTTTCCCTCTTGGTGGCCCAAGATCTGATCAAGATTTTAAAAGATTGTAAACTCTAAAAAGATTATAGTCTCTCTCTAGATATAATTCCTAATACTCACCAGCCAGCATAAAATATACACATAGGCTGAACTTCAAAGAGCTTCTTTTCTAGATTTTTCTGATTACAAAAATTCTACGTAAGTTCAAAGCAGAACCTTCCTCAAATTTGGAGCATCCCTGTCTGGCTGGGGCCCTAAATCTAGGCCAAATCTGCCTGTTGGGTTGCCCAACCGCTCTCCTTGGCATCACATGGGAATAGATTGTACCCAAGTGAAATGAACAGGGTTTAGAGGTAGAGGGAGGGGTTAAGAGGTGTGATCTTAGACTTTGCCCGTTGAATTACAAGCCCAGAGAGACTGGGAGCCATAGGAAACTCTAGGTAGAGCCCAGAAATGGGCACTTTGACCAGAGATCCATGTGCAGGAAAGGCAGGACTTGGTTTCTGGGTCTGCTTCCTTCTTTGGATGTCTCCAGATCAGAGACCTTCTCTAGAAGGTCTTTGTTCTTCCCGGCCCTGTTCAAGACTTGCCCTGTTTTGTCTTAGGATAACAGGAGGCCACGTTTCTGGTAGGCTAAATCACGTGCTTGTTTTCCTCCTAGGTGACCAAGTTCTGATCCCTGCTCCTTCTCAGAAACCTTTGCTCATGAGCAGGACTTCCCCAAAGACATTCTCAGAGAACACGGAGCCTTGTCTGAGGGCATCTTTTCCAGGCAGGGACAGATCGGCCATGGCCTGAGCCCTTCAGGTCATGTCTAGCGTCAGCCTGGCAGGGTGGGAAAAGTCCCTTAGCTTGAAGTCAAAGGTCAAGCCACTTCTTCTCTTCGAAGTCTCTGTTTCCTCAGTCAGAAAATTGAAACCTACCAAATAGCAACTCTGTGGGTTAAATGAGATAAGATACAAGAATGTACTTAGACATGTGGAAGCCCCATACAAAATGGAGACATTGTTTTCTATGGGCTGACATGCTCTCTGGTCAGTAGTTGACCAGGGCTTATTGCAAGGAGGCCAAGTTTAACAGAGTGGCTCTCCCTGGCTCCTGAACTCTCAAATGGAGCGATTCTGGGAAAGTAGGCAAACTTGCTACTGATCACTCACCAGTACCCTCCTGTCTTTGCCTGAGTCACTCCTACCTCCTATAAATGCCACTTTTCCCATGGTCTTCCCAATTCCACTCCTATGTGCTGCGCTTTGCCAGGCCCCAACATTTGCTCTTACTAGATTGTTCTATAATTTTGTCTTCCACTATTTTTAAATATTATGAATAATTTAATACATGAAGTTTCAAAGAATAATACAGGGAGACCTTTGTCCACCACAAAGCTTTATCAGCGTAGTTGACACTCCTGGATTTTCTTTTCCATTTGCATCCTCCTCTTTCCCCATCCTGAATTTAACGCACACCTTCCCATGCATGTTTTTACACTTTTAGTGCTTATGGGTAATTGCCTCTTTATTTTTCTATCTCCCCCACTGTTATGGAATGAATGTTTGTGTCTCCTCAAATTCACATGTTGAAGCCCTAACACCCAGGATGGCTGCATTTCCAGACGGGGCCCTTAAGAAAGTTATTAAGCTAAGTAAGGTTATAAGAGTGGGGCCCTGATTCACCAGAATGAATGTTCTTAGAAGAAGAGACACCAGAGAGCTCACTTTTTCTCTCTGTCTCAACCCTTGCACACGTGCAAAAAGGCCATGTGAGGACAGGTGAGAAGGCAGCCATTTACAAGCCAGGAAAAAAGGCTGACCCAGCTGGACCTTAATCTGGGATTTCCAAGCTTCAGAACTGTGAGAAAATAATCTTTTGCTGTGTAAGCCAATCGACCTGTGGTATTTTGTTACGGCAGCCCGAACTGACTAATACACCCACCATGCTCAATATGAACTTGGTGAGGCCAGGGAGCATGGGTATTCATCTCTGTATCTGTAGAGTCCCGCACTGTGCCTGCCACATGAGAGCTCATCAAATACTTGTTGAATGAAGTCACTGCAGAAGCAAAACAGGTGTCCTAGGGCCCATTCCTTAAGAGCAGGGTGTTCTCTGCTGTGCCATGATGCAGGTCCTATTCAAGCTGCAGCTGAGACCAGGATCTGCAGTCAGCTCCCAACAAAGGAAATTGAGAAGGAAGGGAAAGGCGTTCCCAAGAAAGAGGTGGAGAAAGTGGCGGCATCTTAGGAAAAAGTTGAAGTCATTTCATCAATCAATCAAGTGTTTACTAAGCACCTACATAGTAGGCACCCAGTGTTGAACAGCCTCCATTCCCGTAAGGCAATCAAAACAGAACAAAGGCCAGGGAGTCCAAAGATGCTCCAGGAATGAGCAAGCACAATGCATTTGCCTCTTTTATGGGCATGTCCTTGGTTCAGACACGTGGGAGGATCCATGGCACTTCAATTGTAGAATATGAAACCGAGTGCACACCTTTACTTATAAAACAAAGCGCATCCTCCGCACAGCCTGGACGTGATGGTGCCCGCTCTCATAAACCTTTGAACATCGATAAGAGACTTCACTTCTCAAGTCCCTGCTCTGACTTTTAAGGTTCTCCAGGGTGAGGAGGCTGGCTTCTAGTCCCTTGTTAGGCATGCAACACACGCTCTTAACAGGATGGATGAGACAGAACCTTCACTTCTCAAGTCCCTGCTCTGACTTTTAAGGTTCTCCATTCTCAAGGAGCTGGCTTCTAGTCCCTTGCTAGGCATGCAACACACGCTCTTAACAGGATGGATGAGACAGAACCTTCTGTGATAGAGGATATCACCCATTATTGAACTACGCCAAACTACATTTTTTTAATCTGTTTTTAAAATCACAGCACTAATTGGGGACAATGAAAAGACTACCATAAAAGTACATGGCACAATCTTGTTTTACACAAGCACAAAGCCTATTCTAGAATAGAAAGCAGTTCACATGCCATTGCTGTACATGCCAACTTGGGCGTCACTGCAGTTACGTGCTGTGGGAGTTCAGAGGAGGGAGCACAGGGAAGGTAGGCCTGCCTGGGCCTACAAGATGGGATGGGATTTGACAAGTCGTACTGGGTTCCTCTCACACTGGCCCTCTCACAGAGAGTGGATTCACAGCCACTAATTGCACGCTAACAGACAGAGGGGGAGCTCATAGTCAGTGTTGAGAAGTCTTAGGGCATCCCCATTGTCCACCTCAGAGACCAGCTCAGAAACGAAAACTAAACTCTCCCAGGCCGAAGTGCACAATGTCCACGCAACCAGAGTTGGAAGGGTTGGGAAGGACAGTAAAAAGAGGGAAAGGGTCTGAGTTGGGCACCACCACTTGGCATCCAGGTGCGACTGCTGAGATTAGAATTGGGAGCAGCCCTGTATCCCCCTGACAACATGGTGCATCTACCACAAAGCCCTCTCCAGTCTTGCCCCGGATACTGTGGACACTCTTGACATGGAACCTTCTATAAGGGCCTATACCAGCTGGAGAACCAAGAAAATCCTTGAGGATAATGAGAAAAATCCGGAGAAGAAAGCCTGGAGCTTACAGGGTCCAATTCCACTACTTTTTACGTGGGCATCCAAGAACCAGAGAGAGAAAGTGACTTGCCCAGGGTCACATAGTCAGTTACAGCAGAGGCAAGGCTGAAACCCAGGTCTTCTGCCTCTAAGATCATTTTTTCTTAGAAGCACATGGCACATGAAAAAGGGCTTCAGGAGGAAGGTTCTGGAATAGTTCAAACTGAAGTTGCTCTGCTCCTCCTGACCAACGCCCTGCCCAGATATAACCCATGAAAGTCCTTCCCACCTAGTTCAAGAGATTGCTGATATTCCTAAAAGCCAGTGGGCTAGAGGGGAGGTTCAGTGAGGCTTCCCGTGTCCCTATCAGGGAATTTGGAATAACAGAGAGTGGTTAAGCAGTAGTCAGGATGCCACGAGAAAGTCCTGCACTTCACACTCTCAGATGCCAAAGTTTAGATCTCTCCTAGGCCCATGGTCGGCAAACTGCGGCTCGCGAGCCACATGCGGCTCTTTGGCCCCTTGAGTGTGGCTCTTCCACAAAATAACGCGGCCTGGGCGAGTCTATTTTGAAGAAGTGGCATTAGAAGAAGTTTAAGTTTCAAAAATATGGCTCTCAAAAGAAATTTCAATCGTTGTCCTGTTGATATTTGGCTCTGTTGACTAATGAGTTTGCTGACCACTGTCCTAGGTGGTCCAATCCCTTCACTTTACACTTGAGAAAACTGAGGCCCAGAGAAGAGAGGCGATTTATCCAAGGTCACATAGGGAGCTGGTAAAGAGCTAAGATCACTGCACTACATCCTAACTGAATGTTTTTCATAATCCTGGGGATAGGAAAAGCTACCTACTTGTCCATCTTTCTTCCAGCCCTATGCAATCCTGGATTTTCTTCCCTTGTTTTAGGCATAAAACATGTCATGTTTGGTCTTCATCCTAACTATAGACAACAGGGGTGTAATTTAACCTTAACTTTTTCTATACCTTAAACTCCCTAGGGACAGGAATCACCTTGTATTAGTCATGGCTGAAGCAAGCAAGACCCCTCTAGGTATTTTAAACAAAAGGAATTTGACAGCGGGAGCCAGTTATACAGGTGATGGAAGAGCTACAAAGTCAAACAAGGGCTGGTAGGGTCACCCAGAGGTTAGTACCAGCAGGAAGTTGGTACTAATCATCCCTAGAGCCAGAGGGACACAGGGAGAAGGTAGTTTTACCAGAGACCAGAAACTAGGGCAGGATCTGGAGCCAAGGTGTGGGTTATCCATCAGGTACTGGCTGGGAATACCACTGGAAGCATAGAGAGGAAAGAAACATCCTAGTGATGGGAAAATACATACCATGCAAACAGTACCCGAAAAGGAAAGTCTATGCTAATATCAAACAAAGATAGATTTTAAGACAAAAATTACTTAGAGAGACAAAGGAGGACATTTTATAAGGATAAAAGGGTCAATACATCAAGAAGACATAATAAGTAAGCATATATGCACCTACACAATATAGCCCAAAAATATCCAAGGCAAACATTGACAGCATTGAAGAAAGAAATAAGAAATACACACAATTTAACAACCATAGTGAAAGACTCCAATACCCTTTAAATAACGAATACAGCTAGGTAATAGATCAATGAGGAAATAGAAGACTTGAACAACACCGTGAAGAAACTGGACCTAACAAATATACATCTATAGAATACTTCACCCAACATTAGCAGAATGTTCTATGTACACCTTCTCAGGTGTACATAGAACATTCTACAGGATAGACCATATGTTAGGACATAAAACAAATCTCAATACATTTTTAAAAATTGGGATCATACAAAGTACATTTTTTTTACCACAATCAATAAAAGGAGGAAATTTGAAGAATTCACAACACACTCACTCCTGAATAATCAATGGGTCAAAGAAGACTCACAAGGGAAATTAGAAAATACTTTGAGATGAATGAAGATGAAAACACAACATATCAAAACCGATGAGATGTAGCTAAAGCAGTGCTTAGAGAGAAATTTAGAGGTATAAAAGCCTATATTAATGAAAAAAAAAAAGAAAGATCTCAATAAAGAACCCAATCTTTCAACTTAAGAAATCAGAAAAAGCAAACTAAACCTAAATCAAGCATAAGGGAGGAAATAATAAAGACTAGAATGGAAATAGATGAACTAGAGAATTTTGGAAAGAAGGAGAAAAATCAATAAAACCAAAAGTTGGTAAGGGAAAAGATCAGCAAAATTGACAAACCTTCAACTAGACTTACCCTGATACCAAAATCACACAAACGCATCACAAGAAAATAAAACTACATTTGGGCATCCCTTCCCTTCTACTATCCATCATCTGTCAGAGCCTCTCTTTGGTCAAACCTACCCAGAAGCCAGAGGGCAAAGCAGTTTGGGAAATGTAGTTCCCTGTGACACTGAGCAGGGCAAGGAAAGGATGGAGACACAGCTGTCACACTTTCACTGGGCTCTGATTTCCCTGGTATTCGGTCTATAAATATTTGTTGAATCAGTAAATGGCCCCTATTCCCTGCCCTGGGCTGGGCCCTTCTTTGATCTGAAGGACTACATAGGGGGCTTTTTGAATGTAAATGACTCAGTGACTCACGATCCTATGACCAGCATGTGGGCTGGCGCTCTGTCACATCTCACACCCCTGGGTCCCTGAAAGTGCCTGTGAGGCTGGACTAGAGGGAGGAGCAGGTATGGGAGGGGCAGGGAAGAGGGTGGCTCTTCTCACAACTTAAAAGGGGCTCATACCACTTCCTCCCCAGACAGGGGAGCGCAAGCCGGGGCCCAGCCTTCCTGTGTGGTTTCAGCTGCCCTGAGCGTATCATGGACTTGGGTGAGTGGGGGCCTCTGTGTGGGAGAGAACAGTCCCCAGACTGACTCCGAGGAATGGGGGTGGAGGATGGGGGTGGAAAGTGGAAAACTCTACCGAAGATGTCCTGGTCTGCTTTGGTGGAAGTCAGAATGCCAGGCAGGAAGGGTGCACCTTTCGGACCTAGAGGAGGGGGTAACCACCAATGGTACCGGGACAGACAAAGGGGTCGAGGTTGTGTCTTTCCAGAACAGTGGGACAGAAGAAGGTGGCGGGGCTGGGGTTGGCACTGATCTGGGCAGCACCTGTTCTCGCTTCAGGGTGGGGTGATGGGTGAGGCTCTTCAGACCTGTTTCACCAGGGAGAGATCCTCAGGGAGCTCCAGTCCCTTCCCTCCTCCTCTGACCCCCACCTCTGACCTCCCCTGCTGAATAGGGATTAGGCTCTCCCTTCTCTTGAGGTTAGGAGGAGGTGCAAATTCAAGGTGACTGCATTGTGCAAATGGTACTATGCATGCAAATGCAAGCCGGTTGTTTCTCTCTGCCGCACATCCCACCAGCCTTGCTCGTGCCTCCTGCATGTTAAAGGCTGGGTGAGCAACATAAAATGGAACGGCGAGGGCCATTCAGCCTGGAGAAGTCATAGCTGGGGCCTCCAGCACAGTGCCCTGCCTCACTTAGTCACTGTTTCTGCAAATGACTCTTCCCTCTAAAAAGCCCATCCTCCCATCTAACCTTGCTCTTCACTGGAGATACTACAAGGGAAGCCCTGAGTGGTTGGGAGGGGTTCGGAGGGGTCCGTCCAGCTTCAGGTACCCCGTTTGTAAATCTCAGCTGTGGAGTCAGACCCTGCGGAGGTTACGAAGGCCAGGTTCCTGGGTGGCTCGTTCTCACCAGCGAGCAAGCGCCCCGGTGGCCTCAAAGCCACAAGTGGTTGGCTTTGAAAAGTGAAGGTTCCCTGCTGTCCTCACAACCCTCGCTGCCACACCACTGCCTTTTGTCTTCGTCGCTGCCTTTCCTACCCGCCTACCTGCCCAGAAACCTGGGTGCACCCAGCAAACCGCTGTGACCAGGTTAGAGTGGCCACCCCATGCACGGACTGGACTCCTGGAAGGCAGGGTCTGATTCTTGCATCTCTGAATCCCAATTACTTTGCGGGGGGAGGGAAGGGGAGCAGAAAAATGTTTATGGAATGAATGAATGAATGAATGAATGAATGAATGGTGTCAAGAATTCTGAGCTGTTTGTAGCATTTTCAAAATCTCTTCCACCTTCCTCTCCTCCCAGCAGCCTACCCTCTAATCCCACTCCCCAGCCATCGACCCCCGCTAACCACAGGCACAGGATGCAGCCTTCATCCACCACAGACCTTGCTCCTGACTGTCTGCTTGACCTCTGTGAAGGGGACCAAGCAGTGTCCCAGTGGCGGGCTGGGAAATGCTGGGAAACCGGCTCCCCAGGGCGAACAACGGCCCTGCTCTGTAGTGCGTGCCAGTGGCCCTGGTGTAAATTCTCCCACCATCGCTGATTTCAGGCTTCCAGCCAATATCAAACCATGAAATGACTGAACCCACAATCGGAGAGAGATGACAGCGCTGGCGAATGAGCCTGTGAAAGTCAGTTCCAGCACACCCCGGAGGGTCCTGCTCCAGGCCTCGGTGTGGGGGTGCTGGACTCGCAGGCTAGAGATGGGAAGGGAAGGCAACTTCTGGCCCGAGAGAAAGGGATGCTCTTGTTGCTTTGCTCAGTTAGAGAGAGCCCAACGGCCAAGCCCGAAATACTGACAGCACAGCCACTGAGAAGCTTTTGGTCAGAACAACCTTTAGGCGGTTGGTGGGGCAGGTCTGTTTTTCTCTCTTCGTCTGCCCAGCAGGGAGCAAGGGCTGGGTGAGGGAGTTGAGTTTCTGTTACACAAAATGAAAATGCCAAATCCGGGCTGAGCTGGTCTTTTTCACAATTTGACTGAACAGCCCGGAGTTGCCCTTCCCACCTTCAAGAAATGTGGCCTAAGCTCTCAGAATTCTCCAAAACAGAGAGAGAAAAAAATAAGCCTGCCAGAGACTTCTCTCTCACTGCTTGGCCCAGTATGGCAGCAGAGGGGAATGCTGAAGGAATTCAGGGCCCATCCCTCCTGGCCTTCTGGGAGCTTGGCTGGGGAGGAGGAGGACACTGCAGCCTAGAGGCCCTCTGGGAAAATCTCTCCTCTGAGATTTCTCGGTTCCTTTCGGTCAACTATCATTTATTGAGGAATTCAGGCATGACCGGTCTGCTGGGAGAAAGACACATATGTCACTACGCCAATGCAATAGAATGAGATACGGTGCTGATGGGGTGATGGGTAAGGTGCTTATAAAGCTCAAAGAAAGAAATAGCGAACATGAGTCAGGGGAGCATTTGAGTTGGGCTTTGAAGGGTGTGTAGGAGTTAGTAAACCAGTGAAGGAGCAAGAGGCCCAGGATAAGACAGTGATAGTAGACTCAATTGCCATTAGAAACCAACAAGATAAATGTGGGAATGGCCATTAGATGGAATAAGGGGAAGGGAGCAGAGTGAACCAGAGGGTGCAAGCCCCACTTAAAGGCAGACAAACCTAATTTTTTGTAAGATTCCACGCAGCCAAGCCAAGTATCCTGGGTGCTCAGCCTGCAGGCTCCTAGATGGTCAGCTCTGACTGAGCCAAGGAGGAAGGGAGGAAGGGAAGCAGGAGGGACAGTCAGGGCTGATCCTCAAGATTTTGTATGGCATTCCTAAGAAGTTTGGGCTTTATCCTGAAATTGATGGGGAGCCAGTGAAGATTTTTCTTTTTCAATGAGTTGAGCTACAGGATAAGATTTGTGTTTCAGAAGTTCTGTGACAGCCAGGGGGCAGCAGAGCCTTAGGTCAGGGCAGAGGTGGGGGCTAGCTCTGAGATGATGGGGGTTAGGGGGAAAGCAACAACACTGGGTGACCAGTGGGATATGGGGGTGTAAGGATTCCCTTCATGCTTCATGGAGGTCCCTGTACACAGCATGGCCCCAAAAGCCACCCCAAACTTTTCATCAGAAATGTAGGGTTACCCAGTAGTAAGAGTTCTGTTCAAATCTCATATCCATCTCTTAGCAGCTGTGTGACCCTAGGCAAGTGGCTTCACTTCTCTGGTCCTCTATTTTCTGAAATGTAGAATGAGAATAACAGGGATAACCCACAGGATGTTATGAGAGAGAGATACATAACGACAAGGAGAGGCACAGAAGAGCGGTTAGGAGTGCCGTTTCTGGGGTCAGACAGGTTCAAAGCCCATGTCTACTGCTCACCAGTTATGACTCTGGGGAAGTTACTCCTCTCACCGTGCCTCAGTTTCCCAGGGCCTACCTCACAGGCCTTTTGTGAGAATGAAATGCTCATCCATGGAAACAGGTGGGTGTATCCTGAGAGCTCAATAAACATGAATCCCATCACTGGATAAAGCAGTTGATAACATAGTGACTGTAGATTCAACCAGCTGTCAGCCATCCCTGACTAGAGTCCTCCGAAAAAGAGCCCATACCCCCCCTCCGCTTCTTCCCTCCCCGTCTCTTGCCCAAGAAGGAGAAACATTGTGTTGGCAGGTGAGGCATTACAAAGCAGAAAACGTTTGAGGTGGCTTTTAGAACGAGCTGGTGGGCAGCCATGATTCCCTGAGTGGCCTGAAGGTCCTGGAAAACGTGGGGATGGACGTGGAGGGTTCGGGGGAGCAGCCAGCAATCCCCTCCTCCCAGACAAGAAGGGAGTTTCTCTTGCTGGGGGCTCAGGTTGGAGTGCTAGGGAATTTTCTTTCCATCATGATCATTACTAGAAACTTAAGCACTCAGAAAATAGCCACCACATAAGTAAACCATTCCTCAACCCCTAAGATTTCCAACGTTACTGGCCTCACCCCAAGCTGCTGCCCACCGCCAGTTGCTTTATGACTTTGTAACAGACAGAAGTGATCTGACTCATGGCCCCCTCTGCCACACACCAGAGTTCCCCTAAGTTCCCATTTGGTTACCTTATTTGAAAATGGCCCATTCTGATCCTATAAGATCCCTGCTCATTTGTCATCTCCAGCACACCTGGAATGAGAAATCACCTGCACGCGTGCGCGCGCACACACACACACACACACACACACACACACACTCCCACCCCTGCCCCTAGACAGTGGAAAAAGAAATGGGACAGGGCCCAGGCGAAGGGGCTAACAAGTAAAATAGAAACATAGGTCTTGCTCCTCGTATTTCACTGGTTGACTTATCAAAACTTTGAGGTTTCTCGGTTCTCACTGACAGTCAGAGTGGGCTTTCTCTGGATTAACCGAAAGACACGAGTTTAAAGAAACCTCGAGCGCTTCACATCGAGATGAGTCAGTGGAGGATGGGTGGTGCATTCGTTGGACCCTGAAGAGAGTGTGGTTAGGGCAGAGACACGGACAGCAGCTCAGGGGTTCCTGGGGTAATTCAGCCAGAAAGGGGAATGAGAGAGAGGAACTATGATGGTGCACAAGGACTGTTTTCTCCCTGGGCCGCAGACACTCAAGCACAAGCTGGGGACAGTGGGATGACGGGTGCCTGTCCCAAGAAATGGAAGGCACAGCTAGGAGGGCAGGTCCAGGTCGACAGCAGAGGGCCTGAATGCCGTGCTAGCTACGCAGCAGGGACTTCCTCCCTGGGGTTGGGTAGAGAAGTCCTAAGGATTTAGAAGGAGGGGTTAGGAGGAGGGGAGGGGTCCAGCCAAATAATGATTTAGGAACATGTCTAGCAGTAACGTGCAGTACGCCTTGCTTGAGGTGAGAGAAACAGCTATCTATTCATGTGGCTTGATCCCAGTCCTTCGCCCAGGAACCCCGCGCCCCCCAAGCCCGAGGTGGACTCTCCAATTCCAAAATCCCCACCTTGGGCAGTCCCTCTGGGAAACATTCCCTGCGATCTGGGTGTCATGCTGCAGGATTTCCAGCAGGTGGTGCTGTGGCCAAGAACTCAGATTCACTGGGGCTTGCTCCTGCCTCTTGGGAAGCCAGAGCCTCTGCTCCCTTGCAGGTTCCGAAAGGAGCAGATAAGCACGCAGGGCTGTCTCCCAGAAGGTGTTTAAAGCAGGGTCCCCACCTCTTCCCGGTCCCTGTTGAGAGTAGAGGGGCGACGGGCCTGTAAGCCCTGGCTTGGCACCCATGGATGTTTCCTGCGGGGCCAGACCTGAGGGGCAAGTCATGGGGAGGGGGTCACAGAGGTGAAGAAGGCACAGTTCCTTTTTCGGGGTGCTCCCAGGCTGCGGGGTGAGATGAGACTTCTGTATAAACCACCCTGCAGCCTGTCCTGCTCGGCCCTCGGAGGAAATGTGTTCCAGGTCCAGCGCGCAGCTCAGCCACAGAGCAGAGGGGAGCGGCCAAGTGCCTGGCCTCCGTCCGCCACACATCGGGCCTGTGCTCACCTGGGCTCTCAAGACTGGCCCAAGGAGAGCCTCCTGGATTCCAGGGTGACCCCAGGCTCCGACCCCTGCTCTGGGCAAGGTCTCTCCCCACAGCTGACCTCCTGTTCCCCTTCTACCCAGAGCCCCCGGCTCTGAATTAGAAACAACTTAAGGAGGAGGAGGCGTGTACACATCTCAGTCAAGCAAAAACTAGTAGCTCCCTCAGGGACTGGTCCCCATCCTGCCACACGCCCCCAGGACAGTGTCCCCTCGGGCCAGCTGGAGCTTCCTCCCTGGAAGGGCACACCAGGCATTTGTTCTTTCACTTACTCATTAGCTCCCAACACCCCCGGGCACCTCCTTGGTTCTGGGCCTGCGCTAGGGAAAAGGGAAGAGACAGGCTGAGGGGGGCCAGGTGACTGGATGGATGTCAGCTGAATGAAGGGGTGTGGGGAGCCCCATGAAACACTCTCATCCATTCCTGAGAGGCCAGTAAGTGTAGGGGACACACACACACCCCTTTACCACCACACCTCAGGGCCTTCCTTGCTTCCTGGGAGCAGGAAGGAGGAGGCCATTCTGACCCAAGAGTCAAGATCAGTTGAAGCTCAACCTTGGGGGTTGGTCTGGGCCAGGGTGGAGTCGGAGAGGCCCTGAAGAGCCAAGAAAGGGGAGACTTGCCCCGCATTCTCATCTGCTCCTTTCGGGGACCTCGCCGTGGAGGAGGGAGAGGAGGTGAGGGCAGCGAGTCCCGGCTACCGGCCAGGTTGCTCCGAGGTACAATCTGGTTCTGATGCTCTGTTTCGGCAAAAGCAGCGCCCGGAGCTTGTGATGAAAGCTCCATCAGCATCTCTGTCTCGCGGTTTCCTTTAATAACAAAGAGCTGCCCCTGCCCGGCACTAACGCTCTCCCCTTGCCTCCTGCAGGGAAGCCCATGAAGAGGGTGCTGGCCGTGGCGCTCCTTGTCATTTTCCAGGTGAGGTCTCTTCCCTCCTCCACACCCCTGCCCCCCAGCCCAGCCCCCCCACGTCCAGGGTTCTGGTGGAGACAGCTGGGCATTCGCTGGAAGGAAACAGACCCAGACACCACCCCACTCGCCATGCATTAGGCTGATGGTCACCCCTCTCCATCTGCTGAGTGACCCTAGCGAGTCTTGACTCCATTTCAATGAGAACCTGAGGGAAAGAAGGGACCACCACCTTCCCCACCCACTTCCAATGTCCCTGTCCAACAGGCAGACATGTGGAGCTCACCCTGCTCCGGCTGAGCTCTTAGAGAGAGGGGCGCTTTTTGCCAGGTTAACGAGTTTTGCACGTATGTGCGCACACCCGTGCATGTGCAGCTTCCTGTGTTTCCATGAGCTGAGCAAAGGGCCTTTGGGGTGGCGGCCTGGTTCCTATCCTCTCCCCCCAAGCTGCCTCCCGCCCCAACCTCCATCCAAAGGCTCCCCTAGAAGCCCAGTTCCCTTCTGTGAAATAGAGACGCTTCTGCCCTCCACCAAAGGGGGGCGAGAAAGGGGCCCAGGACCCCGGGATCGGGAGTGGGTGGAGGGGCGCACATAGTTTATAGGGGCCTGAACGCAGCAGGAGGAAGGGCCTCCAGTTTACAAGGCTTTGCTTCTCAATCCCAGAAGTAGAGGTGGCACACCGGTCCCCATCCATCCATCCAGAGTTAGAAGAAACTGGAACTCATGGAGTCTACTCTCCCTGCTTTGTTGGGGTGAGGGCTGCCTTAGAGGGGGAGGGGGCAGCTGAGACCAGTGCCGAGAGGCACTGCTTCAGAATTGGCTCTTTCCCAGGTCTGGAGGCCAGAGGGGCGGCTTTCCAGGCGCTCTGGCCAGAAGCAGGCCCCACACTGGGCCCTGTTCCCAAAACCCCAGCCCAGAGGCCCCTGGAGCTTGGGCTGCAGCCCACAGCCTGGCCCCCTTCCCCAGCCCCACTCCCGCCCCTCCCGCTCCCCCGTTTCCAGGACTCCGGAGGGGCTGTATTACTACACTGCGGGCTGGAAGGTGGGGGAGGGGGAGGAACAGCTGGGACTCATTCTTCTCTTTACTTGGGTGGATGGAGGTGGCTCGGATGGGGCAGGAAGTGGTGGGGCTGCGGGCTGCAGAGGCCTCAAGCTTGGTGGCTCATGGGGGTGGTGGGTAGGAAAGGGGGAAAGCAAAGGCAGGGGTGGTGGGGAGCATCCCCACAGAGGCTGCGTGGACTGCCCTCCAAGAAGACCCAGAACCCCTATGTCCAAGGGCCCCAGACCTAAGGCCTCAGGCCTTACTGTGGATGGTCCGCCAAGACGTCCAGGCCGCAGTCATGCCCAGACGAGGGAAAACAAGTTGCCACTGACTTTTCTTTTCGAGAAAACAACACCCAAAGAAGAGGCCCCTGGCATTCTTGTTCCCTCATCCCGTCCCCGGAGCAGGACAGTGATGACTCCAGACTGGAAGTGAGAAAGACAGAGACGGGACACGGGGAAGCCGGGAGCCGGGCCTCCACCTCTGGCCTCGGAACCTAGAGGCCCTGAGCGAGCCACATGGCTTCTCCCAGAGCCTGCCTCCCTGTCCTCATCTTTAAAGTCCCTCCAGCTCCCCAACTGTATAGAAATCCATCGCGGTGAGCTGCCCAGAGCCCTGTTCTCAGAGGAGGGACCACCAGCTTCCAGCCCAGCTCCCACACGGCCCGGGCTCAGCCGTCACTGTGTCTGTGCACAGAGGCCTGAGCAGCCGCCAAGCCCTCCTTCATTGCTAACCTCCTTCAGGCTACCTAAACCTTCACCCTGCTCTGCAGACAGGCTTTCAAAAGCCCTGCTGGTCGGGATCTGCCTGGAGACTTCGAGGGAGAGAGAGGCAGAGGTGGGAGGAGACGCTGGGAGACAGAGCTGTACTTCCTTCCGAGGCTCCAAGGGGACCGATCACAGCTGAGGCGGCGGCGGCCCTGCCGCGGAGCTCAGCGCACTGGGCACGCGTTGCCTGAGCCCTGCTGTGTCCCCTGCACTGTGTCCCGGGCCCCAGGGGTCCATAACAGTCTTCTAGTCGCTCGCCGTCCATGATCACGGCCGCCTGTCCCATCCCAGGGCGAGCCAGTCTCTTCACAGAGCCTTTGCCTTCCTCTCTCCTCACTCCAGGCTCCGCTCAGCCTTAACGTCCAGGTGGATTTTCCCTCCAGAGCGGAGGTGTTGTGTAGGCTTCCTTCTGGAAAGCTCTTTCCGCCAGGTTCTGAAGGAGGCGCAAGAAGAAAGACACGGGCTCCCACAAAATAACACCTCCGTGGAGACCAATGGGTGCCTACCCTGGGAGAGGTACCTCACGACAGCCACGTGAAGGAGATGGGGTTCGTCTCCGTTTCACGGAGGAGGAAACTCAGGCTCAGAGAGATGGAGAGTGATGAACCATCCCCAGGCTCGGTTGACCTCAAAGCCCAGACTATTCTAGTCCACTGTCAGCACATCATTGGCTTCAAACAAAGAACCACCTGGAAAGTTCAGGGAAACAGAGTCTCGGGCCCCGCGCCCTGCGATTCTGGTGCAGGAGGTGTCAGGTGGGGTCCAAGGACGTGCAGGTGACAATGATGGCGATGATGCTGGTGATAGGGACCACACTTTGACGCTATCGCTCTGGGCAATCCCAGGGCAGCGAGATTGTGACCCACTTAGCTAAGCTGGATCGTGTCCCCCTGTTCCCTTCCCCACAGGTGTGCCTGTGCCAAGATGAGGTCACGGACGATTACATCGGAGAAAACACCACGGTGGACTACACCCTGTTCGAGTCCGTGTGCGACAAGAAGGAAGTGCGGGACTTTAAGGCCTGGTTCCTCCCGGCCATGTACTCCGTCATCTGCTTTGTGGGTCTGCTGGGCAATGCGCTGGTCGTGCTGACCTACATCTATTTCAAGAGGCTCAAGACCATGACCGATACCTACCTGCTCAACCTGGCCGTAGCGGATATCCTCTTCCTCCTGACCCTTCCCTTCTGGGCGTACAGCGCAGCCAAGTCCTGGGTCTTTGGCATCCACATGTGCAAGCTCATCTTTGGCATCTACAAGATCAGCTTCTTCAGCGGCATGCTCCTGCTCCTTTGCATCAGCATCGACCGCTACGTGGCCATCGTGCAGGCCGTCTCGGCCCACCGGCACCGGGCCCGCGTCCTTCTCATCAGCAAGCTCTCCTGTGTGGGCATCTGGGTTCTGGCCACGGTGCTCTCCATCCCAGAGATGCTGTTCAGCAACGTCCTGAGGAGCAACAGCGAGCAGACCTTTCGGTGCTCTCTCATCACCGAACAGGTGGAGGCCTTGATCGCCATCCAGGTGGCCCAGATGGTGGTGGGCTTTCTCATCCCCCTGGTGGCCATGAGCTTCTGCTACCTGGTCATCATCCGCACCCTGCTCCAGGCGCGCAACTTCGAACGCAACAAGGCCATCAAGGTGATCATCGCCGTGGTGGTGGTGTTCATCGCTTTCCAGCTGCCCTACAATGGGGTGGTCCTGGCCAAGACTGTGGTCAACGCCAATGCCACCACCACCTGTGAGCTCAGCAAGCAGCTCAACATCGCCTACGATATCACCTACAGCCTGGCCAGCGTGCGCTGCTGCGTCAACCCGTTCCTGTACGCCTTCATCGGCGTCAAGTTCCGCCACGACCTCTTCAAGCTCTTCAAGGACTTGGGCTGCCTCAGCCAGGAGCGGCTGCGCCAGTGGTCTTCCTGCCGGCACACCCGACGCTCCTCGATGAGCGTGGAGGCCGAGACCACCACCACCTTCTCTCCGTAGAGGCTTCTCTGCCTGGACTTGAGGGACCTCTCCCAGGGCCCCCGGGGTCAGGGACGGGGAGCAGATGACATGACTCAGGACCCAAACACTGCTGAGGGAAAAGGTAGTTCTGGCTCTTAAAAGTTTATCTCATGGTGAAAACCCATGCCACCGAAGACAGGCCATCATCAGAAGACGGATGCCCAACCCTAGCTACCTCAACCAAGCTGGCAGGGACATGGCTGGTGAGCTACCAGACCTGGCCACACTCCAGCGCCAAAGCGGTTATCCCCCAAACCAAAAACCAAAAGTGAAAGTGGAGAAAGTTCACACCTCCCGAAGCCAAGGGATAGGCGCTGGTGAGAGCTAGGGCGGTACGAGGGCCCGGGGAGCCCTCGGTATGAACCTTCCCGGGCTCAGGCAAGGTCTTCCAGAAAACAAGACTGTGTCTCCAAGACCGGAGGCGATGGGGAAACTTCTTGGCTGGGCAAGGAGAGGGAGGCGCCAGCGAACTCTCTGCATCCCTCCCTCCACCTCTCTTTTTCCACTGTCACCCGAGCCAGCAAGAAATGGCAGCCTCCCAGCCTCCCTAAAAGCACACTTGCCTCGCCGGCTGCCTCTCCTGGGGCGGCCGCCCTCCCAGGCTCTCTGCGGGGAGAGGTGTGGCGGTTCCTGCAGGCCAAGCCAGCTGCCTCCAGCCGGCCAAAGCCATGTTCCCAGCCCCGGCTCTGGGGCGGGGATGACGTGTGGCCAGACCTTCTCGTGTGTCTCAGCTCCGCTAGGAGGGAGGACAGGGCCAAGAGCAAGGCGAGGGGCCGGGGTGTGGGGGACAGTGCTGGCTGCCAGAAGGCCAACGTGCTGCTGCTTTGTTCTTTGTCACAGGGACAAAGCGCGCTCATCCTGTCCTGCTTTCGATTCACGGTGAGAGCACATGCTACTCAAATAAACGTTTTCCCTTGAGGGAACAACAGCTTTAAAAGAAAGGGGGAAATTTTTCTTTTTTGGGGGGGGGGGGGTAAATGGCCAATGAGTGTGTTGTTTTGCAAACCCCCATGCCCCACCGGACCTCCCCCCACTCCCACTTCCCTCTTCCCCACCCCGTCTTCATTTCTCAGCCAGGAGTTCTGAGCTGTGTAGGCTCCGAGCCATCCAATGACAGGGGCCCCAGAGACGGAGAGGTAGGAGGACGGCAAGTGCACACAGTGTGGCATCTTGCGGACAGCCTTCCAGAGCTCATGGGACAGGAATGAAGTCTCCTGTGGTCAGCAGTGACCCGGAAACATGGGTCGGAGCAGAGCTTTGGGGAGAACCACGTTGTCCCTCTCACCTTGGTGACTGGGAACTCTCACTGACCCTCAGCAGCATATGGATATGGAAAGTGGGTTGTCCCAGATCAGCCTGGAGCTACAGCCCCGAGCCTGGGTCAGTCCCTCAGGCTCCAGAACTGGTGTTTAGAGGGAGGGCCTCCCCCTGGGCACAGACAGCACAGCATGCTGGATGAAGGGGGCTCGGGATGGGCCCATAGCAGAGGCTGCACCCTTTGCTGGATGCTTGAGAGCCAGGTCTGCCCATCACCCTCCGCTCTGGCTGCTGCTGCAGCAATGGCCTTCCAGAGTATGGACGCTCATCATGGAGGGGCAGGGGGCAGGAGCAGCCACGGCCCACACAGGCCCGGGATCCCTGTCCCTGGGTGCCCTGCTGTCTGCCCCAAACTCTGATTTCTTCAAACCAGAGAGGTTAGTCCAACCTATGAGGAAGTATCAGAAGGGCCCAGCACTGTAACAGCTCGGGGGGGGGGTGAGAGGGGGTAGGGTTGAGGGGAGGGGGGCTGAACACTCATGCAAAAGGTGACTCCGTCAATTTTCCAGAGTGAAATGAAGCCTACCAGGTCATAAAACCCCTTCTCTAATCTCGTGAGCACATTGCATTACCCTCCTCCGAAGGATGCACTGGCCACGATTTGTCAAACAGGCTCCCAGCCAGGACCCGGTGCCCTGGGAAGAATGAGTCTGGCACAGACGCAGGCGGGGGAGGGGGGCAGCAATCCAGCCTCACAGCGGCACTAAATATTAAAGATGCAACTGCGTGCATGCAAGCGAGTGTGGGGCGAGGGGTGATCCCAGCAGTCCTGGGGGCGCCGAGGGGGACGCACCTGGTGCCCGCTGGTGTGCACATCCCAATGAGGTTCCAGTGGGAAAAAGGCCCTCCGTTCCTGAAGGGAGGAGGGTAACAGAGCGGCCATGGACAGGAAGCCAGGCCAACCGCACAAACATGCCGCCTCGGCTCCAAATACTTTCTTCTAAAATAACTGGACATCTCCAAGTATTTACAAAGTCCACAAAACACCCACCACTGTTAATGCCCCAACTGCTGGCATTCTTGCCTCGGCTAGTTGCTGGCCTGGCCCTGCTCCCTTGCCCAACATTCTCATGTACCTACCCTGAGCTTTGGGGGGCCCCTGGGAAGAAGAACCAGATTCACTGTGGAACACCCTCACGGCCAGGGCCTCTCCTCCCCCCTCTCTCTGTCTCTCTCTCTCTGCTTGCTTCATATACTGCCCCATCTCCCCAAGTTCATGGCCCACACAGCCCCTCCGCGTCTCCTGAAGCTTTCCCCTTCTCTCCATCGCCAGCCCCTGGTCCCCTCATCCTCCCCGGCTACAACCCCAGGGCCACAAATCTGTCATTTCAGCCAGAAGCACCGCACTTCACAAAGCACGGACTCCCAGAGCTGCGAGGGACTCACAGACCTACTGGCCCAGCACCCAGTCCTCTAGATTGGGACACTGAGGCCCAGAGGGGGGAACTGACTTGCTTAAAGAGACATTGCAATGCAGGGATGTTGGATAAACTTGCTTTGGGGACCCGAGGCTCTGGCAGGACTCAGGAGGTGGGTGGGGGAGAGCAGGGGCTCCAGAGCCTGGCCTTCTGCTGGAGTCTCAGATTTCTCAACTGCGAAATGGAGAGGGTTTGGCAAACGTTTCGCACAGGCCCTGGAATGCAGAGCGTGGTGGTGGGGAGCGGGCGCGCTGCAGCCAGGCTGCCTGGTTGGAATCACAGCTGCACGACTTGGGCTGCTTACTTCGCCTCTCTGTGCCTCGGCTTCCTTGTCTGTGTAATGGGGATAACCACAGTCCCGACGTCCTAGGGTTGTGGTGAGGGGGAAAAGAACCTATGTACGTAAAATGCTTAGGAATTCTCATGCAAGTGTTGCTGATCATCACTGAGATGTTTAATAAGTGGTAGCTGGAAAAAAAAAAGAAAGAAAAACAAAAACAGATGCTAACCGTAAGGAAACCGAAATCAACTCCTTGTCCCCATTTCCACCCCCATACGCTTTATAAGTCAAGCTGGAGGGCAGCTTTGAGTGAGTTAGTCTGTCCTTCCCACCAACCGTGCAGGTGAGTCGACGAGGCCCAGAGAGGGGACTTGCTCACCTGAGGTCTCTCAGGAGCTTGTGGTGACACTAGAACTTGGACCCAGGCTCCGAGCTCCCATCCAGCGCTCTCCCCCCCAGACCTCCTCATTCATTTGCTCCCCCTGCACACCCACCCTGGCATCCACCCTCATCCAGACCATCCGGCTCTTCTCTGGCAGGCACCGTCCCTCTGGTCCTGTGGCCAGGTCCCTCTCCCTCTTATCCAGTCCCCATGCTTGCCATGGGGTGTGGGAGAATGAAGTGCAATGGGTATACGGAGATCCGACAGCTGATATTTTAAAGGGAGGATCCTCCCTGGGACTTGGGTTCTCAGTTGCATTTCTGTGTTGAGGATGAAGTGTTGGAAGCAGAATAAACAGGCCCACAGGGGTGACAGGGGTGGGGGTTAAGACAGAAGAGATGGGGAGGGGGAAGCAATTCTGAGTGGGGAGCAGAAGGCAGGGGAAGGTGAGGCAGGGCTGGTTTCTAGGGTCTACAAGGCTGGGCTGGACTGAGAGAGCATTCCAGGAAAGATGCCTCACCTACAAGCACACACAGCTTCCAGGGCCTCCCAGTCCCAGGTGGAGAGAGGGGCTGTATTAGTCTCAGAGACAGGCGGGCCCGTGGCCTTTGTGGAGAAGAGGCTCAGTTTCCCTCATCTGAGCACCTAGAAAAAAACCCAGGAGGCGAGGGAAAGGGGGTGAGCCTCTCCTCCAACTCAAAAGGTCGACCCTGTCAGCCCTCCCAGTCCTCACCCCCTGGGAACAGATGTCCCAGGGGTGCAGCAGGGAGGAGCAGCCTCATTACCCATAACCCCACCGCTACCCCTGCATTGTCTGTCTTGGGCCCAGAAAGAGACACAGACCAGGGAGCCACAGCCCCTTGCTCACCAGCCAGAGCAGCCCTAGACTAACGCAAGGCAACCGATCCCGTCAGAAATCAGAAATGAGGGGACGTGAATGTTCCCACAGCTCCTCTGTGTGTGAGCAACACAGCCCGATTCAGACTTCTCTGCTGCTGTCAATCCCTCCCGCATTTATTCTGAGGACAACCATAACCTTATTTTTATCAATTGTTCATTAACCCCAAGGAATTCACTTGCTGAGCTGTTCCATGGGTCACAGTGACCGCTACACAGTCTGGCCTCCACGTTCCCATCTCTACGTAAATAAACATCTCCCACACACGGGGGCATGGTGCAGGGCGGGGGTCAGGTTTTGCCCGGCTCTGACCAGCCCCGTTCCCTGATGGTGCAATAGGTCCCGAGGTCAGACCTCCGCGCCCCGGTCCTGGCAAGAGGGCCGGTGAGGAAACAGGACTTGCGTCTTCTCGTGCCTGTGTCAGAGCTTGCTTAGGGCGGGACAGTTTATATTTGTTCTAAGTAAATAGCTGATGTGAAGTTCAGCAGATGCTGCCGATGAAATGCCCCCAAACCTTTTTCCAATGTTTAAAAAGAGGCCTGGAAATGCAGGCACATTATCTCGTCTGGTTTATGCAAACTGCACGCCAGTGACTGAAGCAGGCATGTGGTCACGTGCAAAGGCCCAGGGGTGCATTCTTCCCAGGCCCGGGGCAGAGGGGGTTGTTTCCATGGAGTGGCTGGAGGCCTGTGGTCAAGCCAGGAGCCAGGAGTCAGTCACCTACGTGCCATCAGCTCTGTCTCTTGCAGGAGCCTGGGCTTCCTCCCTCACCACCCTCTTGCCTGCACTAACATCTCTTTCCACCACCTGCCTGCTCCTCACACCCCCATCTCAGGGATGCCCAGCTGCCCAAGAGATGCTGCTGGCAACCTCTGGACTAGGGAGTCCAGGGGAAGAAGGACGGTGGGACGGTCTGAACCTGGGTGGTTCGCAGAGACACCCTCCACCTTCATCTTCATCTTCAGAACAAGACACAGGACTAGACACACCTGGATTCTTCCATCCTTGGTCGAAGGCAGAACTTGGCTTGTTGTCCAAGAACTAACCTGCTCCGCCCCCAGCCTCCTTTCAGTAACCCCACCCTTGTCCAGGCTCCCGAACCTCCAAACACGGGGAGACCATGGACTGCGAAGAGCCTTGAGTGTTCACGCTAGGAGAGTCGGACAGAGCGTAGGTGACAGCAGGGCTGGGGGTGTCACAGAAGGGACTGCAGGAATCCCAGAGCCTGGGGGGGGGGGGCCTTGAGGAAGTGGAGGGGCCCTCGCTTAGGAGGGGGCTGGGCTCACATTTCCTGAGTGCCTGTAATGTGCCAGGGCCAGCAGGTGCAGAAGCGGAGGTTTATGTGACTTGCCTGAGCTAACACAGCTCACAAGAGTCACAATTGTATTCGGATGTTATCGTGCACGTCACACTCTCCTAAGTATCATAGCTTATTGAATCCTCACAACAAGCCTCACCCCCCCAGAGTCCCATTTTACCAATGAGGAAGTGGAGGCTCAGAGAGGTCACACAACTTGGCCAAAATCACACAGCTTATACATGATAAAGCTACCACGTGATCCCGACTACTTCTACCTGGCCTCTAAAGCTCACGTTCTTACCACTCCACGGGCCAACTAAATAGTTGTTTATTCACTACCAAATGTGTATATGGAGCCCTTACTTTGTGACAGGCATTATGCCAATGTTCTCAAGATGTGCCAGCCAACACTTTTCAAAACCTACTGGATGCAGAGCTCTGCCCTGGGAGGAGGGAGAATCAAATAACAAAGACAGAGTCTCCCCTGCGGAGGGATGGGACCCCACGGCCCCGCAACAACCAAGACTTTGCTGAGAGCTTAGTCTCCCCTTCTCCCCTGCAGGCCCTGCCTCTCACCCAGGCCCCTCCATTGCAGGGCTCCATGCCCTGGGAGGCAGGGGCCTGGCTCTGCCACAGACTCCCTGGGCATCACGGGTGGTCACTTCCTCTCTCTGGGCCTCCATCTGCGTAGCTGTGAAATGAGGAAGCTGGACCAGATGGGTTCATCCCTTCCGGCTTTGATGTGCTGCAGGTACCTTGCCTGGGCGGGGCCAGTGGGCCAGGCTCCCCGTCGATGCCTGGAAGGGGTGCAGGATGAGTGAGTGGGTGAGGGGCTGAGGAAGCTGCCCCACCCCCAGCTGTGGTTTCTGGTGGGGCCACCGTGGCAGCAGGGGGAGGAAAGTGTTTGTCATCCTTCCAACAAAGGCAGTAAAACAAAAGAAACCCAGGACACTCTGGGAGCAGGCAGCGAAGGCGCCAAAAATAAAGCACAGGGCACACCTTTCCTTTGACAGGCACCTGCGGCTGCTGAGGGCCTGGCCTGGGGGCTGTGAGAAAAGGGTTCAGCACACACTCATATACACGACGGGCTTCACGGCCTGAGACCTGCGCAGTCACACAGGCTCCTGCGCTCGGAAAGGCCCACGCTGGATTTAGTGCTTGGCTGTCTCTGCCTTGAAACTTATGTTTGAGCAAGAGGCCCCGCATTTACATTTTGCACTGGGCCTTGCAAGTTCCGCAGCCAGTCCTGCTGCTATACATTCATGAGTACATGCATTCACAACATGCTTAAGAAGCACACATTTGTAGACAAGAGTGCATACACTGCACACAGACACAGAAGGACAAATACGTGCACACACCTCCCCAGGTCCAGCAATATTCCCCTCATCCCACATGCATTCTCAGTGTAGCGCGCACACATGACCCAGGGGGCTGTGGACACTCACATGTAACACTCAGACACGTGAAGTTCGCCTGCTGCCCATTGGTTCAATTGACTTAACTTCAGGGGGCAACAGGACAAAGCTCTGGGGCCCTGGCTGGGAGGCGTGCGTGGATGGCATGTGCACAGGGCAGGGCTGGGAGGCGTGCGTGGATGGCATGTGCACAGGGCAGGGCTGGGAGGCGTGCGTGGATGGCATGTGCACAGGGCAGGGCTGGGAGGCGTGCGTGGATGGCATGTGCACAGGGCAGGGCTGGGAGGCGTGCGTGGATGGCATGTGCACAGGGCAGGGCTGGGAGGCGTGCGTGGATGGCATGTGCACAGGGCAGGGCTGGGAGGCGTGCATAGAGGCTGCAGCTGAGCCCCTGGATTCTGTTAAACATCTTGTCTCCTTGTCAGGCCTTGCAATCTGATCCTTGGTCCAGAAATTCCAGACCCCTCATTAGCAGCAGATGTTCAGACGTGTTTGTGCAGATGTGTTTATTTCTCTCCTCCTCCCCTCCCTTCCCAGCCAGATGTGCTCATGAGAGTGGACACAGTCTATCGCCCACCACCCCTTCAAGCCCCGCTGTGTTCCCACCGCACTCCCCTCGGGCCAAGCAGGGCCCCAAAGGCCTGGAAATTCTTCTTCCTCAACTTTTCTCTCCCTCCCCCCCCCGCCCCCAACACACACACTGGGGGCTACTAAAGAGTTATCAGTTAGGGGCTACTAAAGAGTTAATCAGGAAACAAATCAGCTCTAAGGGGTGTCTACTGTGCACCGTGCCCAGTCCCCGTTACAACACCCACATGGAGAAGGAACAGCCACCTGAGTGGAACCAACAAGAACCTTGATTTCGTGCTGCTGGCGTGGCTCAGTGGTCAAGTATCAACCTATGAACCAGGAGGTCACAGTTCGATTCCCGGTCAGAGCAGGAGCCCGGGTTGCAGGCTCAGTCCCCAGGGTGGGGCGTGCAGGAGGCAGATCTCATCATTGATGTTTCTCTCTTTCTCTCTCTACCTCTCCCTTCCTTTCTAAAATCAATAAAAACATATTTTTAAAAATAAGAACCTTGATTTTGTTGGAATTCTTACACAGGCATAGATCACTCAGATCCAGACACTTCCCCGATTTACTGAGACGGAGAGTGAGACGCTGAAGGGTGAAATGGCTTGGGCAAGAGTTGGGGCCTGTGATAGCTCTGATATGCAGCCCCTATTTCTGATATGAGACCAGATGTAGCGCTGTCCTTCCCCGCCTGCCTCATCTCTCCAGGCACAGCTGGTTCCCATTCCCCAGGCGGGTTGGAGGCCAGCCAGGGGGGGAGATCTGGTCACCAGGTGCCCCTTGACTGGGAAGAGGGGGTGAAGCAAGGAATCCGGCACCCAATTCCCATACTAACTTCACTATGTACCATCTGTGTGACCTTGACCAGTGCCCTACCTTCCCTAGCCTCAGTTTCCCCATCTGAAAATGGGCTTTCTTAGAGCGGTTGGGGGAATGACATTAAATAAAATGGTGGATGTGGGAGCTCCTGGTAACAGTCAAGTGACGTTAAAAAAGAAAAACTCTATTTTTATTGGCTCGATTAATGATACCCGAGTGGGAAATTAACACAGAACAAGGGCCTCATCGTGGTGGTGACCAGACAAAAAGGCCTCCAGCCTAGACCTCCAGTCTTTGGGAAGGGTAATGCAGTCACTCTCCCCATGACCATGACTGGAGTCATCCTCTCCTCCCCCAGGTACCTGCCTGGACCGTTTCGGGGTAACTCTCCCCCAGGAGAAGCAAGAATGAGCCCCCTGACACAGGAGAACAGAAGTCACTGGCTGTGGTTGCAGAGCAAGGGGAGTGGCCTGGCTGCACCTGTGCCATGCAGTCCCCAGCCGGTCCTCACGGCGCCCTTTCTGAGCACAGCTCCTTCCAGGAAAGGAAGCGTTAGCCGCCCAACTTAGTAGGTACACACCAGCTCCTGATTGGCTGGCCCAGCCCAGTGCCTGGCACAGAGCGGGTCAGAAAAAAACATCTGTGCAAGAAACGTTTGAATGGTGGATCTGGGGTCTTTCCACACCCTTGACTCAGAGTTGAAAATCTACCCAAAAAGCCCTGCATTGCAGAGGCATGCCCAGGCAGCAGGGCCTCTCTCTGGGAAGAACTGAGTCAAGGCTAACAGGAAGGGTGCCCTTTCAGAGGTGCTGTCTTGGAAGCGTCTCAGACAGAAAACAGATGACCTTGTCTTCCGATGCCTGCCCCCTCCCCAGGCGCAGGGTCCAGCTCTGACGCGGGCTCCTCTGCAAATATGCTGTTTCCATAGGAAATGAAACCCCGGGTTGTTTTCCCTCCAAGGCGCTCTGTCATTTCCAGCACAGCCTGTGCAATGTCAGCATCCAGCCTTGTAAACTTCGGGCCAGCTGCTCCTCCCAGGCCGCTCGCTGTGCTGACCCCGAGAGGCCACAAGGCTCCCCTCCCAAAAGGGCCTCCAGAGGCTGTGGGCACCCGCTCGCCCCCCCCCCCACCCCCCACCCCCCGCCGCTGCCCCACTGCACAGGGGTGCCCAGCAGAGGGGTGGAGCCAGAGTGAAGCCTGATTGCCCTGGAGGGAGGTGTGGGGCGGGCAGGGAAAGAAGTGGGGGACCGGCAGGGGCTCATTTCCAGTAAGAAGTGGGAGGGAGAAGAAAGGTCTAAGTCTGGCAGCCCGGGCCCCAGCGATCCGTCACAGATGATTTCTGGCTGCAGGGGGAGGGGAGGCTGTGCTCTCAGCAGTTGGAACATCAGCCTCTATTGTCTGAGCTTCATCAGCCTCTATTGTCTGAGCCAGGGCAGCAAAAGCTGATGATGGAGAAGAGCTTGGGAATGTGTGTGTGTGTGTGTGTGTGTGTGTGTGTGTGTGTGTGTGTGTGTGTGTGTGGCGGGGCGGGAGGGGGGGGGAACTGCTGGACAAGACAATTGTGAACTTAAAAGCCAGGATGAGAAGAGGATGGAGGGGCTGCCTTTCCTAAAAGATGCCCTGCTCTCTGTCCCCATCCCATTCATTAGAGGCTGGGAGGAGGGTCTCTCCCACCACTCCCCCTCCATCCATCCCAGAGGTGATGCAGCCTGCAGGAGGCTCGGAGCCAAAGGACCCAGCCAAGCTGCTCGATCCCTGGCCCCTGTGGCGGCAGCCTGGGCCTCCGGCCACCTGCCAGGCCATAAGGAAAGTTCCCTCTTCAGCCCCTGGGGTACCAGGGCCCCCGAAGGGGAGCGTGAGGCTAGGGCTGGAGGTTGGATGCCTTTGAACTAGGTGCCTGACCTCACTCTCTCCCCGAACACCTGAACACCCGCGTCAGCAGCGTGGGGCGTGACCAGGGCGAACGCCCACTCTCTCCTCTTCCAAGAGGCTGCGGGCGAGGCGAGGCGAGGCGAGGAAACCGGTGTGAAAGTGCTCGGCAGCTGGAGCCCTTGCTGCTGTTATTATTACCTGTGCGGGGAGTTTCACTCCACCCCACGTCTAACCCCAGAGCCCCGGCCACAAGGTGGGCGGCTGCCTCTCCTCGGGCCCAGTTCCCCCGATTACTCAACGGCGTCCACCTGGGAGGCTTCAGCGCCCGGGCAGGCGGCCCAGGCCCAGGCCGAGGAAGGGAGAGGAATGCTGAGAGGGAAACAGGATGTGGCTCTCCCCAGATTGGCAGCCATGGCCACTGCTTTCTGGGGACCCAGAGGCCTGGGAGCCAAACCGTGGAGGCCCGGTGGCCACAGACGCCGCCCTCACCCTCCTGCCCTTGGCCGGGGCAGTCGGAGGCCAGGGCAGCGGGCCACCTCCCCGTGGCACTGTGCGGTTAGCAACAACAGTCAAACCACTGACCTGATTTCTGCATAAAGGAAAAGATAATAGGGCACTTCTGCTTGAACGCGCGCACACACACACACACACACACACACACACACACACACATGCACCCGTGCAGTGGAAACTTTCTCTGTTTCCTGGACAGGAACCCAGCCCTGAGTGGGGGGAGGAGGGGGGGGGGAGGCTGAAGCTTCTGTGCCAGGAGCTTCCTGGGGTACAAAGCGCAGTGTTTACCTGCGGTGGGGCGGGGCTCCCCTGCGGGGGACAGCGCCTCTACGCTGATCTGAGTCTCTGAGCTGCTTTCCCTCCTGGACTGGCAGCTCGGGCAGGGTGGGGCCGTGTCCCCCACAATCCCTCAGCTCTCGCCCTGTGCTGAGCCCGGACAACTGGAGCCATGAGAGCCTCAACTCCCCAGATCGCCTCAGAGTCCTGGGTGGAAATGTTTGCCAGATAAACAAAGGTCTCCTATCCCTGCACTTCCTCCAAACCCAGGTGCCCGCAGGCCTCAGAAATACCTCGCAGCCTGGCTCTGCCGCGTAGAGGCCTCATGGCCAGTTCTTCCTGATGGGTAACTGCTCTTCTTCTTCATCACTGTCCAAGGGCGCGCCTTCCTCTGACCACCTGGGACAGCGCCCACAGGGGTGGCCGAGTGGGTGAGCTCAGCACCGGGGCCACCCACCTACGTGGTCTTAGAGACGCCAAGGGTCAGGGCCAGAAGGGACAGAAGAGGTCTCAGGCCAGCTCCTTAGGGACATGCCTGGGGCCTAGAGAGTCCCTGGCCCCCACTCCCACTCACCACCTCACTACTGGAGCGGGTCCTCAACCAACGGCACCAACAGCACCGAGAGTTGTTACGAATGGCAGATGCTCGGGCCCAGACCTGCGGGATCAGAATCCGCATTTTGACAAGACCCCCTAGGGGACTCCTCAGCCCAGGCCTGGGCCTCCTTGCAGATACGTTCTGCTCACAGCGCCGCCCAAGAGCGCGTGCAGCCAGCCCACCTTGTCACCACAGCCCTCCTCCCCCCAGACAAAAGGGTCCGGTGAGTTTGGCGGTCATTACCTTGGAGCGCCCTAGGTTGCCTGTGTTGAAGATGGGAGGATGCAGCAGGCCCCTCCTGGGCATGGAGAAGCTGCCTGCCCTAGCCTGCCTCTCCCCACCTCCTCTCCACCTTCCCGACTCTGCCCTTCCTGAAGCAAGGGGCAGTGGTGGGCAGTGGGCCAGTCGCAAGGCCTCCTCTGGCCCGACCTACTCTCTCCCACCCACTCTCTAACAGCTGGCAGCCAGAGGTGACCCAGTGCTCCAGTTCTGCCTGCCCCTGTGCCTAGGCTTGGGACCCCCGGTTAGGCCTGATCCAGAGCCCCTCAGTGGGCTCTCCAGCCCCGACCACAGCCGACACCTGGGCCTCCCTCCCCATGGGCAACCAGCACTGCAGCTGAGCCCCAGCTGGCTTCAGGGAGGGGGAACTGAGTTGGCTGAACTGGAAAGCCATTAAAAGCTATCAACACCCTTCGGGTGTGAGTATGGTTGATTCATTTATTGCTATTAGCATCCTAGTGCGAATTAGTTAGTGGGTCTTTCTCAGTGGGCTGGCAGAGAGAGGGATGGGACATCTGGACGGGATGTTTTGACAGGAAACGCTGGTCTCAGGAAGGAGAAAGCTCAAGTCCTGCTAGTTCCCTCCCCTCCCGCTGCCCCAGCCCCACCAGGGTAAGGGATGCAGGAGCAGCCTGCACCCCAGAGTCCAGTGCCTGGGGGTGAAATAACTAGTTTCCTGTCTTCTCCTCTCTTGGCTGTGATTTCAGAGGGGTTCCACGAAGAGGGGGGCTGCCCATGGGTAAGGCAGCCATAATATTCTCCATGGAAGTAGGTAGCTAAGAGGGAAGGAAGGGGGGAGAAAAGGAAGGAAGGGAGAGAGGAAGGAGGGAAACTGACATTTAAGAGGCACCTAATATGTGCCAACTGTGTAACCATTGGCTCATTCCGTTCTCACAACACTCCAAATCGGTGCTATTATTATTCCCATTTTATAGTCAAGAAAACTGAGGCCGGAAGGGGCTACTAATGTGCACAAGGTCACCAGCTGCTAAGAAGTGGAGCTGGGATTTCAACCAAGAACTGTCCACTCCTCCCACTCCCTGCCAGGTCTAGAGCGGAGATGAGGGGAAGGAGGTGGGTGGCTCAAACGCATCGCTCATCATGGACTTTGGACAGAAACTGACAAAATGATCCTCCACCCTGAAGGCTCTTCCCCACTCTCTCTCCTGCCAGATAAGCAGGAAGGCAGGTAAAGGAGCCCCTAACCAGTGCCACTGGCTAAAAAGGACAGGGGTGGTCTGTCCGGGCTGAGCTGTCCGCAGCAACGAATACCTGCCCCTCTGCCCCTCCCCTGACCCCTGCCTGACCCCAATATTTAGGAAACTAATATGTACTGAACAAAGGGATAAGATAGCCAGGGTGGTTATCTCATTTTACTATGAGCGCTAGGTGCTCTGAGCCCATGTCACTTTGAGGAAACTGAGGCCCACAGGAGTTTACCAAGGTGGCCCCAAGTCCCACAGCTGGGGGGGGCGGATGAAATAGGGGCCACATGAAATAGAGGCCACATCCTAAACCTACAGGGCAGCCTCCCAAACTCAGAGACCGAAAGTAACCACACAGGGTGATCTGAAACTAAAACTTGTAGCTCAAAGCCGTTCGTGGTGGGTAATCATAACGCAGGCCGGAATTTTTCTCTAACAAAGGTCCATCTTTACCTTAACTGAGCCTGTTGTCTTTTTTTACACCTCCAGTAACATGCCTTTGGAATATCAAAGTAATTTCCTTTTTTCCTGACCCCCTCCAAGCACAACCACCAAACCAGAGCAGAGACTGCAAATCCCTTCCTTGTTATTGGTACCGTTAATTGCTAACCCTTCATTGTTAACCGTTAACAGTCCTATACCCTCAAATGTAAAAGAAGTAGGTGTCTATTCGTTTTACTTTTTATCCCATCTCAGAGATTTCCCCCTTTGCTCTCTCCCGCCTCCCTACTCCATCACCAATGGATTTCATGTAACCCCCTGACGCCTCCTCCCTGGATTGTAATGTATAAAAGAGGTGCAAGCACCAAACAGACTGTCAAATTACAGCGGGAAGGCTGGGGAGTGTTGGGGAGTAGGGGAAGAGATCACCAAGGACTTGTATGCATGCAGATAAGCACAACCAATGGACACAAGACACTGGGGGGTTGGGGTGAGGGCATGCGAAAGGGGTAGTGGAGGCTGGGGGAAGGTCAATGGGGGGAGGAAAAGGAGATATATGTACTACTATGTGTAATACTTTAAACAATAAAATAAAATTTTAAAATAAAGTGTCATACAAACAGCCACGTATACAATGTTGTACACTTTTCCACTTGGTATTATACCATAAACGGTTAGTGTTATTGCATGCACTTGGAGAACATACAATGATTATGTAAGTTCTCATCAAGTGGCTGTTCCATAAATTATTAAACAATTCCTTTCAGGAAATAAATAAATAAAATATCTAACTTTGAAAAATAAAATAAAATAGGTGCAAAACTGCCATTCTTTGGAGCGTTTTCTCAGCCCATTGAGATTTTGCTTCCTGGCCGTTGTCATCCGGCTGGCTCAAATAAACTCACAAAAACTCGTACAGGTTTGGACATTTCTTATGGGGACAGAGGCAAGCCCAGGCCTCTCTGGTTCTCCCTCCAGGACCGCAGTCCTTTGAGAGTGAGCCTGCCTGGATTCTTGAGACCAGAAGCTGGGAATCCTGCTCCCAAGTCTCCTGGCCCCTGGCACGTAGTCAGTGCCACTCAGGCCTGACTTTCGAAGGCTGGAGGATCTCACTACAGGGCAAGGGCAGCTGGGCAAGTGTGTCCCACATAAAGAGCAGCCCGCCAGTTACCCTGTTATCCCTCCTCTGCTCAAAAACCTCGCCGGGCTCCACATTGCTGGCCCCATGAAACACACACTTCCCATTTCCCGTACATGCCCTCCCCCATCTAATCCCCACTACCTTCCAGCCTCAGTGCCCCATGCCTTCCCGCCCTTCCTTTTGTTTCAGCTGAACTGGACTGGTCTGTGTTCCCCCAATGAAGCCTGCACTTCCCTTTCTCGCCACCTTTACACATGCTCTTTGTTCCCCCTGCAGTCCCGTCCCAGCCATCACCACCTGTCAGATTCCCATGTGTCCCTCGTGATCCAAGCAACATTTTTTAAAAAATATTTTATTGATTTTTTACAGAGAGGAAGGGAGAAGGATAGAGAGTTAGAAACATCCATGAGAGAGAAACATTGATCAGCTGCCTCCTGCACACCCCCTACTGGGGATGTGCCCGCAACCAAGGTACATGCCCTTGACTGGAATCGAACCTGGGACCCTTCAGTCCGCAGGCCGACGCTCTATCCACTGAGCCAAACTGGTTAGGGTTCAAGCAACATTTCAACTGTGAACTTTCCTTCCTTTAGTTCCCATGGGCCTCCTTCACAGGGTTTATAGTCCTGGGAAGCTTATCTCATTGCCCCAGGCCACCGTGAGCTCCTGAGTGCAGAGTCCTGGGCCAGCCGGGGGGTGCACGGCAGATGCCTAGCAGATCTGGGTGGAATTGAATTGTCACAGCATCTCTCTGGAGATAGATCTTACACCTAGAGGGCTGTGGTGGCTTAAAAATGAAAGTCAGATTTCCTGGGGTGCGGGGTGTTCTTAAGCAAGGCTCTGCCCCTCTCTGAGGCTGGTTAGAGGTGCCAGCTCTGCCACCGGGAATCATGCGAAATCTGGGAACAGTGAGCACAGCCAAGGAATGTCCCACCCACAGCATCTGGAGCCACTTCCTTCCTGGAGGGAGAACAAAGTAGAAAGAGGAGATTAAGCCTCTCCCTGCACCAGGGGTGTGGAGGGCTGGGCCTTGAGTGGGCAGACCTCCGGGAAACTAAGCTTCCAGGTGACAACCTGAGGGCCCCTGGGAGAAGGATGGAGATGGGGCCAATCAAAGACTCCTTCCCTTCCCCTTCTCTGCTTCTTCTATTCCCTCCTCCACGAACCCCAGACTTCCCCCCGACACACACCCTTCTCTTTCTCTTTCCTAGCCTCCTCCTCCCCCGTCTCTCACTCCCTTATCTCCATGACCTCGCATTCCCCCGGACCCCATTGCAGAAAGGCCACGCGTGACTCCGAATCTCCACCGCTTATCTTGACATTCCAAAATGGCCTTGGAAGCCACATGTTGAGGATGGCACAGCTGTCAGCAACCGGGTCTCTGAATGAGCCCCACTGCTATTTCCTGAGACCACGACAGGAACAAGAAACAACCTTCTATCATCTCTAAGCCATTGCTCATTCTTGGGCCTATTTGTTACACCCGTTAGCCTACCCTGACCACTACAAGCAACTGCTGATTTACTGAGCACTTCTTATACGCCAGGAACTATGCATTCATTATCGCAGTTAATCCTCACAGAAATTGTACATGGGAGCTACTGTCAAGTTCCCGTGTCATAGATGAGAAACTGAGGCTTAGAAAAGGTTAAGTGACTTGGCCCAAGTTACCCAGTTAATAAGCTACATTCTTTTTTAAAATACGTTTTTATTGATTTCAGAGAGGAAAGGAGAGGGAGAGAGACAGAAATGTCAGTGATGAGAGAGAATCATTGGTAAGCTGCCTCCTGCACACCCCGTACTGGGGATGGAGCCACAAGCTGCACATGTGCCTTGACCGGGAATTGAACCGTGACCTTCTAGCTCATAGGTTGATGCTCAACCCCTGAGCCACGCCAGCTGGGCATAAGCGGCATTCTAACTGAAACCAGAGTGCACAGCCAGCTGCAGTGAGTTGGGTACATGTCTGACCCTGTATTATCGTCACCAGGAAAGTCAGAGTGGTGTTCCGGTCAAAACTTTCCCCTCTGCAGAGACAAGGGTCTGACTCACACTAGACATTTTTTAATGCAATTGCTTTTAGCTCCCATTTTCTGAAAGCCCACTAAGTGCCACAGAGAGTGGGGAGCACTTCACGTAAGTCAACTCTGATCATCACAGAAGCCCCGCCAGGTGGGTACTGAGCTGGTCTGGAGGCAGGTTCTGGGAAGCTAAGTGTCCTGCCCAAGTAGCCAAGCATGGAAGCATCTTGGTCTGCTGAGAGGTCCCCTTCATCCCACCCCTCCTTTGTCAGGCCACCTCCGACCTGGGAGGCAGCTGGGGGTTTCGAGCAGGGCAGGGGAGGGGATGGAGGAACGCGTGTGTGCGTGCCTGTGTGCGTGTCCAGAGGCACGCACATGTCCTACATGAGTACATGGGTTTTTTTATGCTTTCCAACATTCCGTCTGGTTTTCATTTCTTCAGGGAAGGGGGCGGAGTATGACGAAGAGTGGAAGGAAAGAGAATGCCTCGGGCCAAGGAAAGAAAAGATCATAAAACATCAAAGTCAATACCAACTCTAAGTATCATGGCCAGCCCTTCTGGTTTAACCCAGTAGGAAACAGACCCAAAGAAAGGGACTTGCTCAGTGAGTTGAGGTTAAAAGTATCGTTCTAACCTCCCCCCCCACCCCCCAGGGCTCTTTGCCCCAACCCCTCCACCTCAAAGCCCGAAAAGGCCAGAGCACCCACCATGTCATGGCTCAGCTCAGGGGTCACCTCCTCCAGGCAGCCTTCCTTGGCATCTTTACCAATCCCTGTCCTGCAACGGTTCCCTCACTTGTCTCTCTCACCCACTGGACTGGGAGAGGGCAGGGAACAGATTCTGTCTTTGTCACTCTTGCCTCCCCAGACCTCAGGACACAGGGCACATAGCAGGCGCTCAATTAATATTTGTGGGACTGACTATTCAAATGAGTGACTGGATACCCTGAGTACAGCATGATGATTGTACATGCTACTACACCTAACAATAGCCTCACGCCACACAGTGCTTCCATTTCTCAAAACGTATAGTCTCAACGGAACCGCATGAGGCCCCTGTGACAAGAAAAGTGGCATCAAGTGTATGCACACGTGTAGACACGCAAACCAGCACCTGCAGCGCCCAACCATGTACGCGTACAAATGTTTAGAGACACAGACCCATCCCCTTGCCAGCCAGTGAGGAGGAGGCCAGAACGTGCTATTTCCTGTTTTATCTGCAGAAACAGAGGCCTCCCCCACCCCAACACACACACACACACACACACACACACACACACACACAAACACACACTCCTGGTCCCTCCCAAGTGCAAGGCTAGTTTTCCCCTTTAGCTGGGGGAGAACAAAAGAAAGCTGGTTGTCCACAAGGGGGCATCCACAGACCATCCGACTCAGTGTCTCAAAGCCAAGATCACCACCTACTTGGCCTCAGAGAGACAAAGGATCCACAGGGGAAAGTGGGGCGCCTGGGTGGGGTGCTGTGCAGAAACGCAGAGGAAGAGACGGTCGGCCGCTGGCAAGACAGGACTGAGCGGTGGGAACCGAGACTCGGGCACTAAATGAGAGGCATGGTGGTGAACACTCGCTCTAACACTTATTCAGGGCTTACCATGTGTTGCCCTCGTGCCGATGTAATCGCTTACCATGTGATAACTCGTTTAATCTTCATCTCACCTCGGCGAGGTTCCGCACTTCTACAGCTCCTGTTTCCTAGATGACCAAACAAATGTCTCAGAAGGACTACGTAACAAAGCCGGAATCGGAGCTCAGGACCGGCTGTCCCTAGTTGATGCTGCTCCCTGCTCACTCCGTGCCCTTGCATTAGACCTTCAGACCTCCCACTTCTCAGTCCAGGACTCCCCGCTGGACCCCACTTCCCTCATCTCCGAGCCCTTTCGGGAAGTTTTTGAAGGGCCTCGAAGCTGATTTCCTAGGAGTAAATCACTGGTTGCCCTGAAGCTGCCCCCTCAGGGGCCCTGCACTGTTGCTGTTGAGCTGGCTTCACTCCTTTGAAAGCAACAAAGCCATTCCCAGCAACACCCATAAAGCTGCTCCTCTTCCTTTGGCCCAATCATTTCGTTCCTGGGAACGTACTCCAAGGAAATAATCCCAACGGAAGCCAACTGCTATCTGCGCAGAAGCACGCACGGAGGTCTTTCTTTAAAGGTCAGACCCTGGGAACCAGACGAGGGACGTGCTCGAGTAAACGAGGACGTCAGCACAATGGGCAGCCAGGCCTGGCGACCCACAGCTGCAGGACCGTGATGGGAACGGGGAAATGCTTTCAGACCATGTGTCACCATCGCACTCCCACCTAACCAGCTAATGCAACCAGTAGTGTTTATCAGAGAGAGAGAGAGAGAGAGAGAGAGAGAGAGAGCGTCAGCCTGCAGACTGAAGGGCCCCAGGTTCGATTCCGGTCAAGGGCATGTACCTTGGTTGCGGGCACATCCCCAGTAGGAGGTGTGCAGGAGGCAGCTCATCGATGTCTCTCTCTCATCGATGTTTCTAACTCTCTCTCCCTCTCCCTTCCTCTCTGTAAATAATCAATAAAATGTATATTTTTAAAAATAGACTCTGAACCTCCACTGCCCCCAAAGAAATGGAAGAAAAGCCTAAAAGCAACAATAACAGCAATCTCTGATGAAATAATTCTTGGCTTTTGAGTTTCCAAGGCCCCAGGTCCTACTCATCTACAGGGTTTTCTGCGAGTGAAGCTGATGATTGGCCATCAGTGATTTCCACCTTTCACACGGCACTGTGCTACCAGTCTTCATATTGAATTCTGCGAAGACAACTGGGGTGGGTTCTGTTTCCTGATGGACCCTGACAGACACATACACAGGCATGGACCCTGATGTACGATATCTTCCCCATATTGATGAGGGATCAAAGGGAGACTTCACAATTAGTATGCCTGCCATGATTTCAACGTACAGGAATATGTATTTAGACAATGACACGTAGGCCTGGCCTTTTCCAAACTGTATTTTGTATTAGTTACCTATCGCTGCCGATAACCCTAACGCTCACATGTCTTAAACCAGCATTTATTATCTTCTGCAGGTCATGAATCCAGGTGCAGCAGCTTAGCTGGCTCCTGTATTTCAGGGTCTCTCAGGCTGAAATCAAGGTGTTGCCGGGGGCTGTAGTCATCTCAAGGACTCCCCCCACCCACCTCCAGCCCCCCAAAGCCGCCCCTGCCTAACTCCTGAGCTTTCAGCCTCAGCTTGGGCATCACCTCCTTGCAGAGGCCTTCCCTGTGCCTCCAGACGAGGTCAGGTCCCCTCCCTGGAGATTTCTGATTCTGACCAGAAATAGTATTTTCACCAACCCTCCCCCCTGCCGCCCCCTCCCCCCCCACACACACACTCCACGGCGATTTTTTTAAACAGTGCAAGAGTTTGGGAGACCCTACGCACAGCTGTCACAGGCTCTCATAGCTCTCTTCCTTCTCCCTTTCTCACTCAGAACACCTGGAACTGATTAGCTATTCCCTAAAGGGCTGGGCCCCCTCCCCACAGTGGGGGTCAGAGGGGAGGACAGGCTGGAGGGAGAGGGACATGCAGGGCCAGTTTAAAGTAGGGTGGAGTGAATGAGCATGTCGCTTCTGATGTGGGCAGGAGAGGTTGGCTTGGCTGGGGGCGGGGCGGGGGGGCACTGCAGGAAACCAGGGTGTTTGCCCTCCTTCAGGTACAGGGCGGGTGGCCCACAACCCCCCTGTTTGGGATTACAGTTGGGAAACCGGAGAGGCAGGGTTGCCAGATTTAGCAAATCAAAATACAGGGGCCTGGTTAAATTTGAATTTCAACTAAGTGACAAAGAAATATTTTTTTTAGACTAGGTATGTCCCAAATATGATACGGGCGCGTTGTGTTTTGTCTGGTGACCCTGCCAAGGTACGAGTGGAGGCTGAGGCACCAAGGCTGGGGTCCATGATTGTCCCCGGGGGTTTCTGGGAAAAAGGACACGTCATAGGGCTCACCTGTCCGGACAGGCCAGGCCGAGCCACACTGCGCAGGCTTCATTATTATAACAGCTCAGCATTGGAAGCAACTTGAACATCCTTCCAGGGAGCATATTTGTTTCCTAGGTTGGCTGTCACGAATGCCACAAACTGGGGGGCCTAAAGCAACGGAAATCCATTGTCTCACGATTCTGGAGGCTGGAAGGTCAGCCGGGGCCAGGATCCCTCTGAGACTCGGGTAGAATCCTTCCTTGCCTTTCCCCAGCTTCATTCAGGCGCTGCCCACCAATCCTTGGTGTTCCTTGGCTCCGCCTCTTTCCTCACGGGGCATGCTCCTGTGTCTCCATCTCTTGTCTTCTTTTAAAGACACCAGTCCTGTTGGATGAGGGCCCACCCTAATCAAGCACGACCTCAATCACATCTGCGAAGAGTCTATCTCCAAATAAGACCACAGTCACAGGTACCAGGGGTTAGGACTGCAGCATATCTTTCGGGGGGGACACAATTCAACCTAAAACAAGCAGAATGAATAAATCAGACATTAATACATAGGAGGATGTCTGTTGTGGATATTTTTTATTTTTATCCTCACTCAAGGATATTTTTCCATTGATTTTTAGAGAGTGGAAAAGAGAGGGAAAGACAGAGAGAAATATCGATGTGAGAGAAACACATCGATTGGTTGCCTCCAGGCTGGGGAGGAACCTGCAACCCAGGGACATGCCCTTGACCGAAATTGAACCTAGGACCTTTCAGTCCACAGGCCGACACTCTATCTACCGAGCCAAACTAGCTAGGGCTGGATTTTTATGTTTAAAAAAAAAAAAAGCAAGGTAGCCTGGCTGGTGTGGCCCAGTGGTTGAGCGTCGACCTATGAACCAGGAGGTCACGGGTTTGATCCCAGGTCAGGGCACATGCCTGGGTTGTGGACTTGATCCCCAGTAGGGGGCATGCAGGAGGCAGCCGATCAATGATTCTCTCTCATCATTGATGTTTCTCTCTCTCTCTCCCTCTCTCTTCCTTCCTGAAATCAATACAAATATATACATATATATTTTAAAAAGGCAAGGTACAAGAAAAAAATCCCTTTTTTTAATCTTAAAAAAACTTACCTATGAGCCTTTACATGTAATTATTACTTACTCATGTATTCAGTCAACAAATGGTTACTGAGCTCCCACGAGGGATACTGCAATGAACCAGGCAGGTCCCACTCCCGCCCTCCGGGAGCTTACAGTTAAGTATGCAGGCTGCTCAAAGGCAGGCACCTAGCCATTGTTTCTATTCCCAAGGGAGCGTGGAGGGGAAAAGGAAAAGATGTTTTCTTCTTCTTCTTCTTTTTTTTAAACATTTTATTGATTTTTTACAGAGAGGAAGGGAAAGGGATAGAGAGTTAGAAACATCAATGAGAGAGACATCGATCAGCTGCCTCCTGCACACCTCCTACTGGGGATGTGCACAGCCAAGGTACATGCCTTTGACCAGAATCGAACCTGGGACTCTTCAGTCCGCAGGCCGACGCTCTATCCACTGAGCCAACCGGTCAGGGCAGATGTTTTCTTCTTAATGTGCTGTTTTCTGCAGTGCTTGAATCTTTATAGCAAGCGTGTTGTTATTATGTGTAACCTGTTGGCAGTCCGAAAGGCCAGCCCTTCGGAAGCTTCCCTGCTATGCCTCTCCAAGCGCAGTGGCTCTGACTCAGTGGCACCACCACATGTGGCTGTTGGACCAGCCAGCAATGCTTTCCCTCTGTGTGGGTGAGCGAGGACTAGCAGGAATGCTATCCACAACCCTCCCGCTCACTGATGCACATTTTATTAAACCGGAGAGTGAATGTAATTAGAGATCTGTTTACATGTTTATTTGATGTGCATCTCGGCCACTGGACTCTGAACTCCCAAGCTGGTGAGGTCATATTTGTTTTGTACAATATTATTTAACCAGCTGCCAGCACGGGCTCAACTCGTACTAGCTACGTGGTACAAGCGTGTGAAGTGATTGAAAGACTATCAAAGCTTGGGATGGCCCCTCTCCATCATCGAGTCTAACCCACTCATTTTATAACTGACTAGAGGCCCCGTGCACAAAATTCGTGCACTCGGAGGGGGGCGTCCCTCACCCCAGACTGCACCCTCTCACAGTCCGGGAGCCCTTAGCGCTGCCGCAGAGGCGGGAGAGACTCCCACCACCGTTGCTGTGCTCGCCAGCCATGAGCCCAGCTTCTGGCTGAGCGGCGCTCCCCCTGTGGGAGTGCACTGACCATCAGGGGGCAGCTCCTGCATTGAGCATCTGCCCCTGGTGGTCAGTGTGTGTCATAGTGACCAGTCGTTCTGCTGTTCGGTCGATTTGCATATTCGCCTTTTATTATATAGGTTAAGATTGAAGTGCTGAAAAGCCAAGCCCCAGAGCAAGATAGTGGTGGTGAAGCCTAGAAGAACCTTCTTGCTCTCAATCCTGGCTCTTATCTAGGGGAAAAAAAATGTGATACGCATTTTATAGTGAGATGGAAAGACATAGAATCTGTTAGGTACAGAGAAGTGCTGTCTAATAATCATCAAAATTTTAAACCACTGTTTTCCTCTCACGGTGGCTTTTCCCACGGGGGGAGGGGGGGCGCGCTACGTATTCAGCAGATGTTGGGGTTTGCGGGTGCTAATCACACCCCTCGCTTCTCCAAGTTCTGATCCAACTGAGAAATAGTCACCGGAGACAAGGAGGGATTAAAATGTCAGCTTTATTGCTGGTCCAGATGGATGGGAGGATGTGGCTTAGACCCAAGGCCCAAACGGGCTTCCTTTTGCTTCTCCCTTGATTTAACCCCCAACCCCTCCCCCCACCCCTGCCCACTCACAGCAGAGCCGTGGACGATTGAAGGCTGCCCTGTGCTCATTGCCAAGAGGCAGGAGCAGCGAGAGCACATGGGTTAGGTCAGTCCCAGCCAGAGAGCCAGGAAGGGGATGGGCAGTGCACACTCGGTACCTGTTCCTAACCTCCCGAGAGGTCACTCCTCCTCTCACAGGGAGGACCCAGGGAGCGGTTGCCAAGAAAGTCGACTGTTTTCTCCCCAGTGCTTCCGAGAGGGTATAAGTTCCTGTTTGACGGGCTGATAGGAGGAGGGGGAGAGGACTAATAGAGCCTAAAGACGGCCTTCAATGGACTCCACACCTTTTCACAGAATCGAAAAGCCTCTGCTCCAGGAAGCAGCTCTGAGGTTCAAGGTTGCGTCCATCAGAGGTGAATTTGCTGGGGGGAAGAAAGGCAGAACATTAAACGACTGGTACATTCCACTAATAAGGGATCTGATTTTCTTACGCAACAGGAAATGCAGAGGGAAGCAGTGCTGGGTGGATAGGAAGCTCCCTCTGGCTTTCTGTGGCCGCATCGTTAGCAGGTGGATGTTGTCCTCATGCCCATAGGACTTTTTCCCTCCACTTCTAGGCGTCCTATTTACATTCTGGGCAGGAGGAAGGGAGAAGGGCAAAGGCACAGCTAAGTCGCTCTTCTGGAAACTCCATTCAGCACGCGTGTGTTTCCTCATTGGCCAGAACTGTGACTCTCGCCCCACCTCTCTGCAAGAGAGGCTATGAAATTGAATTTCCAAGTTGGCACACTGAATTACTTCAGACAAAGGAAGAATAAGAATGAATGTTGGACAGCAAAATGACCTGCCACAAAGGTCATGAAACAACGATGAAAGAAAACACAGAAAATATTGTCAAAGATTGCTTGCTTTAAAAAAAAAAAAAAAAAAAAAAGACCTCAATGGGTTGATTTGTTTTGTTTTCTTCTTTTTGGGGAACATTGAGGAAAGAGATTATTCCCTGTGCAGACACTTTCAGATAATAGAAACATAGAACACTTCGTTCATTTTCCAGAGCTAACGTAATCCTGATACCTAAACCTAACAAAGGCAAAACACACACGAAATACACGGTCATTAATAAAACGGCACACCCAGCTAAGTTACGAGCTGACAAAAATCCCATGTTTTCCCCTGTCTTGGTTTCTTCCTTGTTTTAGGCAGCACATCTTTAAATACCTTCCCAAAAAAGAATATGCGAGAAGTAAACTTTCTTAGTCCTTAGGAATCTACAAATGTCTTTGATCTGGCCTACTACCAAACAGTTCATCTGGGTATTGAATCCTAAATTAACAGTCCTTTTCCATCAGAATTTGGGAGGTATTTTTCCATTGTCTTTTGGCATCTAACACTGCTGGTAAGAAATCTGCTTTTTATTCCTTTATGGGTGACTTTTTTTCCCCCTCTCTTTGGAAACTTTTAGGAGATGTCTTCTCATGTCCCTGGATATTCTGAGATTTCAAAAATTTTGTGTTTTCTTATGTTGGGGCCTTGAGGAGCTCTATGAGTCTGAAGACAAATCTTTCAGGTCTGGGGAATTCTATTTAATGGTTTATTTGAAAATTCTCTCCCCTGCTTTCTCTCTTTTTCCTAAAATATTTATTACTCGAACATGTGCCTCCTGCGTAGTTTTATTTTCTGTCATCTCTTACGGTTTTTTCTAATAAAATTTTGTTTCATATTTTGCTTTATTTTCTGGGTGGTTACTTTCACTTCCAACATTTTCCACTGAGCTTTCGTTACATTTTTATGGCCAGGGGCTCTTTTTGTTCTCTGATTGTTTCTTTTTCATAACCTTGTTTCTCAGACCCAGGGTCTTCCTGAAGTCTCTTTTGAAGTTCTCCCTTACCTATAAACTGTTTCTGTTTCCTTGGGGTGGGGGCGGGGGTCTTGCTTTCCGTTTGTTTATCTCCGTCTTTCTATCTCATATTTCAGGTTTCCTCAAATAGCTTCTGGCTTATGGTTGCCCATTCATCTTTCAGAATAAGGCAGTGCGAGTTTGCTGGGGCCTTTGTGTACACAGATAAGAGGAAATGAATGGCAGGCTTTGTTTCAGAGCGAGCTGATCTTTGTGCTTTGGAACTCTTAAATGTCAGCCTGCAACGTGTTTTCTAGTCTAGGACAGGGGTCGGCAAACTGCGGCTCGCGAGCCACACGCAGCTCTGTTGACTAATGAGTTTGCCGACCACCGGTCTAGGAGGCCACCTGAGAGCCCAGCACTCTTAGTATTGTTTAGACAGTTGAATGTCTTTAGAGACCCTCCATTTTAGGGGGAAAGGGCAATAAAGGGTCATATCTCAATACTCTGTGTACAAGGGTTAGGGAGGTTTATGGCTCCATTCGTAGACATTCAACTAAGCCCCCATTTTCAGCCCCATCTTCCCTTCCCACCCTCCACTGCACCCAGCATATCCAAGGCTCAGGCTTCTGTGAGCAGGCCAGCTCCCGCCGTGGCTGCAGACTGTGCCATGTGCATAGCAGACCGCAGCTCCCTCTGCCCTGCTACCTCAGTCCCACTCCTCCATCAAACCCCAGACTCCTCCAAAAACTTGTTGAAATTCCTCTCGTCCACAGATGCCCTACCCTCAACCCTTCCCCCCCCCCTTTTTTTTTTTTGGTTAATCCTCTCCCAAGGATATTTTTTTCCATTGATTCTTAGAGAGGGTGGAAGCGAGGGCGAGAGACAGAGAGAAACATCGATGTGAGAGAGAGACATTGATTGGTTACCTCCCACATGAGCCCCGACCAGGGCCAGAGATCGAACCTGCAACAGAGGTACATGCCCTTGACCAGAATCGAACCCGGGACCTTTCAGTCCACAGGCCAACACTCTACCCACTGAGCAAAACCGGCTAGGTCTCAACTCTCCCCCCCCCCCCAAAGATTTATATGTGTATTATTTATTCCTAAGACGTTTCCAGAGAAAGAAGAGGTAAGCCCACATGCATTTAATCGTCCACAGTGCACAGAAGTCCCACCGGCTTTGTGATGGAGGGCGGTACGCAGGGGAGTGTGCTCTATTTCACAGTTTTCCACGGATAAACCCGAGCAGACTGTGCAATCTTTTTAATCAATGACACATTTACAATAAATTCAGAAATATGCACAGAGATGGAAGGGAAACTTTTTTTGTTGTTGTTACATAACACATTTGAGCGTGTGTGTTGATTAAAACACATTTTAAATACGAAGCTAAAATCAGCCGTGTCCCTAAAAGCACCTTCTCAGAATCCTAAATGTTTCATAGAATATATTCAGGAAACCACTGGTCTAGTAAAAAGAGCATGGAATTTAGAGTCAGGCAAGCCTGGTTCAGATGCTGGTTCAGAGCCATCTGTTCTCTCCAAATGTTAGTTTCTTCACCAATACCTACCTCCTTAGAGTACTGAGAGGGTTACTATACAGGCAGAGCACCCAGCACGGAACCGGGTGATCAGTAGGTGCTCAATAAATGCTAATCGTTATTCCTCCATCCCACTTCATACTGAGCTACTCACCATGCCCCACTTTGTTCATGCTTTTTCCACCTCACCCCTCAGCCACTTCTTTTTATTTTTCTTTTTTTTAAATATATTTTTATTGATTTCAGAGAGGAAAGGAGAGGGAGAGAGAGGCAGAGCATCAATGATGAGAGAGAATCATTGACCGGCTGCCTCCTGCACGCCCCAACTGCGCATGAAGCCTGCAACTCAGGCATGTTCTCTTGACCAGAATCAAACCCAGAATCCTTCAGTCCACAGGCCAATGCTCTATCCACTGAGCCAAACCAACTAGGGCACTCAGCCACTTCTTGAGTGCCTGCTTAGTCTTAAAGTTTCAAATCAGACAGTCCCACATTTACAAAGGCTTCTCCAAGCCTGGCCAGTGTGGCTCAGAGGTTGGACGTTGACCTCTGAACCAGGAGGTCACAGTTCAATTTCTGGTCCAGGCACAGACCCAGGTTGCAGGCTCCACGATCCTCAGTAGGTACGTGCAGGAAGCAACTGATCAATGATTCTCATCATTGATATTTCTATTTCTCTCCCTCTACCTTCCTCTCTGAAATCAATAAAAATACATTTAAAAAAAAAGACTTCCCTAAACCTCCAGAAGATTCATTGTCTTAACTTCTGTGCCTCCCTGACACCTGTTCACACGTCTGTGGTAGCTCCAGTCTCTGCAACAGCGAGAGCTGTGCACACCTCTGTCCCTCTGGGCAAGAAGGATTCCTTAAAGGCAACATCCTGATCTCACTCCTCAGGGGCCCTCTGGTACCTAGCACGGTAGCTGGCACATAGTAGGCACGCAGTAAATGATGGACTCTAATCGAATTGCAACAAACTAAACCAGATTGTGAACCAACAGCCAGGCTGAGACACACAAACCAAGCCATGACCCAAACAGACAGATCCTAACTTGTCCGCGGTGTCAACACCTTGTTCTTTTCTTGCAGGAGTTTCTAAGCTGTTGTCATAATGACCTCCGCCCCCAACCCTGCCACTTTGCCAAATGCAAGCCAACACGTTCAGCGCCACGAGACAGAACCTTGGTTTGGCTCAGCCCTGGTCCCGCCCCAGGAGACAGAGTGAGGAGGACCAGACAGAGCGCACCTGGGTTTACGGGAACCCACTGGGCGGGAAGCAGATCTTCTCATTCTTAAGGATGAATGTTTAGCTCTGGGGCTGGGCTGGGGCAGGATGCTTTCTGTGTTGTTCTTTTCTTTAGCTTGGGTAGCACGTGGCGGAAGAAAACATCTTGGCACTGACCTCTCCCCTCTCCCTCCCTCCACCTTCACCTCCCACCCAGACAGGGTCAGGCCATTAGTCAGGCTAACTAGAGATATGACACGCTGTGTGAGCAGGACCCTGTCCTGGGGCCTAGGGGAGGAAGCACACCGCCCACACGGGAGTCACTGGTCTAATGAAGAATGCAAAGTGCCTCTCCTCAAGGAGCCCCCAGTCTAATGGGGGTGGGGGTGGGGGTAAGGGTGGGGAGGCAAAGTACAGTTCCAACACTCCAGTAGCTCCCAGGCCAATGTGATCACACCCACACCCAGTCTGATATGGAGGCCGTATACACAAGCATCATCCATCATTTGGCAGACACAGCACCAGTCATGGGGCCTACTGTGTCCCTGCTGTTTGCCAAGCATCTGCCACTTACAAGGTCATCACCCAGTGGTCCAGTCTCCGGGCTGTGCTATCATCCAAGATGGCCACCAATAGTCATTTCAAAATAACTCCGTGTACTTGAGTTCCTTAACCCTGACAAATGGATTTGTAGATCGCAGTGAGGTTCCTTAAATCCTTCTCTCGCTCCCTCTCCTCGCTCACACATCATGGCTGCTCTCCAGCCTCCCTCCTCTTTCAGTCTTGCCCCTGATCCTTTGTCTTCTCTTTCCTCCTAATTCTGCATCCCATCCGCCTAAGGATTATTCTGACAATCAGCACCCTCCTCAGAGGCTGAGGGACGCAGTGAAACTGGGTAAGCCCAGCCTGAATTTGCTCCAAAAGGCAGGGAGCGGGGAGCAACTGGAGAGGAACATTCACGCACAAATAACGTCCATCGTTTCACACACGCGGTATCTCATTTAAGCCTCACAGCCTCTTCATGGGGTTGATGCTATTTTCCTTATTCTATAAACAACAACGAAACAGAGTTTAAGCAAGTAACACGTGACCCAGGGCATGCCCCGTTGGCGACGTAAAAGGGACTTGAACCCATGACTCTGACTTCCGTCCCTGGGGAGAACTGTTCATGGAAAAGACAAATGCCAGTTCGCAGGGTGCCCGGAGTGAAGGGGCTGGTGACTCAGGGCTCTGAGGGAATGCTCTGCGGGAAACATTTTCCAGGGTGTGGCAGTGCCTCAGGACCTCAGGACATTTTTGTGTCTGTGTCTGGGATGTAGGGGAGGCGACCACAGGGAGTTCCTCTCAGCCTTGGCCCACTGCCCACAGCTCACAGTGCGGGAGGACATTCCACACGAGGAGCCACTCCTTCTGAAGAGGCTCAGGAACGACTGTGAAGATGCCCCCCAGCCTGAGGAAGCCACCCAGGGCCTCCCACCGAGGGTCAGACTGGGCCAGGGGGCTCCTGGGGACCGGGCTGAGAGTATCACTTACTCAGGGCATCTTGTCACGAGACCTGAAGGCTCTGTCTTCGAGGCTGCAGAAAGTGTGACCCCCTATTACAGGTGAGAAGACTGAGGCCCAGAGACGTCAGAGCCAGACTTCCACCCAGACCTCCTGACCTCAGCACCCGCTGCAGTCAGCCCGAGCTGCCCTGAGAGGAGGAGACAGCGCTGTATCCCACTCCCATGCCCCCACCCCACCCGAAAATGACACCTCAGACCCGCCCTTGACACTTCTCTCCTTTCTTTCTGGGGCCGCCAAGCGACTCTGGACCTGGGCTCCTGGGGATGGACCCCTGGAAACTGGCCCTGCTGGCTCCTTCCTCCAGGTTTGATAGGACAGGGAACTCAGTGAGTGGAGGGATTCGGGCGATGACAGCCCCCTGGCAGGTGTCCCTCAGGGACTTGTCCCTGCCATGCCATCACCAACACCAGGAGGCCTTCCCCAAGGCCCCAGAGGAGGTGAGAATCTAGCTCACCGGATAGAACCTCTGGCGGGAGGGGGGGGTGCGCGGGGGGGGGGGTGAGGGGCAGGAGGATGGAGGGGCTGAACCGTTGAGGTGCCTATCCCTTTCCTCATTGCCCAGCCCCTTCAACTGGATTAGCTTCTACTTATCTGTTTTATTAATCTACACGTATTGGCAAACTTCTGTTTGCAGAAAGGGCCTGGCATCCTAGGAATTTCTGGGGAATATCTTTGTACGGGGTTCTTTGCAATCCTTTTCCGTTGTGCGTGTTTACATTGGAATTTAGGAGGAGGTCCCTAGGTGGGGGCCAATGGTGGGGCTGCCCAGAGCCCCTGGTGCTGGCCAGCAGAGCCCCTTCTCCCCCCCCCCTTCCCCCCCCCCCCCGCCTCCTCCTGTGTGAGGCATTGCCTGGTCTGTGAAGCTGACCGTGAGCCCAGGCAGGAGGCAGGGAGGGAGCCATGCTGTCAGCACCCGGGCGGACAGGAAAACCAGCCCCGAGATCAGAGGCCTGCACTCCATGAGCCCCTAAGGAGCCCCACACATCCTGCCCGTGTTCCCAGGCACAGCGAGGCCTGGGCCCCGGGCCTTTCTGGGGAAGCACCTTGAAGTCTGAGAACACGCCCCACAGACAGGGGTCCTGCTAGAACCACCCACAGCCCTGGGCACCAGGAGGAACATGGGGAGGCAGCCCCATAAACCAGCCCCACCATGCGCCATCCCCTACATCCAGAGGGGCCCTCAGAGCCTTTTGAGAAACATGGGGGGCAGGGAGGTTACTGTCAACAAGGCCTCTGGGAGGGAGCACTCCTCACAGCTGTTCAGGAGCTCGTTTCAAGGAAAAGAAACATCCCCATGCCCACTCCAAGGGGGAGACCCAGGCCCTACCTGGGGGGGAGGGGGGGGCGGGAGGCGGGGACTGGGCTTGCTCACTGACACATCTCAGGGCTCCTCCACGATCCCTCCCCCAGCGAAGGGCAGGGCTGCGTGGGGGGGTGGACTCCCTGAGTAAGCGGGGTCACTGTGCTTCCAAGGAAGGTGACTCAGGCAGGAAGAGGAAAGGGACACCCCGGGGTTGGGCATGCCCTCACCTGGCCTAGAGGCACTGGGGAGACCCCTGTGCCTTCTCACACCCCACTGCGCCCAGGAAAAGAGCTTTTGCAAAGGGAGACAGGCCCTCGGGGCACAGGGAAGATTGGGGGGGGCAAGAGGGGGGCCTGAATCCTGCAAATGACGGTTCCTGCCCTCTCGAGGAGCACAAACAGCGTTTGCAGGAGAGCACCCGCTGCAGGTGCCCACACCCCCTCTGGGCATGTGCCTTGGGGCATGTGCCATCTGAACCTCCCAGAGCGCTTTGCACTTACAATCTGGCCTACCTGGCCCTAGTTTGTCCTCCCAGAGAGATGCGAGCTGCCTGAAGGCAGAGCCCGGCCTGACTCTAGCTCCCCGGGCCACTTAGGCAGAGCAGACTCCCGATAGGTGTTTGAAAGCATTGCATGAACAAATGACAGAGGAAATACTGTATTTCTTAAGGCCAGTCACATGATGCACCTCAACCACCACCCCCCTCAAGGGGCTGCCTCTCGGAGCTGGCACAGCCTCGCGACTGGTCTCCCAGCTTCCTCACTGGACCACCACCCCATCCTTCAGCCATGCTGCAGCTAGAGGAGCTTCCTAAAGAGTGTCGTCACCATTCTCCAAACACTGTTGCTTCCCACTGCCCTTGGGATAAATCCAAAATCTCCAGCCTCGGTGGCTGTAAGACCCTCATTCTTTGGGCACCAGAAGTGCTTAGTTTTTGTTTTTTGTTTTTTACATATTTTTATTGATTTCAAAGAGGGAGAGGGAGAGAGAGGTAGAAGCATCAATGATGAGAGCGAAACACTGAATGGCTGCCTCCTCCCCTGGGGATCGAGCCCGCAGTCTGGGCATGTGCCCTGACCGGCCATCGAACCCGTGATGCTCAGCCTCTGAGCCACACCAGCCAGGCTTGCTTAGTTCTCTTTGGTTCAAGCGGGTGCTATTGTTCCTACCTCAGGGCCTTTGCATTGCAGTTCTCACCACCTGTCAACTCCTTCTCTCTCTTTTACCCTCTTTGCCTCTTTAACTCCCATCATCTTCAGGTCTCAGGTTGTCTCGGTCCTGGGGAAGCCCTCCCTGGTCCCCAGGGGCACACATCCTCCAGGTAGCCTCGAATTTTCCTCTCACATCTTTTACAGTTGATCATTAGACTTTGCATGGTTATTTCATCTATGTCTCTCCCCCATCCCCTTTCTCCTCTTGCCCCAAAGAGCATCAACAGGATGTGGACCTGTGACCAGCAGAAGGACACACCTGGCCCAGAAATGCCCTGCACCCCGGGGGGCTGAGATTTGGGAAGTACTTGACCAAGTCAAGTGGTCAGCCCCGCCCTGTTGCCAAAAGGTGTGGAGAAGAGAGCCTGGGGTGTGCCTACGCACCCTGAAAGAGAAAGCGCAGGAGTATTTGGAGAGAGAGATAAGGGCCAAAGAGCAGGAAATGAGCTCCGGGCAGCTGTTGGCTGAGGCAGGGCAGTTTAAAATGAAAGCTGAGTTCAAAGCCACAGGAAGTGGGCTGTTTTTTTCAGAAACGGAAGAATCTGATCAAAGCCACACTTTCCTGTCTGGGTGGGGTAGGCCATTCATTCACTTATTTGCGAGGCCATTCAACAAATATCAACAAATATGGAGGGAGCGCCTTTCTGTGCTGTGCCTGGGGACGCAGTGGGGAGTAAAACTCTCCTGAGGTTACAGGCAGCCTGCTTAGTGTCCAGGCCAGTGTTCAAACCAATCCATTTAGTGAATCACAGCCAGAATTTTAAGAAATGAAATGAATGGTGGGATGCGGTGCAATGGAATGGCATGGAAAACACCGGTGTGTCCCACAGAGTAAGGATAAGCATTGCTTCAGTTGTACACAGGTATACATCATGTTATTGGGCTTCACAGACTCTGTGATTTTTTACACCTTGAAGGCAAAACCCTCCCCCAGCAAAGGGATTATGGCTTGCTGAAGGTTCGGAGGACGGTCAGCATTTTTTAGCAATGAGATATTTGTCAGTTACGGTATGCATATCGTTTAGAGATCATGCTATTGCACACTTAGTAGACTACAGTGTAGTGTCAACATAAATTTTATATGCAGTGGGAACCAAAAAATGTGTGGGATTCATTTTATGGCACATTCCTGCTTCAGAGAAAGTCCTCTGGCAGAGCTGCAGGGTTGCAGTGCCAAAGGGACATGGACAGAGCACTGACCCTTTCTGCCAAAATCATCCTACCCCATTTCCAGAACATTCCATAGTCCCCTGACTCATCTGCATTTGATTTAGAGTGATAACCCAAGATCTCTAACTCCAGTCCTAACTTTTCTTCTGGTCTCCAAATCCTTATATCAACCAACCATCACCCAGCTGTGTCCTTTTGGATGTCCCATGAGCACCTCAAATCATCAAGCCCTAAACTTAATTCAGATGAATCCCGACCCCCACCACCAAGTCTACAAATCCAGTTTACGCTGGGGATGTATGGCACCACCGTTGCCCAGTCACCCAAGCCAGAAACCATCTCCCTTCTCCCCATCACTCACAAGCAGTCAATCACAGTCCGCCAATCCTGGTGCTCCGCCTTCCTCTCCATCGTTGCCCAGCCTGAGGGTGCCTCACCCCCTTGCACCCAGGTCACTACATTGGCTCCCTGGCTGCCCTCCCCACCCCCATCAGGCCATCTCTGATGCAGCCCAGAGAACCTTCTGAAACACAGATCTGGTTGTGTCAGTCCCATGATCCTTCGTGCCTCCTCCCTCCCTGAGGATGAAGTCCAGACACCTCTGCGCGGCATAAAGGGTTTCACATCTGGTGTCACCCCCTAGCCCACGTAATTTCCCCACGCCATCATTACCTCCACCCCACCTCCTATGCGCCAGCTACTCTAAGTTAGTCCTCGATCCCCTTATACACACCGATTCCTTTGGACTTGCTGGACCCGCTTTCGAAACTCAATAACCTCTGCTTTGTGCACCTAGCCTGGCCCCTTCTAGTTCCAGCTCAGCCCTGCCTCCTCTGGAAAGCCCACCTTGATTTCCCCCACACGTCCACCATACCTTACATGTCCTCCTCTAGAGCGAAGACTCCATGAAATAGTCATGGTTTAACTGAAGATCTGCCTCCCCAATTAGCCCGTGAACTTCTTGAAGGCAGGGACCTGATTTCATCTTTGTCTCCCCAGCACCGACCACGTAGACAGCCAGACTGCTCCCGGAAAATCCTCAATAAGTAACGGCCAACCAACGAAGTGACTGGGCTCAGGGGACCTCATTGGTGACATGCTGGACGGTGGCTGAGCTGAGAGGGGAAGCTGGACCCTTTCCCACCCTTGGGTCCATGTAGGGGAACACATGCTGTGAAGATGAGAGACAGCATGGAGTAGCCCTTTGCCTACCAGCCCGATGCTCCTGGACCCTGTCAACAGGGCCTGGGCTGTCGTCGCTGTCATGGGGACAGGTGCACTGAGCCGCCCACACGCTCAGGACCGGAGGCAGGATCAGGTCAACAGCTTTGAACCTGCAGAGCCGGGAGTTTCTGTCGCACTGGCCGCTGCAGACAGCCTTGGCTTCAGCGACACTTGGCTCTACCCAGGTGAACCAAGTGGCCCGTGACATCAGGGGGCGGGTCTGCCCTCTGCCTGGGTGACTCGGGACACGTCGCCGTCTTTCTCGGGGCTTCAATTTCCCCACCTGCGAGATGGCAACTTGCACCAGGTCCGTTCCAGCTCAGAACCACCGACATGTGTGATTTCAACTACGATCCCACCAAGACACAAGTCCGCGGGCCAGGCCAGGGACCAGGGACGTGGTGCAGAAAGAACACAGTGTTCGGGGAGGCTGCCCTCTGCCCAGCCTCTGCCCTTGGTACCTTGTGATGCTAGCTGAGTCCCTTTACCTTCCTCGGTTTCCCCATCTGTAAAAGGGAATACCCAAAGGCAGCCCCACCATAAAACAGCTGTGAGAAGCAAAGCGATGGCTTATGTAAAGTGCCTGGCGCAGTGCTTTACCATAACCGATGCCATCAGTCTGTGGTTCCCTGCCCTGGGGTGCCGGAAGGCACCTGTGAGTGCTGGGTGCCTCTCCAGCTCAGCCTGCAGGGCCTGGAGGCTAGAAAATTCTACCCTCACTCACCTGGCCTCCTCGTTCACCACCCCTGTATGTGGCTTCCCTCACTGCCAAGCTCGGCCCCCCGCTGGGTCTGGCTGAGGGCAGGAGTGGGTGAGCGTGGTTAGCCAAAGATGTGACCACCAAGATCCCAGGCCAGAGTGGCAGAGTCCAGAGTCACACTGAGGTCTGGGGGTTCCGAGTCCAGTGCTCGTGTGGCCAAACAGCAAACCCCCACGAGGCACAGGCCCATGGGCTCGCTCCCTGTCCAGGCACCCTCCCTCTGTCCCCAGGTGACCCCACATATTCCTGTGGTTTGGGGTTTGCTGGTGCGGTGGCTGCGACTGAAATCTTGGCACCCTCCCACCGGCTAATGGGGAGGGGGCTCCCGGGGCCAGATTCTTCTTCAAATGAGAGTCCCGTGGTTTCCTCGGCCGAGGCGTCTGTGGGGCAGAGAACAAACAATGTGGAATTAAATTTCTCTGGAAAAACAAATGTGGAATTAAATTTCTCTGGAAAAAAAGGCTCCACAAGTGAAGACCTAAGCATCTCTCCGGGCGTAGGGCCCACGTCCCTGGTGCCAGGCTGGACTCCCACTGCCTTCCAGGCTCCGTGGTTGAGCAATCCCAGGTCCTGAGGCCATGCACCCCTTCCCCCCACCTCCCCACCCTGTGTGACCTCAGAACTGTCACCAGAGAAGGGCTCCAAGCTTTTCCAGACCCTGACCAGAGACAGCTGGGAACCCCGAAACAGGAGCACCCCCCTGGGACCGGTCCGCACCAGCTGTAGGTGGTACCACCACCACCGCTGGGGGGGATTTCAGGATCAGGTGGCAGAGACTAGGGGATGTGGTGAGACTGGCTGTCTCCCTGGGTCCCCAGGCCCCAAAAGTATATTCTAGAGCAGTAGGCAAACTCATCAGTCAACAGAGCCAAATATCAACAGGACTACAATTGAAATTTCTTTTGAGAGCCAAAGTTTTTAAACTTCTTCTAACGCCACTTCTTCAAAATAGACTCGCCGAGGCCATGGTATCTTGTGGAAGAGCCACACTCAAGGGGCCAAAGAGCCGCATGTGGCTCACGAGCCGCAGTTTGCCGACCACTGTTCTAGAGTGACAGACCCCAAGAGGCACAGAGAAAGCCACCCGCTGACTTTCCCAGCCCAACACCAGCTTAGAGCCAGTCAAGAAAGGGCCCTGCACATGGAGAGTCTCCACACAATGGATTATTATTCAGCCATGAAAAAGCATGAAGTGCTGATACATGCCGAACACAGGTGAACTTTGAAATCACTAAGCTGAGTGGAAGAAGCCGATCACAAAAAATCACATATTGTATGAGTCTATTTGTATCAAATATCCAGAATAGGCAAATCTATTAACCAATTTCCTAGGAGTCCAACTCCAGATTCTAGATTTTTTTTTTATCCCCACCTGAAGATACGTTTTTCATTGATGAGAGAGAGAGAGAGAGAGAGAGAGAGAGAAACAGCAATGTGAGAGAGAAACATCAATTGATTGCCTCCCATACATGCTCCAACTGGGGATCGACCCCGCAACCTGGGTATGTACCCTGACCGGGAATCGAACCTGGGACACTTTGGTTCATGAGACGATGCTCCAACCAACTGAGCCACCCCGGTGAGGCCAGTCTAAACTTTTAGCTCCCACACTGTGTCGCCTCACAAAACCTTAAAGAATTCAAGCCCCCTGACTCCTCCTCTGGTGTCTGACGCTGAGTTCATCAGGCTGCCGCTGCTGTGCCCACTCCAACATGCTGGTGACTTCGCATGTAAAGACTTCTCTCTTACATGGATGCCATGGCCGTGGGCCAGGACCAGGCCCCTGCCACTTACTAGGACTGTAGAGAGGGCCTTTGCATCCTCCCCTGAGCCCTTCACATCAGGCCATGGGACAGAGAAGACACTGAGCCAGAGTGGGTTTTTTAAAAACTATATTTTATTGATTTTTTTTTTTTATAGAGAGGGATAGAGAGTTAGAAACATCAATGAGAGAGAAACATCCATCAGCTGCCTCCTGCACACCCCCTACTGGGGACGTTGTCTGCAACCAAGGTACATGCCCTTGACTAGAATCGAACCTGGGACCCTTCAATCCGCAGGCCAACGCTCCATCCAGCGAGCCAAACCAGCTAGGGCCAAAGTGGGTTTTTTAAGGGTCCGACTAGGACATGGCATGGTTTACATCTCTTTGGCCACATTTGCACTGTCCAGAACTCAGTCCGCAGCCCCATCTCACTACAGGGGAAGCTGGGAAATATAGTCTCCCTTTGTGCCCAGAAGGAAAAGAGATCTGAATCTGGGGAAAAGACAGCATATGCACAGCCATGGGTGCCACACCCTTTGACCACAGGGCTCCAGGCCGGCTGTGTGTGAAGAGCTGCAGGTGCAGTCAATGACATCAAGCGAAGCTCAAGACATGAAAACAAGGGCGTGCACGCAGGCGGGGCCAGAAAGGTGTGAGAGCACTGAGTGTGCTCTTACTCACCTGCTGGGCTCAGCAGGAGGCCTTGAGTATCCAAGGAGTTCAACTCGAGCCTAGGGCCACTCAGGGTCACACACAGTCCTCTCCTCCTCTCCCTGGCCAGGGACCCCCTTCTCCAGGCCAGGCCCTGGGCAGATGGCCCAGCAGCGGGGGCTATGGCTGCTCCTGGTTAGGGGTAGGGCACAGGCGCTGATGTCCCTGGGTGTGTCCCTATACCTTCCCTCTCTCAGGGAAAGGGAGGGCCCAAGCAGGGCAGGCTGAGGGTGACAGTGCTGAGCCCCAGCCTGTCTGGTTTTGGACACAGGTAGCTGATTTTCTTTTCAGATGTAACTCTGAGGTGTAGGAATCAGTGAACCATGCCCCAAGCCAGAGACAAGTTATTTTGTCCAGAGAGGACACCCGACATACCCCTGAGCAGAGTGATCCAGACTGCCTGTCGTAAGGGAGGAAGGGGCCAGGAAGGAAGGGGACACTAATAAGAAACATGTTCGCCCTAGCCGGTTTGGTTCAGTGGTTAGAGCGTCAGCCCTCAGACCGAAGGGCTGTGGGTTCGATTCTGGTCAAGGGCACGTACCTCGATCCCCGGTCCTGGTCAGGGTGCTGGCGGGAGGCAACCAATCTCTGTGTCTCTCTCACATTGATGTTCCTCTCTCTCTGTCTCTCCTCCTCCCTACCACTCTCTCTAAAAATCAACGCGGGTGGGATTAACAAAAATTAACAGAAAGAAGTATGTTCACGCCGGCCCTAGGCGTGGACTGGCTTCCCCAGAGGGCACCGGTTCTGGGGACCACAGAACACCTGTCCTGTTGGGGGCTGCACTGACCAGCCTGCTCTGCCTCCACATGCCTCTGTCGGGGGTCAGGGCAGCCCCTGAAGGCAAGGACCTGAGTTTCAGTCGGGCTCTGTCACCACTTGCAATGGGCCCTAAGCAACGGCCCGTCCCTCTCTGTGCCTCAGCTGACCCCATTGGTCCAGAGAGATCTGACCTCCAGCGTGAAGTGCACATACCCTAAGGCAGTGGTTGGCAAACTCATTAGTCCACAGAGCCAAATATCAACAGTACAATGATTGAAATTCCTTTTGAGAGCCACATTTTTGAAACTTAAACTTCTTCTAACGCCACTTCTTCAAAATAGACTCGTCCAGGCCGTGGTATTTTGTGGAAGAGCCACACTCAAGGGGCCAAAGAGCCGCATGTGGCTCGCGAGCCGCAGTTTGCCGACCACTGCCCTAAGGCAACAGAATGTCCCACTGGCATGTAAAAAGAAAATGTTAAAATCCAATGTACATGTTTACGTGTATTTCTGTCTAAAGTAAGGAAGTTCAGCTCTACCGATATTTAACACCCAGACTGATCTGGGTGCTTGGTTGGTGTATTTTTGGCCAATTGTGACCCCCCACATTAGTCAACGTCTAGGGCCATGGTCGGCAAACCGTGGCTCGAGAGCCACATGCGGCTCTTTGGCCCCTTGAGTGTGGCTCTTCCACAAAATACCACCGCCTGGGCGAGTCTATTTTGAAGAAGTAGTGTTAGAAGTTTAAGTTTAAAAATTTTGGCTCTCAGAAGAAATTTCAGTCGTTGTGCTGTTGGTATTTGGCTCTGTGGACTAATGAGTTTGCCGACCACTGCTCTGGGGAGAGGAGCAGAGAACTTGGGGGCAGCCTCTTCACTCTACTGCTCAATTTCCAACACATGGTGACATACTGCCATTTACATAGGCCCAGTTCAGTGAAATTTGCAGATTGTAATGTGATTCACACTAAATAAATCCGCCTTTAAAACTGACAAGTGGCCTAAAATGATCTCTGCAAAGAAACAGCAAGAAAATAGCAGCACTTCCCCTTATCCGAGGACGTGATTTCACCTGATGTTCCAGGGAGGGGAGACGGGGCTGTCTGTGGAGAGCTACAGCAGATGTCATTCCAGAAATGCCATCTTTGCATCAGGGTAAAGGTGACATTTAAACAGCTGTTGGGGGAGGACCTTTTTCTGGAAGGAAAACAGGATGATTTGGAAGTAAAGTTTCAAAATGTTCTCATCGTTATATGATTTTGTTGTTGAAAACCTTGTGTGTTCCCAAGATCTTTTATAGCTACCCTACACACACGCACACACACACACACACACACGAGAGAGAGAGAGAGAGAGAGAGAGAGAGAGAGAACACAAAGGAATTTTTTAACTTGCTTATAAAACTCTTCCAAATGGAGAGTTTGAGTGGGTTTTAAACCCACTTGCTAAAAGCATTAAAATGCAACATCTTCCAATTTCGTGGTGAGGACAACTGATTGACATGAGAGAAGATGGAAATTTGAAAGTCAATTTTGAACAAAACTTTTGCATAATGGGTGGATGGCATTGAAAATTGACAACTGAATGTCATGATTTAATGAGCCAGCCCCACAGTGCGTTGCATCCGTCTGGGGGTAGGTATCTTCATGAGGCCCCCTCTTCAGCTGTGACAGCATTTAACACTGAATATTGAAATAAACCAAATTTAGTCCCAGACCTTCACGTCACTCTTCCACAACCAGATTTTCAAAAATAAAGAAGCACATTTAATGGCATTGCTCTCATTGTAAGAACAAAAAGGGATTTTATGCCATTATTAAGTGAAATGCCATAAAAATTACTTTAAAACTGTATTTATTACATTTTCATTTTTGTTTATATAGTTTTATAATGTACATAATATAATATTCATAATGTATAATTTATTTATGTAAGTATAATGTATGTAATGTATTTGATCATGTACATATATTTTTTAAATGTGCATCTAATGTATATTCATGTATCTAGTTCATGTACATAATTTATAAAACTCTATGTATATAATTTATAAATAAGTAGATGCCAGGGGTGCCTGCTTAACATTTTTTACCAATGATGTATGAACAATCAAGTTTGAGTTCAAGGACAACTGAGGACCTCAGGGCCCCTCCAGCTCTGGTATTAGAGACTACAGGGGACCCACCTATATAGAGCATTCATAAGAAAGATATTTCTGGATTGGGCCTTACCTAGCACGCAGGTAGAGTTTCAGGCATGCACATTTTTAAAAAGATTTTTAAATTGATTTTTTAGAGAGAGAAGGAGAAAGAGAAAAACATCCATGTGAGAGAGAAACAATAGGCTGCCTCTTGCATGCAGGGAATGAACCTGAGCCTGGGCATGTGCCCTGTCAGGGAATCGAACCAGCAACCTTTTGGTGCATGGGACGCCCACTACACCCAACCCACTGGCCAGGGCCAGGTATGCACAGTTTACAGCTAAGACGTCAGAGGTGCAGAAGAGTAAAATCTGAGACGTGTTCCACCATCTCCATCATAAAGACCAGAATCTCCTCCCCTGGAATAATCCCCTCACTCTCCTCCTCACCCCTTCCGCTGCCACAGGAGAGGGAAAATGAGACTTCTCTCCTGCTCAGCAGGAATCGGTGGCCCTGAGAGGGTCTTTCCCGGTGGGCCCAGCAAATTGGCCGTGGAGAATAAGTGTAAATTCAGGCATCCAGAGTGCAGTCTGGCCTTTTACCTGCTCTGCTCTCTCTGCACCTTGATGCAGAGTCTGGTTTTTAGTCACCAAAATTCTCACTATCCTCTCTGTTGGGAATCGCTGCCTCGCATGCTACAGGTAGAACCAAGGATGTTCAGGAGCCTAACCACCCATGTCAGTTCTCTGCCCCATCGTAGCAAAGAACATCCCTTCCCCAATCTTTTGCATCTGTCCCAACCCCAAAGAAGAGAGTCCCAGAAAAAAGTCAGGCCTACCCCTCTGCTACCCTCACAGGGGGCTCATCACCTGCCTGGAGCAAAACAAGTGTTCTTTGGCACAAATATGTTCATGCCATTCCCTCCCCGCTCTGCTCTGCTTGGAAACTTCCTCTGGAGAGTATGTGCTAAGTGAAATAAGCCAGACAGAGAAAGGCAAATAACATATGATTTCACTTATATGCAGAATCTAAAAAAACAAAATAAACAAATGAAACAGAAACAAACTCATAGGTACAGAGAACATTTTGATGGTTGCCAGATGGGAGGGGGTTGAGGGGGGGATGGATGAAAAAGAGGAAAGCATTAAGATGTGCAAATTGCCAGTTATAAAATAGTCATGGGGATGTAAAGTACGGCACAGGGAATATCCTATCTAATAAAGAGGGAATATGCAAATTGACCATCACTCCGCCACAAAGCTGGCTGCACCCACAGCTGAGGCCAAGTTCCCTTAAGGAGCCTTAATGAGCAATCAGCTGGGACCTGAGGGACCTGAGGTTACACCCTCCCCCGCCCCATGGGGCTTGACAGGGGCCCTCAGGCTGCACCCCCAGCCCTGGCATCAGGCTGTAGGACCTCAGGCTGCACCCCCTGCCCTACTGCCAGGCTAGGGGACCTGAGGCCACGCCCCCCACCCAGCAGGGCTTGATGGGGGACCTCAAGGTGCCCTTCTCATCCTGGTGCTGGGCTAAGGGGCCTCAGACTGCTCCCCCTGCCCCAGCACCAGGCCGGGGGACCTCAGGCCGTGCCCCCCGCCCCAGCACCAGGCCAGGGGACCTGAAGTTGTGCCCCCCTGCCTGGTTGGGCTTGACAGGGGACCTCAGGCTGTGCCCCCCACCTGGCAGGGCTTGATGGAGGACCTCAAGCCAAGCCCCCCACCCAGTGGGGCTTGACAGGGGATCTCAGGCTCTGTCCCCCACCTGGCAGGGCTTGATGGAGGACCTCAAGGCACACCCCCCACCCCGGTCTGGGCTGGGGGACCTCAGGCCACGCCCCACATCCTGGCGCTGGGCCTGGGGATCTGATGCTACACCCCTGCTTGGAAGAGCTTGACAAGGGTGGGACTGGCCAGGTCTGGATCTAGCCCAATGAGGGGGGCTGGCTGGGTCTGGGTCTCACGTGATTTTGAGGTACATGTGGGTGGGCAGGGACTTGACTCTGGGTCCCATGGTGAGCCTCAGACTCTGAACAGGAGGAAGGTTTTCATATACATTTTACTAATTTTCTTACATGTCTGACACTTCTATTATAGAGAAAGGGCAAATAGCAATATTAAATTATTTCCTCTAATTAATCCCCTTTTAATGTGCACAAAATTCATGCACCAAGTCACTAGTAGTCAATAGTGTAATAACTGTGTAATAACTATGTATGGTGTCAGATGGGTGCTAGCCTTATCGGGGTGGTGACTCCGTAAGTTATATACATGTCTAATCACTATGTTGTACACCTGCAACTAATATTTATTGCATGTCCACTGTAATGGAAAATTTTGAAACAATTTTTAAATAAATACATGAAAATAATTTTTTTAAAAATGCTTAAGCTTCCTCTGTATCTCCATTGCTCACAACAGAAAAGCCAGGCTGCTTAGGCCAACCCGCAGGCCCTTCTCCCCGCCACCCAGCCCACCTGCTTCAGTCACCGGCAGGAAGCAGAAACCGCACTAGCTAATTTCAGCGGAAAGGAATTTCATGCAGGTAATTCAGTACTCACTAAATCACTGGGAGGGTTAGACCAGCAGGCTATACCTGCAGGAATGTCTCCCGGAGACACACACAGGACCCACCTTGGAACTGCCCCCTCTGGCATCATCAAGAAGATAAGGAATCAGGAGCCACCCAAACTCGGTTGCCTTCAAGAACCAGCACTTAACAAATACAAGGGTCAGGAAGTCATTTCAGCAACAACCCACACCTGTACGCTAGGTGCCGGAAGGCAGCTGCCCAAAAACCCAGTGTCTCCATAACCGTGCAGACCGGCAGCAACAAGCCACTCCCCAGCCCATGTGGTCGACAGAACCTGTTGCCCAGCTAGGATTCCAGCGGCAAGGGAGGGTGAAAAGTACAGCCGTCAGGAAGGCTCACTAGGGGAAGACAGAATAGAGGCGAAGCTATACACACATAGTCTTTCCAAATTCTTCGTCCAACACTCTTCCCACACTCACCCTGAATTCCAGCCACAGAGACCTCTCCAAGGGTCCCCTAACACCCCAGGCTCTTTCTCACCTCTCTGACCCCCCCTTTTATTAGACCACCAGGACAGTGGTCGGCCAACCGCGGCTCGCGAGCCACATGAGGCTTTTTGGCCCCTTGAGTGTGGCTCTTCCACAAAATACCACGGCCTGGGCGAGTCTATTTTGAAGAAGTGGCATTAGAAGAAGTTTAAGTTTAAAAAATGTGGCTCTCAAAAGAAATTTCAATCGTCGTACTGCTGATATTTGGCTCTGTTGACTAATGAGTTTGCCGACCACTTCCCTGGATTACCCAGGTGAGTCCTAGATGCCATCACAAGTGCCCTGACAAGGGAGAAGCAAAATGAGGTAATAGAGGAGAAGGTAATGCAAAGAGGAGGCAGAGACTAGAGCGATGGGGACACAAGCCCAGGGGATTCTGGGGCAGCCACAGGAGGCGGGAGAGGCCAGGACCAGATTCTTCCCTGATTATATTTTATCGAACCCAATATCAACGTCCTATTATCATTTCCACGTGTGACTAATATAAAAATGGTGAATGAGATTGCTTACGTTCTCTTTTTTTCATACAAACTGTTTGAAATCTGCACCTTACACCTATCACAGCATCTCACTTCAGACGAGCCGCCGGGGCCGTGTGGGATGGCACAGTTTCAACAGATTTTTTAAGGCCATACGTTGAGGTAAAGTTACAGAGTCCGTGATGGAGACACATTAGGAAATAGCGTGAAAGCAAAGGCTATGTGCTCCGTGACTGACAGGAGCGGCAGTGATTGGGTAGGGAGTCCCCTGGAGAAGGTCCTCCAGCCCAGCTCCAGCCTGAGTGCAAAGCTCCGTTCCCAGACCGAAAAGAAAGAGAAGACAAAACCTCGTGCACAGCCTCCATTCCGATGAGGCCCTGTGCTGCCCAGGATGGCCCAGCCCAGACAGCCCAGGAGGCGGCTCTGGGAAGGGTCTCCTGCCCACGGCCATCCCGCCTTCCAAGGTCAAGGACTTCACTCTCTGCAAGCTCTGCCAACCCATGGCCCCTCCCCCGGTTGGCACGTGGTCAGAGGAATGCCCAGAGCCAGCGCACCTTGGTCTTAACAAGTCCCTGCCCAACCAAGCAGGGCTCCCCTGATCATGTGATGCCTGTGGGGGCAAGGCAGGGGCCGAGGGCCCGGGAAGCAGCGGGTTTGGGAGCCCCTCACACAAGCCCAGCCCCAGCCCCCCTCAGGCCAGACCAGGCCCCCACCCGATGCCTCCCTTCCTTGTGCTGGGGCCAACCCCACCTGAGTCCTGAGCCCACAGACAGGAGAGGGGTGGAGCCTGGCGGCTGTCAGCCACGAGTAGGGCCCTGAGGGGAGGAGGGAGGGCAGGATAGTGGGTGCTCTTAAGTCTGAGGTGAACTGCGCCTTCCCTCACTCCTCACCTGCTCTCTGAGCTGTCTTGATCCCAGGAGCCAGGAGTGAACGCAGCTGCTGCCTGCCCTGGACACCAGGTAGGTGCCTTTCTTCTGCAAGGAGCTTTATGCAAGCACCTTCCCAGCTGACCCGTTTAACCCCGTGTCCTCTGCTTCTTCACTCCTGGGGCCCGGGCTCAGAGCGCAGGTGGGGAGAAATGGGGAAGAGGCTGTGGAGGAGAGGGGCCTGGTCTCAGGACCATAGACCCCGGAGTTGAACGCTTTGAGGGAACAAATCTGTACCCTTCTGGGTACAGATGAGAGAACCAAGGTGCAGGGAGGGGAAGAGGTTTACCCAAGGTCACGGAGATTTGGGGGAAGGGTCGGGCACAGAACCAGGCCCCCTGGTCCTGAGCCCCGGTGCTGGGCCTCTCAGGCTGCTGGGCACCCAGAGGTGGGGGACCATGGCCTTCGCTGGTCCTGCGGTCCCTGGGTCTGGTTGGAGAGGGTGGGACAGCCAGAAGCCACTCTACCAGGATGGGGTTGAGTAGGGGTTGGACTATGGAGGCAAGGGGCTTTTGGGGAGCCTTGGGCTTCACTCTCTTCTACCCTCTGCCTTCGCTGACCTGGGTTTGTGGGAGGTTGGCTATGAAGCAGAGGAAATGTGCCAAGGTAGCAGGATCCCCCGCCTCCCGAGCCCTGGGGACAAAGAAAGAGATCCGAGTCAAAACCTGAAGGGGGATTGGGTGGGAAGGACCTATAAATAGGACTTAGCAAGCTGGAGCCCTGCCTGACCACCATATACCCCCACTCACCCCCTACACACACACACACACACACAGTCCTGAGCCCCAGGGACCCTCCCCTGCCCCTCAGAGCAGGGAGGAAAGTTAGCAAAGTGCACTGGTGGGGCAGGATGTCCAGGAATAAAACACTGAGCCCAGGCCCTGCCTGGGGAGATCCAGGGTGATTCAGGGACTGTTCAAAGTGAGAAGAGTGTGAAAAAGAGCCTCCCAGCCCTGACCAGTTTGGCTCAGTGGATAGAGCGTCCACCTGCAGACTGAAAGGTCCCAGGTTTGATTCCGGTCAAGGGCATGTACCTGGGTTGCGGGCACATCCCCAGTAGGAGGTGTGCAGGAGGCAGCTGATCAATGTTTCTCTCTCATCGATGTTTCTCACTCTCTGTCCCTCTCCCTTCCTCTCTGTAAAAAATCAATAAAATATATTTTTTTTTTTAAAAAAGAGCCTCCCAGGCTTGCCCCTCAGGTTCTAGAACCCCAGGATGGAAAGAGGTGAAAGGGGTCCTAAATCTATGAAGCAGAGGCATAGGGCGTGGGAGCCTTGACCCAATCCCACCACCGGGTCCTGTGGGCTGCATAACCTCGGGCAAATCCCTGAGCCCCCTCCAGCCCTACAGTAAGAGGCCCCGCCTCACAGAACCGTTGAGAAAATGAAATGAGCACGTTTTAAGTACGTATCTGTGCTTATCCCCATGATATAGATGGGACAAGTGAAGTCCAGAGAGGAAAGGACACTTGCCCAGGGCGGCACAAAAGCAGTGTCCAAATCAGTAGGCAGGCATCCTGGGTCCTCATCCTGGGGCGGGGGGAGACCCAGGCCCCCAATGTATTCCATAAAGTCAACACCCCAGCCTCCTCTGCGGGGCCCAGACAAAAACCCTGCAGGGTACGCCGAGATCCTGCCCCCAGCAAGGCCAGGCCTCTGGAAGCACGTGAGGGAAAAGCCACAGCTCCGTGTCCTCAGCTGCCCCCAGGAAGGAGCTCCGAGGCCAGTTCCCGTCCACTGCCATTTATAGACACGCTGCGGGAGCCGGGGGTGTCTCCCCGCTCCAGGACCCGGCCAAGGAGAAGGCTGGCAGTTGCCTGGCTCTTCTCCTTCACTTACCGTGTGACGTGGGCACATCACATCTCCTCTCTGGACCTCAGGGGCCCCTCTGCATTTGAACTCAATGTGGTACAAGGAATTAAGAGTCCGAAGCCCCACAGCCTGGGTTTGAGTCCCAGCTCTATCACTTTTCTTCACCTCTCTGAGTCTCAGTGTCTTCATCTGTAAAATGGGCTGGTACTAGGGGTGCAGAACTTCCTCGGAGTGCGAGATGAGAGTTAGCATGTGTAACACACATAGATGAGCTCCTGGCATGTGGTGAGTGCTTGATAAATGGGAGCCACTATCATTTTTTCTTATGAAGTTGTTATACTCTAGACAAGCCCTCATTTCTAAGTAGTATTTAGAGTTCTCCAACTGCTTTCACAAGCAGCACCTCATTGGTTCCGTGTCACTCTCTGGCGGGGGCCGGGGGTGGGGTTGCAGGGCAGGAATTCTTCTGCCCATCTCACAGATGAAGAAACTAAGGGTCAGATTCCACCTGAATTAAGGAATGGTTTGAGCTGGGAATCGAATCTGAATCTTCAGGCTCCAGCATCCGTACTCATTTCATTTGCCCAGGCTGGCCTCTACCTTTTCCAGCACCGGGGGTCCGATTCTAAAGCAGGATGTGATGAAGCAGAGTTGAGGAGTACTGGGGGGCAAGTGGTGAGGCTCGGGGCGTGTCGTGGTAGTGTGACCAGCGTGTCCCAGCTGCACAGTTTTCTTGGCAGCCTCAGTCCTAGAACCTCTTGCCTCCTACCCAGCCTCACCTGTAGGAAAGTACCAAAGGTGGTATTAAGGTTAGACAACAGGAAGAACTTTCCACAGTAAGGGAACTGAGGAAGTTGAGACATCTCTTTCCTGGAGGGGCCCCCAGGGAGTGAATATCATCTGATGATGTCACTCCCCAGCTCAAAACGGTTCTGTAGCTCGCCCTTGCCCTCAGGATTGAGACACCACTACGGAGCCCAGCCTGCAAGGCTCTGCAGGGTCTGGCCAGCCTGGGCCCCCACCCACCCCCACCCACCCCTACCCCATCTTTTCCTCCATCTACCCTAGGAGTTCCCTGTTTCCCGGGTGCTCAAGCATGCCTCCTGATCCCCCCTGTCTGTCAGGCTTCTGAAACACCTGCCTCATCCCCACCTACCTGGCCAGTTAGCTCCTTCTTTTTCTTCTCGCCTCCCTTTACATGTTTCTTCCTCCAGGAAGTCCTCCCTGACCTCCCTACCAGTGCCTACGGAGTCCCCTCTGCTTTCCCTCCTCCCTGGTGACACTGCTTATGATTGCTCACCTCCTCACTTGGTTTCACACACTGGCCCCTGGGAAGTAGCAGCTAAAGGCAGGGGCCCAGACATCAGGCAGCCTGGGGTCCAGTCCTGCTCTGACACTTGTTGGCCACGCACCCCTGGGCAAGTTACTTCCCTCTCTGTGTTTCCATTCTCACGTTGTAATATGGTGTAATTACAGTGTTACCTCAGAGGGTTGTTATGAGGGTTTTAAAAGACTGTGTGTGCAAACAGCAGTGCCTATGCACACAGAAATTGCTCAGTAAACATTAGCTGGTATTTATTTAACCAATAAGGCTGGGACAGAGAGGATGTTTAATAAACTTCTATTGACGTTATTTTATTTAACAATTACTTGCATAATGCTTAGTATGTGCCAGGCACTATTCTACGCATGTTACAAATATTAACTCATTTTGTAGATAAGGAATCTGAGGCACAGAGAAGTGAATTAACCTGCCCAGTGTTATAGGGCTAGTACGTGGTGGAGCCAGGATGCAAACCCAGGCAGTCGGGCTCCAGCATCCATGAAATGAATGAATCGATGTGCCTTTGTTTTGGAGGGAGAAGGCAGGGGCTTCATCTACAAAAGTCACTCAGCTGCCACGCTGGCCTCTTTCAGGTCCTGGGAGCTCCCGGTTGGCAAGTAACACCTCTGGGACCTAAGTGAGGCTGGTGAGGAGCCAGAGCTGCACCACCGGGTCACTGCCCCCACCATGTCGCAGGTGATGCCCAGTCCCCTGCTGGCAGGAGGCCACGCCATCCACTTGCCTCCCTGTGAGGAACCCAGGAGGGTCCTGCACCCAGCACCCAGCCCCAACCTGCCGCCCCAGTGTCCTTACTACACCACAGAAGGCTGGGGAGCCCAGGCCCTGATGGCCTCCATGCCCTGCAAGGAGCCCCCCAACAGGCTCCAGCAGGCCTCACAGGCTGGAGCCAAAGCCAGCTGCCTCCTGCGGGCCCCTGGTGAGCAGCCCTCAGGGGCCCTGGAAGACCTGGACTCCTACATCGGTTTCTCCCTGGAGAGCCTCAACCAGATGATTCTGGAACTGGACCCCACCTTCCAGCTGCTCCCCACAGGGGCCGGTGGCCCATGGGCAGAGCCCACGCAGAGCACTACCTCGCAGAGAAAGAAAGAAGAGCCTGAAGCCTTGGGTAAGGACCAGGGGCACAGAGCCAGGAGGGGGGCTTGGGGACCAGACCTGGTGAAGAAGGAACTTTCTATAGGCTCAGAGCAGGAGGCCATGTCCTGTGGGGAGATGACATGCAGCCTTAACTACTTACTAAACTTCTCTGCTTTCTCCGCCATACAAAAGGGGAAAATACAAGTGTCCCTCACTCTCCACTTCCTTTTGCCTCCTGAGTTTGGAAAGTGATGGATACCTGTTTTGTGGGATTTTTCAGAGAACGTAAATAAGCTAATAATATTTTCTTTTTCTACCACTCCATGCATTCTAAATACGAGCGTGATACATGTGGGGTCCCTGAACCTTGCTACTCTATGGTGTCCCCCCTTGGGTCCTAACCTGGGCCCCTTACATTTTTTGTAGGGTTTCTATTTGAATCCCTGTCCCCGTTCAGGGGAGTATTACTCTGGGGAGGCCCAGGCTGGAAGGAGTAGGGTTGCAGAGATACAGATTTCAGTCTAGTTAGGGTGATAACCCCGTTGTGTTTAAGCAGGAGGGTGCTCGTAAATGTTTAACAGCCGGCTTCCTGGTGGGGTCGGGGAGAGCCCTGCTATGAAGCTTGTACCAATTTCCACGGTGGAAATTCTCCCACTCCCAGTTTCAGACTACCAACGCGATGTCACTGAATGTGGCAGTAGAAAGAGATACACAGTACCAGGCCACTGTATGGTACAGTATTTATACCTGACCAATACAACAGATGTAAATAACCTCAAGAGTATGGATAATAGTAAAAAAAAAAAAAGTGAAATCACTGGGATGTGATGAATTTGGAGTATTTATCACTTCTGTTTTTAATATAAGTTGTTTCATAGTAACTTTATATACTTTAATTTTTTAATATATTTTATTGATTTTTTATAGAGAGGAAGGGAGAGGGATAGAGTCAGAAACATCGATGAGAAACATTGATCAGCTGCCTCCTGCACACCTCCCACTGGGGATGTGCCCGCAACCAAGGTACATGCCCTTGACCGGAATCGAACCCGGGACCCTACAGTCCGCAGGCCGACGCTCTATCCACTGAGCTAAACCGGTCAGGGCTATATACTTTAATTTTTAATAATGCCTGAGTTTAACAACCAGCTCCCCTGAGCTGGTACAAACCACCTCCAGTACACCACTGAACCTCGGGCATCTAGAAATCCCTGCATCTGGCTCCAGTTACCCAAACAGACTTTTCAGTATACTCTGAAAATGAAGGTCAAGGAGCAGCAGCCCCATGAGACAGGCTGGAAGACTGAGGCTTCCAGGGCTTTAAACCATCAGCATGGATCAAGAAGTATGGTGAGGATTAGAGATAGGATCCATGAGAATTTCTACTCCTGAGCACTTACTCTGTCCAAGCACTGTTCTGAGCATTTGATAGCAGAACCTTTCATCCTCCCGATTGACCCCCAGGAGATGACCGTTTTAGCCTCATTTTACAGATGAGTAAACCGAGGCTGATAGACTTAAGGAGCCAATCTAGAGCCTAGTCACTGGGGCCGGGCCAACCTTACACAAGCTGTTTCCTCCCCTTCTTCGTGTCTCAGATTCCTCACCTGTAAAACATAAATGAGTTCGTACCTCAAAGGGTGTCGCAGGGATTAAAAGAAAGAACACTGGTTGGGTGTTTATCGCAAATCCCAGCACACTGTGAGTCATTATAAATGGTGGCTGCTTCATTAAACGCCAGGGTTGCACTTAACACCAGCCCCAGGGCAGGTTCAGGCTCTGGGGTGAAAGTGAGCCCAGCACCCAGGTCCTCTGGCGCCCGGGTTCCTGACCCGCCTTCTGTTCCTCCCACGGAGCATTGCCTGCCAGGCCTCTTAAAAGAACTGCCTCCAGCCCTCAGGAGTCTTCCTGCTTCCTAAGGCCAGTTCTAGGCATGCCCCTGCAGGACGGTGATTTGGGCCTAATTGCTATTGGCAGGAGCAAGCCCTGGGCTTCCATGCTCATGCCCCAAGGCAGGGGTTCCACACGCTCAAGGCCAGTGCGGGTGAGACAAGTCTCTGGGGAGCAGCCACATGCATGTGGGTGCGGGTGTTGACAACCAGCTCTTCCTCCATGAGGCAATGGGCAGTAAGTAATCTATAGTCTCAGATGCCCTGGGCACAGCCTGCCGTTCTGAGGATGTGTCCATGTGACTCAGGCACCAGGAAGGCAGCAGTGGTCAGGCAGTCCTAAAGAAGCTGCCTAGCTCTGTCCCAGGCCCTTCTGATGGCATTTGGTTTTTTTAAATCCTCTCCTCCAACCTGCACTTGGATACCTGCCATGTCTGGGCGCTCACTACCTCCTGATTCGACCCAGCCTGGTCAGCTCCCTGTTAGAAGGTTCCGCTGTGCGATCACTATTGAGCTGCACTTCCTCCTGCATCTTGACCTCCCAAATCCTTCCCCTCAGACCACCACTACTGGGGACAGAGCCAGCTCCCCCCGGCCCAGGGCAGTGTACCAGTTCTGGGCACCAGGGGGAGTTTCATGTGGCCACATGGATGCCAAGCAGGGGACCCCCTTTCCTCCGCGCTCATCCTTCCAGCTTTTGGGGTATTGAAGGGAAGATGTTCTAAAATTGCAATGCCAGCAGATGTTCGCTGTTTCTCTTTCCTAATTTGGCAAAATTGAAAATTAAACATTGGGCCTGGCCGGCATGGATCAGTGGTTGAGCATCAACCTATGAACCAGGAGGTCACAGTATGGGTCAGGGCACATGCCCGGGTTGTGGGCTGGATCCCCAGAGTGGGGTGTGCAGGAGGCAGCCAATCAATGATTCTCTCTCATCATTGATGTTTCTATATATATATATATCTCCCTTCCTCACTGAAAAACATAAAAATATGTTTAAAAATTTTAAATTTAACATTGGTGATCCCTCCCCTAAATACAGGCTGGGGCAAAAGTAGGGTTACAGTTATGAGTACGTGAAACACAGTTTACTCTCGTATTATTATTTATTAACTAGAGGCCTGATGCACGAAATTCATGCAAGGGGCTCAGCCCTTACAGCCCCGGCTTCGTCTGGAAGGTCGTTCTGCTGTTCAGTCTAATTAGCATATTAGCTCTTTATTATGTAGAATTATTGTATTGTTTTCCACACAAACAACTATAAAGCTATTTTTGCCCACCCCTGTGTATGCAGAAGGTTTTGGTAATGCGTGATCCCAGCATCTACCCTGCAAAGGAAAGAGTGATAACCTCATTTTACAGCTGAGAACACTGAGGGGAAGCAATGGCTCACGGTCACACTGCTAGTGATGGTGTAGGTCAGGCCTAAAAGCCCAGGCTTCTGGGCTTCAAGGTCATGTCCTTGCCTTTCTCTCTTCCTTGGAGCTAGTTTCCCACCCTCCAGGGCTGCCCAGAATAAATCCCTTTGGAGGCGGGGGGGGGGGGGGACAGGGGGGCGGAGGGCCCTCTTCTGAGGCCCCATCTCCCCAGTGCTCCAAACCTCCCCAGCTTCCCTGCCCCAGCCTCTTGCTTACCTTCCTTCAGGCTTACCCTGGGGGGAGGGGGGCGGAGGGACAGGTTCCCATCCCACAGAGAATGTGGCTCCTAGAAGCCACCACCATATATATTCCCCTCTTTATCCTCTCTGCCTCCCCTCCCCATCTTTGGAACAGGCCCCCACATTTCATTTTCCAGCAGTTTCTGCCAAGCAAGGCTGTTTGCCAATCCCAAGTGGAAAGTGTCTAATAATTGTCTCTCCTCTCCCCAACCACGTGACCCCACCCACCCACCCACCCAGTGCATCCACTGAGCACTGCTCAGACTTGCCCCATGGGCTGTAAACAATGACTGCACCAGGTGATGGGTGGGGGCAGCCACCTCCCCTAGCCACATCCACCTCAGGGCAGCAGCAGGAGGTGACTCAGGCTCCAGACTCCTCCTGCACTCTCCCCCCTGCTTGCTCCACCCTCCAGCAGGGCCTTTCGTGAGTGTTTGGGGGACCCAGTAAGGAAGGGGCCCACAGCTTCCCCAGACCAACAGGTCCTCCCCAAAGCAACCAAGCACCTTCTCACAGGGCAAGGCCTTGGGAGAGGGTCCCAAGGAACCCCTCCTCCCGGAAAAGGCCCCCAATCAGAGCAAAGGAGCAGGAGGGAGGGATCCTCTACTCCCTGGCTGTGTGGCATTAGATAACTCACTTACCCTTTCTGAGTCTTGATTTCTCATCTGTTATATGGAATTAATAATATTTCCTACTACAATAGAGTTATCGTGAGGGCGGAATAAACTAATACAGGTAATAGTGCTGGCACAAAGCACTTAATAAATACCCGCCTTTACTAAAAATTGTGCCATAAATGTTAGCTCCACTCCCACATTTCTCTGTGCCTCAGTTTCCTCCTTTTTCAAAGCAGTATCTTCTGACATTGGGCATAAGGGCTGTTGTGAAGCTTGAAAGGATCATGGGTGTAAACACTATGAAGTCCTATAAAAATACAAGTTGTGCTTGCCAGCCTTCCAGAAGAATCCACCCCATTCCAAGACCTCATTTCTTTCAGAGCCCACAGTACATTGTGCCAGATATTCTCCTATTGCCCTCCACGGTGGGACCCACACCTTAGCCAGAGAGTATGAGCCATCTGCCCCCCAAAAGCAGGCAGGGAGAAGATGTTCCCAGAAGCCCACCACGGGCCAGACTCCAGGGTCCGTTCATCCCTGGGTTTTATCCTCACCACAGCCAGGGGAGGCTGGTTTCAGATGCCCACTTTGCAGATGAGGAAACTGAGGTTCCGAGTGGTTAGGAAAGTTACCCAATGCCTCTTGGCGGGAAAGTGGCAAAGCCAGGACTCACACCCAGGTTTGTCTGATGGCAAAGCCAGGCCTGTGCCTCCACCCCTGGAACAGCAAGCCCAGGTCAGCCTGCCAGCCCCGCACCTGATGCAATCCTGCACCCCAACCCAGGCCCAAGCAGGCTCGGGCAGAGGCAGTAATGGTGAGCAGAGCCAGAAGCCCTGCCCCAGAGCGGGCTGGGGCAGGCAGGGACTCCATAGTCACAGCCCGTGAGGTGCATGTGCCAGAACCCCAGTGGGTGGGAGGCCGGAAGACAGGAGCTGAGGGTGCAGTTTCCTGCTGACTCTGTCCCAGTTTCCAACCTGGGAAGGCAGGGACAGGACAGCCCTCCAGAAACAAGCAGCTGGGGAACCCCCACCTTCCACCACCCTTGCTGGGTGTCCATCCTCGCCGTGGGGAGAACCACAGGGCGCCCTGCTTCACGAAGGAACATGGTCTGGGGACAAGGGTCCTGGGTGCCCCCACTGGGGAGTGGAGAGAGCTTTGCAGTGAGTCAGCAGCCTGGGCCAAGTGATAACCGATCACCGTGCCCCAGCTACCAGCATGGCCCAGCTGTGGAGCTCCACACTCAGCAATGCAGCAACCCCTGCCCTCAGCGAGCTCCTGCTCCCAAGCAAAGTTCCCAGGCTCTAAGGTGGACTCAGACCCCTGGGTTCTTGCTAACATTGCAGATTCAGGTCCAGTAGGCCTGGGGTGGAGCCTGGGATTCTGTTCATCAGACCGGCTCCCAGGGGTAGTGTGCTGAGGCCTGAGCCCACCCGGGAGATGCTGGTCCCATCGGTGCGGGGTGGCGCCTGGGCATTAGGAAGTTAAATGCTCACTGCGTGGCCCGAGGGTGCAACCGAGCCTTCGCTGTGGGTATAGACGTAGAAACAGCTTTCACACACCCTGAGGAAGAGAGGCGTCAGGCAATGTGACTGGCACACTCTGATAAGCGGTCATTTCAGCCTAGAGTGTGGGGCATACCCAGAAGGCTTCCTATGGGTCCGTTTAAAAGGGCTTACTATGTGCCAGGCGCGGTGCTGGGCCCCCTACGTTCCTCCCATTTCATCCTCACTGGAACAGCAAGGGGCTGGGCATAGCCACCCCCATTTTCCAGGTGTGGAAACGGAGCCTCTCTAGGTGAAGTCGTTGGCCACGCTCTCTCAGAGAGCGAGCGGCAGAGCCACAGCTGAAACCCAGGTCTGCCTGACTCCGATGCCTGCTTCTTCCAGGGAGGGATGCCACAAAGAGAGTGACGTTGGCCCTGGGCCCTGAGATGGAGCCGGATGCTAATTCTGAGTCCAATGAGTGCCTCCTCTCTGACCCTGTTTCCTCGTCGACCTAAAAGAGGGGGGACCAGACGGTCTTCAGGACCCTCCCAGCATTCCTGTCGGGTTTCACCAACGCTCTGCTTCTCTCCCCAAAGATATAAAGTACATCGAGGTGACCTCCACCAGATCAAGGTGCCACGAGGGTCCCCAGCGCTGCTCCAGCCCATCTGTCACCCCGCCTTTCGGCTCCCCACGCAATGGTGGCCTCCTCCTTTCCAGAGACATCCCCCGAGAGACTCGAAGCAGCAGTGAAAGCCTCATCTTCTCCGGGAGCCAAGGCATTGGGCACCAGCGCCCTCCTCCCCCGTCTGGGGCTCTGTCCTCTCATCCCCCACCCACTCCCAGCATCTCCATCCCTTGCACGAGGAGCCAGGCCTCAGGCCCCCATGGCTTTGGCTCCCCCCTGATGGCTTCCCCAGGCTTGGAGAAGGGCCTGGGAGGCCCAGCCACACTCGGAGGCAACGGGGTCTCTATGGTGTCGGCCTGCCCAGGGACTGACATCAGCTATGTATTTGGAAGGTAGGCCACTCCCACTATAACTTCTGATGTTGCCTCCACAACACACACACACACACACACACACATCATAGAGAGGTAGCCTGCTCTGTCAGCAAAATCTGGGCATGCACCAAAAATAAAAGTAGCTTTTCTCTTTTATGCCATCACCACCCAGTTCTCTGCAGGCCCCACAGCAGAGCTGCACACACCCCCATCCTGCCCAGGACCTCTGCCCCCCACACCGATTCCAAAGCCACTGTGCCAAGGCAGTCCCTGACAAGGAGACTGGGATCCCACGGACATGCCCACTGGCACCGGCCTCTAAGCTCAGGGAGAGGTCCGGCTGGATGCAGAGCTGGCCTCCTCCCCTTCTCCAGCTGGGGAATTCCCTCTGCTTTAGCGCGGACATGGTCCCATCCAGGTCCAGCCTGTGTGCAGGGCTCTCAGGGGTGATGGGATGATGGAGAGGCTGGTGTGACAACTCAGTCAGACCTGCCTCCCTGGGAAAGCAGAGGGAACCCCTCCAGCCCACATGATCTGTGGAGGGTCAGCTCACTTGGCTACTTTAATTGACCAAAGACTACAGTGCAGGGACAATTCCATATCTTTCAGCACCCCTTGGGGATCGGGTAGGCATGCCTTTTGCTCTGGGCTGTAGGGAGTGGAGTCTATAGTATTTTATTTGACCAAAGCCATAGACACCCAGGTCACTAAATGATAGGGCCTGGCTCTGGCCCCCGAGTGTCCACCTCCCTACCCTAACACTCTGCCCATCTGGTGCTCTCTCCCCCTGCAGCAGCCAGTCCCTCCTCCACTCCAGCATCTCCAGCCCTCAGTCTTCGTCTAGGTCCTTGGAAAGCCCAGCCAGCTCTTCCTCCAGCCTCCACAGCCTTGGCCCAGTGTCCCTGTGCACGAGAGCCAGTGACAACCGGGTCCCCAGCAATATCACCCCAAGCAGGGGCCAGCCCAGAACAGCCTGTTCCCCGCCACTGGCCAAGGAGCATGCTAGCAGCTGCCCCCCATCCATCGCCAACTCCATGGTGGACATACCCATCGTGCTGATCAACGGCTGCCCAGAACCAGGGTCTTCCCCACCCCTGCGGACCCCAGGACCCCAGGACTTTGTGCAACCTGGGGCTGCTTCTGCCAGCAACCCTTGTCCAGCCACCAGGAGCCACAGCCAGACCCTGCCAGAGGCCTCTCCCACCGCATCCCCACATGGTACGTAGTAAGCCAATGCCTCAAACACTTTAAGGTTTGGGGGACCCAGACAAGCACCAGTGGTTTCTGCACTAGCCAGTCAACACATTGATTGAGTACCTACTGTGTGCCCGGCACTGTGCCCAGTGGTGCAGACATAGGGATGAAAACAATCTAGAAAGAGAGGCCAAAATCAAGGGTAACTATAGAGTAGGATAAACACGGGGGTAAAGAAATGTTCTAAGTCTTATGGGGCCACATTGGGGAGGAGTGATCCCTTTAGTCTGGGGAACTGGGAAGGCTCCGCAGAGGAAGTGAAATCTTCTCCAGATCTGGAAAGCAGATCACAAGCCCGTGGCCAGAGCAGGAGAGGAAGGGGGTCCCCAGCAGAGGGAACAGAGTCTGCAGTCAGGAAGGTGTGGAGCACATGGCACGTTGAGGAAATGACTGGGATTTGGGGTGCAGGGCGAGGCCATTCAGAGTAATTTGGGGCCAGATTGCAAAAGGCCTTGAACACCAAGCTTAAGAGTAGATTTTAAAAAAATATATTTGTATTGATTTCAGAGAGGAAGGGAGAAGGAGAGACACATAGAAACATCAATGATGAGAGAGAATCACTGATCAGCTGCCTCCTACACACCCCACATTGGGGACTGAGTCTGAAACCTGGACATGTGCCCTGACCAGGAATTGAACCATGACCTCCTGGGTCATAGGTCGATGCTCAACCACTGAGCCACGCTGGCCAGGCTTAAAGAGTAGATTTTTCCCTTTAGGCTACGGGAGACCATCAGAGGGTCTCGAGCAGGAGAGAGATGGGGTCAGAGGCTCGGGTCAATGGATCACGCTGGCAGCTGTGTGGCAGATGAATTACGGGCCTGGCCTGGGCAGGGAGAGCAGTTTCTATTTGGTTCTGTTTGGGCTTTTATGATGAAGTGATCCAGACAAGCTGAAACGGAGCCTGAACCAGGGCGGGGCAGGGGGTGGAGGAGAGGGGACAGAGCCAGGAGACCCTCCGGATAGGGAAGCAGCAGGCTCCATGACTAACTCGTGAGAAAGAGGGGGAGAGTCAGTCAGTCGTAACGCTGACGTTGGTGGGTGATGAGCAGAGCAGACTGAGGGGTGGACAGGGTAACGGAGACAATGCATTCCGTTCAGACAGCGAAAACCGCAAACCAGCAAACACCCTACTTCCCGGAGTCTGTGACTGCAGGCGTCCAAGAGAGCAAAACCAACCAGAACCCAAAGCAGTAAACACAGGCTGAGCCTTAGCTCCTCAGGGGCTCCTCTCCCGAGAACAGAGCCCCCTGCCAAGCCCCGGGGACACTGTCCCTCCTCACTCAGCCATCACCTTCCCAGGGCTTGCTTCTCAGCCCTCCCTCGGCCACAGGATGGGTGTCAAGGTGACTCCTGGCAGAAGGGGGCGAGGCGGGGGCGGGGGGGCGGGGGGGCGGGGGGGCGGGGGAGCAATGCTGACTCGTGGGCTGCTCAGCCCCACTCACGAAGGAAGCCATGTCAGTGCAAGCAAATTACGCGGCACATACGCCCTTGAATCTGCTCTGACCATTTTCCTAGGACAAATCATTTGCAGATTTTAGTACAGTTTTTGTGAGTTACACTCAACTGGCCACAACACACCTTTTCAAGATGCTGAACTTAAGAACCACAGCTCTCTGCCCTCAGAACTCAGAAAATGGGCATTTTGGCATCTCAAAGAGCACATGTACTCAATGTGGATAGTCCCATCCCAGTTTGGTGATGCCCCAGGATATCACTAATTATACCCTGGGATCTTATCAGATTCTGCAATATTCTCACAACAAAATCCATTGTAACTTCATAGGCTATTGGAGCATAAAAGACACTCCGAGGGGGGTTTTTTTGTTTGTTTTTGGGGTGTGTTTTTTTAGTATATTTATTTCCAAGAGGAAGGAACAGGGAGAGAGAGATAGAAACATCAGTGACGAAAGAGAATCATTGATCAGCTGCCTTTTGCGCACCCCACACTGGGGATCGACCCCGCAACCTGGGCATGCGCCCTGACCAGGAATCAAACTGTAACCTCCTAGTTCATAGGTTGCCATTCAACCACTGAGCCACACAGGCCGGGCCTCAGAGGTGTTGGGGTTCACTCCGTCCCCTCTGGGCTTTAGGAGCGAAACATGTGTTTCGCTTCTGATTTGTCAGTCAGGTGGATTCTGAGCACACGCTCGTCTGCCCAGACCTGCCGTTTTCCTTTTCTTCTCCTTTCCTTTCCCAAACTGAGTATGTCCCTAAGCAAGCTGTAGGGTGCAGAAGGGGGAAGACAGTGTGAAACCAAACAAATGCTGCATCTCAGATGCACTTAGTTATCCCTTACTTCAGTCCCCAGCAGGCCACACTAGATGTGAGAAACTATTGCTCATTAAATTGAGATTTTTATCTATTTGCTTTTGATACCAAGTGTGATAAAGGGAAAACTCCTAAATCCTAGCTGCACCAAGCCCTGAAATTCTTCTGTTGGGTTCTGCCTCGTTAGGCAGTTGGAGTTGGGGTTGGGGTAGGAGAGGGTGGGTTGAATGGGGCCAATGGACAGGTCTCTCAGCCCCCCTCTGTCCAGCCTACAGGGTTCCCCTTCTCTGTTTGTCTCCAGGTCCCGCCAGGGACATGCAGCCCACCATGAAATTTGTGATGGACACCTCTAAGTACTGGTTTAAGCCAAGCATCACCCGAGAGCAAGGTAAGGAAAAACAGTGTTTCAGGGGACGAGGCTCGGGAATCAGGTTGGGGCCCTGGGTTGGGCCAGAAGAGGGGATGGCCAGTGGCAGGTCCAGGGAAGGGCAGTGTCCTGCAGACCTCATGACCTGAGGAAATAGGAACTGTAGCAGCAACGGCAGAGGTTAGACAACAGAAGGGACTTCCTGGGAACAAAAGGTGATCCTGCCACATCTGCTGTCTGATGACCCTCTGGGGCGAGGGGACAGGGGCTGTGCGCACGTGGGGCGGGAACGGTCTCTGACCCAAGGATTGTTCCAGCCATCGAGCTGCTGAGGAAGGAGGAGCCGGGCGCTTTCGTGGTGAGGGACAGTTCTTCATTCCGAGGCTCCTTCGGCCTTGCCTTGAAGGTGCAGGAGGCCCCCGTGCCTGCCCAGAACCGATCAGGTACGCACCCGTCTCTGTCCTCACTCAAGGCCTCTCCGAGGCAAGGGGGTGTGGTGGGTTCTAGTCCCAGCTCGGCTGCTAGTGTGCCGGGCGTCCTTGGGCCAGGCCTACGGTGACTTCTGGAGGAGGGCCTGCCTCGGTCCCCCCGGCTGCCCTCCAGCGCCCAAGGCTCTGGGAGCAGCTCTTTTCACGACGACCTGAGCTGCCTCCACCTCCCCATCATCTCACGGCGGGAAGAGGAGGAGGAAGATCCAGGCCGTCTCCCGGCTGCTCTCCTCTCTGGGAACCCACCTCCTCCCAGACCGGATTTATCACAAGGGGACCTAATGTAAAACGTGTGTGTGACAGCTTACGGCCTGCTGTCCCATGGTCTCACACGCGCACCTCCCGTCGACGGGCACTCCCCTGGCCCCAGGCACTGTGGAAGGCACCAGGGTGCCACCCTGGGGAAGGAGATTACAGACAGGCCATTACAGTGTGAGGTACCTGGGTGGCAGCCCCTCCTTAAACCCCATGATCGCAGCCCTGGCCCTCAGGGAGTCTCCAGACTGATGGGGGAGCAAACAGATGAGGTAACTGAGGCACCAAGAGTTAGTGGGTGACCCCCTCCTCCCCCAGAACAAGTAAGTGATAGAGTGAAAAACCAAGGATGAAAACCCAACCGGGATTTCTCTACCCTGTGTCTCTCCGACTGCATAAGTAAGTGCCCCCCGGGGTGGTGTTGGTTATCAAGGAAGCCTTGCCCAGGAGCCAGAGCGAGGAGGCCAGGGGGCAAGGTGGGTTCTAATCCCAGCAGGGGCCATTGCTCAGCCTCCCAGGTGGAGAATAATAGGGAGGGAGCGAGGATGGGGAGAGAGAGAGCCTGGGAGGGAGCGAGGATGGGGAGAGAGAACGCAGGCTGAAGAGATTTGACCTAACCAGTCATCGGAAAGCATCCCTGAGAGCTCTTCAGACCTAGAGAAAGGTCTGCTGAAGGGACCAGTACTGGATGCGGAAGCCCCTGAGCAGAAGGCTTGGCACCTCCTTCACAGGAGGCCTCAGAGTCGGATTCCCAGAGGCTGGAGGATGGCCAATTAACCTCCGGATGGGCCCGGAGGAGGCGGGTCAGGAGGGCTAACACCGGGCTCTGGTCTCTCACCCACCTACACGCTCTCTTCTCTCTTTGTCCAGGAGAGGACAGCAGTGACCTTATCCGCCACTTCCTCATCGAGTCTTCCGCCAAAGGGGTGCATCTCAAAGGAGCAGAAGAGGAGCCCTACTTCGGTGAGCCCGCAGGCCCCTGGGTGGGACCGGCCATCCTGGGCTGGGAGGGTGGTGGGAGGGGCCTTCTCAAGCCGGCCGCCTGTTTCCTCGCAGGGAGCCTCTCTGCCTTTGTGTGCCAGCATTCCATCATGCCCCTGGCCCTGCCCTGCAAACTCACCATCCCGCGCAAAGGTGGGTCTGGGCCTCAGGGAGGCAACATCGGGGCACTGGCTCTGTCTGTTCTCACTGGAAAGGCTCCTAGTGGCCACGTCTCTCCTTACAATTCCTTATATGTGGGTTATGTTAGTGTCACAGTTAACAGTGCATGCTCCACGGCCCGTCAACATTTCCACTTCCTAGCTGTGAGAATGTTTCTCTCTCTGAGCCTCAGTTTTCTCATCTATGAAATGGGGACAGCCGTCATCATACCTACTTATCGGACTAGTGTGAGGATAAAATGAGGTCATTCTGGCCAGGCTCTTAGCATGATGCCGGGCACCGAGTGGAGAAATAGTGGCTTTCTTGGAGGGGATGAAAGGAGCACACATCAGCTGGTTTGGGGAGATGTGCGTTTTTTGTTTTTTCTTCCAAGTCTAACATTTATTGAGCACTCCCTCATTCATTCATAGCTCACTGCAACCCTGTGCAGATGTTGCTGTTATCCCCATGTCACAGATAAGCAAAGCCGGGTGGCAGGCGTTAAGTAACTCACTCAGAGGCACACAGAGTCAGACGTCACGCCCAGATCAGGAAGCCCCCTCCAGAGTTTAGAGCCCAGCTGCACCCCCAGATGGAGCGGCCATCTCCTCTCGGGTGTGCAGGGGGAGCAGCAAGGGGGCTTCTGGGAGAGGAAGCAAGAATGGGGGAGCCTCTGGTGGAGTGGGGGCGACAGTCTCCCTACTTCCAGCGAAGAAAGGCCTGTGGTTGGTGTGGACCGGAAAGAAGTGAGCGGGGTCAAGGGCCTCTGGGGGCCTCTGAGGACCCGGTCACTGCAGCTGTCCAGGGAGGAGTGAGGAGTGAGGAGGGGAAGGAGGATCAAAGGGCTTGCAAGCTGGGCGCTGGCTGGGGAGCCCAAAGTGGCCCCCGTTTGCCCGATTACGGTAATCACACCTGGTTTCTCATCCAGTCACTTCCTGGAGGCGTGGGTGGGGGTGGAGAGTATGTTCAAAGGGATTAAGGAGGCCTGTTCTTCTGAGAGGGGTCCATTCACTCCACCCCCCGGCCCCTCGGGGCCTGTTCCTTTACTTTGGCTCAGAATTGGGAGGTGGAGACGGAGCCTCAGACCCCGCTACAGACAGCAGGGCCTCCTGCCTGAAGAGATCTGCGGGTAAGTGGTGTGTGGGAGGCTCCAGGCTTGGCTGTACCCCCGGAGGGCGCCTCCCAGCCCTGCACGCACGCACACGCATGTCCACACGTGTTTCCCATCACAGCTGTATTTCTTCATCTTTAACAAGGTGTCACATTCCTTCCCCTCTCCGTAAACCAGGAGATCAGAGGCTGCAGGGGATAGGCCAAGGGGAAGAGGAGCCCGAGAGGAGGGGGTTGACAAGGCTGACACCCCATCCTCCACACTCTTGGGCACATGCACACGTTCTGGGGTCTCTACAGTGCCACTCTGGTGGTTGTTGCTGGGTCTGCCATCCTCTGTGGGGTCCTGGGGTTTCCACAGGGGAAGGTCCCGCCTCCTCACATCCAGGGGCCAATCACAGATCAGCACTGGTCTGAGTGACAGCTCCTACTCAGTGTTCCTGAGCACAATGGTCCCCTCCGCATTCTTGTCTTCTCTTGCTTCTCTCACCAATGAACCAGGGCTCCAAGGGCAGGTGGGGGAGGAAGCAGCGCCAGCCATGGGCCAGGACAGAAGGAAGGTTTGCCTGGACGTCCCTATACACAGGGCAACATTCCCTCCCTTACCCACCCCCTAATCTGGAAGGCAGTGCTAAGCAACAAATAATCCCATAGTCCTCCGGGGTTGGCTGCAAATCACAGTCACCCAAACAGTCTCTGTCCTTCTGCCTGGTGGCTCAAAGAGGAGACCACCTGGATTTCTGAAGAAGAAAGGCCACCCCGTCCCCTGGCTCTGGGCAAAGGAAGGACCAGGGCCTGGGTGACCTCACCCATCCCATGGATCCTGGCAGGGCCCCAGTGCAGTATCTGCATCCCACAGGCTGCCATGTTCTGTACCTGAGTTCTGTGAGTGTGGAGACCCTGACCGGAGCCCTGGCTGTGCAGAAGGCCATTGCAACCATCTTGGAGAGGGACGTCCTCCCCACGCCCACTGTGGTCCACTTCAAAGTCACGGAGCAGGGCATCACCCTGACCGACGTCCAGAGGAAGTAAGGGACTTCCCTTCCCCTGGGGTGGCAGGGCTGGGCAGGGTGAGCTGGAGGGGATGGCCAAGGTGGTTATGGATCAGTGAGGAAGGCAGAGTTCAGTGTCCGGGACGCAGCGGGGTCCATGACATGCTGAGTGACTCCAGGCAAGTCCTCTGCCTTCATTGAGCTTCCCTCCCATGACCTTCTGCCAACAACGTGTCCTTTCACTGTGACTGGTGCAGATGGAATCAACCAGCATTCATTGGTCATCGACTAAGTCTGTCCCCATGGGTAGAACATCCGCCAGCCACTCTGGCTGACCACTGGGACCCAGTGGGATGCGGTCCTGCCTTCCCTGGGCTCAGGGATTTACAGACCAAGACGTAATTCCTGTCCTCAGACACAGTGGGTGGGGAGCAGAAAGGGCTAGAACACCCTGGGATGGGCTCTTACCAGTTCCGCTTCTCTCCTGCCTCCTCCCAGGGTGTTTTTCCGGCGCCATTACCCCCTCAGCACCCTCCGCTTCTGTGGCATGGACCCTGAGCAACGGAAGTAAGTTCAAGGTTGGACCCAGTGGAGAAGGCTGTACAGGGCCTAGGTGCCCGCTGGAGCTTCTCTCTGGCTCTAGATTGGGATCCCAGACAGAGCCTGTGAAGCTCAGGGGCCAGGAGCGACAGAAGGAGGGGAAGGCGGGGTATGGTGGGGGTGGGGACACAGCTGGCCATTTCCCCCTGCTCAGCTGGAGTCCATGGCATGAAGCAAAGCCTCAGTACTCACTACTGTCCACGTTTCCTCCCACAGGTGGCAGAAGTACTGCAAGCCGTCCTGGTAAGGCCTTCCTGTCTGCTCAGTTCGTCTCCCTGAGTCAGGGCCCCCAACCCGACATGGGGAGGGAATTAGAGAAGGAGGGAGGCCCCGCCTTCCCTTAGGAGCCCATGGTTTTGAGGGGGGCGGCACAGGCCCTGGCCCTCAGGGAGTCTCCAGTCTGATGGGGGAGGCGCTACCCTGACTTCAGGGACCCTTCATCTGTAGGGAGGCTCCTGCCTGGTGGCCAAAACATGTCCTTGCTCTACCCACTCTGCTGGGTAATACACAGGTCCTGTCTGTGCCCAGGGAGCCCCATTTCAAAATGAGGAAAACCCAGATTTTGAACGCATGGATCTCCCAGTCTGGCAGGGGAGACCCGCCCACCCCCTCCCAGAGAGCTCCCATTGTAGTGAGGTGCCGGGCCACTTGGCTAGGGAAGGGGCAGGGTGGAGCACTGTGGGCCGAGTTCCCCCCTCCTCGCCTGGTGCCCCCCTGGAGCCCCCTCCTCACTCAGGCTGCCCTTTCCCACCAGGATCTTTGGGTTTGTGGCCAAGAGCCAGACCAACGCACAGGAGAATATATGCCACCTCTTCACGGAGTATGACACGGTCCAGCCAGCCTCACAGGTCATCAGCCTGGTGGGTGCTCTGCTACAGGACACAGAAAGGATGTAGGGGGGATCTCCCTGCACGTGCTCCCAGATATCCCAAGGGAATTGCTCAGAAATCCCCTCCACCCCCTGAACAAGCGGCCGTAGCCACACTGATGGACCAATGCGTTGAACTGAAGGAGAATGATACTATGTCGAAACCCTTAAACCCACCATGACCTTCATCAGTGACCTTCATCCAGACACCCCCCCCCCCAGGCCTCAGTTTCCTCATCCATGAAAGGAGGCCAATAGACATGGTCAGCTGTTCTTCTCAGACTTTGGGGGGGATCCGAACAAGCTCCTGTGATTCTGAAGCACACCCTCATCTGAGGACCCCCACATGAAAACAACCTCTGAGGACACCTGACTCCATCAGCCTGGATGCTACCGACACAGCAGCCTGGGTTAGAGATCCGTGCCCCTGTTTCATGGCAAACAGCAGGTGCTGGGTCGGACCAAGGGGCACTGGCCAGGGCTGGGCTGGGAGCAGATGGATACAAGGATTCAGGGCCAAAGGAGCGATGGACTGACTCTCTTTCCCTCCATAGCTGTTCCTTTCCCCATTTCCCTAAAGGCTTGTTGGGCAGCTGTTCCCAGGATTCTTCAGGCCAAGTGGCCATGGCTGTTAGAGCAGCTTAGCAAGAAGAACTTAGCCCTGTGGGCAGAGCTGACCCAGCCCTTTAATTTTTGGTAAGCAAGTGCCCTCTCACTGGTGTCACAGCTGCCCTCGTGTTGCTTGTGAAACCCACACCTGTCGTGGCCACAGCGAGATCCCTGCTCTCCAAGGCAGACACAAGGGTCAGCTCCACTCTTTCTGAGTCCCAACACACACACACACACACACACACACACACACACACACACACACACACACACACACGCAGGCGCCCTCTATAGTGGTGTAGCGTCAACTAGGCCTATAGCCACAAAGAGGCAGCAGAGAGTCAGGAATGCAAACAGGCAGCCACTCCAAGAGGCTTGGAGAAACTGGGCGGTCTTTCCCACCCCAATCCCAACCCCCCTCCCACAGAATTCTCCAGAAGCTGGGATAGTTTTTCTAGCAGGCCTGGGGTTCTAAGGAAACCACGCCATGAGGATGGGAAGGGAGGCTCAGAGAAGCCCACTTTTGCTCTGTGAGGAACAAGTACCTGCCCCCTCCCATCTGTGGACCTTGCCAGAGCATCATTATCTTCGGCCAAAACTGGGCCTGAGGGATTATGATTTCAACCCAAGAAACCAAACTGGACTGAAGCGGCCCTGGCCTGGTAGAACCGGCTGAGACCAGCCCACCCAGCCTGTGGTCGGGCACTGCCCCACCCCCGGAGACCGCAGGATGCTAGACAAGGTTCTCAAGGTCACAGGGCTCAAGGTCAAAGCCTGGGGGCTGGCAGACAGCCCTCCATATACCCATGGGTGCCTGTGTAGCTCCCATCACTGAAAATAAAGTGTCTGTTTTTGCACAACAGTTGGTTCTGAGGCATTCAGGACTGTTCCCCCGGAGATGGAGACCTGAACAGAGAAAGGAGCCTGAGTTGGCAGGTGGTCGCTGTGTTTTAGAGAAGACCACCTGCCCCACACTCCCTCCCACACCCCTGACCACAGCAGTACAGTCTCCACTGGCATCCACTTCATAAACCATCACTCAAGCCATGTCGTGTCCCACACATGCCCAACACATCTGTTCTTTATGACCCCTTTCCTGTCACTCCACCAAGAAGACAGAGCTGGGATTGCCCCTGTGTCCCGGGGCAGGAAGGGTAGAAACAGGGAAAACAGACTTCACCCATTTGGAAAGAATGAGGGCAATGTTACCAAGTAGACAACATTTCAGTTGGGTCTTTAAGGATGAATAGGCGTTTAGCATGCAAAGAAGGGGAGAAATCAACTTTTATTAGGCACAGGCGGGGGGGGGGGGTGTGGAGGGGGGGAGTCCTGTTACTAAGTACAATGTGAGACACATCATATATGTTTAATTCCATTTTACAGATTAGAAAACAGATTCCTAGGGTTAACTTGCCCACGTTCACCTGGCTAGGAAATGGCAGAGAAAGAGGATTCCAAATCTGTGCCCACTCTACTGTCTCAGCATCCTCAGACAAGCAGGTAGATGAACTTGTGTGTGAAGCACACGGGTATGAAAGGGTATCGCGTTTAGTGGAGCTAAAGTACATGGTACCCAAAGGAGTTGGTGAGAAAGGATTCAGAAGAAAGAGGCGGGAGCTGCCTCATCAAGAGCCCCGGGAAGATGGCAGCGTAGGTAAATGTCGGTACTCGCCACCTCCCACAACCACATCAAAATTACAACTAAAATGCAGAACCACCATCATCCAGAACCAGTGGAAAGCTGGCTGAATGGAAATCCTACAAATAGAGAAGTAAAGAAGAAAGCACACTGAGACTGGTAGGAGACTCGGAGGCACTGAACAGGCTGGTCCAGCACCCACATGTGCCACTTTTTTAATTGGGAGGGAAATCGTCCCTGCGGAGGCCGCTCAGAAGAGCAAGGAGTCCCAGCCCCACACCAGACCCCCAGCCCAGGGTCCCAGAGCTGGGAAAAGAAGTCCCTACAGGCAGTAAGAACTATGAGCTGTAAAAACCAGTGCGGATTGAGGCTCAGAGGCTGCTGGAGACCCAGCTGTTTCTCTTAAAAGAGAAACACGAACTGAACTTACAAGGTCATGCTTCCTCTGAGCTCCAGCACCAGGGTGAGGCGCTGGGAAACACAGACACATACGAGAAGGAACTGGATTGTCTGGCATCAGGGCAGGAACTCCAGGGCAGCTTTCTCCCAAACAGAAGTGCTCACAGGGATCATTGTTCCTATGCTGGGATCTCCCCAGTTGTAGGCCTGACTGGCAGCCATTTCTGTTTGCTCCACCCTGGTGATTCCCTAAGACCCCCACCTCATCCAGTTTACAACACCACCCAAGCTGCATGCAGCAGCTTTTGCATATGAATGGCCTTTTCTTGCTCAGCAAGCTGTAGCTGGGTCAGGGAGTCCCAAACCTATCAATAAAAGGCCCAAGACCTGGCACCAGCACCAGCCTGCCTTGCTTCATAGCTGGGCCTCATCTGGGCACTTCCAAACCCAATACAAAGAGGAGGAGTCTGCAGATCTCTCTGTAGCTCCCTCTAGGTGGCCCCAGGCAGTGGCTGACTTTGCACCTCCCTGGAGACCCAAGAGCCAGTGTCCCCAGTGGTCAGTGTCAGACCATACCAGATTACAACTCTAGACCTCCATAAGCGACACACTCAAGGGGCAGACTCAGTGAGCACCAAAGCCCCCCTGAAGCAAATCCTGCTCCATAGGAGTGTCTCCTGCACAGCAGCTCTCCCACTGTAGCCACAGCTGGTCCTCACAGCCAATTGGCCTGGAGGTCAATTTCTCCCAGTGACACCAACAGCAATCAAGTCTCAACTACAAAAAGACTGTGCTCACAGCCCACAAAGGGGTGGACCTAGAGCTCCCAGATCAGGTGACTGGGGAGGCTGAGCCACTGAGCCCTATAGAACACCTACTACACAAGGCCACTCTACAACTCAAGGAGACAATAGCAGTTCTACCCAATACATAGAAACAAACACAGGTAAGCAGCCAAAATCTGGAGACAAAGAAACATGTCACAAATGAAAGAAATAGAAGGAAGCAAACTACTGGATATAGAGTTCAAAACAATGGTTATAAGGTTACTCAAGAATCTTCTAGAAACCTCCAAAAAAAAATGGAAAAGGACCAGTTAGAAAGTAAGCATACACTGACTAAAATAAAGAATATACAGGGATTCAACAATAGAGTAGAGGATTCTGAGAATCAAATCAATGATTTGAAATATGAGAAAGCAAAAAACACCCAACCAGAAGAGCAAAAAGAAAAAATAATCCAAAAATATGAAGATAGTGGAAGGAACCACTGGGACAACTTTAAGCATACCAACATTTGCATTATGAGGGTGCCAGAAAAAGAGAGAGAGCAAGATATAGAAAACCTATTTGAAGAAATAATGACAGAAAACTTCCCCTACCTGGTGAACGAAATAGACTTACAAGTCCAGGAAGCACAGAGAGTCCCAAACAAGAGGAACCCAAAAAGGACCACACCAAGACACATCATAATTAAAATTCCAAGAGCTAAAAACAAAGAGAGAATCTTAAAAGCAGTTAATTACCTACAAGGGAGCACCCATACAACTGTCAGCTGATTTCTCAACAGAAATTATGCAGGCCAGAAGGGAGTGACAAGAAATATTCAAAGTGATGAATAGCAAAGACCTATAACCAAGATTACTCTACCCATTTCCCCCGGTATTAGTCTACTCCGGCTATCATAACAAAATGCCATTGACTGGGTGGCTTAAACAACATGTATTTGTTTTCTCACAGTTCTGGGACCTGAAGTCCAAGAAGCCGGCATGGTTGGGTTCTGGTGAGAGCTCTCTTCTTGGCTTGTAGACAGCCACCTTCTCACTGTTCACACAGCATTGCCTCAGTGTGTGTCCTGGAGAAGAGAGCTCTCTCCCCTCTTCTTGTAAAGTCACCAATCCTATCAGATTAGGAACACACCTTAGGATCTAGGTTACCCTTAATTACCTCTTAAAGTCCTATCTCCAAATACAGTCATACTGTGGGTTAGGGCTTCAACATGTGAATCTGAGGGACACAGCTCAATCCATAGCACCCCTACTCCTTTCCCAGCCATGTTTCCATCCCGACAGTCCCAGTGCTGACCAGGCTTGGCCCTCAGCCCACAGCAAAGCAGACCTTCTTCCTGACTCTGGGCCCTTGGAGCCAGCCAGGGATTGTATTATAACTCTGTTTTCTGGAAGGCGGCTCAGCCTTTATCCTCTCCAGCCGGATCTTGCCAAGGAGGGCAAGTGGAGCTTGGCTTGGAGCAGGCCCCTGGGAAAAGGGGACAAGCCAGGAAGAGGGAACCAGAGATAGAAAATGAGGGGGGGGGGCGGGGAGAGAAGGGAGAGTGTCACTCACATATCATTCATTCATTCACCAACTATGTGCTGAGCTCCCAGTTGAACAGGGGATGAGGCACCCCAGGGTTGACCAGGAGGTGGGGAAGAGCCTGCATGTGCCCCAGGAGAGATGCTCTGTCCTCCACAGCATCCGATTTGACAGCCGATGAACACTGAAGCGGGATATATTCCTGGTTCAGCTCACTCCCACTTGTGCATGCACGCACATGCACACACACACCTTCCATCTTCTGCATCAAGAGTGAGAAGCCTCTATAGTCAGCCAGATCTGGAAGCAGGAACCTGTGCCATGGACTAGCTGCCTGCTTTCAGGGCAAGTCACTCCTCTGGACATTGAGCCTCCATTTTCCCAACTGCAGTACCCACCCCATAAGATTATGGTTATGGGCCCTGGCCAGGTAGCTCAGTTGGTTAGAGTGTTGTCCCCATACTCCAAGGTTGTGGGTTTGATCCCCAGTCATGGCACATACAAAAATCAACCAATGAATGCATAATAATTGGAACAACAAATCAATGCCTCTGTCTCTCTCTTTCTCTCAAAGTAATAAAAATAAATAAATAAATTAAGGTCGTGGGAAGCCGGAACATACACTGGACATGAATGCACTCTGTGGCCTACACAGTACAAATGTTTGTTATGTGAAAGAGAGCACCACTAGCTTTCATTAAGCACCTAAGGTATATGCCAAGGACCATGCCCCTGGAACGGGAGCTCGGTGGGAAAAACGACTCACCTTGTTCACCACTGACTCCCCTGAAACAGTGCCTGGCACACATCAGGCCTCCTACGGTACGTATTTGTTAGGAGCTTTGCCATATGTTATCTCATTTAATCTTGACAGCACTACATAAGTACTGTTATTTATCCTCATCTGATGGCTGTGGAACTGTGGATTAGGTAATTAAGTCAATGTCCCAGTTTCCAACCATAATAAGTGGTGAAGTGAGATTGGAAACCAAGCAATCTGGACCCAAACCCATGGTGATGATGATAAAAATGATGACATTTGGAGCTTGTTAAGCCAGAGGTTTAGTCCCCTGCCTCCTCCATATGCACCAAACCCCTCTTCTCCCCTCAGGGATCAGGTTCCCCAGCCCACCCTGTGCCCACCTCAGACTGCTCAGGATGCTGACAAAATCACCATGCCACCCCCCCTGCCCCGCCACCCCATTTCCACCTAGAATCTTCCATCAGGACCTCCTTCCTTCCTCCCAAATGATAGGCCTTATTACTTAGTTTTCTCTTTCTGGTGCCAAAAGAATCCTGTTCCACTTGGCTGCCTGAAGACCCCCCTCTTGCCCCACTGGGAGGTAGTACAAAAAGAACATTGTCCTGAGTTCTAATCTGCTTCTACCACCAGTTTGTTTATGCCTTCAGGCAAGCAAGTCACAGACTCATGTAGGCCTCAGCTTCCCATCTGTGTAATGGTGAGCCCTGGTCTTCCCGGAAGTGACCTTTCCCGGTTCTCAGGCTAGAGCCATCTCCCTCTCTCTCCACACCCCCCCCCACACCCCACCCCCTCCAGCCAAGATACTGCCCTGCTCTCCCCAAAGCTTCCTATGTGGTCTCTCCTCCCTCCAACCTCCCACCCCAGAAATTCAGGATCTGCCTCCTGGCAGCGTCTGCTCTTCCCCCACTCTGGGCCTTCCCTCTACTGTGGCTTGTGCTGACCCTCTCTTCCTCTACCAGTGCCCAGAGTCCCCCACAGGCCACCAGAGTTCCCCCACAAGGCCACCATCTGCAAATAGCACCCCTGGAGGCTGGCCCCCAGTTTGCAGGGCTGTCTCCCCTCATTAGAGCCCCAAGAACATCCGCTGCAGGGGTTTACAAGGCCATTTGAGTTTTCAAGGCAACCCTCCCCACACCCAAAAGAAAAAGTTTCAAAACCTTTTAAGGTCCACTTACATATAAACCCTTCTGGGCCTGTTGCCTGGGACTTGGGACTCACCCACCCCTAAATTCGAAGAAAACTCTTCTGGGGAAGGTTTTTGTTTTCACCACAGCCTCTCCCTCATCCAGGGCTTTTGGAAGTGGGGGTGATCACAGGTCCTGGGAGCACAGTTCAGGCTGGCCTGGCCTGACCCTTCAGGCCGCCATCAGGCCAGGGGTCACCGAGCAGTCACATGTCACTTTGAATGAGAAGCCTTGAACTAAGGCTGAGAAATGAAGTTGGGAAACAGCTCAGCCAAAGGCAATTGGGCTTTTTTTCTTAGGCTTTCATAGCGGGGGGGCGGGGGAGGCGGGGGGGGGGCGGCTCTATTGTCCGACTACCCTTCCACGATGCTGGAAAATTGAATTTATTTCCTGAGCAGTCTGATCCAATTTCCCCTGGGTGGGGACGAGGTTGGACTCCCCTCCCTGCTGCTCCAACTAGAAGCTTCTGGCTCTACTCAGAGACTAGACCCTGAGCCCTGGCCCAGCCAGGCAGCACCCCACCCCCAATACGATCCTCCCTCAGGAAGCCCCCCCCCCTCCCACCCCTGCATGTGGGGGAAACTTTCTCAGGAGCTTCAAGTTTCCTTGTCCTTCTCACTCAGCAACCAGCTGTCTTGGCCTGTCTCCCACACACTCCAGCTTTCCGTGCCTGCCCCTCTGAGTCCCCCAGGCTCCCCATCTCTGTCTCTACCCTCCAGGGCTCCAGGGCGAGCCGATAGAGAGAAGTACAGCTGTAAAGCATTTGTGCTGGCCGCCAGGCTGGCGGGGGAGCCATCTGCAGCGCGGTAGCTGCCAGGCCTGAAATGACGAGAACCTTGGGCCTCAGCCCAGCTCCAGCCGGGCCCCAGCCCTTCCACCCCAACCCCCAGCCCAAGAACCTCTGTCTGCCAAGGCCAAGGAGGCCAGGGGTGAGGAGAATGACCTGGAGGCCACTCCAGGAGCCTGGGGGCTGGCACAGTCAGCCCCTACTTGGCACCCTGCCTCTGAGCATCGTGGTGGCGGTGGGGAGATTGTCCTAGGCTCCAGGACTGCCCACCCAAGCCCCCGGGAAAGGTTTGTCCTCAGCTGGTCCCCACACCACTGCCACCCTCCATGGTGAAAAGCTCCTCGCCACCTCCACTTCCCCTTAGTCTGTACCCCGCCACCCTCCCGGCGAAGGACTCGGAAGGAGCGGACTGCAGAGACAGACCTCCGACCACATCGGGCCCATCTGGTTCCCATCAGGAGAGCAGGTTCCCAGATCATGGAGGGCACATGGCGGGGAGGGGGAGGCCACAGCCTCATGGGCACCCCCAGAGCCCTCCCCTGAGTACAACCCCCTCCCATTTGGTCACCTTTCTCCTCTCAGATGGGCCTCACACACCTGGGCCTTATGCACAGCCACCAGAGGGCTAGGGGAGGCAGGGAAACCTAGCCTCACCTAGCGTGGGCCTGCTTTGAATAGGCGGTTAACATAAGAAACGTCCAAAGCTGTAAGAATTTTTGAGAGGTGTTTGTTTGTTTGTTTGTTTGTGGGGTTTTTTTGTTTTTTTTTAATGTATTTGAGCCAAACTGATGGCAATTGCCGAAAAGCAAAAGCAAAGCAAGGGGGGCGGGGTGTGGAATCTCTGGTATTGGATAAAAAATAAAACAAATAGACACTCCTTTTACATAGGTGGGTATAGCACAGTTAACACTGACAATTAACATGACAATGTGAGAAATGGCTCACCTGTCCAAGTTTCAAATGACGGACTAGGAAGCAGAAGCATGGCGAAAATGAAACTTTCAGTAACTCTCGAGAGCGGGTGCCCATTTTACAGGGACACACGTGGGCAAGGAGCCCAGCCCATTGATTTAGACCCTCCTCCGGTTCCTCATTGGCTGAGGACTATTTGGTCATCTGTTTCCTAATAGGTCGCCTTGGTCTTGCTGTCTCCCATTGGGTTATATTAAAAAAAATGGGCTGGGGCCTTCTCTGGTTGCCTCCACCTCTAAGGGAATCTTCCTAGGTGGACACAGGGAGGTACTGCTCATACCCTCCCCACCCCACATCCAGTTTGCTCTGCGGAAATGGCCTGGCCACGCGCTGCTCCTTTTCTATGAAGATAACTCAGAGGCATGTTTCTTACAATAATAATAGCAATGAGGGCACTGGTGGTGTCTGCTCAGGTGCCAAGGTTGTGCCTGGAGGGGTCGGGAGAAAAGGAAATTACTTTGATATTCCAAAGGCATGTTATCAGGTATGTAGATTAAAAAAAAGACAACAGGCTCAGTTCAGGTAAAGACTGATCTTCCTTGGGGGAAAATACTGGCCATGAACAGCTTTTAGTTAGGACATTCTCATTTCGGACCATCCTCTGTGGTGACTTTTGGTCTCTGAGTTTGTAAGGCTGCCATGCGGGCCTCCCCTGAGTTTCTCAGGGTTAGCATGTCGCCCCTTTTTTGTCCACACGTCTAAGCACAGACCCCAGACCTCTGTCGGTAGTTAGATGTCCAGACCACTGAGGAGAAAAGGGAAGCTGAAGGAACGCGGAGGGAGAAGAAGGCCTGCAGAGAGGGCGTCAGGGCAAGCGAAGGTCCTGGAAACCACCAGATCCCAGCAGCACCTTGTTATGAATGGGGTCCGAAACCCCCACTTCCTGACCTCGGCCCAGGCCCTGTTCACACGCTCTGCCCACTGGTCTTCACTCGATACATAGGCATTACCATCCCCACTTGACAGCTGGGAAAACGGAGGCTCTGGCCTCAGTGCAAGTCTCACCTGCCCAACCTCACCCAGCTGGTTAGCAATCACACCCAGCAGGTGTGATTCCAGAGTCTGAGCAGCCGGCTGCCCTCCAGGAAGTCAAGGCTGCCTCCGCAGCCCCATGTCCCAGGGCCCCCATCTTGCCTTCTCTGCTATCTCCAGGCTTGGACCAGGTGGGAGCCCGGTTCTGGAGAAATCTACTCTCCCTGACCAGGCCCTGCTCTGATTCCCCAACCCTCACCCTCCCAGACCCAAGCTCTATCTCCAGGCCCAGGGAAAAGGATACGCACCTGAAAATAAAAGCTTCCCTGGTCCTGGCTTAGCGCCAGAGTTCGAATCCTGGCTTTCAGTGACCTTGGCATCCAGGCCTCAACCTCCCCATCGATAAGACGGACTGAGTTGTCTAAAAGTGGGTTGAACAGCCCAGCTGGTGTGGGCGTGGCTTGGTGGTTAGGCGGCCACCTATGAACCAAGAGGTCACGGTTCCTTTCCAGGTCAATGTACCCTGGGTTTCCGGCTCAATCCTGTGGGGGGCATCAGTGATTCTCTCTCATCATTGCTGTTTCTATCTCTCTCCCTTCCTCTCTGAAATCAATAAAAATATTTTAAAAAATAAAATAAAAGTGGGTTTTTCGGTGAATCTGTGATTACCCAACCCCCATTCTTATCCTAAAGAAACCTAGAGACTTCTCTTTGGCCTGGTGGTCTTTACAAAGAGGGTTCTGACCCCAATTCAGAATTTAGAGCTGGCAAGGGGACCAAGGAGAACAGCCTCCCCCCCCCCCAACTGTCCCCCACCCCCCCCACCCACCCACCCGTGGAAGCAGCTGATCTCCGTTTCTGCCTGAGGGGACTTCACTGCCGCCTCTGCTGAAAGCAATTTGTCATGCCCTGAATTAAGTGGTTCCAAAACGGGTTTAATTTCAGTTTAATGGCTCTGTTTTTATGTGTAATTAAATACCATTGCATGGTGAAAATATGTTGTTTGCACTTCAGAGAGTGTGTAAGGGCCTGGGAAGCCAACCCCACCGGGTTTCTACTCCCAGGCCCCTCCAGCCCCCCCAGCACGCCCCCCCCAGCCTGGCTGGAATTGTCTAGGTTGTGGGGAAGGGGATTAGAGATCTGGGGGAGACAGGGGGGCCAGTGAGGACAGAGGCAGTCCTGGTGGTGCCTGCTGGCTCAGGAGAGCATGTTTCTAATTATCTGTAGCGCACACACACCCCTACTCCCTGACCCCAACCCTCCCCAACCCTGGGGCCTCAGACAGAGAAGGGATAGGTCACCCTGACAGTGAAGATCTAATTAGACCCTTGGCTGGCTGGAGTGGTGTCTGCTCCTTGGGGGTGTGCCCCAAAGTTCCCCATTGTCTCTCCTCTACTTACTGTTTCCATTAACTACCCCTCTCCCTTGACCCTTTCCCCTGACTCAGAAGCGGGAAGGGGGGGGGGCTCTCTTCCCCTCTTCCCTGGGACCACCCAACATTCCAGCCGCCAGCCTACCTCCCAGCTCCATCCAACCACATCGTCTTGACTTTCTTTAGGTCAGAGGTGACATTGACATAGGGGTCTAGAATGCAGGGGGCGTTTCTCTGGCTGGAAATGTTCCGGGGTCATTTACCACACAGCCATATCCCCCTCTCCCCCTCTCCCCCGCTCCTCCCTCAGGACGGGGCGGGGGCAAGCAGGCGCCCCAAGTCCTGCGTGCTTCAGAACATTCCTGGAGCAGCTTGGGGGAATCTGGCCCCGCGTGAGAGGAGAGGCTGGTCGGAGCAGCCTTTTCCTGGAAGGAGTTGGAGCCTTGGCAGTGGCCGGAACCTTGGGGCCCTGCTAGCTCCTAGCAGGGGCTGGGCGGCTTGGCCAGCTCTCCAGAGATTTCCCCACCTGAATCCAATACCAGAGTCAGTCCAAGGCTCCCTTTTTTTTCTTCATGCTCCCACCCTGCCTCTGGCCAATGGAAAACCCAGCCCCCAACCTCCCGCCGACATCAGGTCTGGATCGCCACTAACGAGCTGGGAAATGGAAACAAATGGCTGATGTGGCTCGGCACCTATGGCCTAGAGATCCTGGCAAGATTCCCCCATACCCCTGCTCCAAGCCACAGTGGGGGCGGGGGCGGGACAACATTTGGGGGAGGGGGAGCAGGAAGAGCACTGAGGGCTGTGGTTTTAAGTTTATCCAGGTATGGTGGCCCACCGGGACCACCATAATAGTTTGGTCCTGGCCATCTCCTCCTTTCGGTCTCTGCCAGCGATGCTGATGCCCTTGTGGCAACGCGAGTGACCATTTCAGGGTTTTTGGAATCTAGGGTGGGAGGGCCTGGTGCAAACTAGGCCAGCAAGTCCTCTCTGGAGCGCGCGTCTCCCCCGGCGACACTGCCCAAACCGCTCACTTTGCGCGGGAGAGTGTCCACGTGGACACTGAGCTGCCCTGTTTTCTTCTCTTTTTGACACCTACGACCTGGCTCCTGGATCGTGGGGGCGAGCGCCAGGCTTGGAGTGGGGGTGTTTCTGTGAGGTAGGGAACGCCCCCACCCAGGTGCACCTCCTCCGTTCTCTGATGCTAGACAGCTCCCTCCCAAGCCCTGCAGGGGACACCTAATGAGCGAGGCTCACTCCTTCACAGCCAGGAGGGAAGTACATATCTGAATTTCTCATTCCCTCTCTCCTCACCTCATACACATTCATTCAGATTCATAGAGCAGCCCACACAGGGACACACCACACAAATGCACTCATCCATACACACCCAGACCAGGTACATGTGCCCTGTAAAAGCCCACACTCTCACACTTCAGGTATCACTTTGCTGTATTCCAGCGGTTCTCAACCTGTGGGTCGCGACCCCTTTGAGGGTCAAATGACCCTTTCACAGGGGTCGCCTAAGACATCCTGCCTATCAGATATTTACATTGCAATTCATAACAGTAGCAAAACTACACACACACACACACACCATCAATATACATGTATCACAGAGGCACATCCCAGGCCACGTGTGCAGCTACTTCCCAAGCAGACGCTGCTTTTGCCGGAGGCCCATGAAAGGAAAAGGACCCCCCGCCACCCATGGCCAAGGGTGCGAGGCTGGAGCATTTAAAGAGATACTTTAGGGATCAAAAGAGAAACTTTTCCTGCGTTTGGTTTAGGGACCTAATACTTAATCGGCAGCCTAGACCCACCTCCTACCCCAACATGCCTTGGCCTTGGCCCCACAAGTAGGGGGGTCTCTGAAGAGTGGTCAGAGATCAACCCTCCGCTCTGTCACTTTGTTATCTCCCGCTGCCAGGGGCCGATGGTGCCTCAGGGAGACTAGAAGGCTGAGCTAAAGATAAGGGAGGACTGCAGCCCCAGACTCAAAATGCAGACAGCACAGGTGCCAGCACATCAGAGGCCAGTGAAGTCGAGAGCCTGGCGGCACCTCTGGAACTGGGGAGGGCCTAGGAATCCAGGAGCTGGCCAGACAGGAGGGTGCTCCCTGAGAGGCCAGACCAGACAGGAGGGTGCTCCCTGAGAGGCCAGACCAGACAGGAGGGTGCTCCCCCAGAATGCAGCAGCTCTGTGCAGGCTGAGGATCCCCAGGCTGCCTTTGAACTCCCAGAAAGGGACCTCCACCCAAGAAATCAGTGCCTGGCACAGAGGTCCGGGAGGGGAGGGACATTAGGAAATGCCCAGGAATCCAATCGTACCATGTGGGCACAAATTTGGGGGCTGCCACCAAAGGCCCACAGCCTGGTGTGCCCAAGACAGCAAGATCAAGGATGCCCCCACTCTTGACCCCTCGGCCCATCAGAATCCAATCTCAGCACAACCCCCAATCAGGAATCCAAGGATACAGAGCTGTGGAATGTGGTGGAAAGTTTACCCCTTTCCTAAGCTTCAGGGCAGTGCCTTCCCCGCCTCCAAAGTAATAAATCAGATTCAGAGGCAAACCCAACCTGCCTGATGCCCTAGGAAACGCCCCGGCCTCACATACCAGCTGCTCCCAGGAATAACTCTGGCCCAGCAGGGCTGTCCGGCTCCCTCCCTCCGTTTGGAAGCCAGTATTTCCCCACCAACAGAACAGACTTGGGGGACAGGGAGGCCCCTCAGGAAGAGGCTGCAGGGAGAGGATGGTGAATTGGCTGAGTCTTAGAATCCTTCTACCATGTAGGATAGGCCTCCCATCCCTGGTACACCCCTGTCTCTAATTGAAATAAAAAAGCAAAACACAATTGTACTGTTTTTTGTTTTGTTCTGTTTTGTTAAAAAAAAAAAAAAAAAAAGACATCATGGCCAACTGGTAGGTCCCTAAGTCTCCTTCCATCCAGCAAAGCCAGGAAATGCCCAGGGGGCAGGGTATAGGGGCGGGAGCTGTAGGGAAGGAGGTGTGGAGCCGGAGGCAGAGGCGCAGGCTGTGAGCCAGATGGAGTCATCCTGGTGGTCTTGTGGCTTTGATGACAAATGGAAGGAAACAGGACCCCAGGCAAGTCCCTCACTCCCGCCCAATCCCATTACGCTGGTCCTTGTCTCCATCACATTCCAATTACACATTCTTTCCTCCCACCCTGACTGCTCAGACAGGGGCCCCACCACCCCAGCCCCCTGTCTTGCAGGCCTTCCTAGGACCCTCTTCCCTACTCCACAGCAGGGATTCCACTGCCAGGCAATCAAGCAGATGGTATTACCCCAACCCCAAAGTAGGCTTGTCTCTGCAGGTCCTTGCCCTTGGAGGGCCTGGGGACGAAGAGAAGAGAAGCCTGGCAGCCCTTAGCTTTGCGAGTGGGTCTGGTCTCCTGACCTTTGAGCCATCTGTTACCCTACGCCTTCCCTGTGGCCTCCACTCTACCGCTAGATTGAGGGAGGGACAATGGTCAAGGTACATATCTACTTTCCTCCTCGGATTATGGGCATGGAAATTCTCTTCTCCCGTGGACTTGTGTTCACCTTGTAGGAGGTGTTCCCAACGTCCAAATCAGAGGAAGTCAGAGTTAGGGCGCCCCCACCCCGGGCTGAGAACTACAGCTGGCATGTAATATGTAGCCAGTAAATGTTTTTAGATGACTTGAATGAATAAAAGAATGAATGAATCCAGGGTCAATTTGGAAACACACCAGGGCTCCCCATTGCCACTCTGACCTCTTAGGCTATCTAAGCCCCAAGAGGACACCCCTAGGCTCCGGCTCACCCCAAGGGTACATCATGCTCATCAACGCACACACACACCACACATGCCGAGGAAAACTTCTGGGCCAGAGGAAGAGCCAGGACTCAGATCCAAGCTCCAGGTCAGCTCTGCAGCCTCCAGGGGGAGGGGGAGCAGGGGGCAGGGAGCCCCCTGCCTGCTGGTAGGGCTCACTCGCGGAAGCTGTCAGCCAACTGGTGGCAGTCCAGCTCCTCCTTCGGTTCCAGGCCCCCCGGAAGCTTCACTCCTGTCTTCCGGTCCACACACCAGCACTTGCCACGCTGCCCATCCAGGGCGGGGTGGCACTGTCAAGACAAGGGCATGAGAGGTCAGTCAGCTGAACCCCAATCCCAGCACGGTCCGGAAATCAGACAATTGCTCCATGACGGCCCCTGAGGCCAGAGGCTCTCTCATGAGCACAAATCTTATGAGCTTGCTGAAGTAGAGCGAGAACTTGGCCAAGAAGGAAAGGTCCAGAGAGTTTTAAAAGGCAGGGCCCTGAGGAAGCTCTATAGCCTTCCTAGGGGGGAATTGGATCATAAATTGGAATTGAAATAAAAAAGCAAAACAACACTTGTGCTGAGAATCCAATCTCAGCACAACCCCCAATGCCCCGCCCCTATACCTTTAGAGGTGAAGCTGGATTTGAAAGACTAAGGTACAGGCCAGAGATGTTTTGAGTGTGTTCTCATTAGGTTGGGACTTTTAAGAATGGGATTAAACCCCGGCTGGCGTGGTTCAGTGGTTGAGCATCAACCTATGAACCCGGAGGTCACGGGGTTCAATTCCCGGTCAGGGCACATGCCCAGGTTGCGGGCTCCATCCCTTGTTGGAGGCATGCGGGAGGCAGTCAATCAATGAATCTCTCATCATTGATGTTTCTATCTCTCTCTCCTCTCCTTCCTTTCTGAAATCAATAAAAATGTGTGTTTTTTTTTTTAAAAAAAAGAATGGGATTATGGGTAATAGTGGGCTCCAAGTTGAAGTTATGGTACCATCAGGATAAAGAATTGCAGTTGAATTGGGAATTATGACTAAAACTTGAGTTGGGTGAGACTCAGAGTCCAGGTCAGAAATAGAGTTTGGATAAAGATAGAGGTCAAAGTTAGAACAACTAAAGCAGTTGGGCTCAAGTTTGGGTCGGGATTAGAACAGGAAGCGGGGGTTGGGGGGTGGATAGGGAAGGCAGGGAGCAAAGGTGTATTTAAGAGTCGGGATTAAAGTTGAAGTGAAGGTTGTCTCAAGGGTCAGATTTAGTCTGGGGGATCAAGGGTCAAGGGTCAGAACTTTCAGTAGGAAAAATAATTGGGGAAAGAAAACCCATAGAAATGTCAACACGAAGAATGAAAGCTAATGTAAACTATGGGCTTTAGTTACTAATAATGTTATCAGTATTAGTTCCTCAATTATAACAAATGTACCACACTAATGTAAAATAGTAACAGGGGAAACTGGGTATGGGGGAGTAGATGCGAACTCTACACTTCCTGCTCAATTTTCTGTAAACCTAAACCTTCTCTAACAGAGTTTATGACCGTTTTGTTTCGTTAGGGGGAAAAAAGTTTTAAAATTGGGACCAAAATAATTGCTGCTGGGAAAAAAGGTTGGAGATAGGTTTGGCATTGGTCTAAGGGGGGGCCTCGTTGATTCCCAACTCATTGCACACCACTCATAACATCCTCAGGCCATGCTGGGATGTATAGACTCAGGGGCAGCCTTTCTTCTCCTAGCTAGGCCTCTGCTGGCTGCACGGCAACCCACTCTGAGGATTTATCACAGAGCGTGAAGTGTGAGAATGTGTATGTCTATGCCCACAAGGAGCTGGAGAAGGAGATCCAGGCCAGGGCTCCCCAGGGAACACCCAACACAAGGCACCCCAGTGCTCTGCCCAGATATACCCCACCCTTCCAGGTGGGCCCAACTCTGACAGGCCAGCCTTCTTGAACACCCCAGCTCCCTGGTGGCTTGTCAGAGGAACCCAGGGTATGAGGGACACAGAGGTTTCTGCGCTCACGTCTTCTCTTCTGCCCACCTCCTTCCTCTGCTTCCACCCGAAGCCCCTAACTCCAGCTGTCAGATCTGGCATCACCTCCATCCTGGCTGTACCCCAAGTGGTCTGGCTGCTCAACTTGGGGTAAGGGTCAGGCTGTTTCCTCCTTAACCCCTCATGACTTAGTCCCTCCATTTCCAGGGGAGACAGACATTTGATGACGAAGGAGAACTACTCACAGGAAGGGAGTAGGGTGAGTGAGAAAGTGATGGGAGGCAGAGGTTGGCAGGTGTGCCAGGTAAACCTCTCAGATTGTGAATCAAAAGGTGAAAATAGTCCTGGATGGGGAAGCAGGATAGTTCGTCTGCCATTAACTTGCTCTGTGACTTTGGGCCTCAGTCTCCTCATCCCAAAATGAGTGATGTGGGCAAAATGGGCTGAGATCCTAAAGCTGGGAGAAGGTTTGGGGAGGGTCCTAGGGGTTGGGGAGCCTCCCCCTTCCTGAGACACCTATCCTGGATGACCCCGTCTGATGCCCCTGGAGCTGAGGCCAGGGCCCAGCAGGAGACAGACGGGGACCCACCTGCTTGGGGTGGAAGTTGCCGTTGCGGTCGCAGTTGGGGATGGGGATGATGTAGAGGTCCTCGTGGGTGCGGCTCTGGGAGGCGGCCAGCCGCTCCAGGGCCCGGTGCAGCTCACTCTGGCAGGCTCCCTGGGGCTGGAGGAGAGAGAGAGGATGAAACTGCTCAGCAGAAGAGAAGAGGGGCAGGAGAACCAGGGATGGGGGTCATCTCAGGACTGAAGGCCTTGAAAGGAGGGTCAAAGCCCAGAGGTCAGGGTCAGGACCCAGTGAGGTGAAGGGCGTGGCTTGGGTTCTGAAGACACTGGTGGGATGAGCAGAGGGACATTGAAGACAGGATCTCGGGCCAAAGAGCTTCTAAAAAGGAGAGGTGTGAAGGGAAGGAACCCTGTGGGAAAGGAGCTGTAGAAACCTGTGGAGAAGGACTGGAAGGGGGTGATGTCTAAGCAGGAGGGATGAATGAAATCATGCAATCAACAACTTGTAAGATGCAGGCACGGAGCCATCAGAACCATCCGTCAGAAAGGACGTTTGCCAGACTCCGAAACAGGGTCCCAAGGCCCCCTGCTATGGCCAGCATTAACCCTTTCGAGATTGAGAAGGTCTGGGGTAGGGAATCCAAGAGAAGGACCAAGAAATGTCAGGAAGCTTGGGGCAACCATGAGTTACCAACCAGGATAGAAGTATTTCAGTATTTAAAAATCACTTCCACTGCACCAATATAGAGAACTACCCAGCAGGAATGGACTTTTAAGGAAAGGAATGAGGACTCTCTGGATCCTGACAGCATATACTGTACACCATAGGCATCCAAAGAATGTTTACTGGATGAACATAAGCTAGATGTGGTGGTGATGGTGGTGTGTGTGCCTGTGAACATGTGCATTTGAAGTCAGAGGTCCTCACCATAGGCCGGGCTTCTTCCCGGGGTGCCCCGATGACCTTCATCTTGCCCCCATTGGTGTTCCGGTCTCGAATTTTGGCAAAGTGCTTCTGCAGGCACTTGCGGTCATGGGCACTGCAGGGGCTGAAGCTGTTGTTGGGGTGGTCACCTTCATCCTTGTCTGCAATCAGGCCAAGATGGGGAGAGGTCAGCACGGGGAAAAGACCAAGCAGCACACCAACCCAGCCTCCCACCTGCTTTCTGCTTCTTGGGGGCGCTCCAGCCTGACACGGAAAGCTCAGGGGGTGGGGGGGTCTAGGAGCAGGAAAAAGTCAAAACAGCACCCCCATCTCCTTCCCACTCCCCTGGAACTCCGCAGGAGACTATTCTTGAAGTCCTTGACTTGCCCCTCACCCCACCCAATCCGGCCCTCAGATGAGTCACCAGCTGCAGCTGCCCAGTCGGGAGGTTCCCCTGGGCTCTGCTGAGAGGTCTGAGGCAGGCAGGGGGGCCCCCCCACCGGATCTTTTCTCCTCGGCAGCTCCTCCTACCACCCCCCTTCTCCATCTGCTCTCTCTTCCTGTCTCCTTTCCTGCTCTTTTCAGCGTCTGGCTGAGCCAGCCACAGGATCCCCAGGGCTGTCAGCCCTGCTGACCCTCTTCCAAATGGCCAGAATCAAAGTTTCCACGAGTGATGAGAAATCCAACCCAAGCTCTCCCCATTGGCTGGACAGGAGAAAAGTGGGAGTGGGTGTGTATGCCTGCATGTGCAAGTGTGTGTATACTTGTGTAATGCTCTGGGTGGCCCTGAGACCAAGAGAATACCTTCCACATTCCTTCAGTCCCCTACCCTTAGACTTCAGACCCCTCCCAAAGTCTGTATCTGTTACTCAGAGTAAGGGGCCCTGTGGATCTGGAGATGGGGGTGAAAAGGCTGGGCCTGCACCCCCTCCCTGGGATGTCCTGAAGACTCTATCTGAACTCAAGAAAAACCCAATTTGCAACTGCTGCTTCTCCCTCCGGGCAGCCAAATCCAGACTACAGGGCTGAGCTGGAGAAAGGGGTTGCAGATCAGAGCCTCCTCTGAAATGCTCGGCTTAGCCGCTCACTGCCGGCCTGAGTGCAAAGCCCCTGCCAGCATTCCAGATGTTGGCGGCCAGACAGAAGGTTACATCTGGTTTGTGTCAGGATTTCTTTTTTCCTGAGGAGTTAGCAGGTTCCTCCAAGTATGGCAGTGGTCCCAGAGCTGCCTCTGGGTCAAATGGTATTTTTCTGCCTGGCCAGAGTGAGTTGGGGGTAGAAGGGGGAAGTTAGCTCTTTTTATTCTCCTAGTCCTGGGAGTGTGGGGAGAAACATGCAGATAAAGGAAAACCAACAAGGAAGAATCGAGACCCTCAGAAAGTCTTTGTCAAGATTCCACACCAACGGTTATTTATAAAATTGAGTCATCAAGGATGGAAAGAAGGCTCTGTCACGAGTAGCGGGTTGGCTTAGAAAGAGGAATCGAAGGGAAGAAATAAATAGAGCAGAGATATACCCCGTCCTTCAGCATACTTAACGTCCCAAGGACAGTCCAGAGGGGACTCACTTGTAACACCAACTCGAGTTCCCTTCAAACCTGGAAAGGTGTTACTGTCTTTCCTTTGAGTGTGTTTTCATGGCCATAAAGGAAAGGGCTGCTCTGCAGTGACCCTTATTCCGCTTGGTAAATGGGCAGAATGTTCTTGGGTTCAAGGAGTAAGGAAGAGTTTTCTATGAACGGGGCTGTCTCAGGAGGTAGAGAGCCCCACGGTACGAAGGTGTGGAGCGTCCGAGGGGTTGAGGCCTCAAGAATCTAGAGACATCTGGAGGAGAAGTTCAACTGCAACCAGGCTTTCCAATGTTGAAGTTCTATGAGTCGAAGTCCACAAATGACCAAAGCTTGAGGGATTATTAGTGGACATTTGAAAATGTGTATACCTTAACTTGAGCGGTATCATTCAGGACAACTGGGTCTACTCACTGAAATCTGGGGCTGCGTGGAGCCTAGAAGCATAGCTTATGCTCTTGCGTTGGGAGGGCCCCATGTCACATAGAGGTTACCTGGGGAAGAAGAGCAGGCAGCATGCCTGGCCTCCCCATTTTTTGTTTCCCCACCACCCAGCACACGTGTGCCTAGCTTGTGTGTAAGCTTAGAGAAGAACACACCAAGACAGGGAGAGTAGCTCCCTAGTGTCTCTCATGGGGACATAGGTGCCTGGACTATGTCCATATCTGCCCACTCAGACACAGAGAGGCCAGGACTCAAGAATTACAAACATATACAAACAATCACATGTCCAGACACACACTTGTCCACGTGTGCACACCTACGTGCACTCAGGGCACTCTGACCCAGCCTGGGCAGACACAGACCTAGGGCAGGACGCCCTGGCTATACCCTAGCGTGTTGACTTTCCATTTAATCTGTAACTTTTCCTTGTCCAGCACACCAAGTACCCACCCCAAGGCACCTGGCTTGGGAGGGTGTCAGAGCATTGAGTCTCTGAAAAACATTAACTGAACCATCCCACCTCCAAAACTGGCCACCTGGTGCTGCTCACCCAGGTGGTGCCATCTGGAAAACCCCAATCCTGGTGGGCTCCCCTCCGAGCAGGGGCTGGAGTCAGACCTAGCCCCCTGAAAGATCTGACCTTCTGATTCCAAAAGGCTGGTTTGGGAGATGGGGCTTCCAAGGTAGCCTACATCATCTCCTCCAGCCCCTGCTTGGACCGAGGCCAATGACACGCAGCCACCGGGGAAACCTTGGTTTTTGCTCAGGCAACAGAGGAAGGGAAGGCACCCAGAGAAAGAAGAGGCTTCACAGCTTTGGCACTGGCTGCAAAGTTCATGGTCAAAGCTAGAAGATTTCTTCTTTCTTGCTGCCTGATTTCATCCCCATGATTCCTCCTCAACTCCAGCCCCTGCCCCACTCAAGATATCCAGCGTGAGACTGTGAGGTGGGTGGGTTCCAGGCATGCCCTGGAAGGTCGCCCACCTGCCCTGGAAGACCTTTTCCTTCTTCCCCTGAACTCTGGCTGGAGAAGTCAAGACCACCATGTTGGGTACCAGACCCTTTCTTGGAGTTCTGGCTCAAAGGGTGTCTCCCTCACTGTTGTGACACACTGCTGGCCTCAAGAATCAGAGACAAGGACAGCTGGCCTGTTCCTCCCGTGTTTACAGCAGGAAAAGGCATCAAAGCCTGCCCTGCCTCTCAACTCCTCTGCATGTCCCCCAGCTTTAGTCCGTTGCCTACTGTCCCCCAAAATCCCAACATCAGAGGAGGATTTAAGCTTCAAGTTAAATCCATTCAGCATCCTTTTCATCACCATCTTCATCACTGCTCCACTTTACTGAGCTCTTACTCCATGCTAGACATCCCACCCTGTGATGCAGGTTCTATTGAAGACTGGGTGGAAGAGAAGGAGGAGAGATTTATCTCTACAGCTCCTATGTCTTTAAACAGAAAGACTCCTGGTACCCAAGGCACCAATAATTCTCACTTTCCCAATACTAAAAAAAAGTAATCATATTTAGCAGCTGTGCTCCTCCTTCCTCCCTCCCACAGAGGCACAGAAATTCTGGGAAGGCCCTGTTCCCATGACACGACTGGATTCCCAGTACTGAAGTAGGGGGGGACAGTATTTGCTGTGTTGACTAAAAATTAACCTGGCCTGCATGTTCCCTAACCCTGTCCCGGAGGACCTCCCCAGTCCAAACGTCGATGCCACTGTCCACTCGCCCAGATTCTATGAATCCAGGGTCAGCACACTTATGCAGAATTGTGGATTTCTGACGCACATGTCCACCCCATCCCCACTTCTGGTGGCCTGAGTGGTGTTAATCCACAACCTGTTGTGGTTCAAAAAGCTAGGACAGGAAGGTGGGGGAGCCTAGAGATGGAGGGGGGGTCTGCCCCTGGGGCAAATAGTAGGCAATTGGGCCACAGCAGTTCAGGGGAGGGGGCATGCCATATGGCTGCCCTCCCTCAGTCACTTGCTGAAGCTCAGCCCCAAGAGGAAAAGGCAGAGAGAAGAGGCTTAGGTCCCCAAGCCTTGGGACCTAGGAGGGACAGTGGCCTATTGTCACTGGGAAGCTAAAGAGAATAGTAGAGACAGGGGCCAAGCCCTGGACACTGTCTCACCAGAGACCTTGCAGGGCTACTGCACAACTCTAGGGGGCGCCTTTCACGTGGTGCTGTGCAGCCCAGGTTGTGGCAGAGGGTTCTTCTGTGATGGCTGGAAAGTAAGAGGGCAGGGACACAGCTTGCCAAGAAGGTGCCTAGTTTCCCCAGGGTCCCCCTGACTTAGCCTTTCCCTCTCCAGATAGTGCATGCACTGCATGGGTGGAGGACAGGCAAGGAAGGAGGGGTGAGGGGTGTTAGAGACCCAGGCCCTGTAATCCAAAGGGGACCTAAAGCCACCCTTGGAGGTGGGTTTGCATGATACCCACAGGACAATTACACTGTTCATGCTCTCCAAAGCTCCAGGAAAATGGATTTTTCTCCACTACAGGATGGGGTGTTCCTTCCCAGCCAAGGAAAATGGGTGCCCAAGACCCTCTGAGGGTTCTTCTGCCGCATATTCAAGTTGGTGAGAGAGGAGGAGGCTACCAACCATCCTAACTGGTTGCCAGATAACCGTGGTGGAGGAGGGAGATACAAAGAGAATGTGGTCCTGTTATACTCAGGGAGCCCAAGGGCTCAGCCCTCACTCCTAGTCTGGTCTGGTACCAGTACCCCTCCTCTCCCACTGCCCCCATGATCAGCGACTTACTCCCCGAGGACTGCCCCCCTTCCCAGATGTGCTGGGTGTCAGGCTGGCATTTCTCCTAGAATGTTTTCTGCTGACCCATCTCTTGTTGCCCAGGGGCAGGAAGAGCAGGGAGGCCTGAAGCCCCGACCCCTGGGGTCCACCTCCTTCCTGTTTTCCCTGCATCCTGCTCTCCTCCAGCTAACAAGCTGCAGAGGATTGAGGAAGTGGAGCAGTCTGGGACCCAGGGCAGGAAGCTTGGGGCCAGAGTCCCAGCATCCGGACCGTAACAATGGAAGCTTCAAGCACCAGGAAAAGAGACAGACAGAGAGGCACAGGGAACAAGGGACAAAAGCAGACCCAAGGAAAGGCAGGCAGAGAGAGAGAGATTCCAAAAGTAACAGAAAGACAGGAACAAAGAAACAGCGACACAGAAAGAGACTGCTGTGGCCCAGTTGCCTACTGTTTGCCCCTGGGGCAGAAACAGAAAAGGGTAATAAGACAGAGAAAGAGAAAGAAACTGATGGTGGGCAGAAGGTATTGGGGAAAGGAGAACTCCAGAACGTTGCTTGTGGAACTAGAGGCTGAAAGACACAGCAGGAAAGAACAAAGAGAAAGAAGGAAAGAGACTGAGAAAGATTAGAAGGAGCAACTGAGAGGCTCACGGAGACATGGAAAAGAGAAAGGATAAGAAAGAGTTTAAGGCAAAGGGCCTTCTAAGTCTGTCTCCCTCTCTCTCTTCTTGACTCTCTAGCCCACACCCGTTAGGTTTCTGCAGCTCTGGGCTGGGAGCCCAGACTTGCTTCTTTCTGCCACCTCAAATGGCACCTGCCAAGAGAAAAAAGAGGGATGCCTGTGTACGGGGGCAAGAGGAGGTGCCCAGGCCCCGTAGAGAGACCCCTGTCTTCCCAGTACCCCCCAAACGGCTAGGTGAGCTGGCCTGGGGCTTTGGGGAAGGGCGACTCTGCTGCCCCTCACCACCAAAGCCCCTCTCAGATGCATGCCCCCGTCCTCCCACCTCAATGTCAAAAGTCCAAGCTCTGGCTTTTCAGACCCCTGGGGTTTTCACCTGTGGTGAGGGGATCAGCAACAGGAAGCTCCCCTCCCCCCCACCCCCATCCTCCAGTTATCTGGCTCACTTGCAGGCTGTGGGCTGGCCCGGGTCACTTAATTTTCCACTCTTGCACCAGCAGCCAAGACTACTCTTCCCAAGTAGGCATCCTTGGGAGGTTTGAGATGGAGGGATGGGGCAGAGTCCTCCCTGACAGTGGCAACAGGCTGTTAGAGACTGGGTAGCAGTTGGCTTGGCTGAGCCTGTCCCATGCCAGGAGGGCCCTGCCACATACCTGCCTTCTCCTCATCTCACAGGGGATTTTCAAGGACCTCCCGGGCCAGCCCTATTGGGAAAGGGGCTTCTGGGAGGGCCGCACACCAGGAGGACGTGCAAGGGCAGAGGCACCTTACCAGTGGGCTGCACGCTTTCCTGGATGGCCTCGATCTCCGCCAGTTCCATGCACACGCCTTGCCCGTGCATCAGTGTGTGCAGGGGCTTCTCCACTCCCCGGGGAGGGTAGCAGCGCAGGCCCGAGCCGCAGCGGGGGGTGTACACCCCGCAGGGCATCCCCTTGCCCAGAGCGCAAGTGGCACAGCAGCCGCAGCCGGGCTCACGCACCAGCTCCTCGCAGCCCACGGGGGGGCGGCAGCGAGCCAGCTTCTCCTCGGAGCAGGGCGGGCAGTGGATGGCTTCGTCTCCCAGGCTCGGCCCGGGCCAGGCGGCCAGCAGCAGCGCGGCCACGAGGCAAAGAGGCAGCATGATCGGGCGAGGACGGGGCGCTGGCGCCAGGTGCGGGCGGGGAGCGCGGGCGCGCGGGCTGGCAGCAGGAGGCACACGGAAGCAGCGCCCGGCGGGCCTGAAGGACCGGATCGGGAGAGCGTGGGGAGATGAGGCGGCCCCGCTAGGAGACAGAGAAAGAGCCAGGGAAGTTAGCAAGCGGGCTGGAGAGGAGCGATCCTGGCCACCGAGGCGCTGCGCCGCATCCTCGGCCGGGTCCAGAAGGCGGGGGGTAAGGGACAGAGCGGCGGCCCGGGACGGCTACCCCGGACTTTATAGCAGCCTGTGGCCACACCCCCAGCGCCTTCCCAGAGGTGGGGGATCAGGCTAGGGAGGGAGGGAGAGGGGGAGCGGGAGACGCAGCCGTTAGGGGGAGGGGGCGCTCTCCTGAGTCCCCGCCGCCGCCTGGGCTACAGCAGAAAGTCCTTTCTGCCCAAGAAGGAAGCAGCGCCGTTTGGAAGCCCTGATAGGCGCCGCCGAGAGCGCTGCAGAACCAGAGCCCGGGAGGGGAGAGGAGGGAGTTGGAGAAGCGAAGAGGCTACTCCTTGGCCCCCTCCCCCAACCTTGGAGGATTCATCCCGACCCACGAAGGTGGCCCCAGGCCCCCCACTGAGAGCACAACCTTGGACTCCGACTCCGAGTGGGCTCCGCGGATTCAGTCTCCCTGGCCAGTCCTTTCCACCCTACCCCAGTGCTTCCAGTCTCAACCAGTCGGGTGAGGTGGCGGGAGAAGTATAGGTACACAACGAGGGGCCTAGAAGGGCCTCATGGACCTAAGACTCTCTTCACACTTGCCCCTTCCAACCCCCTTCCTCTCCCAGTCTCCCAAGGTTCATGTGGGCCCTGGTCCCCTCTGCCTTGCCCAGTGGAATCACTGAACTGGGGAGGGCGGTGCCCACCCTCTTCCTCCCTCCCGGATATTTGCTTTTACTGCCCAGACCCACTCCTGGGGGAGGCGGGGGGAGAGTGGCTTGGGAGAGTGCCACTCTGCGTGCATACAAATTGTGCAACGCACACCTCCAGAGGGCACCATTTCTCTTGTAGTCTCTGTAGAATTGTATAGGGTTTTGAGGAAGGGGTGCCTTTTTCTCATTCCAGTGTTGCTATTTGGGGTTGGCTAGGCCCTTTGTGAGATCCTGTTGATGCCTGCATCCTTCACCCTTGCCTCAATCCTGCTGATTGGGAGGTCCGCCAGGGTAACATCTGGAGCAGGGACCCATCTTCCAGGTTCTCTCTCAGGCCCCCTAGTACTTCCCCCATCCTCCCCCCGGGCAAACGCTTCTGCTCTCCTGGAGCTGGCTCCTGTCCAGGCATAATTGGTGACCCACTGTGGATTTTTTTTTTTCTTTGCCTAGAAAGCTGCAGGGCAGCCAAGCTGAAATGCAAATCAAAGACCCTCTTCCTGCTTCCTCTCCCAGAACAGGGGTCTTTCAGTCTCTCGGGGATTGCGCCCTCTCCTACTTTGTGCAAGTGCAGACTGTACAGGTGATAGGAGGAAGAGAGGGACTGGAAGCTGGAACTGTAGGGACAGAACCAAAAGTTGCAAACTGACGGCACCTACTGGCAACCATCAAGACTGCAGAAGGCCTGGCGAGTTCTGGCCTGGGACAAGAGCCTAGGATGTTCAATTGTAACTGAAAAATAAAAATTTTAAATAATAATTTTAAAAAGCCCTAGCTGGTTTGGCTCAGTGGATAGAGCGTCGGTCTATGAATTGAAGGGTCCCAGGTTTAATTTCGGTCAAGGGCACATGCCTGGGTTGCAGGCTGAATCCCCAGTTGGGGGTGTGCAGGAGGCAGCTGATCGATGTTTCTCTCCCATCAATGTTTCTGACTCTCTATCCCTCTCCTTTCCTCTCTGTAAAAAATCAATAAAATATATTTAAAAAAAAAAAAAAAAAAGGTTCTAGGATTGTCTCCATGCCATTTCACAGACCAACTGGGGTCTCTTGTGTCCCAGAGCCAGGTCCCTCAAGTCCTGGGGGAAGCCCAGCCTTTCCCTGATTCAGAAAATTGCCCTAAGGCCTGTTCCCTTCCCACATTATACTGGGCCCAGTTCTGCCATCAGCTTATTGCATGAACTTGGACACCAGCCTCATGGAGCTTGAAAGGCCTGTAAAATGAAGCTAGGCCACTTCCACTTATCCTACCTCTTAAGCTCTTATGAGAATAAAACGGGACTGGAAGGGATGGTTCTGATCGCAATGCCAGACTTGTCCTCTAGACAGCAAAGGTCCTGGGGAAGATAGCGTTGCAGAACATGGAGGAAGGCGTGCCGGAGAGACTGGAGTGAGCCAAAAGAAATGCCTGGGGATGAAGCATGAGTGTAGATGAGTGTGGGAAACTAGAAAGGTTTCAGGTGAGACAGATGTTCACACCTCTACCCCAGCACCACCCCTCAATCCATCCTCTGATGCCCCCCTATCACTGTCTGGGATAATTCCAAGGAGGCAGGAAAATGGACATGAGACCTTCCAATCACCTCCCATCATTCATGCAACACATATTTATGAAACAGCTATTGTGCACGGACTTTGTGCTATATTCAGGATGTACAGGGGATTCAGAGATGGCTGAGATCACTCTTTGCTCTCAAGGAGCTCACTGCCTAGTGAAGGGAGACAGGTATATAAATAAAATAAGTCTAAGAAGTATGCAGGTGCCCTGGGGCCATTTCTTTTTCTTATTTTTTTAACATATATTTTATTGATTTTTTTACAGAGAGGAAGGGAGAGAGATAGAGAGTTAGAAACATCGATGAGAGAGAAATCTCGATCAGCTGCCTCCTGCACACTCCCCACTGGGTATGTGCCTGCAACCAAGGCACATGCCCCCGACCGGAATCAAACCCGCGACCCTTGAGTCCGCAGGCCAACGCTCCATCCACTGAGCCAAACCGGCCAGGGCATCCCTGGGGGCATTTCTATGGGACACGATGGGGACCCAGAGGCACAAGTGGTTAGTTCTACATCCAGGACATGGAAAGACTTCATGGAAGAGGTGAACGTGAGCCAAGGTTACATGGGTTTCCATGTTAGCATAAGGTGGCCTGGATTCTAATCCCAGCTTTGCCACTGGACTCACTGGGGAACATGAAAGGAGCTACTCAAGCTCTCTGAGCATCACAACCCTAACCTGGAAGATGGGACTAGCAATAAGAAAGAAAGAAGGGCGGAGAGGGGAGAGAAATAGCGGCCTGTGCAGAGTACCCAGCACACAGTAGGCGCTGCATGTTTATTCCCTCCTCCCCCTCTCTTCTGGAAACTCCAACTTCTCCACAAGCTGGACATCCCTTGGTAGCAGGGCTTGTGCCTCTCCCCTGGACTGGAGGACTGGTTTAGTGTCTCCCTCCCCGCTCCCAGGCCTGCTGGTGTCTGGGGAGATATTGTATACAAGGGCCATGGGATTTGGAGTCACGGGACCTAGGTTCAAGGTACGCATGCTGGACATGGTCTGAGTGCTTCACTCATATGTACTTCACAACAACCTCGTGGAGCAAGTGCTTTTTAAGATAGAGAAACTGAGACACAGAGAGGTATGTAAGTTAACTCAAGGTCACACAGCAAGTAAGTGGAAGAGCAGAGATATGAACCCAGGCAGTCTGTATGATTAACCTCTATGTTTCACTGCCTTCCAAAATAGCTGTCATAAGCATTCCAAACAAATGCCAAGGACGAAAGACTATGGTACGGAGTGCAAGCTGGCTGTGGGGGGTCAGAGCAGAGGTAGCATTAGCGTGAGAACTGGGTCCCAGGCCTCCCCATAACTTTGGCTTCCCAGCCCCTCTCTGGCTTCCCTGGACTGCCCCCTGTGCCCACACTGAGTAGGGATCTCAGCTTCCCTCCATGTCAGCTGATGTGTAGGCCCCAGGTATGGCATCCTCCACAGTCACCCCAGGTGTGTGGGCTGGACAGTGACACATTAGTACGGCTGCCTCCTTGGCCGGTAGGGCCCCACTCTTGGAGAGACCATATCAGGAGAGAGGATTTCCACAGAGACCTATAGAAGAGGTCTGGTCCAGAGGACAGAGCCTGAGTCCTTCCCTTAAGACATTCAGCTCAAGAAGTGGACACCCAGGCCAGGGAAGGGTGGGGAGAGGATAGCCCATCTGCAGTTGAGTTGGCCAGGATCCAGTTTCGTATCTCTAGTCCCGCCAGCTCTGCTCCTCGCCAGCTTCCCCTTCCTGAGCTTCCGTCTTGCCATCCGTAAAACAGGGGATTCCACCCCCAGGTATACACCCAATAGAAATGTGTGTGTGTGTATATTTAAAAACAGGCAAAACTAATTTATGATTTTAGAAGTCAGTATAAAGGTTACTCTTGAGGAAAAGGGTGGGATTCATTCCTGAAAGGGGTCTTATGAGGTACAGGTAATGTTTAGTATTTAGTTACATAGCATATTCACTAAGTGAACATTCATTAAGCTAAATATTACTTATTTCTGCACTTTTCTGTAGGTTATACTTTAATTTTTTTAAAGAAAAAACTTTTTGGTTTATTTTTTTAACGAGTTCTGGCTCTCATGCTTGCTCTCAAGTCAGCCTGCCTGGACTGGACTCCTTCCTGGCAGTAGATTTAGGACAGGTTAGCACACTCCCTGTGCCTGAGTATCGTCCTCTTTCATTTGTGACTATTATATAGGATGCCTGTAATGATTAAATGAATGAATCTGTATAACATGCTTACAATGATCCCTGCTACATATTAAGTGCCCAATAAGTGTTAGTTACTAGCCGTAATCAGAAAAGCGAGATTAACAGCCTGGAGCCAAAATGCCTGTACTGAATTCTGGATTTGCCATTTACTAGCTCTGTGACTTTAGCCAAGTGACATCCCCCCTCTTATCCTTACATGCCCTCGGTTGTAAAAGAGGGATAATGCCGCCCTGGCCAGTTTACTCTGTGGTTAGAGTGTCGGCCCGCAGACCGAAGGGTCTCGGGCTCAATTCCCAGTCAAGGGCATCTACCTCGGTTGCAGGCTTGATCCCTGGCCCCGTCGGGGCATGTGCAGGAGGCAACCAATTGATGTGTCTCTCACACCAATGTGTTGTCTCTCTCACCCTCCCCCTCTTCTCCACTCTCTCTAAAAAAGAAAAAAAAAATCAATGGAAAAAATATCCTCTGGTGAGGATTTAAAATAAATAAATAATAAATAAAAGAGGGATAATGCCAGCTCAGTCTGATAGGGCTGTCTGAGAAACTACAGAGACCACGTGTGTAAAGCACTCAGCACAGTGCCTGGCACAGAGTAAGGCTCAATACACATTAGTCATTATGATTACTGATCACCATGGTAACTCTATAAATACACTTTTAGGTGGGACTCCAGGTTGTAAAAAGACTGGCTTCAGGTCACAAGCGACTGTAATTTAAACCCATTTGTGGGAAGACACAGAGCCTGTGCCCGAGCCCCAACTGGCACACCTACCAACCCAGCAGGGTCTTATCCTGGGAGGTTTGCCCAAACGCAGACAGTGCCTCTTCCTCCCGCCAGGCTACCCTTGTCAGGATTCTGTGTACCGAGAGGCCATTGTACCCTCCCTGCCTGCCCAGCTCTCGTTGTGGGAAGAGAAGGTCAAAGAGAGAAGCCACAGTGCCCCCAGCTTGTCGTGCCAAGGGGCCTCTTGTACTGCTCTCCAAAGGAGTAGGGGCAGTCCTCAAGATAGCTGGTGAGGGCTGGGGGGAATGTGAAGGCAAAGGGACAGGGCTGAGTGGGCCCAGGAACAAGGCCCATTCCAGGAGCCCCTAATCCACATAGCCCCCATTCTCTTCTCTCCTGAAGCCTAGATTCTTCCCATCCTGCCCCCCCCCCCCCGCAGCACTTGTGGTTTCCAGAGGCTTGATGCTTGCAGTCTGTTCCTCACCCCGACCCCGTCATGATCATCTAAAGAGCAGCGGAGGCTGGCCCCAAGCCAGGGGAGAGCCAGCAGCCACAACTGGGAAGAGCTTTGCCCTTAGGTCGGGGTACACAGGCTGTGGAGCAGAGGGCTCTTACATTCAGAGCCAAGGAGTCAAATCCCAGCTCTGCCCTGATTAATCATGCACCGTGGGCTTGTATATTCACCATGACGGACCTCAGTTTCTTCATCTCTAAATTGGGGATGCCAGTATCTACTTCACTCTGTTAAGGAGAATCAAATGAGCCATATAACTGGAAGGACATATATCCCAGAAAGCAGGTCACAAATTGTAACCTTTTCTGACTCTAAAATTCTACAATAATTTGAGGTGGAAATAAAGAGAGAAGAGGAGAGGATACTAGCAAAGCGAAGGTCAAGAGAGGAAGAGACGAAACATGGGACACGCAGAGAGATGGAAAGGAAGAGAAGACGGATAGATATGAAATAAAGGACTTGGAAAAATAGGAGAGATTTACAGACGGAACATGAAACCAAAGCTCCCGTCCAGTCTCCCCCTATGTATTCATTCTTTAGAGGAAGAAATGAGGCAGTAACTGCCAAGCTGGACCAGGTCCCAGAGCCTGCATCTGCCCACCAGGCCTGCTCCCAGCAGCATCCAAGGGCCCTCTGAAGGCAATGGACTGGAGGATGGGTCTCTGCAGCTCCAGTTATCCTCTTCCCCAGATCAGACCCCTGGGTTCCCAGGCCAAGGTCAGACCCCTGGGTTCCCAGGCCAAGGTCAGACCCCTGGGTTCCCAGGCCAAGGTCAGAGCTGGGGAAGCAGCTAGCTACCAGGAAGGCCAGTCCCCTCCCCTACTCCCACCAGGACTCATTAAGGAATGGGAGCTCTCCCCAGGCTCTGGCAGGTCACACAGACACCTGAGCCTCTACTCAGGTTCTCTCCACCAGCAAATAAGTAAGCAAACGTAGGGTGAGGAAGGGGAGGGGCTAGAGCCCAGAGATGAGATCACCAGGGAAACGGATGGATGCAGGTAGAGGCACACAGCATCCCACTCCAGCCCATTCCTTTGTTTCTGGAACCCACCCTAATGCTTCCTTCAATTCTGACACCAATTCGGATGGCGGAAAGCCCTGATGTGTGGGTTTCCCAACACTATCATGTGATTCTCCAACACCAGCTGGTGTCCTACAATTTAACTCAGTTCTGACACTAACTCCCTGGAGTTGCCATCAGATTCCACAGGTTTAGGGCTCAGTCCTACAAGACTGCCTCCTCCCCCACACACACTCCCTTCAGATGCCAGTCCAACGGCCAGGTTGTCACCTGGGCTTCTGACTGACCTGCTATCATTGGGAGGTTCCAGTGACCCCTTCCTTGGGTTCTATTAATTTGCTAGAGTGGCTAAGAGAAACATGTTATTTACTAGATTATTGGTTTATTGTAAAAGGATGTAACTCAGGAACAGCCAGGTGGAAGAGTGCCAGAGGACTCTCTCAAGATACGGGGAAAGGGCACAGAACTTCCCTGCCCTCTCCCCGTGAGCCACTCTCCCTGCACCTCCAACCCAGTAGCTCTCCGAACCTGTCCTTTTGCAGTTTTACGGGCCTTCAGTACATAGGCATGATTGATTAAATCACTGGCTATTGGTGACTGAACTCAATCTCCAGACCCTCTCCCTTCCTGGAGATCGGAAATCGATGGGTGAGGCCAAAATTCCAACCGACTAATCTCTTGATGGGTTCCCTTGGCAACCAGCCCCCATCCTTAATTACCTAAGGGCTTTCCAAAACTCACCTCCTTAACATAACAAAAGACACCTTCACGGCATTCACCACTTAGGAAATTCCAAGGGTTTTAGGAGCGCTGTGCCAGGAATGTGGAAGAATACTAAATATGTTTCTTATTATAAATCCCAACATCACAACTCCCAAGGAGCTTATCTGGGATTTCTTCCCATTTCAGAGCTGGATACACAGTGACAGGTTCTGGTAACCCCATTCCTCACACCACATTAGGGGACATTACTGGCTTCTCTCTCTCTCTTAGGCCAGTTTGATGTCCCATTGCAGTCACCTGCAGCTACACCTCTCTCTCTGGAACTAGTTCTAATCTCTCTCTTCCATGGCAATCCAACCCTGCTCTTCGCCCACCTTCTGGGTCTGCCTGCCCTGCTGGGCCTCCTGAATGTCACATAAATGCCATTCTGGGTAAGGAATTTAAGGGACTTTGGGACTCTCTGGGGTGGCAGTGGAAATGGGTTGGGGGAACAGAAGGAAGACTGAAGAGTTGGAATGAGACAGAAAGCCCTTCCGTCTTGGTTTGTATCTCTCCTGCATACCTTGTCTGCTCCAACAGGGAGAACAAGGGAAGAGGAGGACCCCAGGACTGAGCCCCTGGCTCTGGGACTTGTGGGGGATCCCGGGAGCCCCAGGGATCCCTGGCCTCTCAGCTCACCAGCCTCACCTTTGGAAGGAGCAGTCAGACCAGAGGTGAGGGGTGGATGCTGTGATGTTGGTGGGAAGTTGATGGTAAGTGAATGTTGGGTGGCCCTCGCTGGTTTGGCTCAGTGGATAAAGCTACGACCTGCGGACTGAAGGGTCCCAGGTTCTATTCTGGTCAAGGGCACGTGCCCGGATTGTGGGCTCGATCCCCAGTAGGGGGCGTGCAGGAGGGATGGGTCAATGATTCTCATCATTGATGTTTCTCTCTCTCCCTTCCTCTCTGAAATCAGTAAAAATATATTTTTAAAAAACTATTTAAATGTTGGCTGGATGAATGGGTGAATGATGAGTGGATGACATCAGGATAGCATTCTTTGGGGAGAAGGGTAGTTGAGGGTCCTCTGAGCCAGGGGTCTGGGGTAAAGGTGGCAACAGGAGTCTCAAACTAAGAACCCAGATTCCTCCTGAGGCAACTTCTATATCTATATTTAAGCACTGCAGGTTCCCCCAGGATATTGAAAATCTTTCTCTTTTAGAAGAAGAAAAAAAAGCATTAAATCCGAATGGTCAGGCCAGCCTGAGGAAAATTCCTGCTTCCTGATACTTGTTCGCCTACTAGTCCAAATGCCTTACATTGACTTCATGTAACCCTCATACAACTTTGAGGAAATACTATTATTTTAATCCTCCCCCCCACCCTCCCCCCCCCTTTAAGCAGAGGAAACAAAAGCATCATGAAGCCACCTCCATCCAGATCACATCACTGGCCAATTACCCAGCTCGGACTGAAACTCAGGGAACGCTGATTGGAAGGAGGTGGGTGGCTCAGGTGGAATTAGTAGTCATGCAAATTGTGCGGTTATCTTTTCTAGCATCTTGTAAGGGCAACAGCTTTTAATTTTTTTTTTTTTTATCCTTTTCACATTGTGGATTGACAGGAAAGAAGAAATTCACCCAAATACTTTTATATCAGAGTAATAAAAAACAAAAACAACTCTGGTCTTCGACATTTCCACTGCAGAATCCAGGGAACTTGACACAGTAGGGAGCATCCTACTGGCAGGCTGAGCAAAAAACAAATAAATAAAATAAATTAAAAAATCAGCAGATCCGCGTGGCTCAGTGGTTGAGCGCAGACCTATGAATCAGGTCACGGTTCGATTCCCAGTAGGGTTGCCGGCTTGATCCCCAGTGTGGGGCGTGCAGGAGGCAGCCAATCAACGATTCTCTCTCATTATTGATGTTTTTCTCTCCCATCCTCTCTGAACTCAATAAAAAGTGTATGTATGTATGTGTGTGTGTGTGTGTGTATATATAACCAGCCCTAGAATGACCCCTAAACCATCCTCAGCTCCTGAGGTGGTAACTATAAATTATTCAATTGCTCAGTTGCTGCCCAACGCTGCTCTCTATTTCGCGTGGCCTCGCTACACCCTTTTATTACATGAAAACCAAGAACCACAACTGAGGCACTTTTGTTTCTTTAAAAACAAATTATGGTAGGGGGTGTTGAGGCAGACGCCAGAACCTGTGTTGCTTAATGAAATCGCCAGGCTGCCTGTCCACAAAGCCGGCATTCGGTCTTCCCTCCAGAAAATGAGGAAAGTTTCCTCAGGAAAATGGAGCTCGGATTCTCCCCCTTTGTCTAAAAAAAAAAAACCTCGGACAGAGGACGGACTTTAGGTTTTAGGGACCAGAAATAAATGAACCGTTCCTAGGGAATGAATATACTCCTTCCTCTTCCCACCCCAGTCTACCCTTCAGAACATCCCTTCACGCTTCCACCGCGCGACTCCTCAGAGCTTTCGGCACGGAGAGGACAAATGAGCCCTCCTCATTGGCCAGATACCCTGTCTGTCTCTCCGTTACGCCTCTAAGTGCTGCCTTCGGACAACCCGCTAGTCCCGGATCCCTTACCTAATTGGTTCATTCAAACAGACCCTCGACCAACGCCGCCTTTCATTGGTAGATATAAAAGACCAATCGGTTCCTCAGACGGAACCTGTGAGAACGAGTCGGGATTGGCTCATCTGGTTTGGGCGGGCTAGAGGAAAGTCCAAATCGAAGTGGAGCCGCGGTCCTAACCGACGAGCGTCTGTGGGGAAGCCGCTTGCTCCGCGCTTGCCTCGGTCTCGTGGGTCCCGCCGGTTCAGTCGCTTGCAGGGTTCTCGAGCCCTTTCACGACCGTCACCATGGAGGTGTCACCATTGCAGGTACAGCTCGCGGAAGAGACGGGTTGTGGAGTCAGCGCGGCCCGCTATCTCCCTGGCTGCCCGTCAGGGGTGAGACTCCCGGGCTGGGGTCCCTCCCGCCACGACGGGCTGGGAGTCTGTATTCTGTGTGGACCCCAGCCCCCTCGCTGCCTGTGATCATGAAAAGGGGAAAACCCTTTATGGTGCTGATACTGAAATGTTACCGGCTGAACTGGCTTCTAGGGGTGGGGGTGGGGGGCGGCGCGGGGGGCGGGGGTTTGTTTTACGGTTTCTAGGCACAGGATGCAATTGGGCCCTATCGTCGCTCTGTGTTCTAATGGCCCGCTTGCGACTTTCCACAGAACTAGTGATGTTTTTCTCTCCTACCCTCCGGTTGAAAAGGGGATTGAACGGCCCTGACCTTGAAAAGTGCAGAGCAGGGGCCCAGTGTCCCCCCTGGGGAGCCGGCGGGCCCCGGTTGTTCACAATGTGCCCTTCCTGTGTTCACGGCGTTAACGCGGCCAGCCGATGGCCTCCCAAACGGATGCTGCCGAACCAGCATCGATTGTGTGCCTGGGACATAGGAGGCACTCCGTCGATTGGGAATCATCCTGCACATCAGTGTAGACGCAAGAAGTGGGTGTATTTCATTGATGGTATTTAAAACGTGGGACGTAGTTCCGCGTCAGATACACGTAGTGAGGTAATACATCTGTGAAAACGGACGGACACCCAGGAATGAGGTAATTCACCTGTGAAAATGGACAGTCCCCTAGGAATGAGGTAATTCACCTGTGAAAATGGACAGACCCCCCCCCCCCAGGAATGAGGTAATTCACCTGTGAAAATGGACAGACCCCCCCCCCCCCAGGAATGAGGTAATTTCACCTGTGAGAATGGACACCTAGGAATGAGGTAATTCACCTGTGAGAATGGACAGACCCCTAGAAGGAGGTAATTCACCTGTGAAAATGGACAGACCCCCCTAGGAATGAGGTAATTCACCTGTGAAAATGGACAGACCCCCCCCCCCCCAGGAATGAGGTAATTTCACCTGTGAGAATGGACACCTAGGAATGAGGTAATTCACCTGTGAGAATGGACAGACCCCTAGGAATGAGGTAATCCACCTGTGAAAATGGACAGACCCCTAGGAATGAGGTAATCCACCTGTGAAAATGGACAGACCCCTAGGAATGAGGTAATTCACCTGTGAAAATGGACAGACCCCCCTAGGAAGGAGGTAACACGTCTGTGAAAATGGACAGACCCCTAGGAATGAGGTAATCCACCTGTGAAAATGGACAGACCCCTAGGAATGAGGTAATTCACCTGTGAAAATGGACAGACCCCTAGGAATGAGGTAATCCACCTGTGAAAATGGACAGACCCCTAGGAATGAGGTAACACGTCTGTGAAAATGGACAGACCCCTAGGAATGAGGTAATCCACCTGTGAAAATGGACAGACCCCCCCTAGGAATGAGGTAATCCACCTGTGAAAATGGACAGACCCCCCCTAGGAATGAGGTAATTCACCTGTGAAAATGGACAGACCCCCCTAGGAAGGAGGTAACACGTCTGTGAAAATGGACAGACCCCTAGAAGGAGGTAACACGTCTGAAAACGGACAGACCCCGTAGGAAGGAGGTAATTCACTTGTGAAAACGGACAGACCCCTAGGAACCCGGCCGCAGTGACCGCAAATGGCCATGTCTGTGCAGAAAAAGATGTGAGCGCCACCCAGGCCCACCGAGAGACTGATCAGCTGCAGTGTGCTTAAGCACCTTACGGTAGACGTGTTTTGTTTATAGTTTCTGATAAACCTATAATTAAACTTCCCTTTTCTTCACCGTTTTTTTTTTAATCGCTAGCCTGTAAATGAGAATATGCAAATCAGCAAGACAAAGAAAAATGAGGATGCTAAGAAAAGACTGTCTATTGAAAGAATCTATCAAAAGAAAACGCAGTTGGAACATATTTTGCTCCGCCCAGACACCTACATCGGCTCTGTGGAATTAGTGACCCAGGTATAACCAAGCCCCTTAAACGCAGTGACTACGTACTTAAAATGTGTGCTTTTCCTGGTTAATTTTCTAGACATTCGTGTGCTTTGAGTGTCCACTGGAATTAGACTAAACTATTTTGTGTGTGTGTGTGTTTTAATCCAGAAGACCTTACAGTAATCATGATGAGACAGAATAAATAGAGGGTAAAAATAACTATATCCCTTTGCCTTCTAGCAAATGTGGGTTTACGATGAAGATATTGGCATTAACTATAGGGAAGTCACTTTTGTTCCTGGTCTGTACAAAATCTTTGATGAGATTCTAGGTGAGTAAATGCATGCATGTAAAGATCTGCTGGTCAAATCTGTTATAAGAAGTTCCATGCCTAGCAAATCCTCTGTAGCCAGAGCTGTCATTTCAGTTGTTGGGAGAAGTGATGCAGGACTATGAGGAAAAATTGCTGAATTAACACCTTGTTGGTGCTGCTCTTTTGCTTGAGATTTGTCTTTCTGTATCTTTTTTAAATTTCTTTATTGATTAAGGTATTACATATGTGTCCTTATCCCCCCATCTCCCCCCCCATGCCCTCACCCCCCTGTTGTCGGTGACCACTGGTTAGACTTATATGCATGCATACAAGTCCTTTGGTTGATCTCTCCCCTTTACCCCCACCCCCCTACCTTCCCTCTGAGGTTTGACAGTCTGATCGATGCCTCTCTGTCTCTGGATCTGTTTTTGTTCATCAGTTTATGTTGTCTTTCTATATCTTATAGTTAAGGAATTTTTTTTAATGCTTTAATTTTTTACAAATGTGTATTTTCTTTCAGTCAACGCTGCAGACAATAAACAAAGAGACCCAAAAATGTCTTGTATTAGAGTCACAATTGACCCGTAAGTCTCTTGCTTATTAGTCTTTTGTTTCTTATAGTTCATGTTACTGTTAGTTGCATTTTCTTGGAATTTAGTAAAGTTGACTTATTATTTATTAATCCTCACCTAGAATGTTTTCACTGAGTTTATAGAGGAAGCCGGCAAGGGGGTGGGGGGTGGGGGAGAGGATCCACTGCCTCCCTCACGTGCCCTGACCAGGTTGGAACCTACAACCAGGATGGAACCTGCAACCAGGGTAGAACCTGCCAGGGCGTATGCCCTGAACGGGAGGTCCTGCCATGCAGGCTGGGAGCCTGTATTCTGCGACCTTTTTGATGTACAGCATGATACCCAACCAACTGAGCCACCCAGCTGGGGCATAAAGTTAACTTTTTAAAATAAAAGTTTGAAGAAAAAGAAAAACAGGACAGAATGCTAAAATGAACAATCTCTGATACCTACTGTCTAGATCCAACAGTTATCAACACTTTGCCATATTTGCTTCATCTATATTTTTTCTGAATTTAAATATCAATTACAAACACTATGATGCTTCATCCCTAAATACTTCCATAACATCTCCAATAATTGCCTCAAGTATTCTGGAGTCTAGAGCTTTTGAATTTTTTCCTCCACATAATGCTATTCAAATAATAAACCAGCAGGTGGTGCTAGAGAGCTAACATTCTGATTATAAATGCTAGGTGTCTGTGGGTGGTCAGAATGCTTGTTTCATTTTTTTATTTTTATCCTCACCCAAGGACACATTTTTATTGATTTTAGAGAGAGAGAGGAAGGCAGGGGGAGAGAGGGAAACATGGATGTGAAAGTGAAACATTGATCGGTTGCCTCCACCTGGATTGAAGTGCAACCTGGATATGTGCCCTGACCAGGCATCGAACCTTCTATCTTCTGCTGTATGGGATGATGCTCCAACCAATCCTTGGCCTGGGCTTCACCCAATAAATTTAATTTTTTAAAACTTATTATTTAATATAAGTTTCCAAATTTTGTTCTTATCTTTCCATTGAGCATAAGTCATTTCCCTTTGTCTATCCTAACATTTTAAAATTTCCTATTTTTTCAATATTATCAGTGGCAGCCCAGGTGTTGGAACACGTTTAAATTTTTATTTTCTTCTTGGCTCCTATTTCAGGAGTATCAGGAATTAAGCACAGTGGGAAAGAGAGTTCATGCTAAATTTCAGAAGAAAAATATGTACAAGAGCCATAAAGAAATTAAGACTGAATTTTAGAAATAAAGGTATTTAAATATAAAACGTATTTAAGCACTAGCTTAACAATCAAATTCCAATCTTCTTTTCTTAGGGAAAACAATTTAATTAGTATATGGAATAATGGAAAAGGTATTCCTGTTGTTGAACACAAAGTAGAGAAGATGTATGTCCCAGCTCTCATCTTTGGACAGCTCCTAACTTCTAGTAACTATGATGATGATGAAAAGAAAGTAACAGGTAGGATACCGAGGGGAAAAACAAACATATTGTTGCTAAAAAACAAAACAAAAAAAATCTTAAATGACTATCTGTGGCATAAAGTTTTAAAATCTTTATAATTGTATCACTTTACCAGTGATTAAGAAATGAAACTGCTCATCAGATAACAAATACTATTTATTTGCCCAGGTGGTCGAAATGGCTATGGAGCCAAATTGTGTAACATATTCAGTACCAAATTTACTGTGGAAACAGCGAGTAGAGAATACAAGAAAATGTTCAAACAGGCAAGTAAATAGTTGTATATTGTGCTATAGCAATTTGTGTTATTTAGTTCTAGTTTATTTGTAAGGTGACTCGAATTTTTCATCTTTCCTATTCTTTACTTCCATAGACATGGATGGATAACATGGGGAGAGCCGGTGAGATGGAACTCAAGCCCTTTAATGGAGAAGATTATACATGTATTACCTTCCAGCCGGATTTGTCTAAATTTAAAATGCAAAGCCTAGACAAAGACATTGTTGCACTAATGGTTAGAAGAGCATATGATATTGCTGGATCCACTAAAGATGTCAAAGTCTTTCTCAATGGAAATAAGCTGCCAGTAAGTGTTTTCTGGTCATGAGGAAATGTGTGATCATTGTCAAAGGCAAAATTGGTTTTCATTCAATAACCATTTCATTAGTTTTGAAGAAATCTTAGTCTGTTCTTCAGTCTAATTTTTTATTTTTTGTACCATTTTAATTCCTATACAGGTAAAAGGATTCCGTAGCTATGTGGATATGTATTTGAAGGATAAGGTAGATGAAACTGGCAATCCATTGAAAGTTATCCATGAACAAGTAAACCACAGGTGGGAAGTATGTTTAACAATGAGTGAAAAAGGCTTTCAACAAATTAGCTTTGTCAACAGCATTGCTACTTCCAAGGTAATTTTATTCTTGAATTATTAATTATGATTTATATTTTCATACGTGTTCTTATTTTTAATATATATAAAATGAACTTGGATATTTGGCTACCTTGGTATAAAGTAAGCTAAATTAGACTTGTGTTTGATTATTATAATTTTGAGGATACCGAGCTTTACAGTTGATTATTTTTCCTCATTAGGGTGGCAGACATGTTGATTATGTAACTGATCAGATTGTGACTAAACTTGTTGATGTTGTGAAGAAGAAGAACAAGGGCGGTGTTGCAGTAAAAGCACATCAGGTATTGTATTTTAGCAGTTTTCTTTAAATGCAAGGAAGAAAAGACAGGCTATAAATAAAATCTGAGTACGTTTTTAGTGATTTAATGTCAACTTTTACTGCAGGTGAAAAATCACATGTGGATTTTTGTGAATGCCTTAATTGAAAACCCAACCTTTGACTCTCAGACAAAAGAAAACATGACTTTACAAGCCAAGAGTTTTGGATCAACATGCCAATTAAGTGAAAAATTCATCAAAGCTGTGAGTACATAGAGGGAAATAAAATAATAGAAATACCTTGCTTTATTTTCCATTACTCTTTTCAGCTCTGCAGATGATAGGTAGGTAGGTAGGTAGATAGATAGATAGATAGATAGATAGATAGATAGATAGATAGCATTTCATATCACATTCAGTTTAGATCACTTCTGAATTCAGCCCATCTGCTTTCCAAACATTGAATGCCTGAAGTTGCTCTCAATCACACATTCAAAACTCAATTCCTTCCCTCTATATCCAATTGATCTCCATTTAAGGAAGTCCCCCACCCCCAAAAAACAAACCTATTTCCTATCTTAGTAAAAAGGCCCCAACCAACCACTAGGTTGCGTAAACAAGAAAGCTGGGAGCCTTCTCTTTATCCCTCCTCTCTAATCCATAAGAATTATCTCTTGGCCCTGGCCAGTGTTGCTCGGTGGATGGAGCATTGGCACAGGCCAATGCTCCATCCTGGGTTTGATGGGAATCAAACCCAGGACCCTTCAGTCCACAGTGTTGTGGGTTCAATTCCCAGTCAAGGGCACATACCTCATGGGTTTATTCCTCATCCTTGATTGGAGCTTGTGCGCAGGGCAACCAGTCAGTGTTTCTCTCTCCCTCTCCCCCTCTTCCCCTCTCCCCCCAACCCCTCTCCCCTCCCCCCCTTCCCTTCTCTGAAAAAGCAATGGAAAAAATATCCTCAGGTGAGGAATAATAAAAAGAAAGGATCACCTCTTAGATATCTCAGTAGCCTTCTATTATCATCTCTTTTCTTAATAGGTTCTTAACATTCATACAATTTCAGTCATTTCTTTGTAATGCTCTTGAGTAATCTTTTTATGTTAAAGCACACATTTTGTCTTCACTCTCTTTTGGAAGTCTTTGAGTGATTTTCACTCTTAGAAAAAGCCCGAATTGCTTAATTTGGTCTACAAGACCCTGCCATCTCCAGCCTCATCTCAGGGCAATTTTCCCTACGGCTTTAAATTACTGAAAAGCATAGTACTCTTCTCCTCCTCATAACTTTTACATGCTTATCTCTCCTTGAAATGCTTTAAATATGGTTAACTACTTTAGGTCTTCAATGTCATTTCCACAGGAAAGCCTTTACTTTCTACGCTTCTCCCCTACTAAGTTTGTTCCAGTATAACACTGACATACACTATTATATGTAGCACATTTTTTTTCATTTATCCATAACATTCATTACACTTGTGAGTTCTCATTTTTTTTCTGTCTTTGTTGTATATTAAACTCCATGAAGACAGGGACCATCTCTAATTTTTTTAAACTGCTAGATTTTCAACATGTAGCTCAGTGTCTGGCACAATATAAGTGTGTAGTCAATAAGTATTGAATGAATGAACCCAATGGAACCAGCTTCCTCAGTAGTGATAAAGTGAGACAGGAAGATGTGCCACCCTCTATCCAGAAATCATATTTCTATCTCTTCAATATATATATTTTTTAAATATACTTTTTTTTTAATTGATTTCAGAGAAAAAGGGAGAGAGAGAGAAACATCAATGATGAGATAATCATTGATCAGCTGCCTCCTGCTTGCCCCCTACTGGGGATGGACCCCACAATAGGGGCATGTGCCCTTGATGGGAATCAAACCCAGGACCCTTCAGTCCACAGGCTGAAGCTCTATCCACTGAGCAAAACCAGTGAGGGCTCTTTTCAATCTTTAAATTATTTTTATGGGAGCTCATTTATATTCTACATTTCTGACTGAAATCTTCCTTAACATGAATCTTCTTATTTTCAGGCAATTGGCTGTGGTATTGTAGAAAGCATACTAAACTGGGTGAAGTTTAAGGCTCAAGTCCAGTTAAACAAGAAGTGTTCAGCTGTAAAACACAACAGAATCAAGGGAATTCCCAAACTTGATGATGCCAATGATGCAGGTACATATTTCATGTTTGCAGATTGCAGATCTTATAGTTGTTACTTGTTTTATTCGTTAACAGCATACCATGAGTATTTTTTCCTTGGCAGATAATATAAAGAGAATATTTTTACTCTTAAAAATCAGTGGATTCCCTTTTATTAAACATTTAGGTCATTTCCAATTAAAATAATGTCGAGATGATTGTTTTGGGATATAGAACAAGAAAGTTCCATATTGATCTATAAGAAAGGGAAAAGTTTACTTTGACTCTCTTAGGTCCCTGGCTTGGTCTAAAAATTAAACTAACGAAGATAGATTAACAGGAGGAAAGCGTACAGGTTAATTTAGTGTAAACTTTACCTGACACAGGAGGAAATGAAGCCCCAACGAAATGATTAAACCTGGGTATTGTTATGCCAGGTTTGAGGACGAGTGGAAAGTCGTGGAAAGATATGATAAGTAAAGAGTATGAGCTAAGTGCAGTAAACTTGGGGAAGCTCAATGAGGCCTGTTTATTCAGATTCTTCTCAGTGTCCCTCAGTCTTAAAGTTAAGAATGCTCCTTTCCTCTGGATATATGGAGGGCCCCTCTCACAATGAGAGTCTTATGACCTGCTTCAAGGGATAAGGTCAGAGAAATCTTCCTTCTTCTACCATTTTCTAAAATTCCTTCAGCTTAAAATATATGCCAAGATACCATATTTTGGAGTAGCATGTAATAAACCCCATCATTAACAAATATTTTTCATATAATATGATCAAATGAATGTTTAACAGTAGTATAAAATGAAAAATTAGCCTAAGAAACTAAGACTTCTATTTACTATGAACTTTAGCTAAAATATATATCTAACTAGAGGCCTAATGCACAAAATTCGTGCAAGAATAGGCCTTCCTTCCCCCGGCTGCCAGCACCAGCTTCCCTCTGGCACCTGGGACCCGAGCTTCCTCTACAGCTCCGGCTTCGTCTGGAAGGTTGTCCAGAAGGACATCCGGTCTAATTAGCATATTATGCTTTTATTATTATAGGTTATTACCTCCATTTTACTCCTAAGCCGCTTGTTAAAAACTATAAATTACTTGAGTTTTATCACAAAGCTATTAACGGCATGTCTGAGTTAATATTTGAGGTTGAACTAAATGTGCCAATAATTTGTGTATTTTTATTTTAGGGAGCCGAAACTCTGCTGACTGCACACTTATTCTGACTGAGGGAGACTCAGCTAAAACCTTGGCTGTTTCAGGCCTAGGTGTGGTTGGGAGAGACAAGTACGGGGTTTTCCCTCTTAGAGGAAAAATACTCAATGTTCGAGAAGCTTCTCATAAACAGGTAGAGTATAAAACTACCTTCAAAATCGCTATCTAGTTTTATAATGCAGAACTTGGTGCTTGTGTTTCAGTCCCTCACTGGGCATTTTAAAATGTGTTTTAGATAGTTTTTGTTATTTTAAGAAATTGGATACACAGAACCTAAAACGTATGTGTGTTCCCTGACCAGGAATTGAACCCATAACCTTTTGGGTTCAATGCTCCAAACAACTGAGCCACCTGGCCAGGGCTATACCATGTCTTAACAGATCTTTCCGATTACTAAAGTATCCTATATAATAAAAGACTAATATACAAATCAACCAAACAGCAGAACAACCGATTGCTATAATGCTCACTGACCACTGGGGGGGCAGGTATGCTCAGTGCAGGAGCTGTCCCATGGTGGTCAGTGTGCTCCCACAGGGGGAGTGCCCCTCAGCCAGAAGCCGGGTTCATGGCTGGTGAGCGCAGCAGTAGTGGCGGGAGCCCCTCCCACCAGGAGCCTCTCTTGCCTCCATGATAGGAGTGGGTCTAAGTCATCGGTAGGCCATCCCCCAAGGGCTCCCGGACTGTGAGAGGGCACAGGCTGGGCTGAGGGAACTCTCCCCCCGCCCCCCCCCTCCCCAAGTGCATGAATTTCGTGCACCAGACCTCTAGTAGGCTAATAATAACTTAAAATACTGGAGCTCAAGAAAATCCAGGCAACATACACTGTTGTATTTCTTTGTTCTTTTCACATTTATAAACAATATATGTCCATTTCAGATAATGGAAAATGCCGAAATTAACAATATCATAAAGATTGTGGGTCTTCAGTACAAGAAAAACTATGAAGATGAAGATTCACTGAAGACTCTTCGTTATGGGAAGATAATGATTATGACAGATCAGGTCAGATTTGCTTTTCAGATACTTTAGATGGTTATAGTAAATTAAACATACCTTATTGTTGCATTGCTTTCCTGCAGTGAAAGGAAATTACTTAACTTGGAGCTCTGGTCATTATCTTTAATCAATATCTAAGCAGATATAGTACCATGTTTATATCATATATACACTACATATACAGGTTAATATAATAATAGCTGGATTCGAATAGTCTTTGAATATTTTAATAGCCTTTTTTTCTTAATCCCCATAGAAGAAAAAAATTGAGAAATTACCCAATATGTCAATCATAATTTTTTGAGTTCCTAAATAGTTCTATGTTTGGCCTTCCAAATATTTCTAGGACCAAGATGGTTCCCATATCAAAGGCTTGCTGATTAATTTTATCCATCACAACTGGCCCTCTCTTCTGCGACATCGTTTTCTGGAGGAATTTATCACTCCCATTGTAAAGGTACATAACTTCTAAGATACCATAAAGGATATTTTAAGGCCCTACTTCTCAAGCCTATATACACACATAACCCCAGTGAAGTACGGTGGTATGTAGGAGTGCCAGCACTGTGCAAAGCCACAGCAATGTGTACTTTACCACAGGTATCTAAAAACAAGCAAGAAATGTCTTTCTATAGTCTTCCTGAATTTGAAGAATGGAAGAATTCTACACCAAATCACAAAAAATGGAAAGTCAAGTATTACAAAGGTTTGTAATGAAACTCATATACAATTCTCATTTTGTAATATACCATTCTATAAAAGATTATATGGAGTAACTTGGTATTCTTGGTTATATATAGGTTTGGGCACCAGCACATCAAAAGAAGCTAAAGAATACTTTGCAGATATGAAAAGACATCGTATCCAATTCAAATATTCTGGTCCTGAAGATGATGCTGCAATCAGCCTGGTGAGTTTGAATTCTATTTCATACATACACTCTAGTTTTATAAATCACTGCTTTAGCTAGTCAGTTGAAATATTCTTGTATAATAGAATATTTTCAGAAAGCATATCCCAGAGAAAGGAACCAGATACTTTAGAAAACTGAGTTTTTGTTGTTTTCGTTTTCATACAAGAAATATTTCGGAACCTCTTAGTACAGTGATATCTTTTTCATCTGCTAATTTGTAGGCCTTTAGCAAAAAACAGACAGATGATCGAAAGGAATGGTTAACTCATTTCATGGAGGACAGAAGACAACGGAAGTTACTTGGCCTTCCTGAGGTAAAAATTTTAAATATATCCTGCAAAATGTACTATTTACTGAACTTTAGGATTGATAGAACAAATTTAAGTTACTGAGTAGCTATTTTAGTAAAAAGCGTAGTAATCAATAGTTATATAAGTATTCTTATTTAGAATGCTGCATAAATGTATTGGGCATAAAAGAAATTACAAAGACAGTGCACTTTTTTTCTAACTGTGCAGCAATTAAATTTGCTTTATGTTTAAAACAAAATTACTTCTGCCCTGCCTGATGTGGCTCAGTTGGTTGGGTGTGTCATCCTGTGCACCAAAAGGTCACTGGTTCTATGCCCAGTCAGGGCACATCCTCAGGTTGTGAGTTTGATCCCTTGTCAGGGTGCATATGGAAGGCAACCAATCAGTGTTTCTCCCTCTCCCTCTCTCTCTCAAAAATCAATAAAAATCTATTTAAAAAACAAAATACTTCTGAAATTTTTTTAAATACTTCTGAATTTTTAAAAATCTATTTTTATGGATTTCAGAGAGAAAGGGAGAGATAGAAATATCAATGATGAAAGAGAATCATTGATTGGCTACCTCCTGCACACCCCCTACTGAGGATAGAGCCTGCAACCCAGCATGTGACCTTTACTGGAATCAAACCAGGGACCCTTCAGTCCACAGGCCGATGCTCTCTTCACTGAACCAAACCAGCGAGGGCAATACTTCTGAATTTATAAGGGGCTTAGTAACTATCCTAAAAATACTGAGAGGTTTCTTTGTTTCATTATTTTAAACTAGATCATGTAATACTCTCTTTGGTCCCTCAGGATTACTTGTATGGGCAAACTACCACATATCTGACATACAATGACTTCATAAACAAGGAACTTATCCTATTCTCAAATTCTGATAACGAGAGATCTATCCCATCTATGGTGGATGGTGAGTTCCAATTATTTAGTCTGTTTTTGTCATAACATAGAAATCAATGCCCAGAAATGGTTAAATTGAGGATACTAATATTTGCATTTCTTTCATTTTGAAGGTTTGAAACCAGGTCAGAGAAAGGTTTTGTTTACGTGTTTCAAACGGAATGACAAGCGAGAGGTGAAGGTTGCCCAGTTAGCTGGGTCAGTGGCTGAGATGTCCTCTTATCATCATGGTGAGGTAAACACACAGTCTATGTTTCCGGAAAGCATTATAGTAGAAATACCTGAAGAATTATTCTCCAAACACTTAGTGAAAATAGGTACATTTGTAGTAGAGAACAATTTGGTGAAATCTGCCAGACTAGATATGTGCTTACACTTTGGCCTAACAAATCTATTTCTGAAAATATTCCTATAAGGATATTCATAAGTCTGCAAGGGTCTGTGTTCAAAGATGTTTATTATAACTTTGATGTTAAATTTAGACATCAAAAGTGTCCAATGATTGGGAAATTGTTATAAACTGTGACACTTCTATGCATAGAATCATTGATATAACTGAAGTAAACCTGTGTATACTAACATTGAAGAATGTCCATGTCCTGTTGTCAGCCGGGGGAAAAAAGAGGCAGAACAATACTTAAAGTAAAATGTCTAGAACAATATGTTCGAAATTATTGACTTTTGTTAAAAAGGGCGATATTCCAATTTGTTATAAATATCTGAATTGTTTTACTTTACACAAACATACATTCATTTTTTATTTTGTGACTGAATTGTTTTTTTAAAGAACTAGATTGCTTATAAGTTTCTAGAACTTTAAATGTAATTATTGTCTTGCTTGTTGCTTTAAAAAATACAGTGGTAGCCCTGGCCATTATGGCTCAGTTGGTTGGGCGTCGTCTCATGCACTGAGAGGTTGCTGGTTTGAGTCTGGTGGGGGCACATACCTGGTTGTGGGCTCCATCTCCAGTAGGGGGCATGCAGGAGGCAGCTGATGGATGTTATGCTCTCATCATCGATGTTTCCTCTCTCTAAAAATCAATAAAACTATTATTTAAAAAAAGTAAAATATAATGGGTACCTAGTAAATGATCGTGATTTGTTAAATGCTTACCATGCATCAGGTACAAAAGATAAGTCAAATATGTATCTTACTTCAAGGTATAATCACAGTTTAACCAAGAGGGACAACACACAACTAGAGAATAAAGTTATACATGCTAGAGTAGAAATGAGTGAAATATTGCAACTTAAGTAATTTTTTATTCTACTCTGAATGAAGAAAGGAGCTATGCCTTTCTTGATTGAAATTATTGGAAGGTAAGAGCCCTGAACTTGGAACCCTAAGTCTTGGGTTAAAGCACTACACTGCCATGTACTTATCTGGGAAAAATCAGTAAACATCTATATCTCATAAAACCCTTACAGGATTATAGTAAGGCTTAGTCATAACAATGAGTATGTATTATTAAAAGTCTACAGATCAGATTAACGAATCTTTCCTTCCCCAGATGTCACTAATGATGACCATTATCAATTTGGCTCAGAATTTTGTGGGTAGCAATAATCTGAACCTCTTGCAGCCTATTGGTCAGTTTGGTACCAGGCTGCATGGTGGCAAGGATTCTGCTAGTCCTCGATACATCTTCACAATGCTCAGGTGGGTAATGCTTTCAATTTCTAGTGAATTGCCATTTCCAATTTTGAAGTAATATGAGATTTAGTAGACAAAATAATATAAAAATTCAATCAGAAAATGTACTTTTGATGCAGATGCTTAGAATATTAATTTTTTAAAAACTACTCATTAAAGCTTAATTATGCTACTTTATGCAATGAGTAGAAAGACAATATTCTATTTCAGTTTGATAGCCATAGCCTTTGTATCCCTTAGAAATATTATTTCCTTGTGAAACTATAAATGTTTTTACATACATTTCTTATATTTTCTTTTCTTTATATAGAGAGTGGTTCTCAACCAGGAGATATTTTGCCACCCAGGTGACATGTAGCAATGTCTGGATACATTTTTGATTGTCATAACTAGGAGAGCCATGCTACTGGCATCTAGTGGGCAGCCGTTAGGAATACTACTAAACACCCTCCAATGCACTGGACAGCCTCCCCCAACAAAGAATTATCTGACCCAAAATGTCAGTAGTGCCAAGTTTGAGAGACCCTGCTGCAGAATTTGCATCAGAGTAAAGGGCTTGATTCTCCCTAAATACCACAGTTAAAATCGTACTTTCTTTACAATTCTATGGAAAGTACACTATGAATGTCAGTTTTCAGCTATCCTCATATTTAACCTTTCAGCAGCACCGAATAGAGTTAATCACTTCATCCTCCTTAAAACTTTATTTTGACCTCCAAAACGCCAGACTTGGTTCTCCTCCTTATTAGTCTTTTTTTTTGCTGGGTGTTCTACTCATCTTCCCAACCCCTAAATGCTGGTCTGCCTCAAAGCTCCATCAGATCTTTTTCCACTAGCTATTCTCAGTTCCCATCAATAATGATATCTCATCCATACAGTCTCATAACTCCAGTCCCGAACCTAACTTTTATATGTCCAATTATCCACTTATCATTTAGCACTTTGATATCTAGCAAGTATCTCAAACACAAGTTCAAAACAAAATCCTGTCTCAATAAATAGAATGCCATCCTTCTAATTTTCAGGCTAAAAACCTTAAAGTCATTTAGGGCATAGGTCACTGGTGCAGAACCTTCTAACTGCTTCATTTAGAGTAAAATCCAAAGCCTAGGTTAACTAACCAGTCCTCACATGATCTATGCACCCACTCCCCATATCTGTTAGAGTAAAATCCAAAGCCTAGGTTAACTAACCAGCCCTCACATGATCTATGCACCCACTCCCCATATCTTTTCATTCCGTTTCATATTATCTCTGCTTAGAACACACCTGGCCTCTTGGTCTATACATGCAGGCATACTCCCTCTTCAGGGCCTTTTACTTTACTGGTCCATCTTGCTGGCAATACTCTTTCTGCAGATAACCTCCGGGCTGATTCTCTCGATTTCTTTTCTTCTCAAACATTACCCTATCAAAAAGTGCCTACCATTTCTTAGTACCCCTTCAATCACTCTTACCTACTTTATTTTTCTTCTTAGCATCTATTGCACCCCCTGACAAAATCTTAAGTTCATTGTCTAGCTCCTATATTATGATGTAAGCTCCTTGGAAGCTGAGACTTAAGTCTGTAGTGCCTGGCATAATGAAAGTGCTCAATAAATATTGTTAAGCGAACATTAGCAAGTAAAGCTGAGGTAAATCCATGTATTGATATGAGATAACATATGTCCTTTTCATTAAAGTTAAATATCAAAGCCAGTATTTTTGTAAAATAACATTCTTTGATTGTTTCCTCTAGTCCTTTGGCTCGGTTGTTATTTCCACCAAAAGATGATCACACATTAAAGTTCTTATATGATGACAACCAACGTGTGGAGCCTGAGTGGTATATTCCTATTATACCCATGGTGCTGATAAATGGTGCTGAAGGAATTGGTACTGGGTGGTCCTGCAAAATCCCCAACTTTGATATTCGTGAAGTTGTGAATAACATCAGGCGTTTGATGGATGGAGAAGAACCTTTGCCAATGGTAACCATTTTGTGTTTATTAGGAATGTTCATTTTCCTCTGGTTTCAATTCAGGAGACCAATGGTCGGCAAACTGCTGCTCGTGAGCCACATGCGGCTCTTTGGCCCCTTGAGGTGGCTCTTCCACAAAATACTACGGCCTGGGCGAGTCTATTTTGAAGAAGTGGCATTAGAAGAAGTTTAAGTTTAAAAAATGTGGCTCTCAAAAGAAATTTCAATTGTTGTACTGTTGATATTTGGCTCTGTTGACTAATGAGTTTGCTGACCACTGCAGTAGACTATATGATTAAAGAGGCTATAAGTATATAATTTATTTCACACTGAAATGTTAGATTTATTGTTTTATGCTATTGTGATTTCTGTTTTTAGTGTCACATTTAGAAAACATTCTTTTTTTAAATCTCAATTTAGCTTCCAAGTTATAAGAACTTCAAGGGTACTATTGAAGAGCTGGCTCCAAATCAGTATGTGATTAGTGGTGAAGTGGCTATTCTTAATTCCACAACCATTGAAATCTCAGAGCTTCCCATCAGAACGTGGACCCAGGTAAGTAATGGGGGAGTCGTGTGTGCGTGTGCGTGTGCGTGTGCGTGTGTGTGTGTGTGTGTGTGATCAGCCAAAACACTTTTTGTAATGCTTGTTCACTATTCAGGAGCCAGTGTTTCAGATACTTACGAAAGGATTATTTCTTTAGACATACAAAGAACAGGTGCTAGAACCCATGCTGAATGGCACTGAGAAGACGCCACCTCTCATAACAGATTATCGGGAATACCATACAGATACCACTGTGAAGTTTGTTGTGAAGATGACTGAAGAAAAACTGGCTGAGGCTGAGAGAGTGGGACTACACAAAATCTTCAAACTCCAAACTAGTCTCACATGCAACTCTATGGTATGTCTTATCTTATGAGATAGATCCATATGTTTACAATCTATACTAAGAAGATATCAATTTTAAAAGGAAATCATAGGCTACTTTTATATTTTGAAAGAATAAAGTCATTTCTCTAAAACCATTAAAGTTTGGCAATTTAGCTATTCTTGACTCTACTCTTGTGTTTTTTCCCCAGGTGCTTTTTGACCACGTAGGCTGTTTAAAGAAATATGACACAGTGCTTGATATTCTAAGAGACTTCTATGAACTCAGGCTTAAATATTATGGATTAAGAAAAGAATGGCTTCTAGGAATGCTTGGCGCTGAATCTGCTAAACTGAACAATCAGGCCCGCTTTATCTTAGAGAAAATAGATGGCAAAATAATCATTGGTATGTTTTTGGGATAATAACTGTCTGTACTAAACTACAATTGTGCCAAACTTCCTTTAAACATTTTTGGGGAGGGAGGGCAAAATCCATTTAGTTGGCTGGCTACTTAAATGAGCATTTCTTTGAAATACTTAATGAGGTGTCTTATAGTTTGAAAGACACAGTTTTCACTAGATTGAACATCTTGAGAAATTGAACATCTTTGACATTTTGACAGAAAAGAGCTAGGAGAGAGGTTCCTATGTAAACTAACTGATCAAGAGAGAAGTCTTACAGGAAACTAGAGACCTGGTGCACGAAATTCGTGCGCTTGGGGGAAGGGGAGGGTTCCTTAGCCCAGCAGTCAGACATCCCTCTTGCAGTCCAGGACCCCTCACTTCTTACTGCCTGCCTGCTCACTGCTCCTTAGCACTGCTGTGGAGGTGGGAGAGGCTCCCGCCACTGCCCTGCGCTCGCCAGCTGTGAGCCCGGCTTCTGGCTGAGCAGCGGCCTCCCCGCCCGGCCACCCCTCCCCCCACCCCGCCCTGCCATGGGAGTGCACTAACCACCAGGGGGCAACTCCTATGTTGAGCATCTGCCCCCTGGTGGTCAGTGCACATCGTAGCAACCATTTGTTCTGCCGTTTGGTTGATTTGCATATTAGGCTTTTATTATCTACTAGAGGCCCGTTGCAGGAAGATTCCTGCAATAGGGCTTCCTGCGGCAGTCTGCTTCCCTCCCTTCTCCCCCACCCCGCCTGCTTCCCTCCCTTCTCCCCTGCTCTGCCTGCTTCCCTCCCTTCTCCGCAGCTTTGCTCCCTTATGCAACACTTGGCTTCCTTCTACACTGTCTTCACTCTTCGCTCTACTCCTGGATATGCAAATTAACCACCATAAAGATGGAGGTTAATCTGCATACTCCTGATTGCCTGGTGGGCATGGCTTGTTGGTGTCTCAGAGTGATTGTTAATTTGCATATTACTCTTTTATTAGATAGGGTAATAAAACAGTAATATGCTAATTCTACCGGACATCTTTCCAGATGATCTGGAGGAAGCCAGGGCTGTGAGGGAAGCTGGTGCCAGCAGCCAGGGGAAGGAAGTCCTACTCTTGCATGTATTTCATGCATCAGGCCTCTAGTGTAGGATAAAGGGCTTTTGAAGTAAAATTATAAATGGCTTCTATTATAAGTAAATTGTGTACTTAAGCCTAAAAGGTCATGTCTTAGGGAATTTTTAAAGACATTCTAGGTCTGGCTGGTGTGGCTCAGTTGGAGCATCAGCCCCTACACCAAAAGGCGGCAGATTTGGGGCACATACCCAGGCTGCAGGGTCCACCTCTGGTCAGGGCACCTGCAGGAGACAATGGGTCAGTCCTCTCCGTTCCTCTCTCAATTAAAAAAAAAAAATTGAGGCGGGGTTGGAGGGTTTCATTGACCAAGAAGCTTGAAATAAAAGGAAGGTGGGCTGGAGCCATCCAGGCTCAGCCACCTGATGTGCAGGTGATCAACTAAATTCATAATACCTCACCAAAAAAAAAGGGGGGGGGGAGGGAGGTGAAGAGAGATAGCTTTGTTCTGACCAAGGCTAACTAGGAAAGCTAACTCATGCTACTAGGTTATAGTAGCAAATCCCCAAAACATGACAACACGAGTTCCCAGTGATGACAGGAAATTTTTCTGGTGGTACACAAAAATGTTTTAATTTGTTACATCTTCAATTTCATGAATATTTTAAAAATAACACTAGTACATCAGCCCTTTAATTTCACAGCTATTATTGCTCAAAACAAGACTAAAATAAGTAATATTAGACATGACTCAAAGAAAAACAAAAAGTAAAGGTTATATTGACTATGTAAACATTGGAAGAGAGGTTCTATAGGAAAGGGGAATGAGCCCTGGTTAGGTAGGTCAGGTGGTTATCGTGTCATCCTGACATGCCAAGGTGGCAGGCAGGTTTGAGCTCCAGTCAAGGCACATACAAGAATCAACCAATGAATGCATGGATAGATGGAGCACAGATCAATGTTTCTCTCTCAAATCAGTAAACTAAAAAAAAATTTTATTATTATTTTTTTGTGTGTGTAAGAAAAGGGGAACAAATGCAACATGGAAAAATCAATATTTGGGTGGTGGCACTAAAAACTTGCCTGATCAAATACTGAAATTTTTTAAAACCAGGGTCCATAATTGAGGTAGAGATCAAAAATAAATATTTGGGTTATCTTGTTAACCTCATATGATTTGACTGCCCTCTTGTGGTAATTTACATTTGTCAGTATTTTAGGGCAGCGATTTTCAACTGGTGTGCTGCAAGAATTTTTAAAGATGCAATACCTATTTAGTCAGGGGCACTGACCTCTTACCCTTAGATTGTCAAATTTAAAAATGACAGCCAACACAACAATAGCTGTCTGGTGTGAATAAATTAACATTACACCTATTTTTTCATTAGGTCAGCAAAAATTTTTTTGATGTGCAGAATTTTAGTAATTAGTTTATGTATGCCATGAAATGAAAAAGGTTTAAAATCACTGGTTTTAAGGAAAATACTTAACTTTAGCTGACCCTTGAACAACATGGGATTTTTTTGGTGTCTTTTTTTTTTTTTTTTTTAGCCCTCACCCAAGGATATATTTTTATTGATTTTTTTTTTTTTTTTTTAGAGCAAGAGGTGTAGAGAGAGAGAGAAACATTAATTTGAGAGGGAAACATTATCCATAGGTTGCCTCCTGTACACACCTGACCAGGAATCAAACCCTCAACCTTTTTGGTGTACAGGATGATGCTCCAACCAACTGAGCCAACTGGCCAGGGTGACCCACACAAATTTGAACTGTGTGGGTACGCTAATTTTTTAAATATTTTGGAAAATTCTGGAAGGTTTGTGACAATTTGAAGAAAAAAAAACAGATGAACCTTGTGATTTTCTTAATATTTTCTTTTCTCTAGCTTTATTGTAAGAATACAGTATATAGTACATATAACACAGAAAATACGTGTTAACCGACTGTTGATGTTATTGGTAAGGCTTCCAGTCAACAGTAGACTATTAGTAATTAAGCAGTAGGGGAACCAAATTATATGGAGATTTTCAGCTATTCAGGAGGTTGGTGCCCCTAATCCCCACATTGTTCAAGGGTCAGCTGTATATATCAGAATGTACAAATTTATGCAAGGTAAAAACAGTTTACTAGTTTCCAGTTCTAATCTTTTGAATTACTATGGTAAAATCTTATTACTTTCCTAAAATATTACTCAAAACCAACTATTACCTCTGTTTATGTTTTTGTAAATAGAAAATAAGCCCAAAAAAGAATTAATTAAAGTTTTGATTCAGAGGGGATATGATTCGGATCCTGTGAAGGCTTGGAAAGAAGCCCAGCAAAAGGTAATTTCTTGGTTAACATGTTTCTATATTATTAAGACTGTATAATCTAGTGTGTATGTTTCACATTTCCTATTAAAACTACATTTTAATTCTTCCCATAGGTTACAGAAGAAGAAGAAAATGAAGAGAGTGACAATGAAAAGGAAACTGAGAAAAGTGACTCTGCAACTGGACCAACTTTCAACTACCTTCTTGATATGCCTCTTTGGTACCTAACGAAAGAAAAGAAAGATGAACTGTGTAAACAAAGAAATGAAAAAGTGAGTTGATGGATGGTACATTTTGCTTAGTTATGTTCTAACCGTGAAAGTAAAAACTTGTGTGCTTCATGAAAATGCTGTTTATGCATATAAATTAACTCTTAATTTGCTGACTATCTTATAAAGGAACAAGAGCTGGAAACATTAAAGAGAAAGAGTCCATCTGATTTGTGGAAAGAAGACTTGGCTGCTTTTATTGAAGAGCTGGAGGTGTGTAACTTATAATGTCCATTTTAGAATTTTTATTAATGAAATAATAGTTTCTATCAATATACCTCTTTATCAAGAAATTTCACAATTGGCAGTATAAAGAATATGGAGGCAAAAGGAAACATTCCAAGATAACACATAAAAGAACAAACTGTTTTAAACTAGTTAGAATAAAGTAAATAATGCAGGGAACATACTAACCTGGAAGTTTCTGGACAAAGAGGAAAAGGAAAGGAGGGCAAGAGTTGATTTTTGACCTAATGGGACTAAGAAGGTAAGAATTTAAATGTGAAAGAAGACCAACCCAGTCCTCCAAATCAACCTAAAAGGACAAAAACAGTTTATCTTCAGGGCTAGCTTATTAGTAGTTTCAAAGATCCTGTTAATTTCACTATTTGGTTTTTCTACATTTTTACATAAGAAAAAGCATTTCACAAATGAAGCTAAAAGGATTACCATGCAAATTTATATTATTGCATTCAGTATGATGTACAGCTTATAATCAGTTGATTGGATAAGTATACATTACTAGAATTACATCCTTATTTTTTATTTGAGCTTACAAATATGTATATATGTATTTTATCCCTAACATACTTGGCTCTTTTTATCAGAAAAATTCAGTGGTAAAATCAAGAGTCGAACCCAGTCTTCTATCCCCACACTGTTCAAAGTGTGTCTTAATTCACTGTTGTAGTGGTATCCTTAGCTATGGAACAGGTCACAAATTTATTTTAAGATATAACTAGTTGAAACCCGTTTAACTGTTGCCTTTTATGCTATCCCTATAAAGTAATAAAGATGTTATAATGCCTTTTTTAGCTTATAAACTTGCTTTCTTCTATCCCTTTTTTAGGCTGTTGAAGCCAAGGAAAAACAAGATGAACAAGTAGGACTTCCTGGGAAAGGGGGGAAAGGAAAAGGGAAAAAAACACAAATGGCTGAAGTTTTGCCTTCCCCAAGTGGAAAAAGAGTCATCCCCCGGGTGACCACAGAGATGAAAGCAGAGGCAGAAAAGAAAATTAAAAGGAAAATTAAGGTAATACTCTTGAAAACATTATACATAAAATACTTCAAGCTTATTTTCACATAAAATTGAACAAATTATAAGTTTCCTACTCCCATAGTTTGGAATTTACCCTATATCTAGTCATAACATTCCTTTTTTAAAAAAATGAAATTATTGGTTGATTTTAGAGAGAGAAACATTTATTTGTTCCACTTATTTATACATTCATTGATTGATTCTTTCATGCACCCTGACCGAGGATTGAACCCACAACCTTGGCATATCAGGATGACACTCTTTAGCAACTGAGCTGCCCGACCAGGGTATAACATTCCTTTCTTATGAGCCTGATTTTTTTAATGTTTAAATATCTTGAAAAAGTCATACTTGTACATTTATTCAGAGTTCTTAACCAGACCCAAAGAAAATCACTCTTTGACCTGGTATAGATTTGTATACTTGACCTTATATTATTCCAAGTACAGTAAACCCTTGATTTTTGCAGACCTCAAAATGGACAAAATGTCTAGTCTGTATATCACATGTGAAAATTAACATCTTGTTAACTTTCAAATGCTTTTAATCAAGATTTACTTATAATTAAGTTAACAGGTTATATTTTTTGTTATTCATTGTTATTTTTAACAAATTTTAGGGAATAGGCTATATGTTGGAAAAAACACTAGTGATTTTGCCGACAAAAGATTACATATCCATAACTATACATATTTAAATGTATCACTGCTCATAAGCAATATCCAATGAATGATTAGCACGTGTTCACTCTGCATTTGTACAAGGTAATTGGTTCTCTTGTCAGTGGCGTGACCTTCTGCAGTAGTTTTAATACATGCTAAGTCAACGTTCTGACATGTGCTAAGGCATGCCCCAGCAGTGTGCACTTGTTTACTCGAAGTGACTGGTGAACGCACGAATTTATTAGATCTATTCAATATATAAATTTTTCTGTGAAATTAAACTTCTAACTACACAAACGTGTCTACATAAGTGAAAACGGGTAAACTCATTAATTTGTCAAATTTTAAACATGCACATTCAGAAAACCTACTTTGTTATATAATGGATTTTCGGCTTTAATGGACACCCCCTTCTCCCGAATTAATCTTTTATATCGAGGTTTTACTGTAATAAAATTTGGCAGAGCTTGACCATTCTCATCTTGCTGTCTTTTAGAATGAAAATACTGAAGGAAGCCCTCAAGAGGACGGTGTGGAACCAGGAAACCTAAAACAAAGATTAGAGAAGAAACAGAAAAGAGAACCAGGTATTAAACATTTTAAGGAAATGGTTGAGTTGAGATAAAATTGTGTTTGTTACCTAGGTCCTAGCACATTCCACATAGATATTCAATAAATTCTTAGTGCGTAACATGAAGGAGAACTACATCTGAAGTAGTTTGAACCTCACTAACATTGTCTTTGGGATTTGATTTGAGTAGAGATCATTTTGTAATGAAATATTTGTTAATTTGGCAACTTGGATTCCTCAGTTGGGATCCAAAGAAAACAAACTCCTTCTAGCCACTTAAAAGCTTGAGTACAGTGACCACATCTTAGTCATGTTTGTATTATCCCTAGAGTTTAAGATTAATGCCTTTATTGAGTATCTACTTTGTTTAACTTCCTCATTGAGATATTAACATACCAAAGTCACACTTTAAAGTGGACCATTAATGGTTCTGGTATTCTCCAAAGTTTTAGAACAATTTCTTGCCCCCCCCAAAAAAAACACTACCCATTGAAGGTCACTCCCTATTTCCTCCCAACTCCTCCCCTAGGCAACCACTAATCTAAATCTATCTCTAGATTTACCTATTCCAGACGTTTCATATAAATAGAAATCATATAATATGTGGTCTTTGTGTCTGGCTTCTTTCACTTAGCATAATGTTTTCCAGGATCATCCATGTAGTAAACATGTATCAATACTTCCCTCATTTTTATTGTCAAATAATATTTCATTGTAGAGACACTATATTTTGTTTTGTTCATCAGTTGATAGGTATTTGGATTGTTTCATTGGGAGGAATTGACCTCCAGGCCAAACTGGCTATGAGGGCCAGCTACAGGTACAATAGGAGAGCTGCTGTGCAGAAACACCCCTATGGAGCAGGACTTGCTTCAATGGGACTTTGGTGCTCACTGAGCCTGCCCCATGAGTGTGTTGCTAATGTGTGTGTGCAGATATAATCATCTGTGGTCTGAAGATGTCCACTGGAAGCATTGGCTCCAGGGCCTCCAGGGAGGTGCAAAATCATCCACGGCCTCAGGCCACCCTGCAGGAGCTATTTGTATTGGGTTTGGAGGTGCCCAGGCAAGGTGCAGCTATGAAGCAAGTTAGGCTCATGCTCCAGCAGGGTCTTGCATCTTTTATTGCTAAGCCCAGCTGCAGCTTGTTTGATAATACTTTAGCAAAGTCTGAAGCCTGAGCAAGGACAAGCCGCTGCAGAGAGATTGGGTGGGGTTGCAAAATAGATGGGGTGGGGTCTCAGGGAATAACCAGGGCGGAGCAAACAGATAAGGCTACGAATCAGCCCGGCAACTGGGGAGGTCCCAGCACAGGAACCCCTGGGAGAACACTGCCCCCAAGTTCCTGCCCTGATGCCAGACAATCCAGTTCCTCCCCTTATGTGCCTGGGTCCCCCAGAGCCTCACCCTGATGCTGGAGCTCAGAGTAAGCAGGACATTCAGTTCAGTTCCTGCAACAGACCTTTAAAAGGAACACCTGAGTCTCAAGCAGTCTCCGTGTCACTGAGCCCCAATCCCTGCTGGGTTTTACAACCTGTAGTTATGGGGACTTCTTTTCCCAGCTCTGGGAGCCTGGGCTAGGGGGCTGGGGGGGTGGGGGCCTGGTATGGGGCCGGGACCCCTTGCTCCTCACAGGCAGCCACCAGAGACCGTCTCCCTCCCTGTTAAAAAAGTAGCACGTGTGGGTGGCAGTCCAGCCCGTTCAGCGCCTCTGCCCCTCCTACCAGTCTCAGTATGCCTTCTTCTGTACTTCTCTAGTTGTAGGACTTCCATTCAGCCCCCTTTTAGGCGGTTCTGAATGATAGTTTTTCTGTATTTTAGTAATTCTGATGTGCTGTGGGAGGCTGCGAGTATAGACGATTTACCTACGCCACTATCTGTTTTCTGCAACACGTATTATGGGGTTCATTGACCAAGCTGTATGCTCCCTGAGAAGAAACTTCTGTTTCTGTTCACCATTGTATTCCAATACTAGCACAGAGCTCAAGAAATATTTGAAGGATGGATGATAGAGAAAAGTGGGTCTAAGAATATGTAAAGTTGGTTAATCTCCGTTCTAGGTAACAAGGCAAAGAAACAAACTACATTGCCATTTAAACCAATCCAAAAAGGAAAGAAGAGAAACCCCTGGTCTGATTCGGAATCAGATATGAGCGGTAATGAAAGTGATTTTGATGTCCCTCCACGAGAAATAGAGCCACGAAGAGCAGCAAGTAAGAAAACCTGATGACTATGTAGATACGCTAAGAGATTTTAATGGCCATTATATTTTAGGGCACTTAACCCTAGAAACTGTTCTATCTTAGATCATTAATTATATTAAAATTTTTTAAACCAAAGCATCTTTTAGGAAATTAAACTGAATCTTAAATCTTCGTAAAATGTTATATCAATATGTGGATCAAATAGTCTGTTACCCTCTTTGATTCTTTGTATGTTTTTAATAGCAAAAGCCAAATTCACAGTGGATTTGGATTCAGATGAAGATTTCTCAGATATTGATAAAAAAAGTGAAGATGAAGATTTTGTCCCATCAGATGCTAGTCCAGTTAAGACCAAAACTTCCCCAAAGTAAGTATCTTTTCTAATATGGGTTTCATCATGATTATTTTTAATAGCTGATGATGTATTCTTTGTTGTTTGACACATTTAGAATTGGTTTTCAGGATGTAATTTTTTTCTTCTAGACATACGAACAAAGAACTGAAGCCACAGAAGAGCGCCACATCAGGTGTGTATTAAGTAAAAAGAGTGAGCTTTCCTGGGTGCTCAAATGCACCTGGGTTCTAATGCAGACTACATTAGCCACGTCCTGCCTTTGAAAATAAAAGTGGGTTCTCATTAGCATTACATTGATGTTGTTCATTAGATTTAATTTTGCAAATAAGAGGTTTCTACACTTAATGTGCTAAAAGTATAATGTGCTGCCTGGCCGGCGTGCCTCAGTGGTTGAAAGTCGACCTATGAACCACAAGGTCACGTGACAGTAAAGAAGACAGTGGCAAAAAGTAAGCCTGAGTCTTAGAGATGTGTTAACAATATTGGGATTAACTAATATTAGTTGCCACAAGTCAATCTTAATTTTTTTATCCCCAAAATTTACTATTGATATTGAAATTAAATCCCAAATGAAAGCAAATCTAATCTTTAGATATTTATAATAACAAATGGTGGTCAAAAGGTTTAAGATTAGCATGTTTCTTAAAATGCCAGACATTATCTAGCTCATTGCTATGACCGGGACAGGATTTATGCACAGTTTGCAAATGTTTAAGATAAAACATATACTTATTTTTTAAATGGATGCTTTAAGAACACTGATTCTCTAATGTATTTCCAGCTCTATTAGATTGTCTTTTTCCTGTGTTAAATATAAGCGGTCAACAGGTTGCTAAATAAAGTTCACAGTGAGAACAATTCATCTGAGCGTGGCCATGATGAATGCTTGTGTTGACTTGCAGGTCAGTCTTCCACCTCCACTACAGGTGCCAAAAAAAGGGCTGCACCAAAAGGAACCAAAAAGGATCCAAGCTTGACTTCTGATGTCCCTCAAAAGCTTGATCCCCCCAAAACCAAGATTCGCCGCAAAAGGAAGCCATCCACTTCTGATGATTCCGACTCTAATTTTGAGAAAATGATTTCTAAAGCAGTCACAAGCAAGGTGGGTGCTTATCCTAACTAATTCTTTGCTGTAGGTGGATTTTGTGGGGTTTTGTGTGTGTGTGTGTGTGTGTGTGTGTGTGTGTGTGTGTTTGTTACCTCACCCAAGGATATTTTTCCATGGGTTTTTAGAGAGAGTGGAAGAGAAGGGGAAAGACAGAGAGAAATATCGATGTGAGAGAAACATATCAATTGGTTGCCTCCTGCACGAGCCCTTACCAGGGCCCAGGCTGAGGAGGAACCTGCAACCGAGGTACATGCCCTTGACGGAATCGAACTCGGGACCCTTTGGGCCACAGGCCAACACTATCCACTGAGCTAAACTGGTTAGGGCTGCTGTAGGTATTTTAAAACATAACCAAGCTTTGCTCTTAGTAATTGAGCACGTTTGTAAGAAAATTTAAATCCCAATTCATTATCTTTTACTGTATTTACTTTAGTAATAAAGACACATACCTCTTAGTCCTTGAGAGAGTTGTCTCAGACTTAGATTACATATTTTTTACATTGAAATTCTGCTGTCAGGTTAACATGTGCAAATTACTTTGGCTTTTTCTCTTAGAAATCCAAGGGGGAGAGTGATGACTTCCATCTGGACTTGGACTCAGCTGTGGCTCCTCGGGTAAAATCTGGACGGACAAAGAAACCTATTAAGTACCTCGAAGAATCAGATGAAGATCTGTTTTAAAATGTGAGGTGACTATTTTAAGTAATGATCTAAAGTTACCTCACTCTTTTGTTGGTTTGTTTCCTCCCCTGTGAATTTAGTTTGGGGAAGCTAGTTTTAATCTGTAATCATCAAAGTGAAGTGTGTAGACCACAATGTCCCTTATCTAACACCATCTAAAGGGTGATTCATCTCATGGGCATTGTTTTCTTCTCTGCTTTGTCTATGTTTTTAGTCTCTTTTCTTTTGTCTTTAAAATCTGATTTTACTTCTGGACTCTAGAGATAGTTGTGTAGTAGTCACTTCAGCATAATGTAGTTTATTGTCCATACATTAAGCTAGAATTGGAGCACTTTGATATAAAAGTGTCTGTCTACCTCCTTTCCTACTTTCATAAATGAGATAAAGCATGATTAATTCTCTGTTTTCATTGTATAGGTAATTTTCCATCAGATAGAATTTTGTAGTTCTAGTACAAAATATACTCCCCACTCAGCCTTTTTTGAATTTTTGTTCAAGTAATAAGAAGTTGTTTAAATGCTTCATATTCTTCAGAATATCAGCAGAAGCTAAAGGGAAAACACCCTGGCTGTTTAACCTCAATACAGGCAATAGGATGAAGGAAATTATACCATAAGTTATGTGACTATCTCAACTTTTGACTTTTCTTCTCTTGCTGCCTCTGAGTCTGAATTTCCCAAAAACAAATTTCTATAGAGTACTAGATTGCAGAAGAGTGAGATCAACATTTACTCAAAGATCTTACATATTTTATTGATGCCATACTCAGCAATGAGTTGTTATATCCATTTTAGGAAATCTATCATTTTCAACTTGCAAACTTTTTAAGACCTTTCTGCCTTTTATGTGTGTGTGACTTCAGTGGTGTTATCAATGTTCTTGTAAATATTTGCTATGTATTTCTATTTAGCTTAATTCCAACAGTTTTGTACTACAATAAAACATTCTAAGCATTGCAACCCATTGATTGTCCTTTTTTCTCCCTGCATTATACCTTTTTCTTACGGTAAAATCCCTCTTCACTTCTTTTTTTAATAAGCATTTAGACACTTTTTCCTTCACTTCCTTCTGAGAACTATTCTGATCATATTATAATGTTCCTGACTGCCCCTGGCCATAGTGGTGGGTCTAAGAGATAGGCACCATGACCTAATTGAGGCCAATCAGGTATTTTCTCCAGGGATTTTATACATGAGTACTGCGTTTTTCTTCACACTCAAAAGGCCTTGGCCCTACATCAGTAAAGAGTTTTAAATATGTGTGTATATTTTTAAACAACTCACTACTTCAACTTTTTTTCTTGTTCGTTTGTCAACTATTTTAATAAACCTAGTCAACTACTTGATATCAGTAAATTATATTGTGGCAACTGGCTAATTGAAAAAAAGAAATATTAGATAAATCCAACCCCTCCTCACATCTTACACCAAAGTTAAGTTCAAATATACTAAATATTTAAATATCAAAAATAAAACTATTTTTAGCCCTAGCTGGTTTGGTTCAGTGGATAGAGCATCGGCCTGCCAACTAAAGGGCCCTTGTTTGATTCTGGTCAGGGGCACATGCCTGAGCTGTGGGCTTGATCCCCCAGTAGGGAGTGTGCAGGAGGCAGCCAATCAATGATTCTCATCATTGATGTTTCTATCTCCCTTCCTCTCTGAAATCAATAAAAATCTACATATATAAAAGCCTGAGCGACCTTTGTGACTTGACAACCAGCCAGTAGCTATGATGCACACTGACCACCAGGGGGCAAATGCTCAATGCAGGAGCTGCCCCCTGGTGGTCAGTGTGCTCCCACAGCCAACCTGTGGCCAGCCAACGTCCAATGGTACATCCCCCCAGCTGGCTGGCCAATCTCCTACAGTCCCTCCCCTCCCCCACCGCCTGGCCCCAATCGTCCTGATCGTCTGGGATGGACCCTACCCGTGCACAAATTCATGCACCAGGCCTCTAGTATATTAAGTAAAATAAAACTTTAAAATGTACTAGAAGAAAAGTAAACGAGTTACAGAGGGATAACCTAAACATATCCCCAAGGGTACTGTTGATAAAAAAAAAAATGAAAAAAAGGGCCCTAACTGGTTTGGCTCTTGGTCCCGAGTTCTATTCTGGTCAAGGGCATGTACTTTTGGTTGTGGACTCTATCCCCAGGCAGGGGCATGCAAGAGGCAGCTAATCAATGTTTCTGACTATCCGTCTCCCTTCCTCTCTATAAAATCAATAAAATATATTTTAAAAGGAAAAATGAGCCCTTTCATCAGAATCCGGACAAAAAGGCCACACTCTTTGTCCCAGCAATTCTCACTTTAAGAAATTTAGTTCAAGAAAAGAATTGGACATGCAAAAACTAAGTAAAAACACAAATGCAAGTTCTAGTAACAGAAAACAATATTGTAGTTAAGCTGATAACTATACTTTCCATTGGGGAAAATGGGATAAGTGTGTAAGGGATTGCTGTATTATTTCTCACAACTATATGTAAATCTACAATTATCTCCGAAAAAGCCATATACAAAATATTGACATTTCTTTGATAAAATCAAAAGTAACCTATATTTTAAATTATGGTACAATGAGGAATACAAGTTACTCATTAAGAATGATTGTGGCTCCGTGGTTGAGCAGCAACCTATGAACCAAGAGGTCATGGTTCGATTCTCAGTCAGGGCACATACCAGGGGTGTGCAGGAGGCAGCCAATCAATAAAAATAGATCTTAAAAAAGAAAGCAGGTTACAAATCAAAGGTGAAATCCCTGTCCGGTGAGTGCGCATTTGTTTACAAAATAAACAGTGGATGAAAAGCATATGCACCCTCTTTAGAAAGAAAAATAATCAGAAACATTTCCCTTTAGAAAGTAGAAGTTTGCTCCTGATCAGTAAAGTACTTGCTAACTAAAAAGACGTGAAGGGCCCAACTGGCATGGCTCAGTAGTTGAGCATTGACCTATAAACCAAGAGGTCACCGTTTGATTCCTGGTTAGGGCACATGCCCAGGTTGTGGGCTCGATCCCCAGTGTGGGGCGTGTAGGAGGTGGCCAGCCAATAATTCTCATCATTGATGTTTCTATCCTTCTCCCTCTCTAAAATCAATAAAAATATTTTTAAAAAATAAATAAATAAAAAGACTCCAAGGGAATAATACAGCCCTTACCTCTTCGTACCTTAAGCCACTGACATCTTGAAGAGATTAAAATTCTGGTGCTAATAAATTTAAGTGATTATACACATTTAGACCCTTTATAAAATGTATCTATTTCTACACATAAATATGAAACATTGCTTAAATAAGCAGGTATTACAGCAATTACAAGTTATGAAAAATGGTTATTAAGAAAATAGAGGGTTCAAAAATTGTACTAGTAGATAAATTTGTTCTGGTGCAATGGGACTTCAGTGATTTCTGTCTGGCCATTTTCCTGAAATGCAAGCACACAGAAAACTTTTTAACTCACTTTTTCTCCAAGTGTAATGGATATCTGTTCTTGCCTGGCCAATATCCCTTTCCCCAGTAATTCCACTTCGGAAATTATTCCGAAAATTGAAAAGCAAAAAGTTTGAGTCCAAAAGCATTATTTACACTGTGGAAAACTGGGAACAGCACAGATGTCCTGCATTAGAGAATTGGTTAAACTAGTGCATCCTTACTTACCATGTAATATACAGCCATCAAAAGTCATGTTTTCCCAGAACTTTTTATTTTTTAAAATCCTCACCCGCGGAGGTGTTTTTATTGATTTGAGAGAGAGGGAGAGAGAGAGAAACATCGGTCAGGTGCCTCCCATACGTGCCCCAATCAAGGGCTGAACTTACAACCTGGAAAAATAACAAACGTTACATGTTTTCTTTGAAAATGAACATGTTTTTTTCCTGGTTATAAAAGTCATGTTCAGGTTCTAGTTCTAATGTGATGCTGAACTGCTACCACTCCAGGAATCAATCTCAGGCGCTTTTCTCATTCACTCCTGTGCTGCACATTGCAAACCTGAGCAGGAAGTCTGCAGCCTGTGCTGAACAACTCTGCCATGGCCCATTGTTATGTGTCAGCCTGAGTGGGCGAAGGGATGCCCAGACAGCTGGTAAAATTTTTCTGAGTGTGTCTATGACAATGTTCCGGAAGAATTTAGCATTTGAGTCAATAAATGGAGCAGCTTAGCTGGCATGGCTCAGTGGTTGAGTGTCGACCTATGAACCAGGAGGTCAGGGTTTGATTCCTGGTCAGGGCAACATGCCCAGGTTGCTGGCTTGATCCCCAGTGTGGGGTGTGCAGGAGGCAGCTGATCCATGATTCTCTCTCATCATTGATGTTTCTATCTTTCTCTTCCTCTCTGAAATCAATAAAAAATATACATATTAAAATATACATATATGTATATATATTTTCAAAAGTAAATAAAATAAACTGAGCAATGTGGGTGGGCATCATCCAATCTGCTGAGGACCTGAACAGAAAAAGGAGGATGGGCGAATTTGCTCTCTCTAAGCTGAGACACCTAATTTGCCTTTAAGACCTTGATGCTCCTGATTCTTGGGCCTTGGGACTCAGATTAACATCACCCACCTGGTGTTCAGGCCTTCAGGCTCAGGAATTACGCCGCCTATCATCATCGTTAAGTGAGGACTTAACAGTATATCCTATTGGTTCTATTTCTCTGGAGAACTTGGACGAATACAAAGTCCATTCTGGTACCTGAAGAACCCAGGATCACCTGGGACAGTAGATATGCCAGCCTCGGTTCTGGATGCTGCTAATAAGTTCACTCGGAGTTTATTTTTTCTTAAGAATCATTCACTAGGTCCTCTTTCATTAGGAAGTCTAACTTGTCCGCTCTGGTTCTAAAGACATCAATAGACTGCAGTCACATTAATATGCCGTGTCTTTGCCCGACCAGTACAAACTGTAACCAAGAGCAGTTCCTCACTGGCACAGCGTTTGCTGTTGGGTTCCCTTGTCACAAAGTGGTTCTGGCATCGTGTAGTTCTTCGTTCAGGCCGTGTTCATGAGTGCAGTAGCGACAGTAGATACATTCCCACGCCGGGAAGGTTGGTGTCACTACAGTGCCTTATAGGTAAGAGTAACATGCACACACAGTAACTTGGCAATCGATGGCCGCACTGTACAACAGTTTTATGAAACAATGGGCTTCCTACAAGTAAGTGTGTTGCAACAATGTCAAACATATTGGATAAGAAATAATAAATGAGCCCTAACTGGTTTGGCTCAGTGGATAGAGCGTTGGCCTGCGGACTCAAGGGTCCCAGGTTCGATTCCGGTCAAGGGCATGTACCTTGCTTGAGGGCACATCCCCAATAGGGGGTGTGCAGGAGGCAGCTGATCGATCTTTCTCTCTCATCGATGTTTCTAACTCTATCCCTCTCCCTTCCTCTCTGCAAAAAAATCAATAAAATACATTTTTTTTAATAAAAAAGAAATAAATGACAGTGCCCTCCTCGGTCCCAGATCTGTCTCCTGCTTCTACAGTGTTTGGACGGAACAGACCCAGGGACGTCCCTTCTCCGACCTCTCTCCAGCCTCTTATCCAGTCACCACCTTCAGAACCACCTCCTCCGAGACCAGCCAACACACCGGGGTTTTTCCTACCTCAACTCCTTATCGCCGGACAACCATGAGCTCCCAAATCCCTCAGAATTATTCCACCGAAGGGGAAGCTGCGATCAACCGCCTGGCCAACCTGCATCTGCAAGCCGCCCACACCTGCCTCTCTCTGGCCTTCTATTTTGAAGGCAATGATGTGGCTCTTGAGGGCATGGGCCACTTCTTCGGAGAGAGTTGTGGGAGAAGCGTGAGGGCGCTGAGCGGCTCTTAAAGTCGTAAAACTAACACAGTGGCCACATTCTCTTCCAGGACGCGCTGAAGCCTCCCCAAGGTGAGTGGGCAAAACTCAGGACGCCATGGCAGCCGCCTGGCCTTGGAGAGGAGCCTGACCCAGGCCCTTTGGAGCTGCAGACCTGGTTCTGCCTGCGCAGACCCTCAGCTCTGAGACTTCCTGGAGAACCACTTCCGGGGTGAGGAGGTGAAACTCATCAAGAAGATGGGCGACACCTGACTCACCTTGCAGGCTGCCGGCCCCAGGCTGGGCTGGGCGAGTCTCTCCTCCAAAGGCCCCCCCTCAAGCACGACTAGGAGCCTTTGGAGCCCAGAGGCCTTTGGGGGGCCCCTCGGCATCCCCCTGGTGTCTGGCTCTTACCTGAGCCTCTCCCTGAAGCCCTCTCCCAGGCATTGGACCAAATAGAAACAATAAAGCTTTTTGCAGCAAAGAAAAAGAAAAAAGAAAGAAGAAATGCAAAGAATTGTTGAGTTTTGTCTATTCAGTTGTGAGGATTACAAATGCTAAGCTTGGGGGGGGCACGGGTTCACTTCTGGGTGCCACCAGAAAGCTTTCATGCAGCCCCCACCTGACAATTTACCTGTGGAAACAGTTTGCAAAGCTGCTGAGCTGTGTTCAACCCAGAATCGCCTTCACAATATTTGTCAACCACATTAACGTGGGTGCTGTTGGGGTGACTAAAGAGAGGATAATCCCCATCAAAGTATCTTCTGAGGAGCCTTTTCAGTCTTTTCTGTTTATACAACCCTCAGATACAAAAAGGTTCACAGGTGATTTAAAGCGCAGTCCCCACCACCAGCTCATTTGCAAAAGGTTGGCCAGCTGTAACTCCTGATGATGACATCTCTACAGCGGGAGGTCAAGTTGCTCTTGAAAACTAGACACTATTTGTTTAGTCAATTACATGATGACTTCTTTGCAGTGGGCTACACTTACTGGTTGAGTTCATCCTGTTTACAGCGGGTCTGCATAATACTGTGCTACCTCTCAACATTTAGCAAGAGTAGCATTTAGTAAGAATGGCCCAGACCATGAGACCCCTGTCACATCTAACAGACATGAAGGAAGAGGAAAGAAGCCTGCGCAGAGAGGTGGACAGAGACGTGTGTAACGATGACTTAGCAGGAGTCTTAGTCTCTCCGATCACCTCAAAGGAGTTGCAGTACAGACCAACATTATTTTGTCCTTTTTAGAGCAACTTAACTGAGGAATCATTTACATGCATAACATGTACCCTTCCACGTGTACAGATTGATGACTTCTGACAAATGCAAATACCTGCATAACCACCATCACAATCAAGACAAAATCTTTCCATCTCCCCAAAAAATTCTTGTGTGTCTCTGTAACCCCAACCCCAGACAAGGATTGATCTGAATCTTACTATTGCAGGTTCGTGTTACCTATTCTAGACCTTCATACCAATGGAGTCATTCAGTGTGTGTGCTTTTGTGTCTGGCTTCTTCCATGTGGCATTATGCTTTGGAAATTCATCCATGTCGTTGCTCGTAGCAATGGTTTCCTCTTGCCCTAGCCGGTTTGCTCAGTGGTTAGTGTCGGCCTTAGGACTGAAGGGTCTCAGGTTCAATTCCAGTCGTGCTTGAGGCAACCAATCGATGTCTCTCTCACATCGACGTTTCCCTCTTTCTGTCTCTCCCTCTCGCTTCTAAAAAAATCAATGGAAAAAACATCTTCAAATGAGGGTTAACAACAACAAAAAAAATGTTTCCTCCTATTTTATTTTATTTCTTTTTAGAGAGGGGCAGGAAGGGAGAGAAACATCAATCAATCAGCTGCCTTGTGCACACGCCCTGACCTGGGATTGAACCTACAACCTAGGCATGTGCCCCGAACTGGTGACCTCCAGGTGCACAGGGTGATGCTCCGACCAACGGAGCCACACAGGCCAGGGCTAGGTCCCTGGATTGTTTTTTAATTGCCGAATGTTATTCCATTGTATGGATTATTTATCTTTGTACCTGTTGATAGACATTGAGTTGTTTCCAGTTTGAGCCTATCCTATCTAATAAAAGAGTAATATGCAAATTAACCATCACTCTGCGACAAAAATGGAGGCGCCCATAGCCACAAGATGGCAGCGCCCAGTCCTCTTAGCCCCGCTGGAGTCCCCCAGTCTGCCCAGCAGCGGCAGCCCAGGGTGTCTGGCTGGGAGGCGCCAGCACCCGGTGCTATCCGCAACGGCAGCCTGGGCTGGGGTCTCAGCCTGGCCGGGGTGCAATCCCCTTCCAGCAGTGGCAGCCTGGGGTCTCAACCACTGAGTCACACCAGCCAGGCAGATATGGAGGAATCTTAAATGTTTCTTTTTTTAAAATATATATTTTATTGATTTTTTACAGAGAGGAAGGGAAAGGGATAGAGAGCTAGAAACATTGATGAGAGAGAAACATCAATCAGCTGCCTCCTGCACACTCCCCAGTGGGTATGTGCCCCCAACCAAGGTACATGCCCTTGACCAGAATCGAACCTGGGACCCTTGAGTCTGCAGGCCGATGCTCCATCCACTGAGCCAAATCAGTTAGGGCTGTCCAATATGCTAAAGAAAAAACCCTATCTAATAAAGAGGGAATATGCAGGGGAGGGCATTTGGGGGTGACCGGGTTGTCAGGGGAGGGCAGTTGGGGACAATCAGGCTGGCAGGGGAGCAGTTAAGTGTCGATCAGGCTGGCAGGGGAGTGGTTAGGGGGTGATCAAGCTGGCAGGCAGAAGCGGTTAGGGGCAATCAGGCAGGCAGGCAGACGAGCAGTTGGGAGCCAGCAGTCCTGGGTTGTGAAAGGGATGTCTGACTGCCTGGATTGGGCCTAAACAGGCAGTCGGACATCCCCCGAGGGGTCCCAGATTGGAGAGGGTGCAGGTTGGGCTGAGGGACACCCCCCCCCCAGTGCACGAATTTCGTGCACTGGGCCTCTAGTTATAAATAAAGCTGTTAGGAACATTAGCATGTTTTTATAGACATATTTTCTCATTTCTCTTGGGTAAATACTCCACTTGGAATTGCTGAGTCACAATAAAGGTATATGTTTACCTTTATAAGAAACTGCCAAACTTTTCCAAGGAGGTTGTATCATTTTACATTCCCGCTTGCATTTGTCCTCAGTACTTTCCGAAGTCAGATTTGTTTCTTTTCGGTAGGACAGTATCTTCATTGGCCTCAAAGTGGCCCAATACGTCCTGATGAATGCAAAAAGGTATACCAGTGCCCTGACCGGTTTGGCTCAGTGGATAGAGCGTCAGCCTGCGGACTCAAGGGTCCCAGGTTCGATTCTGGTCAAGGGCATGTACCTTGGCTTGCGGACACATCCCCAGTAGGGGGTCTGCAGGAGGCAGCTGACTGATGTTTCTCTCTCATTGATGTTTCTAACTCTCTCCCTCTCCCTTCTTCTCCGTAAAAAAATCAATAAAATGTAAAAAAAAAAAAAAAAAAAGTTATACCAGTAAATGTTATTTTAGCAGGAGGAAAGGAAGCCCGATCCATGAGTAGCTTTGTCTTCTGACTCTGGTAACTTTCTGTGACTTTCCTGAGCCTGGCCAAGGGCAGTCCTTAGGACCCAGGAGTATTGCTTTTAGGGCGGGACTGGTGCCCATCAATTGATTTAATCTGATCCCACTTCTGCCCCTGGGCTGATGGAGAAAAAGAAGGTCAAAGACCCAAGGCTGCAGGAAGAGATTGTGGTTGCTTAGACAAATGGGCACTTGCAAACAGGGGCCGTTCAGAGCTGCATGGAGGGGAAAGGGACTTTGAAAAATGCCTCTTGAGAAGTCAGATCCTTACCCTTTCCCCAACCCAATCCCAAGGCTGTTTCTCTCATCTGTCGGTTCACTCACTCTAGGCTTCCAAGGAAAGGAAGAGAGGGACTCCCAAGTCCCTTGGTCACTCAGAGAGCCGCCTGCAGGTCCCAGCCTCTGCCAGGCCACTTACTGTCCTTCCTGAGCAAAGTTGCTACATGTACAACCTAGAAATGGGTGGAATAGGGGAAAGAGCCTGGGTGGGGGCCTCCAGTTGGCAGTCAGGACTTCCCTGCTCAAGAACAAGAAAGAAGGGATGGGACTTGGCGGAGACATGTAAAGGAAGGCCCAGAGGGGCCGTGGTTTGGAAGAGCCTGGGGACACGATTGACAAGCAAGACAGGGAAGGCTTCCCCTTGGGAGGGCACTGAGTTTCTCTGACTCCCCCAGGCGGAATGGAGGGCCAATACCAGAAACAGATTTGGGCTAATTCTCTCGTCTTGGGTGCAAGGCCACCGAGAATAAAGACTACATTTCCCAGCTTCCTGTGGAAGGTCATCCCAGCCAAGGACAGGCCAGCAGGCCAGTTAGGGTAGCTTCCTGGGGCTTTTACAAGCTGGAGATGTCCTTGCGTCTTTTGTTTAGCACTTTGGCTGTTACGGCTGAAGCTAATCTGAAGTAGAGCCAAGGAAGGAGGTAAGGCCTGGCTGTCAAGCAGTTCCAGGTAAGGCTGAGGGCCAGGGGAGAAGCGAGAGGCGCAGGGGACACCCGTGAGCAGAAGGCGGTCGGATCCGGAGGGTGTGCAGGCCTGGGGAGGAGCTTGAAGGGTGAGAAACTGTGCAGCCAGGTGGGGGAGGGGTGCAGAGGACTAGGAGAAGTAACCAAGAACCAGCCAGGCCCGCAGCCTCTCACACCCGCACCTGTCACACTCAGGCTGAGTTGGGGGCAGGAGGATTTTTACCACCAATCCGTCTGGGAGTTTTCATTTCTACCCCGGACCGGACATTCTGATTGGCCACGTCAGCGATCACGAGCTCTAGAGGACACCAGAACAAGCGACGGAGGCAAGGGACCCACCACAGGTCTCATCATTTGAGGCAAAGAAGACCTGCATCCTCTGTAACCTCCCGCCCCACTTACTTCACTCATCCAGCTGACTACTGTTTAGTGAGCACCTGCTACGTGCCAGAAACTGTTCTGAGTGCTGGAGACAGGACAGGGAATAAAGCACTAACTGTCCATGCCCTCCTGGAGCTGATGTGGCAGTTGGAAGAGATGGATGCTGCACAGGATAAATAAGAAAAAAGCAGCCCTGACTGGTTTGGCTCAGTGGATAGCGCATCGGCCTGCGGACTGAGAGGTCCCAGGTTCGATTCCAGTCAAGGGCATGTACCTTGGTTGCGGGCATATCCGCAGTAGGAGGTGTGCAGGAGGCAGCTGGTCGATGTTTCTAACTCTCTATCCCTCTCCCATCCTCTCTGTGAAAAATCAATAAAATATATTAAAAAAGAAAAAGGACGTTATCCAGTGATCAGTGCAAAGAAAACAAAGCTGAGAAAAGGGCTAAGAGGTAAGGGGTTAAATTCCACGTAGGGTGGTTGTGAAGGCCGCACTAAAAGGCAACGTTCCTGCAAAGACTTTTACACACGTTAGGGGGCCACAGGGAAGAGAAGAGACAGTCGTTTCCCGATGCTGTCACTTACTGAGCGCAAACCACTATGTGCCTGCTGTGTGTGTCCACGGGTGGCAGACATGGGGAGTGGCTCCACAGCCAGGCGGGGTAGGGCGAGTGTCTGGGACAGTGACTGAATGTGCACAGGGCAGCACGGGCCCCGGGCCGCAAGTGTGGCCAAGAATGGAGCCCCGTGCCGCCAGCCCTGGTCAGCATCAGCAACACCTCCTCCCAAGCTGGACGGTGCTATCTGGGAAGGAGGACGGGCCGCGATTGTAGAGTCTCCTGTGTCTGGCCTGTGGCATCAGGGGCTGGGGACACTGCAGGGTGAACGTGGGCTCTCCACCTCCCGCCCCGCCCTAGACCATCACCACCTCAGCCACTTCCCACCCCCTGCAGGCAGGCCGGTCTATGGGGTTTTTCCAGGCTGGGCCAGTGGGCTGACCCAGCAGGGAGCAAGGGGACAGGGCAGGGACCATTCCTGGACAGTCAGGGGTGGTGAGGTGTGTCCCCACGGCTGTGGACGGAAGTTGGAGGTTGGAAAGCAGCTTTGCCAGAAGCAGGAGGAGGTCATGGGGTGAGGTCTGCAGTGCCCCCACCCCACTTCCTGTTTGGGGGGGGGGTGTGGCCCCAGCATGTGCTTTCCCTTGGACTTCATCCAGGACAGTCTCTCCCCACCCAGCCCCATTCCCAAGGGAACCCTGCACGAGGGTGGAAAGAGATGGGGTTTTTCCAGGCTGGGCTGGGCCCCTGAGCCAGAGTGGATGAAGGACGCCTTTCCCACCCCTTCCTGAAACCAGCCCCGGGGGTCCCTGTCAACATGGAAAACCACACAGGCCCCCAGGGCTGAAGGGGAAAGGAAAAGCCACTGAGCAGGTGAGTCCTGGCACCCTTCCCGCGCAGGAAGGGTAGGCAAGGCCCACCCCTGTGCCTGTGCCCACCAGCCCGGTCAGAGCCCTGGACTGTCGGGCCCTGGGACACCACCTGGGAAGGCAGCCAGGCGCGACGGAGGACAGTTCCATGACAGGCTTAAGAGTAGGAACTCAAAACCAGGAGGGTCAGGCCGGAGGCTGGGGCCTGCTATTTACTTGCTGCGTGACGGTGGCGTAGATCCTTTGAGTCTCAGCTTCCCTCCTACCAAGGTCATCCAGTCCTCTACCCAGGGCCTGGCCCAGAGCAGGTGCCCCCGTGAGGAAGGGGCCTGGTGTGCAGGTTGGGAAAACTCCTAGAAAGACAGTGCCCCCTCCCTGGCTGCTCAGGTCACCCTGGGTCATCCTGGAGCCATAGGAGATGATTCCATTCAGAGCCTTATGGGAGGGAGCCTGTCTGCCTATTTTCCACGCCATAAAACAACATGCTCATCGGAGGAAGTCTGGGAATTACAGAAAGCAGGAAGTAAACAGCTTTTCTTGAACCACCCAAGGCGGTCACTCTTGATACCTCAATGCTTTCCGTGCCCGAGTTCTCTGGCCTGTGTTTTGTCCTCTGTGCCATGGCTGGACCTCAGCATTAAGACGTGGGGCTGGAAGGAGACTGGGGGTCGGCTGCAGTCGCCTCAGGTGACCAACCAGGAGACTCTGGCCCAGAAGAGTTCAGTGACTCGTCCAAGGTCGGTAGCAGAGCTGGAACCAGAGCTACCCGGCTGTGCTGCCTCTTAAATGCCAGTGCCCCCAACACCGGCACCAAGCCGCCCTCCAGCCCTGAAGACCGTCTTTAAAGGGATAGTTGATAGCGGATCTAGGCCTTCCAGTTTGGGGGAGTCTGCCCGGGACTGGCTTCCCTAAGGTTTCCTCAATAAGGGGTGTAGCCTCCGCCCCCATTTCCAGATGGAGACACAGCTGTGGAATTGGGGGGAGAGGGTGGGAAAGGGAGGGCTGGCAGAATCCAGTAAGGGGTGTGTCCCTACGTCTGTTCCCAAGGGTGGACCCAGCCAACAGGGTCACCCTGTCCCTTTAAGAGAGGGGGGAGAGTTAGCCCCTCTCGGCCATCCTGTCCTGTCATCCATCCTGGCCAAATCTGAAAGGGAAAATGAAAGAGGGACCAGGAGGAACAGGTCCCAGACATCTCCCAAGATTCCTCGCTCAACTTTAACACCTCAGCTCCAGGAACAGGGTGAGTGGGGTCGACTGAGGGTCTGGGGGTGTCGGGAGCCTGTGGGGCCTGTGTGAGTGTGTGTTGGGGAGCCTCTCTTCGGAGACGTGGGAAACTGGAAGCCAGGGGCGCCAGGGGGGAGGTGGGAGAGGCCTGGGCCGCATTCCTGCCTCCTTGGGGTCGGAGGGCCGGGGATTCCCAGGACAAAGGACCCTTCCTGACAGAGTTATGTATGGAGTAGGAACCTTTTGTGTCACCCCACAATCCAGAGAGAAATTCACTTCAGTGAAAAGGGCAGAGAAAGAAAAAGGTGGGGTACCAAACTGGGTCTGGAGTCCTGGGTTCGAGGCACCACTCTCGCCCAGGGAAAGCAGCCTCGAGCCCATAGGCACAGCTGGGTTCTGCTTCTACAGACGCGGTCAGGGCGGCCCTGCTGGTCTCCAAGGTCCCCGCCTGCGAGTCTAGGCTCTGGAGGGACCTACGGCCCAACCGAGCAGACCCAGGGGTCAGGCTGAAGCCCCAGACGGGGGCTCCTCCCAGCACCCATCGGCCCCAGGGAGAGGGACACCCCCGGTTGAGACTCACCAAAACCCTCCTGCCCCCGCCCCCCTTGCTAACTTCTTTGTCCCACAAAATCCCTGCTAAACCCAGACCTCGCTGACCCCCGACTCACCAGGAAGTTAGAGGAGGTCCCACTGAGCCCACTCCAGTGGGTATGGGTTGGGGGGGCCCTGCCTGCGGCCGCTGACCCCCGCCCCCTTCGCCCCCAGCGCCATGGGGGAGTGGGCGTTCCTCAGCTCGCTGCTGGACGCCGTGCAGCTGCAGTCGCCGCTGGTGGGCCGCCTGTGGCTGGTGGTCATGCTGATCTTCCGCATCCTGGTGCTGGCCACGGTGGGCGGCGCGGTGTTCGAGGACGAGCAGGAGGAGTTCGTGTGCAACACGCTGCAGCCCGGCTGCCGCCAGACCTGCTACGACCGCGCCTTCCCCGTCTCGCACTACCGCTTCTGGCTCTTCCACATCCTGCTGCTCTCGGCGCCGCCCGTGCTGTTCGTCATCTACTCCATGCACCAGGCCAGCAAGGAGCCGGGCGGCGCGGCCGCCGACGAGGGGAAGCCGTGCGCCCGGGGGCTCCCCGAGGGCGCCAGCCCGCCCTGCGCCCTGCGCGCCCGCCGCGCGCGCCGCTGCTACCTGCTGAGCGTGGCGCTGCGCCTGCTGGCCGAGCTGGCCTTCCTGGCGGGCCAGACGCTGCTCTACGGCTTCCGCGTGGCCCCGCACTTCGCGTGCACCGGCCCGCCCTGCCCGCACACCGTGGACTGCTTCGTGAGCCGGCCCACCGAGAAGACCGTCTTCGTGGTCTTCTACTTCGCCGTGGGGCTGCTCTCGGCGCTGCTCAGCGTGGCCGAGCTGGGCCACCTGCTCTGGAAGGGCCGCCCGCGCCAAGTGGCCGAGCGCGACAACCGCTGCAACCGAGCGCACGAGGAGGCTCAGAAGCTGCTCCCGCCGCCGCCCCCGCCGCCCCCGCCGCCAGCGCTGTCCTCGCGCCGGGCCGGGCCCCACCCTTACGCCCCGCCCGCCTATGCGCACCGGGCGCCCGCCGGCGGCGACAGCGAGGGCGGCAGCGGCCGCAGCAAGGTGTCACTGGCCACGGTCCGCCAGGACCTGACCATCTAGAACTGCCTCCGGCGGAGGGTGAGCGCAGAGGCAGAACCCCGCCACCGCAGCCACCGCAGAAGCAAGCAGTGGCTTCCGCTAGACCTGTTCCCAGGACGCTGCCCTCCGGAGCACGCCTCGCCTCCGGGTGGCCGGCCCAGCAGCCTCCGTTCGCACCTCCCTCGTGCTCCCAGCCGAGCTGGGACATAGAATGAACTGAGGCAGGTCCTGGTGCCACGATCCGATCCAGGTGGAAAGGAGGGCGCCAGCGGGAGGGGAGCAAGCAGAGCGTCAAGTGGGGTTCAGGTGGTGACCTGCTTGTTTGGCTGGGGACGAAAACCACTGCGACTCCAGCATCCTCGAGGGCCTCGTTCAGACAGGCGTGGCCTCTGGGTGGGCTCCCTGTGTATGTGCGCACGTGTACACATGTACACAGTGGAGGTGTGTGCATGTGCACACGTAAAACCTCTGTGAGCCCTTTTGTGTGTGCACGCAGGTGTAATCCTGTGGCAACTCTATGTGCACGTGTATATACACATGCGCATCCCGTGTGGGCATGTGTGTGCCCTGTGTCAGCTGTGTGGGGGAATCTCTGATATGCACTGTGGGTGGTCAGGGTGGGTGCCAGCAGCAGCCACAGTGGCTCCCTCCCTACCTGCAAGGGCATCACAGGAAGGCAGGGGCGGAGCTGCCTCCGTCTGGTCCGCTCCAGGGCACCATCCACAGGTGGGTCGGGTGGCAGGGCCCTCCTCCTGGAGGTAGAATGGGGGTGGGCAGCGGGTCAGAGGGGGAGACTTTTCGCTTCTAGCCCCACCCTCCTCACCCTGCTGCTGTGTTCCCCAGCTCACAAACACAGCTGCGTCCCTTTCATACTCAGAAGAAATCTCCCCAAGACGGACCCCTGGCCCTGCGTTTTCTCACAGCCACATCCTCCCCCTCCTGGAGGAATAGGAAGAGCTGTGGACAGGCTCTGTCCTGTCTCTCCTCTGCCCCATCTGTCTTTCTCCTTTACTGCCCCAGTGGGGCTGCTTTCCGGAGGATCACCCAGGACCCACGTGACACCCAGGGGCCACCCTCTGACTGCACCCTCAGACCTGCTGCAGCTGCCATGACTCTCTGCCCCATTTTCTCCCACTTCCCTGGCCCTCCCCTCCCTGAGCTTCTTCAAGCCTCCTCCTTGGCTCTCCTGCCCAGACTCCACACAGCAGCCTGAGGGCACTTTCTAAAGAGCCCTCCCTCTGCCCTACGGGCTCCCCTGTTCTCAGAGTAAGCCCAGCACCCTGCCTTCCTGCCCCCCACCCCCACCCACACACCCAGGCCCTGCTTCTCAGGCTGCCAGCCCATCGCTCTGGCTTCCCAGGGTGTCCGTGCTCCAGTCCACACCGAAGTTGCTCTTCCTACCCACACAGTGACCAGTTTCGCTTCCAAGTGGGCAGAGGCCAGGGTCGTTGCTGCTCAACACCCTGCAATGCAGAGGACAGCCCCTGGGCACAAGATGCCACTTGTGCTGTGGCTGAGAAACTGCCCAGCAGCCATGAACTGTGAGCCACGGTGGACAACCTCAGGCTCTGGAGGGTCCCAGCAGCAAAGGTACTGCCCCGAGGGGACACTTTGTAAATGTAGGGGCCACGGCTCTCGTCACAGAAGGGGGACCCTGTTGGCATTTAGTGGGCAGGGAGGGACTCAGGATGCCAAGAAGTGCTCCCCACTAAAGAATGTCCCACTGAACATTCCCATAGTGAAAACCTGACTACTTTCCCTACAGGCCATTAAGGGTGTCACTGGGGGGGGGGGGGTGGAGGAGGGGGGTTGCATGGTTTTGTTATCCACTGTCAGTTTTAATTGCAACCTCCAATACTCTTTAACTGTCCTGTGCTTCACGTGCACAGTGGCTTCTGACCTTCTTCCTTCCTTTAAATCCAAATGTGTTCATTAAAAACAGAAGCAAACCGCTGTATTACAGCGGGAAGCCTGGCGAGTGCTGGGGAGGGAGGGAAACAGATCAACGGAAGGACTTGTACGCATGCATGTAAGCACACCAATGGACACAGACACTGGGGGTGGGGTGGGATGAGGGCATGCGACAGGGGGTAGGGGAGGCTGGGGGAAGGTCAATGGGGAAAAAAAAGAAGATATATGTACTAATATATGTAATACTTTAAACAATAAAAAAATGCTCCCCCCAAAAAATGAAAAATAAAGTAATCACAAAGGGTGGTCCGAAATTTAAAAAAAAAAAAAAAGAAACAAACATGGGACTATGTCAGATCTGCCCTGTGGCTGTGCCCAAGCATTTACATACTGAAATGCACACCTACCGTGTAGGCATGTTGTGTTGCATTTCATTTCCGTTTCACAAAGAAAGTGTGAGGAAATATTAGAGGCAGAGAGCCTCTGTCCCACGCTCACGCCAGCCACCGCCAGGTGGTGAGATAAGCGAGGAGCTGCCGCCACCTGGTGGCGGGTGTAGAAATGGCAGGCGGACCCCAGGGGAAGAAACCCCTTCGTGCCCAGGAATCTTCCTGCCCAACCTCGCTGCTAACTTCCAAACACAGCTTCCACTGCCACCTTCCAGACCCCCCACACCTCGGCGTTTGACGCTTCCTTCGGGGCTGCAGAGATCCAGGAAAGAGCCCTGAGTACTGGCCCCCCACCTGCCACTAACTTGCTGTGTGACCCTGGACAAGGGCACTGCCCTCTCTGAGCCTTGGTATCTGAGGCGTGGGAGAAATTGGTCTCAGGACCCTTGAGGGCTGCCACACTCAACCCTCTCAACCAGGAGCATCCAGGTTCTCCTGCAACCTGTCCTCCTAGCTCCCTGCTCACGGAGCCACCTCGGGGGGTGGGGGTGGCAGAGGGCAGGACAGGCCTCCTGGGGGCCGAGGGAGGGCAGGCTGGCCTCCTGACCTTCTTCCCAATCCCGTGTTCTTGTAAGGTTGCCATGAGCCCCTGATCCAGGTCCCCATGCCAACTACCACTCTGCCGTGAAGGTCAAGTCTGTATTCACTCCAAAAATAGAACTCTTCTCTTTTTAAATTGATGTTAGAGACGGAGGGAGGGAGGGAGGGGGGAGAGAGAAGCATTGATGAGAGAGAGCATCGATCGGCTTCCTCCCACACCACCCCTACTGGGGATCAGGCCTCAACCCAGCCATGTGCCCGGATCTGGAATCAAACCACCCGTCTCTTGGTGCATGGGTCAACGCTCAACCGCTGAGCCACACGGGCCAGGCAAACTCCTCTGCTGTTAAACAAGCCCCAGACCCAATCTCCCCGCGGGCTAGGCACTGAGCCGCTTCCTCTCTCAAACAGGGACTCCCTGAGATCTGGGGCCGGCACCCTCCCTGATGGGCGATTCCCTGAAGGTGAGGGCAGTTTCTCCCCCTCTCCCTTCCCCACCTCCTGACCGGGGACACACGCCAAGGGCTTCCTCAGAGCAGCCCTGTCTCCGGCCACAGGGTCTCAGAGATCACAGCACAAGGGGCCCCCGGGGGCTCCCATCGAACCCCCCCGCCCCAGCCCAGCCCCTGCCCAGATGCTGAGGGAAGGCAGTGAGGCAGCAAGCCTGAGGCAGGAGTAGAATAAATAGAACTTTATTCTTTATCCAGTAGATCTCAGTGGAAAGTCCCACAGTCACAGGTGCACCAGCGGGCTCTGGGGGATGAGACCCCAACCCTGGGGCAAGGGGGGCAGGGCAGAGCCAGCTCCCCAAGCCCAGGGGTTCAGGGGATGAGAGGAGACCCCCCCCCCCTTAGGCCCGTCCTGCGGGGCAAGGAGGGAGCACGGGTGTGGGGTGGGGACTGGGGAGGCAGGCCAGACAAGTGGAGGGATTCAGGCCAAGAGTATCTGTCGGCCTGTGTATGTGTGCGTGCGTGTGTGTGTGCGTGTGTGTCTGGGGGCCCTGTGGGTGGTGCTGGTGGCTGTGAGGCTGGGGGGCAGGGACAGCTCAGACCCCTCGGCCAGCCCCTTCACAGTGGGGGGTAGGAGGGCTGAGATCATGTGGGCCCAGATAGGGGGCAGCTCAGCGAGGGACACGGGTTAGGGACACGTAAGTGTATGTTCTGTGGGGCCCCCCTGGCTTGGCCCTGACCCGCCTCTGGTGAGGGGCACCTTCCTCCTAGGCGCTGCCTGAACTGTCCATACCCAGTGGTTAGGCCGAGGGAGAAGGGGGGCTGGCTGCTTCCCCGACACTAAGGAGGGGAGTGCAGGCCTCGGAAAGTTAGTATTTCACAGTTTGAAAGAGAAAACTGAGGAGAAAAAGGCTGGGGAGAGGGCCAGGGCGACACAGGGACATGGAGAGAGAGAGTGGGAGCCCCTCTGAGCCGCTGCCCACCCCCAGGACCCACCCCCTCCAGCTCTGGATCCAGCTCCCCCCAATACACAGCACAGATTCCTTCAGTATAGATGTGCTTAAAATGAAAATTCTTATTAAAAAAAAAATCAAAACCAAAAAAAATTAAAATAAAACCAGCAATAATACCTGGGGGTTGGTATGGCAGGGTATGTACAGGGGGAACCCCCCACCCCTGGCCCACCCCCTCTGTCACCAACCGAGGCAATAGGGGGTTCCCCAACCGGGGGGCAATGGCTTGCAAGTTCTGAGGATGGAGGGGCCAGGTCCTGGCATTTGCTGGTGATGAAGATGTGGCAAGGTGGGCGGAGGGGTGTCTTGATGAACACGAGGCCCCCAGGCCCCATCCTGAGACCCAGGACCAGGGGTCCTCCCTCAGTTCGTGACCTTGCCCCTGACAACCCAGGCCGCAGAGTAACAGTCCACAGCACCCGGGCCTCTGTCCAAAGCGCCGCCACCTCCTCCCTCCTGCCTCCTGTCCCGGGAAGAGAGACAGGGAGGGGCAGGGCTGGCTGGGGCCACGTGGTTGGTAGAGAGGCAGAGAAAAGCCGGGCGAGGGGCAAGGGCTGTGTCCATGGGGCGCAGGCAGTCACGGGGAGTGGGTGGCCGGGCTGCTTCTGTTGGAGCTGGGGCTGAGGCTAGGGCTACAGCTGCGGGGTGGGGGAGCCAGGCCACTGCCATCCCGTCCCCCACCCCCCGGCTGTCCGCTCAGCGTGTCCAGGCCCTCGGAGTTCTCCAGCATTTCCTGGATGAGAGGCGGCATGGAGCCCGGGATCTCCATCTTCAGCGTGATCACCCGCTCGGCCCCTGCAGGAGAGGAGGGCAGAGGTCAGCACCCATCCCACTGCCCAGCTCTGCAAGCCCTGGGGTCAAGCGTGGCTCCCCGAGGACCAACACCCCCAGTCTCAGCGTCCACCATGCACCGACTCGGGCCCCGTCTCTCTGAGCCCCCCAGTCCGAGGGGCTGCGGGGAAAGCGGTTTCTTGACGCCAACCGCCTGGTCTGACACTGGGCCCTGCCTACGTGCTGTGTGCCGTGGCTTCTCCTGCTGACGCCTCAAAACCACCACCCTGTCAACACCATCACTGTCCTCTCCTCAGACGGGTCCAGAGCTGTTCAGGGACCTGCTCAAGGGCACGCACCCCTGCCATCTGGTTCCAGAGCCATGCCCTTCACCACCAAGCCAAGGTGACACTGCCACCTTCGCGCTCACAGGCAGGAGGCCACCTGGGCCTGGAGGGGCCTCTGGGGGACGGGGCCTGGATGGAGAGGGACAGCTTGGGTCCCGATGCGTGGGGCATTGTCCTGGACACAGAGACCCTGGTGTTCACTGAGGCCAGCCGTTGGGGCCCAGCCCTGGCGGGCACAGGGGGCGTCCCTCCAGCGGGGGGGGGCGGGGGCTCACCCTTAGCACTGATGCTCCGAAGGTCCGTGATCTTCATGAGCATCTTGGGGAACATGTGGGGCCGGCTGGGCCTCCGTTTCCGCACGTAGACCTTCAGCGCCTCAAGCAGCGGCTCCTGCAGCATGTCCACCCTGTCCGGCTGCTCCAGGTCCTGCCGGTCTGAGGAAGTAGAGGGGCCCCCTGAACCACTGCCCTGGCCACGCTAGGAACACCACTGTGCTCCCAGCCGTGGCCACTGGGGGGCGCGCCTGCCCAGGCCACAAGCTGGGCGCCTGCCTGCTCCTGGGGCCTCCCCGCACCGGGCAGTGGAGGGGTCTGTGCACTCTGATAATTAACTGTAAGCCGAGGAGCGAGCGGAGGATGTGGCTGCCCAGCGCCGGCCCTGACAGCCCACCTCATGGGGACGGGACCCAGCAGAGGAAGATGCCCAGGCAGGTCTCCAGCTCCCGCCCACCACGGACACCAGCACGATACGGCAGAGCTCGTAACAAGAAAGTAGTGACAGCAGCCAGTATGTAGCGTGTCTTCCTCTGGGCACAGCGCGCCCTCGTTATTAATGAGCACCTTCCTCGGCCCATTCTGGCCTCATCTGGCAGACATGGGGGCTCAGAGAATTTGGCGACCTGCTCGAGGTCAGAGCTGGGCCAGGAGATGAACCTGGGTGGTCTGACCAGGTAGTTCAGGTCTCCTCTGCCACACCCTTGCTGTGTGGCCAGACCAGACTCTACCCCTCGGGGACGCGACTTCCCCCTCCGAACAGGACCTGACAGGGGCCAAGGTCCCTTTCTGATCTGATGATCCCTGGACATCCTGGTGAGGGGCTCCCCCACCACTCCCGGGCCTGGCCCCGGGACCCCGGCCCCTGCCCACCTCCACAGATAAGGCAGATGGCGCTGAGCAGCCCCGTCTCAGCGTCATCCATCTCCAGGGGCAGCAGCTGGTTGGCGAAGGCGAAGACCAGGTCTGTGAGGGGGCCAAAGCCGGCATTGTGCATCTGGGTTCGGTTCAGGGTCAGCCCGTCCGAGAAGGTCATTGTGTCCTGCTCGGGCGTGTACCTCGTGCAGATCCTCAGGATCTGGGTGCAGAGGAGGCACGAGTTTAGGGACGCAGCCCATCCCCCAGCACCTCCAGCACCAGCATCCATCCCCACAGGCCCACCTGGCAGGCCACCAGCCCCGTGCAGCCTGATAGAATCTTCTACAATAATGAAGACGGTCTCAGTCTGCACCATCCAGACATGAGCCGCCAGCCACAGTGTGGCCATCGAACACTTAAAACCATGCTAGCGCCCCTGAGGAACCAACTGAATTTCATTTTAGTGAATTTCAATAGCCACGCATGGCACGCGGCTCCTGTATTGGCCTGGTTCTGGGTCGGCCTCCTGTCTCCACGCAGAACATTTAGAATTCTTTAGAAACGAGAATCTCCAGGCAAGAATCATAGTGAATTTATGTCCACGGTTCCCAGGACAGGGTACACAGCAGGAGCTCAATAAATGTGCATCAGCTTCAACTGTGTCAACCCCAGATCCTGCCTCTTGCATCCGGGGCCTGGGTGGGGATGGGAGGCGGCACACACCACACCTGCCCACTCCTTCCAGGAAGTCACACCCAGGTTCCCCAGCCTGGAGGTGGGCAAGAAGGCTGAGTCCGTCAGGATGAATGACAGGGAGGGGGGGTCCTTGTCGTGGAGGCTTGGGCATCCCTACCGCCCCCAATCCTGCCTCCAGCCCAGCCCAGCCTCGGGCCTCACCAGTCCCGCCCTCTCCCAGGCCCTGTCCCAGGCCCCCTCCACACCCTCGGTGTCATCTCCTCTGAACACCTTCCCTGGGGCCCACGGCATCGGCATCGAGGGAGGATGTCCCTTCCCCCTCTCCAGCCAGCTCTTATCACAGCTCGCAACCCCTGTTGGCAGATCTGTCGTCTCCAAAATCAGGAGGCTTTCCAGGGAGGGGTTAGCGCTGTGTTGTCTCTGCTCCTGACATCCAGCTCAAGGCCTGCCCACACAGGGTCCCAGGTGAATCTTTATTACCCACAGAACGGACGGCGCGACGGGTGGTTGGGGGGAAGGCTTAATAGAAAGAGGGGGCGAGGGTGGACGAATGTGTGGGTGAGTGGGTGAACCAGCGTACGTCCAGGCGCGGGGTGGCCAAGTGGCCAGGCAGACAGTGGGCAAATGGACCCGGGGACGGGGGGCACGCGGGGGGAGAGAAAGGGTTGCTGTGCAGGTGGGCCGGGCATTAGGACAGGTCCATTCCAGACGGATGTTTAGGAAGGTGGTTATCTGAGGGGCAGGACGTCCTCCAAGGACAGGGGGCAGGGCCCAGACCCTCACCAGGATGTCCAGGCAGGCAGCCTTGAGAAGGGTGATCTGGTCAGCAATGGTGAGCGTGGTGAAGCCAGGCAGCTGCTTGGCGAACTCCACAGTCTTAATGATGCACTTGGTGGAGAGTTCACTGAACTTGTCCCAGAGGTCGATGTCCAGAGAGACACGCTGTTCTGAGCTGTTGTTCTGAGAGGACGAGGGAGAGTGAGCGCCCGCTCCTCAAGGCTCCCCTCCCGGCCCGGCTCCACCAGCCCCCACGGGCCTGCCCCGAACCCGCCTTCGCTTCCTGAGCACTCCTCCAGAGTAGGAAGCAGGAGGAGGGGGCAGAGGCCTGGGCAGGGGGAGGGGCAGCTGGCCTGGCAGAAGGGGCACCCCGTGCGGGGCCAGGGGACACCGTACCGTAGTGTACTTGCCCAGCTGGCAGAGGGCAGGGAAGGTCTCCTGGTGCGCTTTGCGCACCTTCTCAATGAGCTCCCCCACCTCTGGCGTCAGCGTATAGCTCTCGGAGCATTCAGGCTTGGGTGCCTCCTTCTTCTTCTTGTTCCGGTCGTTCCTCACAGCTGTGGAGGGCAAGGCCCGTGGTTAGAGAGCAGGTGCAGGCAGTGGTCCATCCGCAGGTCCCGGTCCATCCCCAGCCCAAGCTCCTCCCACCAGAGGTGCTGGCTGCAGGAGTCACTGCCCAGTGGGCGCACACACAGCAGTGCACACAACGATGTGCACACAGATGCACATACAATGTGCACACACACAGATGCACATACAGTGTGCACACACACAGACACACAGATACAGGAGTGTGCAGGCAGACAAGGTGTCAACTCACGCTCTAGCCCTCCGTGCCCACCTGACCCACAACCATGTCCTGCCCGAGGGCCCCAGGACCACGGCACCAGCCCTCTGTGCCCATACTCCCACGCACTTACTCCAGCCACACGCCGGGATCGTGGGGTCCCAGTCTGAAGGCAAGTGTGCAGTGCCCCACCTTCGCGCTCTGCCCCCCCGTCCCCCACTCCCTCTGCTCCCAAGAAGAACAAGCAGCCTCCACTGGCCCCAGCCCTCCAGGCAGCAGTCTCCCGGGGGTCCCCGGGACTGGCTTGCGGAGGAAGCAGCTCCTCTCCTGGGGCAGGGGCGGTGTAGGGCTCCCCAGCCGGAGAGTGGGGGGCCGGATGGGAGAATCTCTCGGCCCATTAGCTGGGGGAGCTGACAAATCACCGGGGGCGCTGAGCCGCACACACCACTCGGCTTTAAAGAAGCGATGGGGTCGTTACCAGCCGATTATCCCAGACACACAATCACTCACAGGACCAGTGGTGGCGGTTGCTGACGCTGGAGGAAGAGAGGTGGGGGTGGGGGCCCCAGGAGGGGGCAGTGGGTTGGGGGGGGAGCTGGCATAATTTGGAGATCACTCATGTCGATTCTGCAAATTCAATAAAGTGCAAGGGAGAGAAGGGAGAGGGAGAGTGGGGGGATAATTTGGGAAGAGAAAATTGCAGCTGTGACAAGACGTTTATCATTCGGAAGCTTTAATTCTATTGAAATGGCAGCTGCTCAGCTCCGGGGCACAGAGCAACCAGAGGGAGGGAGGGAAAGGGGGAGATGGCGGTGGGAGGGAGAGGGGTCCCCACCCTGATCCTTCTGCACCGAAAAGCTCTGTGAGTGGAAGGTGGCAGGAGCAGAGGGAGGAGGCAGTGCTGGGCCCTGAAGGTCCCAAGTTGTCACCCCTTATGCAGCATGGAGCCGTCACTTCCTGGGTTCCTAACCAGGCAGCCCCTGCCTCCCGTGGCGGGAGGTGGCAGTGTGATGCAGGACCCCTCGGTCCCCCCACACCCCTTCCCCACTTTTTTCTTCCACTGCCCAACCTACAAAGGGCTAGGGGGTCCTGCAACCCCCTCCCCCACCCCATCCCCCAAGGCTCAGGCTCCATGGCAACGGCCACGCAGACAAGGAGGCGTCTGTCAGCGTCATTTATCTCTGACATCATCAATCACTGGTCACCACGGCAACACTCATGATTCAACACAAGAGGGTCTCCCTGTCCAGCCCTCCCTCCTCCCTCCATCCAGCCTCAGCTGAGCCCAAACTGGAAACCCCCATTCCTCAGGGATCTGAGACATCCTGATTCTCTCTTGAAACCCTAGGGCCCAGGCTCTGTCACCGGACAATGGTTTTTAGATCCCTGTGCCAGCCACACACACCCCCAACACACACACACACACACACACACACACACACCCTCAGTACAGGCCCTTCCCTAAGATACACAATCCAAAGGGACTAGGGGATGCTTCTGAGCCCTGCCCCAAAGCCCAGCAGGGCCTGGAAGCCAACCGGCCTGCAGCAGACACACGAGCACACACAGCCAGCCATGTGCAAACAGGAACGGTGTCTGCGATGGACACAGCTAGATGTACAGACAGGCAGGTCCTTGCAGCTACCCACAAACCATCCTTAGCCATGAGCCCACACACCATACCACGGGTGTGCAAGTTCACATCCCTACACACACCCCCACACTCCCTCACCCGCTCCCCCAGCCCTTAGGAGCACCACAGGCCCTGTCTAGCGGGTGGCCTGGCCCCTGCCCCCCTTGGCCCTTGGCCCCTGGCACTCACACTCTTTGGACATGCCCACTTCGAAACACTTCTGCAGCCGGCAGTACTGGCAGCGGTTGCGGGTCACCTTGTTGATGATGCAGTTCTTGTCCCTGTGACACGTGTACACCATGTTCTTCTGGATGCTGCGGCGGAAGAAGCCCTGAGTATGGAGGGGAGGGAGTCAGATCAGCCACACCCACGGGGGGAGCCATACCAGCCTGGGGCCTGGGCCAGGAGCACAGGAGGCCAGGCCACGGCTGCTCCCAAGCCTTTGGCCATCACCTACGTGAACAGGCCAGATAAGGTGGGAGAATGGCTCCCCTACTAGGGATGCCCCCCAAAGAACTGCTACAGTGCCTGCCCCTACACTGCGAGTACCCCCCAACCCACACCCACAGACCCTGCTTCCTCCCTCCTTGGGAAAAGGACATCAGGGCTGCCAGTGAGTCAGAAAAAGGGAAGATGGGGCTAGAGAGGAGAGAGGCAGAGCTCCGGAACCCTCAGCCTGGGCTCAGAGCACAGGGAGAGAAAGCAAGCAGGAGGAGGCATGCAGGGACACACACAGGCTGGCCGGAGGGATGGAGACGCACACACTCTCAGCAACAAGCAGCAGGATGCATGCTTGCCAACCAGGGAGATGTGTACAGACTGATCACGGGTGACCCTGGGCTGGTTAGAGGCTCCACACACAGGCTAACCAGAGACATGACAGACCAGGGACAGACAGGACAGGCAAAGACACACACACACCCTGAGGCCTACTGCTTTGCCCTTGATCTTGGCCCCACACCTGGGGACAGCTACTCCAGGCTGAGAGGCAGTCTGGAGGCCAAGCCCCCAAACTGTACAGCCTCTGAGCCCCAGCCTCTGGGGCAGAAACAGGTACAGAGGCTCAGGCCCTGCAAGATGAGGAGAGGCCATGCCCACAGCCGCTGGGAAGGCGGCAACCACATCTGGACCCTGGAGCCTAATGTGGGCTCAGGGAAATCCAGCCAGACGCAGGGGAGCCCACAGCCTGGGCATCTGAAGGAGAGGCCAAGGCAAGGCGCCTGCTCCTAACTGCCTCCTGCCAGGCCGCCATGGGGAGGTTCAGGCAGGGCCACTGGGGGCAGGCCTCCTGGGTCCCCAGCCAAGAGCCAGTCGGCAGCCAGCTCACCATGGCAACCTGGGCAGCGGTGGCAGAGCAGACCTACGCCCTGCCAACTGGAGGATGGAGACAGGGAAAGGAGCTCGGGCAGGAGGGGACCTATTTGGTTTGGGGGAACCCCTGCTCATCCATGGGGGTTTTATTGCAGGCTTCCTCGCCCCCTCCAAGGCTGCTGCGACCTGCCACATAGAAGCAAGTGCAGAAGCTTCAAGGACAACCCCCCGCCCCTGCACCCCCAACAGCATACTCCGGGGCCCTGGCAGCAGGGACATGCGTTTATCTCATCAGGACTGCCTTTCCCAATGACTCAACTCACCTTGCAGCCCTCACAGGCGCTGACCCCATAGTGGTAGCCTGAGGACTTGTCCTGGCAGACAAAGCAAGGCTTGTAGATGCGGGGGAGGGGGGGAGGCGAGGGAGGGCTGGGCACTATCTCTTCGGAACTGCTGCTCTGGGTCTCAATGGCTAGAGAGAGAAGAGGGAGGAGGGGCAGTTAGAGACCCAGGTTGCCATCCTTAATACCGTGCCCGCCCATCGTGCCTCCAGCTCTCTCCCAGGAGCCCCTCCCAGCCTCACCACAGCTGCCAGGATTCAAACTTAGGGGCAGGAACACGGGCTCAGGAGAGCTGGGACGCCCCAGCCAGACGTGGAGAATGAGGCTGCCAAGGCACCCATCGGCACCCCATCACGCCTATCTACTTCCCAGGACCCCACCTTCAAACCCAGAAAGGTCAGGGGATAAACCAGCAGACTTGTAATGTGGACATGGCTACACCTGGGCAGCGGGGCTGGGAGGCGGCCTGCACCCGTCTCCCCAGTTAGGAAGGAGTTAAGGCCTATGAGGAGGGAGGGAAGAGGACACAAGCGAGGGGCAGAGGAAACCGGGGTCAACAGGATATTCAAAGGCGGCCACTCCCCCACCCCCTCGGCTTCCGCTCCCCCCTCCTCTCTGACAGCAGCCACAGCCCCTCCTCCACCCAAACAATCCCCAGGCCAGGGACTCCGGCCCGGCCCGTGAGCAAAGAAAAGTTGCAAATGTTAGGGCGAAGCAGGCGGGACTCCTGATAAGCAGGGGGGACTCCCTGGAGACAAGGAGAGGAGTCCCTATGGGCCCCGGAAGCCCCTTGCTCTGGGTGCCCAGTCTGGGGGGAGCAGCATGACAATGGGGGGTCTGTTCCCATCAATGCTCTGTCTGTCTGGCCTCAATCCTATGTCCGGGTTACTACCCCCTCCCCTCCTGTTATTCAGCTCCACTAGGGCAGCCAGGAGGGTTGACCCAGCCAGCAAGGCAGCCCTCACTAGCCAAACCCTCCCCAGTGCTTGGCCCCATGCCCATCACCCCAGGAAGGACAGGGATGGGCTGGGTGGGGGCTGTCTGTGCCGACAGCCTGGGCAGCTGGGGGTAAACTGTGCTGGGTGGAGAACTGTGACCAAAGCAACCCCAGACTCCCAAGGGACCACCCAGCATCCTCCTGAGGCCTTGCTAAGTCCACTTGTCCAAACGCATGGATGTCTCCCCAGCAGGTAGATCCCTACGTCCTCCCACACCCCAGAATCCTACCGAGTCTCACCCCAAAGTCCAGCACACAAGGCTCTGGCATTCCAGAGGGCCCAGAGCTCCGGGCCCAAGCACCTTATAGCCACGAGTCACCTGGCCCCACAGTCCAGGCCCAGAGAAAGGAAGCGCCTGGACACTGGGGGCTGGCCGCGTGCTTCCACCCTGCCCCGTACCTGCAGACCCACCATGCATGGCCAGGAGGTTGATGACAGGGAACCAGGCCAACAACCTTGGCAGGGCTCTTAGGAGGGCCCGGGCACCACTTCCCTGGTCAGCCTGGCTGACCAGCACTGCTGTGGCCCCCATGTCCCGTGCCTGCCCAGAGACCAGCCCACAGCAAAGAAGCAGTGGGCACCCATACGCCCATCAGTCCACAGACTCGTCACTGACCTCACCTCCCAGCCCTCACCCAACACCCAACTGCCCTCGCCTGGTGTGCCCCACCTCGCTCTCCTGGAGGCCAGACAAGCAAATCAGACAGGCAAGAGGCCTGAGAACAGCTGCTAGGGTGGGGGGCAGGGTTGGGGGGCCTGGGGGAGGCCAGGAGGCAGAGGGGTGAGCCACAAAGGAGCCCTTTGTTGTGCTAACTTTTTCCAAGACGTAAAAGGAGTAACAATAGACAATCCAGACTGGTGTGTGTGAGGGGGGGTGTCAAGGACACGGGGGGGGGGGGCGGAGGGGGCTGTGGCCTAGAATCCCAGCCAAGGAGCAGAGGATGAAGGCACTGACCTACCTCCCCTCCCCATCAGCCCTTAGCCCCCCTCTAAAATGGACCAGGCTGGAGGGGGAGAGAGGACAGGGACGCTTTGGAGTAGAGTGGGATGGAGGAGGGGAGGTGGGGCATGGAGAGACACGCAGGATACCAGAATGACAGACAGATAGCTCTCAGGTCAGAGTCAAACCAGTGGGGCAAAGGTCTGCAGAAATTTGGAGCTCAGGCAAAGTCCGGAGGGTGCTTCTGGGACTGAAAGGAAGTGCCTGTTGACACTGTGCTTTGGTAAGGCCGGGGAGAGGACCCCACGCGGGGCTGCAGTTGGGTCTGGGTGAGGCCTCCTCCCACCCACCAGGCAGCAGGCTTGGCTGCCTTGGAGGCTCTAACCTGGTCTGTATTCCCACCTCCAGCACACCCCACCTGTCACCCAGGTAACAGCTGAGGTTTCCAAGTGTACCCTTTGAACCGAGTCCGGGCCCAGTGCCCCCCTCCTCAGACCTGCAGCCAGCAGTCTGGGAAGGCTCGGGGCACTCTAAGGACACAGCTTTAAGTCTGTCCACACAACCCCTGGGGGAAGGACGGCCATGCCTGGCCCGTCCCCGCTCACCTCCCCTCCCCAGAGGCCCCAGCTCACAAATCTCTCTTCCAGAAGAAAGACGAGGCTGGAGAAGCGCCACACCTTCTCAGCTCAAAGTTCCAGCGCCCAGCGCACGGCTGGCACCGGCCCAGGAAGCCTGGGTCCCCGCCGGCCTGCGCAGCCAGGGTGCCCCTCCCCCGCTCCCCTCCCCTCCCCGCGGGCAGGAGGCTCAGAGCGCTCTGGATTCCCCACGCCCCAGAGCCGTTCGCAGGCTCGCACAAGGGGCCGGTTTCCTGGAGGAGATCAGGAGGAAATCAGCCGGGCCCCCGGCCAGCAGCTCCCCTCCCAACCCAGCTGGCGCCCGCTCCTCTACGGCTCCCCTTGCAGCCCCTGGAGGGCTGGGAAGGGGACGCAGGGCCCTCGGTGCTACCCTTCCTCCAAGGGTGGGGGGCTCGGGTGCAGGCAGCTCCGAGGAAGAAGGCCCCAGGCCCGGCGGCCACCGATAAGCATCTATCCCCTCCCCCCTGTACGGGGCCACGTGCTTCACATTCTTGGACGTCTGGGAGCGGGCGGAGGCGTGAGCGTCGGAGATTGGTGGGGGACAGATGGGGAACCACATCCAGTGTACCCCTTGTCTTCTAGTGTCCCCAAACAGGCGCTCTGGGGAGGATGGCAACGTCCCCAGGGCCCTGCAGGACTGAGACAGTCTCCTCTCGGAAGCCGGCCTGCTGTCGCTTCCCACTTTGGGTGGCGGAGGCAGAGGGCTCCTGTCACCAGAGGACCTCCCCACACACCAAGGCAGGGTACTGCCCCCTGTACTAGTCAGGGGCTACTCCCACTTCCAGCCTCCAGGTCTTCCCAGTGCCTCAGAACACCCCTCCCAGCTCCCAGCCCCAGAGCTGAGCCCACTGACACTGACACCCCACCCACATACATTCATTCACCTCCATGGCCTACAGGACCGAGGCCCAGGCTGGAGCTCTACCCCCAGACAGGGTGTGGGGGACAGGCCTCCACTTCCCCATCACCTGCCTGCCAGCTCCTCAGATTGCTGGACTCCTTGCTCCCCTGCTCCCCCACTCCCCCTTCAGTTGGGACCAGGAAGAGCTGAGCTGCCCCAGAGCTAAGGAAGAGCTGGGGGCTGGAACCCAAGGCGCCCCTCCCTGCTTTACCCCCAGTCCCCTGGAAAGACAGCCAAGGCAGTGGAGGGGGTAACCCTGGCAGCCTGGCCCCAATTATCCAATGGGGGGATGGGAGGGGTACCTTCCTTCAGCTCTGGGAGGATGGGAAAAAGGGTGCTGGTGTCATACTTCTCACCTCTCTGTTTTTTGCCAAAGTCAACCCATGCTCACACCTCTGTCCCTCCCACAGCCTTCAGCCTGCAGCCTCCCAGCCAATCTGCACCGCCACCCCCCAGGCAAAGGTCAAGGGACAGGACAAAAGCAAAGGCTGAGGTTAAGATGACTCTTGGAGAGGCAGATGAGAGCAAAGGAGCTGGGGGTTGCCCTTCAAACCCTCTCCAATCTGCCAGGCCCTCAGGAGGGAGACAGCAGGTTCAGGAGGATGGGAGAAGCTCCTGGGAAGAGTTAAGCCTGAGGGGAGCGGGGAAGAAACCCGAGCCTTGTAACAATACCCCCTGCCCCCCGCCAGTGGAGTGCCAGCTCCTACCCACCCAGGTACTACACCGCATGCACGGCTGGGTCGGAACACACCCAGATGTGCACCCCAGGCCCTCACAGCTCCCCTAGTGCACAGAGCCCCCTCCCCACCAGAGGAACCTGAACCCAGACATGGGGCAGTGAGAAGAGAAGGTGAGCAGCCTGCCAGGACTCCGGGGCTCCCATCAGCACCCCTTACGAAGGGACCGTCCAGTTATCTGCCCCTGTCCCCAAGTGAGCACAGGGTGACAAAAGGACATGACTGGGTTGGGAAGGGAGGTATTCATGTCCAGAGTAGCCCCGGACCTAGGAAAAACACACCCAGCCCCAGAGCAGCTCTCCCCTTCATTCCTGGGACAGAACCCTCCAAGATGCCAGCCAAGTGTCTAGGGCCAGGACTACCCCTCAGATGGACAGATGCCCCTCCCCAAGATGGAAGGGTCCCTTAGCATGGCAGAGGGGTGTCTGATGAAGTTGCCCCCTCCTGCCACACCCCACTGCCAACGCCTCCCTGACACCCATTCTAAGGACAAGGGCTGGGATCCGGGGAGGAGGCCCCTCCTCTTCAGGGCAGACAAGCCCACAAATGGGATCTTGACCCCACCCTCTAGGGTGGGAGAAAGGACCACTGGGTTGTGAAGCTGTTGGATTCCAAGCAAGAAGATCTGAAGTGGGGCAAGGGGCTTCATTTCCTCTCCAAGAAGTGGAAGGATAAGTGCACCAATGTTCCCTGAAGGGAGGAGCCCCCAAAGTTCCTTCGCCCTAGTACAATACCACAGGAATGGGGCCTAGGGTTATTGCGCGAGTTGAATTGCCCAGCAAAGGCACCAGGGTTTCAGCAAGAGAGACAAGGGACAGCGAAGGGTAGAGACAAGACCCCACCACGCCCCCAGGCTCGCATCCCCCGTAGGAGCGGAAGCCCCACGGCCCACCCCCACCCCTTACAATAGGAGAGGGGTGGCTGGTACCTACAGTGGTTTGAGCCATTCCAAAGCGGAGTCCGGAGCGGGGTGGAGTAGGGGCCGGGGGCGGGGAGTCCCTTCTCCGGGAGCAAACAGGCCCGGTTCTGGTTATAAAAATCCACCACCAGGAAGGGGTTGGGAGTGGGGGTGAGCCCCCCCACTTCCACACTCTCGTACATCTCCGCAAAGACAAGAGGTCCAGGCGGGGAAGTCCTGGGAGTCGTCTCCCTCACTCAGACGACGGCGCCATCCAAGGAGAGCAGCTGGGGGCGAGGGGCACGTCCCCCGCCCCGACTGGCCACCCGGGCGGGGGGCCGCCGGCTGCCCGAAGTCCTGCGTCGGAGTCGGCCCGCCGCTCCGCCAGCTCCAGGTGAAAAGCGGGGAAGTTGTGTGTGCTGGGGGGCGGGGGCCCCTCGACTCCCCCCGGGGACGCCAGGCCGAGCCCGGGAACTCGGCAGCTTCACCTCGAGGGGGCTCCCGTCTGGAGTCTCACGGTGCTGGAGGCAGAGTCCCGCGGCGCCCCGAGTGCGCCGGGCGGGGGCGGGATCAGCGCGGGAGGCGGGGAGCCCCGAGCACTTCCTCCTCCCCGCCGGGGCGCCCGGGCTTCTCCGGGGCCGGGACACCGGGTGGGGTGGGGACCCCGCGCGGCCCCGCCTCCCCAGACCCGTCGCTGGGGCTCCGGCGGTGCGCGCCGCCGCCCCCACCCTCACCGTCACCCCCACCCCCACCTCGAGCCCCCTCCCCGGGACCCCACCTCCTTCCCTCCGCCCGGTGCGCCCAGGCGCCGCCCCTCGGCTTAACCCTTTCCCGCGGGGTCCAGCTGAGGCGGGAGAGACGCCGGGACCGAGACCGAGAGGCGGGCCGTGCACGGGCGAGTGGGGGGAGCCTGGGAAGGGGGAGGAGAAGGGAACAGAAAGGAACAGGCACCCGCGGAGGAGCAGCCGAGCTCAGACTGCGGCCGGTACGCGGAGAGGAGGGGGCTGCGCGCGGAGCGAGGACGGAGGAGGGGTGGGCGCCGCCCCCACCCCAGTTCCGGCTCCCAGCCTCCCCCGAGGCTAGGTCAGTCCCCGAACCGGCGGTGCCACGGCGGGGAAAGTGTTGGTGCGGGAGGAGGGGGGTGGTCCCGGTGTCCTCCCTAGCACACCCCCACCCAGCCCGGCCCTCATTTGCCTAATGCAATGCGGCTGAACTCTCGCTGAACTCGCCTGGCGGCGCCTCACCTCCGGGTGACCCACCCACCGCGGCCCGTGACATCACCCGCTCGCCAGCCCGCCGGTGGGGCTCGCCTGCCGGGGCCCCCAGTCCAGCCGGGTCGGGCCAGCTCCCCCGAAGGCGCGGAGAGTGGCCACGGCGGCGAAGGGCCGGGGTGTGTGTGGCCAAGTGTTAGCGCCACGGAGGACGCGGCGTGCCGGGTGTCCCGGGTGTGACATTGTGCAGCTCAGACGCTGTGTCGGATTGAGACACCCGGCTTGTGTCATTGTCTGTGACATCATGTGTGACTGGCCGCCCGCCCGCCCGCCGCCGCCGCCGCCGGAACCCGACGCGGCTGGTGCGGGTGCTTGGGCACATTTGCCTGCAGCGGAGACTCTCCTCCCGCCGCTCCGCAGGCGAGCTTCCGGTGAGCAAAGCACGGCCCAGGGTGTCTCCCACCTCGGAACCAGGATCGGCCCCCCACCGCACCGCCCAGCCCTGGAGAGATCAAAGGACGGGCTGGTGCTTTCCAGCTGACCACTTCTCTGGAAGCCTTCGGGTGCCTGCGCACTGGAAGAAAGGCCCAGGCTGGGTAGGTCCGTCAAGGAGGGCATGTTCCTGGAGGAGAGGGTATCCCAGGACTCCCTCTGACCCTTCCCTCATCTCTGACCCTTCCCTCATCCCAACAGGGGATAGGAATTTACCTGCTTCCCAAGGATATTCTTCTAGAAGCCAGGTTCTTAACATGAGCATATTGTCATTTAATTCTCACAGCTACTCCAAGAGAAAAGCGGGCATTATTCCTATTTCACGGCAAGGCTAGGTGGGTTGCCCAAGTTCACACTGCTAATAAAGGGCGGTGTATTTGAACTTTCTGCTGTCAAAGCCATATTCCTACCAGGCCAGGCCAATTCAAGAAATAAAAATGTACTTTTTTTTAGCACCTCTTATGTGGACACTGTGGTGAGCCTGCCCTTGCAGTCCGTATGGAGGGACAACAGCCATTAAGCAAATATTGATTATACGTTTGTGTGTATGTGTGTGTTTGCAAACTGAGATAATTGGTAGTATGACACAAGTATAGCATGCTTTGAAGAATTAATGTAGGTACTGATGGGTCAGGGAGGACCTCAAAGCAGAGACCTAGTAAGTCAGGCAAAGAGTAGGAAGTGCAGTCTCATAAAAAGAAAGAGCCTGTGCAAAGGTCCTGGGGTTACAGGAGTTGGTGAGTTCATTCAAGGAACTGGCAGAGGAACAGAGTAGACAGAGCATAAAATTCAAGAGGAAAAGGGGCACCAGACCAGGCTGGAGAGGTGTGCTGAGGCCAGACCACGTGGGCTTGTTAGCTTCATTTAGACTTTTGGATTTTATCCTAAGTCCAAGGAGAACCCACAGGAAAATCCCAAGCAGAAGAGAGGCAAGATCTGAGTTATAGCATTATGAGACCTTTCTAGTAGATATGTGAAGAATGGATCGTAGGAGGGCAGGAGAGACCAGTTAGAACAGCGGTTCTCAACCTTTCTAACGCCGCGACCCTTTGATACAGTTCCTCACGTTGTGGTGACCACCAACCATAAAATTATTTTCATTGCTATTTCATAACTGTAATTTTGCTACTGTTATGAATCGTCATGTAAATATCTGTGTTTTCCCATGGTCTTAGGCGACCCTGCTAGCGGTTCTCACGCGGCGTTAGAAAGGTCGAGAACCACTGAGTTAGAAGCTACTGCAGTCGTCTGGACAGCACACAACGGTAGTGCAGTCTAGGAAACTGGCTGTGTTGATAGACAGAGAAAGGTGGATTCTTGAAACTTCTTTTTAAAATCTCACCTGAGAACATTTTCCCATTGATTTTGAGAGAGAGTGGAAGGGAAGGAGGGGTGAGGAGAGAGAGAGAAACATCAATGTGGGAGAGACTGGCTGCCTCGGGTATACGCCACCACCAGGGCAGGGATGGAACCTGCAACCCAGGTATGTGCCCTTGACCAGGAATCGAACCCGCAACCCTTTGGTGCACAGGCTGACGCTCTAACCACTGAACAACACAAGTCAGGGTTTGAAACTTTTTGAGGGTAGAGTCCGGGGGGGGGGGGAGGTGAGTGGGACTAGGAAAGGAGATAGCAAAGAGGACTCATGTGTGGCTTGCGCACCAGCCAAGTTCTTGAGACAAGGCAGCAGAGAAGCCTACTGGGCTGGGGAGCAGGTGGGCGTGGGGCTCCAAAGTGAGATCTCACCGAAGTGAGGTTTGGGCTGCAGGTGGAATGCCAGGGTCTAGGGCACGAACACCAGCCTCGGCAGTGAATGAGACTGCTGGGGAAGAAGACAGATGCTAGCACACACCCTTGGTGTCTCTCCTCCCAGACGATGTAGCTCCTGGGCACCAGTTATGTTCTAGGCTCTGTGCTCACCACCGGGAGGTACTAAGGGATCTGAGACCGTCCCTGCCATCAAAGACCTAGGGATAAGGAAACCATCTACAGGATGAGAGCTCGCAGCAGGGGCTGGGCGGGGAGACGTCACTTCACGGCGGGGATGGGTGTTGTAAGAGAAAGAAAGAAAGACCCACAGGCATTCAAAGGAGGGAGAAAGAGTGCAGCAAGTTGTGGGGAGCATCTCTGAAGGTTTCTGGAAAGAGGCTGGATTGGATGTTCCTTGAAGGATGGGTAGGATTTCTGGAGCTGAAGAAGGGGAGAAGTTGGGGGTGAGATGCCTGTTCTGGGCGACAGCAAGGTCATGGGACAGGTCAGCGCAGAACACAGTGTCCTGGGGCAGTGAGAGAAGAGGGGGGAAGGAAGGCCAGCCCGTTGGTGGTTGCTGGCAGCTGCAGGCCTGGGGTCCTCCTCTGCAGCACCCCCACACACACACAGCTCCCCCAGGGCTGTGGGCTTAGCAGGCCCTCAGCAGTTGTGGGCTCCACTGAACTGGCCCCCACTTGTGCCAGGCAGGGCTCCCTCCTATCCCCAACCCCATCTGGAGAGGATCATAAACAGGAAGTCATGAGGCTCTGAACCAGACGGACATCAGGTCCCAGTAAAGGGTGGCCATCCCCCAAGACAATTCCTGGCTCTACCCGCCCCTCATCATCACTGCTCATCACTTGCAGGGTACTCCAAGCTCACCCAAGCCCGCACCAGCAAGCAGGTCACCGTGGCCTCACAGCACCTCGCCCAGCCAGAGATGGATTAGGAGTGGCTTTAAAGAGGAGGAAACAGACTTGAGAGCGTTTGGGTGACCTGCCCAAGGCCAGACAGGAAGAGCTCTCCTGTGAGACTGCTGCCCACAAGAGCCTTGGTCTGTGGGCTGGTTGAGGTTCCCAGCACACAGTCGTCAAAATGGGGGCGGGAGGGCCTCTATTTCTGATCTGGTGAGGGCTGAGGGCCTCTAGTCCACCCTGGGAGACCCAGCTCCACTGGCTGTCCACCTGCTTGCTCCACGAAGGAGGAAGAGGAGGAGGAAGAAGGCGGTGTGGGCACCACCCCAGAGTCATCTGCAGAAGGGGAACCTCTTCCTCTTTCTACACAGGCTATCCCCTGAAGAGTAGTCAGGTCTTCACTGGCACATCCCCAGGGGCCATGTCTTGGCCAGTCTAAGAGGGCAGGCTTCCTTCCTGGAGTCCCTCCCCCAATCCTTGCTGGGATCCTGCCCAGATGGGGACCAGATAAAAGGTGAGGGGCCCCCTTTTCATTCAAAATCCCATCCAACAGTCTTGGCTGACTCTACATATATTTGGATCCCAGGAAAGGCATCCCTAGCTGTACCCCCTCCCCCTGGGCTGCCCCTCCTATATTGTCCAGGGAAAGAATAGGCGGGAGGGAGGGGGGGAGGGAGGACGCAGCCTGCAATGGGGAGAGTGGAGAGGAGAAGGGCACACCCCTTCCTCTGTCTCCCCAGGGTCCCAGGCCCTAGGGCCATGCCCCAGTCTTGAGGCACACTCAGCGATTATGGGGACAGAAAGGGAAAGACTGCGCCAATCTTTCGGGGCTCCCGTTTCCGGCTCCTCTACTGACTGCTTCCAGCTTCCCTGCCCCCAGCCCACACATTGAAACAAAATAAGAATATGAACTGTGGTTTTTACACTCTGTTCCTACAGTGTCTGTCTGGAGACGGGGGAAGGTTGCCTGCTGAGCTCTGCAAACTCCCGCGGGCGGGCGGCTGTGGGTAGGTTCGGGGGGTGGGGATGGGTGTGAACAGATTGTATCCGCAGCTTCCAGGACAGGATGGAGAGCTGGCCCAGGCCTCTCATCGCTCTTTCCCTCCAGCCTTCAGAATCCAAAACAGAGACGAGAGGCGTGAGGCTTGGGGGATGCTGCCTTCGCCCCCTACTGGGGAAAGGCGGGAGTTCCTGAGGCAGAAGCAGGGCCTCAGCCATGGGGGGGATTTCGGCACAGGCACTGCCCCCTCTGGGCTTCCCACACCCAGGAGTGCCCCTCAAAATACCCTCCTGCAGCTGCCAATCGAATTGTTGGAAAATAGCCCAACTTTCCGGGCCACAGAACCCAGTCTCGCCCTCCACCAGAGCTGCTTCCTCCTGTGTAAATGGAGATAGCGTCCCTCTCCCAGATTGTGAGGATTAAGACTGTAAACCAGAGATAAGGTCCCACACACAGTAGGTGCTCCACCAATGTTAGCAACCCACCTACGAGGGCCCGAGGGCCAGGCCCCTTCTCACTGTCACAAAAGCTGTGCGCAATGAGACGGCAGTGGCCACCACCCGCACAGGTGACCAGGCCTAATCTCGGCCCTCTTAGGGAGTTCTGATAATATCCCCGCTTGACAGACGAGGCAGCACGCTCAGAGAGGTTATCAGATCAGTAAGTGACAAAGCCTGAACTCACACTACCCTACCCCACCTTGGCATTTCTGGGGGAGCGACAAAAAAAGGCAGGTCTGTTTCCCCTCCAGCCTAGGTCCTGGCCTTCCCCGCCCCAAACACCCAGCATAATCCACAGGCCACCCCCCCCCTCAAAAAACACTCTATGCCCCTAAGCCAAGGCCCCTCCAGCACACAAGCTGTGATACCCCTTCCCCAGCTCCCCCAATTGGATTTCCCCAAAACACACTCGACTCTGTGACCCTCTCGCCCAATACACATAAACCATTAACTCCCTTCCCAACACACACCCAACCTTGACCCCACCCATCCCTTAAACACACAGAGCCCTGACCCTCACCACAATGCACACAGAATCCAGCCCTCCACAGTAAATACCAGTCCTCGGAGGAGGCCGAGCCCCAGGGGCTGGTTTGGGGTAGAGAATCCTGTACCATCTCGGGGACCTTCCTGAGAGACCAGCAGGGCAAATACCACAAGAATATTTAAGTCCTTCCATAGGCCATCGGGTCTCTCTGAAGGGGACACCCAAGACACCCAAGGCCCAGCCTCCTCTTGGGGAGAAGGATGGGAGGGGGTGAGGCAATGTCCCAACATCTTTGTTGGTGGAAAGTGGGAGGAGGGAGCCTCATCAGCGAGGTTTCCTACAAAAGGGTGGCAGAGGGCCAGAGTCCGTCAATGCTCCCTGTAGGAATGGGGCAGCAGGGAAGGCGAGGCTGCCCCACGCATGGGAATTTTGATCTGTCATGCTTCCATACCCGGAGCTGAGATCCAGGCCCCCAGCTCCACATAAGAAGGAGGGAGATGGTCCCAGAAAAGGGGAAGGTTAGGGAGAAGCTTAGAAGCCGGGGGTCTGGGTAGGAAGAGTCACTGTTGACGAGGAGGAGGAGGGGGAGAGGAGCAGGGAAAGCCACCGGCTCACGCAGGGAGGGGCCGGAAGGGGCATTGCCTAACCTGGGTGGAGAAAGCCAGAGAAGCCTTCACTTGCCTGAAATGTGGGCACCCCACCCTGGGGGGGAAAGGTTACCAGGGTGGGAAGTCGGGACCCGGAAGCCCTCCCCACCCATCCTGAGAAAGAGGAAGAAGCTTGCAACATTCAGAGGAGGGCAAAGCATTCACTCTCCTGGCACAGGGCAGGGCCAGCGGCAGGCCCCCTCCCACCCTCAGTGAGTGCAGGCCCCAGGGGAGCGGTGTCGGGGACTCTGCTCCCGTCACCTGGGGAAGGACAAGGTGTCCACAGGCACCAGGTTACAGCCCCGACTTCTTCCCTAATCCCCGCCCCTCCCCGCAGGAAGTAGATGCTCCTTATCCAAGGTGGAAACATGATTCCAGTCCCTGTAGACACAGCAGCTACCCAGCAACTACCCCATATGGATACTGAGAACCACAGCCACACCCACCCACTCCCTGCCAACCCTGAACCCAAGGACTGGCCTCGCCATCACCTGGCACCCACTGGAAGGCCAGGCCAGAATCAGTTCCCGACTCCCAGGTCACTATGCCACCCGCCTCGCATCCTATGTGGGGAAGACAGAAGAGAGGAAGGAAACGGATGACAGGGGTGTGAGAAGGGGTGGTGGTGGAAACTGAGGCAGTATCTGACTGCCCCCGCCCCAGCCCCAGGGTTTAAAGGGGCACAGACATAGGGCTCCTACTCCCAGCAGCTGGTGGGGCCTGGGAGGAAGGGGGCCATGGCGGAGCCAGAGGTGGCCACCAGGAAGCGGTGGTGGCGGTGGGCACTGGGCCAGGGCGGGCAGTGAGGCACCCAGCCAGGACCTGCCTCAGGGACAAAGACACTCCCTGGCTCTGGGGAGAGTGCGCTGCCCCCGCACCGAGAAGGGGGCACTGACCCAGCCAGGCCAGGCTCACCGGGCAGTGATGCCGGGCAGCTTGCCAGTGGCTGCGGGAAGGGCATTGGGTGCCCGGGGCAGGGTGTTCAGTCCCTGCCCACCAGGAGAGGTGGGACACGTTTCCCAGGTCAGCGACTGACCCGCCAGCCTGCTGGTCCATGCGGGTCCATGGTCTATTCGGCTGCTTCCACCCCTCCTCCAGCCCCAGGCCAGGCCCTGGCTTGGCTCCCTCCTCCCCCCCAGCCCTGGCCTGGCGCCCAGCTGGGCCCTGGGGGCCAGAGTTACTGTAAGCGGCCTGGCAGGCCCGAGGCCTAGACTCTGCCAGCTGGCCATAGCCGCCGCCACCTCCCACTACCTGGCTCGGCCAGCCCGGGAAGGGTACTGAGACCCCGTCCAGCAAACAGGCAGCCCCCATGGCAGAGAAAGGAGGTAGAGAGAAGACCATACATGTGTCCACAGCCAGAGTCCAAGCCCAGCGCCCCTCCTGGGACACTCGTCCTATCCCCCAGGCTGCTCCCGGTCCCTCCCTCTCTCCCTCCCCACGGGGCGGAGCTGGCAGTGGGAGGGGGTTCCAGCAGCCTGCCCCTCCCTACTCCCGGTGGGTCGGTCCGGTGGGGAGTAGGTGGGTGCCGCTCTCAGTAGAGCTGCCATTTCCACCAAATGTCGAGAGGTTTGTTTACTCGCTTCCAGGCTGCGTCCAGTCCTCAGCGCTATTTATAAGGTCCTCGAAGACGCAGCACACAAGCGGGCTGGGGGACCCCGCGGAACAACACGGTTTCTTCCCGCCCTCTGGGCCCCAACATCGACCGACCACGGGATCAGCCTACAAGCGTTTCCCCCTGGAGCCCCCCACACGATGCTGTCCCTTGTCCGCAGAAGACCTCGCTGCGGCAGCAGGACAGATGGACCCAGAGGCCAACCCCCAGGCCTGCTCCCTCCAGGGCTCCCCCACCAAGCCTCCCATCACCCCCACTTACTGGCTGGGGAGGGTGTGCTGTAGCCACTAACTGGAAGCTGGTGCTGGAGAGTGGTCAGAGCGCCGGGCGGGGAGAGTCCACCCAGCATCGGGGGGAAGAAGAAGGCGTAGGGGGGCACCGGGTACCCATTGAGGTGCCCTCCCCCAGGTGTCGGACAGGAGCTGCTGTTGCTGGCCATGCCAAGCAGCCACAGTCAGGAGGCAGGCAGACAGTCTGGCGGAAGGCTCCGGCGGGCTTCAGGCCGCCCCTCCTCGGGGCATGGGGCCTGGGCCCGAAGGGGGCTTGGGTGGTCAGCCCACCCCCCCTTTCTGTCCTGGGGCTGATGTCCAACGCTAGCAGGCTAATCTCAGCCACCTGGAGCCCCCACGCTAGCTGGGGGCCAGGGATTGGGGACGTCTCAGGAGCTGGTCCTTTGGTCAAGCAGTTCTGCAAGCTGGCACTTCCTGGGAAGGTCCAGAGCTGGCCTTCAGGGCGCCGAAAAGGTTGGCTCTCCTAGGTGGGCCCCGGCTAGGCAGCTGGGGGGGCCATGTCCTGTGACGCTGCAGAGAGAGGAAAGACAGGTGAGTGGGCACAGAGGAGCGGGCACACGGGCATTCCCCGTGGAGCTCCCCAACCTGGGCGGCCGGAGATTTTCCTGTGGCACCCGGCTGAGCAGACAGCTGGCACCATGCCTGGCTGGCAGAGACAGCCTGGGAGCAGGGCCCAGACACTGCTGGGGGTAGCAGGACAGCACAGCCAGGCTGGGGAGACAGGGGCAGAGCTCAGAGCCGCAGAAGGCCTCTCACCCACAATTCTGAGGGTGAAGGGTCTACAGTGCCACCCCAAAGGTTCCCTGTAGCAGAGGCAGGCAGCTGAGCTCTTCTCCCTGCCTCTCCCCCGTGTGGGTTACCTGAGGTCAAGATGCAGAGAATGAGGGCTGGAGAGGAGTGGGAGGGGGAGGAAAAGCCGCTTCCCTAAAGCACTGGCACTTCTCAGAAAAATGACTCCTAAGCCAGGGGCCCCTCTTACACCACTTCCCCCCCAAATCCAAGCCCCAGCACCCCAGATGGGTTTGTCCCACAGGCCAGGGGAGGAGGCTTGTTTACATACCTGAAAATAGGGAAATGCGAACTGAGGGCTCCTGGGCATCACCCCCAGTGCCTAACCTAACAGCAGGATGGGCTGGGGGCGGGGGAGGGGGGAGGGAATGTGTCCGGAGGGCAGGGCCTACACTGAAGGGGTGAGGGAGGCTAATCTCAGAGTTCACCCACATACTCTGTCTGCAGAAGCAACATCCCTGGAAGGGGTGAGGGGTGGGCCCCAGATGAAAGGCCAGATGTCCCCCACCAGTGTGTACACAGATCCACACCCTGTTTGAACAGCTGGGACCAGAGGACATGTACAGATAACACCATGGGGTAGAGAGAGACAGAGGTGAACCCAGAGACTCCGTCACACAGTAAGAGAGCAAAGAGAGCAAAAGGGAAGCAGAGGCTTCCAATCCACTTGGGCTATATAGGACATACATACCGAAATACATATAAATGCATGCATATAAACATACATATGTAGTACATACATGAAAGACGAAAGACAGACACACACACACACACACACACACACACACACACAAACAGCCAATCAAAAAAAAACACAATGAGATACCACTTCACACCTACTCGGATGGCTATAATAAAAAAGGCTGATAATAACCTGTGTTGGCAAGGATGTCAAAAACTGGAGCCCTCATACATTGCTGGTGGGAATGGAACTTAGAATGGCTGCTCTGGAAAACAGGGTGGCAGTTCCTCAAAAAGTCAAACAGCGTTATCATCGTATCATGAGCCAACAATTTCACTCCTAAGTATCTACCCGAGAGAGAAAAACATAAAGCCCACACAAGAACTTACACATGGATGTCCATAACAGCACTGTTCATAATGGCCAAAAAGTTAACCCCAATGTCCATCCACTGATGGATGAATAAATGACACATATATAGCCATATGATGGAATATTACTCTGCCATAAAAAAGGATTAAAGCATTGATATACACTGCAATATGGATAACCTGAAAACCATCAAACTGGTTCTAAAAGGCCATACAGTGTTGGATTCCATTTACGTAAAATGTCCAGAATAGGCCATTTATAAAGACATCAAGTAGACGGCGGCTTTCCAGGGGGCTGGGTGTGGGTCTGAGGAAAATGGGGAGTGACCGCTGAGAGTATGGGACCTCTGTGTGCCGTGATGAACATTTTCTAAAACTGATTGTGGTGGTTTGCACAACTCTGAATATACTAAAACCATGCAACCGTGTACTTTAATGGGTGGGTTTTATGGTATACGAGTCACACCTCAATAAAGCTGGGAAGAAGGCAGAGAGAAGGGAGGCAGGGAAAAGTAACGGGGCCACGGAGAACCCAAAATAAGGACTGCTTCCCTTTCCAACTCCGTCCCCCCCAGCTCCAGCCAACCCAGGCTCCACGCTCCAGGCTCCCCAGGCTCAGTCCTGGAGTCCAGTGGACAAGCACATGGCCAGCATTTGGCTGAGGACCATGCCTGGGAAGGGGGAGTTCCTGCCAAGGCCGCTGTAGACGAGGCCAGGGCTTCTGGGCCCAGCTGGGCCAGGCAGCCTGTGCCAGGGAGGGGGAAGTGGGGACAGGTACGTGCTAGGGAGGGGGCAGCTCTCCTAGGAGTGATATCTGGACCTTGTTTTTTTTGTTATTGTTTTTGTTCATCCTCATCCCACGATATTTTCCCACTGGTTTTTAGGGAGAGTAGAAGAGAGAGGGAAAGGCAGAGAGCCCCGACCAGGGCCCCGAGCTCTGCGCCAGGGAGAAGCCTACGACAGAGGTACATGCCCTTGACCAGAACTGAACCCGGGACCCTTTGGTCCGCAGACCGACGCTCTAGCCGCTGAGTCAAACCGGCTAGGGCTGGACCTTGTTAATGACCATGATTTTTACTGTTATTAATGATGACGACCATCAGACTCTGTCCTTACTCCTGAAGGAGGTGTCCCTTCCCGCACAGGCCCCTACGGATTCCCTCCCAGGTTGAGAGGGCTGACATCAGAGGAACAAGGGCCCCACCCATTGGGCAAACTGCCACCCCAGGCCCCCCACACCCTTGTGGGGCCCCACACAACGGAACTCAGGCAAGGGAAGGAGGGGTTGGCTGAGCCTCATCAGCACTGACAGTCAGACAAAGACACACACTTACAGAAACGCATGCACGCAGGGCTATGGGAAGCGTAGGGGTGGGCAACCCGGCCTGTGTGTGTGTGTGGGCACGCATGGGAGAAGAGGGAACCTGCAGATACCATCTCTCCACACCTGGGCTCCACCACACAGTGAACATGGTTCCGGGCTTGCATGCCCAGCCCCAGGACTCAGCTCCCCGCAGACACACCACCACAGCCCCCCCGTTTCCCCGGGCCCTCACACAGCCAGGTGAGCCTCTGTACCTGCCTCCCTGGGGTCCAGGCCCACCCCCACACACACACACACACCACGCTCCATGAACACCAGAGGTGAGCCCTTTAGAGTTACTCTGGAGGACTCACATCCATCCTGGGGCTGCCTCCCTGAGCCGAGGCCCAGGGGGGTGAGGCCCAGAAAGCCAGTCGCTTCAGACTCCAGGCGTCCTGACCCAGCTTTGGGGGGCTTGGGGGTGGGCCAGTCAGTCCTCTGGAACCCACCGGAGAGAGAACTACAGTCACCTTAATGCCTCAACTCCTCTGCCCCTGAGGAGTTTGAAATTGGACCAAACTTCAAACTCCCCCACAGATACACACCCCAGGGAGAGGCTGGAAGGTCTCCCCACCCTGATCTGAGCCTCAAACTTCAAGTGCAGTTACTCAGCCCCTTGGGGAGGGCCTTTAGCAGCCGGAGGGGGTAAAGATCACAGAAATGGGCCAAGGGCCAAGCTGGTGAGGGAACAGGGATGGGCAAGGGCATGGATGATGGGGACAGAGCCAACACGCACAGGCTCTGCCTGAGAAGTTCCCTCTGGAGCCATGACCCTCAAGGAGACGCCTGGGCCCTGGGCCCCGGGCCCCTGCACCCAGGGGTGAGAAGACTCAGTCACAGAATCGAAACCAGCACCAAAGAAAGGGAAAACAAACTACCCACATCCAACCTCCACCCTGTGCCCGCCACCTCCACGGCCCAGGGGCACCCTCCCTCGAGGGATAGAAAACCGCAGGCCCACACCTCCCATGCACGGGGCCAAGACTCAGCACAGCAGAAAGAGGGGTGGGGGCTAGAGCGCCTGCCACCAGCCACACGCCCGTGCCCACTGGGTCCCCCTCACCATGGTGCCAGAATCCCTGCCCAGGGCCAGGTGCCCCAGAGTCACACGCCTAGAGGAAAAGGCAGGAGCTGGCTGAGCCTTGAAGATGGTAGAAAGGAACAGAGGTGTGAAGGGTCAAATCTCAGCTCTGCCACTCTGGGTGACCTTAGCAAGTCATTTAACCTCTCAAGCATCTGTTTACTCGCCTGTGCACTGTCTACCTCAACAACTGGTTGTGTGATTTAAGAGATAAAAGTCCTGGAAAGCACCCAGCACGGCGCCTGGCACACAGGAGGTGCTGGGCAACTACCCCCTACACACACACCTCTCAGCCTCTCAGCACCACCCAGGGCCTCCCTGGGCGGTGTCTGCTCTCCCTTCCTCTCCCGACCATGGTTAGCATCTGTGGACAGAGCTGGGCAAGAGAATTACCCACTTGCCAGGGTCTGCTTCCCCCAGACTGAGGAGAGGCATGTGGGGAGAGGGATATTTGGGGTGTGGGTGGAGGCCTGACCACAACCCTTTCCTAAATTCCCTTCTTTCATTTCACAAACCAAAAAAGGGAAACCTTTGGATTTGGGGAGGGGACGAGGGGAAGAGAAATTGACCATTTCCTCCCTGTTGTCAGGGGAGAGGAGCCAGGGGTCCCCAAACCCAGCTGGCCCAGCCGCCGCCCCCCGCCCCCCCCCCCCGCATTTACTCTCTCCTCTCCACTCCCCCAGGCTCTCCTGAAACAATGGCTCCCAATGAACAGAAGTCAGGCAGTCCCGGAGGGGCTCAGAGAAGGAAATCAGGATTGGGGAGCTTAAAAGAAGGGGGCGCAGGGGGTTTCCTAACAATTCTAGACAGTCAATGAATCATATGCAAATGACACCCAAAGCTCAAGCTCCACGGGTGGGGGGTGGCCTGGCAATGGGAACGCCAGCCCTGGTAGAAGCAAACACCTGGCCCCTTTGGACCCCCTACGCTGCCCAGAGCAGGGCAGGGCGGGAGCGGGCCGGTTCCAAACCCCAGCAGTGGGCTGGATCTATTTATAAACTTTCCAGGAAAAGACACTCACACGCACACACAAAGCCACAACCTCCCCCTCCCCCCACGCTCCTCGGATCTGCGGGCAAGGATTGGGGAGCAGTGATGACCACTACTCCCTTTTTCCAGGGGTCCCTCTCCTCCCAGCAAGCCCACACGCTGGCCACTCTGGCCCTTTGTGACCAGGGTCTGGGCTGCAGGCAGGCGAGAGACCACCCCAGGCGTGTGTGAGAAGGATCCCCTGGGACAGGTGGAGGGCAGCTCTTCCCCACCGGCCCCTCAGAACCCCAGGCCGGCCCCGCTGGGGCTAGGACTTGATTGAAAACCTGCTCCAAGCATGTGAAGGCCCTGAGCACATCCTTGGAGGGGCACGGGGAGGACTGCAGTCCAGTGTCTTCCTCTGGAGGCTGCCACTGCCCCAGTGTTTCAAGAGGAGCACCGAGTTTGAGAGGGGTGGGTCTGATGCCTCCCCAACCTGTGCCCTACCTGGCCCGAGTGCTGCCCCGGCACACAGGGCCACCTGACCTCCACGGCCACACGCTCCGCCGTGACTGAGTGACTGAGTCACAGGCGAAAAGAGCAAGTGGACAAGCCCGAGGCCATGACAGGTCAAGTGCTAGGAGGAGGAAATGGGGGGGTCTCTGATGGGCGGGGCGATGCCCCCAACTCTGGCACACCCAGGCACCACATCCCAGAGCCCCTGGGAGCTGTGCTCAGGACCTTCAAAGTCCTGGGTGAAGTCTCCGACTCACAGCACAGAGAGTAGGTGAAAGGGCAGGGGGCAGCCCGGGCCTCGGAGGAGGGAGCAGCCTGGGGAAGGCAGAAACAGGAAGAGGAAGAGATGAGCCAGCCCAGGCCACAGCCAGACCACAGGAGTGTGTGGCCCAAACAAAGGCAGCTCTGTCCGGGGAGGGGGACCAAAGGGGCACAGACAAAAGGGGACCCCCCCCAACTTGGAAACCACCGTCCTCATACCCATCCTGACATGGGGTTTTCCCCACCCTCACCTTGGCAGCTGCCCCCTCACCACGGTCTCCCAACCTCCACAGTGTAGGCTGCACAACCCTCCCACAATGGGGGCATTGGATGGAAGGAGCACACAGGAGGCGTGTGTGTGTGTGTGTGTGTGTGTGTGTGTGTGTGTGTGTGTGTGTGTGTGTGTGTAAGGTTACGGCAATGCCCCCACCCCCTCAACTCTGCCCCAACCCACAGACTACCCCAATTCTGAGTCCTAGGGCAGACAGGCTGTCAGCAGGACTCAGTGCTCCCAGCCCCCTCCCAGCCAGCATCCCTCCCTGGGGACCGGGCTGCAGGGAAGCCGGGAACGCCCCCCCTCCCCTGCTTCAGGATATCCTTTTGGCTCTGACCCCAGACTAGGCCTGAGTCAGACTCTGCCCTGCCCCATACCCCCCCTTCCATCAGCCCCCCAGGAACTTCCTACTCCATGCCTACTCAGTTGGGGCTAAAACTTGGGGGAATCTCTTCCCCTCTCCATCCCCAGTGAACAGAACAGAGAAGCCCAGGAGGGGGTGGGAAGAATGGGTCACTGAGTCCAATGGCTTGCCCCTTAAGCACAAGGCCTTTGGGGTCAGGGAGAAGCTGATGCAGGCTATGTGGGAGGGGCACCACTCTCCCCACCCCCACCCCCCAAATACACAACCAGAGATCTTGCCCAGAGCCCCACCCCACTCCATCCTGGACCCCAAGAAGTCACAGAAACCCCCTGGGAAGGATAGTTTCCATGAGAACACAGGATGGGAGAAGGTGACAAAAGTGAAAGGAGACGCGAACTGGCATTTTTATAAGGCAGCGCGGGACCCAGCTGGAGGGGACAGGGTCTGCACAGCCAGACTCACAGAGCTGGCCAGTCAAGCACAGCCACATGTGGTCACAGCCTCCCCAACACTCATCTGAGTAGATAGCTGTGACTCCTTCCCATAGACACAAGTCTGGGGGGTCCTGGGGGATCTGGGACATCAGAGACCACACACACTCAGCCTGACACAGCCCCCAAGACAGGCCCCCCAGGCCCCCCCCCAATTGTGGGTCTAGGAGGAGGGGGCATTTTCCTCCCCACAAGAACCAGAGTAAAGCCTACAGCGGCCATCTCCATGGTAACCAACAACAAACATCCAGGAACCACAGTAGGACAGGAAGTGACAGTCACATGACAGGAAGACTTTTTTTTTTCCCAGTGTGGGGAGGGTGATGAAGATGGTTAGCAGCCCCTGGGAAATCAGCTGTTCCCGAGCCTGGCCCCACTTGGAGCTGGAGGGAAGTGGGGGTGGCTGGGAGGTTGGCCGCCCCCTACCACCGCGTTCAAGGTTGGCTGCAGGGCTGATGGGCTCTCCCTCCACGCCTGCCGCTCAGGTCCCCTCGGTCCCCCTCCCCTCCACTTCCTGCCGTGACTGGAGATCAGAGAACTCCCCACCGCAGCTTCCCCTTCTCAAGTCTCGATTCCTGGGCTGAAGGTTTCACTCTGGGGCAAGGGACAAAAGGAAGAAGGGCTGGGAACCTGCAGTAGGACCCAGGGGACGGAGGTTCTGGGGGAGGGAGCCACTCCAAGGTAGGTGTGTACACACAAGCACACAGCGAGTGGGTCGCGGTGACACGCAGCCGGGCGCAGTGACACATGGAGGCATCTCAGAGGAGAGGCGAGCAGAGCCCTTCGCTCCAGCCCCGTGCACCCCGCTCCTGCCGGCAGGCACTGTCCTGAGCCTCTGGGTTCATCCCAGCCTTCTATTGGCCTCCAGACCGGTGAGGTCTCCACTGTGCCCAGCCCCCACCCACCTCTCCCCTGCCTTTTGTGCTGAAGAATCCCCTTCCCTGCTCCAAGGTGCCCGCCCAGAGAGGGCACCTTGGCCAGAGGTGGGGGGAATGGAAGCTCCCTCTGCCCCCCTCCCCTTCTCTGCAGATGTCCCAGACTATATTTAGCCCAAACCGGGAGGCCAGCCAGACCCAGACTCCCCACTGGCCCAGAGCTGAGCTCCCAGTTTTTATGCAATTAAAACATTAACAGAAAACCACCCCCATCCACGCGCCCCCCCCCCCAGCCCTGCCAGAGCAGCAGAGCTCACAACATGTGAACAAGGGCAGCCCAGCTCTGCAGCCAGTGGGGGGTCACTGGGCAAATAGCAATAAATGCATACCCTTCCCCATCTCCCGGGCCCTGCCCCATCCACAGGAGAGGGACATCATCCATGAGATCAGGTTGACACTTGGGAGGGGGCAGGCTTTCCTCGTTCTGGGAAGGGAGGGGGGGTTGCCTGCCTGCAGAAATTCCACCTGTCATTTTACAGCCCCCTCCCAGCCAGCTCCAGTTACAGGGCTGGGGGTTGGCAACAGGTGCTGGCCAGGCTGGCAGCAGTCTAATCCCCTTTACCCCCCTCCCAGGCCGACAGTGGTGCCTGGAGGTCCCCGCAGGGGCCCAGGCGGGCAGGATGCTAGGTGGAAGAAAGAGGCCTCGCTTCCACTTGGTGGGTGTGGGGGCAGCCATGCCCCTTCTGTAAAACCTGCCCCCCTACTCTGTGATGTGTGTTGGAGGGTCTGGGGAAGCCAAGGATCCCTTAGTTCCATAGCGCCTATTTCATTTCCCTGTGATGCCAGGCGGGCAGGCTAGAGTGTGGGAGGTCTGTCTGCCTGCCTCTTCTTCCTCCTCCTCCTCTCCAAATTCCAGGAAGGAGCAAGGGAGGCTCCAGTTGCGGAGAGAGAGGGAGAGCAAGCAGGCGGTCCCAGCTGGGGAAGGAGGCGGGGGGGGGGGGGGGGGGGAAGGCGGGGACTGGAGCGGGAGGCGAGATCCAGACGGAGCAAGAGACACCCACACCCGAGCCAGACTGGGACAGACGCACCAACCCTGACACATTCTCACACTCTGGGCCTGGTCCCCCCACACCGCCCACCCTGCGGGGACACCCAGACACCCTCAGCCAATTCTGCCAATCCCCAGTACACTCCCTGGACACACACGGAGATCCAGGCCCTCACCCCCCACAAACCGTGTGGGCTCCAGACAGCAGCCAGAGGGTGGAGAGGGGGACGGAGGGAGGAAAGACAGCAGGCAGCAGAGGCTGCGCAGCCAAAGCCCTGGAAGCTGGAGGAGGGTTGCCACACTCCTTTCCCAAAACCCAGTAAGTCAAGACAACCCTGGTCATCTTGCCAGGGGCCCTGCCAGCTTCCCACATCCCCCCCACACACCACCACCATCAGAAAGGGGTGTGGGGTGCTGGGCAAAGTGGAGATAACACTGTTTATTCATCACAGAGATAGGGTTACCTTCCCTTGATGGCCCTCAGACAGTGCTCACGAACAGACCCCACAGACACCCAGCCTAGGTCCTGCCCTGCCCATGCTACCCAGAGGACAGGGAACTGGGCACTGAGGTTTGTGTTTGGGGGCAGGCCCCACCCTCATGTCACACAGTTCTAGGAGCACCCCACCGAAGACCCTAGAGTCTGAGCAAGGAGTGGCTTTGGGGGGAAAGTGCCAGAGGGCACAGCCAACTGCGAACCTCCTAGTAAACTTGACCAAATGATTTGGGGGAAGGAAAATTAATTAACAGGAGCGTGGGTCAATACCCCCCAAGCAGACCTGAAGGGCCACTCAGATTATGTCCTCTCCCCCACACTCGACAGGGTGGCAGGAACCACGTCATGGCACATGTGGGTGACTGTGCCCAACGGGGAATGCATGGGGGTGATCAGGATGGTGCTGCCCACAGCTAGCTTCCTGCCGGGCTGCCACATGGTTGGGAGTAGGAGGGGGGACCCGAGAGGTGTCCTATGGTAGCAGGGGCATTCAGGGTAAAACTGAAGGGCAGAGATTTAGGGGCGATAGGAGGAGGTGCCAGGTTAAGCCATTCCAAGTCCAGAGTCTTCACAGAACTGCCAATGCCTCGCGCCACCCTCACCAGTCTGGTGGGGAAACTCCTGCAATGACACTGCATCGCTCACATTCACTCCCGCAAAATCCCGCAAAATGCAACATCCTCAGCTCCCAGGGGCGGACCGGAGGCTGACCTTAGTAACCGCTCTGTCTCAGGGCCCACGTGGTCCAGATTCCTAGGCAGAACTGATGTCCCAGCCCCTCCCAGTACACCAACATCTTCCACAACCACAAACTCCCTGACTCCGCAAACTCCCTGACTCCGCAACCCCCCCCCCACACACACCTTCCTCCAGCTCCAAACACTCTCTCTTGTTCCCGCCCCCAGACTCATCTCCACCCCCCTCTCCACAGGGGAAGCCCCAAGGCTCCAAGCCATCCCTACTCCAACCTGGGGCTTCCCCCGCCGGCCACCCCATCAAGCACAAGGCCCTGGGGAGTTTAAGGCTTGAGCCCATTTCCTAGTAAGACCTGGTGTTCTTACCGAACCGCTTCCCCAGAACAGCCCTGCCCTATGACCACTGCAGTCAGGGAAGGGGACAAGAGACGTGCCGGAAACCCCTGACCCGGAAACAGGAGTAGGGGGTGGTGGTCGGAGGTAGGACTGAGGGTTGGGGGTATGCAGCGGGAGTGGGGGGGTGGGGAAGGGTTCTAGGAACGAGTCCCTTGGAGAACATATATACACACACGTGCACACAGCCCTCGGGCAGAAGGCAAGCTCGTTGCAGAAGAGGAAGCCCACACCAGGTGGGTATCCTATCCAAGACAGAATAGATGGGGAAGAAATCTCCAAGGCTGGGAGGGGGAGGGCTGTTTTTTTGGTATAATTTCCATATGAGTTGGTGCACATCCCCAGCCTAGCACTCTGGTGGCCCGACCCCCTTCCCACGGAGCAGCCTGACAATAGGGCAGTGCCCAGAGAGGGGGCACAGCCAAGCTGATTTTCCAGTGCCCCCCCTCCCACATACACATCTGGCTAGCAGCTTCCCCGCCTCGTGGGTGGCACCATGTCCCAGACACCCTCAGCAAAGCAAAGACGGCCAGTTTATTCCACCCTCTTCTCACCCAAAAAGCTGCCACAACCCCATGGTAACACCAGATCCAGTCATCCCTTTCCCCGACTGTCCTGGTTCCCCCACCCAATTCTGACGGCTCCCCTCACTCCACCGGGCACACCAGCTGAGCGGGCCCCGCCCCCCCAGCCGGCTGCCTCTGGTGGGGGTGGGCCCCCGGGCTGATTCTCACCAAACCACAGAGCAGCTCAGATAACAGGAGGGAAAGAAGGAGGGGGCTAGTCCGTTGGGCATCCGATCTCTCCCCAAACAGGTTTGAAAGTCTTTTTTGTTTTGCTCGTTTCTGAAGAGAAAGGAGAGAGAGCTGGAGTTCCCAGCGGCGGTTCTGCCACAGCTCTCGCGCCGCGGACACGCACGGCAGACGGCTTCGGACGCCTCACGGCTGCGCGCGAAGACACGGGCGCAGACAGACGCACAGACGGGGCTCCCCCACCCCGGGCACGGCGGCAGCGGGTTGGGAAGCCCAGGAAACCCCAGGTTCCCGTCGGAACCCGCCCGGCTCGCGGTCCCCATCCTCAGCTCCTATCAGGAGCAGAGCAAGGGTCCCCGATGCCCGTGGGAGCCTGGGGCTCTCCAAAATCCCCGGGGTAGAGGTTACCTCGCAGCGGGGGAACGCAATCCGTCCGTGCGCCCACGGGTACGGCGTCTGCCCTGACCCTGCGCCTTGGTATAGCTCGGCGTCAGCGGTGCGGGATCCCGGGAGAGGAGCCGTCTGGGGGACCGAGCTCAGCAGCGCGGGCCGAAGGCAGCGGCCATGGCGAGTCACGTGCGGAGGCTGAAACTTTACCCGGAGCCCCAGACTTGGGGGGCGGAGGGTACGGAGCTGGGGGAGGCCCTCTCCCTCAGGCCCGCCCCTGCCCGCCCACTGACCAATCACCAGCCAGAGGCGGGCCCACAGGATCACGCCCCACTCTCCTCGCCTTAATAGACCCGAGACTGGGCGAGTCTTAAAGGAGCCGCGCCTAACAGAAGGCTGGACCGTGGGAATCTGTGAGAATCCCTCCCTCTGCCCCAAAAGGAGAGCTTCAGAGCGAGGAGCTGAAGTTCTGCGGAGAGAGTGGGAAAAGGGCTAGATGGAGAAAGGACTGCAGTGTGTGGTATCACATTCCCTTCCCCAGACACACACACACACACACACACACACACACACACACTTAAACCTGGTAAGTGAATTCAATGCCTCTGGCCCTAGCTGTCAAGCCCAGACTCCCCAAATTATAATCCTCCTCCCCCAGTGGGAGCTGAAAGCTGTGTGACCTTAAACAAGTCGTTTCCTTTCTCTGAATCTTAATTTTCTCATCTGAAAAAAGGGAGTGCAAGAGTAGATAGACCTCACTCAAGTGCACTCCTCCCAGTTTCCACCCAAAACCTCTCCAGCTCGAGTGGGTCAGGGGAACTCTGGCCTACTGCAACCGCTCAGCAGCCCCTCCCTACCCCCAAAAAAGAGCAGTGGCTCTTGGGTTTTCCAAAGGCTAAGTCAGGGGCGGCAAGATCACACACCTCTCCCACCCCCATGTTAGAGAGCTCAGCTTCTCCCTCCTGGCCCAGACTGGGGAGCCACTAAAGCTCGCATTCTTGTTCCAGTTGGGCAGGATCTGATTCACTCTCCATGTGCAGGACCCCAGTCCCCAACACAGCCCCTTGCCCCCTCCCAGCCTGCTGCTCTTCTAGCGGTCAAGGGAGGGGGAGCAGAAAGCGGAATCACTAGGGAACCTCCCTTTCCCAGTCAGAGAAGTGGCCACGAGTGCCCCCACAGGACTTCCCACTGGAAGGGGAAGTGCCACACTCCCAAGCCTCCAGCCCGGGGAGGAGACTCAGCCTAACCCGACGGGCAGAGCTCCCAACCCACCGGTCAGACGGCCCCCCGCTTTACAGAGGGAAGCCCCAGGCCGGGATGGGACACGGGTTTTGGTCCACTGTCGCCCTGGTTGCACAGCCAGGTCTAGGCTGGAGGTATCTGATTCTCTCTCTCCAGCTTTAGCCCACAGCCTCGGCGAGGTAAGACAAGCCTGGTCTGTGGGACGCACTGCCCTGAGGTCCTGCGCAGGGGAAAGGTGCCCGGACAGCGCCTGGCAGCGCTTCCCCGGCCCCTTCCTGCCCGCTGGGCCGGCGGTCTCCCGCTCCAGTCTGGATTTCCGTCCGCCGGTGCGAACCGCCCGCCCCGCCCCTCCCGCCCTGTCCCGTCCAGATCCATCCGCAAACATGCGCTCAGCCGGCAGGAATGCGCCAATGGCTCCCAGATGTGGACGCCAACGCTTAACCCCTTCTCCTCCAACCCACCCCCCCCCCCAAAGGCCTTCAGCATGCGCCCAGCCAGCAGCAGGGGGCGCCACCTGGTGAGGGACCAGCCTGGGAGCGGGGGTGGGGCGGGGGTGGGGGGGATTCAGCGTCAGCCACTCCTAGCCTGCACAGGCTCCCCGTGGCCTAGATTCTACCAGTCTTCCTTCCAGCTGAGGCCAGGGGGTAAGGATTATGGACGCAAAAATGGAAGTGTGCATAAACACAGGCATACCGCCTCCCACCATGCGAGGCCTTCGCATACACCTGCAAGCCCATGGGGTCAGGTGCGCACACTGAGAGTCAGGTGTGCAATGCAAACTCTGGACACCCACATACATGCTCAGAGCACACATGTGTATACCCCCACGTGCATGCCCAGGATACCCATGTATGCACATCCATGAGCACACAGACAGGCATGTGTGCCTTGGCCGGGTAGCTCAGTTGGTTGGGAAGTCATCTGATATGCCCAGGTTGCAGGTTTGGTCCCCAGTCAGGGCACATACAAGAGTCAATCAATGAATGCATAGATAAGTGGAACAGCAAATGGATGTTTCTCTCTCTCACTTTTTCTCTCTTACAAAAGAAAAACAAGACAGGCATTTGTGCACACACAAGGACATGAGGCAGAGGGTGGGGCACACCCCTGAACAGACATAGCAGTAGATGCACGTGCAGATGAGGGAAGAAATGCATGCATCCACAAACCTCCTCCCTACAGGGGGTCAGACACACATGCACATGAGACTGGCACCCAGGTGAACTAGCACCCAGCCTGCACGCCTTGGGTGTGCTCCCTCCCTGTCCTGCCTGTCCAATATCTATCTTTCCCCAGGCTTGACTCCTGGAGGCAGGAGAGGTCCCAGGTGGGAGGGAGGCCATGAGTCCAATCTGCAGCAGCAGCTGCACTCCAGCTGTGCTGGGGCCACAACGGGACTCCTACCCCCCCACACACACACACTCCCATCCTCTAAGGTCCTTAACGCTGGAGGGAGAAGTGTGTAGGAGGCAGCAGGAGTCTAGCAGAGGAGGGAAAGCCACAGGCCTGGGGATTGCTCACTCTTTAGGAAAGACTCTCCTGGGGGCCTACCTGCCCCTCCAGCACACAGGAAGAGGGCTCAGGGAGGAGTCTGAGCTGCTTGTTTCCCAAGACAGGGATCTTTCTCCAAGCAAGAGGAAACCTGAGAGCCCAGCTCCGTGCAAGGCCAGTGACAGCCCCCAGCAGTCCAAGGAGATACAAAATAGCTCTGACACACCCCAGAAGGCCCTCACTTCTAGCAAAACAAGGCCTCCCTCACAGTCTCAGGGGAGCCCCTAGGGCAGTGGTCGGCAAACTCATTAGTCAACAGAGCCAAATATCAACAGGACAACGACTGAAATTCCTTTTGAGAGCCAAATTTTTTAAACTTAAACTTCTTCTAACGCCACTTCTTCAAAATAGACTCGCCCAGGCCGTGGTATTTTGTGGAAGAACCACACTCAAGGGGCCAAAGAGCCGCATGTGGCTCAAGAGCCGCATGTGGCTCGCGAGCCGCGGTTTGCTGACCACGGCCCTAGGGAATCACATTGCTGGTCATGTGAACAGAGGCTGGGCGGCACTGCAGGCCAAGACCACCAGGACGCAGGGGCGATGGGAGATGTCTGCTGGAACTGACCCGGCTTCAGTTGACTCCTCCCTCCCCAGCCTCCCAGCTCACCCCCAAAGGAGCTCCTCCCACGAACACCCTCATGGCCCCACCCCATCTGCTTCTCACAGTCCAGGAGGGTAATATGGGGCAGGGCTCCTGGTTCCATTGTACAGATGCGGAAGCTGAGGCTCAAAAAGGAAACCATTTTGCCCAAGGTCATACAGCTTGTCAATGGCAGAGCTAAGATTCAAACCCACGGTCACCTCTTTAACTCACCCCCCTTCTCTCCAAATCAAACATATTTCCACGCAGATCCTGCCACCTCTTCCCCTCAACAGAGCACATGGGAGAAACCCCATCCTGGGCTGGCTCTGCAGGGCTAGGGGTGGGGCCAGGACATGCCAGGGAGAGATCAGAGAAGACACTGGGACTATGCATATGGCCCCCCAGCCCCACCCCAAGCTTGGTGCCCACCTGCCCAGCAGGCACAGCCGGGTGACTCAGCTGCATCCGGGGGAGATGCCAGGGCAGTGACTCACCTACCGAGAAGAGGAGAAGAGCTATGGCTGGCACCTTGCCAGCCCCGGGACAGAAGTGACTTAGTCACCGAGACTGTGATGGCCACCAGGCACAGCCCAGGCATTGGGGACAGAGACAGGCTGTGTCCTTCATGGTTACATGCGCCCCCTGGCGAAGAACAGGAATCCTGAGGGGTGAGCTATGGCTGTACCTGTCCCTGCCCCCTCACCATGCCCACCCTCACCACACCAGGCCCTGCTCCAGTGCAGACAAGTTCTGTGAGACCCCCGGGCTGCCCTGCCCCCCTCCACAGCCTGCCCCCTGCCCATCACTCACCACCCACTCTCCCACCAGCCCTACCGCCTCCTGCCACCCAAGTTGTACCCAGGCTAAGAGTCTCCTTTAACATGTCCTGGCAGCACCTCCTGCCCCCACAGCCCCTCTTACCCCCCCCACCCCCACATACAACATGCACTCATACACATTTCTGCCAGCCCTGCTCCAGCCAGCAGCTGCTGAAGTTGCTGAGCAGGAGGGGAACTGGGAGGGTGGGGTGCAGGGATTGAGTTACCAGAGGCTGATGGGGTGGGCTGTCACCCAATCCCTTCCCCAGCTAGTCCTCCTCCCAACAGGGCACCACCGTCTCACTCACCCACCTGCTTCCCTCCCACCTCTGGCTGGCAGTCTCCTGCCCTTTAAGCCCCTCCACCCCCACTCCACCCAAGCTAGGAAAGGGATGTTTAAGAGTGTTTGTCATGCTAAGACCGGCCCAGGATATGAGAGAAAGAGAGAGACAGAGATGGACAGAAAGACTGATTCTGTGCTCAGCGCTCTGGCTGCCACCGCAAGGTGGAGGTATGTATCTCTGTGTGATAAGCCAGAAGGGGACAGAGTAACTCCCAGGGGAGTAGGTGGGGCCCAAGGGGGTTGACAGGCTGAACAACCTCAATCCATTTGCACTATTGATTTCTCACACACTGCAGCAGGCCTGATGGTGGCGGGGGGGGGGACATGATAAATCAGCCCCCCAGAGACAGAAACTGAGTGGAGAGGGGGGAGGGGCTACTTCACCACAATTTGTGGCCCAGTGAGATGGGCTTGGGGGCAGGGGGTGGGCGGCAGGGGAATAGGTTGAGTGGCAGGAGGCAGGGGTGGGGGAGTGGGTGTTGCATTAAGACCAGTCCCAGCATCTCCTTCCAGCTGGATCTGAAGCTGATTCAAAAAAAGAGGGCGGGGGGGGGGGGGCAAAGCGCGCCACGTTTGGCTACAGAGGCAGGGCCCCCCGAACAACTCCAGAGGGCGCCACTGATATCATAGTCGATGGAATGGCACCTCCTGCAGCCAGGCAACGTGGTGCCTTGGAAATGAGGCTGCGGCAGGAGATTGAATTTGGGGGACCACGATTCTCCACTGTCCTTTCTCCCTGCAGCACCTCAACCCCCTTCTTCCAGCCTCAAGGTGGGCTCACTTCTGCCTTGGGATTCCGAGCCTCTGAGAAGCTCCCTGCTCTTCAGCCAGCTCCCCTCTTTCATTGAGGGGATTGGCAAACCACCACCGTGATGCAGGCGTGGCAGGATGGGGGCTCACAGAGGGGGCTGGAGAGCCTGCAAACCCACATCCGAGAGCCTAGTCCCTGGTCTGTCCCCAACCCACCCCGCCACCGTGGGCAGACCTGTGGCCCTCTCTGGGTCTCTAAATGGAGTTAGAGAGGAAGCTCCTTCTCTAAATTGTCGCCAAGCCCCCCAGCTCGCAGCCTGTGTGCCTGTTGGCACCTGCCCAGCACCTCCATTCACACCAGTGGCCACAGGCCACCTAAACAAACCCCAACCTTGACCTCCTTCCAACCTGGATTCAGAATGTCTCCACATGGTGGAGACTTATAAACAAACCCAGCTGGGGTTGACCAGAGACCCCCCGCAAACACACAGAAAGGGAGACAGGCCAGGAGCCTGGCCGAGGTCCTCCTTGCTGCAGTAAGACACAGACAGGTGTGGCGAGCGGCATGCAAGGCGTCTGGGCAGCCAGTGACCAGTTGAGTGTCCAGGGGCAAGTCATGTCCCCTCTCTGTGCCTCAGTTTCCCCCTCTGTAAGGGGAGATATGGCCTCTAAAACCCCTCTGGTTCTAAGTCCAGTCCTAGTTGGACAGAGTCAACCCTGAGGGATCCCCAGGACTCCTCCGCCCGGCCCGGCCCATTTACCTGGGTCAGCACCCCTCCACCAGGTCCCACCCCTGCCTAATGCGTCTCCTTGCGGCCCCTCTGGCCCTTCCTGAGGCCGCAGCCTGCCTCCTTACCCTCACCTTGGCCAGCCCCTCTCCCTGCCCCGTGCTTTTCTGCACGTCCCTCCTGCCAGGGGACAGACCAACTAAAAATAGTCCCGCAGCCTTTCTTGCCCACAGCTGCCCAAAGAGGAGGAAGCGAGGGGGGGGGGGGCAGGGCGCCCATGTCCTGCTCTCCCCCCCAAACTCCCAGCTCGGAACCATAGCCAGTACTCCAGCCTGGGACTAGTGCCAATTTGGCCATCTCGGGGGCATCCCACACCCCTTCCCTAGGGGGAGGCCTGCCCATAAGTGCCTACAATCACAGAGCTGTCCCAGCCCCGAGAGAGGAAGAGAGAGGAGGCAAGCGGTCTACAGGGAAACCTTCCCAATTTCTGACAAATCAGTGCCAGCCACATTGTGGGCACCGAGAGGGCAGGGTCTGGCTCCAGTGACTGGTCTTTTGAGGGCAGAGGGAATTGGTGTGGGGAAGTTTGTACCGGCTTCCTTCATCCTGGCCCAGCTGGAGGGAAGAGCAAACTGTGCCCCAGCCTCAATTATGCTAATCGCAACCTGTGTGGGTGTAGATATAGGGGTTTCAACAGCCACCCCCAGATGCCATGGGGAAAAGCTGAAAAGGACAGCAGAAGATCTGGGGGACCCACATGTCAAGACGGAAGCCTGGAGGCTAGGACAGGCCCGTGCTGCGCAGGCTTGCCATGTGTGCTGCCCCCAACTAAGTCAGAGGTCTGAAGGGGCTATAGTGCCCCCACCCGTCTCCCACCTGCGATTCCTGGCACCTCCCAGCCCTGGGAGAAGGCCCTCACTACACAGAGGAAGGAAACCAGCTTAGCGACTCTCTGGTGGCCTGCAGGGCAGCCCTGCAGCAGGAGGCAGGCGGGAAACCCAGGAGTCCTGGCGCCCAGCCCAGAGAGTGAGTGAAAGAAATACCTGGGAGAGGAGGAAGCAGCCCAGAGTGAGGCAGACACATGATGGCCCCAGCAGCTCCCAGATGTGACCCACCAGGAGGAAATGGCCCAAGGGGCTAGGTGGGAAAGGGAACGCATTTCTGAATAAGAAGAGAGAAGAAAGTGAGGCATGGGGATGGACCGAGCCTGGCTCTCACCTGCTGTCCTCTCTGCCCTGGCAGTGTCAGGGATACTGACATTAAGGCCACCAAATCTCAAAGAGGTGTATTTCCTCCTCCCCTAACCTCCAGACCCCAGCCCCTTCATTCCTGAGCTTCCTCAGGCATACCTTCCCGGGAGCCACGCCAAGCCAGGAGTCAGCAAGGCTCCACGTGGTGCCTGGGAGGCCTGGGCAGTGCCAGGGGCAGCCCTCACACCATCCTCCCACTGGCTTCCCTCCCGCCTGCTCTCAGCCGCCACACATATCTCAGCTGTCCAACCTGATTAGGTCTCTTGCCCAGTGAGCCGGACAAGGAGGCCACCGGGCAGGGGAGAGACAGGGACAAGGACGCTGAGCACGAGTGGCAGAAGGATGGTGGAGACAGGGCTCAGGGGAGAAGGTGTGCAGCCCAGAGGAAGAAAAGGCTGCATCCTCTCTGACCAAGGGCTCTCTGGCGACAGCTACCACCTGTACTGGGGGGATTCTGAAGCCCCTGGGGCAACAGTCCTGCCTGGTTCCTCCATCCCCCCGCACCCCCCCCCCCTCCAAGGGCAAGGATGGGGAAGGACACTGAAGGCAGAGAGACTGACCTAGATTTAGGAAGAGAATCCCATCCTGGTACCCTCCCCCCACCACAACTACCATTTGCACGGAGCTTTCGGATCAATTGTCTTATGGGGTCTTTACAGCCTTACCCTGTCAAGCCAGCTTTCCTGACAGGCCATTTTACAGACGAAGAAGCTGTACACGTGTGCGTCGTGAAATGACCTGGCTGAGTCTCAGATTCAGGCCTCAGTCTCAGTTCACTGCTCACACTCAGAATCTCTACTTTCCTTTCTGAGCCAAGAGCAGAACTACGTCTGTATCCACCCTCTCCTCCAAGACCCATCCTTAGGGGACCCAGGGAGCTGCGGAGGACTACAGAGCTCCCCCCCACACACACACACACACCTGGACACCTGGAGGCCATGCCACCCACCCCCACCACCCAGTGGGGTTTCCCCCAAAGTGTGACCAGTCTCTTGCGTCACTTCCCTGCCCAGTCTACCTACCATGCCCAGAGGCCATGTACATACTCACACACGGTTACTCAGACAACTCAGACACCCCTCCTGCAAACCCACCAAACCAGAATGGGGTGCCCTAGATCTTCAGAGAGGGAAAAAGAAGCCACTGTGACCAGTAGATGCCATGCAGCCCTCTCCCCAGAGCCTGCGGAGGGAAGAAGCTTCGGGGGTAACACAGGAGCTGAGGCTCTGGAAGCCAAGGAGCCCAGGGCGCTGGCAAAGCTGGGTGTCCTCCCTGGTCCGGTCCACACCCCCTTCCCCAGCCATCTGGGCTGAGCCTGTTCTGGCCCTGGCCATCCTCTGGGATCTCAACCCTTCAATGCACTCAGCCACCTCCAGCCAAAGCTTAGAGGTCTTACAACCGCATGGTCTAGACACACACACACACACACACACACACACACACACACGAGGGTGGGGGATCTTTGCAATGGGTGCTGGCAGGCATGGGGCTCTAAACTGAAAGAACTTCCCCTAGAGGAGAGGTCATCAAACTCCCCCTAACCTCCACTACCCTCCAGCACCGCCTCGGGCCACCCTAGTGTGAGGTGTGCCTGAAAGGAGACGTTACTTCTCCTTCAAGGTGAGTAGGGAGTGGGGGGGCAAAGTCCTGAGCTCTTGAGGCTGGGAGGCAAAGAGGAAGCAAGATAGAAATCCCCGGGGAGGCTCCGTCCCCCTCCTGCTCCCTGTTCCCTCGGCTCTCTAGCACCCCAGCACCGACTGTGGAGGTGAGGTGGGGGAAGGGGTATTGGGCAATACTGCAACGGAGGGTGCAAGGGCGTGGGGCCTGGGCAGTCCTTCCTCCCCACTTTCTATTCTGAGCTAGAGAAGGGGACTGCCTCGAGGAAGTGCAGGGAGGGCGGCTGGAAGGATGGCGGGGGTGCTCTAAACGTTCAGACACCCCACTGTTCCCAGGCTCCCACCTCCCAGGACTACAGTGAGCAGTGGGGGAGGAGGGATGGGGAAAGCCTGCACCGGCGAGAAGGAAACCGCCAGAGCAGAAGAGGAGAGGCCCGGCGGAAGGCGACCAAGGGGGAGTAGAGAGGGGGTGCGCGTGGTCCTACCTGCTCAGGTGTGTGCTGGCAGGGGGGCAATGGGGTTCCCAGGAGAACCGGGGAAGCCCTCTTAGCTCGATTCAGGATTCCCCTTGCTTCTGGGTTAGACTGCTGCAAGAGGCACGGGTTTCCGTTGGGTCCTAAAGCCCACTCTGCAAGCATTGGCAAGCCCGCCCTTCCGCCGCCAGCCCAGACTGGGTCAGCGGGTGCAAGGCAGCGCTGAGGACTGATGGGGGAGGAACGCACTGGGAGAAAGACAGGGGTCTGAGTCATGGGCTGGGGACAGGAACAGTCCCGTCTCACATACACAGTACATGGATGACTTCCGCCGAGGATGAGGCTGGAGAAATTAGGCATGTCTTCCTGCCCGCCCAGAGAAAATGAATGTGGGCTTTGGTGCTGAAGATGGGGTTAATATCGCTTTCCTTACCACTCCTGCTGAGCTGCTCAGTTATTGAGAATTTGGGGAAGGAGACATTCACTTTGGGTGGGTCCTCACTTCTACCCTCCCTCACAAACACAGCAGTCTCCCCATCCCTCCCCACCCCAGCAAGTAAAAGGAACAGTACAACTTGATGTTAGTTGGAAACTGGTAGTTTTTAAAAATACATTTTTATTGATTTCAGAGAGGAAGGGAGAGAGAGAAACATCAATGATGAGAATCATTGATCTGCTGCCTCCTGCACGCCCCCTACTGGGGATTGACTGGCAATCTGGGCATATGCCCTTGACCAGAATCGAACCCCCCCACCCTTCAGTCTGCTGGTCCATGCTCTATCCACTGAGCCAAACCAGCCAGGGTCCCAGTCCTTACTAGGATCCTGAAACTTTTCCAGAATGAATAACTGAGAGAGTCTTTTTCCAGGTACCATTTGGGATAAATAAAGGGAGCAGAAGGGCCTCTTAACACAAATACATCAACTGCCAGGTTACAGACCCAGCTTAGGATAGCTGGCCTCCGTAGCTCAAAAGGGAGAACGCAGGGTCGGTGGGCCAGGTGGACCAGGGAAAGGTGGATGGGAAGTGTTTAGAGGGCTGGAGGGAGAGCATTTTGCAAGGAGAGTTGCGCAGAGCTCCGGCAGCAGAGCTGGGGAAATGTCATGGGGTGAAGGGCCAGGGAAAGTCAGACAGAAATGAGGGAACGGGGGAAGCATGGCCTCTTCCTAGAAGGGGAGAGGGCAGCAGCACGGCCTCTACTTCTTTCTGTGTTGCAGGGAGAACTCGGGGGAGGAACTAGACAGTAAGGATGGAGGGCCCCAGGGTGGAGCCCGTCGTAGGGTGAGCTCAGGTCAAGCCTTTCACCCTGATGTGCCTCAGTTCTCTCCCAGCTGTTAAACAGGGCCCTTGGTGCTTCCCAGGGAGTTAATGAGTGTTTACAAAAGAGCGTGGAGATCCTCAGATCTCAGCTGGGCCACCACTACAGTTATAAAGCTCAAGAAGGGCTGAGTGTTATTTGGGGAGGGGAGGAGCCGGGGAAGAGGGAAACAGACTGTTCTCCTACAAACTAAGGATGAAACCAGCTCAGAGAGCACCAGCCTCAGCTGCCACAGGATATCCTTGTGCCCAGGGATGGAGGTCATGCACCCCCATACCTCTAACCACCACCAAAGGCTGGCCTCCAGCTCACTGTAGGCAGAACCCAGACTAGCAGCTGGTCTTCATTAGCTCCAGCGTTTTTCACCCCACACTGTGAACCCACAGCTTCTACAGGCTTAGGCTAGAGGGGGCTGCCCTAGCCCGACCTTGCAGCTGACTCTGGGGTGGGGGGACACCACACCAAAGGCCAGGTTACCAACTGAAACTGAAGTTGAAGCAAGACTCCCTTTTCCCACTGGGAGCAAGAAGAGAGGAAAGAAAGGAGTGTGGGGGTGAGAGGGTGGAGGTGGGGGAATTTAGGGCAAACAGCAGGCAGTGAAGTCAGCTGGATTGAGGCCCAGAAACCCCCACACCCTGGGGCCAAGTCTTACTCTAGCTTTGCTTTCAGCTCAAGTCTTGGCTAGGCCCCAAACTAGGGAAGGCCCTGGCTGCCCCCTTCTGGCTCCCCACCCCCACCCTTATTAAATACACATTTTATCTCTCAGCATCTTCATTATCTTAACTGAAGGAGACAAGCAGTGGATGGCGGCAGCAGAGAGCGTCAGGAGAGGGGGGCGGGTGTGGGGAGCAGGCGCACCCTTGTTATAAAGTGCTGATCCAGCGCTTTCGGGCAGTGTGGGAAAAAGAGGTGGGATCAAAGGGAGCGAGGCTGATTCAGAACTCAATTAGAGCTTCTTAGAGAAGGAGTGAGGTCTCTCCTTCTGCCAGTCTGCAGACAGCCTGTATGTACCCAGGCCTCTTGCGCCCAATTAGTTTCTACTGCCGGTGCCTTGGGGCTGGGGTTGAAAATCAAGGGGAGGCCAGCGGGAATACCTCCTCCCCCTACGCATCCGTCCATCGCACCTTTTCTGAGAAGAGGGAGACCTACCACTGTGTGTAGCTTAAAAGAGAATGTCTAGAGGACACCTTTTCAGGAGGAACCTGAGGTGACGTTCCCCAAAAGTTAAACAGGGGGGCATCAAAGGTGAGTTCTTCCTTCATCCCTTGCCAGCTAGAGGCACAGCTTCTGGCCAGTGTCTAGGGACACCAGGTAACAGCCAGACAGGCACCCCTCTTCCCAGCCTGTAGGGAGGACGCCCTCCACAGCCAAGGCTTGCTGGGAGCAAGGCAGAAATTGCCTCCAGCAAGATACCACATCAGAGGGAGCGATTGGAACGCATCTGTGAGGCCAATAAACCTTCACAGCTGTGCCAAGACGTATTTTTTTAAGATGAAGCACCTTTCTTTGACGGGGGGCCTGCTCCACCTCTGTGTAAAAGCACTAGCAACGTTTATCTCCAGATTAGAACTGTCGGGATGGAGGGAAAGGCAGCATTTTATTGGGTTTATTTATCTGTCCATTGAACACCTACCAGGTATCAGGCACTAAGTACTAGGGACAATACAAACATAAATAAAACCCCAAGCTTGGGTCTTTTGGTCTCCCTCGGTAGGCAGTGTGACACCTCTTTACAGATATATACTTTCAAAAACTATATTCTTATTGATTTCAGAGAGGGAGAAGGAGAAGAGATACAAACATCATTGATCCCGCACATCCCACACACTGGGGATGAAGCCCGCACCCTGGGCTTGTGCCCTGACCAGGAATCGAACCGTGACCTCCTGGTTCATGGGCCGATGCTCAACCACTGAGCCACACTGGCTGGGCTCCATATATTTTAAAAAATATCCAAGTCTAAAGAAATTCAGCTATAACCGGGTTGGCTCAGTGGATAGAGCATCAGCCTGCGGACTGAAGGGTCCCAGGTCCGATTCCGGTCAAGGGCATGTGCCTTGGTTGTGGGCACATCCCCAGTAGGAGGTGTGCAGGAGGCAGCTGATGGATGTTTCTCTCTCATCGATGTTTCTAACTCTCTATCCCTCTCCCTTCCTCTCTGTAAAAAAATCAATAAAATATATTTTAAAAAAATATCCAAGTCCGGCCCTGGCCAGGTGCTCAGTTGGTTGGGAGTGTCACCCAGCACACCAAAAAATGTGGGTTCAATTCCCCATCAAGGCACATACCTACGTTGTGGGTTTGATCACTGGTTGAGGTGCATATGGGAGGCAACTGGTCGATGTTTCTCTCTTTAAAAATCAATAAAAACATACCCTCAGATGAGGATTACAAAAAAAAACAAACAAATCTCCAGGTCAGTCTCATTCCGACTTCCCAGTTCTTACGGGTGTATCTTAGAAGGGCACTTAGTAAAGGCCACGAGCCACGGCGCGTGGTGGGGGAGAGAAGAGAGCTTTGCCAACATTTTTGATCTCTGGGTAGCTTGGACCTCACACACTCTTGCCAGTTATCTAGCCACAGGCAAGTCTTCGTTGAGCCAGAAAGATCAGTGGCAGCTCTGGGGTTGAAACTCACACCAACTGTATGGTGTCTGTCTTCTCTCCATGGCAATGCCCAACAACATGCTATGGGAGCTTAATCTGCTTCTTTGAAGGAAAAGGAGTAAGTAAACCAGGATCCAGACACACACCCCCACCACCTTCACGAGGAAGAATGTAGGTCAGCATCTTTGCTACTACACGATGTGAAACCGCCTGGCAAACACCAGTAACCACAAACCCATCCCATCCCATCCCACTAACAATCCCCCTCCTCCCCACAGCTCTCGGGTCTCAGTGAGAAAACCCCGCAAGAGAAGGACGGTCTTCCTCCTCTCAATCTGCTCCCTGGCTGTCTGAATGACACTGAAGACTTCACTGACAAACGTACATCGGCTTTCGCTCCCACAGGGCAGCGGAAGCCACGCAGGGACCCTTAAGCCTGCTTCACGCATCACTGACAGACCAACCCTGTTCCGATTGCCGAAGTCTTAAGAGCAGCAGTGACCTAGAAATTGACTGTGGTGGGGGAGAACTGAAGGAAAATGAACCAACAAACCAGTACACAGAAAACCCTATTTCCAAACATCAGGGGAAAGGGAGAGAAAGAAGGTAGAAGGGAAAGAAATTTGGCCCCTTTGAATCTGCAAATGCAATCTTGGCTCAGTGCCATGGAGGATACATAGCAGCCCCACTGCGAGTCAAGCCATGTTCCTGACTCAAGCCCCACAGTGAAGAGGAAGGCGCCAAGCCTCAAATACAACGAGGTGGGGAGGCCACTCCTTTTTGGGCAGGATCCTACTGTGGACACAGAACAGACAGCAGCTGCCCACAGTGTGGAAACAAACTGTAAAGCAGTCACGTCTCTTAAGGCTGCAGCATCCAATAAAATGTAATTTAAATCAAGCCTCGCATCTGTTCTCAATCCCATGCAGCCTCTGCTTTCCATCAGCCTTCGGACAATCTTTGCAATTATGCTTGTTAACCCTTGTAGCCCCAGACACTTTCCACGCTTCGAGGTATAAAACTGTGTTCTCCACGTGCAAATTACCCTCGGAGGGAATGACTTCTCCAAGAGTGTGAGAACATTCAGACTCCTGTCTGTAGATTGTGCTCTGCTCCACACCCGTGGGTAGTGTGCATTTCAGAGGGCTCTCTGCGTGCCCTTCTTCTATCCCGTACCACCTGCTGTAGCCCAGATCACATTGCAGGGATACAGTGGGCAGCATGAATGAAACAGTGGCCAACAGATCATTTGTACACATATCAGGTTCCCAAACTCAAGTCCATGTTGGAAAGGCAGGAGGCAGAAGAGCTCAGGGAACAGACTTGGTCACTGGTTCTCAGACCATCCATGTCACATATGGTTTGCATTCCAAGGATTTGCTCGCGTTATAAAACTACAGCCATCTCCCAAATGAGTCAAACGTCAGCCTCCCCGTTTCTCAAAACTGCAGCCCCATGCCTGCGCTCTCAAGATAGTCAGTGCTGTAATGGTGCCCTCTGGTGTTCCCATCTCAAATTGCCATTTTATGTCACCGGAAAACACACCCAGAAGAGAGGAGTCTCGAGGAACCATATGAACTAATTTATCTAACCAGACTAGAAAAAGGAGGGTAGATAAAAATCCAACCCCAAACGAAGGCGTCTTGAGACAAGCAGCTTCAACTGAGGGCAACAAGACTGTTGGGACACGTTAGGGAGGAATTTCCACTACGAAAGCTTGAGTTCTCTGGAAATGTGACTGCTTAAAAAAAAAACCCACAAAGAATGCAACTTGAAAATAAATATATTCACAATCTGTAGAGTTACATTCTGCTTACTACCCCCACTCCCTGGGGAGGGCCTAAGAAACGCAGTGAGTCTTTAAAATGTCACAATGTGGAAGTATCTGCAACGCGAACACAGGAAGCTCCAAAAAGAAAGAAATCCTTTGATCACGAAGTGTCCTCCACATCGCCACGAGGACTTGCTTATTTTGCTGGATCACCCTTTTCCATTCTTCTGATTTTAGTGCCAGAGTTCTTTCAAATACACCAATGTTTGAGGGAACAAAGAGGTAAATATATGCACATCCCACAACATAAATCTATATCCTTGCAAGCTTATTAAGGTAGTAAATATAATTTAAAAGGGTCTACTTGGTAATTTTTAATGCCCAAGAATAAGAAGACCCTCATTTTTAATGCATAAAAAAAACACTCCCCCCAAAATAATAAGACCCAAAGATGTTATATTCTGTGTAAACATTCTTGAATCTATAAATTAAAATTGATCACTTTCAAGTAAAAAAAGGATTGTTTTCAGACCTGAATATATTAAAGTACTAACATGAAGACTTTATAATGGTCTAAATAACACTGGATACTTTCAGGTGGGGTATCAGTGTGAAAAATAAAAGAATTTAAGGCAATCCAGTAGCTAAGATATTTCCAATTAAAGTTCTGTCTTTCAGAGCATGCTCTATTTCCTTCTCTTCAATCTTCAAAGACACCTGGAAAGAAGAGAAAAAAGCTTTTCACTGTGGAGAACTCACAAAAGCGAAGTCTGTAGTACAGAAAGGTCTGCCATGTTAAACCGTTCTCACAGGAGGCAAGCAGGTTGAACGCTGCTTTTTCAATGGCCCCCACACACAGATCTCACGCAGCCCCAGTCCCATCCTCACAGATCTTAAACTCTGCGTAACAAGAAACAAATTGCTTATCCAATTACGATCGTTTTAAACTCTTTAGCAAAACACAAGTTCTCCAAACCCTGACAACTAAAAGGAGCGCCACAAAGGAGCAGTTGGCTGTACCTTGGTGAGGCGGGTTTCCTTGTTTTTCTTTAATTCTAAAATGCCCCTGGCCTCCAAGAGCCCTGAGAGCGACAGACACTCTGACTGGTCCACAGCTGCCACCTGCTGCTTGCGACAGACGTGACCGTAGGCTTCGTGTAACTGGGAGGAAACAAGGGAGAACAAGTGTTGTTTATAAGTCCTATCTCTTGTAACCTATTTATCATCTTTTAAAAAACGCGAGTCCGGGTTTGCAAACAAATGTTATCTCCATACCCCATCCTCCCTCTTTCCAACAGGATCCTTGAACGGGCATCCTGTAGATACGGCCCAAAACCTCCACTGCCAGGCAGGAAAGGGGCTTTCTATGTCGTTGACAGGCAGAAATGGAAGGGAGGAGATTAATGATACATTCTCAACCACAACCCAAGGGAAATAAAGTCAGCTGCCTTTTACGTGGTCCCGGTGTTTAGTCTTAGGGTTAAAAATCCATGTTTAATTCTCAGCTGGAGCGTGAGAGGCCTTTTGGAAAATATCTGCTCTGCAAAGCAGATTCTCACCTCTCCCCCAGCTCCATCTGCCGACGTTCCCAACTAACCTTCCCCAGCGTGACCTCTTTGGTTCTCAGCTGCCTGGTCAAGAGCAGCAAAGAGCAGACCAAGATCTTCTGCTGAAGAGGGAAGGAATCTTGTGCTCCTTCTTGGATCAAAGTCATCCTGTCTCCATCCACTTCTGAAATGACTTGGGATATGTGACTAAGGCCAACCCGCTTCGGAACCAGTGACTCAGAGGATGACTTACCTATAAATAAATACATCGAGCGTGATTAGATTTTTAAAACGGTGTGTATTACGACAGATGATACTAAGTTTTAGCTGAAGAAAATTCAAGTGCGGTCATGTAGGGGCAAAGCAGAGGTCCCAGCTCTGTAACTAGAAACGAAAGAATGAGACAATGCTGTCCTCACAGAGACCAGGATAACGTGGGTGACTTCAAAGGAGGCTTATCCTTTTTCTGGGCAGAACGGGGAGCTATTTTGCCCCGTAGAACACAATTTATTCTCAGAGAGACAAAAACCCACCTCCTAAAAGAATAAGGACCAGACAAAGAACTACCGTATCCTGCCTTGGGGGTTCCTAGTATCTCAAAGGCGAAGACGAACAGAACCTTGAAGCAAAGATGGCTATGCCCAGTTATTAAGGAAGAAAAAAGTTGGAAAAATGACCTAATATGTTGAATCAGACAAGTGGCTAAATGTGGGCAGGAGAGTCAAGCCTCTGTATGTCTTCGAGAGAGCCTCCACAAATGACCTCTGAGGTTTGGTTCACTTGCCCAAGCTGATCTCCACACTTGAGAAAATGTCACTGGATATCTTAGCAGATAGCACCATCTCAGAGGCTGGAGGTTGGGAAACAGCCAACAAGCTGCATGGGACTATGGCCTCATTGTTCGGAGATGCATGCATTGCAAGACAGGAGGGATTTGCTCGGTAACAACCTTTGCCTAAAGTTACTTCCTGAGATCATGTGCAGTTGTCCCACAACCATTTGCGTCTATTTTATTACAACGAACGGGATGTTGCAGAGGGCACACAGTAGTGGAGAAACTGGAGATCACTGATCAAGTAGCCAAATCGTAAGGCTGAAAGAATTTAGAGGCCTAGTTTTGCTCCTTGACCCATGGCTGAGCCCACTCTAAAACAATCCCAACAAGTGGTCGTCTATCCAGCTTTTGAGTATCTTCAATGCTGGGCAACCCAGATGTGTCAAAAAAGCTCAGTCAGTGCTACTTATTAGAAAGAGTCTTCTTATACAGGGTGGGGCTAAAGTAGTTTACCGTTGTGAGTATCCAAAACAGCATTTGTTCTTGTATTATTTTTATATTAATTATTGTGTTATTTTATCTTTTTTACTGATTTTTAGAGAGAAAAAGGGAGAGGGAAAAGGAGACAGAGAAAAACATCAATTTGTTGTTCCACTTATTTATGCATTCATTTGTTAATTCTTTTCTTTATTAAATATGTTTTTGTTGATTTCAAAGAAAGAAGAGGGAGAGAAATAGAAATATCAATGATGAGAGAGAAACATTGATCGGCTGCCTCCTGCATGCCCCCTACTGGGGATCAAGACTGCAATGTAGGCATGTGCCCTGATCAGGGATCAAACCCGAAACCTTGGCATATTGGAACAACGCTCCAACCAAGCCACTTGGCTAGGGCTGTATTATTTTTCCATATGAACAACTGTAAACCTGTTTTTGCCGCACCCTGTATATAGCTGAAGTCAGTCTCCGTATAGCTTTCTAGAGCCATTAAGAGCTAATCACATATACCAGAGGTCAAGGAATTAGATTAGTCTAACAATTTACACCAGGAACTTATAACCTATTTTAGCTCTGTGTGTGCCGGCTGTGCTCACAGGGGGTCACTGACACATTGGATAGTGAGAGAGAGAAAAAAAGGATATAATCCTAAGCACTAAGTTTGGCTACTTTTGAAGTATTTTTATTAATTTTCTTCCAACAAGGTGATGAAAAATATGAAGTGTTCTCTGTGGAACTACAGTGCTAGAAACAATTTCAATAACTTTCAACCAGTACAGGAATGAAGGAAGAAACAATCAAATCAGGGTGTTGGGCTTCTAAAGATGAACCCTGGATATTAAACACTGCCAAGGTATGTAGTTCATGGCTATTTTATATCTGCCACCGCTAAGGAAAAGGAAAATTAATTCTTCCAGTTTTGTAATAGCTTGCCGTTTACTGCAGCAATATCATCTTTATGCCTCCACCCTCCTAGACTTGTTTAAAGGCTCGAGATAGCCCAAGTTGAACTCAATTCTTTCACTGTCTGACTCTTATTTACCAGGCTCTGCTTTTACCTAAACTGCACACAACTTAAGCACCCAGAAGAGAAGCTGATCCAACCTTACTGTTTACCGTTCCCACTCTTAGAGCTTGAAAAGAAAATTTACTCTGTCCCAACCATTTCTGTAACACCGTGGGTAACTCATTTCCAGTAATGCACGAAATTTAGTTCTGCAGGAAAGACTGAAATAAAGCTGACACACAGACACACACACAAAAATGGGTGTAGATTTAACCATGGTCACTACACCTTTCTAGCTCTTGCCTCAGAAAAGTTAAGCAAACTTAAAAAAAAAAAAAAGTTAAGCTTCTATTACAAAGGAAGATGTTAAGGAGATAAACTACTTACATTCAGACAGTGGTTTGAGGATAGTCTGGCTTTTGACATCCGACTCTACAATTTCAATAGCTCTCCTATAAAAAAATATTTCTAAAATTAATTTAGGCTGAGCCAAACCAAACACCACACCAAACCACTCAGTTCGAAAACAGACATATTAACAAAAAAAACATGTTTTATAATGTTAAAGCCCCAAAACAAAACTAGGCTATGTCTCAGCTAAAGGAGACTTAGTTGTCCTGAAATAATTCATAGACCAGGCAATTCGAGAACTTCAACACTACCGTTTCCCCTTATAGATGCCAAGTAGACCATCATACATGGAGCCAATGATAACATCTTCGATGAGGAGAAACGTCACGGATAGGAGAGAGAATACAGGGCTGTGGGCTGTGGACTAAAGATAGCCAGTACCAGCCATCCACACCAGACCTGAAAGGGGAGTCCTCCGTTTTAGGTACTGCCATATGTGTAGGCTAAACCACACCAGCCTTCAGGACTGTGGCTCAGAGCTAGATTTTACCCAAGCAGTTTGCTGACTAGGGGAAACTTTCCGATCCAGCCAGGATCATGCCATCCAGCAGGAGGAAGAGCTTCCTCTCCCACTGCTCTCTCCAAACTGCTTTGCCCACAGGAAGCCATAAGCCAGACCTGGATCTTCTGTATGGCAGTAGGGGGAGGTAGGACCAGCGGGCCAGCACAGCAAGTATCATTTTAATGGACCTAGTGCCCCTACTGGGAAGGAAGAAATTTCATCAGTCAGCACAGAGGCTTTCCCCAGCAGGAGGGACAGGGGGATGGGAAGGGGGAGAGGTCTGGAATACAACTGTGGGGACCACCGACTGAAGGAAGGGGTGCTCACAAAAAAAGCAAAGGAAGGAAAAAATGTCTAAAGGCAAAGATGGTTCAGGTCCATAAATAAACCTGCTTGAGACCAGCTAATGGAAAAGTAAACTGGAGTCTTTTTTAATACAAATGTAATTAACCAATCTATAATCACCACAGGGAGTGCCAGCAACATCTCATTTGTTCCTCCCTCCATAGGTAATGGACTGATAATGTTTCAGGCATTAACACGGTGGAAATGCACAGCTCCCCACTGAGAAACAAGTGCTCTTTTCTGAGCATAAAAAAGTGGCAGAACGGAGCCTCTTAAACCACATTCACTTGAGTTACACGAGACGATTAAACAGCATTTCTTTTTTTTTAATAAAAGCAGCCAGCAGAGCCATAACTCACCTGCAAACATCTAGGGCTTTGCGAACGTCTCCAGAAACAGCAGAGACTTTTCGGGCACAGAACTGAATTGCAGCACTGTCCAGGATCTGATCTCTGGACACCTTTGGACAAGACACAGAAGGTGACAGTTTGAACTATAAGAGTCCCCCACTTTGTAATTTAGGTCCCAGGCATAAATATTTTCACATTTAAGTCTATGTTTGGCCACCCTGTAGGGTCTAAGAGATGCCTTTTCTGCTCTAAAGTAAATGGAGATTTACCCTAACCAGTTTGGCTCAGTGGATAGAGCGTCGGCCTGCAGACTGAAGGGTCCCAAGTTCAATTCTGGTCAAGGGTATGTACCTTGGTTGTGGGCACATCCCCAGTAGGGTGTGCAGGAGGCAGCTGATCAATGTTTCTCTCTCATTGATGTTTCTAACTCTCTATCTCTCTCCCTTCCTCTCTGTAAAAAAAAAAATCTATAAAATATTTATATATTTTAAAAAAGTAAATAGAGATTTACTTATGAGACTGGTATATCCTATATAATAAAGAGGTAATATGCAGATTAACCCTCACACCATCACAAGATGGCTGCGCCCACACAGGGGTGGGGTTCCTGTAATGAGGCTGCATGGCGCTAGGCCAGGGGACCTAAGGCTTGACGGGGATCTCAAGGTGTGCCCCCCGCCCTGGGCTGGGGGACCTCAGGCCGTGCCCCACGCCCCGGTGCCGGGCCGGGGGACCTGAGGGTGCACCCCCTGCCTGGCGGGGCTTGAAGAGGGTGGGGCTGGCCGGGTCTGGATCTCGCCCAATGGGAGTGGGGCCAGCCAGGTCTGGGTCTCACACAATTTCAAGGTGTGCGTGGGTGGGCGGGGACTTGACTCTGGGTCCCACAGCACACCCCAGACTCTGACAGGAGGAAGATTTTCATATACATTTTACTAATTTTCTTTCCTCTCTGACACTTCTACTATAGAGAAAGGGCAAATAGCAATATTAAAATATTTCCTCTAATTAATTCCCTTTTTTTAAAAAAAATATATTTTATTGATTTTTTACAGAGAGGAAGGAAGATAGAGAGAGTTAGAAACATTGATGAGAGAGAAACATCGATCAGCTGCCTCCTGCACGCCCCCTACTGGGGATGTGCCCGCAACCCAGGTACATGCCCTTGACCGGAATCGAACCTGGGACCCTTCAGTCCGCAGGCTGATGCTCTATCCACTGAGCCAAACCGGTTTCAGCTAATTCCCTTTTAATGTGCACAAATTTTATGCACTGGGCCACTAGTATGTTCATAAATGGAAAAAAGAAAGCAATCAGACCTTAAATTAGCAAAACTAAAATAAAACCTATTTGGTCATTCTCCAAAAAGAACGTTTTTGAAAGAGAAGCATTTGAGTGATTCTTCTCTTTTTATTTCAACACTGAGGCACCCAATAAATGGAGCCATGGGTTAAATTCTTATAAAAATGTTCTCCCTATAGCCCATAGGAACTCCATGGGGTTAGTAATGCCATCCAAACAAAATATTTTAGAGCTATTGTTAGATTTTCCCAACACAGGTGATTCAAGGAACACACAATTTTGTACAATGGTTGTCACTTACCTGATTAAGTCGATCCTGCAAGATAGTGGCTATCTGATTTCTGGTATAAGGTGGGAAGTTCAAAAGCCGTGGCTTACATTTTTCTCTAGCTTGAAGCCTTGGCAGAATTCTGTCTGTGAGATCCAAGGTATTAGCAATGCCTGCAGAGGAGATAAATAACTCTAACCATCAAATCATCCTACAAGGAAAAATAAACCATCTGAAAGCTGAATAAAATTTCTAGTTATAATCCAGCATTCCAATTGTTGCTTCCCACTTGCTCCCCCCTTGTCCCCGCCCAATACTCATTAGGTAAGATGTATACAGTGAGCACAGAATGCACTTTTCAAGTTAGGATTGTTCACCGATAAGCAGAATCAGATACTCCAAAAATCAACACTGCACGTCTCTGAAATGTAGTATTATGTCATTTCTATTCAGACTTAACAAAACTGATTTTCTTTAGATGAAAATTACTATTATTGTAGAGTAATGTTCTTATTTTGATAAGAAAGCTGGTTTACAATAAAATAATAGGTGATAAGTAAAGAGATTAAGAAAGAATTCTTAAGAATCCCCATGTAACAGTAACAGCTGAGCACTAACCAATCAGCACCAATCGAGAATTGCTTAGCCATGGCCATTCAAACAGTGTGTACAATACATCCTGCCCTTTGCTGTCCAGCTGATCCATCTCGTCCAACACCAGCACACTACACAGAAAGATAAACAATTAGTACCCGTGTCCACTTTCTTCACGCTCCAATCTGTTTGGTCTGGGCTGGCTCTAGGTCAATTCCTACAGCAGAGATCAGTTAGAAGATCATAATCTGTCCTGTCTCCAGTCACTGTTACAAATGATCCCACCTCCACCCCCATGAAAATGTACCCTTATAGGTTTTTCAAGCACTTAGTTTAAAAACATTTCTCCAATTTAAAATTAGGTGTCATTTTCCTTTCTTCTTTCCCTTGAAGCTTCTGTAACTACCATTCATAGAGCAAACATAGGGAAACTAGAAGCCTGGTACACCAGTGGAGTCCCTTGGCCTGGCCTGTGCGGATTGCGTTGAAACCGGCTCTCCGACATCCCCCGAGGGGTCCCAGATTGCAAGAGGGCGCAGGCCAAGCCAAGGGACCCCACAGGTGCACGATCGGGGCCAGGGAGGGCTCTAGGGCATGTCCAGCCCGTCTCACCCAGTCCCTATTGGCCGGATCCCAGCAGCAAGCTAACCTACCGGTCAGAGCGTGTCATAGTGACTGGTTGAACAAACGGTTGGATACTTAGCATATTAGGCTTTTATTATATAGGATGTCTTTTTATGAACAAACCGATAAATTCAAGAGATTAGCATGGGAGTTTGTGGGTGAGAGACCTTGCAGATTTAGAGAGAGCAACACGCAGCAGAGCAATACTTACACCATGGGGCCCTTCTCTGCAGTAAAATGGTTTTCCAGTTTCCTCATCATGTCCTTCCCAGCTGGCCTGGATACTCCTTCCTGACAAATTTCCTGAGCAATAGCTGGGAATACAGCCTGGGCCCTCCTCAAGGACATGCAATTCAGCATGATAGTCTTAAAACTTTTCAGCTCCTTCTAGAAAAATGCAAACACAGGCGTAATTTTAGCCTTGGCTAAAGACTTGGTGGAACCTGAAGTGTCTGAGGAGTTAGCAGCATACGAAAGAATAAGCTCTACTTTCATTTGGAAAGATTTAGACAATGAAACTGAAAATGTCTTTTTTTGGGAAAATTTCACATAAGACTTCTACTTTTTCTTAACCTTTCATAACTAAGTGCCATTTTAGCAAGAGCATCATAATTGAGACTTTCAAAGTACCTTGAGGTCTTGCAGAATTCGGCTTAAGCAGGCAGTTTTTCCAGTTCCAGGAGCACCAGAAAGATAAAGACTTCCAGCTTTTTTCCCACAGATGTGCTCCCTCAGGAAATTCCTGATGACATCCATCTCCTTTTCCCTGGCAGGCAGCCGATCTGGGACAGCTGTATTCAGGACCAGCTTTGCTTGCTGGTAGCAAGTGCCTGTGCCAGACGTGAAAGGACAATTAGCTACAACAGAGGCGACTGAGAAGACCCGATGGGTTTCATCTGGGTTCACCAGCCTTGTTTAAAGGCGGCACCAACAGCTGCTGTGAAAGAACGAACCTTCTTGCTTAAGCACCCTCACACACGCAGAGTCTTTCTCCAGTGGACGTCTCTGCTCAGAGTGTGTCGTGATCTCTTGACCTTTTCGAACAGAGGAACATGTTTTGTTTTGGTGAACTCTGGCTTGTCTTCTTTTGCCTGGAGACTTAACTGTCAGCTGATTGTCAAATACCAATTTGCGTCCCCTAGGTGTGTGTGAGTGAGGGGGACCATTCTCTTTCTTGCCCAGCTTTGGCGGAGAACAGGGTGATAATCGGGGCGTGTTGCATTGATTGTCATCACCTGAAACACATTAAAATCAAAGCATGGTCATTCGCGGCAGTGATTAGTAAAGGACTTGCCAAGATCCCTGCCTCCCCTAGAAAGAGGTGAATTCCTACCTCAGCCAAAGCCACCAAAATAAAAAGCCTCTCATTTTAGAAGCAAATACTGGCCACCAGATGGCGACACTGAGTCTTACTATTGTCGGGTAGAAGCCAAAGGGGTTTTAGTGGGAAAAAATCCTAAGATGGCTCTAAAACAGGGTTTCTCAACTTCAGCACCACTAATATATTAGGCCAAATAATCCGTGGGTGTGTCCCCTGTTCAGTGTAGAATATTTAGCAGCATCCCTGGTCTTTATCCATTGTGCCAGTAGCACACCTCAGTTTCAAAACCAAAAATGTCTCCAGATACTACTAACCAATCACCCCCCATTAAAAACAAACTCTCTAAAACAAGAAAGGATTACCAACTACCTTTCTAAAACAAGAGCATCACCCGTGTCTCTTAATTTCACCACCATTAAGGCAAGTTTCAAAAATACTATACAGTACAGTTAACAGCAAGGTCACTTTTAAAAAAGTTTATTTATTTTTTATTGTTGACAGTATTACAGATGTCCCCAATTCGCCCCCCCCCACCCCATCCCACCCTAAACCCTCACCCCACTATTGTCTGGGTCCATGGGCTATGCCTGCAAGGTCCTTGAAAATACCGACAGAACTAAGTTCACTGAAGACACTGAAGATCAGGCCTATTAAATACTTCGGAAAGTGATCTTAACTCTGAAATTCAGGGAGGACTTAGCAACCGTCCTGAAAAAAAAAAACCCCGAAGCGGTCTTAACAGAACTTCCCTGCTTGCAAGGACCAGGCAGTCTTATCGCTGCGTCCAGAGAGGCCCAGCGCTCCGGGCCACAGAGGACGCACAGAGAGGAGCGCTTACCCAGACGTTTCCTGGGGCTCAGAGGCAGGCTTTTTACACACGGAGTAAGGGATACGGCCTGGACCTTGGTCAGCTCCACTTTGGCGTCACTCGAGTTTTTAGCTTTGTCCAGTGTCCGAGACGGCTTCTTTTTTGGAAACCCGATGGTAGCCTGTGACTGGGATCGCGTTTGAGGCATAATGGCAACCCACTGGGCACGGAAAAAGAGAACAGGAAAGCCAGTCGGCATGTAAAACCGAAGGAAAAATACCTCACATGGAATTCATACCGATGACCAGCACTTATTTCATACGTAAATGATGGCAATATTTGAGCATCCAGTTCTGCTTCCCATTCAAATCTACGCAATAATAGCAAAAACTTGTCTACCAACGATGTGTACGAAGCTGTTAAGAACAGTTTAGGCATCGCCTCATCCAAGTTTCACAAATAACTACCTTAGGGGTAGGTAACTATTATCCAAATGACCCTGAAGACGAGAAAACTGAGAGCACAGAGGCCCGAAGTCACAGCGAACCAGGCACTCTGGCTCCAAATGCTCACCGGGTTGAGCGATGCAAGAGGTTTGTCTTGATTGATCTCTATCGCACTTCTCATTCCCTCACCCCAGCCCAGCCACCTTCCAGATCTACAGTCTCGCCCCACCCCACTCCCAGGCCCCACTCAGCACTCAGTCTCCACTCCACACAGCTCTCAACCCCACCCGGCACATCTCCCTCCTCCCTCACCTACGCACAACTGCCAGACTGCTCCGACAGCGCACCTATCCCCGACCTATCTACCTCCCGCGATCTGAGCTCTGCCCCGCTCACTTCACCTCGGGCCTTGTCACTCAACGCCCCTACTTATCTAACCCCAGGCCTCCCGGAGCATCCTCTCCTCTCCACCCCACAGGGCTGCGTCACCTCAATGCCGGATCCTTGTCTCCTCTCTCGCACAAGCGTCAGGGATTCTTCACGAGCTCCTGAACAAACCGGCAGCAGCAAAGTCCAGACACATTCGCGCCAAATGTGCACAGCCGTAGCTTTCCGGCCTCCCGCCAAAGTCCAGACAGGTTTCTAATTGGCTGTCGCCTGAATGCCGCGCGCCCAGGCCAACGCCCACCCTCTCCACGCGTCCAAGGCACAACCAATAAGAGACTCCCAGGTCTCGGAGCCCTCTTAAGGCCACGCCTCCTGAACGGAGGGTACCCATCTACATCCGGAACCTGGGCCGGAAATACGTAAAGGGAGCGACTCTGGGTAAGGCGAACTGATTACGCCGCAAAGCTCGGCGGGAGATGTAGTCTTTGCCGCACGCGACTCTATTTCTATGCCGTTCTCTCGATGGGAGGGACAAAGATGTGGTTGCTCCTCCTCAGGGCTGCACTTAACCCATTTTCGTTATCCTAATGGGCTACATTTTTAAAGAGCTACTATATAATACCCATCATTTTGGGGACGGTTCTGAGTGTCAGGTATGATGCTAGGAGCTTTACTCAACCCTGCAAGGCACAAAACAAATGTGCATAGGGTTAATTAGGGGTCACAGCATCTTGTTGAAGGCTCTAGGATCCAGATTTCCTGACACCCAAACCAATTTTTTTGTTAAAGTTCTACACATGCATAACGAAATATACTACCCCTCATTATAATACCCCCCTGATTTGTATTTCAAAGGTGAGAAATAAAGCCAGGCCTTTGCTTTTATTTTGTTAAAGGTAAGAATATATTGTGTACCTTTTAAAAACTACATATGTTTTATTGATTTTTTACAGAGAGGAAGTGAGAGGGATAGAGAGTTAGAAACATCGATGAGAGAGAAACATCGATCAGCTGCCTCCTGCACACTCCCTACTGGGTATGTGCCTGCAACCAAGGTACATGCCCTTGACCAGAATCGAACCTGGGACCCTTTAGTCCGCAGGCCGACGTTCTATCCACTGAGCCAAACCAGTTAGGGAATTGTGTACCTTCTTATCATTAATCCCATTAATCAACACTTCATAGGGAGTGGAGAGAATTATGACCCCTTCATTTAAAAAAAAAATTTTTTTTTATGGCTAAACACTAGGGTTTCAGGGCCAGAGAAGACGGCTATAGAAGAGGCAAGCTGAGCTTTTAATGAAAAATATAAATTAGAGCAGTAATTTATAGGCCAGCTTCCAAAGCTAATAACATGGCTAAGCCCCAGATTCTGTTAAAGGCCAAAACCCAATTCTAGGTGATAAGCATTTATCTTTCATGCTTCAATATCAAATAAAATAGAGCAATAAAGCCGAGAAACGGGAAAGCAATATTACAATGGTCAGTTAATCGTATTTAGTTCATATAGTAGATAAGAGCCAATACCAAGTGCTTAAGTGTATGCCAGGGACCTATGTCACCTTATTAATTCTCACAAGCAGCCCATGACGTTGGCATTATTTCCAGTTTACAAACAAGGAAAGGGAAATAGAAGGGGTTGGGTAAATTTTACCAAGGACACACATTAGTACGTGGAAGAGCTGGGATTTGAACTGGGAAGTCTGACAGGAAATCAAACTCTCAACCACTTAAACACAGGGGAGGATTACAGTGGCCTTCTAAATAGGGAGAGATGGTTAAGGAGCACGTTTTGGGAAGGCTTTCCAGGAGCCGAAAACTAAGAGTGAAGAGATTAGGCAGCCATGACTGTAAAAAGTGTTATACTAAAATGGAGGCTTTTAAAAGTATATATTTTTTTATTGATTTCAGAGAGGAAGCAACAGGACTAGATAGAAACATCAGTGATGAGAGAGAATCACTCATCAGCTGCCTCCTGCACGTCCACTACTGTGGGCTGAGCCTGCAACCCAGGCATGTGCTCTTGACTGGAATCGAACATGGGACCCTTCAGTGTGCAGGCTGAGGCTTCATCCACTGAGCCAAACCATTAAGGACCTAAAACGGAGGCTTTTTGCCCAGCTGGCATAGCTCAGTGATTAAGCATGGACCTATGAACCAGGAGGTCATGGTTTGATTCCTGGTCAGGGCACATGCCTGAGTTGCTGGCTCGATCCCCAGTGTGGAGCATGCAGGAGGCAGCCAATCAAAGATTCTCTCATCATTGATGTTTTTTTCTCGCTCCTTTTCCCTTTCTCTCTGAAATTAATAAAAATATTTTTTAAATGAAATAAAATAAAATGGAGGCTTTTGACCAGATGGTATTTTTGATATCTTAATAGGGCAATAGAACCTAAAAAGCAACCTTCACTGCTCATATTTATTTTTATAACCAGGCACCTGAAAATTGTCCTTAGTACCTTGAAATGGTAACATGTGCCCAGCCAGCCTTAAGGGATAGTGAAGTTAACAACCTCCCTCCGTTACATGGGAGAGAGGGAGCAGAGGAAGCTGTAAGTACTTAGCATGCATACTGGAGCCTTGAAAACACCAGGAAGGATAGCACTGGTCTATAAAAAAGTTTGCAGGAGTGAATGACCACTGTAGGAGCAGTTTGAGAATCACAGGATGTCAGATTGAAAGGTCTCTAAAAGCTTACCGACCCGAGGCATTCCCTTTCCAATATTTCAGTAGCATGCTGCACACACCACATTGCGGTTTCTTGCTTCTGTGCCTCTGTCCCTGCTATTTCCTGTCTGGAATACTGCTCACCATCTTCCTTCCCTGGCTAATTACCATGAAGCCTTTTTTTTAAAAAAAAAAAACTTCTTTTAATTGATTTTAGAGAGGAGAGGGAGAGATAGAAACATCAATGATGAGAATCATTGAACCTCCTGGTTCATAGGTCGATGCATAACCACTGAGCCACTCTGGCCGGGCCCATGAAGCCTTGTAATAGCCTGCAGAGGTTTCTCTTGGTAACTGTCCTGAAGCCTTCTACTAGATTCTGAGCTCCCTGGAGGCAAAGGCCCTGTCCTCTTCATCTTCATATTACAGATGCCTGGCACAGGGTAAAGTATGCAATAAATGCTTGCTGAATGGAAAGGCCATGCCTGCCAAGTGAGGCATCCACCTTTCTCATGACGATTTTTTGTGGACAGATACCATATATTCCTTTAAATCTCACACACCTAAACCTAGAAGTGGAGAATAAATCCAATTATATGTAAAATACAATCCAGACTGGGCTCCAGTGATGTCAGAGGTGAAGTATTTTCCCCTCCAGTTATCCTCTAGGGTAGTTAGGATCCTGAGGTTGACATTTTAGTTCTCTTACCTCTGCAGAGTAATAGGAAGTCAGAGACAAGCAGCTTTCTTTACAGTGAATCACACAGTTTGTGGCTGGGTTGGGGCAGGAAATACTTAAGAGGCACATTCACAGTGAGCAGCGGTGTCCCAGTAGTCATTAGACTGGGCAAACTACTGCCCTTATCAACTGCTAATTCATACACAGTATCATGAGGGAAGGAATCAGATCACACTGGAAGGACCTGTCCGGCATCCTGTTGCTCAAGTACATGTACACACACGCACACACAAATACACACACATTCGCAGTACCATCCCAATAGGATGGAGAAAGCTGATAGCATTAGGAAGCTGAGGGTCATTTAGGCAAGCTCCATTTGAGGGCTATTGAAAGTTACAAGAATAACAAATCAAAATAGGTAGTTTATTAATCATATTAATAACAATGATGGGTCAAATAATCAGGAATTAGACCAACTTGGCAAGTATGGATGAAAATGAAAAGAGCCTCATAGATTTTGATATCTAAAGTATGTGAGAGTGATTCATATACACACCCCATTCTGAAATCAGTATGGGAAACAATTGCAAGACCTTTGCTCATGATGAAAGGGCAAGTTAAGCTCAGTAAGTCCAGTGGTGATTGTGTCAGCTGACCATAGTAAGCAGAGAATGTCTGGTTTAATTTTTACACTGAAGTCAAAGTTCAAGAAAGATTTCAACTTAAAAAGTAGTGAAGAAAAACAGCCAACACCCACATAAAAACAGACACACACACACAATCTACAGGCTCTGCCCCCACCTTTTCTTCCACGCCTCAGTGTGAGAATCTGGCATGCAACACAGGCAGACAGAATCACAAGGGATACAAAGAAAGGACACAAGGCCAGCAAGCATCCTGGGTTTCCTGAAATCATAAGCAAAAGGGAGTTAGGTGGCAAATATAAATAATGGCCAACTCTATCAGAACCACCCAGTCAGTATGGCTACCCAGAACTGTGCTTTTCAAAACATAACAGGAGGGGAGAAGAGAAAACCCTTAAGAAGCTGCAGATGCTTCTGCCCAAGTCAGTGTACCTACTTCCCGAGAGGACCTGGGGTCAACGACTACACAACCGGGAACATGAGGTCACAGGTTTCCTCCCCTCTCTATGCCACCACGGGAGGCGGGATTCCAGACAAGAGTACACAGTTCTCAGTTGTTGTTGTTTTGTAAGCAACATTTAATTAAACTGCACGGCATCCAGGAGAAACAAATGTACCGAAGAATCCAACCTGAGACCAGATTTATACATTTTAGAGGGGGTTGGGGAAAAATCAATGCTAACTGGGAGGGAGCACTGTAATCAGAATACAACTCCAAAATAAATCATACAATAAATTATTTTTTAAAAGAAAACTGACACACATATACACACTCGCACTCTTCACACATGCATTCTAGTCTTTTATTCAGTGTTGACTGACTTCCATGCTGGTAGAGTTGGGAAATGACGGAAGATAGATGTGAGAAAAGTAGGCACGGCCCCTCTGCCATCAGTAAAATGAGAGTTAAGACATGTAGGGAACCCATTGATGTTAGAAACAGGAGTAGAAAGAAGGAAACAGCAGTTATCAAGGAAGATTTTAATCGCTTCAAAGAGGGAGAGAGGAAGAAAGCACAGAAATCTAACACAAGTAAAGGCACAATGAACGTGGAGTCGAATGGAACCAAACCCTTCCTTCAGTTAAACAGTTATTATTTTCTTTTTTTTTTTTGTATGTTTTGAAGGTGGTTGTAGTTTAGTTTCATTTTGATGAGTCTTGAAGGCAGAGTTGTAATGCCTTTCACTCCCTAAATTTAGGGTGGCCCAGAAAGCTACCCTAACTACACAGCCAGGGACTGAGATTGAATAGGGAAAGAAACTACAACTGGAATGTGAAGAATCTGATCTGTGGTTGATTGTAGGTTGGGTTTCCAGAAGGACAGACAGCTCAGTGTAGTGCCATCAAAGGGCCTCAGATGCCCTATACTCCACCCCCAGAGCTTCGCAGCAGACCCTGGAGTCACCCTTCTCCCCCACTCCCATAAGCACTCAGCCTACAGATTATTTCAAGTGATCAGGAGAATTAAAACACACCGCAACCTGAGTTGCTCTGTAGCAAGTCTATTTACAATTTTCCTCACCTCTCCCTGGAGGTAAATCTGGGTTTCAAGTTGGGAAACTATGGGATGAGGGGGTGCCCCCAGTGCAATGGCCAGTGGCTAGTCTCTGCCTTTGCCAGCTGGGAGGACTGGGATGAATTTCTGGAGACAGCAGCTTCACATCCACTGGGTGGGGTAGCCCTCGACCCTCTCTCTGTGCACCCAGGCTGGGAAAATAATAGGGCTCTGTTGCTGGAGGAAATCCCCATGACAGAGAAAACCACACCTGGAATATCGAAATGCTTTGATCCAGGTTTGGTGACCAGAGAAGAGGGGGGAAGGAGGGCATCTAAGCTCATTTAAAAACCTGGAGGCCACTGCCCTACTTCCCAGAAAGGGCGGTAAGAGACAACTGTAGTATTGTGTGTTCCCCACTAGAGAAAAACATCATGAAACCAAACCCACACAAGGGCTTTTAACAGTTTCCTGCTTAGTTGGGCAATGTCTCCTTCTGGGAGGGGAGAAGGGGGTCAATGGGACTGGGCAATAGCCTCAACATGAGACCAGCCATCTCCCACGGAAGAGACGGCATTCCCATAAGCAGATAAAAAGCCATTTAAAAGGTGAGACGTTGTAGTGCTCTTGCAGCCAGCCCACCTTCAATCTATATTACAAGCTTTTTACAACATACAAAATAGATCAATAACTATGAGGATCACATTCCCATTCTTCAATAGTAAATATACATGATAATAAATCTGTTATTAACAGAGGGACCAAATATGGATAAGGCAAAAGACATTTAAATAAGTACTGTGTCACCAACATGCGCTGAAGAAAATGCATCCAACTAGATCTAGACTGAGGCCTTTTCCCATGAGGCCAAGAAAATGAAAATACACCAATACCCACGTGACACAGTCCAAATGCTGGGGAATATGAGCAGCAGGTCAAGGGGAGGAAGGTATCAGCCCCAATGAAAAGCTGTGGTTTGGCTTTTACTTGTGATACTTATTTTGATGTTCTATGTTTGAGGAAAGGGAAAAAAATACATTTCTATAACATTATACAAAAGGCATCAACTCCCATTTCAAAAATAAATGGGAAGACTTCACAGTCCAAGTTGAGTACTGATCAGCATCTACCCTGGAACTCTGCTGCAGTAGCCACTCCTGTTCTCCCTCCATTAGTGTCCCCTCTCTCAGCTCTATTCACTTCAGGATGCCAGGGACATTGCTGGGAGGTAACTACTAACAGGTTTGAAAATAAGAATGATAATGATTAGAGAAGTGTGATGACAGACCTAATCACTGTTTGTCCCAAGAGGCAATATGGTCCAGGAGATGATCAAGGATAGCAGACCCCATACAAATAACCCAAGTTGAACCCTCTCTCTTCTGGCACTGGGAAGACTTGAGTTTCATCCGGCACCATGCACAGATCCTCAGTCTATGATCCAACAGGCTGTAAAGGTCCCTAAAATAGTTCAAGCCTGTGATGTAATTTTTCAACAGACTTTCCCCAACCATTCCAAAAAATCACCTTGGCCTCCTTGCTCTTACTTCAGGCTTTGAGTAGCCTCTGCACTTGGTAGCAGCAAACCAAACACCTGTGTGTGGAGCCCAGGAGCCCTATTCTTTAGGACCTGGAAGACGAAGAAACAACATATTGCTGGCTGCCAAAGAAGCTAACTGGGCTGAAAGTCATCTCACCAAAGTCTTTGTGCTTCTTGGCACAGAGGAATCTTTGACTCATGAGTCTCCTCGCCGTTCTCTACTCTGCTGTTCACCCCTGCGGTCTTGGAAAGGCAAGGGTGGAGAGAAAAGACTAGGAAGCTCCTTTTCAGTCAGTGGGCTGTGAACTCTATAACAAGCTTCACCTTCCCTTGTCATCATGGCATACCCATCCAGGGGTGTAGTTTCTGGACAGGACTGAGTGGACCCCTGTCCTTCAGGGCCAGCCAGAAAGACTGAGGTGGACTCAAGGTCTTACATAAGACCAAGACCCCATCCCTATCTTCCTATCTCCCACCAGAAGTTGTTGGGAGTTTGTGAACATGGAATGAACAAAAGTGACTTTACTCTTGAGGGCCTGGGTGGTGGTGGGAGGAAACATCGTCCCTCAGCCCAGCACCCTGAGGCAATGGGGGGGGGCGGGGAGGAGTCCCAGAGGACTCAAATGGCTCCTGGTCCCTTTGCTGCAGAGAAACTGACTAACACTAAAAGGCTCGCCAGTGTATTTACCCTCCCTTTTATTAGATGTTTAGTTCAATTGATTAGTATTTAGTGTTTATATCCAACTTATCTCTGGAGTGAGGGTATGGGGTAGGGTAAGAGCAAACCAAAATACCCCCGAAAATAAAGCAGACCCATTCCCTTGTCCTTTCTCAAACTTGACCTTTAAAACAGATCACTTCTCTGCAAACTCCTTTCTTGTTTCACTAAAAATGTCCCCAACCCCCAAGTCCTGGCCATGTCAGCCTCCTAAATGATAAAATATACCCGCCAAGCTTCCCCCAAAGTGGGTAGGAGGAGGTAGGAGTACCATTCTCCGCCCTGCCCCAACAATGAGTTCATTCATCACAACAAGGCACCTTTCCCCACGAGGAAAGCAGGCGACACGGAAGCTGTTTCCTCATCTGGCTAGCAGGGATTGGTAGAGGAGGGATGGACGCAGGGTTCGAGACTCTACTGTCAATATAGAGTCCAATCACCAAGTCCAGAAGACGAGATGCATAGATGGAGGCGAGCTGGGAGGACGCTTGGAGTCTAGAGGTTGCTTGCACTGGAGAAACACATTAGGAGTTCTCATGCAGGTTTCAGGGGAATGGGAGGGACCATCTGAGAGGAGGAGAGGGTCCATCCTTTTCCTGAGGAACAGGACCACCCCAGGTTTCACCTGAGAATGGGTGGCAGAGGTGGGGCTCCACGGGCAGCTGAAAAACATTAACAATAAAAACCACATACACAAGACTACCCACCAGATCCTGAATAGCCCGAACATTCCTAAAATGAGAGGCAGGCTCTATAAGCTAACCTTTAACACCGAGGGATTAGGTTTTGTTTTTGTTTTTAAAGAAAATGAAGATGAGGAGAAACAAATTTTAAGAAAATTTCTAAGAAAAGCACACTGATTCTATTTTTTTATGCAATTATGAAAAAACTTTCATGACTACTCATCTCACCTCGGTTTGTTTTGCTGGGATATACTCTCTGAAAGTGTTTATATTCTTCTGGAGCAGGAAAGTCTTCTACTGGATGGAAAGAATACTTTGACTCAAAATCATCTACAAAAGAAACAGAATATTAATTCATTTCACCCTTCTGACCCTTCTTTGTGCCACTTCTGACCCTCCCCTTATTGGTCTCCATTCATTCTGAGGGCCTGCCTTGCCCACTAAACCAAGGTTTCTAAGGACAGCAATAGCATCGCTCTATGTGCCTTATATGCCCAGAAGATGTGCTCAAAGGCTCTCTACATTAAGGGATTAGTCTTTGACCTGGTTGTTTTTATTTGTTTGTTTGTTTTGTTAGTCCTCACTCGAGGATATTTTTCCATTTATTTTTAGAGAGAGTGGGAGAGGGAAAGACAGAAACATCGATGTGAGAGAGAAACATCAATTGGTTGCCTCCTGCTGGGCCCAGCCGGGGAGGAGCCTGTAACAGAGGTATGTGCCCTTGACTGGACTCGAACCCGGGACTCTTCAGTCCCCAGACAGATGCTCTATCCACTGACCCAAACCAGCTAGGGCTTGACCTGGTTTTTAAAAATATTTCCACCAAAAATCAGGCATGTAACAGGAAAGGAGCACAGCTGTTTGAATGGGAGGAGATAAAAATATAATTCTTTAACACAGCCATCTTAGAGACTATCACCATGGGATACCAACTGAACTGAATCTACGAATTGGTGGAAATTAACCTAAAATGGGAATATTTGTCACCAACAAGTGAGAGTTCTGACCAGATAATTCCCTTTTGGCCCAGGTTACTCTCATGTAATTCTGCAACACAGTTGGGATAGCCATCTCATGGCCCCCATGCCCACTTTCCATGGCCCCTCTATAAGAAGGCTCAAATGCTCTATGGGTGTGGCTTGATGACATTCCAAAGGACTTGATCTTCAAAGCAAAAACCCTGGTCCACCTAATCAGAATACACTAGAGCAAGGGTAGACAAGAGTGTTTGGTCTGAAAGGAATTGTACAGATCTTCCCAGGAGTCTAAAGATACCTTTGGATAACCCATGAACACAGACAATAGGATGGTGAAGGCCTGGGGCGAGGGGCGGGCTAGAAGGGATCAGTGGGGGGGGGGTTAAGGGGGACATATTTAATACTTTCAACAATAAAGATTTTAAGAATAACTAACTAAAGTTAACGAGAGGAAATAAGAGTTAGAGAGGTAGGTTAAAATATTATCTTAAGTGAGGCCTAAGATTCATTGATAACCTTGGAAAAGTTAATCTGACACACTCCCGATTTAGTCAACCTCCTCATTTCACAGATAAGAGAAGTGAGGCCCAGAGACGGGAAGCAACTTCCTTAAAGTGACACAGTTAGTTAGTGGCTCTGGATTGCTAGGTAAACATTGTCTACATAGTGGGATGCTTTTTGTGTGGCCGTTTTATAACTTTCTTCAACAATCAGCAGTTAGTTCTCATGCACATTAACTGTAGATTTTTAAAGTGGTGACAGGTATGTAGGTAACCAACATAGAGACTGCTTGGTGAATCTTCATCCTCACTATGGTATGGGACATTCCTTATTCCTTTGGCCCAGACAGCTTTGTTGAGCCTGGTGTCACTGTGTACATCCGGAGTTCCCATCTCCTTCATGGCAAATTTTTGCATCTCTTCCAGTGCTTCTTGAAACTCACTTCATGGATGTGTTTGTGAATGCTGATGTGCTTGTGAATGCTGATGGTGTATTCTCTAGTCACTTCATGGATGTGCTTGTGAATGCTGGTGGTATCTTCTCTGGTCACTTCATGGATGTGCTTGTGAATGCTGGTGGTGTATTCTCTGGTCACTTCATGGATGTACTTGTGAATAATGGTGGTGTATTCTCTGGTCACTTCATGGATGTGCTTGTGAATACTGGTGGTGTATTCTCTGGTCACTTCATGGATGTGCTTGTGAATGCTGGTGGTGTATTCTCTGGTCACTACTAACTCTTTGATGGCAGAAGGGGCCCCCTTCTTGGTGGGAGCCATTATGCCAGGCCCAAGTTGGAAAGAAAGTTTGTTTTGTTTTTAAAGGGCCAGAAAGGAGCTCTCCTTCCTAGGGGAATACTCACTTCCTGTCTGAGTAATCCTGAAGAAGATGAAGTCTCTGACTTAAAGGTAACCACAGCTAATGATCCTTAGGGAGCAAGAGAATGGCTTTAGAGTTAGCATGACACCTGCTGAGTTTACTTCAATCTATCCCAAAGCAACCCATGCTTAGAATTTGCAAAAGGGAAGGAACATCAATGGACAGGGATTAGAAGTCAGATGTAAAGTCAGGAGAGGAACTGCTGTGAACAGATTTAAGTGACCATTCCCATTCTCCTGGAATTAGTAAGTCACCACAGGAACTACGAGACGACAACAGCTAGCTACTCACCCAAGAAAGATCGAACAGTGGTAATAGAATCTCTGTGGCCATTCCTCAAGGGTGGAGGAGGAGGAGGTGGTGGCCCAGCTGGCGTCCTTGAGGGTGGAGGTGGTGGCTTTCCTCGGCTCAGAGGTTCTGACCCCTGTCGGTATGGTGGTGGGGGAGGGGGAGCATCCCTGGCACCATTTCGGATGATGGGTGGTGGGGGTGGAGGAGCTGCAATGAAAATCCAAAGCAGTTAGGTTTGGCTATAGAGGCTGTGTGAGCCTCTGAGCACGATGTTAAATATCATATTCACCCTCCCGTCCGTGCTCTACCGAAGTTCAGAATAAATGTGTGACTCTTTTTCATTTCACACAAGTCAGTTAAGAACTCTGAATTCTTGATTTTTGTCCTGCTTTTCCATGTCTTCCTCCACAATTCTAATTCAGGACTGTCTCATACTTAGTCTGTTCTGCTGCAAAAAGCCTCCCAAATGTTCTTTTTGCTTCTAATCTCTTATACCAGTGGTCGGCAAACTGCAGCTCACGAGCCACATGCGGCTCTTTGGCCCCTTGAGTGTGGCTCTTTCACAAAATACCACGTGCGGGCACGCACATACAGTGCGACTGAAACTTCGTGGCCCATACACAGAAGTCGGTTTTCGGCTCTCAAAAGAAATTTCAATCGTTGTACTGTTGATATTTGTCTCTGTTGACTAATGAGTTTGCCGACCACTGTCTTATACCAATCCATTGTGTGCACCATCAACTCACTCATCTCCCCAAACTTTGCTCAAACTTTTTCAAGAGCTTTGCAGTTCCTACATCATGAAGTTTCAAACTCTTAGCCTCCAATCCAATTGGGTTTCCCCCAATTATCCTCCTTTTTTATACAGTAACCCGTTACCTCAGTGAGTCTGACCTCACCTTGTACACTTCCTTCTGTTTTTTGTTGTTGTTAATCCTCACCTGAGGATATTTTTTTCATTGCTTTTCAGAGAGTAGAAGGGAATGAGGTAGAGAGAGAGAGAAAGTGAAACACTGATGTGAGAGAGATACATCCACTGGTTGCCTCCCTCCTGCAGGTACTCGGACACAGGTATGTGCCCTTGACCTGGAATCAACCCACAACCCTGTGGTATGCAGGCCAGTGCTCTAACCATTGAGCAATGCCAGTCAGTTCTCCTCTTCCTTTCTTGATTCCTAGGCTGGGTTAGGTACCCCTCGTCTGCACTCCCACTGTCACCTCTGTATCTCAACCGTTTTACTATATTGTACTATAATTATTCATTAGATGTGCCACCTCCCAGTATACTGTATATTCATTAAAGTCAGAGCATTGTCCATTCATCTAAGTACCCAACCACACCAAATGTACAGCACATGGTAGGCATTCAACCAACCTTTCCTGAATAAACCAAATTATATATGCTTTGCTCTTGTGACTCCTCCACAATACTCGGAAATGCCACCCCTCTTCCCTTACTACCAAATCCTGGCTTTCCTTTAAGGTTCAACTCAAGTTTCATCTTCTCAAGGCTTTCCCAAAGCAATCTACTCTATCCCAAACTCCTCCTTCTTTGGTCTCCCAAAGCATTTATAGGGATGTCACTTTTTAAAAAATATGTATTTTTATTGATTTCAGAGAGGATGGGAGAGGGAGAGAAAGATAGAAACATCAATGATGAAAGAGAATCACTGATCGGCTGCCTCCTGCGCGCGCGCGCGCGCGCGCGCGCGCGCGCGCACACACACACACACACACACACACACACACACACACACACACACACACACACCCCCCCCCCCCCCCCCCCCCGCACTGGGGATCGAGCCACAACCCGGGCATGTGCCCTGACCTGGAAACAAACCATGACCTCCTGGTTCATAGGTCAATGCCCCCCAACTCCCTTAAGGGATTTCCATTATTTTTATCTCCACGTTCTCTCTTATTCCTGCATTTGTGAACTCATTCCAATTAGACTTGTACTTTCACCTTCCTCCACCACTCCACCAATACCCAAAAAGATCCCATGTTGTCTGGAGTCCCCCAAAATGACACCCGTATTGCTGAGACCAATGTCATCTCGGGCTTCAATTTAACTGACCTACCTGTAGCACTGCACATGATCCTAGAAGAGGTAGATGAGATTGTGGATTCTCTTTACAAAACAGCATGAAAGCAGAGAGTGAGGGAGACCAGGACAGCTGTCTGGGGCTTTCTCATATCCAGGAATGTTGACTCACTCAATCTTGGAATTTCTCCATCACTCTTTCTTCCTTTCCCTCCTTCCTTCCTCACTAGAGGCTCTTCCTCAGCTTGCCCTGCTTGGCAGTCTTCATCTCTCTGACCTCTAATCTAGGAGGGCCCCAGGCTTAGACCTCTCTACCTGGGTGATCTCACTCAGCACGTCCTTTTCAATATTGTTCAAATTTCTCTCTCTAGCCCAGACCTCTCCCCTGAACTTCTGAGTTGATAGCCAATCACCAATTAATTATTTCCTCTTGAAAGTCTAACAGGCATCTCAAATTCGAGGTGTCCAAAACCGAGTATCTTCCCCCAAACCCGCTGTGGTCCTACCCACCTGCCCAGTTTCTTGCAATAGCTTCATAAGTGGCATCTTTTTGCCACCTGTCTTCCTGCAGTCTGTTCTCAACATAAAAGCTGATATTTTTATTTTTTTAAAGTATGTTTTTATTGACTTCAGGGAGAGGAAGGGAGAGGGAAGAGAGGGATAGAAACTTCAATGATGAGAGAGAATAATTTATTGGCTGCCTTCTGCCCACTGGGGATCAAGCCACAACCCGGGCATGTGCCCTGACTAACTGCTCCTGGTTCACAGGTCAATGCTCAACCACTGAACCATACCAGCTTGACTAAGCGGACCTTTTTAAAGGTAAATATATGCTACTTCTCTGTTCCAACCCCTCCAGTGGCTTCCAATATTAAACAGAGTAAAACCCTATATCTTTACAAAGTCTTACAATGTTCTCCTGTGGAAATCTAGCTTTCTGATCCTATGTTCTACCACTCTTCCCCTCACTCATTCTAGCCCTGTCTCAATGTCTTTGCATTTGCTGTTCTCAGTGCCTGCTTAGCTTATCCCCATACTGTCTTCAGTCTTTACCAAATTGTTGCTTTATTAGTAAGGCCTTCCCTGACCCTAACCTCATCCCCACCCCTGCAATTGGAAATATCATCACCCCACCCCACCCCCCCACCCCCAGTTTATCCTATCCCCCTTCTCTGCTTTGTATTTCTCTAAAGCACCTACATACTATGTATTTACAGACTAATATATATATTTTTAAATATATATTTTTAATATATTTTTATTGATTTCATAGATGAAGGGAGAGGGGGAGAGAGACAGAAACATCAATGATGAGAATCATTGGTTGGCTGCCTCCTGCACACCCCCTCCTGGGGATCGAGCCCACAACCCAGGCATATGCCCTTGACTGGAATTGAACCTGGGACCTTTCAGTCCACAGGCTGACACTCTACCCATTGAGCCAAACTGGCTAGGGCTAAATATATTTTTTACTAATTTATTTGACTATATCGTAGAATAGGATTTTTTTTTTACATTTTCTATTTATTGTTGTTTCCCTAACAATAAAGTCTGACTCACAAAAAGGTATTCAATAAACCTGTTGAATGAGTAAGTGCATTCTTATCTTCAATCACTAAAGGAGAGCTCTGGGGGAAAGAGTGAAGAGAAAAGAGCTCAACTCTCAGTGTGTTAGGAAAAAGAAAGGTGTTTGCAGGCACTTACCTGCTCCCCGACTGGGAGGATCTCGAGCTGGGGGAGGTGGCCTATTACTCTGTAAAGAAGGAGAGACTGAAGTAGGTGGAGGAGGTGCTAGGCCTCTGACCGGCCCTGGTGTCTTCCTATGCAAAGAATTGTGTCTCTGTGGCAGTTCAGGGGCCGACTCATTAGTGGGACTAGAGGGTCCATTGGGGACCCCTGGAGGCTGACGGTAAGGCGGCGGAGGAGGAGCCAGAGACTGGCCACTTGGTCCCGTTCTGATATTCACAGGGGAAGGAGGTGGTTTGACTGGGGGTGGAGCAGGAGGTCCATCTCGACTAGGGTGAAGCCTTTGTCCGGGTGTGGGTGGCAAGGGTTTCTCTCTGTTGTAGGCTGGGGCTTTGTTGCTGTGCATAGGCAGAGGTGTAGGGGGTGCGTTGGCACGCCGCCCTGGTGGTGGCGGAGGAGGGGCAGAGGAGCTGTGCTTCATGCCCGTACTGCTGGTGGTGATAGGCCGAGAGAGGTCCGGTAACGAAGGTCTCTGCATCCGGGGCAGTTCTGGGAGCGAGGCTCGGCCGCTGTCTGTATCATCTTGAGGGCGCCCACTGGCTGTAGACACTGGAGGCCTTGGGGCAGCAGCTCGAGAACTGGGAACGTGCAGGGCTGCCTTACCAGCTAGGTTCTCTACAAACAGACCAGACAGCACACTGGGTCAACAGAGCTGAGATCTGCTGGTTAGTATCTCTCAGTCACCCCGCCTCATTTCCTTGCACAGCAGCAGGGGAAGTATTTGAATAATACTGGGTTTTAATCTGGCCCATTAACAAATATTGCTGATATAAGCTGAATACATTTTTATGTAATGCCTTTGCTTTAATATACTCTGTAACTCCACTTCTGCTCCCTTTCCTCCCACCTCTACCACATTCCTCAACCCCAGATGAACCGCTTGGGACCAGAAGGAAATGAATGCACTTGGGAACTATTGTAAGAAAGTACTTATCAGATACCTGAAACATCCTTAGCTCCCACGGGGCGGAGCTTCGGCACTCCTCCTTGGAAGAGACCTCCCTTGGGCTGCAGGGCACCTGTTCCAGAGCCATAACCACCACTGCTTCCTTTGGGTTCTGGAAAGCATACCATCAGAGCTGTCACTTCATATGCTCCAAGCTGGTGACCAAGTTAATCCTGAGGAGAAACTCCTCCTCTATTTGGGTTCTAATTTGCAAACAAACCAATCTTGCTTTTGCCTTTCCATTAAAAAATAAAAGTGAAGCCTCTCTGTTCCACAGCTTCATGAAGTGACGCAAGTCTTTGCTGTGATGAAAGAAAAACAATGAAAGGAACAAGGAGCCAATCTTTCCTTATTTGGTTGGGCCAGAGGGATAACCTGGATAAAGACACGTTCAACAGAGTTCTTTGGGCTCTGCTCTCACAGTCTGGGATTATAAGGGGGCTAATGGCCAGGGACACAGGTGTGAGCAAACTCTCCAGTGGCCTTTCAGAATGTACACGTGCAGCATTATGGAATCATCATTGGCTTCAGCTGAGCGGTTTTTAGGACCGTAGTGGTCTCCTCAGAGAACGGCCAAGGATGTGCCCTAACAAGCATAAGCAGCACTGGTGACGGCAGGAGATGGCAGTCTTACTGCGAATGCTTCCCGAAGGTCACAAAGGTGTTCCTAAGGGACGGGAAGACAATCAAGGGACATCCCAGGAAAAAACTTGCCCACCCAAGACCCAGCAATAAAAATGACAGCCAGCCAAGTTTCCAAATCAACCCTAGGCTGAGACTCACTCTCAATGATGGGAGCGCTCCGATCATTAATGTTGGTCACCTTCTTCAGCTTGGTCCCTTTGCAGATGTCCTGTAAGAGGGCGCCGCGACCCCGCTGCTCATCTCTACTCAGCTTGATCTGCTCTGTGTTTCCCTGGAGGAAGAGGAGTAGATAAGAAGATCACCATAAACAGTCCCCTTCATCACAAGCTTGTTTAATGCCTTAAGCCGAACTGAGAGTTCCATGAGACGCTTATCTAACGTAATCAGATATATATGCCACATGTCATGCAATGGTAACGTACATTACCATTCTTGTTAGTCCTTTTGCTCCTATCGTACCTCCTATTCAGAGGTCTCGGACTGGAGGCCTGCAACTAATACTTACTGAATACCTAATGCACTAGGCTTGTGTGGTAGATGCTTTAGATGTATCAGCATCATCAAGGAAAACATCTACTGAACCCTGCTAGGCTTTACGTATTATGCTAAGCACGGTACTTTCATTATCTCATTTAAATGTTGAAACATGCTATGACGAACTACAACAGGAGCACAGGGATAGACAGCAAGATAAATGGCCCAGGTCTACATAAGAAATAACAAAAAGAATAGATGATTAAATACAAGATGTTAATAACAACTGGTAATTTTGGGGGGTGGAAATAAAGTTAAATACATTCCTACCTCACAGCTTATTCTCAAACAATTCTAGCTGAATTATAATATTTAAGTGTAAAAACTACAGAAGTACTATATTAAAAAAAATTGCTAAGGGAAGAACATTCTAAACATGACAACTAAAATACAGGAAAAGAAAAGAAAAATAAATAAATAAATAATACAGGAAAAGATCAACAGATTTGTTTACTACAAATTACTTATTAGGAATATAACCAAATAAACAGGTGATATACTGGAAGGAAAAATCATCTGTGACAAATGTAACATATGACAGACATAAAGATAGTGTCCCAAATCTATAGAGCATTAACATACAAAGATGACCTAGGAATCAACAGGATAATAAGCAAAGAATATGAACAACACTATGTAAAAGAAATCAAAGAACCCAGCTGGTATGGCTCCATGGTTGAGTGTCGACCTATGAACCAGGAGATCACAACTCGATTCCCAGTCAGGGCACATGCCTGGGTTGCTGGCTCAGTCCCCAGTGAGGGGCTTGCAAGAAGCAGCCAGTCAATGATTCTCTCTCATCATTGATGTTTCTATTTCTCTCTCCCTCTCCCTTCCTCTCTGAAATCAATAAAAATATATTTAAAAAAAAAAGAAATAAAAAAGCCAGCAAATATAAAAAAATCAACTACAATAAAAAAAAATACAAAGTAAAACACATTATCATTATCTACCTATGACATTGGTGAAGGTTAAAATTGTAACTAAAAAGGATGCTAGCTTTGCCCTAGCCGGTTTGGCTCAGTGGACAGAATGTCAGCCTGAGGACTGAAGGGTCCTGGGTTCAATTCTAGTCAAGGGCACGGACCTTGGTTGCAGGTTCCCTGGCCCTGGTTGAGGTGCATACAGGAGGCAACCAAACTGTGTCTCTCTCACACTGATGTTACTCTCTGTCTCTCCCTCTCCTTTCCACTCTAAAAAAAATCAATGGAAAAATATCCTCGGGTGAGGATTAACAAACAAACAAAAAAATGCTAGTTTTTTGAAGGCAGGAACCACAATGAGCAATGATGTACAGTGCCTGGCACCTGGCAAATGTTCAAAAAATGTGTAGAATAACTAACTGCCCGATGGTGGTCATAAGGAGTCAGGGAAATAGGCACTCTTTTGCACTACCTGCAGTTAGATAAATTGGTATTCTCTTTCTAGAAAGTGATTCGTTAAACACCTTTTAAAAGGTTAAACACCTTTTAAAAGTCTAGCACAGGAATTCTACTTCTAGGAAATGAGTTTAAGAAAACAATTGATTAAGTGCACAAACATGTTAATACTACAGCAAAAACACGGTTTATAATAGTACAGAACTGAAAATAATCTAGAGTTAAACCAAAAAGAACAATGATAACCATACAATGGGATGCCAGATAAGCTCTTAAAGAAGTATCTTTTCATGATAGTAAATGTTTACCACAATCAAGTAAAAAACATTATAAAACAATATATATAGCATGATTCCAGTGTTCTCTTCTATATTTTAAACCTAAGAACTTACCTCACAAGGTAGTTTTTAGAAATGATAATACTTTTCAAGAGCCTAGCAGTGTCTGGTGCATAATAAAAGCTCAATAGCCTTAGCTGCTTTTGCTCAGTGGAGGGAGCGTAGGCCCTCGCACTGAAGGGTCGAGGGCACGCACCTCGGTTGTAGACTTGTTCTCAGATCCCCAGCCCTGGTCAGGGAGCATATGGGAGGCAACCAATTGATGTGTCTCTCTCACATCAATGTTTCTCTCTCTCTCTGTCTCTCCCCTCCCTACCACTCTAACAGTCAATGGAAAAATATCCTCAGGTGAGGATTAACAAAACAAAACAAAAAGTTCAATGCATAGTAGCTAGATTTCATTTGGAAGAGAAACCCACACACAGCAAATTTCTGCAAGGATACACACTGATACTAGCAAAAGTTAACTTCTGGTAAGAATTATTTATGTTTATTTGTATTTTCTAGTTTTCCCATAATCTCCTATATAATAAAACGCTAATATGCAAATAGACTGAATGGTGGGGCAACCAAACAACTGGTCACTATGATGTGCACTGACCACCAGGGGGGTGCGTGAAACATGGCAGGCATCAGCAGCAGATGACAGAGCACGGAACATGGCGGGCATTAGCAGCGGTGGGATCGTGGAGCAGATGGCGGGAGAGGGTGGGGACAGGAGGCCAGACCAGGGGAGAGCCTCTGGTGGTTACTGAAAATTCTTGGCTCCCGTGCGCTGCAGTCCCACCCGGCGTTTGCACCCGCTGCTGGCCCGATCACTTGATGCCGTCAGTGGGTGCAAGCGGTGGCGGCTGCTGGCTCGGATCGCTCCTCAAGGCTTCTCCACCTCCCCCAACTCCTGAAGGGCGATCGGGGCTGGCAGCCACCTCTCACACCTGCTGCCAGCACCAGCCCCACTCGCACCCGCAGCCGGCACCGGAGCTGCCACTCACACCCGCCGCGGATACCTGGCTGCCAGCCCTGATCCGCCCTAAGGGCTTCTCCGCCTCTCCCTGCTCTCCTGGTTTTAAACATCCCATTACTGACACTTTAAGTCTTCTTACTAATACATTCCATAAACTCCTTTCTTTCTTGATGGGGTGTTAGACTTGACAGATTTGGTTTTAAAATGAACTGATTTAGAGAAGATGAAATGGTAGCAAAGAATCATCCACCAGAAATTGCTACTCCTTTTCTCAGAGATGCCAAAGAAATGATGTACTGACCTTTAAGAACTAAGTTTTAGGAGGGAAACATCAGGTCCTACTCTGATGCCACCTGCCCAAATATCCACTTAGACTGAACCAGGACAAGAAAACAAGAAGCTATTATGGTCCTCAGAAGACCTCTCAAAAATCAGAACCAATTGATAAGACTTGACTTGTTTATTCTCCATCTTCCTGCACCACAAGTCTTTGAGAGTACGGTATGGCTTATACCAGGAAGCCTTAAATATCCATTAAGGTTTTGAGATAGCTGAATGGAAGGATTACCCACCTGATTAAAAGCGGGAGGTGGAGGAGGACCAGGAGGGGGCGGAGGGGGAGGAGGAATTGGCATCCTTGCCCAGCTCGCAGTTGGCACTGCTCTCTCTCCGTTTTAATTTGCAGCTTTAGGTCACTCATATACCTGCAAATGAAATAAAAACTCATGAGAACTTTGCCATTACAGACACTGAGTACCAGGAGAACGAGGGGACTGGCCTGACACCAGGGTAACTAAGCACCTCATTTACTAGTTCCACTGTGATACAGTCCAGGGCTTGGTAAACTTTTTCTATAAAAGGCCAGATAATAAATATTTTAGGTTTTGTAAGGCACATATAGTCTCTGATGCCTATTATACTTTTAAATATTTTTTAATTAATAAATTTTATTTTTTTAGGTTCAAAGCAAAACAGCAAGTACAAACAGCACTCATATACCCCTGCACTCATATACCCCCAACACACATACAAGCCTCCCCAACTATCTACACCTTGCAGTGGTCCCTTTCTTACAATGGAATCTATATTGACACCTCATATCACCCAACGTACATAGTTCACATTGGAGTTCACTCCTGGTGTACAGTCTATGGGTTGTGACAAATGTACAATGACAACTACCCACCACTGTAGTATCACACAGAAGAGTTTCACTGCCCTAAAATAATTTGTGATCTATCTAAACTATCCTTCCTCCCAACCTCTGACAACCACTTATCTATTGTCTCTATTGAACTGCCTTTTCCAAAATGTCACATAGTTGGAATCATAATAGGTAGCCTTTTCAGATTGGCTTCCTTTACTTAGGCATTTAAGTTTCTTCCATGTATTTTTAGGACTGGATAGCTGATTTGTTTCTAGCGCTGAATAATATTCCACCATCTGGGTGTACCACCATTTATGTATCCATTCACCTACTGAAGGATATTTTGGTTGTTTCCAATTTTAGCAATTATGAATAAAGCGGCTGAAAATATCCTTGTGTGGACATAAGTTCTCAGCTCATTTGAGTAAACACCTAGGAGCATGACTGCTGGGTCACAGGGTAACAAACTGCCAAACTGCCTTCCAAGTGGCTGTACCATTCTACATTCCCAAGAGCAATGAAGAGAGTCCCTGCTGCTCCACATTCCTGTCAGTATGTGGTGTTGTCAGTGTTTTGATTTTGGCCATTCTAATAGGTGTGTAGTGGATCAATGTGCCAGAAACAGAAAAGGCAGAAGAATTGGTATCTAGAGAAACATAAGGCTATGCACATAGTTCAGTGTTCTAAAATTTGTTAGCTTGCTGAATTCATTCATTCATGAATTCACCTACCATCCAAAAAAATATTTATTGAGCACCCACCAGATGCCAAAGCATCTATCTATATAATAAAAGCCTGAGCGACCTTTACAGCTTAACAACCAGAACGACCGGTTGCTATGATGCGCACTGACCACCAGGGGGCAGGCGCTCAATGCAGGAGCTGCCCCCTGGTGATCAGTGTGCTCCCACAGGGGGAGCGCTGCTCAGCCAAAAGCCAGATTCATGACTGGCGAGTGCAGCAGTGGTGTGGTGGGAGCCTCTCCTGCCTCTGCGGCAGCGCTAAGGAGCAGCCAGCCAAGCGGTAAAGAGCAGCAAGCAGGTGGGCGGTAAGGAATGAGGGGGCCTGGCCTGCGAGAGGGCGCAGGCTGTGCTGAGGGAAGACTGCCGTTTCCCCCGCCCCGTTGCCCCCCCCCCCCCGTGCACAAATTTCGTGCACCAGGCCTCTAGTTGTTCTGTAACAGTGGTTCTCAGCTGGGTAATTTAGCAATGTCTACAGACAGTTTTGATTGACACCAATGAGGGATGCTACTGGCATCTAGTGGACAGAAAACAGGATGCAGCTAAACATTCTATAACACACAGGACAGCCCTCTCCCCCCCAACAAAGAATTATCCAGGCTAAAATGTCAATAATGCTGAGGCTGTCCGGCTGGTATGGCTCAGTGGGTGAGCGTCAATCTATAAACCAGCAGGTCACAGTTCAATTCCCAGTCAGGGCACATGCCTGGGTTGTGGGATCGATCCCCAGTGTGGGGTGTGCAGGAGGCAGCCCATCAATGTTAACGGAAGTTATACTTGTAACATTTTCTATGTTTATTGGTATTCTCTAATTTTTCCCATAGTTTTAGTACAGTAAAATATTTTAATGATATCATTAACCATTTAATGAAGTGACAAGCCATTCACAACGTATTAGCAATATCAGATTAGAAATCAGTAGCTATATAAAAAAAGAAGCATCATTGTTGTTTCTATTTCTCTCTCCCTTCCTCTCTGAAATCAATAAAAGTATTTAATACTAGTAATAATGCTGAGGTGGATAAACCCTGTTCTAGAAGCTGAACGAGTTTCTACAATCTTGGGCTTACATTCTAGTGAAAGAGAGAGAAACAAGAAACAAATATAATCTCATTATCTCAGTTACTGATAAGTAAAACACACACACCAGAAAATCACAAAGGGAGAATGTAGGGATAGGGTGAAGCACAGTGTTCTTTTCCATAGAAGTGCAGGGAGAGGAGGCCAGAGATGAGTGGATAGCTCATCCAAGAAGTGTCTCCATGAGCAGAGCAAGCTCTATGACCATTTGAGAGAAGAGCATTCCAAAAAGAACAGCAAGTGAAAAGCCACTGAGATGGGGATGAGCTCGGTGTGTTAGAGAACTAGTAAGAAGGCCAAGGTAGCTAGAATACAGTGAAAGGAGTGGCAGGAAATGAAATCTGAGGCCTTACAGGTCATCCTCCAAATCCAAAAGTAGATTGGATTTACATTTAATTAAATGTACATTTAATATGCCTATAATACCCCGAAGTCTAAACGAACCAACAGCTTCACACCTATAGGAAACCATAAATGCAATCAGTGATTTCATTAATCCCAGACTGCTCTTGATCTTTTGGTTTAAGCACAACTCGGGACTTATGTACCAACTGGAAGCTTTCCAGGGTTAAAAGTTACCTGATGATAATCTGCCTTCCTGTTGACCTGCCCTTCAACTTTGCTCCTGAGAAGCAGTATAGCATGGGGAGGCAGGAGCTCGTTACCACAGTGGCAGACTGGCATCCAGCTCCTAAGCTAAAGAACTGCAACCTGGGAGAAGAGCCAGAAGGTACCTAAGAGTATTCACATGCCACTCCAGGAGACTAACAGCAGGAGCCCAGCAGATCCCTATAATTACATGGGAATTTATGTGTTCTACGGCAGAGTGCAGTAGAGGGTCTCCACTAAAGCATTTTTGGTTTAAAATACAGGGAAACAGACTAACCTCCATGTTATACAAAGTTTACTACCCTCCCCACCCCCAAAGGCTTTGTCTAATGTGAAAATAATCCTCAGCACTCTTCTCTCAATGGAGAAGGTGCTACCTCCCCCTTGAAATTCAATTCAGTCAAACCTCTGGTGAAACAGATTTCTATCATGATGGAATTAATTAAAATTTCAAGGGCTTACATTCTAAGGAAGCAGAACAATGATATATAACTACCTGATGAAATCCATGAAGGGGGATGGGGGGAATCGTATTTCCAACTGCAGGTATTTTTCAATCATGGACAATTCAACTATGCAGCAAATCTGATTGATCCAACAAGCAATAAAAAAAATCGCATGCCCACTGTGAATATTTCAACTGAAAATCCTAGGACTTCTACAACTAAACCTGGATGTTTTACTCGTTAGATCAATGATTTTTCAGTTACAAGCAGCACATAACCCTGGAAGACAAAAGGAAGGAAGCAGAACAGTGATATATAACTACATGATGAAATCCTTTCACATATAATTTCTCTAATAAAAACGCAAGTATACATCCCAATAATGCAGCTTTTCTCCATGACTCTTTCCTCTTGTCCCAAATTCCTTTTTAAAAGCCCTAAAAATGTAAAGTCAGGAATCTACTTATTCACATACTACTTGATGTGGTAAATATCAGGTACCACAGGTTATCCCCAAATACAGGGTAACCCAGGAGCCAAGTCCTCTTATCTAAAGTATTGGCAGCCCTAGCCAGTTTGGCTCAATGGATAGAGCACTGGCCTGCAGACTGAAGGGTGGATTCTGGTCAAGGGCACGTATCTTAGTTGCAGGCTTAATCCCCAGCCTCAGATGGCCTGTGTGGGAGGCAACCAATCCATGTTTCTCTCTCACCAATGTTTCTCTCTCTGTGTGTCTCCCCCTCCCTTCCACTCTCTCTAAAAATCAATGAAAAAATATTCTCGGGTGGACATTGACAACAACAATAAAATCTTTAAGTGTTAAAAAAAAAAAGATTCCTGGATTTGGACAGTGAAATGATGCAGAAAGTACCTCAAAGTTCATAACTAATATTTCCTCCCCACCCACACATCCCAGGAACCAGTGGCTTTAGAAATGTTGGCTAAAAAATGGAGTCACACAAGGCCAAAGTTACTGCCATCAGCCAGCATTTAACTAGAGGAGAGGAATTAATCAGATGAAGAACACACATTCTAATTTAGAAATCCAGACCAAAGCTAGACAGACTAAAACATAGTCTGAATACAAAAGCAAGATTAGGGGAAGCCTAAGGAGTTTGCCTTGGAGATTTAAGATAGCAATAAATGGTTTAGAAGTACCTTCCAAAACAATTTCCTAACTTGTCTGAAGTCAACACACAACCTAAGGCATTTGTTAAAAAACAAACAAACACAAAGAGATCCCTGGGCCCTAATTCTTGACCTTCTAAAGTCATAACTTTCCCAGAAGAGAGAGTTGATATTCAACAATTCTTGATGGTAGGGAAGTCTGGAAAATACTAAAGGAGTATTAGTAATCAACTGCACAGACACGATCTGAATACCTATCAGAAAGAAAAAGCTAATGAGTATATTGGCTAAACATGAATATGCTGCATGCATTTTTATCATAAAACACCATTAAAATTATGCTGAGAGATCTTTTTCTTAAAGACATAAACCAACAAACAAACAAAGACCCACACATAAAAACAAAGAAAGTAGGAAAGGAGAAACACCAGAAAGAGAGATGCCAACAAAATTTTGGAAGGTGGAAAGCAGAAGCACTAGTGATAAGTAACTTTACAGAAAGGAAAATGCTAAACACTTGCAGTGGGAAGAAGCAGATTCCTACCACAGAATTTCAGAAAAGGCTCAGAAATTGGAGGCACCTAGTACCTCTGGATGGAGGAAAAGAGGAGGGGCTAAAACTGGAGAACTGGCTGAAAATCTATATAAGAAACAGATTCCTCCATCCTCTTTCCCTTGCCCTCACTGCCAGGCAGAAGATTGGAGAAAGTTGAATCAGAAGGCCTCTGAACCAAGGCTCAAGTCACAGCTAAGGGCAGGAGTGCCAAGCTGAAAACGGGGATCAAATAAAAATCTACCTTTTACTCTCCTCTCCCCATCTCTCTTGGCTGCCTTGGCTCCAAAAACACCCGCTGCTGAGCTTAGACTCTCCAGGCAAGAGTGGAGGATCCTCTCTGGGGAAACTGACCAGCCACCAACTCGCTCTGAAGTGGCACCCACCACTTGATGAGCCAGGGCTCCACCCTCAGAACAAGCGCCTCATTTTTAAAAATGAACAGGTAGACAAGAATTATCAGGCATGTGAAGAAAACCTCTGACATGGAAGTAGGAATCAAAGTAAACAAAACGGAATTTGTGACAACAGACAAAAATATTTATATGTAAAATTCTGAGCTTCTCGGCTTTTGGCTCAGAGGCAGCTTAGATGCGACTTTCTTTAGTCATCCTGAGTCTGGGTTCATCCAACACAAGCCACCTCCACTATCCGTGCCACTGAAGTTCCGCCCCAACAGGATCACAGTCATATACCTGAGGTGCACTGGTGGGCAGGTTGGTGCCACGTCTGCCCTGGCCCCCTGGGCCTGTCTCCAAGAAAAGATTGGTGATGACATTGCCAAAGCAACCAATGAATGGAAGGGTGTAAGGATTACAGTGAAACTGACCATTCAGAACAGACCGAGACTGAGGAAGAGCCTTCTCTGCCTCTGCCCTGATCATCAAAGCCGTCGAAGAACTGCCCGGAGACAGAAGCAAAACCACATTAAGCACAAGTGGAAATATTCACTTTTGATGAGACTGTCAACATTGCATGGCAGATGCAGTACCGGTATTTAGCTAGAAACCCCTGGAACCATGAAAGAGACCCTGGGCTATTACACTTGATTCTAGAACCTGTGTCTTGAATTCAATGCTAATGGAAGCAGACTGCCTAATGTGACCTGAATCTCTGCCACAACGTGGGTGTAACCAAACAATGTTCACCACACAAGAGCTTACGCTACACCACAGGCCAAATATCTGAGGAACTTCCAGGTCATGACCAAAATTAATTGTAAAGGTAAGCACAAAAATAGAGGGATAGGTCTTAAAATCAGTTACCTGAGATCCTTATTAGGACTTGTTTTCAATTTAAAGCACTAACGCAAAAACAAAACATAACCAGTATCTGTTAACAAACATCTTTAGAAGTTCTAAGAAACTATTAATTAGGTTAAAAGGTAAGTACAAGCCCTGGCTGATTAGGCTCAGTGGATGGAGAGTCAGCCTGCGGAGTGAAGGGTCCTGGGTTCAATTCCAGTCAAGAGCACATGCCTGGGTTTCAGGCTTGATCCCCAGTGGGGGGTATGCAGGAGGCAACCAGTCAATGATTCTCTCTCATCATGGATGTTTCTCTCTCTCTCCCCCTGTTCCTTTCTCTCTAAAATAAAGAAAAATATGGTTTTAAAAAAAGGTGGTAACAAGATGAACTGAGACCTAGTTACTGATGACAAAAAAAAAATTCTTCTCACTCTAGGCTAGCCACATCTCATCATATTACTAGCCCTCAACTTCCATGTGCCATTCTTCATTAGCACACCCCAAATATCTATATATATAAAAGCCTAAGTGACCGGACGACTGGCCAGTAGCTCTGACACGCACTGACCACCAGTGGGCAGACGCTCAACGCAGGAGCTGACCCCTGGTGGTCAGTGCACTCCCACAGCAGAAGTGCCGCTCAGCTGACAGAAGGGTGCCAGGCGCTGGGCTCATGGCTGGTGAGCGCAGCTGCGGCAGCACAAGCCTGTCCTGCAGACACTCCCTCTGCATGGCTGAGAGGCAGCAGGTGCAGTGGGGCTGGGATGAGCAGGAGCAGCGCAGCATCCAGCCTGGGCTTGGATTTCTCCCCAGCCACCTGCCACTTTGTGCACTATGTAGTGCTGTAGGGGATCGACATGGACAGCGGGCTGGAGCCCAATGAGCTGGCAGGTAAGGCTGGGCTGCAGTGGCATGAAGGTCCACTGATCCCTGCAGGCCAGGCCGAGGGACCCTACCGGTGCACAAATCCATGCACCGGGCCTCTAGTCCTATCTAATAAAATAGTAATATGCAAACTGACCATCACTCCAACACACAAGATGGCTGCCCCCATGTGGACACAAGATGGCCATGACAAGATGGCCAGCAGGGGAGGGCAGTTGGGAGGGACCAGGTCTGCAAGGGAGGGCAGTTGTGGGCAATCAGGCCAGCAGGGGAGGGCAGTTGGGAGGGACCAGGCCTGCAAGGGAGGGCAGTTGGGGGCGATCAAGCCTGCAGGGGAAGGCAGTTAGGGGTGCCCAGGCCGGTAGAGGAGGGAAGTTGGGGGCAACCAGACCTGCAGGAAAGGGCAGTTTGGGGGGGCCCAGGCCTGCAGGGGAGGGCAGTTAGGGGTGACCAGGCCTGCAGGGGAGAGCAGTTGGGGGGGCCCAGGCCTGCAGGGGAGGACAGTTAGGGGTAACAAGGCCTTCAGGGGAGGGCAGTTAGGGGTGACCAGGCCTTCAGGGGAGGGCAGTTAGGGGCAATCTGGTTAGCAGGGGAGCAGTTAGGCATCAATCAGGCTGGCAGGGGAGTGGTTAGGGGGTGATCAGGCTGGCAGGCAGAACCGCTTAGGGGCAATCAGGAAGGCAAGCAGGCAAGCAGTTGGGAGCCAACAGTCTTGGATTGTGAGAGGGATGTCCTACTGCCCATTTAAGCCCGATCCTACCTGGATCAGGCCTAAACGGGCAGTCGGACATCCCTTGAGGGGTCCCAGATTGGGGAGGGTGCAAGCTGGTCTGAGGGACACCCTCCCGTGCATGGATTTTGTGCACCAAGCCTCTAGTCTATATATATAAAAGCCTAATCGACCCTTCAACAGGTAGCTATGACACGCACTGACCACCAGGGGACTGACATTCAACACACAGGCATGGAAACATGGAACAGACTGATGAAGGGGGAGGGGAGAGGGTGGGAAGAGATTAACGGAAGATCTTATATGCATACTAGAAGCCCTGCGCCCTCTCGCAATCTGGGACCCCTTGGGGGATGTCGGAGAGCCGGTTTCGGCCAATCCCCACAGGCCAGGCCAAAGGAACCCATTGGTACACAAATCTGTGCACCAGGCCTCTAGTAAAAGTGGGAAAGCATATATCGAGAGCAGTCAGAAGTAAGACAAATCCAGTGATGACAGTCTCCAGTATGAAAAGGCCTGAAAGAAAACTTAAACAGATGTTCCATGAAATGTTGATCCAGACTTCACATGGAGAGAAGTGTCATGCCTTGTTTCAAAGATAATATATTAAGTCCCAACTCACCACAGATAATCTACTAACAAAGCTGTGACTTTCATTGTTGAGGAGTCTCTTCTCTCTCACTCTAATACCCTTAAGCCATCAAATACACAGATGTTCCTGGCTGAAATGCTAGAAAAATTTGCACATTTTTAATTCCTTGATCACTAGTGATCGGCAGCTAAAATAGAGCAAGCTGATCCAATTACACAAAAGGTACTAAATCAAACAGACCCATCTGGGCTTTAAGGAAGAGTACTGTGATTTCTGAAAAAAGTCAATATACTTGCAGATAAAAATGCATTCATGCTTTTTCATAATGGTCCTTGGGCTACTGATTCATTTGTATGTCCAACAAGAGCCATGTGTCACGTTAAGACATATGGTCTAGATGAAGGGTATGACAGACTATTATATTCACCAGTTCGTAATAAGAACATCTGTGCTCTTTCTCTAGTCCCATAGGCTTACCAAAAAAAGTCAATATTCCCTAGAAGTAGGTTTTGTTTCCTAAATAGTAGGTTTACCAAACTAACACTCCATCATCCCCATAATCTAAGAATTGCTCCCCAGGCCCTGGCCTAGTAGCTCAGTTGATTTGAGTGTCGTCCCCATACACCAAGGTTGCAGGTTCGAGCCCTGGTCAGGACACATACGACAATCAACCAGTGAATGCAAAATAAATGGGACAACAAATCAACGTCTCTCTCTCTCCCTGCCACTTCTTCTATCTCTCTAAAAACAAAAATAAAAGAATTGTTCCCCAATAATCACTAATATCTACACCAATTTCTAAGATCCTAAAATCTTAAGACCTAATCCAGCCACACAAGTTTAATTTGCAGGACCTAAAAAAAAATCAACACTAAAATAGGATTTATCCAGGAAAATTCTTATAGAAAACTTGTTCCACTATATAAGCATCAAATTTATTTATATTGATGGTTTAACATTAACACCAGTAAATTAATATCTGTGGGAAGAATTGACAGAAAGAAATCTCTACCATAAAGGTTGCACTCAAAATGCACTATGCTATTTATTCATTTTTGGAGAGCTCACACTCTCTGAAGCCTTGCCTCCTACCTCTCTGCTTTTCACTCCCTAAGCTCCAGACACACCGGAACTTCCTTCAGTTCTTCAAAACAGCCATGTTCTTTCCCTCTTCAGAATCTTCACCTACGCCATGTCCACTACCTAAAACAGCCTTTTGTTCTCCCCTCATCCTTTAGGCTTCAGCCTTAAAAATCAATTCCTGCCCAGCTGGCATGGCTCAGTGGTTGAGTATCGACCTATGAACCAGGAAGTCATGATTCAATTCCCAGCAGCACAAGCCCGGGCTGCTGGCTGGATCCCCAGTGTGGGGTGTGCAGGAGGCAGCCGATCAATATTCTCTCTCATCGTTGATGGTTCTCTCTCTCTCTCCTTCTCCCTTCCTCTCTGAACTCAATAAAAAGATATTTAAAAAAACCCACAATTCCTCACAGACCTTCCCTACCTACCCTCTTTCCCAATCAACCTGGGTTAGACTTCCAATTAGCTGTCTCCGAAGCCTTTTTTTGTTGTTACTCCTCAATCCAGGATAACTTTTCCATTGATTTTTAGAGAGAGTGGAAGGGGGGGAGGGCGGTGGAGGGGGGGGGGAAGAGGCGGAGAGAGAAACATCCATGTGAAAGAGACACATTGATTGGTTGCCTCCTGCATGCCCCAACTGGGGGGGGAGGGGGGGATCAAATGTGCAACCCTTCAGTGTGCCAGCCAACGCTCTAACCACCGAGAAACACCAGCGAGGGCTCCAAAGCATTCATGGCTACAGTAGTTATTTGTTTAACGGATCTTCCCCACTAGACCGTAATTGCGTGAGTGCAGGGACTGAGTCAGTTTTGTTCACTGCTCTAACTCCAGCACCTAGCCCGGTGCTTGGCACACAGCAGCTCAAAAAGTCTTGTCAAGCCCTACCCGGTTTGGCTCAGTGGATAGAGCATCGGCCTGCAGACTGAAGGGTCCCAAGTTCGATTCTGGTCAAGGGCACATGCCTGGGTTGTGGGCTCAATCCCCAGTGGGGTCGTGCAGGAGGCAGCCAATCAATGACTCTCTCATCATTGATGTTTCTATATCTCTCTCCCTCTTCCTTCCCCTCTGAAATCATTGAAATCATCAAATATATTTAAAATATATTTAAAAAAAATTCTTGTCAAATAAGTAAATAACAAGGCCTGCTCCCAAAAAAATCAGCTTCAGCAACTCTACTTATATGGGGTGGGCAAAAGTAGGTTTATAGTTGTGAGTATGCAAAACACAGAATTTATTCTTGTATTATTATTATTAACTGATTTTTAGACAGAGAGGAAGGGAGAGGGAGACAAAAACATCAATATGAGAGTGAAATATTGATTGCTGCCTCCTGCATGTGCCATACTGGGGATTGAACCCACACCAGGGCACATACCCTGACTGGGAATTAAACAGGCAACCTTTCTGTGCACGGGACAACGCCCAACCAACTGAGCCATACTGGCCAGGGCTATTCTTGTATTGATATTTATTAATTATTGTATTATTTTCCATACAAACAACTGTCAACCTACTTTTACCCACTCCTGTAGCTTACCCTACAGCAGTGGTCGGCAAGCTCATTAGTCAACAGAGTGGCAAATCGCGGCTCGGGAGCCGCAATTTGCCGACCACTGCCCTACATATACAGTCACACATGCAAAAGGCCAAACATATATGATTATTCACTGGAGCACAGTTTGTCATAGCAGATGACTGGAACCATTTAAAATGTATACCAGTGCCAAGGCCCATATAGCTCAGTTGGTTGGAGCATCATCCAGTACAGCAAAGGGTCCTCAGGTCAATTCCCAGTCAGGGCACATACTCAGTTTGTGGGTTCACAGTTAGAGTGATTATTAGGAGAAAAAAGGGCTTATGGAATTCAGCGTTCCTATAAGCATAGATAGTAGGTTGATGAATTTGTACTAAAGACATATTATAAACACTGACTAAAAATAAATTATTTCCACTGAGGGGCCTCAAAATCTAAATGGAGCTTAACTTGAATCCACAAATTCAAAAAACTAAAAATTTTTTTTAAATCAATTATAAGAATGGGGAGGAAAGCTACAAACATTCCTTAAAATACAGATTTGCCTATTTGTGGAATATAATGAACAACATAAACTGATGAACAAAAATAGAACCAGAGACATAGAAGCATCAGATTGTCCAATCTATGAGGGAAGACGAGTGTGTCTGTGGGGAGTGGGGGGTGAGGGGTAGGGGGGGGGAGGGGGGAGAGTAGGGGGGTGAGGGCATGTGCTGGGGCCGGGGAGAGGTCAAGGGGGAAAAAGGAGACTCACGTAATACTTTAAACAATAAAGAAGTTAAATTAAAAAAAAAAAAATACAGATTCGCCAAACTTCAAGATACCCTTCAGGAAAGAAAGATCTGAGATTTGTTTAAACACAACTCTAATAATCACATTTGTTACCACAATCAAAGCCCTGAACCAGAGTTAAAGCCTTTGAATCTGGCCCCAGCTGGGTGGTTCAGTTGGTTAGAGCATCGTCCAGTACACCAAAAAGGTTGCAGGTTCGATTCCCAGTCAGGGCACATACCTAGATTGTGGGTTCAGTCTCTGGTTGGGGGGCATACAGGAGGCAACCAATTGATATTTATCTCTTACATCAATGTTTCTCTCTCCCTTTCTCTCTAAAAATCAATAAACATATCCTCGGATGAGGATTTTTAAAAAACACACACACAAAAATAAAACCTTTGGATCCAAACCTGTTGAGTTTCCCAACCCTGCATATCAGGAACAGAATACACTGGACTAATGATGGCATGAGAAAGCCAAATCCAGGGCCACCAACAAGAGGATTTATCTTGGGGTCTCCAATGTGACAAGAACCACTGTCATATAGTACAAGAAATGATCATAATAATCCATCCTAAGACCTATCAGAAGCACTGTTATCTTCAAAGGGTATTTACTAAGTAGAAAATACTGAAAAGGGCATTTACTAAGTAGATCAAAGTATCTAGTATAGCTATTCTAAATTGTTATAACTTTGCCAAGCCTAAGTGGCAAGTTAGAAGCCGATTCCTGGCTCTATTGGATAACTTATTTGCCCCCACAGGCTCTTTCCACATGTTAAGTCAAAATCTAAGACTGACACAGACATTAGCAAATATAGCACCTCTTTTCCCTACTAGCATTGTTTTTCTCCATAAAGTTCTATGCAGTATTTTACATGCCCTTCTGTAATATACCAAGCAGTGTCTGTGAGGTTAGCCTGTGGCTCCCCAAATTCAAAGGCTTGGGAGGGAGAGTGGAAGAAAAACACGTCAGAAATCTCTTTTTCTCTCTCTTCCTCAATACCTTGGTCTTTTAAAGCTAGACAAAGGCAATGATTCTGCATTTAATCACCAGATGAATAAGAAACAGATTTGAATTTGGGAAAAGCATAAAGGAGTACAAAACATTCAGTGAAGAGTACTGCCTCTACTTCCTTGCAGAGCAGTTCTCAGGATCTGCCCATGAGCCTCATTTTGACATGGAACACTCCATCTCCTCTAATCCGGGGCATATCCCTCAAGAGACAGTCAATTGGAACTCTGCCAACTTCTGCTGGGCGCTGTGTGAGGAACAGTAGCAACAGGAGCCTACTTTGAGAAGGAGATCAACAATCACACTCAAGAAGAAAAGAAGTTATTTGGCAAAGGGAAGCATGTTGCCAAAATGTTAGTCACAGCTTCAAGATGCCGGTTTGTGTTTCTGCAACTATTCTTTGCTTTGACATAATCCATTCTCTGGCCAGGAAACCTGCTCAGCTTCTGTCACCCACCCCATTGGAAGAAATCAAGAATCCTTTCAATTTGGTGGTATCAAACTGTGACACAGACAAGATGTCCACCAAAGACTAAAAAGAGGGGAAAAATATGTAATTTGCCATTTCCACTTAGGACTGGCTCAAGTAGAGCGATGGAAACACAGAACAGGACAGGAAAAAATGGGAAATCATTATGTTAAACAAGCAGGCTATATTAAAAGCATCCTGCCCCAGCCAGTTTGGCTCAGTGGATAGAGCGTTGGCCTGTGGCCTGAGAGTCCCGGGTTCAATTCCAGTCAAGGACACAAGCCCGGGTTGAGGGCTTGATCCCCGGTGGGGGGCATGCCGGAGGCAGGTGGTCAATGATTTTCCCTCATCATTGATGTTTCTAGCTCTCTCTCTCCTTTCCACTCTGAAATTAATAAAAATGTATTTCTCTTAAAAAGCCTTCCCAAAGCTCTGAGCCTCTGTAACTTACTTCAAAACCTTCCTGAAAACAAACCAAAAGACACGCTATAGGTTGAAATGACAGCAAAATAGTAAACAGGTTTTTACTCCCAAATAAGGGTACATACTTCATAGCATGCAGCTCTTCCTGGAGTTATTATGAAGACTGAACAGCCTGAACCAGCAAGCCACAAATTTCAGAATTACTTCAAGAGCAAGAGGAAAAAAGACTCAAGTACACCTGGTGACTAACAAAAAGCTCAAGAGGTCAAGGAAGAACACCTAACAATTTCCTCCTTAATGGGAACAGGATTCTTCTCTTCCCTTGTTAAAAGTAAAATCTGAAAATTCCACTGTTCTCAACACCTTCTCCCTTCCCCGGCATTTCCCCTTTGTGCTGACATGACATAACTAATCAGTATTAACTAAGTAAACACTGATAGCAGGTGTACAGTAGAATTGGAAACTGCCCACCCTTAAGCAAAGCCACGTCAGACCTCAGAAATGCCAAGACTTTTAGGAACACGTTTACACTACACAAGTTCACCTATGGGCAAAGTATTTAGGGTATTATGCCCAAAGGAAAAGCTAAAACAGTCAAGATTTCAGAGGATTAACAATCAAGTTCAATTGCCCAAAAGCATGCTGGTCTCCACCACGTGGCAACAGGGCCAAAGTGAATGGACCAAAACAAAAGGCTCAGCTGTCTAAACTCTTACACTTCAGTGAATTTTCAAAGAGAGCATGAGGAAAATCAGTGTTTGTCAAGAGTAAAGTAATTAAGAAATGGGGGGAAAACTTCTTTTAAAGAGTAAACTATTCTGGGTGGCTAGACTGCATTCTCCCCTATTCTCCACCAACAGACCTCATTCACCCCAACTCTAAATTCCTTACCTCTATCTTGATGGCAGCCAATACAACGTAATACAATAATACGAAATTTATGGCTACTGAAAGTTGAGGATGAGAAAAGTTTTTTAAAAAAGGGGGGGTGCCGAAACCGGTTTGGCTCAGTGGATAGAGCGTCAGCCTTCGGACTGAAAGGTCCCAGGTTCGATTCCGGTCAAGGGCATGTACCTGGGTTGCAGGCACATCCCCAGCAGGAGGCATTTGATCGATGTTTCTCTCTCATCGATGTTTCTAACTATCTCTCTCCCTTCCTCTCTGTAAAAAATCAATAAAATATATTTTAAAATAAAATAAAAAAAGGGGGGGATGAGGGGGACATGTATCACCAACTCTTCACTTCTTTTTCTTTTTTAATTGATTTTTTACAGAGAGGAAGGGAAAGGGATAGAGAGTTAGAAACTTCAACGAGAGAGAAACATCGATCAGCTGCCTCCTGCACACCCCCCACTGGGGATGTGCCCGCAACCAAGGCACATGCCACTGCCCTGAATCGAACCTGGGACCTTTCAGTCTGCAGGCCGACGCTCTATCCACTGAGCCAAACAGGTCAGGGCCAGGGGTCACTTCTTTATAACCACTTAAGGATCCCATTTGGGAGTCCTGACCTGGTAGCTCGGTTGGTTAGAGCATCATACCACGATGCCAAGGTTGGGGGTTCAAGCCCTGGTCAGGGCGACATACAAGAATAGCAACCACTGAAGGCATAAGTAAGTGGAATCGGGGTTTTTCTCTCTCTCCTTGCTCTCTTTCTAAAATCAGTAAGTAAAATTTAAAAAATAAAGGTCTCATTTGGTTAACACAACCTTTTAGGAGCCGTGAGGGACCAAACCTGTATTTCAAAGGTGGGGGCGGGGGGTGGGGGTGATGAGACAGTTTAACAATTTGCCTCAAAGTTACTGAGTAAATCCATAGGTGTGCTTGAACAGTCCTTATTCCCTGCGGTTCTTTTGCGGTTTGAAAAGGAGAAAAGAAAAAATCACCGAAAGCACTCAGTAAGTCATTCAGAAACAGAAACTGTAAGGCAAAAAAAAAAAATAACAGCATGAAAAAGGAGGTGGATCTTGGGAGATTAACAGATTATTCCAATCCCTTTAAAATTACGAATTGCAGTACACACCAGTTCTTCCAGTTTGTCACCCCAGTGTTACCTTTTAAGAATGTTCCTTCCCGATCAGTATAACTCCACGACACACACTGCCCACGTTTAACACTTTAAGCCTCCTACCCTCCCTCACGGCACCCCCACTCCAAGCTGAACGCTCCGCTCCAGGTTGGGGCCAGGTACATCTCAACAGTTCCCATTGCAACCCTGACTCAACTGTGATTCCTACTAAACTCACGCCCTCAGCGTTCCCTCTAGAGTCAACAGTTTCCCGAGTCAACCTCTCAACCATTAGTTTTCACGCAACTCCATCCCAAAATGTCACACTGACCTCCTGACACCCGGAGCATCCTGTTAATGACCGGTTCCCAGCGGGTCTTCCCTCCCCGTCTCCCTAATTTTGCGCACGGTTACGTCGTTCCTCACCCAGAACTGCCGTCTTACTCACCTTACCCAAAACTCAGGATCCCCCCCTTAATTCCCGCCTCTCAATAACCTCCCTCCCCATTTTCACCGTCAGCGTTCGCCCCACACCAATTCCCGACCACTCCCCCCACTAGGATTCCCCACGCCCCCTCTCCTCCAGGTCCTCAGGCCCCGCCCCCAGGCCCCCTCTCTCTCTCGCTCCCCTTCAGGCCCCTCCTCCAAATGCCCCTCTCTCTCTTGAAGCCACGCCCCAACCCCCCCTCCCCCGGCTCTCCCTCCCACTCAGGTCCGCAGGTCATCTCAGCGACAGACCCAGCCTCTCCGGGCCCCTTCCGACCTGGCCACAGCGGCTCCGGGAGCAAATCTTCCGCCGCCTCCTCTCCGACTTGGTCCCGTTCTGCTCGACCCCCGCCCGGCAAGCTCCCTTTCTCGCCGCCGCCGCCCCTTTTGCCAACCCGGAAATAGATCTGCTCCCACTGTCCCCAGCGTCCGCGAACAAAATGGAGGCGGGGGAAAGGGAGCTCGGCTCCGGGGGCGAAGTGACGCTACGCGCGTGCGCCCCCGGAAAGCCCTCCTCCTGCCGGCGCACGTCAAAACGGAAGCGGCCCGGGAGCCGCCATCTTGGGAAGGTCGCAGAATTTCACCTACTACCAAAGAGCAGGGTTTGCAACTTTGGTTTCTATTGTAATCACCTGGGAACACAAATGTATAGTGATGCCGGAGTTGCACTCCTAGAGATGGAGTTAACTGGTCCGGGGGACGCTGTAGGCATCGGGATTTTTTTAAAACTGCGCAGATGATTCTATTATTTCCGAGGTGGATAATCAGTGAGCCAAACAGGGTCTTGAATATACCTCTTTTTCGTCTTTATTCCACTGCGCGCATCCACATCCACACCACATAATGTCCTTCCCTAATGTGGTGGACACGAAGACCCCGCCTCGGTCAACCTTGCAAGGTCCCAGTAGTCAAGCTTCGGTTGTCATAGCAACTGAGAGGCAGGCCCCCTGCTGACATGTCATCATTAACGTCATCTTAGCCACCTGACCCGAACACCCGTGAACACCCGTCTCCTCTTTCCAGGGTCAGAGGTTCCCTGGCTCCAGGGCTGGGGGGTGGTGCTGCAATCTATTCCAGCTGCTTGAGTCAGGGAGAGGAATACTGTGCCCTCCCTGCTGGGGCTGCTAACTCCACCCCAGCCGACAGGATCCCTCCCTAGTCCACCCACTAAAGTACCATTCCACGGGCAGCCCAGCCCATTGCCTCACGCCCTGTATCTTCAAAATGCTCTCCATCATCTTTCCCCTCTGGCCCCCTCCTCTGAATCCGAAGTGAGGAGACAGGAGTAGGATTTAGTTCCCACTATACACTACCTGTGTGCCCTTGGAGCTCAGCTAATATCTATAAAAAGGAGCTAATAGTGCCTGTCTCAACAGTTTCGTAGGCTCCAATCAGGTAATGAATGGGAAAACATGTGATAAACCAGAAGTTGTTATTATTTTTGTTTTCCTCGTGTTCTGTCATTAGTAGTGCTAAGCACCACGCACTAGTCAAGTAAATGTCACAGCATTCATTGAGCACCTGCTGTGGGCTAGGCTCCGGGCGAGGCACCAGGAGATGGCTGCAGCGGTGGCTGAGACAGCGCCTCTGCCTCAGGGAACTCACCGTGGTGGGGCAGATTGGCATGTAAACAGCTAGCTGAAATACAAGTCAGCATGTGATTAGTACTATGGGGACATATGGGCTCTGGGACATGAGGCAAGGGAGTGATTACCTCCTGCTAAAGAATGGAAGATGGTTTCGTAAACAGTTTTAAACTCAGCTTTGAAGGATGAGTCGAATTTTATTATTAATCAGAGAAGGCAAGGATCACATTCCAGACATAGGGATCAGTAGGTACAAAAGGTAAAGATTTTCAGGTATGTAGGCCTGCGTGCCTGAAATCAGGGTGACTGGGCCAGGGAGATGGTGGATCTAAACTCCCAGCTCTTCAGCCTCATTTTTATTCTGTTCTGTCTTTGCTCACTATACACTGTGCTTCCTATTACAACAATGCACCAAGTGGTTTCTCAAGGCACACGTGTGTGTGTGTGTGTGTGTGTGTGTGTGTGTGTGTTGGCTTTACTCTGCCTCATCCTCATTTTTCAGGCCTTAGCTCAAATGCTCCCCCTTCAGAGGGTCTTCCCTACCCACCACAGCTAGTGTAAGCTTCCATTCTCTATATAACATCACTCTATGATAACGGCAGCCACTGGGGTGGAATACAGGGATATCTCACCCAGATTTAGGGAGATATGTGTGGGATTCATAAAGAAAGTAACTTCTAAGTGAGGCCTGATAAGTAGGAATTGGCCGGGGGCAGAGGGGAAGGAAAGCATTTCAAGGCAGAGGAAGAGTATGTGCAAAAGAAGAATCATGGCATATTCTAAAAACAAAGCATTTTGGCCCTGACCAGCATACTCAAGGGTTAGAGTGTTGGCCCACAAGCCAAAGGGTCTTCGGTCCGATTCCCATCAGAGCACATACCTAGGTTGAGGGTCAGATTCCCAGCTGGAGCACATACAGGAGGCAACTGATCAATGTCTCTTTCTCTCATTCTCTCTCTCTCCCTCCTCCCTCTAAAGTCAATAAAAAGAGCCCTAGCTGGTTTGGCTCAGTGGATAGAGCAATGGCCTGCGGATTGAAGGGTCCTGGTTCAATTCTGGTCAAGAGCACATGCCCAGGTTGCAGGCTGAGTCCCCAGTAGGGGGTGTGTAGGAGGCAGCCAATCAATGATTCTCTCTTATCATTCATGTTTCTATTGCTATCTTCCTCACTCTGAATTCAATAAAAATGTAAAAAAATAAAAATAATAAATAATAAAATAAAATCAATAAAAACATATCCTCGAGTGAGGATTAAAACATTTTTTAAAGAAAATAAAATAAAAACAACATTTTGATATGGTTAGAGCTAGAACTATGGGAGAGGCAACAAGTTAGGTCAAAGAAGTAATAACTGTTTCACAGTACTTACCATGTGCTAGGCATTGTCATAACTTCATGTGTCATAACATTTTTTTAAATATATATTTTATTGATTTTTTACAAAGAGGAAAGGAGAGGTATAGAGAGTTAGAAACATCGATGTGAGAGAAACATCAATTCAGCTGCCTCTTGCACACTCCCTACTGGGGATGTGCCCGCAACCAAGGTACATGCCCTTGACTGGAATCGAACCTGGAACCCTTCAGTCCACAGGCCGACGCTCTATCCACTGAGCCAAACCGGTTAGGGCTGTCATAACATTTAATTCGGATCTTGCAGTGGGTTGAATAATGTCCTCCAAAAATTCACATTCATTCAGAATTTAACCTTATTTGGAACTAAGTTCTTTGCCGATGTAATTAGTTCAATTGAGGTCAGATTGAGATTAGGTCACATTAGATTAGGGTGAGCCCTAAATTCACATACAAGAGAGAACACAATGTGAAGATGGAGACAGAGATTGGAGTGCTATGTCTACAAGTCAATAAAATTTACATAACGTGGACTCGTTTTGATCACTTTAAAGTGCGCAATTGAGTGGTTTTTAGTATAGTCACAACATTATGCAACCATTACTACTAATTCTGGGACATTTCCACCACCCCAAAAAGAAACCCTGTACTCATTACCAGTCTCTTCCAATTGTGCCCTCCTCCCATCCCCTAGCAATCACAATCCACTCTCTATCTCTATAGACTTGCCTATTCTGGACATTTCATATAAATGGAATCATACAACGTGTCATCTTTTTTCATCCAGCTTTCACTTAGTATAATGTTTCTAATGTGTATCCATCTTACAGCATGTATTAGTATTGTATTCCTTTTTATGGCCAAATAACATACCACTTTATGGGTATACCACATTTTAGTTTATCGTTAATCAGTTGACACACATTGAGTTGTTCCACTTTCTGGCTATTTTGAATAATGCTACTATGAACATTCTTGCACAGTGAGTTTCTTTTGGAGTGATGAACATATTCAAAAATTGATTGTGGTGATGATAGCAAACTGTGTGAATATACTAAAAGTCATTGACCTGTATACTTTAAACAGGTGAATTACATGGTATGTGAATTGTATCTCAATAAAAACGGTTACTCAAAAATATGCAAAACACTATATAGTTTTGAGATGTATACGTATGTAATAAAAGTTCACAAAAATGCATGGAAATGATACCACAGTCAGGAAAGTGGTTGCCTCTGGGGCGAAACGAAGGAGATGTGATCAAGGACAGGTACCAGGGGCCTCAGCTATAGGGTCATTTTTCATTTCTTAGGTTAAGTGGTGGAGAAACAGGTCTTCATTATGTTAGTCTTAAAACTTTTTGTGTCATCAAAATATTACACAACACATTTAAAAATAATGTTTTTAAAAGAGTGAATGATTGGGATACACAGTATACAGGGTATCCTCCCCAAAATGTACACACACTTTAACAGCCGATAGCTCAATTTTGAAAATGAAATGTACTTTAATAAGCACTGCCTTTATAACTATTAGAAGTGTGTGTATACATTTTTGGGGACGCCCTATATTTTCAAGATGCAAAAATTACCAGATACTAACTGCAAAGAAAAAAAAGTATATTTTTCATCATTCGTGTTTCTATTGTGGAGAGATCTGGTAGTAGCCCCTTAACCAGGACTCAAACTCAGATATCACTAATACAGGCCAACCTCTGGCTCTTAACAGCATCACCTATAAAGTATTCTTCTCTGGAATATTAGTGCTCCAGAAAACCACTAGAACTATGTTGTCCAACTGGGAGCTGCTAGCCACTTGTGGCTATCAATTAAAATGTGACTAGTCCAGCACTGGCTCAGTTGGTTGGCACATCATCCTGATGTGCCAAGGTTTCAGGTTTGATCCCCAGTCAGAGCACACATAGGAGTCAACCAATAAGTACTTAAATGGATGGAGCAACAGATCTCGATCTCTCTCTCTCTTCAGTAAATTTAAAAAATTAAAAAAGGAAGAAAATGAACGATTCTAGATTAAAAGAGAGTAAAATGATATGACAACCAAATGCAATACATGGATTGCATTTGGTTGTCATATTGGAGCAGGAAGGGGTTGTTTTTTTTAACGTTTTTTAAAGCTATTCTTTGAGACGACCTGGGGAAAATAAATATAGACTAGAAATTATATATCATAGAAATATATTGATTTTCTCAAAGTATGACAATGGTGTGGTGGATGTGTAGGGGAATGTCATTCTTAGGAGATTCCTGCTGAGGCAACTTACTTTCAAATAGCTTGGCAAAGGAAAAAGTGTGTGTGTGTGTGTGTAGAAAGAGAGGCACACACAGAGAACAAAAGCAACATGTTAATTATAGAACCTAGAAAGATTTAAGAGTATTCACTGTACTGATCTTTCAACGTTTCTATGTTTGAAATTTTTCATGATGAAAAGTTGGGGAAACGAGACAAAATAAAAAAGGGAATGACTGGGAGATGAGGAAGTGGAGACAATAAGCGGAGTCAAGCCTTCGAAGAAGTTTGGCCATGAACTAAAGTGAGGGGGGGCGGGCAGTGACTAGAGCAGGCATGGCGGGTCAAGGACCATGTTTTTACAAATAGAGACTTGAGAGGGTTTAAATGCTAATGGCAAAGAGCCAGTAGAGACGGAGAGAATAAATGATACAAGTTATTCTGGTCAAATTTATTTCTCATCTTTGGGGATAGACTCTTTCAGGCAGATTCAAGAGATCCCCAAGAAATGCTCCCATTCTCCCTGTCCCACTCCTCCTCCCCGTTCCCAAGCCTGGTGAAAAAGTAGTCTTGGTGGCGACACCTAATGGATTCAAAGGGTATTACTTAAATTCTTCACTCTTCTTTACCTTAACACCTGATCAGGAGGGTAGGCATCTTATTACACTGGTCTTCTGACGGCTCCAAATTATTGTCACCATTGCTAGACCAGCCTAGAAGGTGCAATGCTACTTAATAAGCTCATTCTCTCCCCCGCCCCGCCCACAGAACCCTTGGACCACCTATTGAGTCTCTCGGCCACTCTCCCCACAAGGAAGCACAACACAGGTAGGAAAGAGACCAGAAAGGATAGTCCCCTCAGCTATAGTCAGGTGGCCACTGCAGCCCGGTGAGCACAGGGTGGGCGATTCTCAGCTATTCAAGATCCCAGGATTGTGCGGAGCTTAAACTGGGCCTCTGGAGTCAGAATAACTAGGTTCAAATCCCTACTAGCGGTGAAACTCAGGGCTAAGGACTTAGCCTCTCTGTGCCTCTGATGAGAAACCTCTCCAGACCTTACTTCTCATCTGGAAAATAGAGCCGATAGAGCCAACCTCCAGAGTTTGTTGAGAAGATTAAATGAGAGAATGCACATAATGCCCAGCATAGTGAGTGGCCAAGGACTTTCCTCCAAATGTCAACTTTTATCATCACCCCTGCAAGGTGTTCGGTCTGATGATCGCTGAGATGGGACGAGAGGAATAACCCACACCACTCCTTCTGCCCTCCTGATCCCAACTTCCACACTTTGGCCATCAAATCCTCTGCTGCTTCAAGACCCGGGTCATCTCTTGCAAAATTTTTTCTCTAATTGCGCCCCACCACCATCCTCGGACCAGTAGTGAATCTCCTTGGCTTAATCCCCAGAGCACCTATCATCTTGTGTTTGATGGCTCCTCTTTCAACCAACCTAATTTATTCATTCAGCAAATATGTATTGAGTGTCTCCTCTGGGCCAGGTACTGTTCTCGGCACTGAATAGGGACTGAATGTCACACTCATGGAGCTGACATTCTGGTGGAGGAGTGACCACGAAGCAAATACACAAAGAAGTATGTGTGATGTCAGGAAGCGATAAAATGCAGGAGGCTCAGGGGACAGAGAGTAAGGGCTGAGAGGGGGTGGGATCAGAGTGGTCAGGAAAGGCTCAGGGAAGGGCAAAGGTAAAATCCCTGAGACGAGAATGACCGTCATGTGTCTTAGGAACAGTAAGGTGGTCGGTGTGGCTGGGGTGGAGTGAGTGAGGGGACAGGGGGTAGGAGATGGGCAGGAGATTTTGATTTTTAATCCGAGGATTATCGGAAATGGGTGTTATGATCCGAATTGTTTCAGTTGAGGTATGAAATAACTAGAGTGAAATGTATAAATCTCACACGAACAACTCAATGAACACACACACACACACACACACACACACACACACACACACACACATACACGTGCACACACGCGCGTACCACCCCCAGGTCAAAATACAGAACATTTCTATCACCACAGAGGGCTTCTCCATGCCCTTCCCAGCCAATGCTCTCTTCCACCCCATCGAATAACCGTTCTTTTTACTTCTATCTGCATAGGTTAATTTTGCCCAATCTTGAACTTTTTTTGTGTGTGCCAATATATAATCTTTATTTTTTAATGTGCCTCAGACATGAAACAGCTCTGGCCACCAAGACAGGCATCAAGCTAGGATGAACTAAGGACTGTATGTCTGCTTTGCCCCTGATTGATATAAGAGCAACACCACCAATCAGGTGTCTCCTTGCCCATTGCTAGGGGGTGAATTTCTCTTAAATGGACTAACACAGCATGTAGTCTTATGTGTCTGGCTCCTTTCACTCAATATTATGTCCATGAGATTCATTCGTGCAGATAGTAGTAATTTGTTCCTTTTTATTGCTATGTAGTATTCCATTGTAAGAATATACCGTGAACTAGCTCATTGGCTTAAAGGATAGAGCGTCAGCCCTCAGACTGAAGGGTCTCAGGTTCAATTCTGGTCAAGGGCACGTACCTCGGTTGCAGGCTGGATTCCCAGCCCCAGTCGATTCCCAGCCCTGGTCAGACCCATGTGGGAGGCAACCAATCAATGTGTCTCTCTCACATCAATGCTTCTCTCTCTCTGTCTCTCCCCTTCCTTCCCCTCCCCCCTCTCTCTCTATATATATATCACAGCTGGCTTGTCCATTCAACCATTCACCTGTTGAAGGACACTTTCCCCCCCCAATTTCTTTATCATGAATAAAACCACTCTGATCATTGGTGGACATGTCTTTTGGTGGACAGAAGCACTAATTCCTCTTGGATACACACTAGGTCAGTGTTGAGATGCATTTAGTTTTAGCAGATACTGAGAGTCAATTTTCTAAAGTGGTTGGGCCACTTTGAATCCCACCAGCAGTGTCTAAAAGTCCCAGCTGCTCCACATCTTCCTTGACACTTGGCAGGCTTCTCTTTTTCATTTTAGCCATAATGATCTGATTTAGGCTTCTAAAAGAGCACCCTGGCTGCAGCGTGGAGAACTAGCTGGTGGGGTTAGGGGAGCAGTGCAGAGAGAACGCTGAGAGTGCAGTAAGAGGCCAGTGTAGTCGTCCTGGGAAGCCATGAACATGGTTTGGACTAGGTGGTAATAGAGAAGTCATCGTCATGGTAATAGAGGACCAATCTGGGATATACTGGTGTTCTGGGACTGGTCGATGAGGTGAACAAGGTATGAGAGAAAGAGCCATTCAGGGTGAGTCCTATATTCTTTCTTGCCTGGAGAATCTGGGTGGATGAGAGGAGCATTTTCTGACATCCAGAAGACCAAGAAAATAAGATGTAGGATGAGGGAAGGTCAAGGGCTCCAGCGCAGCTGTTTGCATATCCATATCTCCTGGACTGTAGGTTCTAGCTGCTTGTACCTTAACATAACTGGTAAATACTGGTTGTGTGAATGGTGCATGCTGTCTGCAGGGGGCTGGTCTGGGTTAGAGGCCCAGGTCTGCCCTCTCGTTCGCCCTGTAACATGGACCTCAGGTTAGGACTGTCCAGCCTCCACCTTCCTCCTTACAGTGTTAGAATTCAACAGGAGCAGGTATCTATGGCGCCTGGAACATGGAAGAACTAAAACCTTCACTCTTCCAAGCGCCGGGCACAATGTGACACGTCTTAGGGGTCTGGCACCGTTTCCTCTCATCCACATTTTCATTAATCCTCACTGAGGATATTTTCCCATTGGTTTTTAGAGAGAGTGGGAGGGAAGGGGGAGAGACAGAGAGAGGAACATTGATGTGAGAGAGACACATTGATCGGTTGCCTCCTGCACCTGCCCGGACCAGGGCTGGGGCTCGAACCCGCAACCAAGGTACGTGCCCTTGATTGGAACTGAACCCAGGACCTGTTAGTCCATGGGCCAAAGCTCTAACCACTGAGCCAAAACGGCTAGGGCTCTCATCCACATTTTCAAAGTCATTCCAGAACCTTCTCGCTGCGGGGGCCCAGCACACTGAGAGGCGGTCCCCTCTCGCCTCCCTTGGCCTCAAAGAAACAGAATGGAGAACAGCAGGAGGGTTGATTCATAAGACTTTATCAGCTTATTTCCCACCCAGCAGTTTCCGCAATGCCAACTGAGCCTGTACAGCACACACGGTTCACTCTGTTAAAGCTGTGGGCAGGGGGAGAGGTCTGGAGGCCCCGGGGAAGCAGCAGGGCAGGCGTCAAGGCTAGGGGAGGGCAGCAGCCAAGACTGGCCCAGTGGGCCCAGTGGTGGAGGAGGGTGTGGGAGCTGGAGTGAGAAGGCTGCTGGGAGGGGTGGGGAGGAAGGGTGGCTATGGGAAGAAGAGGGTGCATCAGCAGCTGCAGGGAGGAGGCAGGGAGCAGGAGGAGGACCTTGGTCACTGTCTTTAAGGGACGGAGGGGGTGAGACACAGGGGCTGCATCAGCGGCGGTGGGGGCGGGAATCCGTAGACATTTTTTGCCGCAGGAACGAGACAGGCCACTGTATAAAAGGGACTGTACAACATAACCTATGATACACTGTTTACATATAATACAAGGCTCTTTCCCTCGTTTGAGTTTTAAAAAATAAAATTACAATTCCAGAGCTTTGGGTAAAAAATATATACATCCTCAGAGCAGGAACAGCAGCTGCGTTTGCTGCTGCTGCTGCTGCTGCTGCCTCTTCAGAAGGGAAAGACGTGGTGCCAGAAAGGAGGGTGAGGCTGCGCCTGGAAACCTCACCCAGTAGCTGCCAGGAGCCCCTGCACACTTCAGCCTGGGAGGCCCGTGATGGGAGAGGGAGGGGAGACAGAGGCAATAAAGGCATCGCTAGAGTCCAGTCTGCCTTTACAGTCTCTGCCATTCCCTCCCCCCACTTTGGGGGTCTGCCTGCCCCCAGGGACAGGGATCCACCCCACCCCAGCTTGAGGGAGAGGATCAAGAGGGAGTCAAGACAGGGAAAAGGACAGATCATGTTCTTCGTGTCAGACACAGAGCCAGAAGGGGGATGACGACTCCCTCCTTAGCAGTGGGATACCCCAGACGCAGGAGTGTGGGCAGCAGGTACCCGTAACTGCTGATATCACCTCACCACGTCCCACTGGAACAGAGAAGGCGGGTCCTATAGGCAGCTTAGGCCTGTGTTTCCCTGAGCATCTTTTATCCTCTCAGGGGACCCCACCCAGGGACCTTCAGGAGGCCTGCCTGGGGGGTTCCCCAGGGCTGGTGGGTAACCCCTCCCACCTGCCGCTGCTCCCTGTCCTCACCAGCAGCTTTGCCCACAAGCCTGGGGGTGCAGGGCAGCAGGAGTAACTGAGCAGGGAGTGTGGGCGTGGGGAAAGCACCCACAATGCACTGACCCAGGGGCAGAGTAGACAAGGGTAGCACCAAACAGAAGGACCTCCCCCCCCCCAGCACACACAACACCCTGCCTCAATGACCAGGTGCCCTTCTGCTCCTTGAAGGGGGGCACATGTACACACACGCCCACACACACACAGACACGAGGGCAATATAATATTCAGAGGGGTGCAGCCAGGGGTCCCAGCCCTGACCAGGGAGAACCGGAACAGGGGGTGGAGAGGAAGGCTGCCAGGCTTCCCCCAATGGAGGACCAGAGGGTGGGCCACTTTCCTTCCTGCTTGGGAAGAGGAGGTGGGAAACTCTCCTCGGGAATAGACCTCGATGGGAGGGGGCAGAGGAGAGAGCTCTGTGCCCCTTTTCCCTGGGAGGGCAGGGACCAGCAGAGTGTGGTTTGGGCTTGAAGGAGCAAGGGGGAGAGGACTTCAGCAGGATCAACAGGCTTAGGAGTCCCGGAGGAAGTCCATCCGACTCTTCCCCCGTGGGCGTGGGGCAGGAAGTTGCTCCAGGGGAAAGATGTCGGAGGTGGGTTGGGACATGGTGCAAAGTGCTTGAGCGTCAGGTGCCCGAGGACCCTGCGGGGCTGACGACAACGTCTGTTCTCACTGACTGTTCGCCTCCAGCTTGTAGGAAAGCTCGAACAGGAGGTTCTGGTTGTCGATGACCTGAAACTGGCGCACGTAGGCCTTGGTCTGCAGGTGATGGGGGGATGCCTCCATATCCAGGCCTGAGTAAGGAGAGAGCTCATTAGGCTACCAGACTCTCTTCTTCCTACACACACACACACACACTGGCCAGAGGACAAGGGTGCAGGCTGGGATGGGTGTTGACCAGGAGGGCCTCTGGGGAGGCCAAGGAGAGCATGGAGAACTGACGAATTTAAGGAAATAAACATTTCTCCCCAGAACCCGTCCGCTCAGTAAAAACTCTCCCTGTAACGCTCACAGAACCCTGGGTACTCACAAAGGGGCCGGCTCCGGTATTTGCGGACTGTCCTCACTTTTTCAGCCACTGAATGCTGGGGGATGACAAGGAATGAGCCCTGAGGACGCCACAGAAAGATGTCCCCCCGCTTAACGCTCCCCTTCCTCTGATCTCCAATTCTGTTGGTTTTGCTCCCTCCAGTCCCCAATTCTGGAGCGTGTCGAAGCCCCAAAGAAGTAGGTGTCACAGGGGGCCGGAGGAGGGGGAGGTAGAGCTGCCCCTCCTTCTGAGCTGCCTGTCAGCTTTGCCACCCCACCCGTGGGCGGGTTGCCACAGCGATGCCACCAGGAAGACAGTCGGGAGTCTGTCAGGCAAGCTGGGCACCATGGAGAAAGGCTGCTGTGTTTAGGGGGGTGCCAGGAGAGGGGGAGGGACTGGGGTTAGCAGTGCCACCTACCAGTTTCTCGATATTCACCAAACCATCCACCAGGGTCTTACTGCCCTCATGCAGGAAAGTCAGGTCTAGGGGATGGAGAGAGAAACAAGTGAGTAAGAGGAGGTTCAAAGGGTCCTTCCCCTTCCCTGGAATCCACTCAGTCCTGGGGGGCTCCTCTCCTCTGGGCACTCAGCTGGAAGGGCGTTGAGAGGCAGAACTGGGGCGTGGAGCATGTGGACAGAGGAGCATAATTGGGGAACAACTTTCACCTTTGAGGATCAGAGGCACAAAAGGAATCACAGGAGGCTTCATCTTGGAGATCACGTCTCGGTAGCTTTTGTGGTTCCTGCAGGGGTCCTGGCATGGCGCAGAAGAGGGATAAAGGGACAGATAGGCCCAGGGTATCCCAAAGACATCCCCCGTTTCCTCCCTCACCCCCCTGCCCTAGCAGATAGGGGTGTGAAGGGGGGGTGTCACTAGGGGGTGCTGGGGAAGGTCTCCAATCAGATAGGGGTTGTGCTAGGGAAGTCTTTTCCGGGGGAAATAGGGGAGCAATCCTCCAGCATGGTGGGAAGAGAAGGGGGATCCTAGGCACTAAAAACCTTGAAAGGGAAGCTTGAGGAAGAAGGCTTATGGGAACAGAGAGTCTCTGGGGTACAAGTCCAAGGGCAGATAAAAGAGCCAAATCCCACTCACTGTCAGGTTCTCAAATTTGCGGAACAAGTTCTTGAATTTCCCTGGCAGCTTCTGCAGAGATTTGAAGGAAGAAGGAGCGTCAGAGTGGAGCTCCTTGAGTTTCATGGGAGCTTCTGACATCCCCAGGCGTTAGAGGGGAAAGGGCCTGCGTGTCTTGCCGGGGCTGGGAAGCCGGTTGGTGGGGAAGTGGAGTCCCCCTTGGCTGGAAGCAGCCCAGAGAAATGAATTATTCTGGGGAAACTGAGGTCTCTGCCATGCCCCAGGGAACCTCACTGAGACTGGCTGCAATCGGACAGCCACGTGTGCCACCTGGCCTGGGCTGCCTGCCCTCCCACTCAGGCGGGCCTCTGTTACTCATCTGCACAAGGACAGGGTCCATTAGCCAGAGCCGTGCACCCTAGGCTTGTGTGGGCGCCTCCTTCCAATGGAGGTGAGCCCAGGATGTCAAGACAGGCTGGCGGCCAAGATGCCCAGGTGGGCCAATGCAGGTGGGAGGGGAGGAGAGGGAAGAGGTCGCATTACCTCCCAGGTGAGCCGCAGGCGGCTGACCGCGGCGTTGTCCAGCCCCATGACCACGGCGTAGAAGGACAGCAGGTCCTGGTTCTGCTTGCAGCTGCGGGGTTGGGAGGCGGGGTCAGCAGGGCCTGGCACGGCCCCCCCCCCTGGCCTCCCCGCGCTGGCTGCACTCACATGGCCGCGATCTTGATGAACTTCTTGAGCAGCTGCACGCGCTTGCCCTGGGCCTCGCAGAGCAGCACCTCCGTGGCCACCCAGTGGGTGACCTCGCTGCAGCGCTGCAGGAGCAGCTCCAGGTTGGCCGTCTCCCGCCGGCCGCGCTCCCCGTGGAACACGTAGTCCACGAACTCCAGCTGCACCCACGGTGGCGGCGGCAGAGGGGCGGCCGGGGCGCGGGGCGAGTGGGTGGGAAGATGGCAGGAAGGAAAAGGCAGGAGGGTTGGGGCGGGAGGGGTAAAAAATAGAAAAGACAGGACAGGACAGGATGCAACAGAGATGGGGGGGGAGGGGAACAGCCAACATGAATAATACTCTACCATCTATTGAGCACTTGCTAGGTGCCAGGCACTTGACCCAAGTAACAGCCATTATTATCGCTGCCTTATTTTATTTCTTTATGAGTAAATACTCAAAAAAAAAAAATACTGATAAACCACCGTTCAGGTTCTGAGTAAGCAGCGCTTGGGCCCTGAGCCACCCTGCTAGGGGGTCTCTCTCTTTGCTGTTTCCTCAGATGAGGGGGACAAAGGCCTAGAGAGGTTCTGGTGGTGCACTGCCCCAAGGACACGCTGCAAGTCGGTGTCTAGCCAGGGTTTTTGGCGCAGAACCGGTCTCACTTCAGGTCCCCACACTTGGCACATTCCTCCCTCCTGGCCCCTCGCCCAGCACCTGCCTCAGCCCCACCTCGTGCACACAGCGGAACAGCTCCCAGTGGAAGGCCGTCAGGTGGTTGGCAACATCCTCAGGCTCCACTCGGTGGATCTCGGTGTCTCCAGGGGAGACCTGGATTTCCTCGGGGAGGGGCACCTGGTGGCCGGCAGGGGGACAGGGCTGGGCTCCCCTCTGGGCATGGGAGGTTCTGCTCCCAGCCCCCGCCCAGCCATCGCTGGCAGCCAAGGCCTTGTGAAGGCGTTCTTACCAGCGCCTCGTAGCTGTCCCGGGTGCAGGCAAACAGGTGGCTGTTGATGCCCAGCGTGGTGAAGACGCAGTCTTCCGTCGGCTGCAGAAGGACCTTTTCTGCAGAAACACGAGCTGCTCTGCCTCAGGCCCGGCCCCCTGCACCCTCACACATCCCAGCCACTGTCGCCCTCCCACCCAGGAACTCCTCGCCCTGCACAGACACATTCTAGACCAGTGGTCTGCAAACTGCGGCTCCCGAGCTGCGGTTTGCCGCTCTGTTGACTAATGAGTTTGCCGACCACTGGGATAGGGGCTTAATCACAAAGGAATGACAACAGCCTGTAATTATTGGAATCGAGAGTCTAGGTCAGCGGTCAGCAAACGCATTAGTCAACAGAGCGGCTAGCTGCAGTTTGCCGACCACTGTAATCTAGACCAGTGGTCGGCAAACTGCGGCTCACGAGCCACATGCGGCTCTTTGGCCCCTTGAGTGTGGCTCTTCCACAAAATACCACGGCCTGGGCGAGTCTATTTTGAAGAAGTGGCGTTAGAAGAAGGTTAAGTTTAAAAAATTTGGCTCTCAAAAGAAATTTCAATCGTTGTCCTGTTGATATTTGGCTCTGTTGGCTAATGAGTTTGCCGACCACTGGTCTAGACCAATGGGACTTGTATTATCACCAGTTGGTGCTATATTTTTCTGACGTTTTCCCAAGAATGACTTCTTTTGCACTGATAACCTCTTTTTTGCTCCCAGTGTTCTATCACGGCTCCTCTCTCATCCTTTCGTCCCTGTGACACTGGGAAAGCCGGCATTTTTTCCTGTCTCAGAGGGAAACACATTGACTACATTGCAGGCGTTTTGTACGCCCACAAGGCTTGCAGGCGCCCCCTGCATCTTTAGCCTCAAAAACAAAGCATCCTTAGGTACTCAAGAGATTAAAGGATGAGATCCCAAGACGAGTTAAGGCAGGTACCCAGATCAGCATCCAAGTGTCCTGGACCAGCGCTCCCCAAATTTAAAGGTGCCTGGAATAATAGCCTGGGGATCTCGTTAACATGCACATCCTGACTCAGCAGGTCTGGAACTGGGGTCTGAATTATTGCATTTTTAATAGGCTCCCAGGAGATGCTCACGCGGCTGGTCCCAGCACCACAGTTTGAGCAGCTAGGACCTAGAAGTCAGTTTTTACCCGCCCCAGGCAAGGGGCTTGGGAGTGTCTCCTCTCCTGAGGTCCCAGCGGAGTTCTTCCTGACCCTCACCTCCTGAAGAGGCCACAGCGACCAGGATGAGGGACTCCTCACGCCCCGCGGGCTCCTCCGAGTACTGCAGTTTCTCCGTCACAGAGCCCAGAATGTCCTGCACAGACGCGGAGAGGCGGCTGCGTATGGTCACGTAAGAGTGGTCAGGCATGTAGACGCGGCAGAAGACTGGGCAGAGACAGGAAGGTGGCTCTCATCAGAGGGCAGAATGGCAGCACTGGCATTTGTACCCTCCAGGACACCAGTGTTCCCCACCCCATCTCACTCCTTACCCTAAATTGGTTGGCCTCTGAAAAAGCTGTAAAAGGGACAGGTTCTACTACACAGGGAGACTCCATGGAGGGTGACCAAGACCCAAGACCCATTGGGCCCCCTCAGCCACTCAGGAAGCCCTGCCCCTCCTAATGCCCACACTCACTCTCATCAGAGCCCCGGAAGGCCACTCGGGTCTGCAGACAGGAGTCTATCCGACGGAAGTGGCGGAAGAGTGGCTTCACCTGCTTGTTGGGCGGCTGGCTCTCCTCTGGGATCCTGGCATGGACACAGCTGGGCATCAGGAAGCCCTGCCAGGCATATGGAGCACCAGGCAGGCAACATCAAACAGGGATATCAGAACTGGGTCAAGGATGCACTGGCATCCGGCTCAGAGAGTAGTAGAGGGTGTCAGAAGTGAGGACAATGGCTTTGACTGGTTTGGCTCAGTGGATAGAGCGTCGGCCTGCAGACTGAAAGGTCCCGGGTTCGATTCCAGTCAAGGGCATGTACCTGGGTTGCGGGCACATCCCCAGTAGGAGGTGTGCAGGAGGCAGCTGATTGATATTTCTCTCCCATCGATGTTTCTAACTCTCTATCCCTCTCCCTTCCTCTCTGTAAAAAGTCAATAAAATATATTTAAGAAAAAAAAAAGAAGTGAGGACAATGGCCAGCAGGGGACAACTGTCCAAGTGACCCAAATCAAATGCCACTCTTCCATGAATTCTTGTCTGATCCACCCCACCCACCAGGAAAGGTCATTTTTTTAATGCCTTTTTTTTTTTTTTTTTGCTATAGGACAATGGGCTAACATTTGTTTATGTTTGCATCTTATCTCTTCTACAAGATTGAGAGCTTTTGAGAGCTGGGATTCATTCTTACTGGTTTTGTTTTCCATCGTCCAGGCCTAGAACATTGCTTTGGCACATGGTAGGTGTAGGTAACCAGCTGTTTGCTGAATTTTGCCAACAAGAACTTCACACTCTGGGGGGGAAACAAATGTGCATACAGCTACTTCTAACACAAAGGCAGGTGCTAGGTGACATAACAAATATGCACGGAGACTTACGTTGGTATAAGGGAGGGAGAAAGCTATTCCTAAAAGGGAAGGTCTGGGGAACTTTCACTGAGAAGATGGCATTTGACCTGGCCCTTGAAGAACAGGAAGAGAAGGGGGTGGGAGGAGGTCCTTCTGGAATAGACCATCTAAATGACAGCAGGGAGATCAACCGAAGGACTTACATGCATGCATATAAGAATAACCAACGGATGCAGAACATTGGGGGGTGAGGGCATGTATGGGAGTGGGGTGGGGGGGGCAATGGTAAGATATGTACACATATAATACCTTTAAAAAATGGAAAAAAATATATAGGATGTCTTCTGAAAAATAAATACACACTGTAACAGCTGATCGGTCTATTTTGAAAATGTAATGTATTTTAATAAACACTGCCTTTATAATTAAAAAATAAAAATAAATGACAGCAGGAAGTTGGGGAAGCACAAAAGTTTAGGGGGATGGGATGGATAGGGAGTGTGGTGGGCATCGGGCTATGTAGGAGTTGAGATGAGAAGGATTAGCAGGAGACAGAAAGGGAAGGGTGTTGAATTCTGTGCTAGGATATTGCAGCTTTTCTTGTCTTATAGGCAATGGAGAGGCATGATGTTTTTGGAAGGGGAACATGATGTCAAGTTGGAAAGATCTCTCTCTCTGGTGTCACGATAAGAAGTGAGAGACAGACACAAGACCATAAGCTGAAGCCCGGCCGGCATTAGCTCAGTAGTTGAGCGTCCACCTATGAACTGGGAGGTCACGGTTTGATTCCTGGTCAGGGCACATGCCCAGGTTGCAGGCTCAATCCTCATGGTGGAGCATGCAGGAGGCAGCCAATCAATGATTCTCTATCATCAATGATGTTTTTATCTTTCTGTCCCTCTCCCTTAAGCTCTGAAATCAATAAAAATATTTTTTAAGAAATAGACCATAAACTGAAGCCCTGGATTGGAGGCTGTGGCAATGATCCAGGTGAGAGCTCATGAGGCCTAAATAAGGATTGTGGTGGTGGGGATCAAAGGGAGAGAAACGGAAAGGGCCGAAGGTATGGATGGATAGATGGACAGACGGATGGGTGGATGGAAGGATGGATGGATGCACTGGTGTCCTAAAGCCAGTTCACGTTGCCTCGTGAAAGCAGATTGCTAAATTTTGCCCACTGGTTTTAAAATAAAGCTATTTTTACAAAGTATGTGAACCCTGGCCGGGTAGCTCAGTTGGTTAGAGCACTGTCCCAATACGCCAAGGTTGCAGGTTTGATCCCCAGTCAAGGCACATATAAGAAGCAACAAATGAATGCATAAATAAGTGGAACAACAAATCGATGTTTCTCTTTTAAAAAAAAGAATTTTTAAATTACAGTGTGTGTGTGTTTCTAATCCTACAACCAAATTATTACCAAAAAAAGTAGTCTCCTAATTGTTTTACTACGTTTCACTATTATCTACGCTCTTCCGGTTATTTACATCGGTGGTATTTGTATGGTGAGCATACTATACAATGGCCTCTACATCTCTTCCCAGCTTCACAGTCAGTGATGTCATGTTGGTAGCTTGAATGATGAGAGAATTTATACTACGAAAATCAGCAAAAGCTACAAAATGAGGATGGGTCCCCCCACTCCCATCCCCAAGGTAATGGTTGTTAAATATTCACTGGTGTGCCATTGGAATGGGGGCGGGGGAGGGGAATATTACTGGAGCCCTGCTGAGTGTGATTCAGTTGGTTGGAGTGTCATCCCATATACCGAAAGGTTGCAGGTTCGATTCCCAGTCAGGGCACATATCCAGGTTTCGGGTTCCATGCCCGGTCAGGGTGCACTCAGGAGGCAATCAATGGATGTTTCTCTCTCACATGGCTGTTTCATGTGTGTGCGTCTCTCCCTCCCTCCCTCCCTGCTTCTCCCTTCCTCTCTCTGTGAAATCAGTAAGAACATACCCTCGGGTGAGAGGAAAACAGTGACTGCAGACGGTCTTTGTGCTACTCTCTAGTGAGAGAACGGGACTGAAATAAGACCATATTGGAGCCAGAAGGCCAGAGGCGGCCCCTCCCCTGTAAGAGAGGAACATGGGGATTTCTCTCCTGTCCCCTTCCCCAACCCATTCCCCTCACTTTAGCTCCGCTGTTTCCACAAGCTGGTGCAGCCTCAGTGTGTCCTCTCGGAGGTCCTGGTAAAGGGACTCATCCTTCATAATCAGCAGGTACAGATCCTGGGGAGAGGAGAGAAGTGAGGGCGTCACGCGCTGTAAGGTCTCCAGGCCTTCGAGCACAGGAGAACCGTAGAAGCGAAGGCGCCCTGGCATCTTTTCCTTCCAGTACCCAGCTTGACGAGTATGGCTCCTTCAAAGGGGCTCCCTTCCAGAGCTAATTGCCTGCTCACCCGCCTTTTCTTCCCAGGCCCACCTTGATGATGCGGCCGGCCCCCTCTTCCTCCTGCAGCAGCCCCTGGTAGGTGTCCAAGAAATGAAGGAGCATGGCTAGACAGGCCTGCTTCTGGCCCAGTCCCTCGGGGCCCTCCCTGCCTCCTGCCAAAACAAAGCTGACCCCTACGTTAAGGAAAAACCCCGAGCAGGCGGACCTGAGGAAAGTGTGGGAAGGGAGTTGGGAGGCTAAACCACCCCAAATATTCTCTCGGTTTGGGGCCAGGGAGAAAGGCGATCCAGGGGCCCCTGGAACCAAGACTCCCTCACGCCCCAGCCCAGAGTAGATAGCAATGGCACCTACGGCCACACCCAGCTCCCATCTCTGAATTTCACTTGAGGATACCCTGTCTGGACCAACTCAACCTCCACCGGCCCATGCCCGGAGCTCACAGCAGGCTCATAAAGGTCATGGTGCTCACCACAAACCTGACCACACCTGTAAGTAAGGCCTGGGGTTTCTAAGACAGCCTGTGATAGTCTACTCAGCAGCCTGACATTTGCAATTAGGTCCTAAAATAACTCAGCGAGAAGCCCTATGCTTCCATGAGACCCTATGAAGAGCCCAGCCAGTGGCTCGTCTCTAGTAGACCCTACAGAAGCACAACCATGACTGATGTTTACATCGGACCCTGTAATAACTCACTGGGCAACCAGATGTTTAGAGCAACAATTCAGCGAGGAGAGAGGCACTCTTAATAGAATAATAACACCTTACATTTGTACAGGGCTCTGCAATCTCCAAAGCACTCCCACATCTGTGGTCAGATCTATCCCCACAGCAGCCCGGTGGGTAGGCAGAGCAGATGCCATTTCCCCCATTTTATAGAAGAGGAAACTGAGGCCCTGGGAGCTTCGGTGATCTGCTCAAGGTCACACAGCTGGTGGATAGGAAAACGAGGGCTGAAACCCAAGTGTGTTTTGTAAGGGAGAGCCTAGGAACTGACATCACAAATGGGCTGGTGGGAGTGGCTCCCTCCTGGTCTTCCCTTTTGCAAGCTCCACAAAAGGATATTACTGGTGTAGCTCCTGCAGAAATTTCTCCGTGGGGAGGAAGAGAGAATGGGTGAGGACGATGTCATCCAGCAGGATATCTGTAGAGATCAATCGGCACCACTGATGTCAGAAGGGCACTTCCAGGATCCAACCCGGCACTCCCCACCCCCACTCTCTTGCCTCCAAGGGCGACTTCTCCTTAGCCAGACTGGAGCCCCAGCCACCTGCCCCATCATGCTCTACACACACACACACACACACACACACACACACACACACACACGTGTGTGTGTGAAGGTTCTGGGCAGCCGCTGCAGGGGTGGGGTTGGCAGCTGCTAAGGCAGCTGGAGGGAAGGAGGGGGCACCCTTTGATGGCCACGCCTACTTCTCCTCAGTGTGTATGGGAAGCTGGTCAGATAATACACCAAGCTTGAGATCAGCCCCCTGAAAAGAGTTCTTTAGACAGAGACAACGTCCGAACACAGAGGTCAGGGTCAGCAGGGTGTGTGTTTGTGTGTGTCTCTCCTCTCCTCCCCGCTCCCTACCTAACAGCTTTGCGTTCCAACTAGGCAGGTGAGAACCAGCTCGATTAAAAGGGAGAAGGAGCAACTGCTATTTCTTTGATCCTAAGGCCTTTACAGAGAAAAACCCTGTGTCCTCCAGATGCTCCGAGATCACTGGGTTAATGATGGAAGGGGTGGAGGGGAGTGGCTCCTCCCAACACTTCTTTCCCCTCCACACCCCCATCTGGGCCTGGCTCAGCCAGTCAGCCAGGTACAAGGTCGCCCTGACTTGCATCCAGCCCTGGGGTGGGGCAGGGCAGCCTGGCACACACAAACAGGCTGGGCGCAGGGAGGGAGCCAGGTGTCCTTACCCGGACAGGTTAGGGCCAGGTCCCCAGGTACTGCCTCAAGACAAAACCGAGGCTTCTGTGAGCCCTTGGCTCACCACCCTTAGCCTCCAATTCTAGCCAGGAAGGTGGAGGAGGGGTACCAACCCCAGATTCTCTACTTCGACTCTCTCACTTCACAAATGAGAAGAACCTGAGGCCCAGGGCGGGGAGGGACTTGCCTGGAGCTGGGCTAAGAACCCACACTCCTGAATCTTTGATCTTTTCTCAATATGCCCGAGGCAGACTGTCTGGATAGAGCCAGTGGTCAAATGGGGCTGCTTAGACTTTTGAGAGACTGGCTAGTTTGGGGTACTGTCTGTAACTCCTCTCCTCCCACACACCCTGGGAGGGAACCAAAGTAGTGTAAGCACATGGGGTGTATGGGAGAAGATCAGAGTGGCAGGTTAAACTGATTCTCATTCATTCTGGGACTCGTTTGGGGTTGTTTCCCAAACCAGTTACTCTGGGAATGGAGCCTGCCAGGCCAGATAATACAGGTGACAGTCAATTCAGGAGTCCTTCTCCAGGAAAGACTGGGCAGAGTCTGTGGCACCCAGGCACCAGACAAACAGTTTCTCCCTTGACCTCTCTGCCCAGCTACCCTGCCATGTTCTTCAAGAGAGTTAATAGCTCCCCCAACTCCGATGTCCAGCTCCAGGGATGAGGGACTAGGGCTAGAGATGCCTAGCGTCCTTCCTGTACTCTTTATCCCACTGGTAAACGGAATCAGAGCAAAGGAAGAAGAGCACAGGGCAGAATGGGGGAGATGCTGCTGTGGGGGCTACAGTTCGGCGTCTGTCTCCTCCAAGGCAGGCTCTGGTCCAATGCACAGCCTCCCCAGGGAATGTGTCATAGAGACACAGGGTGTGTGGCGTAGGCGGGAAGTTATGGTTAGAAGAGCTGCATGTGTTTGATATTTTTCTAATTAAATCCAAAAGGTGTCAGCTCCCCAGGGCAGCTACAGTCTGAGCCAAAGGAGAGGGCCCGGGTCTTGAGAAAAATCTAGGGGATTGGAGCCCTCATCCACACACCCAGGCGAGGGCTGCCTGCAGGGGTCTGAGAGCACAGTGGGAAGCCCCCATCTTGAAATTCTCAACCAGGGACCCCCATCCCCAGACCCTGCTGGGCTTAGTGAAATGCCAAGAGCTGGGCCTAAAGACCCACAGGTCTTTTTACCTTAGCAACTACCCAGCCATTTGGGGCCTCAGTTTCCTCCAAGTCCCCTCAGTAGGGGTGCTGGTGGGGAGTGGTGCAATAGCATCATCACTTAGGGAATAAGCCTCTCAGGGTGTGGTTATTATTTTTTGAAAGAGGCGGTGTGCTGAGGCCTGCCAGGGGAAGGGTGGGGGTGGGAAAGGCCCAGACCCCCCTAGTCGCCACAGGGCCCTGATGTCTGCCCAGTCACCTCTCCCCCAGCATCTCTGAGTCAGCCCCCAAGTGGAACACCTCCCTCCACTCCCAAGCGGCTAAGGACAATGCATCCCTTTGCAGGAGCCCCAAACCCAGCTCAGGCCCTGTGCCTGTCTGGCACTGCCCCCCTGGTTGGGCCAGCCCTCTGCTCTGGGCTTCTAAACCGAATGGGGGGACTCCTGGAAGGTCTTTCAGGCTTGGGCACCTCGGTGGGGGGAGGGGAGCACGGCTGCTCTGGGCAGCTTCCATCTTAGTGTGTCAGGCCCTAATTTTGGGCCCCAGAAGGAGGTAATCAGCATCAGAGACCCAAGAGTCTATGGATAAAATGTCCAGGGGAAAGGGAGGGTGGCTGAAGGGAAGACAGAGGTTCAGCGTCTTTTCCAGCTGTGGGTGACGCTGCTACAGGGAGCAAGGTGGCCCTGCCACTCTTTTCCTCCGATGAGCCCCTACCCCACTTCGGGGCCGACCACTCAACCCCACACCCGGGCTCCAGCAGAGCGCCACCCCCATGCTGCAAGGGCAAGGGCGAGGAGCCAGGCGGCAGCCCCCTACTCTGGGATGGAGACTCCTACCTGAGGCGGCGCTGTCCCTGGTGGCCCCTCCGGCCAGCCGCTGCAGAACCCGGTTCAGAAGATGCTCCGGCCGCTCGGGGGCGCCCAGGGGGGCCCAGGGTGGGGAAGTCAGGGGCTCGCCCGGGGACAGTTCGTCGGAGGAGTACGAGGAAGGGGACCGCAGCGGCCCCCCTCCCCCGAGCGGCCCGGGCCCCGGCACCTCCTCTAACTGCAGCCAACAGGGTCCCCCGCTGCCGCCGAGCTCCTCCGTGACCCCCGCCGGCTCTCCACCTTCCTCCTCAGGGGGCGGCTCCAGCCCCGGCTCAGCGGGGGGCTCCCGAAGGAAAGCTGGGAGCAGCAGGCGAGATACGCTCTGACGCCGCTGCAGTGGCCGCGGTCCCCCGGCTGAACCGCCGCCCCCGCCAGGTCCCCCACCCCCGCCGGGCCCACCGCAGCTCCCCGGGCCCCCGCCGGGACCTCCCGCCACCGTTCGCCCCGCCAGCTGCGACGTCTGCTTCTTCAGAAATTTCTCCAGCGGCTTCATGCCCCCCCACCCGCCCCTCTTCTCGGGGCCGCCGGGGGACCCAGGTGTCCCGGGCGCGGGCGGGGGGGCGGGGATGCGATGCTCAGAGCCGGAGGGACAGAGCGGAGGGCCGTGCCAGGCGCCGGACCGGGGGCCAGAGGTGCCCGAGGCTCGCTGGCCGGAGTCCAGTGGCCAGTGGCCCGGGGAGGTGCCAGAGAGAAGGGGTGTCCGTCGTTAGTGGCCTCCCATGCCCGCTGCAGCCGGCCCGCGGCCCGAAGGGTGGGTAAGATGCGGGGCCGGTGCCCCGGCTCTGCGCTCGTGGGCCGGGCTGTGGCGGCAGAGGCAGCGGGCGGAGCGCAAGGCTGAGAGGACGCGGCGGCGCTCCTGACCGCGGGGAAGGTGGAAGAACTGAGACCGCGCCCCCTCTTGCAGTCCCCGCCCACTCCCCGCCCCTTCCCTTCCTGGGCCCGCCCCCTGAGCCGCGCGAGGCTTGAACTTGGGCGTTGGGGCCGGTCATGGGGGCTACGGGGGGGCCACTTGGGATTGTAAGGAGCTGAATGGGATTGGATGGAGAGTTCAGAGAAGACGCAGAAATTAAGGGCAAAGTAAGAGTGATACATCAATGGAGAGGGATTCCTGGCTCCGGGGCTTACAGAGAAACTAGTGTCATTTCAAAGAATCAGGGCAGGTCTGTGGCCTGCATGCCTTGACTCACCTACCTGTATTCAGGTGAGACCTACAAAGATTGCTGATTGGGTATCCATCACTCTCAACCCAGATAGTTTACTCTGTTGACACACCTACAGGAATATGTGGTCTTTATCTCCCTTCTTGCAAGAAGGGCTGGGAAGGCCTTGGGTGGATTGGCATTGGCCCTGGTGGCGGCACTCATCTAACCTTTCTGGCAGGGCACAATAGATGGTGAGGCCCTGGCCTGTGAAAGGCAGGTACTGGCAGGTAGGTAGGAGCCAGGTGGGGAGCAGCAGGTTGCGGCAGGTCTAGTTGGGGTGAGAAGAGACAGTAGGCAGGGGGAGGAGACCAGGAGCACAAGGGCACCTGAGCCCAGCTGGCAGCAGGAAGAAGCAGGGCTGTGGAGATGGGTGACAAGCTCCAGTGCTGCCATCTGACATCATTAAGTATAGAGAGCTCCCCAGAGTTGACACAACCATGGAGTGGGGAAAGTGGTGCCAAATTTGCACTCCAAATAATCCTTATTCCTGATGCCTGTGCCAGGAGCATTCTGTTCCTGAGGAGGAGGTGGGTAGAGAGACTCGCTCAGTGTAAGCACATCGAGATTAAGGTAACAAGGTTGGGGAGTGGCACCAGGTTCCAGATGGGTTGAGGCGCCTTGGACAATGCCGCACCCACTTACTGTGTACCAACCAGGCAGGGACAGGAATGCTAAAGGCTAGGAGTGGTGGCAGAATTGAACAGGGTGTGCACTACTGGCATATCGGGGTGTGCGCATAGCTGGTCCTATGTATGCTAGAGCATGTGTTCACAGAAATGAGCTTGCATACCCATATGTTTGTGGATTTAGAAAGGGAACAGTAAATAGGAGAGAGCACAGTTTTGGCTAAGAAACTGAACTAGAGATCCAAATATTAGCTTCCTGAGCTCCCTTTATTAGATACCCCAATATCCCTGGGGTTAAGAGGGGCAACTGGCTGGAGTGGCTTGGAGCTCTCCAGGCATTTTACGAACCAAATAAGAAAAGGGGAGGGTTCCACTCCAGCACATGCCACAGTTACCAGATTAAGCTGGTTGCCTTGGTAACCTCCTCTCTGGGCAGGATTTGGGATTGTCGGTTAGGAAGGGGGAAGAACTGGCAAGTGTGGAGTGTGTGGGGGCTGAAAATAAAAGGGGCAGAGAGAATTCTAGAAACTGGAAGCTTTGGGAGCAGGACCCCAGGATCCCTCCAACTACTCAATGATATTAGGCAGAGAGTAAGTTCAAGACCTTAAATCAGGGAGGAAAGCCAGTCATGGTTCTCCTTGAACAGCAGTGGTACTTACCCCAACTGCACACTGGAATCAGGGGAACTTTTCAAAAATACTGGGAGCCCTAGCTGGTTTGGCTCCGTGGATAAGAGTGTTGGCCTGCAGACTGAAGGGTCCTGGGTTCGATTCTGGTCAAGGGCATAAGCTGGGTTGCAGGCTCAGTCCCCACTGAGGGGTCAGCAGGCAGCAGCCTATCAATGATTCTCATTATTGATGTTTCTCTCTCTCTCTCTCTGAAATCAATAAAAATATATTTTAAAAAATACTGAGAGGGAGCCAAGATTTGTGGTATTTTTTTAAAATGTATTTTTATTGATTTCAACAGGAAGGGAGAGGAAGAGAGAAACATCGATGATGAGAATCATTGATTGGCTGCTTCCTGCACACCCCAACCGAGCCCGCAACCGACATGTGCCCTGACCGGGATTCAAACTGTGACCTCCTAGTTCATAGGTTGATGCTCAACCACTGAGCCATATTGCTGGACTGGTATTTTTAAAAAGATTCCCAAGTAATTCAAATAGGCAGGATTGAAAATTATTGCCCCAGAGGGACACCCCAACCCAAGTGGGCTGCAGATACTGACTCTGGGATTCTTTATCTTTCGCCCCCAGGATAGCAGACGTGTGTACTGACCCCAAGGGATGGAGGGCACCTATAGTCTATCATGGAAGAAAATGAGGGGAAGAGGGTAGTATATTAAGGAGATGCAGGCAAGAAGCCCATGGACTTCCAGAAGGGGACGAGCAAGGCTACCTAAGGCCCATTCTGTCTGCCCTTACACTCTTCTACCCACTGAGAGGCAGGCTGGGAGGACAGAGAACCTGGGGGTTTTGCTGAGCTTGAGTTTCTTTTGCTGAGCTGTGTTACCAGGGCAACAGAGAGCAATGGGATTTGGGGAAGCAAGAGGCAAGGGTGAGGGGGAAGTATCTTCAACCGCTCATTTCTCCTGCCAGTAATCACCCCCAAGGCTGCCTGGCACTATTTACATGACCCCAGATCAGGCCCAGAAATACCCATCACCCTATGGGGAAGAAGGGAAGCAAACTGTTATGATTTGAAGAGGAATGGGGATAGAGGTGAGGAAAGTCATGGTCCTCTAGCTGTAACACCATCAAAGGGTAGAAGGGGAGTTCCAACTGTCATTTAAGTTGTGCCATGATGTCCATGCCCCCAGTGCACAAGGATTTGTGCGACTCAAGAACAGATACTGCCAGCTCTGTATTAAATTCAATTGCTCCCCCACATTGTGGATAGCTTCTGTAGTAAACTTCCACCCAACCCAGGATCTGGAGGAAACAGTCAACTCAAAGGTAGGAACTGTGTTCATCACAGGCCAAGTGGCAAAGGTAACTGGCAGCATGAGCCACGGCTAGAGGTCTTTCAATTGCCCTTCCACGCTGCCTGTACAAAGATTAATAGGAACCTCTTTCTTAGACTGTGGTCTTTGACACTTCAGTGCCAGCTTGAGTCTTTACTTTTCGAAAAGAAAGCTAGCGGAACCTCACCTCTTCTAGGACTTAGTACAGCTGTCCTGACATCTGGCACATTATCCTGGGAAACGTACTTGCCAAACACAAAGGCAGGCCTAAGGGATATGATGTTCACATAGGTATGCAGCACCTCACTAATTTTTGTCTCTGACACTTCCAAACTAAGGGACTGCAGGATATCCTGGAGCCCACGTGGCAATGTGGTTTGGAAAGATAACTGATGGGGAGTAGACACACTTGTGGCTTCACAGGGGGTCCTCACCTCTGTGGGCTTCCATTTCACAAGTTTGAGCTGGCTCAAGTTGTGACTGACTCTGGGGAATTAAGAAGTCATCTTCCCTCCCTCTCAAATCAAAATGAATGCAAAAAAGCCAAGTTTAAGTCTAAATTTTATTATCTTCAAGTCACAATACTGATCACAAATGTGTACCCTTTAAAACAGTAACAACAACAACAAGAAATTCTTGCAACGAAACACAGCGGACCAACATAGACAACTGTCACAGTGTCTTAAGGTCTGGCAATCTGGGCATGCTGCCCACGGGCTTGAGGAGACATCTTCAGGTTTAAGGCAAAGGGAACAGCCTACCAAAGGCACAACCACCAGCTACCCCTGGAAGAACCTCTTAGATATTTCTTCCTTTAGGATTACAGCTTGAGTGCCTCTCCTCCCTCCCACACACTATGGACTCAAGAGTGGGCAGGCCAGCTGCTTAAGAGAAGGAATACAAACAGTGACTACTTGGGGAGAGACACAGCTGCCACCTTCTCCCTCAAGTTCTATAGAAGGACAGAGACAGTGGCCAAGGTACCCTTGGCAGACACAAGAGCTGCAATAATAGGAATCTCTTCTGCAGAGGCAGCAGGAAAGTGGTTCAGTGCCATGGATAGGGAGGAAAGGAGCCCTTGCTGCAGTAGTGACTGGCTTCCTTAGGCCGTAAGCCCAGGTGCAGTACCTTCTTCTGCTTGCAAGGACAGGAGAACTAGAGGAAAATAAGGTAGTAACACGTAAAACACTTGCAGCAGAAAATACATGAAAAAGAGCAAGTACAAAGGACAGGACAGATAGCTTGCTTGCTGGATAATATTTGCCTCTAAAGAGATGCATTGGTCCACAGCAATTGGAAAAGGAGTGTGTTAGGAGGGATGGAAATAAGAAAAGCAGGGTCCTCTAATACCACTTACCTCCAAGACTGAGCCCTGAGGACTGTATGAATACATATCCCTAAGGGGCAAAGGCTCTCACTCCACCCTCCCTTTCTCACAAAAACATTTGATTTGCCATCTCTCCCCACTGTAGAGAGACTGTCCTCAGTAGAGGCCTGAAGACTACCAGAGACTACTGATGGAGACTGAGGCTCCTAAAAACTGAAACAAGAAGAAAGGCTCCTACCACAAACTCTGAGTTAGAGAAGAGAATCCAAGTATATAATGAAGTCCAACCAAAAGTGAACGGCCAGATCTCTGTAGATTTGGTGGGAAAAGACTAGCTGGCAACTCTCAATTATCTGCATTGCAGGGAAGAACCAAAAGGGAACCAGAGGAGCCAGCGAACTAGAAAAATGAACTTGTCTCATTTAAAGGCAGAGAGAGAGGGAGAGAGGGGGAGAGAGATAAAAGACAAAACAAACAGGAAGGAGCTTCCCTGGGAGCAGAAGACATTTGAATTTCCCAGGACAAAGTGAAGAAGAGCCAAAAACCTGGGTTTCTAGACGTAGACTAGATGTTGTCTGATCCCTGCTCCTCTGAGCACAGCTAACTCCAGCAGAGAGTGGAGACAGTAGGAAGTCCACTTGTTTCTCCCTGTCTCTAACAGAGCCTGTCCTCAGAGGAAGCCAGGATCCTCCTCATTCAGCTGCTTGTGGTAGGAGCCACCCTTTATCTTTGAAGCCCTCCTGGTAGTAGGCAGCCAGCTGTATTTCTCTTCTTTCCTGGGTTCTCACCTCTGCTGTTCTGACAGGAGTGGGGAAAAGGGAAGAACCACCAAGGTGTTAGTGGACCTTCTGGGTATTTACAAGTTGCTTTCAAAAAGCCACATTCTAAATGTGTTTTAAAGTAATAGCCCCCCAAAAAACCAAAACCCCTGTAGTCTCTTTCCTCCATGACCTTTAGAATTGGCTCTAATTGTAACATCTCAAATTTGTTTTTTAATATATAATTTTTTATTTTTCAGTTAGGCCTTACATTCAATATTATTTTGTATTAGTTTCAGATGTTCAGCATAGTGGTTAAACAATCATATACTTGACATAGTGTTTCTCCTGATATTTCCCACACATAGTTATTACAATATTAGTGACAATATTCCCTATGCTATACTTTACATTCCCCATGACCAGTGGTCAGCAAATTGCAGCTCGCAAGTTTGCCGACCACCGCCCATGACTATTTTATAACTACCCATTTGTATCCCCTCCCCTCTGGTAACCATCAATCTGTTCTCTGTTATCTATGAGTCCACTTCAACTTGGTTTGTTCGTTCATTTTGTTCTTAAGATTCCATGTAAAAGTGAAATTGTATGGTATTTGTCTTTCTCTTTGTGACTTATTCCACTTAGCATAACACCCTGTAGGTCCATCCACACTATCGCAAATGGTAAGATTTTATTCTTTTTTTTTTTTTGATGGCGGAAGTAACCCCTCAAATTTAGATTTCCTTAATAAAAAATGCCCTCCTGCATTTTTTCCTTGCAGCTTCCCAAATGAAATTCTGCCAAGTTAGTAATGTTTTCTATTTCAACCCTGTTCAATGCAATCTCAAAACAAAGACGAGTGAATTTTGGAATTTCTTTAAGCCTCCTGCCATGATAACCCATGTTTACAAATTAAAGAATTAATTAGGCGACTGTGAAGCAAGTAAGCATGAGCATTAGTTTTAAGAATGTTTTATGAGAGTCACAGTAAGTTGTGCACTTACTTTTATGTCATGTTAGATTTAAAATATTCAGAAATTCATATTAACTGGAACCCCTGCTTACAACCTGAAATAATAAAGTTAGAATCTGTTATCAGGTCATTAAAAAACACAAAAAAAGAAAAAAGACAACTGTTTCAATAAAAACACACCCAGAACAGAAGGGAAATCTTCTGAAGAAAAGGAAAGCCCACTGATGTAGGATGTGCCCTAAAGCATGGGAAGAAGCTCTCATACCTCAGGTGGTGGGGGCTTGATGGTGACTGGCTGGGGAGTCCTCCGGGGTGGTGAGGGCTTTGGCTGCACCTGCTGCTGGGCGGGGTTATAGTAAGTCACTCCTCCATAAACCTGTGATGGGGCCTGGACACCCCACAAGCCAGAAGAGAAAGTTAGGAATTAATCCAAACTATGATGAACAGAAAACATTAAACATTATTCAGGCGCAAAAAGAAAAGTATTACCGAATTTATAATTTTTTAAATCTCTAAGCTGCCCCCCTTAAAAATAAAATGAATATTCATTTCTGTCTTACTATGCCTAATTATGCTCCGGTTCCTATTTCTTCAAAGTACTGCCCAGCTTTCTCTAATTCCTACCATCAGTTGACAAATGGAAGAGGCTGAACTCAGTGGTGACACTAGATACCAGATGGTTTCAACTTATGGAGAGTTAAGCAGTACAGGGAGACAGGGCTGGTAAATAGAATACAGTTTCTTTATGCTGTTGAATAAATGGCCACCTAAGACATACTGAAACACTTAAATGAAACGCCATTAAAGAAATGGAAGAGCCCTAGCTGGTTTGGCTAAGTGAATAGAGGGTTGGCCTACGGACTGAGTGTCCCCAGGTTCCATCTGGTTAAGAGCACATGCCCAGGTTGTGGGCTTGATCCCCAGTAGGAGGCATACAAGGAGGAGGCAGCCAATCAATGATTCTCTCTAATTACTGATATTTCTCTCTCTCCCTCTCCCTTGTTCTCTGAAATCAATAAAATTTTTAAAAATAAAATAAAATTAAAAAATGGAAGAGAATAAACAGATGATGGGCATTACATAAGCTGCATTTCCAGGTGCTGACCACTAAGAGGCATCCTGGCACCACATGTAAATCAGTGGCATTGAACTATTCTAATTTCTTGAGCATTCTCCCCATACCACAATCCTGTCTGATTTAAAGGATGTTTGCCTATAAAAGTCTGTTCATTAGCCATCTCACCTGTGTATTAGGATATAGATGAGGAGGTGGTGGGGGAGGCAGTGCTCCTGGAGCGTAGGGGTAGCTGGGGTTACCGAAGTTCATGACGCCTGGAGCAGAAAAGTAAGTAGGAGCAAGCAACTGCTGAGGCGGTGGCTGTCCTGGAGACATGGACACTGGTGTAGGATAGAGGCCCGGATTGGGCAGAGGCGCTGGTGTCTGATGGGGATGTAAACCTGAACAAGGAGAGGAAAACAAATTAAAAGAGAAAATGACCAGTTCCAGCATAGACAGGCTCGGGAGAGAAGTCCTTAGGATGGACCCATGAGCTTTGTTGCCCAAGCAGCCAGAGTGGCCAGCCTCAGAGGCAAGTAGCACTGAGCTCAGGAGGACGGGGTTTGTAAAGCCCCCAATACACATGCTCGTGTACAGGAGGCACACAAGGATAGGTGCAATGCTTACCTGGGTGGGGAAGGTGCATCTCTGGCTGCACAATCATGCCCTGAGGAGGCAGTGGGGCAGGGCTGTCTCCATGGGTATAGATTGGTCCCTGGAACTGCACTGTAAAATATCACATTGGGATTCTCATAAACTCTCATTCTTCATATCACATGGACAAGTCTGCCCATCTCCCAAACCCTTTAAGAGATGTTCTCAATTTTCCATGTGAAGAAAACACCAACCAGACAATGACCACCACTGGGAGAGGTCAGAAAGAAAAGCAGAAGGCAGGCGACTGATCTATTTAGTTTGCTTCACAAAGCCAAAAAAGGTACCCCAACCTTAAGAAAAAAGCTCACGTGGATCATAGTAATGTCCCTCCATGATACTGATATGCACGGGAGGGGCAGGGGGCTCTGGCACAGGTCTCTGCCGCTGAGATGAATAGCGTTTGGCTCGCCCACCCTGGACACCCTGAAATAAAGAAATAGGCCTGAGCAGAAGACTTTCAGAAGGCTGACTCTCATTCAAGTCCCCACCCTCCTTTATGTAGGACTTTGCATATGGCACGTGTTTAAAAATGAATTGAAAAATCAGTAAAAAACATCAAGATTTGAACCTAAACCCTCTACATTTCTGGAGACCCAAATTAAACAAAACACAGGTGCCCAGACGGCAGAGCTCAGTGGTTGAGCATCGACCTATGAACAGGTCTCAGTTCGATTCCCAGTTAGGGCCCATGGTCAGGTTATGGGCTCAATCCCCAGTGTGGGGTGTGCAGGAGGCAGCTAATTAAGGATTCTCTCATCACTGATGTTTCTCTCTCTCTTCCTCTCTGAAATCAATAAAAATTTATTTAAAAAAAATAAGATCCAAAAAAATAAAATAAACAAAACATAGGTAATTGATTGGAAAAGTGATTTCAAAAGCTATTACACGCATTCCCCTTTCCCTCCTCCATCTGCCCCTTTTCCTCTTCTGTACCATTTCTTCCATCCGGTTAAACTGAGGTGGAGGTCCTGCTCCCATGTGTATGTGGTTGTGCATACCTGTAACACACCAAAAAAGTCACTGCTGCAGAGCAGACAGATGTGCAACTCAAAGATACCGTCAAGAAAATAAAGTAAATGGCTTTCTGCTTATAATCTAATGGAATCCCTTTTAAACTACCTCTGCTTCCTGTCAATACCAGCATTTGGATATTTGCCCTCATTGGCCATCACCTTAATACAGCAATAAAGCCATTAAAAATTTACTTCAGTGAGAAAATACAAGTTCAAAATTTCCCCACCAAATACTTCCCTGCACAGAATCACTGGGAGATTACAATAAGCACATTACATTATCAAACACAGTAAAAAAAAATATCAGCTCAAGAGTTTCTGAACAACAACTGTAAAGTGAGGAATGTTTTGTAAACCTACCCTAACCACCAAGGTCTGGCCTGGAAGCTTGGGAAGAGATTCCCTTCTGGCTGAAAATGACTCAGACCAACAAAAAAAGATTACATTTTAGAGACTGTTTTCCAATGATAATAAGATATCAGCGGGAGGGTACACTCCTTGATCCAAAGATCAACTCCAGATCCAGTTGAGATGACACTGGTTTTTGCTGTTCAAAAACCATGCACACCAGAGAAGGATGCTGAAACTCCCAGGCTACATGAGGATTTCCGACCTTTAAGTTCAAATTAGATTTCAGAAACTAAGGAAAAGATTCTTTGATCTATCTGGTTAGAGGAAGACAAAGGATGGGCAAAATGGGTGGTAGATAGGTCCTAATCTCTAGAACTGTGCTGTCCAATACGATACCTACTAGCCACATGAGGCTATTTAAATTTCAATGTTTAAAGTTAAAAGTTCAGTTACCCAGACCTGGCCACATTATAAGTATTCAAAAGCACCATCATGCCTGGCTGGCATGGCTCAGTGATTGAGTCAGCCCACGAACCAGGAGGTCACGGTGTGATTCCCAGTCAGGGCACATGCCCAAGGTGCGGGCTCAATCCCCAGTGTGAGGTATGCAGAAGGCAGCCAATCAATGATTCTCTTTCATCATTGATGTTTCTTTCTCTCTCTCCATCCCCCTTACTCTCTGAAATCATTAAAAAATAAATAAATAAATGAATAAATAAAATGCACCATCATTACAGAAAGTTCTTTTAGGTAGCCTGCCTCTACCTCTACAAGATTAAGAAAATTACAGAGACTTCCTTTTCAAAGAGATTAGAAGATTCCCATCCAAATTCAAATGAATAAGTTTCTGCCTTCAAACTTTAACCATTAGCTCAGCTCAAATAATAAAAACTTTGCCTTCTTCTTCCACTATTCTACAGAGTGGTAATGGATTCTGCACCTAGGAATTCATTTTTTTCCGCAATCCTCACCCAGGATGTTTAGAGGGGGGATGAGGGAAGAAGAGGGAGAGAGGGAGGGAGAAGAGGGAGGGAGGGAGGGAGGGAGGGAGGGAGGGAGGGAGGGAGGGAGAGAGAGAGAGAGAGAAGCATCAATGTGAAACATCAATTGGTTGCCTCCTATATGCACCCTGACAGGGGATGGAACCTGCAACCTAGGTATGTACGCTGACCAGGAATCGAACCTCCACCTTTAGGTGTATGGTACAACACTCCAACCTACTGAGCCTCACCAGCCAGGGCCAGGAACTCATTATTGGTTAATAGTAGGCAAGGTAGCAGGGTAGTCTTAGAGAACAGGTAAAACTGCTATGAGGTCCTTGGATGAATATATCTAGGAATACATGTTTTTTGCAGTTAATGAAAACACAAGATATTCGTCAGACACCACATCCCTGAAATTAAGTCCAATGTCCTAAACCCAGTGTTCTAAAGGGGTGGGGAGGGGGGATCTAGTTACTAACCCTAAGGTACCTACCCCGAAGTTCGCGTGGTTGCAGGAATGAAGGTTGCCCTGGATTCCAATTCTGTTCTGTTATATTCAGTTGTGCCACGTCTTGCTCAAGTCCACTTGTAGCAGAATCCACTGGAGCCTCCCAGTTCCCAGTCTTAGCAGGTGAAGGAGGAGTAGTTTCTGGAACTTGAGGTGTGGGGGTCAGCCCTTCAGGTAGAGGAGGCATCTCCTCTGAAATCTTGACTGCATCTCCAGCTTTGATTCTGGTTCTTCTTACACGGGAATAGGATTTCTTCTCAATAGGTCTGTCAGGGGGCGGTGGTGCAGTGTCAGGAGCAGAAATGGGAGCTGGTATCTCTGAGGCCACCTCTTCCTTCTCAGGACTGCCAAGCACTTGAGCATCTGCTTCTGGAGACAGATCCCGCACAGGAGTCTGCTCCAGGCGCCGTGACCGGTAACTACTCTCATGTTTAACAGTCTCACCAGACCGGCCACAATGCTGTCCACCAGTCTCCACAGGCCTAAAGCCAGCACGACCTTCCTTGAAGCCCCCAGCTCGAGAGTAGTTCCTAGGAGCAGACATGCGACCAGTACCTGCAGCTTTCCTATTGACAAATGTCCTTGGTGGTAGGGTCCCCCCAGGACCCTGGTGGCGATGAGACTTGTTTGGTCGCTCACCAATCCAATTTGGATCTCTTTGTGGAGGACTCCCAAACCTGAATGGAATAAAAAAGTCTTAAACTGGAGGTCAGGAAGATGTCCTATATTCCCCACCCATTCAATTATTTGCTGGAATGGTATTTTAAAAAGCCGAGTTCTTTCTACAATATCAGTAGTCTAGGCTCCAAAATTTCCTCACCTGGGTTTCCGGATTCTTCGGGGTTTGATGTCATCGGGATTGTGAGCTGAACGGATATCATATCCATAAAGAGCAATGAGCTCCTGTCGGGACTTTGGGGCCTGCTCATCTTCCCGGAACTTGTCATGTTCCCAGCGACCCTCATCCTTCCACAGCTTTCGCTGACGCCCCTTGGGTCTGGATAAAACCAGGAAAAAGTCTTAGGTTGGCAGAATCTGTCAAGTAAAGATGTTCATGAAACAAACAGGGCTGGGCATGGAATCAGAAGACACTTCATGTAGTCTTTCCATCCTTCCAGATTTAAAACAGGCCTCTCAAAAGCAAGAGTGAATCAGTACCTCAGGACCTGCTGGGCTCAAATGCAACAGCAACAGAAATAAAGGTTTCACTTAAAACTACTCAGCATCTTGGAAACACCTCTACTGTAAGGCAGCCTATGCAAGTACTTCATATCCCAGAGGCCTTGAGCCTCAGGTTAAGGAAGGCAAGTGGAGGGTAGGTGTGGATCCTAGCTGCTGCACCAAGAGTTACCAAACATTCTAAGCTTTACTTTCCTCATTTGTAAAGAGGTAGTACTTACCTTAAAAATGTTATGAATGTAGGTAAAGCACTCCAGCAAAGTGCCTAGCATACAAGAAACACTAAATATATACTACAGTAACAAGTGGCTGTTACCTGACTTCCTCCTCCTGAGTTTGCCCTCGAAGATCATGCTCAAAGAAGAGCCCTTTCCGGGGTATGTATGCAGGGTTCTTCCGATCTTCGTCGTCATCCAAATGCTTGGATACTTTGTTCTCCACAGGCTCTGTGCTCTCCTGGAGGACAAGGGGCTCCTTACTCCCTCTAAAGCTGAAAGCCCCTCTTACAGCCCCAAAATGGAGGCGGCCTTTGATGGGTACTGACCTGTCCATCCCCACTTTGCCTCTCCCCCGTCACAGTGCCTTTGGAGTCAGGCTTTTCTTCTCCCTTTTCTTCTTTTGCTGAAGAATTAGCAGCATCATTGGCTTCTGATTTCAACTCCACTTTGGAGTTTTCCTCTTCACTGTACTCCCCTTCTTCACCCTGAAAAAAGTTTCCCTGTCATCTGTGGAGAAAGATCTGAAAGGTGCTTTAAAAAAAAAAAAGGTTTTAAAAAAATCCTCATCAGAGGATGTTTTTCATTGATTCCAGAAGGAAGCGGAAGCGGGAGCGGGGGGGGGGGGGGGGAGGGGCAATGACACTGATGTGAAAAACTTCGATCGGTTGCCTACTTACACGCTCCAACTGACCAGTGATCAGACCAGCAACCTAGGTATGTGTCCTAACTGGAATCGAACCCGCAACCTTTTTTGGTGTATGGGACAACACTCCAACCAGGGCTGAAAGGTGCATTTTAAAGTTTTCCATTCTTTAGGAAAACATTTTCTAACAAACTTAAAAATTAAAAGCAGTCCTAGCTAGTCTGGCTCAGTGGATAGAGTGTCGGCCTGCAAAGTGAAGGGTCCCGGGTTCGATTCCAGTCAAGGGCACGTGCCTGGGTTGCAGGCTCAGTCCCCAGTAGGGGGCCATGCAGGAGGCAGCCAATCAGTGATTCTCTCTCATCACTGATGTTTCTCTCTGAAATCAAAAATATATTTTTAAAAATTTTAAAAAGTATTTTTACTAAAATTTCTAGAGAATAAGAGCACTGTAAAAATAAAATCACAAAATATATCCACATATACATATATAAATCCATATTAGCTTTCCAGAAAGATATGCAATCAACTTGTAACAGTAGCAGCCTCTGGGAAGGAACCCAGGGAATATGGATAGGAGGCAGTGAAGTGCCTAGCATACAGAGGGAGCTTAATTTGTATTGATAATTTCTCTCCTTCTCCATGAATTGTCTCTTAAACATTCAGTGCCTAATAACTATACCGTTAACTCAAGCTGTGAATTCTCTCAGCTCAAAATCGCTTAGAACAGAGATTCCCAACCTTTTAGGTTATGTGAACTCCCTTTCAAGATCTCAATTTTTCATGGATCTTATGAGACAGCAGCTCAGTGCAGTATCCACTAAGAAAACAAGCAACTACTATACATTCAATACTTTAAATTTAGCTGAGCTAATGGCTTTGCAAACTCTTTGTAATAACTCCATGATTTTCTAAGGCACTATTATTCTTAAGTTGAAAATAGTGGCTTTGCCCTGGCCAGTGTGGCTCAGTTGGTTGGGTGTCATCCTGCAGACCAAAAGGTTGTCGGGTTAACATGTCAGGGTACTAATACACTGTGCTGCCACCTGGTAAAAATATGTGTATAACTGCTCTTATTCTCCTACTGGGTCTGACCTGAGACCTGAAACAGACCCTTTTGTAACTAGACCCAGGCTGGCCTCAGGAATCTGATCAGAGACTCACTGTCAGATTCCTGATGAGGCAAGATGCTCTAAGTTCTTGCCCTTTCTTCAAAGAGAGCTGAGTCAGCCTGATTGGTCCAGACAAGCCAATTAATTCCTCTTCCCCGTTCTTCTCTGTTTAGCATCTGGGCATTTTGGCCTCTAATGTCTGGGATTACATTTTCAGAAAGGTGATACTGGTATGAAACCCACAGAATTGAGGAAGACTGCTTAATCCTACCCACACTAAGCCTTTATCCATAGCTTTTTAACAACCAAATACCCTTGATTCCTTCCTCGAGGATAAGAAGTTTTCCCTCCTCTTGAGATGGGGATAGGTGTGTGCTAATCATTCAGTTCTTTCCTTGATCCTATACAGGTTCTGAAGCAGAAATTGCAAGAATCTTGCTTGGTGCTTTATGGGACCTTAATTAATCTCCCTCTCTCTCTCTCTCCCTCCCTCTCGGTGCTTTGTGGGACCTTAAATCTCTCTCTCTCTCTCTCTCTCTCTCTCTCTCTCTCTCTCACACACACACACACACACACACACACACACACACACACAGACTGATGTTAAACATCTTAAAATAGTATCATGATTAATAAGGGGATCCTTATTAATCATGATACTATTTCCCCCTCCCTTCCATTCTCTCCAAAACCAATAAAAAACTTCGTTTTATGCTCCACCTCCTCTAGTCTGTGGGAGAATGTCAAATGAGGCAGCTAATTTTGTTTCCAGGGCAGGGCAGAAAGATACAATGGCATAGTGCTAAGGAGACTCCAAATTAGTCAGTCTGATCTAAATGAAGCCAAAGTGCTACTTTAGGGTCACACAGTTCTGACTCAGAGCTAACATCAAAACCCTTTTCCAGAGACAAACTCCCCTACTGCAGATTCCACTTTAGTGAGCACTCTTCCCAACTCTAATGCCTAATTCTCCCCTAAATCAATCGCTTCCCTAGCAAAATTCTCACTGCAGTGGTTTTAGCTCATTCTCCACTCCACGTATTTCAGAGTAAGGGGTGGGTTGTTCTCAATGTCCCTTCCAAATCCAACTCCTCCAGCCTCATTTTAAACTCCTGCTCCTCTGGGGGGCGCCTATCACCTGCCTATACCTCGATGCCTCTGCCTAGGCCCACCCTGTCATTAACTTGAGCAATGAGTTCGCAGTCTTCACCTCCACTTCAGCCAACCATTTCCACAGCCACATTCCAGACCAGTCTTACCTGTGTGGGCGAAACAAGGGGTTCAATGGAAAGTACCCTCGCCCTAGCTGGTCTGGCTCAGTGGATAGAGCGTTGGCCTGCGGACTGAAGGTTCCCAGGTTTGATTCCAGTTAAGGGCACATGCCCAGGTTGCAGGCTCGATCCCCAGTAGGGGGCATGCAGGAGGCAGCCAATCAATGATCCTCTCTCATCATTGATGTTTCTCTCTCTCCCCCTCTTCCTTCCTCCCTGAAATCAATTAAAAAAAGAAAAGGAAAGAAAGAAAGTACCCTCACAGGGTGATCTGATCATAAATTCCTAACTGGGCAGGTCATGGTGGGTAGTAAAGCCTCAGGCTTATAACTTCTTCAGTAAAAGGTTTATTTTTGCCTTAAGTAAGCCCTGTCCATTGTTTCTGTACATCTAGATCAGAGGTCCTCAAACTATGGCCCACAGGCCAGATGCGGCCCGCCAGCCCACCGGGTCCCACTGCCTGTCCTGCTTAGTAGCCGACTCATCCCGGGCCCGAAGTGCGCATAGGAATTTGTTCACAGTTTTTTTTTTTTAACTATAGTCCGGCCCTCCAACGGTCTGAGGGACAGTAAACTGGCCCCCTGTTTAAAAAGTTTGAGGACCCCTGATCTAGATTAACACACCTTTGAATAAGCAACCACCCTCAAAAGAGCACATAATCTTGTTAACGATCCTGTAATCCAACCCCTTTTTGCTTTTCCCCACTTCCATGTAATCTTCCTTACATTCCCTCCTTAATTTCAAATGCATAAAATAATCAATAAAACTGTTATTCTCTGGAGCATTTGAGATCTTGCTCCCTGAGATATGTCACCAGTTTAGCTCGAATACACTCTCACCAATTCTCTACAGGTTGAATGTTTTGTCAACACCTGGAACTGCTACCCAGTTTTTAAAGTAAGCCTGCTTTACTTTTTAAATACTCTAGACTTTGATCAAAACTGCCACACTTAGACCCTTACTTGACCCCACACACAAAAATTAACTCAAAATGGATCAAAGACCTAAATGTAAGAGCTAAAGTGATAAAACTCTTAGAAGAAAACATAGTGGTTAAGCCCTGGCCAGGTAGCTCAGTTGCTTAGCGTGTCAACAGGCTATACCAAGGTTTTGGGTTCGATCCCCAGTCAGAGCACATACAAGAATCAATCAATGAATGCATAAATAAGTGAAACAACAAGCCAATGTTTCTCTCTCTCTCAAATAATAAATTAAAAATTAAAGAAACAAACATGGGGTTAATCTTCATGACTTTGGGTCTGGCATGGATTCAGCACAGGCTTCTCAGGTATGACACCAACAGCACAAGCAACAAAAGAAAAAACATACTGAACGTCAAAACCCTCATCTGTGTGTTCAGTGGTTAGACCACCGGCCTGCAAAATGAAGGGTCACGGGTTTGATTCCAGGTCAAGGGCGTGTACCTGGGTTAAAGGTTCAATCCCCAGCCCAGCCAGGGCACGTGTGGGGGTCCACCAATCAATGTGTTTCTCTCACATCAATGTTTCTCTCTTTCTCTCTCTCTCCCCCGCTCCCTTCCATTCTCTCCAAAACCAATAAAAACAAATTTAAAAAAAGGACAGAGTATCTGAATAGCCCTTTCTCAAAGAAAGTATGCAAATTGGCTGATATACACAAGAAAAAATGCTCAACATCATTAGTCATCAGGAAAATGCAAACTGAAATGAGATACCATGTCATACCTACTAAGATGGCTGGAATAAAAAAATCAAGACAATAACAAGTGCTGTCTAGTAGGTGGAGAAATTAGAATTCCCATACATTGCTTTTGGGAATGTAAACTGGTACAGCTGCTTTGGAAAACAGTTTGGCTGTTCCTAAAATGATTAAACAGTTACCAAATGACTCAGCAATTCCAGTCATAGATACATTTCCAAGAGAAATGAAAACATATTTCTACACAAAAACTTGTACACTAATGTTTATAGCAGCATTACTCATAACAAAAAATTAGAAACAACCCAAATGTCTATCAGTGGAGGAATGGGTAAACAAAATGTGACCTATCCATACAACGAAATGTTATTCAACCAGAAAACACAATGAAGTTACTAATGCATGCTACAATTTACTAAAAACAAGCTAAGTGAAAGAAGCCAGTCACACCAGTCTACATGTTATATGATTCCATTCATATGAAAGGCCAGAATAGGGAAATCTCTAGACACAGAAAGTAGACTTGTGGTTGCTTAGGGGTAGGAGGGATGCAGATGGAGGAACTAGGGGCAGGGAAGATAACTCAATGGCAGGGTTTTTTCTAAGGTGATAAAAATGTTCTGAAACTGTGGTAATGGCCACATGTATCTGTGAACACATTAAAAACATAGAATTAGTGTGGCTCAGTGGTTGGGTATTGACACAGGAACCAGGTCACGGTTTGATTCCCAGCCAGGGCACATGCCCAGGTTATAGGCTCAACCCCCAGTAGGGGGCGTGCAGGAGGCAGCCGATTAATGATTCTCTCATCATTGATGTTTCTCTCTCCCTTCCTCTTTGAAATCAATAAAAACATACTGAAGAAAACAAAAAACAAAAACCATAACAAGGATTTCCATTCATGTATTTAAAGAAAACACACCATAGAATTGTACATTTTAAATGGATAAATTGAATGGCATGTCAATAAAGGGTTTTTTTTTTAAACCCTACCTATTATTTCTATTCTCACCCAGTTTTTCCCTTACCCTCTCACCTACAACTTGAGATATCCACTCCCTTGACCTTCCCACTTTCTCCGTATCATTCAGTTCTTTCCTACATTCCCTTTCCTCTCTCTAGAGTCGAAGGCCCATTTACTTTAATCACTACTAATAACACTCTCAATTCCCTTGCCATTCTCATGTGCTCAGGATTGGACCAAGTCATATGTCTCTTTTCTCTAGGCCTACAGACTACTGACCATCATTGAAAGGAGTTAAAAAAAACCACATCACGTATCAATGTCACCTTCAACCTCAGCTATCCAAACCTCTTTTAGTCTCACAACTATTTTTTAAAAATTTAATATATTTTTATTGATTTCAGAAAGGGCGAGGGAGACAGACAGAGAGAGAGATAGAAACATCAATGATGAGAGAAAAATCACTGATTGGCTGCTTCTTGCACACCGCACACTGGGGATCAAGCCCACAACCCAGGCATGTGCTCTGACCGGGAATCAAACTGTGACCTCCTGGTTCATAGTTCGATGCTCAACCACTGAGCCATGCTGGCCAGGCTAGTCTCACAACTCTTACCTCTACTCTCCACCAACCTCTTTCTTTATGTCTTTCCTTCTATTTCTCAGCGAAAACAAAACAAAGAAGGGAACACCAGCTTCTTCCCACACACCTTCCTTCCCACCTCTCCACAGTCACAACTAAAGACGTTTCCCTCGTCACGTTCCTATTTCTCACGCACTCGGTCAAGAACCACCCGTACGTTACCTACTCTCTCCTCTTTCCTTCCCTTTTACTCATTCTTTCCATCTTTAACCATACTTGAGTCTCCAACTTTATAAAAAATGGCAGTAGCATAGTTTTTGATCTCTTCAAATCTCCACATGAAATGAGAACTTCTAGACAACAAAATCAAAACCCTTCTAATAACACTTACCAAAAAAAAAACACAAAACTAGGTTACAAGGTATCCTAAAATAAATGCACGTAACAAAGTACACACACACAAAAAGAACAATGCACCAACAGCCACAAGACCTGTACCAAATTGGTGTCAGTGCCAGAGAAAGCAGAGAGAAGTAAGTGGATCTGAGAACAGGAGAACGCTGAAATAATCAACAGGTCTTCAATGGAAAGCAAAACTGAGAACAGTTGAAACTAGGAGGAATTTTACTGTCCCCGGTAGCATATAAGCATACGGACCCTATGATAAGGAGGTCTAAGTGGGGCTAGAGCGGTCCAACTCCTCTGAAATCTTGAAATTGACCTGGCTACCAGGGCTCCTTCCTGGGATAGGGTCCCACACTGAAGAGAGATGGTTGAGAGGAAAATCATATCGAGCAGAAAAGGGATCAAAGAAATGAAGGAAAGAGAAGGTCCAAAACAAGTTAGAAATAAAACAAGTTAGCAGGAATAAAAGCAGAAAATCTCAAAAAGCAAGCCACTATATATTTAACACTACAGGAAACAACAAAAAAAGGGAGCTCTGTGAAGTTACAAAAAGCTATTCTGAGCCACTTCTAAGATACCAGAAAAACTAATTTTACATAAAAATCAACAGGAAAATATAACGGTTACATCTCATATGTAATTATTATGAGAAATAAAGTAGAACAGCATTCCCACAGACAATAAAAGCATGCCAGAAAGACATGCACATTTATCGAAATTATAATTTCTATTTCAAAATGAGCCCTAGTCAGTTTGCTCAGTGGTTAGAGCATCACCCTGCAGACCGAAGGATCCCAGATTCTATTCTGGTCAAGGGCCCATACCTTGGTCACAGGCTCAATCCCCAGCCCTAGTCAGGGGTGTGTGCAGGGGGCAACCAATCAATGTGTGCCTCTCAATAAATCTAGCTTTTTTTCATAGCAACTATAATTTTTAAGTTGATAATTTTGTATGGCAAATGATGTTATAAATATCCAAATGACCCTTGTCAGAAAAAAGGTTCCCACCCCCGCTCTAAATGAACAAGACCTTTTGGGCCCTGGTAATTCAGTTGGTTAGAGCATCACCCCAATACACCAAGGTTGCAGGTTCGATCCCCAGTGAGGACACATACAAGAATCAATGAATGAATGAATGATCAAAACAACAAATCGGTATTTCTCTCTTTCTATAGTCAATAAATAAAATTAAAAATGTTAAGAAGACCTTATGTATCAGCTTTTCCAAAGCATAAAGAATGCAAAAGGAGAGTAACAAGTAGGTCATGATATTTTTGAACCACAGGCATACACACACACACACACGCGTTTTTAAAATACATTTAACTATATACACCAAAGGAAAAAAACCTGTCACACTCACTTCTGAATCTTCTGCACTTTCATAATCCGAGAGGACAGCTGAAAAGAAAACAGAAATAACAGAAATGATTATAATTACATTTCCTGACTGCTAAATATAACTTAAATTTGATATCAACCTATGAAGTCGGTAAAATTATAGTCCCCATTTACAGAAGGGAAACGGGCTCAAAGGGTGACTTGCCTAAGATCATACTGTTAAAACGTTATGCTCTTTAGTATTATGCTACAAAGAGCCACTCTGTACCACTCGCCCCCCAAATCCCTAACATCCTGAGATGTCAACTGATCCCCAACATCCTGAGATGTCAGCTGCTGGAAATAGGTGACCTGAGTTTTGGGGCAAAAATACCACCATGATGCTACTCACCATCGCCCTCGATGCCATCTTCACTCTCCTGAAAGAAAGAAGTCATGGGTTAGTGCAGTGATTTCCAGAGGGTGGAGAGCTGAAGACTCAACACAAAATGGTTAAAAAGGGAGATGAGGAATGGCACATCTTTCACAAGTAGCATCTGAGGGAGGTCCGGTCTCTTCAAGCCCCGTTTCTGAATAAACATTCGCTGTCAATCCGCAGCGGCTCTGCACTCCTCCCAGAAACCTCCAACCCCTCCTCTTCCCTGGGGGCTCCGGATGCAAACCGCCCTGGGATGGCCGTCCTCTACTCCAACACAATGTGCCTCAGCATCGACCACCAACTCTCAGCCTCCATCATCACCTACATCCCGCCCACGGCTCGCAAGCCACCCGCTCCGACCCACCCCACCCCGCCCGCGCGCACTCACACACTCAGACTCTTCAGCGCTCTTGGCCCCCCCGCTCTCCACCCGCCGCAGATGAAGGGCCCCAGCTCGGCCTCCGCGCTGGGAAGGCAGAGAACCGCTGCCGCCGCCTCCAGTGCTACCGCTGCAGCCCCCGCCGCCCCGAGCCGGGGAACCGCCGCTGTCTGAGCCGGAAGCACCAGATTCTTCGTCCTCTGTGTCCTGCGAAGCGCGCTGCCGCCGCCGGTCAGCCATTTTACGGAGAACGGCCGCCCCCAGCCAGTTCCTGACGTACGCCCGTCGCAGGGGCCGCCGGGAGGCTAGAAAGCTAGTCCCAGCATGCTCCACGAGAGGCACTGACCGCCCGCTTTTCGGGAGCGGGGCTCGGGGGGCGGGCCAAGCGCGCTGCGGCACGTTTGCGGGCGAGCGGGATTACGTAATTGGTTACGTTAGGGTGCGTGGCGTGCCCCCTGACTTCCTTTGGGTAGGCTCAGGGCGAGGGGGTTCTGCATTTGGGTAGCCTCTTTAGGCTGCTCGCCCGGCCATCTTGGGCTTTCCAAGTGGAAGGCGTCGACCTGTCACAGCTTCACTGCGGCATTAGAGCTGTTGATGTTTTTGTTTTTTTTTCCGATTTCTTGTTTCTGCCTACGTTGGAAGCAAATCATTTTACTGCATTTGTGTGGTGAAATCACGAATCAAGGTAAACTTCTAAAGTAGTGCTGCACCATCACGATTGCCACACCGTCCCATTTTAGGCTAAAGGGCGAAGTGAAGCCCGAGGATTTACTCTTGCACTTTCCCTTCGTTCTCATTTCCTCTTCATGCATGTATCTCTCCACCCCAGCCATCACCTCTCCCAAAGTGAAGGCTGGCATGATGCTAGTCTTACAAGATTTTAGAACTGATTTAAAAAGAGACGATTAGGAACCGTCATTGGTTCAACGTAATGACATGATAACCTTGTTAACCAGATGAGGAAATGCTTTGATTTTGGCAAGGTATTTGTCAGCGCTGAAAAAAAATCAGTATACCAGGTGGAGAAAAAGTAGGTTTACAGTTGTGAGTACGCACAAGTTTATTCTTTATTACTATTTATTAATTATTGTATTCCATACACACAACTGTAAACCTTTTTCCTCACTTGTATTTTCTTTGGACCATAATAAGGACATACAAGATATGTGAGCTAAGTTATTAGTGCACCTACAAGAATACACCTTAATATATACCAGAAAAAGGTCACTGTGGCACAGCACAGGATTCTGTCATGTCATATCTTTACAAGTTATGATTAAGGATCCTGACGCTTATCAGTTACAGGCAATATGAAACTAGAAGGCATTCTCAATGCCTTCAGAGATAGAATCAGGATCCAAACAGATCTCAACTGTTTAAACAAGTTGCCAAGTGTGACAACTTGTAAATCCAGTTCCAAAAACAAACTGCCCTAGTTCAAAATGAAGGATGATTTAATGTATAAAAAAAAAAAAAAAAAAAAAAAAGCCCAGCCAGTATAGCTCAGTGGATGAGCATCAACCTATGAACCAGGAAGTCACCACCTGATTCTGGTCAGGATCAGGGCACAAGCCCAGGTTGTGCAATAGATCCCCAGTAGGGGGCGTGCAGGAGGCAACCGATCAATGATTATCATCATTGATGTTTCTCTTCCTTCCTCTCTGAAATCAATAAAATATATTAAAATAAATAAAATCTACAAATAGAATTGTTTAATGCTTCCCAATAAAATAAATTGAAGCAGAAGTTCAAAAATTAACAGCCACAATAGTTTATTTACAATTGAACTCTTTATAAGATATTTACAAGACAACCAATTTTACACATCAGAAATGGTATCAAAAGTATGAATTACAACACAGACAACAATATGAAATGGGCTTAAAACAAAGCTGAAGTGGACAGACAAGCAATTTCTCTCTTTAATTAACACTAGCTTAAACTTTGTTAAAGAAAGAAACGAAGATCTATGTTTTCGAGAACTGCAGGGCCTTCAGTTGAAGACTGAATTTCACAGTGTTGTACCCCATGCAGGGAAAAAATAAGATTAATTTTCCCCCACACTCTTAACACACTGTAACTTCACTCTTGGAACTTTGCTAATCTACTCTCCAAAATCCTTCTCAACAAACCTCAAAGTATCCAAATCAAAGGAGAATTGATCTAAAAGAGGGGACAATAAAATAAGAGGTTCTAGGTAGAGGGAGAACCAAGGAAATAGAATCCAATTAAGTCTGGCTATAGCACCTCATGGATTCCTCTTCGTCTAGCTCAAGTTCAGAATCTGGGGAGTCCCCTGGGTAGGGCACAAACAAAAGATTAATTTGCTAACTCATATCCAAATTAGGAATCCAATAAAAATGCTCAAAATCAAGAAGAAACTTCAAGGAATCATGGAACAAAGTAAAGACACTAACTGGTCTTCTTCCTTCTTGGGCACATTATAAACATAACATGGGTCAGAGTACGAAAACCAAACAGCTTGCCATGTTAAAATGATGGAGAACAAAGAAAATCTGGCCGTTTTTTGGAAATCTCCTTCCTCTTCTTAAGGTGTGAGACGAGAGCCCCTAGTGGAATAAGTCCTATTTCTCTCTATATTCTTGCAACGAAGTTCATAGTAGGTTCCCTTGTGGAGAGCCCACTCTCCTAAGCAGATGGAGTTACAAATGAAAACCCAAAGCCACAGACACATACACACATACACACACACACACACACACACACGGAGAAATAAGAGCAGCAAGATCATCCAAGAATACTACATGTGCTGCCAGAATAATTCTTTTAAAAGTCAAACCCAGGGAGCAGATGAACATCTCACAAAAAGCTCTATCAGTGTGAGGCCCCTGAGGCACTTCTCTTTTCTCACAATGGTATTCCATTCTCTCATGCTCCACTGATGGGCCGGCCACACACCCTCCATACCTTGGCTTCTCCTCTAAAAGTGCTAATAATCTGGGGACATACTCTCTTCAAGGATGAAAGTCCCTATCTCCTAGGAGATTAGGCTCCTACTTGTTTCCACACAGTAGTCCTGAAGACTAAAGAAAGGCAATTCCTATATATTTAAGACCAGAGGTCTTGGCTCTATTTTCCTTCCAGATAGTTACAGGGAACTTACACTGAGACCAAAGTGGCCTAGCGTGCTGGGCTGACAGTTTTTCACAAAAGGGGTGTGTGTGGTGGTGGTAGTGGTGGTGGTGGGGGGGGGGGGGGACCAAGACGGTACACATACAAATCAGTTTTTACAAAGTGAATAGAGAAGCTCATTAGGTACATCTGTTTGTTTAAAGATGTAGACATTTGCCAGCCAAAGGAAGCACATATTTCCACATACACCCCCCACCCTCCCTAAATCTCTATCCCACCACCAAGAGCTCAGCTAAAAGGATAAAGCCCAATAAAGGAATACTTGAGAAGTGATGTGACACAAGGACACCTATATAGGTTCTGGCATGCCATCCCCAAATGTCAACTGCTTTTGTTTAGAGCCATAACTTGTCCAAAAGTAACCATCCCCATTCTAATTTCCAAAGATTTTATTTTTTGAGCGGTGGGGGAAGAAATTCAGTTACCCATTAACTACGAAAAGGAAAACACAGCCAAACATCCTTTGCCACATGGCTATATCACAGAGTAGTTTTAAGAGAACTGTCTTTTCAGACATTTACCTACAAACTCTCCAAACACTTCTACCCTGTGAAGATGACTTGCTTCATCACTTCAATTATTCCTCATCTGGTCCTTAAGCTCATGGTGTTGGGTTTTTTTTTTTTTTTTTTTTGGTTTGGTTTGGTTTTAGGGTAGAAACCACTGTACTCAAACTACATGGAAGGGTATACCAGGGCAAAAAGAGTGCCATGCAGCACAGATCTAACGGCAGGGGATGCTTTATTTCCACAAGTGTAATGAAAGAGCCCTTTTACCCCTTTACCATAGGCAAATGTATAGAAGCAGACCCTGCAAGCTTCCAAATCTGCCACCCTAGAGATTTAGCTCGAGAGCTCATTTCCCCCAAAGAGGAAAAGATATCCCAATCACCTTCTATAATTCACAATTAGCCCAAGGAAAGAGTTTTTGTGAAATCAGAATGATGAAAACAAAACCAAGATCAAGGGAGTATGGAAGGGCATTATCAGTGAATAACATACATGAGGACACAGGTCACATAAACAGGTCTCTGCTACTCTCTGGGAATGGCACGCTACAACTATCTGAAGACAGAAGGCTCTTGCCAGCACACAGTTATTTCCTACATGTCCGGTGAGGTGTTTGCTTCTTCTGGATCTCCAACCTGCATCGGCTACGCTCATCCAACCAGGGCAGCTCAAAATTCCTGGCAAAAAGGATAAGGAAATCAGTATTCAAGACTAGAGGGATTCAGTGTGGACATGAGAATAACTGAAAAAAACACAATGACCCTCACCACTCCTAGCCCTGACTCCTGGGCTTGGGAATCTTATCACTGCAAAAGCTAGTTGCCCAGGTAGTCTCACTTCTGTCAAAGAACCAAGGCTATCCCCTAAGCCACCCATTCCACTTATATCCAGGTTTTCATACAGTCTGAAAGGGAGGTGAAGTACCAGCTACCTGAGAGGGGAGGGGAAAAAGAACCCTTTATACTTACTGTGGAGTTAATTTTGGTAATGGTCGTCCAAATGCTACAACAGGCAAGAAGGGAGTAATCATCAAACTTTCAACTAGGGAAGAAAGCCAAATGCAACCTTGTTAGTGACATAGTTGAGAAACGTCTGTCAACTACACCTGCTCCAACATACTGTTCATTCATTCAGAACAAGTTGTATCCTGGAGCCTTGTGCCCTTTTCCTTCGTTAAAAAAATCTACTTTTAGATAGACAAAACTTACCGTCATCTGGCTCAGGGAAAAATGAGGTAACCTCAGGCTCAGATTCCTGAATTCCTTTCTTTTTATACATTCTGAGCTGCAGTCGCTGTAAAATTCTTTGTTCCCTGATCCTCTGAATATCCCATCTGGGAAAAACAAACCAGACAAACAAAACAAACAAACCCAACATTACTGAAAACCTTCTCTAAAAAAGCAGCTCACAGAATCCAGATGCCAGGGAGCTCTTTGCTGACTCTTCCTGATTGGGGGGTGGGGGAGGATGTTAAGAGAACTGCCTGCCTGGTTACAGAATACTGTTTAGGTCTCGCAGTTCAAATCACGTGCTGACGTTCAACAGAGAGTGCAACTGAGGAAGGGCACACCCGGAGAAGCAGCAGCCAAACATTTTACCTACAACAACTGCCACTTCACACCAAGATACTCAACCAACTGGGAAGCCAGTAACTTAAGAGTGTGAAGAGATCCAGGACTCTCCCTAGCATGGATGAGAGGTGTCAGGGTCCTAGGGCTCAGTTATTCCCAGGATGACCATCTCTCGCCTCACCTTTTCCTTCTCTTCTCATCCAGCTCCAGTTTTGCATGCCGCTTTGAAAACACACTGTCATCTAGGTTCTGTGTAAAGAACAGAAGCTGATAAGCTATTTATCTCCATGTGACACACATACACTAATTCACTTCCGGCTTCCAGGAAGGTAAAACCTTTCACCTTCAGGTTCCACCGGAGTCTGTGAGTTCTATGGATATTATGGGAACCTCCTGGTAACAGAATCAATAAAACACATTCTCCTTCTCCTCCCCCACCCTTGTGGAATCTCCAAATTCCAAAGTCATTGCCATATCTTTCCAAAGTGGAAGTCACGTTAAACTAAAACAACGCGTGAGACAGTCATAAACGCCCCCATACTTAATAAGAATCAGAGATTAAAATAAATATCAAACTTTTAAGAATCACATGAGTTTGGAATATATAATTTTGTTGCTGAGTGGTAGGTACATGCTAACTTTTCTACTTAACATGAACTCTATCTAGCTTTTAACACTCCCTAGCTAAATTAAAAACTGGACCTCAGTTTTCTCATCTATACAACAAAGAGTTGGAGTGGATAATCTCTCAAGGAACCTTCTAGCTTTAAAGTGTTATTTAGCCCATTCATACAGTTATTATGCCACATTCACGTTACACTCCCATTTCTACTCTGTCTCTCACTACCTGCCACTAACAGGTGTTGGGTACCTACCTCCAAAAGGTCTGAAGGATTTGGGTCCCTTAGAGGCTCTACTGAGTGGTCCCTCCAAGAAGGAACTAGAGAAAAAAAAGAGAAAAAGACAAAGAAAGGGAGGAGGGGTGGAACCACTCTTAAATCCAAGATCACAAAACCCTCCTCCTATTCACTAGGACAGAGGTCGCTCCCCAGTTAGACCAAGTTACCAAGTGATAGGAATCCATTCTATGGCCTCCCCTGAAGCCATATTCAGTGTCCTCGCTATGGTATAAAAAAACCTAAAATGCCATTGCAGTCTGCCAAACACAGGATCACAAGAAAGCCCTAAGCCAATACCTGACAATTCATATAATGGATGCTATTGCAGTTCCTGAAAAACAACTGAAATTTGTCGTCATTTTGAAGTCTATAGCGTAATCATACACCAAGGAGTCTCACTCTCCCACATCCAGCTGATGGGGAACGCAGCTCCCAACCATCCACCATCCCGCCCCCCAGCCCCCCAGGCCCGGCCGGCACAATTCCTATTCTACTCACCAGCCAAGACTGAAGTTTCTCCTGCAACACTTGATGGCATCAGACACCCTAAATAATGCAGGAAAGAAGAATCATCTCAGTGTAAAAAGAAAAAAGCCCACACCCAAAATGGAGGAGAGGAGCGTCACTGACGTTCTCACTAGGAAGCCACTTGGTTTTTTTGAGTTGTTCTTTTGAGAATTTCTCTCTGGGGGAGGGGAAGAGGGAACAACAGACAAAAGAAAAGAAAAATAAGCCCACCACTTTTTTTTTTACACTGAGACGACTTCTTTTCTTCATTATTTAGGGTGGTTTCCCTGCAACAGTTGATGGCCAAGGATATCAAACCTTAAACTCAGAACATGGCAGGTGAGTAAAAGTTGACCCTATTTTTCAAATAAAAGATCAGTGTTCTCAAAACTTACATATGTAGTCTTCTTAAACAGCTCCCTCCTCCCTCCACACAAACTACCTGCTGGTCCAGCCTGAACAACATGCACAAAGACTTTGGCTTCCTTAGAACAAGCCATTGAGACTTCCTCTTGAGACAGGGCATCAAGGATAAGGATTCACATGTTATTCACAACTCAGACTGCTCAAAGGGCTGGGACCCCCCCCTCCCCCCAGTCAGACTCCTTCTATACTGCTTGCTATGCCCACAATCTCAGAGGTGCTTCCAATTTTCTGTGCTAGGGCACATACGGTTTTCAAAAACAGCCAGTCACATAGAACAGCTCTGGACCAACCTATTTCCCCATCCCGGATGGCAAGTTGCTTCACGGTTTCCCTCGTTACACAGTATTGCCATGACAGCAAGAAGGTTAACTTAAGGATGAACCTGTTCAACTGACTGAACCAACAAAACACCTAAACCTAGGTCCGGGTCCTGGTCTATTTCATGTACTCAGATGGGAGGCCTAATGAATTTTAGATCATTAAAAAGAGTACTCTACCTTCCCCACTTAATTTTGTAACCAGAACAGCCTGACAAAGCCTGGAGAATGCTCTTATCTTATTGGAATGGATTCCCATCCCCATCCCTGCTGGGGCAAGACACAGTGGTAGAAACTCGGGGCTGCAGCTCTATTCAAGAAGGCTTCCCCCACCATCACCCGGAGCCCCCACAGTGACTGTCAGAGACTAACATCACACAACCGAAGGCACATTGCAGTTACTGATTGATGTAGGAGATGGGGGGGTACCTCTGTGTGGAAGCCATAAAGAAAAAAGGGAATGAAGACCAAGGTCCCACACCCCACACCCTCCCCAAGCAGCTCAGATATCCCAAGATAGTCCTTATTGTTTGAAAAATAGTTTGTAGACCATTTTATTTAAATATATGAACAACCAATGGGCTACTGCAATCCAAGTAAACTCTTCACATTTAGACCCTTTGTGAAGTAGAGTAAGATAAAGTAAGACTGTTGGTCTTTTGTAGATTCCTCCTGCCCCCCAGACCGGGACATAGAGATACAGATAAATGTTTATGTAGTTAAAGAGCGGAGGCCCAGGTGAAATCCCCACCCCAAGCTGGCTCCCCAACCCAAAAATTACCATTGGCCCCTGAGAACACCCAAAGACCACCCTCCCAGGTTTCACACAATATCAATTGCAGGAACAGTCGTGCATAGCAAAGTATAAGTTCTATGCATTTCACAGCACAGAAAACCCTTCTTTCAGAGGGCATGCAAGTTGCCGGAGATTACACCCCCAAGTCTGGTGCTCTTGTGATGAGCAACTTACTGGCAAACACATCTCCCAGTGTTGTAAGCAGGCAAATACATTGAGCACATTTTGCTGTAATTCCATCTATTTGCAATGCCTGCACAGTGTCTGTCTCTGGCTGTTAACTTACTCATTCTTGACAGAACTCTGCTTTATTGATTGCACTTTTTAAAAAATGCCAAGGGCATTTTCACACTTGTTAGCTTGACCGCCACCACTAGGGTATAAGAGCAAGTGTTCTCTATGCCTTACTTGCTACAGTCTCCTCCTTCTTTGGAGAGGATTCCCGTAATGGTAACGGTGATGGGGGAGGCTGGTGCCAACGACACAAATACATTTCTGTGGTGGAAAGGTACGGCAAATCTTCTATCTCACTTGAGAAGGCTTTCTCCTTGGGATGGGTGCTGGGTCCCTTCTGGGGAGTGGAGAGTCTTGGCGGGGTGTCCACTGAAGACCGGGTCTTTTCTGGAGTTTCTTGGCTCCTCAATTCACGCTTACAAACAGTTTCAGATAAGGAACCACAGGGTTCCTCTTTAATGGGAGAGTGCTTAGGAGTTTTTGTTTTGACTTTTGAAAATTCAGGAGCCAGCTTTTTAACAGGAATCTTTCTTTCTGTACTTCCAAATGGGGATTTCCTATTAGGGGAGAAAACATAATACAATTCATTGACTCTTGGATAAAACCTGATTTGATTTCATTTTGGGGTAAGAGAACTAGCTTGTATTCAGGTATCTAAATATCTAGGTTCCTTTGGCAGTCATAAGCAGGAAGAGTCTCATGCTTAACAGTGTATGTAATAGACCCTAAGTAAACATTTATTGAACAAGTGAGTTTCCGTGCTTAAAAACCTCTGTAGTATTCTACTGCCTACTAAATCTAAAAAGGTCCCTATTTTATTCAAGACCCTTCAGCTAATATTAGGTGCCACTACCCTGTGGCTTATTTCATTACTGTCAACCAAAGACCAATCTCTTATTTCTCCTCCCACCCTCCTAATCCTATACTATGATAGTTACCATCTCTATTTCTGTCTTCTTGCTATCTGGCTCTCTTTCTCCTACCACTACTCCCCTCCACCCCCCACTACCCCACATTCCTAGAATGCCATCTCCTTTTCTTTTCAGCAACTTAAAGTCTATACTTCTTTTTCAAGATCCATCTCCTACTTAACTCAAAATAATCTTTACTATCCCTGAATCTTACAAAACTTAGTTCGTCTTACTGTTGTCTGTCTGCATCTTTTATTGCAGTAGAATTCTTAGTTTTTAAAACTTATGCCATCCTTTTAGCTAATCTCTTTGAATCTAAGGACAATTAGATCTTACTTTTTTATATCCACCAATACCTAACACAATGAAGGAATTTAACACTTCCTAACTTGAAGTGAACTGCTATAGTTTTCTTTAAGAAACTCAGCTGTCACATTTGTTGTCCATTCTCTTTATGATGTACTCTGCATTCTGTAATTACTACTGTGACCAAAATGTTCCTAAGACTTTTATAGCATGCACAAAAATGTTTCAAGATACTTTCTCAACACAGACGACCTCATAATTCAGAATGTGGTTGTAGTAAAACTAATTTGTAAGTCCCAATCCCCTACTGCCAGTCACTGGAAATAAGTGTCCTCATCATGTCCAGACAGCGTAATAAAGTTATCAGCACACCTTTTGTGTCCCTTTCCACTCCGCCCACATGAGAAAGGCTTGGGAGGCAGAGTCTGGGATGTCTCAGAAAGCTCTGGCTGGCACTCCAGTTTAATTTTCTCAGATAGCTCCGTTTCCTCTCTCTCTTCAGTTTCATAGCCCTGAAACAGCTTATGCCTTTCTTTCTCGTTATCCTTCTTTACCAGCTGCATCCGCCTTTCCATACGTTCAATCCGAGCAAGGAGCTAAAAGAGAGTGGCAAAATGCAGATTTAATACACAAAAAATTAAATGCAGGTACTTAGGCCATGTAGGAATCCATATGGTCTTCTATCTCTTTCCATGGACCACAGCAATTCAACTTATTTTTAATAGGCAGGCATTAATCTAAATAGTTTTCCTTAAACACAACAGAGAAGACAAGGGATATTACATTGCTTAATTTTAGGGGCTAACCTACGGCCGTGGGGGAATTTGTAGTTCATTCTTCTGAAACAAGATCCTCTTCAGTGGGAGGGGCCACAACACGCATTTTAAATGGCATGGTCTCTGCTACTGCTAACCATGTGGCTCCAAGGCAGCTTGGTAGTTTCCAGAATTAACCTTAGGTTCTTTGAGGAGGCCCTGGGGTTCTCCAAAGCCTATCCTCGCTACCTATATACTCAAGGGCAAAGTCCAAAGAGTACATTGAGAAGGAATTAAAAGCGTACACAGTCACAGTGCCAATAGGGATTGCAGTGTTATTTGAAAGGGGTCTGGTTGGGTGGATGGGTGTCATCTAAACAATGAACATTTAATTTGGAAGAATTGAAATAGAAAGTATTACCCATAAATCCTATCAATGATGAAATATGCATACTGCTTTGCTGCTTTGCATTTGAGATAACAGAAGAAAATCATACCTATTTATCTGAATATTGACTAAAAGTAGTCTTTTAACTCTATTATCACTGAAAACGTCACATTAAAATGTTCTGAGAAAAGGTGCCAACTGTGCTACTTATACCCTATAAATTAAGATCTTATTTTGGGTAGACAGCGATATAACTGTTGCCTCCGTTACATCTACTTAGCTGTACACAGATTTCAGTAGAGGCCAAACAAAAACTGGAAAAAGAGAAACAAGCTTAAACAACACTAAGACTGCAATACACAACAGAAGCAGCGAATGCCAAATTCAGACTGACACTCTATCCTTAACTCACCTCACTTTTCCTGCCTAGGAAAATCTGCAAAGGGGCCATTACCTCAGGAACTGAGCAGAAACCTCCACAATCAGCAGAGCCCCTCTGTCACCATACTCTCATTTCATCCCCTTCTGTTTTGACTCGCAGCCTCCACATTACTTAACCATGGTTTGTGGGTGACATTTCCTTGATTTCTTCTCCTGCTCCCCCCCCCCATGTAAGGATATGGTGTGTTGTAATTACAGTACCAACACACCCCTAGACTGCAGTACAGTAGCTGAGCAGTGCCACCTCCATGTTGAGTAACTTCCACAAATCAACACCATGAGGTATTTTAATGAAATCTACCCCAGCTCCCATTCCACCTTGCAGAATGCATTCTTCAATAAAACAGCCGCTGCCTAATGCAATTCATTTGGAAAGCAAACAGAATGAATAGCCCTCTGCTCCCTTGCTCAGCCCTTGACACAAACAGTGGGGGAGGGGGGGGAGCCCACGCAGAGACTGCTGCAACCTTAACACAATTGTAGAAACCATGTTTATTTTTAGGCAGCTGCAAGGTATGCTAGCACAGTAATACCCCATCACAGCTTTCCTGATAGCTGAAGGAATATGTTTCAGCACATAAGGTGTCCTTAAGGCGGCTCAGAAGTACAAATAAATAATAAATGACTTCCCTACTACCTTAAGGTTCTAAAATATAGACTTGGGGGGATGAGCTTATTAAATGTGTCTACATAACACATTTAATAAGCTCACCTTCCCCTGATGCCTTAAAATCTTCCAGCCTCTAAAGACCATTCTTTTTTTTAAAAATGTATCTTTATGGATTTCAGAGAGGAAGAGAGAGGGAAAGAGAGATAGAAACATCAATGATGAGAGAGAATCATTGACTGGCTGCCTCCTGCACATCCCCTACTGGGGATCAAGACGGCAACCTAGGCATGTGCCCTTGACCAGAATGGAACCTGGGACCCTTTAGTCTGCAGGCTGACACTCTATCCACTGAGCCAAACCGGCTGGGCTAAACATCATTCTTATACAAGGGAGCTGGTCAGTGGGTCAGGTTTTAGAACAGATTCCTATTTTTAAAAAAACACTGAAATCGAAAGCAGTAATTCTCTTAATATCATTTAAGAAAACTGAAATAGGATTCCCCTGTGAATCACCTCTTCCCCTCTGCCATTTAACAGGCCTACCACTCTATCCAAAGATGCTACAGCAGTGGTTAGATCAACAGCTGCTATGTCCCTCTCCTCCAGAACGCCTTTCTAACGCAGAAGCTCCTTAATTTAACCCCTTCCATAAAGCCACCACGGGTGCATCCCACCATTTCATGTTCAACCCCTCACAAATCAGGTCTTTCCCCACTCTAAGCATCTTTCCCACAAGTCTGGTGCTGTCATTTTAAATTAACCCTTTGGCACCTGCAACCTTCCCTTCCCACCCACCCCCACACCCTCAGGAGGGTGCCCTTTAACCCTTCCCTCCAACCCAACGTGTCTGGGAGCCTGGCTCCCAAGGACCCGGCACCTAAGGGACTCCTTTGCTGGTGGTCAACCTCCTTACCCCTAACCCAGGGATACCTTAACCTCCTACAGCCCCCTTGCCCTGAGCATGCGCACAACTCGCCCCAAGGCCCGAACGCTGATTAACCCCTCCCGTACCGTGTCTCTCTCCGACTTCAGCTCCTCGATCTCCTTTTCCTTGGCCTGCAGCTGCTGTTGCTGCTGTTCGATGAGGTCCAATTGCAGCAGAAGTATCTGTTTGAGGCAGGCGGCCTGACTGGAGGCTCCCGAGCCGCCGCCACCCCCGAGAGGGCTCTTCCTCGTACTCTTCCATCTGCCCTCGCTGGCCGCCAGGGTCCCGGCGGCGGCGGTGGGCGCGAGGGGTGGCGGCCCGGGCAGAGGTAGTGGTGGGGGTCCCGCTGGGTCCGAGGCGGTGGCAGCTGGGGCAGCCGCCCCACCCTTGTCCCCGGCCCAGGGCGTAGGCTCTTTGGCCGCCGCCACGAGAGAGCCTGTCTGAATGGGCAGCACCGCCTGATACTTGGGCCGGGGACTGCAGCCGGCGCCGGCGGCCGCGGGGTCCCCCCCGACGCCTGCTTGTTTGGTGGCCGGGGGCGGGCAGGGCAAGGGCACCGAGCCACCCCAGCTCTCTTCCTGCTGCCCGGGGGCCGCCCCGGCCGGGAGGAGCAAGCCGCGGCCCTTGCCGCCGCAGCCGGCCGGGGAGGGCGCGGGGCTGCCGCCCTGGGCGGAGGCCAGCGGCGGCCCCGGCTCCTTGAGCTTACGGTGCCGGGGGAGGAAGTGGGCTTCGGCCGCCCCGGCCTCGTCCTCGGGCCCGCCCAGCGCCGCGGCGCGCTCGTAGTCCAGGCGCTGCTCGGGGTTGCCGCCGGCAGGGGCCGCGGCCGCCTTGAACACGGCGGATCTCATGGTCATAGTGGTCCGGAGCGGCGCGGGGCCCGCGACTGGGAGGGGGCGGGGAAGGGGCGAGGTGCGGGGGGTCGAGGGCGGAGGGGGAGGGGAGTTGGCGGGCTCGCCTCAGCAGCGCGGCCGCGGGCCTCGGCTAGCGCGGCGCCTCCGGGGCCCGGGCGCCATCCCGCCGGCGTGCGGACGCGTGGAGGCCGCGGCTGAGGCCCGCCGCCGGCCCACGGGGGCCTCGCCGCCGCCTCTGCTGCCGTCGCCGCCGCCTCAGAGGCAGGAGCTCGCCCCGAGCCGCCCCCGAGCTCATCCCCGGCGCTCGCTGCGGCCCCCCCTGGCCCGGCCGGGCCCGCCTCGTCTCCCCACCCCGCACCCCCCGTCTCCGCCCGGCCCCCCGCCCCGAGCTCGCCTCAGCCGCCCCGAGCCTCCATTTCCCCCCCGCGCCTCCTCGGGAGGGGTTGGGAGGAATGGGTCCGCCCAAAGCCCTCCTACTCCGGGAGGGGGTCTGTCGCCTCCCTCGGGGGTCTCCGCAGCTCGGGGTCCCCTCCCCCACAGTCACCCCCGGCGCCTCAGCGTTTCCCTTTAAAAAAACGGAGCCGCTCGCAGCCGACTCTGCCGCAGCCGCCGCCGACCGGAGGGCGCATGCGCGGGGAGGGCCGCGGGAGAGAGCGAACCGGGAGGAGGGAGGCGGGCGCGCTATTGTGCAAGGGGCTGCCGCCACCGCGAGGGGGCGGGAGGGGGCGCGGGGAGGCCGGGGATCGGGGGCCAGGACGGAGGAGCCCGCGGAGGAGCGGGGTGAAGGTGGGCTGCGGGGGGAGGGAAGAAAGGGCGAGGGCGGCGACGGTGGAGGGGGCCTGCGGAGTCTCCCAGGGGAAAAGGAGCGCGAGAGAATGGAACCGAGAGGAAGGAAGGAAGGAAGGGGGCTGCGGGCGGCAGAGCCGCCCTTGGCGGGCGCGGACCCCCTCGCCCCACGTCGCCGGCCTGCGCTCGGCGGCCCCTTCCCCGGGCCAGCGGCCCTTGCAGCCCTGCCCGCCTCCTGGACCAGAACCTGACTCAGTCTCCCCGGGGAGCCTGTGGGTGTTTCCCGGGGTGGAGTTCTAGCCCCGCCGCCCCCTCCGCTCCCCATTAGCCCCACACTGGTGTGGGAGGAAACGAAGTCCTTTGTCTCTAAGGGATCCAGGTCAGAAACGGACGAGCCTCTGGTTGTCACAGGGGGTACAATCCATGATGTCCGCCCAGGGAGTTGGCCACAGCCTCCCTGGAAGGACTATTGCCAGCTACCAACAGTTCTCCCCCAACGGCCATCTCCAGCCTTCTTTCACTTCCTTCCCGCATCTTGGAGGCTCATTAAGGGTTGGCGCAAAAGAAGTCTGGGAAGGAACGTTTACCTTTCCTGGGGATAGGAACACGTTAGGGCAGTGGTCGGCAAACCGCGGCTCTTTGGCCCCTTGCGTGTGGCTCTTCCACAAAATACCACGGCCTGGGCGAGTCTATTTTGAAGAAGTGGCGTTAGAAGAAGTTTAAGTTTAAAAAATTGGGCTCTCAAAATTTCAATTGTTGTCCTGTTGATACTTGGCTCTGTTGACTAAGGAGTTTGCCGACCACTGCTAGGGTAGTCAGCTTTGCTGAGCACTTCTTGTCATCTTTCAGTGTTGGTTGTGTGTGTGTGTGTGTCTTAATTTCCAGGCAACTTTAGCCAATAAGTCCTCCCAGAATTCGTCGTGAAAAAGCTTTCAGTTTTAATTGGTTGTTTTTATTTTCTGTTGAGGTGTGTATATATATATATATATATATTTTTTTTTTTCCAACCCGTATGGAGATGAAGAAGACTAACATTCTTGGCCTAATGTGAAAACCTCTAATTAAAACCACGTCTCTGCCTTGTGGGTCCAAAGCATGGAGCCCTGGAAATGTAAACACTGGGTGTGAATGGTTAAGAAGCCAGGAGAGCCCCAGTCCCCTTCCGCCAGACTCTGTGGCCTCAGGTCTGCAAGGGAAGTATTGGGATTAGGAGGGGTACCCATGAAGGGGGATGTGATGTGGTGGGAGGTGATTTCAAATGCTGATCGCTTCCAGGATCAACACTTTCACCACCACCTCTACACTGACCAACTCCCAAACGTGTATCTTCTTCCTGGAGGCATCCCCTCACTTCAGAATCACACATCCAACTCCCTAGGAGACATATCCACGTGGGTGTCTAATAGGCATTTCAAACTTACATCTAAAAACATACCCCTGGATTTCCCCCACCCAAACCTTGCTTTTTCTTCAGCCTTCCTCTCTTTCTTTCTCTCCTTTTATCCAACCAGTCTTCAATTCCACTCGCCTTCAAAATATATATCCAGAATCACATACCTTTGCAACACCTCAACAACCTTGGTCTAGGTCCTAACCATATCTCACTTTTTTATCGCAGTAACCTTGTAATTAGTCTCTCAGTTTCAACCCTTGCCTTCCCCTACTTACATCTGTTCCCAGCACAACAGCCATAGCGATCATGGGTGAGATCATGTTTTTTTTTCTCTTCTAAACTCATGGTGATGGTGCCCTAGCTGGTTTTCTCAGTGGTCAGAGCATTGCCCACAGACCGAAGGGTCTCAGGTTCAATTCCGGACAAGGGCTCGTACCTTGGTTGCAGGCTTAATCCCACCTCTCCCTTCTACTTTCTCTGAAGGCAAATGGAAAAAATATCCTCCGGTGAGGATTAACAACAACAAAAAACTCATGGCTTCCCATCTTACTTGGAGTAAAAATAAAATTATCAATACTATGGCCTACATAGGATCTAGCCCCTGGCACTGCTCTCTGACTTTGCTCTCCCTTTCTTTACTACCCCCTGCCACGCTCACCTCTTGAGCTGTTTTTCAAACACACCTGCCATATGTCTACTTAGGTCTTTTCACTTGTTCCCTCCACCTGGTTCATTCCTTCAGATATCCTCTCTCTAAATACCTTTTCATCAGATCTTTTCTAGCCACCCTATGTACACTCACAGCTCCCCTCCAAATCCCTCTCCCCTTTTCTGCTTTATTTTAATCCATAGAACTTATTACCATCTAACATGTAATTTACCTTATTTATTGTTCTGTCCTTCTAGCGTATAAGCTTCATGTTTTTTTCACTGCTGTATCCTCAGCACTTAGAACCATACCTGGCGCATAGTAGGCACTTAATAAATATTCAGTGAATGAGTAAATGAGCTGTTTAGTTATATTAAAGACAAAGCATCTACCCTTGACCTTGAGAGTAACGGCCATAGAACAGTAGCATAAAAAGTAGTGAAACCTGGGGAAGAATAAAGTTGTCTAGGAGCACAGAGAAGAAAGAACATACTATCTTGGAAGGAACTGAGGAAATGACAACTGAGGTGAGTCTTAAAGATTCAGACTGTAGGAGGACATTTCAGACAGATGAGAATATTGTGAAGGCATGGGATAAAAGAATATATTGGAGCAAATGGGAGAAGTTAGCTGGTGCTTAGCTTGGATAGTAAGGAGTATAGGGGACAAAGCAGGTCACGTGGGTTTTGAGACCAGATTATGAAGGTCTGAAGGCCTAGTTAAGGAATGGATAATTTATCAGCCAAGCTGTACCATCAAAGGTTGGCATTGCTCAGTGGTTAGAGTGTTGGCCCATGAACCCAAAGGTTATGGGTTCAATTCTGGTCAAGGGCACATACCTGGGTTGCAAGTTCTCTGCCCCAGTTAGGGAAGCAATGGATTGATGTGGCTCTCTCACATTGATGTTTCTCTCTCTCCTCTCCCGCTCCCCCCTCCCTTCTACTCTAAAATCAATGGAAAAGATATCCTCCAGTGAGGATTCACAACAAAATCATCCAGATAGTAGATATTTTAGGCTTTGACGGCCCTTCGGGTCTCCTGCACTATTTAACTTGGTCATTGTAGCAAAAAGAAATAGCGTATGAATGAGTACGGCTGATGAGTGGTTAATGTACTAGTAGCATGGCCATAGAGGGAATGACAGATGAGAAACGCAGTGGTTAAAAGCCAAGGCTCTGGTGTGAGACAAAGGAGGATATTTTTTCCATTGAATTTATTTCAGAGGGTGGGAGGAGGGGAGAGAGAGAAACATCGATGTAAGAGAGACACGTTGACTGGGTTGCCTTTCACAATGCCCAGACTAGGGCTGGGAATGAACCTGCAGACCAGGTAAATGCCCTTGACCTGGATTTGAACCCAAGACCCTTCGGTGTGAGGGCCAACGCTCTACCCACTGAGCTCACCGGCCAGGGTTGGATTTCATTTCCTTTTCCTGTGTCATGGAATACTATTCTAGATTTTTCAAGTATTAAAAAAATTCAGGGTTTAGTCTTAGCTTGTAGCACATACAAAAACATTGGGCTGCATTTGGCACTCAGGTCTAGAGACCCATAGACCAAACTAGAATCTCTTTTCAACAAAAAGGGGGGAGGGGGGCATTATAGTACCATGTCAGTCAATGCAAGAAGGCCTGCGACTTTGTTATTCTGAGGTTACATGCTTCCCATTGTGTGTGTGTGAAAACGTACTTTCTTTTGTGAGAGGGTGGTGATAGTAAGCAACTAGTGAAGGTAGCTGTTTAATGTCCTTACTTGGCAAAATAAAAAGCTGGCAATCTTACATCTGTCCCCCGCTTTTTTTTTTCTTTCCTGGAACCTTAACAGCTCTAAAGTCCAGTCTAGGATTTCACTGCTCCAGACAAAGAAAACATGGCTTTTCTCCCCCAAAGCCAAAAGGCTGGCATTTGGGGATTGGAATTTTGGTCTTCATTCACAGGATGAGGTGGATAATCCACCCGAAAACTGAAACCTGGTAAGAGAAGATCTTCTAGTAGGGAAAGAGAAATCTTGTTTCCGAACCATTTGGTTCGAAGCTGTAGTAATCCTTGAACTAAGACGTACAAAAACATCAGACAGCCAGGGGTAACGGGCAAGAGGGAGAAAGCGGAGCTGCTAGCTGTGAGGGACCTAGGGGACGGGAGGACCCATAAAGCAAGTTCCTAAACAATTCTCTGCCTATTTATTTCTAATGGGATAATGATCATTCCCTTTTGCCCTCTGGCTAAAGGTGCAGATGGAGTTGAAGACAACACTTTTACCATTCCTCTAGGGCAGTGGTTGGCAAACCACCCCTCGCAAGCCACGTGCGCCACATGCGGCTCGCGAGCCACCGCGGTTTGCTGCTCTGTTGACTAATGACTTTGCCCACCACTGCTCTAGGGCTTTTAGAAAGGTGGAGTACACTTTCTTTGACCTACATTCTTTGAAGGGAATGTCTATGGTATGAAAAGAGCACGCAGCAAGCCCTTTACCTGTCTGGGTCTTGGCTTCCCCGGCCCCAAAAGAAAAACCAGACCATCTTTAAAGCTCCTTCTGGCTCCAAGACTGCGGGAAGCTGTGTTTTCCTGCTAACAGTGAGGCAGAACTAGGTAGTGAAAAGAGGCGGCTGGGCCCCTCCTTCATGGCTCAGTGGTTGAACATCGACCAATGAACCAGGAGGTCACAGTTCCATTCTGGTTGGAGCACATGCCTGGGTTGCAGGCTTGATCTCCAGTAGGGGGCATGCAGGAGGCAGCCCATCAATGTTTCTCTCTCATCATTGATGCGTCTATCTCTCTGTCCTTTCCTCTCTAAAATCAATACAAAATATTTTTTTAAAAAAGGAGGCTTGTTTTGGCTTTTTCCCAGGGAGAGAGGATTCATCTGAGCGGCTTCCTGAGTCTCTTGGAAAGGTAAACACGGGTTGCCTGGCTGGCATTAGCCCAGCCCCACATGGCACCAAAGTGAGACCATGGTGGAGAGGCCACTTTTCCCTTCTCCGGAGGATGGGGGATGGGGAACCAGCATGAAGCCACAGAGGTTTGCGGCTCCAGAATTCTTTTTCCCAGACACCCTGCCCTGCATTCCAGGCATCCACAAGCAAGATGCTCATGTGCCCTTCCCCTTCTGCTAGGCCTCTCCGAGGGCGGCACACACCCTCCCTGCTGATGGGTGTGTTTTTTTTAATCACAACTCAAATGTGGGTATTTTTCTTCCCCTGCCAGCCCCGCCAAAACTTTCAGTGAGCTCCTCCTACTCCACGTGGACCTCCCTTCCCTGTCCCAGCAACCCTTGCGAGAACCCCCACCCCCAGCACGTGACCAATTGTTATGTTTCCTTCCTGGGGCTCCCTTTTGGCTGGCACCAACTAAGGATTGGACAAAAGTGCCCCCTTCAGGGTTAATGTGGAGCAGCAGCCTGGGGAGGAGAGGAAATCTGATTGAGGGCTGGAGTACAATAGGGGAAATGGGTGTTTCTGCTTAAAATGATTTCATATCCACGTAGCTCCCTAGTTAATAACATTAAGGATCACACAAAAGATGAGGTAAACTCAAGAGAAGGGAGATCATCAAAGATATCCCTTACCTTTTTTTTTTTTTTAATATATTTTATTGATTTTTTTTTACAGGGAGGAAGGGAGAGGGCTAGAGAGTTAGAAACATGGACGAGAGAGAAACATTGATCAGCTGCCTCCTGCATGACCCCTACGGGGCATGTGCCCGCAACCAAGGTAAATGCCCTTGACCGGAATCGAACCTGGGACCTTTCAGTCCGCAGGCCAATGCTCTATCCACTGAGCCAAAGCCGTTGGGCTCCCTCACCTTCTTCTTGTCCCTGTCTGGGTAGCTCAGTTGGTTATAGAGCGGTGGTTGGCAAACTCATCAGTCAACAGAGCAGCAAACCGCGGCTCGCGGGCCACATGTGGTTTAGGAGCCGCATGTGGTTCGCCAGCCGCAGTTTGCCGACCACTGGGTTAGAGCATCCTCCCAATATACCAAGGTTGAGGAGTTGATCCCCAGTCAGGCACATGAATCAACCAATGAATACATAAATAAATGGAACAGCAAATCAATCTTTCTCAAGTCAATTTAAAAATTGACTTGGGGTCAAGTTGGATAAAATGTTAATCCCTAGTTGCAAAGTTGGTTACCTCTATTGCACCTCCATTTCCCCTAGAGTTCTTCAGGATGTTGGCAGAGAGAGCTGTCTGAGAACCCAGAGTTCTTTAATTGGGGGCTGGATGGTGGAAACACAGCCTCTCCTGGGGTGAGTGTTCTGCTTTTTGCCTCCTTCACAGTCTTCCCTTCCCCCCAACAACACAAAGTAGTTCTCTTTCTATGGGCTCATACTCCCGAAGCTGACATAAATTATTTCCAAAACGGAGTCTCCTCTTAGCGTTGAGAACAGTTGCTCTGGATGGGAAGAACCCCAGGTGATCCTGTTGGGAGGAAAGGGGAGTGGGCAGGACAGCAAAAATTAGTCCAGTGGGAAGGCCTGGTGCACAGAACAAGGGGACTAACCGGGAAAAGCTAGAAAAGAGGTCAAGTGAAGCCAAACAGAGGGAACCGGTTCCTTGGGAAAAAATTCTGACCTAGGCTTTGCTGTTTTCCTCCCCACTCCTTTCCCCACATGAGATATGGGGTTGAGAGACTGGGCAGGGAATTGGGGTGATGGAAGGTTGGAGGCTGACTGGGAGGCAAGAGTTGTATGTACGTCTGACAGTGCTCAGAGAAGGAAGGAATTTAAAATCAGAATGATCCCTGGGCTAGTTGTCCCTCCAAAGTCATAGAAGTCATGAATAGTAAACAGCCCAAGAACTACAAAACTTGGGGTGCAAGGAGGGGACCTCATTGTTGCCGATAAACACATTACTTCTGGGGCATTTGTGGAAGAAAATGGAAGGAGTCCTAGAGCAAATAGGGAAATAGTGTCCTGTTTTCCAGGGCAACAGCCCCAAAGCAATCCAGCTAGAACGTTAAGGACCAGGGAAGACGCTTGCTTTCCTACAACTCAGCCTCTGTCAGCGCTCCCATTATCAGGTGCTATTTCCAGAGTCCTGGGCCCAGGGGAGGAAACGGAGGGGGCCTGGTGGAGAGACAGAGGGAGACCCTATGAGCTCCTGCCTCAGCCCAGCTGCAGTTCCACATATTCACCACTCGGGGGCTCCCGAGCTCAACCACAGCCTCAGGGTGAGGGAGGGAGGGAGCGAGCGAGCGAGTCCAGAGGACAGTGTGAGACCTCAGTAATGACCCTGAGCAGAGAGGTGACCTAGGGGTCATCTGCTCTGAAACTGCAGACTCTTCTTGTGGCCGTTGAGAAGCGTTCGGCCTCCACTTTCTCGCTAATAGGAACTCGTGGCAGAGAACCAGCTTCCCATCTCTTACCCTCACCCTCTTCTCTGTGGTCATTTCCTCCCCTGCGCGTTTCCTTCCCCTCCCCCATCCTCGCGGTGGAAACACCAGCACCATCCCCCCAGCCTGTCAGAGTCCTGAGGAATGCTCTCACGCTGGCTGGGTGCCAAGCTGTGGACTTCCTGGGCTTTGGGGTGGAGCTTGGCTAAGGGAAAGCCCTTTGGACAGTGAGAGCCACCCTTTGCACAGCTTGCTCACCAGCTCGGGCTTGCTCTCTCTCTCTCTCTCTCTCTCTCTCTCTCTCTTTCTCTCTCAGCTCATCTATTATTCTCTGCCATCACCACCTAATTTCCTGCCCCCACAATGGGATTTCCTTGCCAGGGCAAAACATCCACAATCTGGAGGCAGTGGGCATCCTAAACACAGTGGTTCATAGAGAGGGAAAAAGCACCTATTTCAGAACCTGCCTTCCCTGTTCCAGAAGGCCCGTAGCTAGAAGTAAAGCCGCTGCCAGGGTACCGAAGTCAGGGGTTTATGAATAGTAATTAGTAATGGGGTTCCTTATGGATCCTTTTCAGAATCTGTGGATCTAAGGAAGTACGTGTGTCTCTATATAGTAAAGCCTGGGAGTGGATTTCTGCGTATCTGACCACCTCTACTCAGCGTCCATGTCCATGAAATACATCAGCTGAAATCTGATTCACTGGTTCCTATCAAGCCCAAGGAAACCTTTCCAGCAGCTGCAGCAGACCGGGGTGGATTCAGCAGGAATGGGGAGCAGCAGAAACCACTCCCAAATCTAATGAATAGAGACCAGGCCTGTCAAAGACCTCTGGCACCTATGCAAGGGGTTGTGCTCAGAAATGTTTTTGCATTTGGGGGTTAGAGAGTCTTCTGATACCATCTACACTCAGTGCGGTGGTGCCCCCTGCGTTGCTCTTTCTTCGTGCCACTTTTCAAACGGAGGGTCCTTATGACTTATTACATGTTTTAAGTTCTATAAATCCTCTCTCTCTTCTCCCACCCTGCCCCAGACATGGCCTTTCCCCTGAAAATCAGCAGTCCTGGAGGCACCAAGCAGTAGTCCAGATCTGACCAATGACCACATAGTCTGGACCTCCGGCAAGCTAAAGATAACATCTTGGCCTAAGTTGTTTCAGTTCCTGATCCCCAAGGTGGAACTATTCCCTGGCTACTTTCCCATGAAACTGGACAAAAGGACCCTGGAAAAGGCCTCAGAACTGCCCTTGAGACCTGAAGAAATGATTTATTACCTTTACCTTACCTCCAACCAATCAGTGTCCAGCACAACCCCTAACCCATGAGTCTTGTGACTTTGCCCTATGTAATCTATAATCTACATGCCATTTTTTTTTTTAGCATTATCTCCCCATTCTTCTGGGGTGGTGTCATTCATCAATAAAATAGCCCATATTTCTTCACTGCAATTCTTGATGTTTAGTGTTTGGCTCTGCTGGCGCTAGGTGGACGAACTCTTTCTGGTCCATAACACTTCTGCAGCCTGCCTTTCTGACGTCATCATCTGCAGACCTGTGCCAGATTCCCCAGTTCCTATCTTGAGACCTCAGCCACCGTCCCCTGGGCCTGGGGAGAGCTGATGTAGGTCACTACAGCTGAGCCTGCAGGGATGTCTGCTCCTTGAGCCCAGAGCCTCTCAGGCAGAGAGGAAACCTTGCAGAGAAGCATAAGAAAGGGCAGTATGAGAATCACAGAAAAGTCTATTCCTCAAAAAAATGAGCAGGGAGAGGCCAGGAGTCAACGGGTCACACTTGAGACAGACAGTAAGGAGAGCTGTGCTCCTGAGGGGCTTCATGTGATGGGGGAGGGAAGGCCTGAGGAGAGCGCTGAGCAAGGCTTCCATTCCTAGCTTCCTCCACCCCCCTAAACCCACCAGCCCCCCTGCCACCCATGCCCACCCTTGTTCTGTTTGCTTGTGTCAGGGAACCCTTCTGACCCCCAATTCAGCACTCTCCAGTCACTTAGCTGTCCAGGCTCAGGTCTCCTTCTCAGGAGCCTTTGTGATTTGCCTCAGAGACCCTCTGCTGCTGGTGGTCACAGTTTCTAGGTCTCAGGAAGCTGGAAAAGGCCAGGATTGTCCCCACCCTCCCCCATTGAAAGACTTTTTCCTGCTTGTTATCTGTTAAACTCATTTTGTGCGGTACTTCCAACCCTCTGGGACCTCATTCCTGTTCTTGGCCCTCCCTAGCCCTGCCTCGGAGATCCCAGGGACTGTGTGTGTGTGTGTGTGTGTGTGTGTGTGTTGCTCATATCCTTTTACTTGTGCATGGGAAGCAAGGACCTATGGCCGCAACTAGCTTGGGGTCCCCAGGCCAGCAAAAACAGACAAGGGACCAATTTCTACCTCCAATCTCAAAACCATTTACACCTCAACCCATTGCTCTAACAGGAGCCTCAGGGCAGGAAGAAAAGTAGGTGAGATGGAAAAAAGACAATTACAACTCACAATTACAACCCTAGCCTTCTCTTCCCCTTATGCTCTCCCCCCTCCCTCCCCCAATACCTTCCCTTTCCCTTTCAGATCTCAGCTATTCCTCTTCCTACTACTCATTTCCAGAACCCTCGCACATGGTAGGCGGACACTCGATAAATGCTTTTTTCACTGATTCTAACTGTATCTGGTTATCCCCTCTGGCCAAACTTTTTTATTACTTTTTTAAAATTTTAGAGAGAGGAAGGCAGATAGGGAAATCTGAGAGAGAAACATTGATTGGTTGCCTCCAGTACCAGGGATCAAACGCCAACCCGCAACCTGGGTATGTGCCCTCACTGGGAATCAAACCCACTACCTGGAGGATTTCTTAAAACTCAGATTGCTGGACCTGGCGGCGTGGCTCAGTGGTTGAGCGCAGACCTATGAACCAGAAGGTCATGGTTCCATTCCTGGTTAAGGCACATGGTTAGCGCACATGCCTGGGTTGTGGGCTTGATCCCCAGTGGGGCACATGCAGGAGGCATCTGATCAATGATTCTCTCTCATCATTAATGTTTCTGTCTCCTTCTGTCCCTTCCTCTCTGAAATCAATAAAAAAAAAAATATTTTTTAAAACTCAGATTGCTGGGCTCTACTGCTGTGTCTGATTCAAGGGGGTCTGACCATTTACGTTTCTAATAGGTCCTCAATTGCTGCGGACCCTGCTACTAGTCCTGGGGCCACCACCTTAGGGAATTCTGTTCCTCACCCCAACACTCACCATGGAGACCTTGCTGGTTCGGCTTTTATGCAGGTTTAGAAGGAAAAAACAGGTAAGGCTTAGCAACACCTGCCTCCTGCTCAGCCCTCCACCCCAACCAGCACAGGGACCTAAGAAAGAAGTCACTCTCCGACTAATCACCCGTTCTATCTCTTTTCTAATAGCCCATGGACTCCATCCTTATTGAAAGTCACTTCCCAAAAACATGTTTTGCTGCAGCAAGGGAGCACTAGGAATTTCCTGTGGCGAGGCAGCCCCAGTGTGGGGAGGGCGGGGCAGTGCTGAGCGAGCGCCTTCCCTTGGCTCAGGCAGGGCCACGTGCCCCACCCCCTCGCTTGCACATGTCTCTACCGCCACCGCCAGCAGCAGCCCGGCTGTTTATGAGCGAGTTGTTGTGGTAGAAATGGAGCAGGCTGCACATGCCCAGCCCATGTGACCCCGGCAGCCCGCGTGAGCCTCTAGCCGGCACAAACACACTGGGCCCTGTCCTCTGCCGGCTGGCCGGGGAAACGGGAGGAAAGATGGGGAAGGAGTGAAGGGCACCGGGTGGTGCCCTTCTGCTCCTCTCCTGCCTCTTTATCCTGCTACTGTCTCCTTCTGTCTCTCTTGAGCCACCAGGGGAGCAGACGCTCGGGAAAGAAACATGGCTTTTCCAGGCAGAGTCTCTTCCCAGGCAGCCTCTTGGCCTTGACACAACCCAGAGCCCTGGGTCCCAAATGAACAACAGGCCTCCCCAAGCCAAGAGCACAGACTGGTCCAGGCCAGCCCTCGAGCTGATGTGCTCATGTCAGCCCAGAATCAAGGCTTGGTTTCCCTGCAGCCCGAGCTCCCCAAAGAAGGTGGCCTGGTCCCCCCTTTGTAGGAAGGAGGACACCCCACAGAGATGCAGCCAGTGCCCATTCCAGATTGGAGAAAGGAGCGTTCAGGGACCCGTGGGGTCAGGGAATGGAGCAGGGGCTCTCTCCGTAGGGTGGGTCTCTGGAGTCAGTGGACAGGAAGGAGAAAGTCCGGCTGCCAACTGGGGACAGGGAGGAGCTGGGAGTAGGGTGGGGGTTGGGAGGAGATCTGGAAGAACTTCACACTAACCCGGGTCCCACCGGAGAACAAACACGGGTGCAAACGGCAAGTTCAGCCTCCATCCCTCAGGCAAGCGTCCCCTCCCACCCGTCTGGCCCTCCCAGCCCCCTGGAATCCTCTCAGCACATTGACCCCTGACTCCCCCTTCCTGCCCTCGGCTTCAGCCCCTTGCCCATGACCCTGGTTCTGAGCCGCAGTGCCTCTGACTGAGATGTGAGACTGCTGGAGTCAGGCGGACAGTAGGTTAGCAGGAACAAGCAAATGAAATGAGCACGACCCACATTTCCTCGTGGCACCAAAACTTCGCAGATCCTGCATTGCAGAGCTAGCGCTTTTTTTTTTTTTTTTTTTTTTAATCTCCGCTGGGCCCCTACACACGTCTGAATTTTTGCAACCAGCACAGATTTTTTTTTCTTTCCAGGGTGCAAATGTGCATTCTAATGAGACAAAGCTCCTTCCTGTGGCATTGAAAATCTCTTTGGCAAATTGCTTCTCCCCTTCCTCCTCTCCCCGCCCCCCCCCCAATTTAGAAGAAGGGGAGGGATCCCAAATTGGTCTCTCTCTCTCTCCTTCCCCCGCCCCTCTCCCCCATGATACTGCAGTCTTCCCAGCCCAACTAACAGCTGCGGACCAGGGGGGAGAGGGATGGGAGGAGGGAAAATTAGCCTTGTTCCTTCTTTCCATGCAGGCTGAGCTGGCGGGCGCTGGGGTTGCTTTATTTCCTGGGCAGCCCATTGCACCCCCCTCCTTCCCTCCCCATCCCAGCCCATGTTTATGTAAGCCTCCCAGAAGCTACACACGCCTGCCCAGGCCATGGCTCCTCCAAGGTCCATCTTGCTCACGAGGACTGTCATGAGCCTCTGGCCTCCCCAGGCAGCTGCATGAAGAGCTGTGAGGCCAAGGGACTGGGAAGAGATGCTGGATAAGGAGAGGGTTTGAGACAGATCTCATCTCGGTGTAAGGAATGGGAAAGGAGGCAGGGACACAGGCGCCTCCTCTCCTCCCCCCACACCCCTACACACTCCCCACACACATTCTCCTGCATCTCAGTCCTACACAGGCTCAAGGACAGCCAATGGCAGGTGCAGGGACCTGGAAGACGACACCAACAGTAGCAGCATAGCAAAGGCTGGACAGGATGGCCCTGGCATAGCATGTAATGGGTGCCCTTGTCCCCCAACCGGGAGGAGGAACCCATGCCAGAAAGAGGGCAATCTGGGGTTTGATGAGCCTGCCACTGCCAAGGACAGTCCATGGCCAAGGACAGTCCATGCCACCTCCTGGATCCTGTGACGTAGGTAGGATCCTGGGCTCTGAGAGGGGGACCCTCCTTCAGGTTCCCCAAATGATTTGCTGAAGAACCATTAGCCAGGATGGTAGGTGGCTTTTGAAGGGGTTTTTAGAGGCACACGTCTCTCAGCCAGGTGAATGGGGAAGTGGGATGTTGTTTCCTTAGGGCTTGTTAAGACAAACAACCTCTGTCTGTCCTTGGTGGCTTTCAACACTCTCACTCAGGGGTCCTCAAACTTTTTAAACAGGGGGCCAGTTCACTGTCCCTCAGACCGTTGGAGGGCCGGACTATAGTTAAAAAAAACCACTATGAACAAATTCCTATGCGCACTGCGGGCCCGGGAAGAGTCGGCTGCTAAGCAGGACAGGCAGCGGCATCCAGCGGGCCGGATAAATGTCCTTGGCGGGCTGCATGTGGCCCGCAGGCCGTAGTTTGAGGACCCCTGCCACTGAATCAATCCATTCTTAATACATACCTTGGAAGGAGGCACCATGGCTCTTTAAAGGGCCTGGACCTACCTGCCCCTCTCCCCTCATCACCAGATCCCAAAGTCTGGGAGAGGGGAGAGTTCAGACGCCTGCTTCAGTTACCTCTGCAGCAGTCTATGTGGAAGTTTGTTTGTTGCATCCTATGCTGGCCACCTTCCTCCATTACCACTAGCCCAGGAGAAGGTAGGAGGAAGAGAGGGAGGAGTTTAGGGAAGAGGAAATGTGGTTGGAATGAAAACAGAGCTTCTAGGAAGCTGAGGTACTGTGGGGGCAGGAGCCCAGAGTGCTTCAGGCTTCTCTTCTCGGAGACACACCTCACTTCCAAGCACCATCATTGCACAGGAAACACTAGGGTGAGCCTGCTGCTCAGACATCCCACCAGAAGTCATCACTCTCTTCGGGAAGGGCAGTCTTACTGGTGGAAGGAGTTTCATTCTCGTGCCTGGGGTGGAATTCCCAACGTTTGCCATTTTCTTGGTGCTGTTGATAGGGGTAGTTCCAAAAGACAGCTGGGCGAGTGTTAGCCCCTCCGATAATCTCCATCAACTCTGCCATCCTTTGATGCGACATCCTTTTTTTTTTAAGAATTGATTTTAGGGAGGGAGCGGGGGAAGAGAGAGAGAGAGAGAGGGAGAGAGATTAGAAAACTGAACATCAATTTGTTGTCCTACTTAGTTGCTTCTTGTATGTGCCCTGACTGGAGATCGAACCTGCAACCTTAGTGTATCAAGACGACGACGCTCTAACCAACTGAGCCACCCAGCCGCATGATGTGACACCTTTTGAATCCTAAGTAAAATGCTATGCAAATACACTTCCAGACAAATTGCCCAGTCTCTGGAGCATTCTGGGCAAGTTAATTAATGTCCCTAAGTCTCTGATTCCCCATCTCTAAAATAAGAATGAGACCTATAGCACAGGGTTGCTTTCAATATTAACCGAGGTAATAGCACAGTACCTGACGTACAGTTGGTACTTAATACATATTCATTATTTCCTTTCCTTGAAAAAAGAAGTGAGGTAGAGATAGAATTTGAGGCGAAGCACATCCATGGGACCGGGCCCTGACTCTTGCCTCACCCTCTCTGTCTTCCATCTCTCCCAAATAACAAATCAGCTCAGACTTTGACCCTTCCCAAGACATCAAGGCTCTGGGAAGGTTCGGGCAAGCTAGCTGGCCTTTTAGAGAACCAGAAAAGGCCCTAGGAAGGCTGGGTCCCTGATTCTGGGACATCCCAGGTTGTCCCAGGTTTGCATCACCTGGGCGGGCAGGTTTTCCCCCTGGGCAATGGTTTGCTTGGTGAGAAAGGAGGGGGAAGGGAAGGCACCTACTGAAGCTTGACCTGGTTTGCAGCAAGGACCCACCCTCAGCCAGTCCGTCAACGTTGGCCCAAGATGTAGGCCACCCCGGATCTGCACAGGGCGTTGCCCTGTTACCTGAAACAACCTACTGACAAGGAGACTAGTTCTTGGATTAAACACACACATCCACACACACTCACACCATTCACACGTACATACCGGCAATCACAATCATGTGATCACACGCACACTCTCTCTGGCCAGAGCTGAGAAGCTCTCAGTCCACTGCCTTCTCTATCTTTGCATCCTCCCAGTCCAAAGAGATACAGGAGAATTAAAAAGACATATTTGGAAACACACGGGCACAGGGTACAACCCTGTCCCTAAATGGTGAGGTCAGTCCCCAGAATCCTGGACTCTGAGGAATCTGAGTAGAAGTGTGTGCAACCTGGAGCCAGGGCTGTGCCTTGCTGTGCCAAGTCTTGGACATGTATCTATTTCCCACGGTTCCAATTTGAGTAGTGTTTATTAAGGGTCCAGTTCCTTCTTGGGCTGAATTTGGTTATGGGAGGAACGGTGTGTGTATGTGTGTGTGTATAAGTGAACTGGAATGTCTAGCTAGCAGGAGGGGTGGGAGGCTGTGTTGAGATGCACCTGTTATTGAAGGTCAAGATTGAGGTCAAAGAGAGGCCAAAGCTAAATTTTACCCCAGATACCCAAAAGCCAGACAACCAAGCCTTTTCTCCATCCTTTTGGTGGCTCTGGGTCCCCTAGTTTCTGACCTTATCCCAGCAGCTGTTGGCAGAGAGAGGAACCAGGTGAATAGATTAGAAGCTTCTGGAGCCAAGGGCAAGTCCTATCTCTCATTATTCTGTATCCTCTTCAATTGTAGAAGGAAGATCCCAAAGGTACTTCTTTGTCAGGGAGAAAAGGAGAGCCCTCTAAGAAGTGCAGAGGAAGGAGGGAGCAGAGGTAATCCCCATCTTATGCCTCCTCCCTCCCAGCCTCCACCTTCATACCTCACACAGATTGCAAAACAACCCAGCTTCTTGCCAAGTGTTAGGCTGACTGAATTTCAGCTCTAGCTGCCTCTGCTTCCTCTTCCCTCTCACTTGTTGCAAAGTCAGAGAGGGAGCCTTGACCCCTGGACTGCCCCCCCCCCCCCCGCCCCACTCCAACAGGGATAAACACCAGCAAGTAGAACAGAGGGTGGGCCAGATCACCAGAGCAGCAAACAGAGCTGTGGGCCTTGGGGAGGATCCAGGGCAACTAAAGGGAGTGTGGTAGCGGTGGTACTGGGGCTGGTAGAGAGCTAGAGGTCATGCCAAGGGCCCTCACTTTGAGTACAGCCCTGGCAGATCCTTGGGCTGTGGCCCTGGCTCTGAAGGAGAGTCAGAAAGGAGGCAGAGAGAGCATGCAGGGCCAGACATGGCAGCTCACCTTCCAGCTTTCCCTCCGGAGCCGAAGGGGAGGAGGGAGAGGAGGTGGAGGCTGAGTTCAGAACCAAATTTTCCTGAAAAGCCTCTTTCCTTGTTTGTCCTTGCCCCTCCCAGGCCCTCCCACGCTCTGCTGCAGCTTCCCAGCTCTGGGCCAAAGGGCCAGGGCAGGACAAAGAAGGGGCCAGGGCAGGACAAGGAAGAGATCACTGCCTTCTCTCTCCCACTTTCCTTAGGGGCTTGGGAAGAAAGCTAAAGCCCCAGCCATTCTAGTGAGCCGTTTTAGGGGGCCCATCCTTTACTGGGAGTCAAAGTCTACTGGGATCAGTGGTAAGGCCAGCTGCCCAGCCACCACCCCTTCAGTCAACCTCACAATCCTCTCAGCTTACTCACTTCCTTACTACCCAGCTATTCTCTTCTTCCTGGTGCCCACACTCCTTTTCTCTACCTCTGTGGTGGCTGTCACGTTCCCAAGCATCCATCAATGCTACCCCAGGAGCTGCTGTGAACAAGTGGAGAAGGAAGGGGAAATCTCCCTAGAATCACTGGGTCTGCGGAGGAATTAGCAGGAAGCAGCAGGTGGGCCAGGTTCCCTTGGCTGCTTGAAGAGGCTCTTATCTCTCCCCATAACCCAATCCCTCAAACAGGATAGACCTCTACTTGAGACCTGTTTTTACCAACCGAGCAATTGCTGCTTTGAAGGAAGATGCTGGCTGTTCCTAATCTCGATTCAGTGTTTCACTTGCACACCTGCCCATCTCCCAGTGTTTAGGGTGGGCAGATGAAATTAGCAATAGATGTCTGGCCACGGGCCAGTCACTTCACAGCCTCACTTTCCTCATCAGTAGAGGAGGGAGAGCAAGATGCTCTTAACCTTGAGTGTTCCCTTCTGAACCCACAAATTACCCTCAAACACTGGGGAGGGGGGGGTGGAGTGGGAGTGTCACTGTGCTCCCAGGCCCCTGCCTCACCTCTGGCCTCGTCACTTTAGGACCTCAGAGCACTTTCACCATAAAGTTCCCCTTTCCTTGTCCTTTTTATTGCACAAATAAAGGGAAATGACTCATCCCAAAGTCACCTCAAATGGGTGGGAAGGTATCATACAAGCAAACAGGGAGTCCCAAGGGGCATCTTCACCCCCACTGCAACTCCTTTCCCTAGGGGTGCTCTCCCTAAGGGGAGCAGAAGGGGGAAGGGGTCATATTTCCTTTTAATTTTAGGACTTGGCCCTGCAGCAGCAGTTCAGCTGAAGCTGCTAACTCAGGGATATCTCCCTCCCCTACTTGCCTTCTCTCCCCGTGTCACCAGTAACCTCAAGGCGAGGTCAGTTCTGCAATCACGTGAAGCACTCACGTTTGCAAGGTTTGCAGAAAAGGCCTATTAGTTTTGAACTCCCAGGGAGCAGCGAAGCTTGCCAGTCCCTCCCCAGGAATTCACATGCCTCTGCCATACAGGCTTTTCCAAACACGCCACCCTGACTCTTCAGCGCACCCCACCCACCCGGCTCTCAGCTCCTCCCCTTTGCAAGGCAGAAAGGGGTAAATATACGCAGTCCGCCCACTTTATCAGTGGACCACAAATCCCGGCAGCCTTGGCGCTACGCAGGCGCAAGGAGCTCAACGTGCCTGCTGCTGGAAAAGTGTGTCACTGGGGCACGAGGCGCTCCCTGGGATCACATGGTACCTGCTCCAGTGCCGCGTGCGGCCCGGGAATCCTGGGTTGCTGGCGCCTGCGCAGAGCCTTCGGTCCCAGGGAAAAAGGCTGGGGCAAAAGGCAGCTGAGATTGGCAGAGTGAAATATTGCTGCCGAGGGAACGTAGCAGGGCACACGTCTCGCTTCTTTGCGCCTGGGTGCCCTGTTTCTCCCCATCACCTACTTACTTCCTGACTGCAACCTCTCCCCCTCCGGGACTTTTGCACCGGGAGTTCCCGATTCGCTATCCTGCGGCGCTGCGGAGCCGCCGGGCAGTGGCACCGGTGCACTGCGGAGACCCGACCCTCCTTGCTACCTGCCTTCTAGCCAGAACTGCAGGCTAATTCTCTCCAGCCCCCTTCCCCCACACTCCCTCTGCTCTTCCCATGCAAAGCAGACCTCCGTTGCCTCAGCGTCCTCCCCTTCTGCAGGGCTGCAGTCCGGCCACCCCAAGACCTTGCTGCAGGGTGCCTCCACTCCCTGCGCTCAGTCAGTGCCCAGGGGGAGACAGCGGCAATTGCGACCTCCAGTTTGCGTCAAGGTCCAGTTTGAATGACCGCTCTCAACCGGTGAAGACATGACGACCCTGGACTCCAACAACAACACAGGTACTGAGATTACTACCATCATCTTTTCCTTGTCACTTCTCACTTCTGTGTCTTAGAACAAGAGGAACTTTGTAAGGGACTAGGGACCCCCTTTCCCCCGGGGCTTTACTAGTGTAACGGGGATCAGAGACTAGGATTTCAAGAGGGTTTTGGCCTGGGAATGTGTCCGGAGACGCCCTACCCCCACCCCTCAGAGTCCTAAAGCTCTCATTAGCCTGAAGGATCTCGGGCCGAAGGAAATGGAGAAGGGGTTACGCGTGGTGAGATGAACAGTTTAGAAGGACTGGGAGCTTTGGAGCAGTGCCCCTGAACGCCCCCATCTACCCGCCCCCTGTAGCTGTCGCCTGGCCTTCTCGGAAAGAAGGTCCCCTCCTTCGTCTCTTCCTCTTCCCCTAGTTTCCGCAGGCAGGAAGAAACCTAAGAAGCACTGGGGTGATCGGGACGCCAAGGCAGGAGGGGCTGGGGAATGGGTCAGGTCTCACTGGGGAATCCTCAGCGGCACTAGGGAGCGGTACTTGAGAAGCTGGGCGAGTGGCGCTGGGCCCTAGGAGGACACCCACAGTGCCCGGGTGGCCAGGAGGGCTCACATGGCTGCAGAGCCGGGCCCACGTGCTGCGTTTGTTTTCATTCAGCAGAAGCCGTGGCCACCACCTCATTGGTCGGTGCCTCCCGGCCCTGTTACATAATGAGCTCCGCCCCCCGGTCGCCCCGGCAACGCGTGTTCCCTTTTCCCCTCCCCTCTGTAGTCCCCGCCCATCTCGCGTTCGCTGCCCAGCCCAGGACCAGGACCCGGGGAGGGGCGGGACAGAGGCGGTGCTCCTGCTGTCGATTGACGGGAAGCGGAGAGGGCGGGCCCTCGAGTTCCGGGGTTCCTCGTTGGGGAGCCACGTGCAAGAGGCACACGTGGAGCGGAGACGTGAGGCCGGCTGAGGGCCCGACTCCCGCCCCGCCCCGCTGAGATCTGGGTGAAGCTGGGCTGACTCACCGCACCCGCCTGCCTCCTTTTCCTGTCCGCCTGCCCGGTTTCCCCCTCCTCCCCATCACCAAAGCAGAGTAAGATCGGGCCATCGCTGACCTTGCTTGGCCTCCTGTTTACACTCCTCAGAAGGACCTCACATTTAGCCACCGTTCTCCTCACTCCTTTCCTCTTTATTCTTTTTGCACCTACTCACTGCACTGCCTTTAGATTCAGCTTCTCCGCATTCCAGGTTCTTTCTGTTCCCCAAGCATCTCTTTCTTTAGTCCTGCAAACATTATCTTATTCCTCACCCCACCAGACAAGCAGCACTTTGCTTCCTAAGGACTTCCCCAGCTACAACTACATTCCGGAATAATAACTGAAAGGATATTAAGTCTCTCTCATCTTTTTGTTTGTTTTACAGAAAGGAAAACAGACCTAGAGAAGGGACTTGATTTTCTCTAGATCACAAATCAATTTGGTGGTGATAGATCTAGAACTAGACTCTCTTGAATGTGCCCCTCACTTCCAGGTTAGAAGGAAGTCTTTTTAGTGAGTCTTACTCCTCTGGGGGATGGGTGAACTAGGTCAGGTTCATTTACCGTCAACTAAATACCCCATCCTCCTGCATCAGCCTTGAAACTGTAGGAGCTGATCTGTTGTGCAACTATTTTACAGAGACCTGGGTTCACCCTGGCCAACCTTGAGCTATTTTAGGGTTGCCCTGCCCAGCTTAGTGTGTGTCAGTGGGTGAGGAAGACATGTGCCTCTGGAGACACAGTAGCATAGCCTGTGTTGGCTTACACGTGTCCTGGGATCCTCCCTTCTCACCCCGCCCATAGCCAGCCAAACTAGGTGCTTGGCAAAGGTGTGGCAGGCAAGTCACCTTTTTCTCCTGCTGATACCACGGGAACACAGCCACCTGGTTAGCAAGTAATCAGATGGCCAAAGTCCTGGAGTGGCCAGAGAGCCAAGGTCGTTGTCACCAGGCTGAGAGATCTGGAAGGCTGGACAATTTGTCCTTCACATCCACCTCCTGCAATTTACACTGCTGTTTGCTGGATTCAGAGAAAGAGGCCACTCAGACTAGGGCTATTGGAAGCCAGGGGAACCAGACTGGGCAGGTTTGGTATCTTTGGAGAATACATCTTCCACTTTGGGGGGAATGTGACTTTAAATTTTCACATTCCCCCACTCTCCTCACTGTTGGCTAGCTGCCCCTCCATGGCCTCATCCCTGGAATGGTCTTCTGTTAAAATCGGCAGCTGTTTATTTTGGAAGACTGGGCTTTATGAATGGGTCTCAGCTGCTCATCCCATCCTTAGGTCTGCCCCGGACAAGTCAGTAGCTGCAGCCAGTATTTCCAAGGAAGGCTTCCAGGGCAGGGGGAGGGGGCACATATGTGAGATGACAACAGGGGTCGTGCTTCTAGGGAGGTACCTCACACCCAAAGCAGAAGCTGAGTGTGCCTTGCAAAGGGTCGTGGTGGTTGATTGTGCCATATCTAGTATGTGTTGGGGGTTGCCTGTTGTGGCTCTTCTGGGGTGCCACATGGTTAACTTCTGGTTTGGGGGAGGCAGGGTGGTGCCCCAAGACCACAGACATAATGGCAGCTGACATCCCCTCCCCTTGTGTTCTGTTGCCAGGTGGCGTCATCACCTACATTGGTTCCAGTGGCTCTTCCCCGAGCCGCACCAGCCCTGAGTCCCTCTACAGTGACAGCTCGAATGGAAGCTTCCAGTCCCTGACCCAAGGCTGCCCCACCTACTTCCCACCATCACCCACGGGCTCCCTCACCCAGGACCCAGCTCGCTCCTTTGGGAGCATTCCACCCAGCTTGAGTGATGAGGGCTCTCCCTCTTCATCTTCTTCATCGTCGTCCTCCTTCTATAACGGGAGCCCCCCAGGTGGTCTACAAGTGGCCCTGGAGGACACCAGCCGAGTGTCCCCCAGCAAGAGCACCAGCAGCATCACCAGTGAGTACCTTTCCAGATGATGGGGGGAAAGGAAGGTGGCAGACCTAGGTTGGGAGTTGGTGTCCATGTGAAAGTTATTCGCAGAGCCTACCCTGGCCTTGGAGATGTCTCCTAGAGTTGCATCAGCTGCTGTTGAGCCCAGTCTGGTCCTTTGAGTGCCCCCTAGATACCTGGGCTCCTCCTCAGTTTCCCCCCCAGAATCGCCAGCCCAGAAAACCTCCATCTCTGACCACTCAGACATCCCTCTTGCTCACCTGCTGCCCCTCTCCTCCCACAGAGCTCAACGGCATGGTGCTACTGTGTAAAGTGTGTGGAGACGTTGCCTCGGGCTTCCACTACGGTGTGCATGCCTGTGAGGGCTGTAAGGTGAGGCAGGTTGGGGGTAAGGGCAGGGGCAGGTGACCCCCTCCCTCAGGACGCAGAGGCCTGGCCTAGATGGAGATGCTCACTGGCTGCCCCTGCCTTCTAGGGCTTTTTCCGTCGGAGCATCCAGCAGAATATCCAGTACAAAAGGTGTCTGAAAAATGAGAGCTGCTCCATCGTCCGCATAAATCGCAACCGCTGCCAGCAGTGTCGCTTCAAAAAGTGTCTCTCCGTGGGCATGTCCAGAGATGGTGAGGCAGCACCGTTGCCCCTCGCGCATTCCCCTCCCGTTTCTGAATTAACCCCTCCCTGTAAAAAGTCCTGAACGGAAACACATTATACCGGGAGTCTCATTTGCATAGGGGGATGCCCATACTTCATCCTCTTGGGTAAACACAGTTCTTTCGCATTAGTCCCTCTGGTCACCTCCTATCGAAATCTCTACTTGGAAAACCCCCTCCGTGGGTGTGGCCTTGCTGGTTTTAGTTTTGATGTGGGACCCCAAGCCTTCAGGGTCTCGCCCTTTCAGGAGGAAGGAAGGAAGAGAAGCATGTGAGTGTGTATGAAAACTTCCTGACACTGCTCTCATCCTGTCACAGCTGTGCGTTTTGGGCGCATACCCAAACGGGAGAAGCAGCGGATGCTCGCTGAGATGCAGAGCGCCATGAACCTGGCCAACAACCAGTTGAGCAGCCAGTGCCCAATGGAGACCTCGCCCGCCCAGCACCCAACCCCCGGCCCCATGGGCCCCTCACCACCCCCGGTTCCAGCCCCCTCACCCCTGGTGGGCTTCTCCCAGTTCCCACAACAGCTGACACCTCCCCGATCTCCAAGTCCTGAGCCCAAAGTGGAAGATGTGATATCCCAGGTGGCCCGGGCCCACCGAGAGATCTTCACCTATGCCCATGACAAGCTGAGCTCACCTGGCAACTTTAATGCCAACCACATATCGGCCAGCCCTCCGGCCACGACCCCACATCGCTGGGAAAGCCAAGGCTGCCCGCCTGTTCCCAACGACAACAACATCATGGCCGCGCAACGTCATAACGAGGCCCTGAATGGTTTACACCAGGCTCCCTCCTACCCTCCTGCCTGGCCCCCTGGCCCTGCCCAGCACAGCTGCCACCAGCCCAACAGCAATGGGCACCGTCTATGCCCCACCCACGTGTACCCAGCCCCAGAAGGCGAAGCACCTGCCAGCAGTCCATGGCAGGGCAACTCCAAGAACGTTCTGCTGGTGAGGGCACCAGGGGTGAAATGGGCAGGGGGCCTGCAAGACTGGATTTAGCATAGGGCAGCTGGGTGTGCCTGGAGGCTAACACCAGAATATCCTCTTCCCAGGGGAGGATGCTGAGCCCTGTAGCCAGGGCTCTGGTTGGGGAATCTCTGATCTCCACCTGGCACCTGATGGCTACTTGACCGGAAAGAACCATCCTCCCGGGCCACAGCCTCTCACCCAGGCCAAATTATGGGCCCCAACCTGTGGGGGGAGCTCATCTGAACTAGCCTGGCTGATCCTCCCCTCCCCACATCCCTTCCTCCTCCAGGCATGTCCAATGAACATGTACCCACATGGATGCAGTGGGCGAACCGTGCAAGAGATCTGGGAGGATTTCTCCATGAGTTTCACACCCGCTGTGCGGGAGGTGGTAGAGTTTGCCAAGCACATCCCAGGCTTCCGTGACCTTTCTCAGCACGACCAGGTCACTCTGCTTAAGGCTGGCACCTTTGAGGTGAGTGACCCTTTGTGCTCCCCACTCTTGGCCTTGGGAAACACCCAGCAGAAAATGGGGCTTCTGGGGCAGGCAGGCAGGCAGTGTCTCTGAAAGGCTTTGGAACCCTGGTACCTTTGTCCTTAGACTCTGACTGAGACACTGTCTCACTCCTGCCTCAGGAGGCTGGGCCTTCTCCCTTCTCACCTGCGGTCTAGTCACATCCCATGGCCTTACAGTAACACTTTAGGGCACATGGCTACCCCCGTTCTAGGCCTGAGCAAACCAGTTTTGGTGAAGTGACTTGCCCAAGGTCACAGGTAGTGACTCAGTTGCGACTCAGATTGAGGCCTGTTGGGTTTCAAAACCAGTGTGGGATGGTCTCCATCCTTCCACCTGGTCTCCCACCTCCCATTGCCCCATTTGGAAATTGTCCCCGCTCTTGACTGAGAGATCCAGTAAGCCCTTCAGAAAATGGTAGGGGTGATTCGGCAAGGGCTCCCGCCACCTCACCCAGGATGACTTCCCGCTTTAGGTGCTGATGGTGCGCTTTGCGTCGCTGTTCAACGTGAAGGACCAGACAGTGATGTTCCTGAGCCGCACCACCTACAGCCTGCAGGAGCTCAGCGCCATGGGCATGGGCGACCTGCTCAACGCCATGTTCGACTTCAGCGAGAAGCTCAACTCCCTGGCGCTCACGGAGGAGGAGCTGGGCCTCTTCACCGCGGTGGTGCTGGTCTCTGCAGGCAAGTCAAGCTTCCGCCTGCACCTGACCCCGGGGAGGAGGCGGACGCAGTTCAGTTGAACACACCTTTTATGGAGTACCTACTCTACGCCAGGCCCTGCACTGGGCTCTGGCGATACAGACATGATTCAGACACAGTCTAGCTTGGGAGACAGACTCATGCCCGACTAATTATAAAACAGTGAAATCAGTGTCACAGTAGAAGCATGAACCAAGGGCTTAGGAAGCACACACAGCTATTTCTGCCTGGGGAGCTGGGGAAGGAGGTGACACTTGAGTGGGGCCTCAAAGGACAAGTGAGCTATTGCCAGGCAGAGGTGGGGGTGGGGGTGGAAGCATGGGGGTGGGGGAGGCATTCAAGCGGAGGGAACTACCGAGCAAAAAGCAAGGGAGCCTGGGTAGGTTTGGCCTGTTTAGGGGAGGAGAGCGGCCTTGTGGGCTGGGAGGTGCCCAGCCCTGCTGAGCCCATGCTTCCAGCTCGCGGGCACCTCCTGCTCTGGGGCAGAGGCCTGGGGGGAGGAGTAATGCTTCCCTCCTCCTCCTTCCCCTGGGCCCTCCGAGGGGCTTCAGGGAGAGGCTGAATTGCCCGCGGCATCCTCCTGGCAGACCTCGGGGTCCTCCTGGCAGACCTCGGGGTCCTCCTGGCAGACCTCGGGGGGGTCCTGGCAGACCTCGGGGTCCTCGTCAGAGGAGCTCAGGGAGCTCGTCTCACTGCTGTCGTCTTCCCCACAGACCGCTCGGGCACGGAGAATTCCGCTTCGGTGGAGCAGCTCCAGGAGACGCTGCTGCGGGCTCTTCGGGCTCTGGTGCTGAAGAACCGGCCCTCGGAGACTTCCCGCTTCACCAAGCTGCTGCTCAAGCTGCCGGACCTGCGGACCCTGAACAACATGCATTCCGAGAAGCTGCTGTCCTTCCGGGTGGACGCCCAGTGACCCGCCCGGCCGGCCTTCTGCCGCTGCCCCCTTGTACAGAATCGAACTCTGCACTTCTCTCTCCTTTACGAGACGAAAAGGAAAAGCAAACCAGAATCTTATTTATATTGTTATAAAATATTCCAAGATGAGCCTCTGGCCCCCCCGAGCCTTCTTGTAAATATACCTGCCTCCCTCCCCCATCACTGAACCTCCCGCCCCCCCTATTTAAACCACTCTCTCCCCTCTAATTCTCTAGCCCCCCAATTTGTTCTATTCCTGTCTCAAATCCAATAGTTCACAGCTGAGCTGGCTCCTGTGGTGTGTGCTTGCTGGGGGCGGGGTGGGGAGGAAATAATGCCAAGGCTGGGGGCACACCTCTCCATCTGGTCAGTTTGTGGGGTGGGTCCTCTGCCAGCAGATGGGAGGGTACAGGGAAACAGCACACAAGTCTAAGGGGTGCGCCCACGGGGGTTATTTTCATCATATATTTATTACATAAATATATAGTAAAATAGACGAGCAACAATTACCATAAAAATATCTTTCTTTAAAATCCTGACCCAAAACACAACGGGGTGAAAAATCGCACATAACAGACATACTGATTGTCAACATGGGGCAGGAGTAGGAGCCCCCCAAGTCACTCCTACTGGCCCCACCCCTGGGGAAGGGAACTACCTCCTTCCCTGTTTCTGGCCACAACCCCCCTCCCCCCACCCCAGCACCAGCTTCTCATACATTCAGTAGCGCCTCCAGGGAAGTCTCCCCCTCCCCCCACCCAGGAGTTCCCAGGGCAGGAATTACTGTCCCTATGGAAGGTGTCTGTCACACGCCCTGCCCTCTCCCAGCCCTGTAGACCCGCCACCAGGAGAAGGCATAGGGGCTCCTCCACCCCCACCCTCCCCAAATCTGAGCAGGGAGGAGGCTGGATGAGGTATGTGTGTTATGAGTGATAGGACGGGGAATACTGAGATGGAGAGGCGATGGTGGGGGTGGGGTAGTGGTCATGGCTCTGGCACCCCCTTGTCCTGGCCTGGACCCCTCATTCTATTCTCAGCAGCCCCTCCTCCCACCAATACTGCACCTGCTGCCCCACCCTGCCTGCCCTAGTGCCCCGGGCCAATACTGGGGGAGGCATGCTAAGCACCCACGTCAAAGCCATCCCCCTCATTAGCACCAATGGCCCCCAGGAGAGGGCCCTGTCCCCCACTTGCAAAGCAGGGACTGGGACAGCTGCCTCTCTAGAGCAGGTTTGTGGCACTCCTGAGTCCCCCCCCAGCTCCTCCCCCACCACATGTACTCACACATTCACACAGAGAAATGCACACGTACACCCCACATCACAGAGTGAGGGGGAAGGGTCAGGGGAGGAGTGGGGGATCACAGCTCATATGATTGGGGTGGGGTAGGGGGATTCCCAAGTGCCTGTTAAGAGGCCAAGCCTCTTCAAGGCCTTTTCTCCACCATGTCCATGGCTGAGAATGGGGAATGAGGGGGAGAGGGGGGCGCTGGAGGGATGGGGGAGACAGCAGACAGGTCAGGAATTCCACTGGGCCCCCAGGGGTAGGAAGGGGGTACAAGAGGGCTTGCCTATAGGACAGGAGGAATACAGGAAACAGAGCCCCAGGAGAGAAAGGGGGAGAGACAAGACAGCATGTGCAGCCCACATGCCCCAGGGGGCGGGGCAGGCACATGCACAGGTGACAGCACAGGTGACAGCGGATGCTCTTCTAGGGCCTCCCCTCTGCCCAACACCTGAACAGCAGGGGAAGGACATGCCCTGGTGGGCGGCATAGCATTGTGTGTGTGTGTGTGTGTGTGTGTGTGTGTGTGTGTGTGTGTAGGGGGCTGTGGCAGGCTGAGGGTCAGGGTGGGGTGGCAGGTTCCCCACAGCTTAAGACATTTCTGCCCCAGTAGTGCAAAGCGCAGGAAGCCCTGGCACCCCTCCCCCTCCCCCATTCCCCATGGCTTCCGGGGGCATCTACGTCCACCCATCCATCCCTGCCGACATGCAGCCCTGAGCCCAGGGCCCTCTGGTCTGCTCTGCCCCTCCCTACCCTCCCCCTTGCCGCACCCCACGGGAGAGCTACCTCCTCGACCCTCACCCCTGCAGAGTGGGCGAGGAGAGTAACTGACTGCAAATGCAGACCAACAGAGCACCCCTCCCCGCGAAGGTGGGGGGCGGCTCAGGCCAAAGTCCCTGAATTAGAGAGAAGAGGGGAAGTGGGTCCCTGGCGGGCGGAGGGGCTGGCCGGCCGGAGAGCTTCCAAGGAAAACGGAGGAGCACCAACCGCCCCCTCCCCAGGGGCCCCCACTAAGTGCTATTAATCTGGGCATCCCAGGCCTAGGTGCCTGCCCGCCCGGGGTCTGGGTTAGTGCGTCGCCGTGGGCGGAGGGAGGGAGGGAGGAGGGCAGAGGTTAGAGAGAGCCCAGAAGACATGTGGGAGACAGAGTCCTGAGGGGGCGGAGGCCCTGGGAGAAGCCCGGAGCGCGCACACCCTCCTCGCCCTGGTGCAGAGCATCTGGATGGGAGCGAGTACAGCTGAGGAGGGTGGGAGCTTGAGCCACAGTTTTCCCTGTGTGGGTGCCAAGGTGCAGGAGTGGGGGGCGGGGGGCGGGATGGACAGGGAGAGGCCCCTGGGGCTGGGCACTTGAAAGGGGGAGCTGTGCGGGCAGCAGGGCAGGCTGGTGAGGGGCCAGCTGGCATCCAGCGTGAGAGGTAGATGGAACTCAGCGGGCACGAGTGGCAGAGAGCAGAGGAAGTACTGGGGGTGGGGGTGCCAAAGGGGCACAGAGGGAGGGGCAAGGCAAGGGGTGGGTGGCCAGGACCCTGTTGTGTTAACTCACAGCTCTGATCGGCAGCCCTACCTTTAGGGACCTTGTGTGGGGGGCAGTTCTCCGATTTGGGGAGAGGAGGGGTAGTTCTCAAAGTGCATGGGGGTGGTAGGGGGGGTCCTCCCCTCTGGCCAGCCTCAGTTAATAACTTAATATTATCTCTCTCTCTCTCTCTAGCAGTCGTTCGCTCTCTCTTTTTTTCTTTTTCTCTCTGTCTAGTTTTTCTTCATTTATCTTCTCCCCTTGCCTGGTTTCCAAAGTGCAGTTAGAATGACTATAATTTTTAACCTCCGGGGAGGAGCCAAGCCAAGCCCTTCTTTGCACCCAGGCATCTGGGGAAGCGAGAGGCCCTTAGCCTGGAGGGGGAATCTAGGCCAAGGAACTAGACGGGGCCTCTCTCTTGTGTGTGTGTAGGGGGTGAGCTGAGGGCCTCTCCCCCGACTCCACATTCCTGTCCCCTACAGTCAAGATGGCTTGTCCCCTCTCGGTTCTCCCTTCCTTCCCCTACCTTCTTAGAGGACGGGGGCCCACGGTCCCTCCCAGCCTCCCACACTGTCCTTTCCATAGCAAGTTCGTCTGTGGCCCTGTCCCAGGGCTTGAGGCTCTGAGGAGGGACGGGGTAGTGCGGGTGTGTGTGGGAGCTGCATCTATCCGAGGACGAGAGGGAGGAGAGAAGAGGTGTGGGGGGTCTCCCTCAGCCCCCAGCTCTGCCCCTTCTCTCCAGGCTCCTCCCCACCAGCTCCGCACACCCTCTGGCCTCCTGAGGCTTTAGACTTCCTGATCCTCAAAGACCTCGAGGAAGAGTGGGGGGAAGAGTTCGGTGGGGCACTCGACTTTCATGTGGAGGAAGCGGCTGGCGTGGCAGGCCCCGATCATGCGGAGGTCAGTCACCTTCATCAGCAGCTTGGGCCAGAAGTGCGGAATGTTGTGTTTGCGGTGGTTGACGTAGTGCTCGAACGCCAGCAGGTACGCCTCCTGACTCTTCTCGATCTTGTCCACACACAGCAGGCCCGAGCGGTCTGCGGGAAAGGAGAGGCACGAGGGTGAGAGGGTGAAGGGAGACAGGGGAGGGGCGGTGAGTGGAGGAAAACACACGGGGGGTGGGGGTGGGGGGAGGAAGACGTGTGTAGGAGGAACAACTGCGAGGCAGAGGGAGGGTGACGGAAGGGATGAGGACAGAGGGGACAGACAGGTGGGGAGAGAGGAAATTCAGCAATAGGGCAGGACTGGGGGCAGAGAGAAGGGCTGGGGGGCAGAGAGGTGGGGTGGGAATAAGGGCAGAGAAAGGATGAGGGGGCAGAGAGAGGGGATGGGGCAAAGATGGGAAAGGAGCAGAAGAGGGATCGGAGGCAAGAGCTGGGCCTGGGGAACAGAACAGGCGGGGATGGGGGACAGCGCAGGGCACAGGGGACAGAAGATGGGCTGGGTGATGGAGATGGCAGGGGTGAGCTTGTGGGACCCAGAGGTGGGCTTGGGGGCGGCAGAGAAGCTGGTGAATGGAGCGAGACGGGGGTTAGGAACGGAGGAGCAGAACAGCCCTCCCAGCCAGCCAGCAGGTACCTGTTGACATTAGCAGCACGGCCTGCAGCAGAGCCACTTCCGTGTCGTCCAGGTTAAAGGCAGAGAGTGACTTGCCCAATTCAAAGATGGCGTCGGAGACGACGCCCAGGCCGCCATTCTTGAGCTGCTCCCGCTTGACAGCCATCTCCCCGCTCAGCGTCAGGGTGTCGCTCTCGGGGTCATAGCGGACGGCAGCCCGCAGGGACATGATCTCCATGCAGCACCCCTTCAGGAGGATGATCTGGTCTTCGCAAGGCAGCTGTGGGGCGGCAGGGCCCGGGGAGACTCAGCTCGCCCTCGCCAAGGGGGTCCCCCCGCACCGGGGGTGGCCCCTGGACTGCGAGGCCACGCCTGGCTTCAGCCAGTAACATGTACCCTGCACAGCTCCCCTTGCGCTGGGGCCCCAGACTTGCCCTATTTCATGAAACCGCACAATTACCCAATTACATCTCCATCCCCACCGCAGATGAGGAAACAGATGCGAGGGAGTTAGGTGGCATGGCCAAGGTCATTCAGCTGGTTCGCAGCCTGTCCCCAGCTAGTGCTACAACTTGAGGGCTGCCTGGAGTTGGGATGGCCACGTAGAGATGGGGGAGAGGGGCTGGGAGGGCTTGAGAGGAGCCGTGGAAACCCACTGGTTCCTTAGGGACCAGGTAGCCTAGAGAGTGCATGTGTGTGTGTGTGCGGGGGGTGGGCGGCTGGGAGAGGGTGCGGGGTGTGTGTTGATCGAAAGGAGCTGTTTGTTCCCTGCCCGGAGAAACTCGGATGAGCAAGTGCCGGGACTGAGTGACCTGGGGAGCAGGTCTAGGTTTCCCTCCAGTTTGTCACCACGTCTCCCCTCCCATCTGCCACTCACCTCGGAGAACATGGGCAGTTTTTTGGCAAAGTCCACCACACGGGTGATGGCCGGGGTGATGATCTTGGTAAACTCGCTGAAGGCCTCTAGGTCCACCTTGTCTCCGTCCGGCATGGAGACGATGGGCGACTGGCCAATGTCATCCGGCTGGAGGGAGAGAGAGGAGAGGGGGTCAGCCCGGGTGGCAGACCCCTTCCAACCTCGGAGGCTCCCTGCCCACCAGGGGGAGCTCCAAGGCAGCTTGGGGAAGAGGGGCTGCCAGTACCTGGGCCGGCCAGATCCCAGGCCCAAGGCCTCTCCTTCACCTTGGGGCAGAGAACAGACCGGAGCCAGAGCTCCAAGTCTGCTAATAATAACAATGATCATCACAGTAGCAGAAGTAACGTCGTAAGAATAGAAGCTGTATTTACTGAGTATTGGAGATGTGGCCAGGCATTAGGCTGTTTTACACATAGTATCTCATTTAATCCTCACCACAACCCTATAAAGAAGGTATTATAGTCATCTCCATTTCACAGATGAGGAAACTGAGGCACAGGGCAGCTAACCGATAAGCCCAAGGTCACGACTAGTAAGTTGTAGAACCAGGCAGTCTGATTCCTGACCATTACAGCACACGGTTCCACCCACTGGCATCCCTTACCAGGAACCAGACCGCCAGCTTCCTGCTGCCTTCCACAAAAGACAACCGCCTGACCATTCACTTGGTGCTCAGTTTTGCCAGGGCCTGACACAGTGCCCGGCACCCAGCAGATGCCCCACAATACTGTTCCATGACCGTGTCCTCCCCCACTCCTCCCAGTGGCTGTGAGCGAAGAAAAGAGGAGAGGTCAGCCCTGCCGGAAATCCGGTGAGGACGGAAAGACCCTGTCCTCACGTAGCTCCCCATCAGGTGGAATAGGCAGGACCCAGATGGCAGTCAGTGTTCAAAGCAAAAACCACCGAGGTCTGGGGAGTACCAGCTTTGTGCTAGAGCAAACCAAGAGGGCTTCCTGGAGGAGGCAAGACTCTGAGCTAGCTCTCCTCTCCCTGGCACCTCGCTGCCCCTCCCCGCCTCCCCGCCTCTCCTTACCAGGAATTTCCGCCTCTGCTTCCAGTGGCTGCCCTGGGCATTTGTGCTGCGGTGGGCCTCCGTGGCAACGTGGATCAGATCCCACTCTTCCGGAGTGGGCTCTGGTCGCTGCTGCAGTGATCGGATCATCTCCTCCTTCCGCCGCCGCTCCCGGTTCTGCTCGATCAGCTTGCGCTTGGCCACCCGCTTCGAGTCGTCTAGAACCACTGTCAACAGGAAGACACAGGCCCTTTGCATGGCACTCTCCACAACCCTCTCAGAAACTGCTCTTCCCAGGGTACAGGGTGGGGAAACGGAGGGGTTGAGCGGCTTCCGGGCCACCTAGCAGCTGCGCGGCACAACTGGATCATGAAAACCACTGGGACATCAACTCCACTTTGGGCTGATGCAGAGGCGTAGCAGGTTCTGGTCTAAAGGGTTATGGCGACAGCAGTTACTAGCAGACCCTGCCACCCAGTCCCTAGGCAATGAAAGGCATCCTCTCTCACCCAGAAGTGGGGTGTCCTCTCTGGATGGGGTGCTCAGGACTTCTTCCTACCCAACAACTCCCTCTAAGGCCTGGAGTGGTGAAAGGCAGGTGAGCACCGGGTTCATGCGCAGGACCCAGAGAGGAATCTTTCTGTCCCCCAGGGATGAGGGCAGCAGGGACCAAGATTCTGAACATTCATTTCACCCTCGGCCTGACCTGCACTGTCACTTTGCCCCGTGGGCCCTGAGCGCACCTTGGGAGGGAGCTGGCATATCTGAACTCACCCCCACCCCCAGCCGCCTGGCCCGACTCCCCCCCGCCCCCCCCCCCATCCCCTTACAGTCCATGGCCATGCCCACGGCGATGCACTTCTTAAAGCGGCACAGCTGGCACTGGTTGCGGGTGATCTTATCGATGACACAGCAGCTGTCATACTTGCAGGAGTAGGTAGGATGGAGGTTCTTCTGGATTGTGCGGCGAAAGAAGCCCTGGGGTGGGAGGGAGACGGAGCGTGGTGTCATTCTGGCCTCCCCTTCCTGAACTGGCCATGCAGCGCACTGCGGGGTGGGGGTTAGTGAGGGAACCTGGCATGCCCCTGACGCAGCGGGCCCAGGACCACTGGGCTCTGTGAGGTCTGAGGAGGACCTTAGGAACGCACGCCCTCAGCTCCTCCAGCTGCTTGGCGGGGCGGGGGGAAGGGAGGGTTGGCATGTGGGTAGGGGGGTGGCAGAGGTAGGGATGATGGCTAACGTATGGAGATCTGGGCCTGGAAGGGCGTGAGGCCCTGCGAAGCCTGAGTAAGAGCAGCGTTGGCAGTGCAGGGAATACCCGATTTCCATCATTTTGCTAAATGACCCTGACCCCAAGTCCCTCTCATACATGCTGCCTGTTGACCATGCAGGTGGCGTTCATGAAATAAGGAGAGGGGGGTGGTCAAAACGATGAAAGAAGGCCTTGTGTATGAATTCTAGCAGCTTTAACACAACGTTTTCAGTTCTACGGATTACGACGAACGCCTACTATGTGCCAGGCGCTTCCACGCCTTCTCTCTGGGGCATCGTCACACTTAACGCTGGTGTCAATCCCACAGGGTAGGCGCTGTCCCTATCTCCGTGTTGCTGGCTGGAAAACTGAAGCTTGGAGAGATTTAGCAATTTGTCCAAAGTCCCTTCATTTGCTTAAATTGCCCAAATGGCTGAATGGGTGTCAGAGCCAGGACTGGTCCTGAGGCATGGGATACCAAGGTCTGAGCTCTCAGATTCTAGGGTGCATTAAAATCACCTAGGGTGCCCCAGGTTCCTGGCCCTCACTCTGACCTACAGCAGACCCTCTAGGGGCGGGGTCAGGCACCCCTGTCCTTTGAGATGCTCTTCTGGAACTCGGGTCTAGGTCCCTGGTCTAGGTCACACTGCCCGTGTCGCCTCCAGGGATACTGCGCTGGGGCTCTGCATCCCTGGCGGTCTTGGTTTGGTTGACACCAAGAAAGAAAGGGACTTGAAGCCTTAACGTATTTTAAAATATTCCCGTTTCTTGGAAGGTTTACATTGTCAGGAGGTGATGATCCCAGAAAAAAACCATGCAGGTTGAAATGTCCGAAGTGAAATCTAATGAAGTCCCCCCCCCGCCCCCACCCCCTAGTCTATGAACTTGTTCCCTCTGCCCGGGGAGACCCTGCCATCCTCTTCTCTCCTGCCCCCCCCCACCCCCGTACTTTCCCACCCCAGCTCTGGTTCTCACCCTTTCAAGTACAGTAGAAGCAACGGGGAGACTTGTTCCAAGGCAGATTCCTGGGCTCCCCCATAAAAGGTTCTGCTTGGCTAAGGTTGGCATGAGGCCTGGGGCTCGGAGGGTAACTAGGACGGCAGGGGGTCCATGAGCCACATTTTGAAAAGCACCGATGTTGGTTTCAACTGATGTCTGTCTCTCTCTGGCAGGCTGTGTGCAGCCTGAGGACAGGGCATAGACTATACTCCTCACACCTACTACACTGAACGGGTGACTGTGGCTGACATTTACTGAGTGCTTCTGTTGCGCGGTTGCTGTTTTAAACACGCTGTGTGGATGATCGCATTTCATTCTCCCAATAACTCTGTGAGGTAGGTAGCATGATTATCCCCACTTCATAGATGAAGAAACCGAGGCTCAGAGAGATTAGGCATCTTACCGATGAGGGGCAGAGCAGGGATTATGAATGGACAAATGGATGAATGAATTAAGAGAAATGATGATGTAATAGGTGAGCTTTAGGTTACATGTTTATAGAGCCATCTGTTTGTGCTGGGTGCTGAGAGCCTTAAAAAGCGTGAGATGGGGGCTCAGGCAGTGGGGGAGGGGCAGGAGCTGGCTGGTCCATACCTTGCAGCCCTCACAAGTGATGCAGCGGTAGTGATAACCGGTTGCCTTGTCCCCACACACGACACACTGCTCGTCTTTGTCCAGGTAACTAGGGATATACCCTGGGAGGGAGGAAGGGAGGCAGGCAGGCAGGCATGGCTTGGGCCCCTAGCAGGGAGGCTCTTACACTTTCTGCATTCCCCGACGTTTCCTTCCTGGCCCATCCCCTAGCCCAGCCTCCCTGAAGGGTAGAATCCTGGAGACACATCAGAGGTTATCTTGTCCATCCCCTTCCCTAAGAACACGGAGAATCCCAGAGTTGTTCTGTTTGCCCATTCAGGGCCTTTCTCTCGCTGCGCCCCAGGGGCAAGGGGGTGCAGGAGAAACAGCAGCAAATGTCAGCAGCTCATCTCAGGGGGAATACAGCCCCTCAGCTCTTTAGCCCAGGCTCTGATTTTGGGGTAGGGTAGGGGTCTCAGGCCAGAGGGTTATGGGAGAAGGGAAGAGGTCCTTTCTGACCTAATCCATCTTCCAGGCTGGGGCATGCCCACATCACCCTTCTCACCTTCAGACAAGTCCATCCCAAGCCCTCTAGGAGGCTCTCCCCATGGGACACAGCAGCTGCTGGCACACGCCAGGCTCCAGAAGAGCCCTGGTCTGGCTCGGTGGCGTTCAGGGCAGAGAGGAAGGGCACACACAGCCAGGCTCACCTGACATGCTGGTTTTCAGGGAACATTGGCCGTTCTTTCTTTTTCGCTTTCCATCTGGTGACCTGGCACTGGATGGGGGCAAAGTGGGCAGAATCACAGAGCAGCCTTTGGGCAGCCCCCTTCTCATCCAATAGGCTTAGATAACCCCCCAGGCCCGACTCCCTGCTCCTCATGTCCTCATTCTACCTCCCACCCCCAGGTCAGCTGACAAAACTACAAGGGTCTAGCTATCTAGAAGCTTCAGAGAGAGATAAGGGGCTTGGCTGGGGCACAAGCATGCTGTAGGGCGCGCGCGCGCGCAAACACACACACACAGCATTATAGAACCTTAAACATCCATAATCTACAACATCCACATATTTAAGCCTTCAGTGCATGAGACATGCAGAAAGAATCTTCAGGACATGCTTAGAGTTACATAACCTTTAGAACACACACACACACACACACACACACACACACACACACATGCAACACAAGACCACTAGATATGAATCACGGTGCAGCCTTCAGGATAAACCCAAGCATGGTAAGTAAGCACCAGGATCTACATAACTACACAATTTTTAGGGCGTTCTCAAATGTGTTATATGACCTCTAGGATATGCCCATGTGTTACACAACCCTCTGGACAGCACCTAATAACACTCCTCCCTTCCCCCAGGACACATGTGGCTTGATTTCCAGGTCCTACACACATGCTACATAACCACAGTGACAGAAAACATACAGTGCCCAGCAACTAGAACCCAGAACCAGGAATATGAGAATACGAAAGGATTCCCAGGGAAACTCTGTCCCCTCGGCTCTTTTAACAGAGCAGCAGACAGAGGCCCCCATTTGTGCTTGATGACGCTGAGCACTGAAATCAGCCGGGACAAGGACCCTGAGCCCCTCCATGCAAGGTATTAGCAACCCACAGCCACGGCACACATGTCACCAGCCTCTCCACATACATGTTACATAACCTCAGCAGACACAGGTTACATAAGCCTTCCACATGCATGCACGGATTGTATAACCTCCCACACCCACTCTCCCTGTGGCATGTGGCAGGGCCCCTCCCCTGATGCAGCTCCCAACATACTGACACAGTGACCTTGGTCAGGGTCATAGTCAAAGACATCTCTGTGCGCCACACTCCCTGGAGACTACCCCTGTGTGATTACTACAATGTTTGGAAGGTCAGCTCTCCCTCCCGGCTCCAGGAGGGGAGGGTGTGGGGGAACTCTGAGCCACCTAGGGCCCCAATTGAGCGGCCCGGTTTTCAGCAATTATTAGATTTACAGCCTTTGGGTGCAGTCCCAGGGACAGCCACAAGGTGGCGCAGGGACATGGGGGAGGGGAGGATAACGGGTAGGGGTGCAGCTCTGGGGGAGCGGGAACCGGGATTCCAGCTTTTCCCTGCTTAGAAGCAGACTCTTCCAGATTCACGAGGTCTGGGCAGGGAAGTACAGAGGTTGCCAGTGAGAGCTACGCCGTGACACGGACACGCCCGATCTTTTTTTCAGAGCCCCCCGCCCCCCGCCCTGGGGTGAGTCTTTCGGGAGGGGAAACTCTGATGCCCTACCCAACTGACAGCCCCATCCATTTCCCCCACCCCTCCAGAGACCCAGTCTTGGGCCCCAGGGCTTTGCCTGGCCAGGCTTCTGGCCTCCTGGCTCAGAATCTGGTCTCCTAGGCAACGGCCACTCTGCTCCCCAGAACAACCCATCCCCCACCCTCTCCCTGGCCATAGACACAGGCTGTACCCAGCTCCAGGGGCACCACGCCAACTGGCACAAAGTTCTGTGCCACTTGGAGTTAATGGGAGAGGTAGAGACCCTCTGGGCTCCTCAAGGGTAACGCGGATCACAGGTAGCCATTCCCAGCAATGTGTGTGGGGCTCATGCCTCCTCCACCGGTAAGCAAAACCTTCCCAGTTGGCATTCACTTCCACTTCCTGGGAGGAGCCCCATGGCAGCGCCCGCCCTTGCCCATGAACAAGGAAGAGCTTGTGGGGCTCCCAAAAGGTTCCAAATATAAGCATGGGCTAACGAGAGTTACTGGTGCATGTGCCCTGAACTGTCACGTCACGTGCACCACGGCCTGTGGACTGCACACGGGTGGCGATGTGAACAGGCTGGCAGGGAGAGGAGGCAAATGGCCAGACTGTTTGCATTCCACATGCTCAGGTGAGGGCGGCTGAGGGGACCCGGGGGGGGGGGGGGCATGTGAGCCTGCCCAGCACTCTCTGGGGAGGGGCCATGTGCCTGCCTCGTGTAATTTCTCTGCTCCTGCTCCTTGTCACTTCCCCACTCCAAAATGGGCATCTCTCCTCCAGGTGCCTAATTCCCGTCACATGTAAACATGACCTCATCTCCTGGGCAAAGGTAGGCAGCAGGCTTGCTGGCCTCGCGTCCATTCCCCCAAAGGCCCAAGCTCAGCTCGCTTTTGCCCAACCAGGTGACCATGCCTGCGGGCTAAGAGTTGGCAAGACCCACTTGCCGGACCCATTACCTGTTCTCCTCTGGGTCTGACCCACACTCCACCTTGCTTGGCTTCTGTTCCATTCACTTTAATTCCATCCAGGATGCCCTCCAGCACGCCAAGAGACTGGGTGGGCACAATGGCCCCCCCCCGGCACACCCACAGACTGCCCACCCCCTGCCACCCAGGCCTAGGGCACAGCACCCATGGTGCCCGCCTCAGCACGTGGCCTTTCACACCATGCCCTGCGCCCCAAGGGGGGTGGGCGGTGAGATAGGCCAGGGAGTGGCAGGTGGTAGTGTTGGGGGGAAAGCTGGGTCCGTGGGGGAGACCTGGGCTGGGGGAGTCGCTTCGGAGTCTTGTCCTGTCGAGGTCCCTGCAGAGAGAGGAGAGAGGCAGGGATGAGGTGGCACCATGGTGGAAAGCAGGCTTTTGGTGGCAACATTGGGGGCTCTTTGAGCTCATAACAAGATGGCGGTGGGCATGGAGGGCAGGCACAGGGAGAGGAGCAGGAGAGGCCCTCCAACGGACAGGTTTTAGCAGGCACAACTGGAGATCCACGTCCTAAGCCCCAGACACGGAAAGGGGTGGAGGGAAAGAATGAGATCATCCATGTACCATGTCTCAGTCCTCACATTCAATCAAGTATCTGGCCCCTAACAATGTCTAATAAATGCTCTTGTTACCACTCATCTAGCCAAGTTTTTATAAAACTCAGCATACTATAGGGCAAGAGGGGACCAGAGATGAGCAATTTTCAGCCGAGGCATGGTGGTGGTGGTGGTGGGGGGGGGACTTGTGAAGGAAGGATGGGGTGTGGGAATGGGGGCAGGGATGCCCACCCGAGTGTCTTAATGGGGAGACATACTGAAGACCGTGGGGGGCTGACCTCCCCTGCTGCTGGCCGACCTGTGACTCCAACCCGGCCTCCCACGGGCTCCAGAGCTGCCCAGAGAAGGTCCCAAATCACACTTGTCCAGTCTGAGGACCGGACACCCCAGCTGGTTTAGCTGAGGTGCCACCCACCAGGATGGCAAGGGGTAAGGGAAAGGAAAGTAACACGCATTAACGTCACAGACGAGGACACCGAGTCTCAGAAAGCTGGTCATTCCCTCAAAGTCACAAAGCTAGTGAGCAGGTGGCTCAGGGCTTCAAACCTCGACTTCAAGCCTGGCTTGAATGCTTGTCTTGTTCCAATACCTGGGGGCCAGGGCCGTGCCAGTCTGGGCCCACCGTTTCCTCCACATGCGCCTCTGACCACAGGCTCCCGACCTGAGGCTTACTGTCTGCGCACACAGGCAGGTGTGGGCATGTTCAAGGGGGACAAAGGGTGCAGTTCCCAAAGCACAACCAACCTTCATCCAGTAGCTGCTGCACCAGAGACCTCACCCCTGGGCCCTCCGCCCCACCCCCAGGAGCTGATAAGGAGCCAGAGAAGGAGGGGAAGGGGAGATAAGTCAGCCCATTGGGCAGGGCAGTGGGGCAGGGCTCCGGCTTTCAGGTGAGCCCTCAGTGTAGGGAGCCTGGCAGGAGGACAGAAGGGTGGCCCATTCTGCTTTGGATCCCCCCACAAACCAGGACTGGGCACTGGGGGCTAAACAGGAGACGGGGGGTGGGGGGGTTGTGAGCGGGGAGCCTTAGCCCAGAGAGCCGTCAAGAAAGTAGGTCAAGTTTTTCTTGGCTTGTGGAGAAATTCCTGTTATAAATTTATAATGGCGTAGCCAGCCCTGAGGGGTGGAGGTGGGGGGAGAAGTAGAAGTGGGTGGGGATGCCCAGAGACTGGGCACTGGGGCCTGCTGCTCTCAGCCAGAGCAGTGAGGGGAAGGGGCCGGGGCAGTTGTGGGGTTGGGCTGGACAATAGAAGGCTATTTTCTGTAGCCCGTTTCCACTTCTATCTGTGCCCAACAAGGCTTCCTTGGGTCTGTCTGTCTGCATCTGAATGTCTCTCTCTCTCTCTCTCTCTCTCTCTGGGTGTCTCCCCATCTCCCCCCCAGGCTGTGCCTCGGTGCTTGGCACACCCTGGCTGCAGTGCTGCCCCCGCCTGTCTCCTGCCCACCTGGCACGCTGCCACCACTTGTTTACAGAGGCTGGAAAAATCCACTCGCCAGCAGGAGGCCCAAGTGCCCCTGGGGAGGGGAAGAGGCAGGCGCAGGAGTGGGCATGCTGAGAGAGGGGCAGCCCTGGGGAGCAGGCCCCGGGGGCAGACGAAGAGGGCCGGGGTGTGTGCAAGTGGGTGTGAGCAGCTGTGGGCCAGGCCAGGCGGAGAACACCAGCAGCAGCCACATGCCATGGGCAATTCCTGCCCCAGGCCATAGCTCTGAAGGACCCCTCCTCCCTCACCCCTGCCACTGCCAGTTGCTCCAGGGCACACCTGGGGCAGTGCCAACCTAAGCCACCATGTTTATTTTCCCTTCCCCCTCCCCAGCCCAGCCTTCTCCACATGTGTCTGGGCACTGCCAAGGGCTTGCACGTGCCCGCTGCGGGAAGGAAGCCTTCTTCTCTGCCTCAACTCTGTGCTGTGCTGAATGGTGTCCGGGTGCCTGTCAGTGCGACCCAGGCTACACTGCGGCCCTGGCAGTGGGCAGAGGAGAAAGACACCGTCCTCACGGCTTAAGGCACCTTGGCCTGGCATCCAGCAAGAAGCTGGGGGTTCCTTGTCATCTCTCCAGGGACACACCTGAGTCTCTCTAGGTGACACAGCTAGTAAAGGGCCCAACATTCAGAGAGGCACATGCCATGGCACAGGCCACGTGAGCCTGTGTTCGCTGTGGGCAGAGAAGGGTCAGTGGGGAAGGGGGAGGGGGGCAGGGGTACCACCCTGAAGGGCAGCCCCTCTCCCCTCCTCCCAGAGTCCTTTTTTTTTTCTTTTCTTTTTTCTAACCTGGAGTCCTGCTTCATTCCCCCAGCTCCTTCCTGGCACCGAGGCTCAGTCCCAAGGAGGCAGAGGGGGTGGAGCTATGGGGTGCTGAGTCTAGGCTGGACAGTCGGACAGCGAGACCCACCTATCGGCTGGCCTGGCCACCCACTCCCTTTGTCAGATAGGAGCGGCCGGGTGGCAGTGTGGGCAAGGTGCCCGTGGAGGGGGAAGCATTTCATTAAGCTTAAGTGTTTCTGCAACGGGGGGACAGACAAGCGCCCAATGTGGCACCCCCAGGCACCACGCCAGGTTCCCACTGCCAGGCTGTCCCACTCCACAGTCCTGCGGACCCCGGGCATTCTCCTGAAGGGCTCCTGGGGCTGCCAAAGGGGACCCTCTGCATCCGGGACCTAGCCCCCAATTCTATACACATGACTCTCCTGGGTGTCTGCTCCTGGCTCTGGCCCCACCTGTCCGGGGCCCCTAAACTTTGTCCTTAATGCTCTAAAGGAAGCCCAGCCCTCCTCCTTGCCAACCACAGAAGGAAAGACACACTCACAGAGAGGGGGCCCAGAAAAGGGGAGCAAGAGGAGGAAGACTGGGGTGAAGGAGATGATGGGGGAGTGGGGGAGGAAAGATGAGGAGGGGTAAGAACAAAGAGCAGAGCAGGGATGGGGTAGAGGGGGGACGCTTCAGAAGTACAGGGAAAGGAAGGCAGGCAGCAATGAGATGAGGTGGGGGATGGGGAGAGAGGGAGGGAGAGAGAGGGGCGAGGTAGAGAGGAGGACAGATATGGGGAGGAGAGACAAATGGAGGGGGAGACAAAGAAAGAAAGGTAACAAAGAAAGATGGCGGGGGGGGGGGTTGATTCATGCCCTGCCTAAGTCCCACCCCATGGAGGCTGGGGGAGGGGGAGTAGAAATGGTTTCCACGGTGACAGCTGGTTCTTGGTGGCCTGGCATGTGGGCTATTAATAGTGCCGTGGGTAGGTTCACACCTCCCTCTCCCCTTCCCCTTTGCCTGCTGCTAGGGTCGGGGGAGATACTATCCGCCGCCCCCAACTCCTAATGATCTGGCATTGATGTGCTGACCCCATACCACAGGAGTCAAGAAGGGTGATGCTAAGGGGCCCAGGTGACTACTGAACCCAAATATACACACAGGCATGCACAGGCAAACACAGGCATCTGTGTGCAGACACTGCCGCCCCTGCTAGCGTGGGCTCCCATGGGCAGCCAGGGGCACCAACCGTCCCTGGGAGTCTGGCCAAGGTGGAGGCTGCAGCAGCAACACAAGCCCCCCATATTGAGGGGTAGATGCCCCCCAGGGGTGGGACCTCGTTTTCCTTTCCCAGCTCCCCCCTGTTCTACTCTCAGGTATGAACTGAGCAGGACTGCCCCACCCAACTCACTACTATCCTAGTGCCAGGAAGGAGAGGAGTGAAGGCGGGGAGGAAGGTACTGTTGGGCAGGTGTGAGATGGCAGAGGAGTACACAGACACAGGCACCGGCTTGGCAAGCGGGAGGGAGGGAGGGGGAGAGAGAGGGAGGCCCAGGAGGCAGCACTGCTTGGTGGGCTCCCTCTGGGCATCCATGAGATGGGGTTCTGGAACCCAAAGGCAGTGACCCTTCAGTCTGATCTCCTAGTCACTGTGGGACCCTGGAGGCTAGAGAATGGGAAATGGGGGTGGAGGGGACTGGATCAACAAAGGATCCTGTCCCCCAAAAGAATAGAACAGGAAACTCCCCCCTGTAGGTCAGAGACAGAAGGACATAAACAGCAGCCTTGACTTGGGCCAGATGCCCAGTATTAACATCAAAGACTGTGCTCCCCCCAATATAACCTCACCCACCTGCTGCTCCACCCTCTCTCCTCCTCACCCAGCCCAGCTCCAGCCAGGCATCAAGGTGGGTGCCCAGGTCTAGAGGTCACCCCAAAACCCCATGCCCAGCTCCTTGCCTGCCAATCCCTAGAACTTTGTGTCCCCTGACCCAGCTCTCCTCCGGAATGGAAGTGGAAAAATGCAAGTAGCCCAGAAAGCAGAGCTAGGAGCACCCCCAGCTGGGCATGGCACACTCTCCCCACCCTCCCTCAGCAGCCAGGGGTAATTGGAGCTGGGCGCTGGGGCAGCTGAAGGCTGGAGGCATGAGTGTCACGGGGCCAAGGCGTTCACTGGCATCATGGGCACAGGGCTTGGGGTCCTCCCTTCCCCACTCCCCTCTTCCAAGGAGAGAGGAAGAGGCCAGAGAAAGGAATTGTCACCAAGCCCCGGGGAGCACCGCCCAGGAGGGAAGGAAATGGTGGAAGGGAAAGGCAGGGATGTTCTTCTCCCAGGCACCCCAGGGAGGGGGAAGCTGGCCCCTCCGAGGGAGGGGAAAGAGGGAGGAAGGGAAAGGGAGGGAGCGAGAGGAAGAGCGAGAGAGGGAGGGAGAGAGGGGAAAGAGAACGGGGGAGAGGGAGAGGGAGAGGGAGAGGGAGGGAAGAAATGAGGAGAGAGATTAAAAAGTGTGTGTGTGAGTGAGTGAGTGAGTGTGTGAGTGTGAGTGTGTGTGTGTGTGTGTGTGTGTGTCTCGCGCGCGCCGCACGCAGGCTGTGCATGCAGTTGGGTCTCAGGCACACACACGGACACGTGCAGACACACACTCACCCCGCATGCGCAGAGCGGCGGCTCCTGTGCTGTTCCACAGATATTCAGAGCCCTCCCCAACCCACACATGCACCAAACACGCACACATGGACGCGCGCACAACACACCCACTCACGGATGTGTACAAAAACGCCAATAGCCACCAAAATCTCGTCCCGTTTCCCTTTCCCCGCCCACGCGCCCGGGGAAAAGAGAAAATGAAACAGGCAGCTGAAGCTCGCTGAGCCCGGAGCTCATCTCTTCCTCGCAGGAGGAAAAGAGGAGGAGGAAGGGGGGGGGGGGGCCGGGGGCTTGGGCCAGCCAGGCTGCACTTGGCTACTGCTGGAGGGTGTGGCTGTGCCTTCGGCCCTCATCTTTAACTCCAGCCGGGGGGTCCGTGGGGCGAATGCTCCCCTGCAAGGCGAGGGAGCAATGGTAGCATTTTCTGGGCACGGGTAAGTTCCATTTTGCTACCCTTGTCTACCCAGACACCGTCTGACCCCTCCCTCTGGACCACCTCACACAAAGTAAACAAAAGTTAGTTCCTCTTTGGCAGCCCTGCCTCGGCCTGCCAAGGAGGAGGACCGCACCACATGCCCAAAAACCAACCGTAAGCCCTCCACCACACACCCGCCCCAGAGGCCTCCATGAGCCACGGAGAACCGTCTCTGGTTCCAGCAGCAAGTGTCTATCCCCACCCTGGAGTGGGCCAGGCCCTTGGGAGGGCAGGAGAGTCCACAGGTGTCACTCACAAAGCCAGGATGCAGCAGGCATGGAGCACAGGTGTCATCCATGTGCATTATTCACCCTCACTCAGAGTGCGGTAGGCATCATTGTCTCGAGATGATGAAAACCCAGGCCCAAATTCAGCAACTGGTGGATGGCAAACACCCAGCTGCCAACTCCCAGCCGGTTCTCTTTCCACTGTGGTCACGCTCGCCTCCCCCACCAACATCTAAACAGTCCCCCAAGCACCTCTGCAGCCATGAGAGCTAGAGTTGAGATTGGCTCCACAGGGGCTCACCATAGGGCACCCCTCCCCCCCATATTCTTGCTGCACCTTTGAGGGGAAGAGCTGAATAAAAGGAATTTGAAGGAGAGAGAGGAGTCTTATCACTAGCTTCACAGAGGGAAAAGGCAACCGAGGGCAGGCCCTGGATCTCAAGGCACCATGCCTACCACACTGATCCTTCTCAGCACCACCACCATTCACATAAATGCCCCCTCCATGCAAGCGTGGGGAATCTGGTGTCTGTCAGCCAGGTTGGGTCCTGGTTGCTCAGTCAATGGTAGGTAGCTGGGTTGCTGGGTCCCCAAGAGAGAGGAAGGGTGCTCTACTCTATAAGTAAGGAGGGTTATGGAGAGGAGCCTGCTTTCCTTCTTATTCTCCCTCCTGGTCCTCCCCCCACCCCGACCCCCATTCCCAGTGCTGAGACTTGCCCCAACAGAGATGCAGTGCTGCCCAAACATTCATGCATGTGCCCCTGACTGGGGAGGTGTGTCCCAGGCTGAGATGCCAAGGGCTCCTTTTAAGCAGCAGCTCTAAGGCGAGGTTCAGAGAAGCTCGAGGTTGCAGAAACTTGTAGAGGAGAAAATGGTGACACAAAGGCTGAGGAGTCTAGAGATTAGGGACCCACTATGCCCACAGACCCCACCCTCTCTCATTCCTGCTCCTGTGATGTCTAGGAGCTTCTCCAAGAAATCCAGGGGACCCCAGGCCCACAGGCTGCCCCGTTGTAACAGCTAACACATACAGTGCTTGTGATGCACCAGGCACTTTTTAGAGCATTTTTATATATTCTAAATCCTCTGATCCTCAAAAAGCTGAATGCAGTAGGTATTATCATCTCCAAGTTACAGCTAATGCAAGGGGTAGGTTAAATCACTTGCCCAAGGTTATGCAACCAGCAAGTGGCACAGCTGGGATTCAAACCCAGGCAGCCTAGCTCCCAACAAGTCTGTGCTCTTAACCATTATAGGATATTTATTAGCTGCTGGAGGAATAATACCTTGGTCCCTGTGACCAAGCCTCCGTTTTCCCTTCTGTAGCAACCCATGGCTTCTCTATGGTAGAATCACTCACTCCCAGTGCTTCCTCACCCAAACAGGCCACAGCTAGAGGGGAGCAAAGCAGACATGCCTGGTGTCCCCCGTTCAGAGTCACTCTCTGAAAAAGTTGCCCATTCTGTTGCCCTGGGCTGGAGCCTGCACCTCATTCAGCCCTGCACATAGTCTGGGCAGCTGTACCCTCAGAAACACACTTGGAGGCTGGGCAAAGAGGACACAGCTGTTGGGCATCTCTGAGGTGGGTCTCAGCTGCCAGGGGTGTGGAGAAAGGCCACTGGAGGTCCTGCCAACTCTTGCCACTGCCCATGGGGGTGAGTCTCTCCAGTGGGTGAGGGGCTCCTCACTGGCCTGGTTGGAGCTAGCCTGCTTGGGGTGCATACCGGGGGGGCTTCCACTGATCTGGTGTCTCCTGGCTGAGCCTGGCAGCCTGAGAGGTCAGCATGGGCAGTAGGTAACCCCCTTCCCTACCCCCCGTTCCCAGCCCCCAAAACTTGCTGGCCTGCAGCTGCAGCATTGAGGAAGTGCAGGATGTCCTGAGCAGCCCCCTGTCCCCCCCCACCCCAACCTTTCCATGACCCCAGAGGCAGGGCAGGCAGGGACTGAGGGGCGGGGTTTGAGTATTAACAACCGGAAAACTATGAAGACCATCAATGCCAGTTCCCAGCTCTGAGAAAGGAGGTTGTGGCAAAAACAGACAAGAACAGGGGTAGACGGGGAGTAGTGACAGGGTGAGAGTTACAGTCTGGCAGACACACAAGGAGAGGGAATCAGACACAGCAAGAGAGAGCAACGGAGAGATGGCGTTAGAGAGAAATTCCAAGTCAAAAATACACATCACTCACCCAGACACTCACCAGCATACAGCCTAAGGAAGGCTTCCAAGTTTAGACAGGAGGGCAGAGGTGGAAAAAGGGGCCAGACTCAGGCTGAGAGGCAGGAACTCCACTGGGGGAGAGTGAACTGCCCCAGGAAAGGCTCAGACAAAAGATCCCAGCAGGGGCAGCTAGCTCTCCCCACCATTTGCTTTTAGGGTGGGGAGGGAGATTCTAGAAGCTCCTTCCCCTAGCAGCCAGGACAACCCCAGCTGCTGGAAGTCACTGGACACTACTTCAGGCCCATGACTCTGCTCTCTGGAACCCCCCTGTCCCTACTCTCTTTGCTCTAGTTTCTCTGTCCCTCAAAAAAAAAGAAAGAAAGAAAGAAAAAGAAAGAAAGAAAGAAAGAAAGAAAGAAAGAAAGAAAGAAAAGGAAAAAAAGCTAAACCTTGAGGAAGAAAATAGAAGGAAGCTTAAGGGAAAGAGTCCATGACTATGTGTGCACCTGGGGATGGGCTGACTGCAGTTACAGTGTATTTGCTTCTGGGGTTGTCCAGGCACAACTGTCGGCGTGGACCTGGGCCTTGTGAATGCCTTCTGCGCCTGAGTCCCTGGGACTGTGTGCACCTGAGTGCACCTGTGACTGGAGTTCCCACAGTCAATCAATTAACCAGTATTTACAGAGCACTTCCTGTGGTAGGCTCGGGGCGGGATCCTGAGCTGTTAGGAGTAATTCTGCCAGGTCTCACGCTCATTATCTAGTGCCGTGGGATGGCAAGCGATAGAGACCTAGAACGTTATCACGCATGCATTTCTTGCACCATTATGCAGAAAAGTCCTTTCACGCAAACACATTTAATTTTCTTGGGAGCAGGGGTTTTGTTGTATACCGAACCTCAGAGAGCCACAGTAGGAGTCCAAGGAAATACTTGTTGCTACATTGTGTATACATGTGTTGATGTGTAACCACGTTTGCTTTGACTGAGTGACAGCGACTGTTACAGCAGGCGATAATGCCTGTGTGACTGGGCTCATGCGAGCACGTGTGTGCCTGTGAGTGACAGGGTCTTTTGTAACGTGTGGCTGCGTGCAATTGCCCCGTGTTCATGCATGCGTGCGATAGAGACTTTTTTATGTGGGTGACAGAGACTCCTCCTTGCCCCTGTCTGTGACAGCATCTCCGTGTGACCCTGTGCGTGAGTACATGCATGGGTCGGTCTCCCGTGGGTGTGTCCCACCCCTCTGAGCTCCCCAGTGCAGCAGCAGCCTGCCTTTTCCCTTGTCCCCGTGTGGGTGTGTCCAGCAGCTCCTGTCCTTGAGTCTGCCTGGGTGTCCCTGGGCATGCATGTGGCTGTCTGTGCCGGCATATCTCAGTGTCTGCATGTCACATTTGCTCCCCCCTCATCTTGGAAAACAGCCCTGTTCATTCCTTCCCCCTCCTAGGGCCAGAGCCATTACTGCGAGGTGGGTTCCCATCCCACTGGCTGTCCTACTGGGACCTCCACCCTGGAAATGGTGGCTCTCTCCATTGCCCGCCAGCCCCAGGCCTTTCTTTCACACCGGACAAGGGAGGGCCCCAGGCAGAGAAGGGGCACCAGAGGAGACACGTTGCAAGGGGAGGGAATAAAAAAGGGGGGGCACGCACAACACAGGTCCATTCCTTCCTCTTTTCTCCAACAACCCTGGCTTGCCATTCCCCTAATCATCTTGGGACCCTCAAATACACTCCCCCACCCCCAGCCACGTTTTTTGCAATTAGGAGTGTTGCACCCGGAGAGCCATGCTCAATTGGGGAGGCGGGTGAAGTTGGGGGGGGGGAGACTTCCCTCTCCCGGGGCCCTGCAAGCTCACCAACCCACCCCACTATTACTAGTCTCCGCAACTGGAGGCAGCTTTGCAAAGGCCACTCGGCCTCAGAGGCTAGGGGTGGGGGCCGAGGGGGGGCAGGCCTCCGGCGCACCGTAAACAAACCGCGGCGCGGCGGGCGGGGGCGCTCGGGCGGCCGGCAGCGGGGCCGGGCCCGGGAATGCGCAGCAGACGGGCCGGACAGAGGCCAGGCGGGCCCTCGAGGGGGAGGCCTGGACGCCATCTCCGCTGGCAAATCCCGGGGCCCACCGACCTCCCAGCAACACCTCCCTTCCCAAGGGCGTAAATTGCAAGCTCCCGGGCTGTGACAGGGTCACCGGGGCGTCGGGGTAGGCTGAGGCTGGCGGCGGCTACCCCCTGGGCGCCCCCAGATCGCCGGGGAACTGGCCACAGAGCCCCGCGGCTTTGCATAATCAATCGCGAGGTATTTGCATATTAATGCCCCCTCGCTCCCTCCCTCTTACCTCGGCGTGGCGCGCTGGACCGGGCTGGGCAGCGACGCGGGGTCTCAGCGCCCCGTGCGGGGGCCGTCCATGGGGGGCCGGTAGGGCCCGGGCCGCCCGCCTCCTGCGCCCGGGTGTGAGTGCGAGTGAGCGCGGGGGGGCGGGGGGCGAGTGTGGCGGCCCCGCGGCTCCTCCGGCAGAGGCGGCGGCCGCTCTTGGCTCCTCCCTTCCCCGCCCCGCTCCGGCTGGGGCTCTCGCTCGCGCGCCGGGCCGGCTCGCGGCTGCTCCCTGCAGGCCGCCTCGCCGCCGCCGGCCCGCGCCCCCCGCTCCCTGCCGCGCCCCGGGACCCGGGCCAGCCCGCCGCCCGGCCGCCCCTCTCCTGCCCCCGCCCCCGCCCCCGCCCCGCTCGGACTCGCCGTCCCCACTCCACGGCAGGAGTGGTACCTTGGTGACATATTTCGAAAAAGATGTCATTTGAAGAATAGCCTTTGCTCGTTGAAAGAATGGGAGGTTTGGGGGTTTGCATTGTGGGGATGGAGAAGGGAGTACCGACGAGCCTGCCCCTTAGAAGAAGGGAGAGCGACTAAATACCAAACCCTGGGGGTTCAGAGTTTGCTTCTGAGTTCGAGTCCTCTGCCGGTAACTCACCGTGTGACCTTGAGCAATCACCCCCGCTCTCGCGGGGGGGGGGGGTGGGGGGACGGGGGCAGAGCTTCCTCGATCTGAAAATGCGAGGGTTGGGCAGGTGAACCCTGAGGCCCTTTTAACTTCAATCATCCTGTTTTTAATCCTTCTGCAGGCTTATTCGCCGCTACCTCCCTTCCTCTCTCATTTCTGAGATCCATTGCCTCCCCTTTCCAGTGTCGCCCTCTGCCAGTACAGGCTTTCTCCTCACGGTCCCCAGCCATGTCCTCAACAGTCTGGGCCCCTACCTGAGCTGAGGAGGGGGCACGACTTGCCCTACCCCCTCAACTCTCAGCTTCACCGAGGTGGTATTTCCTCCCGCGTTTGCCCCCACCAAAACCCAAATGGTACAGGGGCCAATCTGAGGAGGAGGGCAGGCTGCATAAAAATGCATTCTCTTCCCCACAGGAGAGGTCTCCGCCATCGAGCCCCACCACCCATGCACACACACACACACACACACACACACACACACACACACACCTGCGTTCATGGACATAAAACCAACCCAGTGACGCCAGAGCCCCTTTCATCTCGGGATCTCCCAGCGCCGGGCAGAGCTCTAATTACTCCAGCACCCCCCCTGGCCCCGCCGGTTCCCCTGCTGTCATTAGCCGAGTTTACCAGCGGGGGCCACAGCCTTCCCACGGCTTTCAGGGCGAGGCACTGTCTCTAAGGTCTGCCCTTGGAGGGGCTCTCAGGGCGAGGCACTGTCTCTAAGGTCTGCCCTTGGAGGGGCTCTCAGGGCGAGGCACTGTCTCTAAGGTCTGCCCTTGGAGGGGCTCTCAGGGCGAGGCACTGTCTCTAAGGTCTGCCCTTGGAGGGGCTCTCAGGGCGAGGCACTGTCTCTAAGGTCTGCCCTTGGAGGGGGGCGGGGTGTGTTAAGGAGGTCTGCTCCACTAATCGCTCAGTGTACACTGAAAAAAAAACACCCACCACTTGCTAAGTGTGGGGTTCTGGCCAACGGCCTATCCGAGTTGGGCTGCCCTGGCTCATCTTAGTCTCAGCTACCTGCATCTTCACTCTGTTGCAGCCCCTTCTCTTACAGGGGGCAGTGGGGTTTGCAAAGCATGGGGAGAGAGAAGGGTACCTCTCTTGGGACCACCCTGGAATCGTGAGGAATGAGAAGGGCACCTGGGATGCATGCATCCCACGGGCTGCAGAGTGGAGAGGTGGTGTTGAGGGTCTGCGGGGGGTGCGGGGGGGGGGGAGAGGGAAGCAGCCTGCAGTGTGCGGTAGTGGCAGCTGCAGTGGGGAACCGAGGCTGCAGGGTGCAGAGTCAGCATGCAGTAAGTGAACCTGTGGGTTTGGCCTGGGCGCACAGTGGACATGCAACAGCTGCAGGGTGGGGCAGGAGGCGGCACTGTCCAGTCAGAGCAGTGTGCATGCAGAGCAGAACAGCAAGGTGCACTGGGGGTGGCTGCTGGACATCGATGCCACCTCCTCGATGATCAGGTTTGGCTGAAACCCTTCAGAGCAAGGCTATGGGGTGCAGGGTGCAGGGGGCATGCTCTACCCTGTATGGAAATAAGTCTTTTGGGATAGGGCTGCCCAAGGAGTTGGGAGAGAGTCCCAAAGTATGGGATAGATTTATGAGATGAGCTACATTTATACTCTGCATCAACCAGGCAGAACCAGGAGGCAGTGGCGAGGTCTAGCAGAGATCTGGCTTAGGGGAGGATGACAGAATCAGGAATGGGAAGATAAAGGAAAATTGCTATGGTTTTGTCTCCCCTCCATTCTGGCTTCCGCCACCACACTCACTATGACAAAAGGCCTTACAGATATTGAGTGAGATAGACTTTTAGAAATTCTAGACCCAGAGCCATAGAAAATGAAGTGACGAAGAAAAAAACGTTAAAAATATGAACAATAAAATGGCAATAAATATATATCTATCAACAATTGAATCTAAAAAATCAAACGAACAAGAAATCTAATGAACAAATTAAACTGGTGAATGAAATAGAATCAGAGGCATGGAAACATGGAACAGACAGATGCATCTCAGAGGGAAGGGGGGTGGGGAGTGGGAAGAGATTAGCCAAAGATCTTATGTCCGGGCAGAGACAGTAGGGTAGTGAAGAGCTGTCTGGGGCAGGGCAGGAACCGGGTGGAGGGGAGGAATGGGGGGAGAAAAGGGGGACATCTGTAATACTCTCAACAATAAAGATTTAAAAAAGAAAATGAAGTGCTTCCTGATCCACTCCCCGCCCACCCCCCATCCCCCCCACCCCCCCCACCCCCGCTCAGGGGCAGAGTGGGGCCCCTTGAACTCAAAGACAAGAGTTCACCATTTTGGGGAGAGATCAACCAAAGGACTTGTGTGCGTGCATATAAGCCTAACCGATGGACACAGACACCAGGGGGGTGAGGGCATGAGGGGGGGATGGGGAGTAATGGGGGAATAAGGACACATATGTAACACCTTCATCAATAAAGAAATTTTTTTAAAAAAGAGTTCACCATTCCTATTTTCTGCTTACCCCTCTCCCTCCCCTTGGCTCCCACTATGGGCTGCTAACAGACCTGGGCAAAGGGCAGAGTGAAGGGCACACTGTCTCCAAAGCAGATGCCAGGATCCAGCCCGGGTTTGGGCTCGTAGCCCCTGCCTCTGTGTGGTGTCAGCAGCCTTTCCACCCCACTCACCCTGCCTACCCCCAACTCTTCTAGCCCGTTTCGGAGCTGGTTCATCACCACCTCCTGTTTTCTCTTTGCTCTGAAACCGCCCCCTGCCTGTCTCTCCCATCCCCCACTTCTACTTCAGGACCGAGTCTAGAGGGGAGAGAAGGAGGGTGGGGCCTAGGTAAGGAGGACAGAGACCCTCCAAAGGGACATGCCTGGCAGTCCCTTTGCTCTTACATTTTGGTTGCCATGGAGGCAGCAGGGACAGCCTGTTCTCTGGGCTCCTGTGGCAGCAGCTATACCCAGGCCCCTCCCTTTTTTCTTCCTTCCCTCCCTCCTTCCCTCCCTCTCAGATTGTTGCTAGGAAGCACCCCAAGATTTCTTGAGGGTCCCACCCCTAGAAACCAGGGATCCAGATATCTTTGTGAAGAGTTTCCCCTAGAAGCCTTGAAGCCAAGACCCCACATAGCACCCTCCACCCTGCTAAGAAGCCTCAGGCTATTTGGGGGAACAGGGGAGATAGGTCCTGCCCTGAGAGGAGCCCTGTGTCTTGGGCCTCAGCAGTTCCCCTGCCCCACCTCATCATGACCTCCTGGGTGACGGCAGCAAGCGATGAGGTGCCCAACAGAGACCCCTGACTCTGCAGACACAGCCCAACTTTTGGGGACTTCTGGGAAAACCACCAGCTAAATTAACCTAAAACCCAAGTGTTTCTTCCCCCTTAGTGATCTTTCAATCAAGAAAAGATGGAACTAGAGGAAAGAAAGAGGGGACAGTTTACGGGAGCTGGAGATCAGGCAGCAGAGATGAGAGCCGGGGAAATTAGCAAACAATTGTCCTGCTAAAAATAAAGTGGGCACTATCAATCACCTTTGCCCTATCGGGTTCCCTGGTTATGGCTCACAAACAAGGGAAGCAGGGAAGGGATTCTGGCTAGGTTGAGCCTTGCTTTTGACAGCTGAGGCAAGTGGAAAAAATTGCCTACACCTTCTCCAGGTTGTCTTTCAGGGTTCATCCTGCTTTTGTTCATTGATTGGACACTTTTTTTTTCACCTTTTTTTTTTTTTTTTTTGAGAGAGAGAGAGGAAGGAGGAGAGAGATAGAGATAGCTAGATGGAGAGAGAGGGAGAGAGAAAGAGAGAGAGAGATGTGAGAAACATAGATTGATTGCCTCCCATACGCAGCCCTGCCAGGGATTGAACCCACAGCCTGGGTATGTGCCCTGACTGGGAATCAAACTCACCACCTTTTGGTGTAGGGGATGATGCTCCATCCAACTGAGCCCCCCCCCCACCCCACGGCACACTTTTTTTTTTTTTTTAACATGAAATATGTAGCAGGTATTCAATCTCCTAAAGTTCCCAGCTCCTGGTTTCACTCCCAAACAGAACCGCCTCATCCTGCCTTTGCCAGGAGGAAAGAGAAGAGGAGGGAGGGGTAGGGGGCGGTCTCCTTTACCATAGAGTTTGGGTCTTACCATATAGCAGCCCTCCCCTTTCAGTTAAAGGCTGGTGTGGAGGCCAAGAGTATAGAGTGGCACTTACAGTGCGGAGAGGGAAGGCCTTCTTCGGGGTGTGAGAGAGGGAACCGCTCGGAGGATGGTTCGAATTCTGCCTTTTACTGTTCTGGTTGGTCTCTCTCTCTGGACCTCTGGTGAGGTCAATGGGAAGGCAGAGGCAGAGAAGTGTGGGGGATCCAGGAGCTGTCCTGAGGTGGGCCCACCATAGCGGCCCCTCCCCTATGTTCCCCTCCCCCCCATAGATAAAAAGCAGGCAGTTTGATTCGGGGACTGGTGAGGACAGGAAACTGGTTTGGAGGCAGCTGTGTATGAGTAGGTGGGAACGGCTCCCTCTCTTTCCCTATCCACCAGCTGCCAATGAACTCTCCATAGTGGGGGGACCCAAGCAAGCGTCCAAAAGGAAATATTCCATTAGGGGAGGGGAATGACTCAGTTTCCCTCTGTGCCTTATATCCTTACCGAGTATTTCAGTGTTCCCGGGCCTAGACTCTGACCCATTTTCCTTCTACTTCTTTCTAACCTAGATAAGGAATGCCCCTGTCCCACTGGGTACCCAAAACCTTGTTCCTCACAACCACTTACCTCACTCCAAGCCCCCAGAAAAGTGGCCTATCTCCTTTTCTGCCACTGCTCCAGGGTTACCATGCCACTCTGCCGGGCGGCTTCCACCTGCCCCTCCTCTCCAGCCAGGCCCCTTCCCCGGCCAGCCCAGCCAACATGGTGAAGAGGTTGGGGCTTGGGGCTAGGAGAGCAGAGGTGGGAGCTCAGGCCCTGTCAGTGCTGAGGGAGAAGAAACAGACAGCAAGAGAAAGTGGAGCAAGAAGAGTTTTTGAGAGGGGCTGTGTGGGGGAGGGTTTCCTTGTACACTCAAAGGGGTCGTCAGCATCTCTTCTTTCACAGGTTGGAGGGTTATCATGGAGTCCTGTCCTTAGAGTCGGGAAGCCAGAGAGCTTGTGGGTCCTCGGAAGCCACTGTGATGTGGGGAGAAGAAGTGATGTATGGGAGGGCTATTTCTGATATTCACAGACTAGGAGACAGGACAAAGTGGAGAAGCTGAAGACAGCCCTTGCCCAGAACTAAAGGATTCCTTATGTTCCCGTGGGAGTCCAATCCTTGGCGAAACCCTGCCACGCCTAGAGAAAGGGCTGCCGGTGGAAGGTGGGGGGTCCGGGAAGGCAGCTGGCCACACTGCAAAAGCCACCTTGCGATTGTGAAGTGGGAAGGAGCACCCCCACTCCCTCAACCCGGATCTGCCAGGCCTCTTGCCAGAGGGAGGTGGTTTGAGCTTAGAACAGGACTATCCTCAGGACCCAAATATTCCCCACTTGCACGCGCACTGGGTCCAACACCCACTCGTCCAGTCAGGAGCAGTCACGGAGTTGACAGCTTCTTTCCCAGAGGGGCCGTTTGGCGATGAGGGAGGGGACAGGAGCTGCAGGATCCAGGGATGGCTCAAAGAGGGGTTCCTTGGCTGTAGTAACAGGAAAGGAATGAGAGGAGGGCAGCAGGCAGAGGTAGAGTGAGGGGGCCTGGGAGAGAAAGGGATTCCAGGTAACTGAGAGACTGAAGACAAACAGGGTTTGAGGCCCTCTCAAGTGTGTGTGTATGGCTGTGGGGAGTCTGGAGGTTAAGTGTGAGGAGTCTGGGTTCTTCCTCCTTCCTGCTTTGGAAGCTTTGGCTACACATATTTGGCAGTTGATCCCCAATGGTATCACTTGGGCAGGCGCAAAAGGAAGCAGAATGGAGGGTGTGTGTGGGGGTGCATTGGGAGGTAGAGAGGCCATAAGCATCCCTAGCCAGTTTGGCTCAGCAGATAGAGCATCAGCCTGTGGACTGAAGGGCCTCAGGATCGATTCTGGTCAAGGGCACCTGCCTGGGTTATGGGCTTGATCCTCAGTGTGGGGCGTGCAGGAGGCAGCTGATGAATGATTCTCTCTCATCACTGATGTTTCTATCTCTCTCTCCCTTCTGCCTTCCTCTCGGAAGTCAATAACAATATATTTAAAAAATAAAAAGGTGATATATAAAGAAACAAACAAAGAAGAAGAAAAGAAAGGCCATAAGCAGTAATGACCTTAGAGGGGTGTGATCTGGCCCTCCTCCAGCTGCACTCTCCCCTTCAGAACAGGAGTCCTTGTCTCCCTGTTTAGACTACACCCCAGATACCCAGGATCCTGTTCTTTCTTAAGGCCCACACGTTTGCTGCCAGGGCCTGGGTGGGCTGCTCCCCCAGATTCGCTTTCCTGAGAACTGACTTGCCACTGAAAGGGCGGTCAAAGAATGGCTGTTGGGAAGAATGAATGGGGCTTGGGCTCACGGACTAGGATATCAAGCTCCTCAGGCTGTGAGATGGAGAGCTGAAAATAGGAGTGGGGGACCCTGGGCTGTTTATTCTGGTCCCTCTTTGTAAACATTAGGGACGACCTGTTCACAGGACAGAGCAAGGATGAGGGCTGTGTATAGGGAGACTCAGACACTGGAGCCAGAAGTAGGGGGCATTTGTTTTTTGACTTTTCAGTGAGGGGGAAAAAAGGGACAATGCTAGAAGCCATGGATATAATTATCTACGATATGGTTCCATAGGATAAGCAAGACAGCACGTTTTTTAAGAAACTTAAAAAAATTTAGCTCTAGCTGGTGTGGGTCAGTGGATAGAGCGTTGGCCTACGAACCGAAGGGTCCCACGTTCGATTTCGGTCAAGGGCATGTACCTCGGTTTGCAGGCTCCTCCCCAGCCGGGGTCCTTGTTGATATGTTTCTCTCACATCAGTATTTCTCTCTGTCTTTCCCTCTCTCTTCCACGCTCCCTAAAAATCAATGGAAAAATATCCTTGGGCAAGGATTAAAAATGTATGTATATTCTTATTGCCCAGCTGGCATGGCTCAGTGGTTGAGTATTGACCTATGAACTAGGAGGCTGAGGTTTGATTTCCAGTCGGGGCGCATGCCTGGGTTTCGGGCTCGATCCCCCATGTTTGGTGTGCAGAAGGTAGCCGATCAATGATTCCCTCTCATCACTGATGTTTTTCTTTCTCTCTCTCTCCTTCTCCCTTCATCTCTGAAATCAGAACCTCGACCTCCTGGTTCATAGGTCGACACTCAAACGTTGAGAAACACCAGCTGGGCCAATAAACTTTTTAAAAAGAATAGTTTTAGATATATAGGGAAAAAATTTGAGGATAGTAGTGGGTCTCCACACACCCCAAGCCCAATTTCCCCTTTTAACACCTTACATTAGTATGGGACATTTGTTACAATTACAATTGTACCAATCCTGATACATTATTATTTACCAATGTTCATGCCTTATTCAGATTACTTAGTTTTCTCTTAATGTGCTTTTTCTGCTCCAGGGTCACACCCAGATTACCAAATTACATTTAGTCATCATGTCCCTAAGGCCCTCTTGGCTATGACAATTTCTCAGACTTTCCTTATTTTTGATAACCTTAACCTCAGTTTCCTCCTACGTCTCCTGGTATTCAAGTAGTCTGCAAAGCCAGGAGATTCCGGGAGGACTGCCAGATTTGGGGGTGAAGTGGTGATGTGTGTAACTGACGAAGCCTCAATGTGGCCTCTGGAACATAAGTGTGGTAATGAGAACAACTCTGGTAGTAGACTCAGAGGTTTAGGAAATAATTTTTGTTTCAATATGCCAGGAAAGAAGAAACATATAGCTAAGAGAACGCCACCCCCTTGCTGTGCCTATTAACTAGCGGGTAATGAAGGAGTGGCAGAATATTTAAATAACGAGTCGGCAGTGACGTCATTGGGCGAGGTCTGATTGCGAGCGACCTTTCGAGAGCCCTCTCCTCTCACCCCCTTGAGCCCCTGTGATGCCTTAGCTCCTACAAGCCCTTCTCTAAAGGAGAGAAACAAGGCGGGCTGACTACTTATCTTCCACGCTAGCTCAGTCCGAGAAACTACAATTCCCAGAAGACCTCGCGGCGTGACCTGTCTCTTGCGGTATTGGCTCATGTATGTTGCCCCCAGCCAATGGAAAACTAGCTCTTTGATAAGTGCCAAAATGGCGATGCCTTGGTCTTAGAACTAAATTGTCCGGTAGGCTTAATTTGGGGCGGTGGCGGATGAAAAGGAAACGGGATTATAGTGTCAGGGTTGTGGAAGATGGAGGAAATGGGGGTGTTGTTTAGATTTGGAGTGGTGGTGCCTGCTGAGGGACAGAGCCAGAGCTGAGGGAATAATTAGGCAATCAGAACTGGCTTAACCCTTTGCTGTCCTCTTTACTCTTTGTATTAAGCCCCTTTGACACCCTCGTTAGCTTAAGAAAGGATGGTCCAGGAGGGAAGAACCTGGCAGGATCCTTACCACCCTCTCCCCCTCTTTTCCTTGTTGGTTCTGTCTCCCTTAAATCTTCCTGTAGCTTCTCCATTTCATTCAAGTCTGCTCTTCCCCGTCCTTTCCCTCAGCATCTCCTCTCCCCTTCTCTAGCTCGATTTCTCCCGCCTCCCAGCGGACCGCCATCGGCCCCGGCTTCCTGAGAGTGCAATCATGAAGGTGGTGAACCTGAAGCAAGCCATTTTGCAAGCCTGGAAGGAGCGATGGAGTGACTACCAGTGGGCAATCAACATGAAGAAATTCTTCCCCAAAGGAGCCACGTGGGACATTCTCAACTTAGCAGGTCTCCAGTGAAATAGGAAGGAAGGATGGGAGGGCTACCCCCGGAAAAGTCGTGACCACACGGTCTTCCTTTGTGATTCCCCTTGCAGAAGCACTGCTGGAGCAGGCCATGATTGGACCTTCCCCCAATCCTCTCATCCTGTCCTACCTGAAGTATGCCATTAGCTCTCAGGTAAACTGCCCCACCGGTTCCAGAGGGTGAGGGTGTGAAAACCTAAAAGGCGGAGGGTACCGTTGTGGGCTCATACACCGTCCGCGTGAGAATTTGTTGGAACATATCACTTCTCTGAGCCGCAGTCTTCTCATGGGAAGAATAATACTTCATTAACTTATTCTACAGTAAATATTCACGCATGTTTGTATGTGCCAGACGGTGCTGTAGGCCCTGGGGATATGGCTCTGAACAAGGTCTGATCCCAGCGCCCAAAGAATTTAGTGGGTAATGCAGGTAAAATAAGCCGTCAGTCACAGGACAGGCTTGTGATAGTGGCTGGGATAGGGTCCTGGGGGAGTACATGGAAGGGCCACCTAATCCATTCTGAGCAATCAGAGGGATGCGATGTTTAAACCAACACATGGATGTTGAGTTAGCCAGGCAGATTGATAAGACTGTACATAGCGTTTGACAGTATTTCCACACATCTTTGCCAATGCTGGATAGAATCTTACAGATTTATTTCCAGAGAAGCAAAAAATAACATCATGTTATATTACGTATTCCCATGATTGTGATGTTGAGCATATTTTTATATGCATATCTTCTGTGAGTAACTTATGTATACCATTTGTCCATTTTTCTATTGTTTGTTTTCTTTATTTTTTTGGTAACAGCTTAATTGAGCTATAGATCACGTACTATATAAATAGTTTACCGATTTAAGATATACACTGAGTGGCCAGATTATTATGATCTCTGAATGCATAATAATCTGGCCACCCAGTGTATACCCTATATAATAAAAGGCTAATATGTAAATTGTCCCCTCGGCCAGGAGTTCGACCAGCAGGCAGGCGGGCCAACCGCCCATGTCCCCTCCCCCGGCCAGGCTGGCCGGACCCCACCCATGCACGAATTCATGCACCCAGCCTCTAATATATATATATATATATATATATATATATATATATATATATATATATATACACACACACACACACACACACACACATACACAAACTGAGTGGCCAGTTTATTATGCGTTCAGAGATCATAATAATCTGGCCACTCAGTGTATATCTCAATAGTTTTTAGAATATTCAGAGTTGTACAACTATCACCACAATCAGTTTGGAACATTTTCATCATTCCGAGAATTCCTACTGATTTTTAAGTGTCCTTTAAAATAATCTATCTTGCCCTAGCTAGTTTGACTCAGTGGATAAGAGTGTCAGCCTATGGACTGAAAGGTTCCAGGTTCTATTTCGGTCAAGGGCATATGCCTGGGTTGTGGGCTCGATCCCCAGTAGGGGTGTGGAGGAGGCAGCCAATCAGTGATTCTCTCTCATCATTGATGTTTCTATCTCTCCCTCTCCCTTCCTCTCTGAAATAAATAAAAATATTTTTTAAAAATAATCTTATCTTGTAATCCTTATCTGTTATTTATGTTTTCAATTTTCTTTCACCTTTTTTTAAGTTTGTGATTTTTATTTTCTTAGCATGCGGAAGTTTTAAAAAAAATATTTTTATAGATTTCAGAGAGGAAGGGAGAAGGGAGCGAGAGATAGAAACATCAATGATAAGGGAGAATCATTGATCGGCTGCCTCCTGCATGTCCCTGCCTCCCCCCCCCCCCCCCGACTGGGGATCGAACCTGCAACCTGGGCATGTGCCCCTGACAAGAATCGAACCCAGGACCCCTCAGTCTGCAGGCCAATGCTCTGTCCACTGAGCCAAACCAGCCAGGGCAGCATGCAGAAGTTTTTAATGTTTTTGTTGCCAGATTTAGCCTTTTGTTTTTTCCTTTGTGGCTTTTGTCTTGCATAAGGGGTTGCCTGCTCTAAGGATCAAAATATATTTTTCTCTAATTTTTGCCAACACTTCAGTTTTATTTTTTATGTTTTTTTTCTCTGACACAGTTAAAATTTATTGCAGTGTGAAACAGAGATCCAAATTTATTTATATATATTCTCAGACAGTTGGCTCAACTACCTTTATTGAATAGACCATTATTTGTCCTAGCCTAAGTTTTCTTATAGGCAAGATTCCATATCTTGACATTCTAGTTTATTTTATTGATATATTGGTCTTTTCTTGCACCAGTACTTTATTGTTTTAATTACTGTACCTTTATAGTATGTTTGATACCTGGCTAGGCAAGTCTTCCCATAGTTTTATCTCTCAAAAATTTCTTGACCCAGGCATTTTCATTTCTAGATAAATTTTAGAATCCACCTAAGTTCTTTTTAAAATCCTATTATATTTTGATTGGGATTTCCTTGACTTTGTAGATTTGGGGGATTTGTGGGATTAACTTTAGGAAAATTACTCTGATTGTAGTTTGAAGAATGGGTTGAAAGGGGGTAAGACAGAAGGCAAGGACACAATTTAGTCTGGAGTATTTTTGCTGTATAGTAAATACTTTCTGTTTTGCAGGCCATATAGTTTCTGTCACTACAGTTCTGTCATTATAGCTTGAAAGCAGATCTAGATAATATGTAACTAAGTGGGCATGCCTGTGTTCTGATAAAACTTTATTTACAAAAATGGTGGATAAGCCAGATTTAGGTTATAAGCCATAGTTTTCCAACTCCTGATTTAAGCTATTGCAGTAGTTCAGGAAAGGGATGATACTAGCATAAACTTGGGAAGCGCCAACCCTGGCTGTTAGAGCATTGGCCCGAAAACCAAAGGATCTTGAGTTCAATCTGGTCATGGGCACCTGGGATGCAGGTTCAGTCCCAGGTCCCAGTTGGAATGAATGTAGGAGGCAACCAATGGATGTCTCTCTCTGTCTCCCTCCCTCCCTCCCTCCCACTCTCTCTAAAAATCAATGAAAAAATACCCTTGGGTGAAGATTAACAAAAAAATAAAATAAAAATTTTAAAAAAACTTAGGAAATGGCAGCAGCAAAACAAAGATGAATTCAAGTGCAGTGTAGCACAGCTGGTTGGGCATCGTCCCATGCAACGAGAGGTTGCCAGTTTGCTTCCTGGTTGGGGCACATGCCTGGGTTTCAGACTTAATCCGCCGTAGAGGGTGTGCATCCATGTTTCACTCTCCCATGATGTTCCTCCCTCTAAAAACCAATAAAACATATTAAAAAAAGGTGAATTCAAGAACAAGTTAGGAAATGACATTGAGAGAGGATTTGGTGATTGACTGGAGGAGAAGTGTGAAAGAGAGGAAAAAAATCCAAGTTAGTGTCCAGGTTTCTGGTTTGGAGGACTGGCTGAACGATGGGATCATAAGATGAATGATGGGATCGTAGGAAGACAGTGGGAGTAGAGTAGGACTGTTAGGTTTGGGGTGCAGATGAGGGGTAGGGATGGCATGTTTGATTTTGGCCTTGTTACATGTAAGGTGCCTCTGTGGGCTATCAAAGAGAAGATACTGAGTAGGCAGTTGAACATACATGTCTGGAACTTAGAAGGAGAGGCCTAGACTAGAGCTGTTGATTTAGGAGTCATCGTCTGCAGATGGTAACTGAAACTATGGGCATGGGTGAGATTGCCCGGAGAGTATGGAGAGTGAGCAAGGAAGGGAGTGACCAAGCCACATTCCTGAGGAACCAATCACATTTAAGGAACATACGCAGGAAAAGAATTCCTTATAGGAGCCCAAAAAGAAGGGGTCAGCGAGGAGAGAAGGAAAGAAAAGCGAGAGAGCGGGGTATCAAGAAAAGTCACAGGAGGAAGGAGAGGAATGAAGAATGAGGAAGCGTTTCCTGGTGTTTGATGCTGCTGGGAGGTCATTGAGATCAGAACTGAGAACTGTCCATGGGGTGTAACAACAAGAGTTTGCTGATGAGCTTAATGAGAGGATTCATGCCGTGGGAAGGACAGAAGTGATTGGAATGGGCTGAATTGCCAACAGGAGGTGGGGAGGTAGTCAGTATAGAGAACTCTTATGCCTGTGAAGAGCAGACGAGAGGGTGATGGTTAATTGGAAGTGTGAGCTCTGCGGGAAGTTCCTTTAAAAATAGAAGAATCTTGAGATGTGTAAACACTGATGGGGAAAGCAAGAGGGATAAAGAGGCTGAAGTAACAGTGAGAGAAATAAATATACACAGAAGACCTTCATGACTTCCAAAGTGCTGTGCAAAATTAGTCATTTATTTTTCCTTCAGAGTCAAGAGGCTCTTTGGTCCAGTGCTGTGCTCATAGAGGTACTCAGGAGCAGTTGGGGTGTTGACTGTGAAGAGCAGAGGAGATCAGAGAGCAGCTGTGGGGTCAGTCTGGGCTGGCGAGGTGTGTAGTGGCCACAAAGACGGTCTCCATCCTTGGGCTGCTGGTGGTTTAGCGCTCCTGCGTTGATGGATATATTACGACTGGAATAGGTTAAATCCTGCTGTTAAAACAGTTCACCATGTGGAAAGTATTTTTAGGTCTCTAGAGTAGGAGTGCTTTATTGGTACTGTTGGCAAAAATTTACTGAACAGAATCCTGAATTTGGAAACCATATAAACATATAACCAATGACATCCTTCAGAACATACAGAATTGGAGGTGTCTCTTCTGGTAGTTTGGGGTTTGTTTCTAGTGGAGACATCCAGCTCCCCCTTCAGGTTGGTATCTAACAAGGTTCTGTTCTCTGCCAAGCTCTTGCTATGGGGACATCAGTTATAAATAAACAAAACACTCGCCTGGAACGTTACGGTCATCCTGCCCAGGCAGGCACCCAACTTCCTGATCACTGTCAGACACTAGCATTGGCTTCCCAGTGCGTCCTGCTGAGAGTGGCCCTGAACACTAGTTGTGTATTTAAGTCTTCTGTGTGTTTGCACCTGTTTAATCCCAGAATATTCGTTAAAGATGTCTGAACAGAGAGCAGTCTGTGCACATGGTGGGAAAATAAGACGTGAAAGGCATTGCCATGCATGTAAAGTTCACCCGACTAAGGCCATCGAGGCTGACTTTGCTTTCTTCTTAAATCTTTGGAAAGTTCTGTTTTTCTAGTGAAGAAAACCCACACGGCAGGTAATTATCTTGACAGTTTCTGTCATTGTATTTTGCTTTTTTATTTGGTGTATTGTGCCACTAATTTTGAGTATAGGATTGTGACTGTTTTCTGTAGTATTACTCATTTTATCGGCAGGCTATATTATTATTTTTTAAGAATATGACAACTTAAAAGATTTTTTGTAGGGTTTCATTTCCTTCAGGACAAATTATTTCTTTTGAATTATATCTCTGATCTTGTGGTGATAAGTAGGTTTTACTAATAGAAATTTGTTTTAAGGTAAATCCCCCCCACCCCCAGAATATTATTTACATGACATCTTAGATATCATAATGAAAGACACGTCAGTGACGAAAGAGAATTCATCAATCCAAAGCAATAAAAACTTACGGAGGACCTACTACCTGCTGGGCCCCAGGTTGGGTTCTAGAGAAAAAGATAATACATTTTAAAATTCTGTTTAACTTTAAAAAGCCGCATGTGGCTAATGGCATCGCTATTGTCCAGTGCAGCTTTAGAAGCTACTTTGGGAAATGCTGATCTAAGGGTGTGTTCTTACTTATTCATTCTACAGACATTGTCACCAAGTTCATGGGTCGCCGAGTAAAGGCATCCTTATCCTCAAGGAGCTTCTAGTTCGGTGTGTGCGTGGGGGGGGCAGCAGGCACCAGCTGTGCAGTGATGGGCACAAGGGGATTACTTGGACACAGGAGGATTTCAGCTTTGGGTGGGAGGTTGGGGTTGATCAGAGAAGGTGTCCTGGAGGAGTCCTCGAGAATAAGGCCTAGAAAAATGAGTAAGCGGTGAATAGTGGAATTCACTGCCTATGTCAGGGTGCAGTTACTACCTAGTCATTGCAAGAAATGTGTGCTTGTCTCCAGTTCTTTTTCATTTTATTGATTTCAGAGAGGAAGGGAGGGAGAGAGAAACATCAGTGATGAAAGAGATTCATTGATTGGCTGCCTCCTGCACGCCCCTCACTGGGAGTCAAGTTCACAGCCCCACATGTGCACTGACCAGGAATCAAACCGTGACCTCCTGGTTCATAGGTCAACGCTCAATCACTGAGCCATGCCAGTCGGGCTGTTCTTGTACAAACAAAATCACTCTTGATAGAAGTTGTAGGAGTAAAGGAACATAACCATTCTTCTGTCCACTGGCAGTCAGTTAAACTCTCTCTATAGTGGACCGTGAAACATGGCACCTTTGAATACCCCAAATCATCTTCTGAATGGGTTTATGCTTATGATGTCATTTGCGGTGAGTCTGATAGAGGGAAGAATGGAGACAGTGCCTGGTGTTTTGTCCATTGAGTGGGTTGAGGAAGGCCTCTTGAAGGGTTGAGGTTTTAGGAGAGCTGCAGCAACTTGAAGTATCAGCGCTTGTTCGCTCAACTGCGGAACACCCGTGTCTGAACTTTATCTTTCTTCTTTCCCTCCAGATGGTGTCCTACTCCTCTGTCCTCACAGCTATCAGTAAGGTATGATCACAGCTACTCACAAGCTGGGTGGGGGCAGGGGAAAAGATATGGTCGTGACGGAGGGGGCCCCACCTCCTCGAATGCTCTGATCATGTGACCACTGAGGCTGGACAGGCAGCCCACGATGCCTCTGGATGGCTGAGCTGCCTTTCCCTGGAAGGGAGAGCATCCTGAGAAGCGGGGGCTGGCAATTAGCCAATCTCCAATGTTGAAAGGGCGCCCATTCTGAAACCTGAGGTGGGAGGAAAGATGAGTGTCCCATCTGCCTCGTGTGAGACCAGGGGTTGACTGTAGCATCACCTCTGTTCTTTCCACAGTTTGATGACTTTTCCCGGGACCTGTGTGTCCAGGCTTTGCTAGATATCATGGACATGTTTTGTGACCGACTAAGGTAATAGGGGTGAGAGGCTCACAACCTCCAGCACTAGCTTAGTGTAAAGTGTAGAGACTCTGTGGCTTCCCACACTCCCCCCCCCGCCGCCGCCCCCCCTGACCCCCCGCTCACCCACACCCACCATCCCCATCCTTTTCTACTTAGTCCTTAGGACAAAAATGCCTCTTCTCGATTTGGAGTAGCTTATTTGAAATCTTGTCCCGTGGAAGCCAACGGGGCTGTCTTCCCTAGGACTTTGCTAACTTCCCAACTCTCTTCCCTCGTAGGGGAGTGCCAGGCACTCTGGGGAATGGTGGTGTGGGTCAGATTTCAGCCTTTGGAGCAGAGACAGATTTTGCATCCTTTCCCCGCAGCTGTCATGGCAAAGCGGAGGAGTGCATCGGGCTGTGCCGGGCCCTTCTCAGCGCCCTCCACTGGCTGCTGCGCTGCACTGCAGCCTCTGCCGAGCGGCTCCAGGAGGGGCTGGAGGCTGGCACTCCAGCTGGGGGGGAGAAGCAGCTTGCCATGTGCCTGCAACGCCTGGAGAAGACCCTCGGCAGCACCAAGAACCGGGCCCTGCTCCACATCGCCAAACTAGAGGAGGCCTGTATGTCCCCTCGTCCCCCTGAGCCCCACCTGCCACTGCTCCCATATCCGGTTCTTTAATTGAGAGGGGAGAGGCAGGATGGCATCCCACTTTTTTCCAGGAGGATCTGAAATCATCCCACTTCCTTTTTTTTCTCCCCATAAGCATTGCATACATCCCAGGGACTTGGGCAGGGTGGCACCCGAGCCAATCAACCAACAGGTATTTACTGAGCCTTATTGTATGCCCAGCACTCTGCCAGGTGCTGGGGGCGGGAGGGTGGGGGGCTGCTGAAGGAGCATGTGGCAGGGTCCCTGCCTTCAACCAGTATACATGCCAGTGGGGAGCAAGACTAGTGTGCAGTATACTTGGAAAAAATTAGAGGACAAGGCAAGCACACGATCCATCCTTGTGTTTGTCTCCATGTTACTGATCATCTGAAAAACAGATGACTGTGTTTGAGCATTGCCTAACACGTCCTTTAGACATGATGCCTGTCTGCTGCCAGGCCTACTGGGCCATACACCTCTCGACTAAAGTGCACATGTTAAGCATTGGAACTCTCCAGAGCCTGTGATCAGACAGATCACCTAGTGGGAGGGAGGGTTCTGATATTCCGGACGTGGGGCCCGAAGGCCGCAGTCTTGCTGCAGCTTGGGACTACTGAGGATCTGTGTTTCTCCAACAGGGAAAAATGCTAGCATGGTTACCTCCAGGTCTTCAAGGCCTGGTTGAAGGACTTGTTGTAGAATTAGTATATTTATTACTTTCCAAAATGTGTTTTATTGCCTGTGTAAAGTGCAGGAAGGTGACTGCGATGTAAAAATGGGCTGTGCTGACAGTTTCTTACCTATCTTGAGCACTTGACAGATGTTTATTGGCTGCAAGATGAATGAATATTTAACTGAATGGACCTCAGGTCTCACCTCCCCCATGCTAGTTGGTGCCATTCTTCATCATTTGACCCTCTGGAATTATAACTAGGATAAGGGACTTATAATTAAGTGCTAAATCATGCAGTATAGACCATGAATTCAGGCATTTAGGAGAGATCAGTGGGCTGGACCAGCTGGGTAAGTTGTTAAAGCAGCTGGGGCTTGAACAGAGGCTTGAAGGATAGTGAGAGTTGGCGAGGTGATGAGTGGGAGGGGCATTTCCGAAGGGAGGACAGCTAGAGCCAAGGCGCAGACGGGGTGGAGGATACGGAAGGTGGTGTAGGAGTCCAGCTTGACTGAGTTGGAGAGTGCTGGCTATTTGCAAGGCTGGCACACTCCGGAAGTGACCTGTGGCCACCTCCCTGGTTCAGCCTCTGGACTCCCCTCCCGCCCCCCCCCCCCCCCCCCGCCTCTCTGCCACTGCCCGTCTCTGAAGTCAGCTGTACGCATCCCTACCAGTCAGGCTTCTGGGATTAGTTTCCAGGGGCTTCACTGTTGGTATGCAGCCTCCTTCTAGAAACAGCACATGCTGCCCCCAGGCCCCCAGCCTCCATGTCACCCTCAGGGGAAGCCTCCTCCCGTGGTTTTGTGGGCCCAGGGGGTGCCAAAGTTGAGGATTTGGGGGCTACTCTCTCCCTCTCCTCTGTTTCCCATCATGTTCCTGCATTTCCTTTTCTCCGCCAGCCTCCTGGACAGCTATTGAACATTCTCTCTTGAAGCTTGGGGAGATCCTGGCCAATCTCAGCAACCCCCAGCTCCGGAGCCAGGCTGAGCAGTGCGGCACACTCATTAGGAGGTACCCAGCTCCCAGGTCGATGGTGGTGAAGGGAGAGGGGAGAGGCCCTGGGTGGGGGTGGGTCGTGTGGCACCTGGCCCCAACCCTTTTGTTCTCCCCTGCTCTCCAACGCTTCCCAGCTCACCAAAGACCACCCCTGTGTATCTGTCCTCTCAGCATCCCCATGATGCTGTCCGTGCACTCCGAGCAGCCGAACAAAACTGGCTTCCCCACAGTCCACGCGCTGGTCCTGCTCGAGGGCACTATGAACCTGACAGGCGAGACCCAGCCCCTGGTGGAACAGCTGATGATGGTGAAGCGCATGCAGGTGGGCAGGCCACAACTGCTTCTCTGTCCCCCAGGCGGCGACCGTTTGTGTGCAAGAGGGAGGATTCTTCTGGTCCTTCTGGGGGACATGGGGTTTCTTCTCTTCGTGGTGGAAAGTGAATCCCTGTCTCGTACGGTTCTGCCGTCTCACCTCACGTCCCTGGCTCTCATGTCCCTGTGTTTCCCAGTCTGTAACCCAGCCTGATCCCCAGGGGCCTGCAGAGGTGAAGAGGGGAATGGGGCCCCTCTAATGCCTTGCCCTTGGATCTTCCTGCAGCATATCCCTACCCCCCTTTTTGTCCTGGAGATCTGGAAAGCTTGCCTGGTGGGGCTCATCGAGTCTCCCGAGGGCACGGAGGAGCTCAAGTGGACGGCTTTCACCTTTCTCAAGGTACCTGGGGCACGGAGCAGCAGGAGAGCCAGTCTAGGGGTGGTTCTCGGGAAAAGCGGCGACTCCCTGGGCCTTTGCCCTGCGTTTCTCCCCGCTGGCGTCATGCCCAGCCTGCCAGGTCCCCCAGCACTAGTTCCCATCGATTCTTTTCTCTGAGAGTCCCACGGCCATATTTAGCTCGTTGGCAGGCTCCTGCTGTTGATTCGCACACAGGTGCTCTTCAGCTCTGTCTTCAGCCAGATTCCTACAGGGCAGTCACGGGAGCCAGGGGAGTAGGCCTTGGTCCTTGAAGTGGGGACTCTGCTTTTGCTTATGGCATTTCCTTGTTGGGCCAGCCGACAAAGGGTCCCCGTGTCCTATAGGCTGAGGGCACCGGGCAGGTAGGTACCACTGCTTTCTGATTTGGCTTCTAGAATGCTTTCCCCTTCAGGGCAGAGGTGTTCCTGTCTCTCTGCCCAGAGCAGGGCCGGAGGGGGTGCCTTCCGTTCTGGGTGAGAGAACCTGTGCTTCCTGTTTCCCCCTGCCTCATCCTCTAGATTCCACAGGTTTTGGTGAAGTTGAAGAAATACTCTCATGGAGACAAGGTGAGTGGAAGAAATGAGACGGAGGGAGCATAGGAGCAGGTAGATCCTTGTCTCTGCCCTGGAGAAGCAAGAGCAAGGGGAGGGTCACTTAATTGGGCAGGAGTGTCCTTGTTCCTGTGGGAAGGGGAGTGTGTGTGTACCTGAGCATCTGTGTGCACCGCACACATGCACCCAGTCTCCAGAGAGAAGGCAGCTAGGCTGCTCAGGAGGCAGGGTTGCCCGAGATGATCAGGACCCAGGTGGCCATGAAGGGCGATGCCCCAAACCCCGCCCCCTCCCCCCGCACCACCCCATAGTCACTGGAAGCCAGTGGGTAGGCATGGCCGACTTGTAGGCTTTGTATCCAGCGGTGTCCTTGTGAGCCTGCAACGCGGGCTGTGGGTGGGGAAGGAGCCAGATGGCATTTCTGGCTCTCTAGGACTTTACCGAAGATGTCAACTGTGCCTTTGAGTTCCTGCTGAAGCTCACACCCTTGCTGGACAAAGCTGACCAGCGCTGCAAGTACGAACTCCCCTGCCCTCGGCTGAGAAGTGTCCTGGGCTCTCCCACTGCTCTTCCTGCCAGACACGCCTCAAAGGGCTGTGTTACTGTTCACCCCCCGGGCAGGAGCAGGAGGCAACGGCCTCTTAGTTGCCGGTGCCCAAGCCCTTCTCCCCTCCCCCCTCCCCCTTCCCTCTGGCCCTCCAAACGTTCTTCAACCTGAGGGAGGGAGGACCCGGGCTGGGACCCTTGCTCCTGCCCCTCAGGAATCCCTGCTCTGGGCCCAGTCCCCTCATCATCTCTCTCCCTCACAGCTGTGACTTCACAGACTTCCTCCTTCAGGAATGTAGGAAGCAGGGGCTCCTGTCTGAGGCCAGTGTGAACAACCTTATGGCCAAGCGGTGAGTGTGAACGCCCTCGGGCCGGTCCAAGCACCCTTTGCCCTCCCTCTCTCCTGTCCAGACTGGGCTTCTGGGTGCCTTTCCCCTCCTGTCTAGAGTTTGGGTTGCAGGTGCCTGGGGCCTGGAGACACTGGTTTCTGCAGACTAGGGTTTTGCCCCAGGAGGTACTGTGCTTTGACTCACAGCCTCCTTTGTGATCAAAGTCAAAATCCTCAATCTTCCTCCAATCTTAAATGAACCTTCAAAACGGGTGGAATGACCAATGACCGAAGGAAGCGATCGCAATATCGGATGCGCTTTCATAGGTGTCAGCATGGCACCAAAGGTTCTCTTCTGCTTCCCACCGTCTCTGGGCCTCTGCCCTGGGGCTGGACAGGGAGCACGTCAGGAATTGATCTGTGTTCCTCTTCTCTTTTTTGGGCCGACTGGGTATGGCCACAGCGCAGCAGACCGGGAGCACGCGCCCCAGCAGAAATCGGGAGAAAACGCCAACATCCAGCCCAATCCTGGGCTGATCCTCCGAGCGGAGCCCACTGTTACCAACATCCTCAAGGTGAGTGCCACCAGGGTCGTCTCTTCCCTCTCTCCAGTTTTTCCTCTACTTCTGGATAAATTCTCAGAGGCCATAGACCTCCCTCTCGTCTGGCTTTTATGCTTAGTTACTTGGGAAGTAGAGAAAGGGGGAACGCAAGGGAAGCTGCCATTGAAGCTAACATTTGTTGAGCATCACTTGTAAGCCAGGCACTGTGGTAGGTGCTTTCACATAGCTCGTCGTGTGCAGAAACAATGGAGAATTTCACAGCAGGGACCTCACTTGCCCGGTCCTGCCACCCTCGTCCCAGTTTCGTTGTGAGGGATGGTTTTGGAGAGCAAGGATAAGATTTTAGAAACTTTTCCAGATTGGAATCAGAAAGACGTAGATTAAGGTGCAGGTCCTGGTGTACCATTGAATGGAGACATGCAGAGAGAGAGACTGTGGCTAGGCTGTATCTGGGGGGGTCTTCAGTGTTCTTCAGGACTTGATTTCCTGTCGTGTCCCCAGACGATGGATGCAGACCACTCCAAGTCCCCGGAGGGGCTGCTGGGGGTCCTGGGCCACATGCTGTCTGGGAAGAGTCTGGACTTGTTGCTGGCTGCAGCTGCTGCCACGGGGAAGCTTAAGTCCTTCGCCCGGAAATTCATCAAGTAAGGAAGGCCGAGCTGTGACCAGGGCCGGGGAGGCATATCTGAAGTAAGAAGGAGCAGGATGGGGTGGGGCCCTGGGGTCTGGGTCTCCCAGGATGCTCAGTCCAAGGCAGAGCATCCCAGCTGGAGGCCCTGGGGGAAGGGCCCTTTCTTTGGACATGGAGCCTCGTTGCTCTTCGGCTGAGGATGACGTGGAGGAGTTCCAGGAGGTGACAAGGCGGTGACCGGTGGCGCGGTGGGGTTCTGTGTGTGCCCAGGCGTTAACCAGGGGCTCTCCTAGTCTGTGGACTTATTTTTGTTAACCTGGAATTTGATCTACAGAAATTGTTCTAGTCAATGAGCCATTCTCCAGGCTTTGGGAATCTTTAAAAACAACGTTCTCGTTTCTGTAGCAATGGTGTTCATTTTAAGTTTAACCTGTAATTGGGACTAGTGAGTGCCTCTTGGGGTGGGTGTGGTCCCCCATCCCCAGGTGTTACTCCGCCTTTGCCCTGGTTGATGCGGCCTCTCTCCATTCCCTCCACAGTCTGAATGAATTCACGACACATGGCAGTGAAGAAAGCAGTAAGTCAGCTCTGTGCATCCCAGGCCTGGTTGGCACTGAGAGGCGGGTGTGGGGGGAGAGCTCAGGAGGGAAGAGGATGCCTTTTGTGGGTCCCGGGAGGCTCTTCTCCCCTGATTGATGACTCATGAAGCCTGTGGGAGGCTTGAGAGAGGGTGGTGCTGGGGAAGGGTTCTTTTACAACCACCCCCGTGTCCCCCACTTAGGGTTTGGTTGGGTATTGGGGGGAAAGAGGGTATCAGGAGTCTGATTCCAAGGAAGGAATGATGTTCCAATTGAGACTCAAGAAAAGGATTCTGAGCCTCAGAGCTTTGAAGGAGACACTGGCTCTGACCTTCCTTGAGGTGAAGCCTGATCCCCTCCTGACCCAGACAAGGGCGTTGGGCCCTGCCCTGGGCTGCGGGTCAGCCTTCTCATCCTTCACAGCCAAATCGGCCTCCGTTCGAGCCTTGCTCTTTGACATCTCCTTCCTCATGCTGTGCCACGTGGCCCAGACCTATGGCTCCGAGGTGAGTGAGAGGAGAGCAGGCAGGATTAGGGGCACTGAGTGGGTGGGGCAAGAGGGAAGGAAACAGCCAATATCTCTCCCCCCTGTCACCCCTCACCTCCCACCCCACCCCTGTCAGGTTCTTGGTGCAGAAATCAGGCATCCACCCAGAGAATTTAATAGAAGTTAACCGATGCCCTCCTGGTTGCATCCCAAGTCCTTCCGTGCAGGATTCCCAACCACTAGGTGGCAGCATAGCCCTCATCTTTCCTCTGTAGCTGATTTGTCCCCAGTTCTCCAGGGGACAAATGGGAGCAGGGAGCCCCAGGGCATGTGCTTCCCACCTGGCTGGTGACTCGCCTCCTTTCCCAGGTGATCCTGTCAGAGTCGAGCACAGGGGCAGAGGTGCCCTTCTTTGAGACCTGGATACAGACCTGCATGCCCGAGGAGGGCAAAATCTTGAATCCTGACCACCCCTGCTTCCGGCCGGACTCCACCAAAGTGGAGTCCCTAGTGGCGCTGCTCAACAACTCCTCCGAGATGAAGCTGGTGTCAGTGGCCTGGGTCCCCACTCCCGGGGGCGGTGGGGTGGGGCCGGTCCCTCTCTCTCTGCCCCCCCTCGTTCGCCTGGTGATTCTTCTCCCCCCGCCCGACCTCGCAGGCAGATGAATTGGCACGAGGCCTGTCTCAGCATTTCAGCTGCCATCTTGGAAATCCTCAACGCCTGGGAGAATGGGGTGCTGGCCTTCGAGTCCATCCAGGTAGCCCCCCCCCCTTACCAGCAGCCTTCTCTCTTCCCTGGGACACACAGCCAGTCCTTGACAGATTGTTGTATTTCATACGAACAAGGAGACAGACCCTTAAGCCAGGAGCTCCTGCTTGGATGTTGATCTTCCTTGTAATCATAGTCCGGGCCACTCCCTCCCACCCAGGTGACTGGGAAAATCAAACTTGTGGGGAAAAGAGGTGTGGAATGCGGCCCAGGGCTTCGCCTGCTGCACTCAGCTGGCCGCAGAGGCTGCGGAAAGTGATAGGCAGGGAAGGGGAGATAGTGGCCCCGGTCACACTTTTCCCCTCTCTCAGAAAATCACAGATAATATCAAAGGAAAGGTATGCAGTCTGGCAGTGTGTGCCGTGGCTTGGCTCGTGGCCCACGTGCGGATGCTGGGGCTGGATGAGCGTGAGAAGTCGCTGCAGATGATCCGCCAGCTGGCGGGGCCATTGTACAGTGAGAACACCCTGCAGTTCTACAATGAGAGGTCAGTAACCCGCCCCTCCCTTCTGGAACGCTGCAGGTCTGTGGTGAGAAACGGCACCTCCAGGAACCGATATCTAACCCCTCTTAACCTTCCCAAACATGCTGCTCACTTGCTCACTCACTTCCTTGCTCGCTCACATTCCTATTCGCGTATTCACTCACTGACTCAGCAACAGTTTCATGTCTTATCGGGCACCTGCTGTGCCCAGAAATACAGACCCCAAACACCTATGATTCCTGCCCTCAAGGAGGTCAAGTTCTGGAGAACTAGCTTCCCACAAGAACAACGCGATGGTCTTAGCTGCGTCACTATCTAGAAACTGTGGGCCCATCTGTAGATTTCACAGGCCTTGGCCCTGCCCACTCCCCTCACCCCCCACCTGGCTGTCTTCTGTGACGTTTCTCTGCCTTGGCTTTTCATGGGCTTCCAGATTCTCCCTGGCGACTTCAGCCATGTTGAGTTCAGTGGTGCTGGTCCATTCACCTGTCCAATAAGCTTTTTTTTATTGTGGCTAAAAAAACACATACTATGAAATCTACCATCTTAACCATTTTTTATTTATTGATTGATTTTGGGGAGAGAAAGAGAAGCATCAAGTTGTTGTTTCACTTATTTTTGCATTCACTGGTTGCTTCTTCATATGTGCCCCGACCGGGGATTGATCCCACAACATTGGCGTATCAGAACGATGCTCTAAGCAACCGATGTACCCGACCAGGGCCCATTTTAGCCATTTTTTAAGTGTAGAGTTCAATAGTGTTAACATGTGTATATATATGTATTTTTCATATATATGTTATTCATTTATTAGGTAACAGTGGGAAGAGAGATTATTTTTGTTTGTTAATCCTCATCTGAGAATATTTTTTCCATTGAATTTTTAAAAATGGGAGGGAGTGGAGGGGGGCGGGTAGAGGAGGGGAGACATGGATATGAAAGAGACACGTTGATTGGTTGCCTCCCGTATGCGCCTCAACCGGGGCTGGGGATCGAACCTGCAAACCAGGTACTTGCCCTTGACCAGGAATGGAACCCAAGACCCTTTGGTCTGAGGGCTGACACTCTAATCACTGAGTGCAACCAGCCAGAGCTGTGTCTGCGCATTGCTGTAAATCAGACCTCCAGCATTTTCACCTTGCAAATCTGAAACTCGTGCCCATCAAGCAACAACTCACCCTCTCCCCACCCCAGCTTTTCGTAACCACCATCCTGCTTTCTGTTCCTGTGGATTTCACTACTTCAGATAACTCACGTAAGTGGAGTCGCACAGGGTTGGTCATTTTGTGACTGGCGCGTTTCACTTAGCACAGTGTCCCCAAGGTTCATCCACGTTGCAGAGCATGTCAGAAGGTCCTCCTTTTTAAGGCTGAATAATATTCCACTGTTTGTATACACGTTCCATGTTTGCCTGTCCATTTGTTAGTCGATGGGCACTTGGGTGTTTATCACCTCTTGGCTGTTGTGAGTAGCGCGGCTGTAACATGAGCCTGAACCAGTCGGTCAGTTATGAGTGGTGATGCACAAGGTGGCCGTCAGGATGCCTTCCACGGGAGAAGTGGAACACTGAGCTGAAATGGGGTTGGGGAGGCCTGTGAAATCGCACCTGTTTCCCCTGGCCTCTTTCTTGTCTTCCCTCATCATCATCCCTCCACGAGGAACGGAGTGTTTGCTCTCCGCTCTAAGCCCCCGCCTCTGTCTGAGTGAGGAATCGTGGGAAATCTGTGGCTCATCATGCAGGTCGAAGCAGTGGCTCTGAGAGTCACAGGGACTTTCCCAGAGCCACCGGCGTTCCAGGAACAGTTAGCTCTCAGGCCCAGTCTGTATTCAGAGTCGAAGACTCTTCACGAGAAAATTCCTGGATATACACTCAAATTTGCCCAGCTACCAAGGGCCGGGAAGAGTCCCGTGGGGCAGCCCTTGGGCCCAGGTCCTGGAAGTTTACATTGGTAGGAGGCCCAGGCTGGGTGGGGACCCCCCTCAAGCACTCAGCCCAGAGGGAAGTGATTGTTCTTACTTATGCCAGAGGATTGGCAGGCCAGGCCGGGGGTTGGAGGGAGTTGGAGAGAGAAAATACAAATACATTGCTAGATAACCTGGGAAAGGAAAGCATACCCCGCCCTGCCCCCCATCGGCTTTGTGCCCAGAGTCCTGCCAGGTCAGGTCTGCTAGGGGTTTCCAACTTCCTCTTGTCTCCTCCCTTAGCATAGAATGGGGTTAATTACCCAGGAATGTTTCCGTAACCCAACTCCTTGGAAATGTCTGGCCTGGGAATTTCCTCCCTTGCCCTCTCCACCTCAGCTCTTGAACCCGTGTTGCCCGAGCCTCAAGTTCTCTCCCCCTCCCCCAGGGTGGTGATCATGAGCTCGATCCTGGAGCACATGTGTGCTGACGTGCTGCAGCAGACGGCCACGCAGATCAAGTTCCCGTCCACGGGCATGGACACGATGCCCTACTGGAACCTGCTGCCCCCTAAGCGACCCATCAAGGAGGTGCTGACAGACATATTTGCCAAGGTGCTGGAGAAGGGATGGGTGGACAGTCGCTCCATCCACATCTTTGACACCTTGCTGCACATGGGAGGCGTCTACTGGTTCTGCAACAACCTGATTAAGGTACTTGGGTGGGTGGGGGTGGGCCAGACACATGGGCCAGCTGGGGAGCAGGTGTCCTCAGATTCCAGGACACATCTGAGAACATGCCTGACATGTTCTCATCCTCTCACCTCCCAACACCTAACTGGTCGGCCGGGCCTCTCAGAGGTGTCTTAAGTGCTGCGAGAAGCTTCCTTAGAATAGAGGCTGGTCCTCACCGGGGGAGCTGCAGGGCAGAGGGAGGGATGGAGCAGCAGCTGGGGCTCCCTGCGTGCCCTCCCAGAGAGCCGGGCTGGAGTGGCAGGGATGTCAGAGCCCCACGTTCAGAGCCCTCAGCTCCCAAGTCCCTCCTCCCCTGCCCATGTAGGAGCTGTTAAAGGAGACGCGTAAGGAGCACACGCTGCGGGCGGTGGAGCTGCTCTACTCCATCTTCTACCTGGACATGCAGCAGGTGACCCTGGTCCTGCTGGGCCACATCCTGCCTGGCCTGCTCACCGACTCCTCCAAGTGGCACAGCCTCATGGACCCCCCTGGCACCGCGCTTGCCAAGTAGGAGTCTGCAGAGCTTCAAGTCCCTGTAGCCCTGAGTCAGGCAGCCTTACCTGGGGTCACCCAGGAAGTGGGCCTGTGGGGAGGCCCTATCAGATGGGACCTGATCACCATGGGCACAGAGCCCCCCTTGGGGTCCCTCTAATTTTATTTCTTTTCCTGGAACCCTTTGCCAGGCTAGCCGTCTGGTGTGCCCTGAGTTCCTATTCCTCCCACAAGGGACAGGCATCTTCCCACCAAAAGAAGAGACACCGTGAAGACATCGAGGTAGGGGTCCCTCCGTCCACTCATTCACGGGTTTGTTCAGCAGACATTTCCTGAGCCTCTTCTGGTAAGAGGCGCCCTCCCAGGCCGAGGCAGCCAGGCATGCTCCCTGACTCCGGGAAGCCTGGCGGGTACACGTCCGCAGTGATGACTGTGAGCAGGTCTCACTAGGACTGGAGGGGTGAGGAGAGGGCTGGGATGCAGCGGGAGGGGAGCCCCTCTGGAGGTGCTGAGCGAGGCCCGTGGGGACTCCACTCTTCCCATAACAGTGAGTTCCCATCCCCAGGACTACATCAGCCTCTTCCCCCTGGATGACATGCAGCCCTCGAAGCTGATGCGCCTCCTGAGCTCCAATGAGGAGGATGCCAACATCCTTTCCAGTCCCGGTGAGTGGACAGGGCTGGGCGGCGGCTCCTTTCCTGGGCACTCGGTCCTCTGGGCGTGCTGCCTGCGCTAGGCCCCAGCGCAGGCATCTTTGCTGGCGGTCAGCGAGGGCGTGGCAGGAGTTTGTCCCATTTTGTCTCCTACGGCTGCTGTTTCCCACCCCCAGAGAGACCAGGGTTGCTGTGGGTCCCTCCCGCCAGGTGGAGGCTCTTCTGCCCAGTGCAGGCCCAGGGGCACACGGTTGTCTCTTTCCCGCCCCTTACTTCCCACAAGCTACCAAGTGAGTCCACTGCCTGGGGCACAGTCTGTGCCGCTGACTCACCAGCTCTGAGCTTCCTTCCCCTGAAACAGGCCCTGAGGCTGGAGCAGGCCTGGGCTGGGACTGGGGCTGCTCCCCACTCTTCCTGCCGAAGAGCCGCCCTCCCCGACCCGACTTCCCTCACTCTCTGTACCCAGGGCACCTTCTGTGGCACTTACATTTTGCTGTTTCTAGAGATTTCTCTGAGGCTTTCTAGGGACCAGGGAACCCACTCTGCGCCTGAGCAGCAGGTAGATGCTCGGTCTGCCGCCTGCAAACCCTCTGGCCTTTGACTAGTTACTTAGCATCTCTGATCTCGGTTTCTTCATCTGGAAAATGGAGATGCGAGGCTGAAGCGGCCGAGTCTATGTGTAGCCCTGGCGCCTGGTGTGCTGGCTCCTCTCCTCTGGGCATCTCTGTATTTGGGGCCCCTTGGTGACTCTGGACCCAAGGAGTCCTCTGCGGGGCCCTCCACCCCGATGCGTGAGGGCTTCCCCGGCAGAGGGGCCTTGTCCTGAGCGCTCTCCGTTGGCCCACAGCCGACCGGTCCATGAGCAGCTCCCTGTCAGCCTCCCAGCTCCACACAGTTAACATGAGAGACCCACTGAACCGAGTCCTGGGTGAGTCCTCCCACCCCCACTCCTGAAACGGGGGTTCAGGCCCGTCAGCTGTAAGAGGGCCTGCCTGCTCTGTCACATCTCCCTGCCTCCGTCCTCCTCCTCCCCTACTTGCTAGCTCTCCTGTCTCCCCCAGGCTCCCAGGCTGTGCCTCTTCTGACTCACTCCCAGTTTCCCTTTTGCATCTCCTCTTCATGACACCCCCATCTTGGGGGACACTCAACACTGCTCCCCTTTCTCTTTTTGGTCCCACCTTCTCCCAGTCCCTTTTCATGGGATTCTCTGCACTCTCCCCGTCCTCACACAGCCAACCTGTTCCTGCTCATTTCCTCCATCCTGGGCTCGCGGACTGCCGGCCCCCACACGCAGTTCGTGCAGTGGTTCATGGAGGAGTGTGTGGACTGCCTGGAGCAGGGCAGCCGGGGCAGCATCCTGCAGTTCATGCCCTTTACCACGGTGAGCACTTCCCGTCGGGGTTGGAGCCGGCCCACCTTCCAGGTCAGACGGGGGCAGCAAGGCTTAGCAGAGGTTGGGGTTCAGCGGCGAGCCCTCAGAGTAGGGAGGGGGCCTCCTTTCTCCCGAGACATCTCACCCACCACGAGGTAGCCCCAGTGAGCAGCTGTCTGTCTGTCTGTCTGTCTTTGGCAGGTATCAGAACTGGTGAAGGTGTCAGCCATGTCCAGCCCCAAGGTGGTTCTGGCCATCACGGACCTCAGCCTGCCCCTGGGCCGCCAGGTGGCTGCCAAGGCCATTGCTGCCCTCTGAGGGGCTTCGAATGGCCGCAGGGGCCCCGCAGGGAGGGTCTATCCCAGGCGCCTCGAAAGGGAACAGTGTGGAAAGATGAGGCATCATTGCTCATATCCACATGATGTAAGAGCCCTTTGCTAGCTTCCAGATCCCTCCCCTGTCCCTGACTTCTGGCTGTTCAGATGTCCCATCTCTTTCATCATTTCCCCTCCCTGCTGCCAGTTCCTGACGAGTGTGCACAGCCTGGCCCCTTAGCTCAGGACGGTCTCCCTGCACCGCACCGCTGCTGTGCTCCCTGCCCCCTCCCAAGAGGCCCTTAGGTGCAGAGTGTGCATATGTATGTATGTGTATATTTAAACGTTTGGCAACACATGAGGGACGTTCACGTCAGCTCACTTGTAAATAAAGATCCTGTGGATCCCTTTGTAAGTGCTGTCCGTGTCTCTGTCTGACCGTGGCCCGGGAGAGGCTCATCCTGGGGGTGGGAGGTGGGGTGGGGCAGGGAGGGCAGTGGGAGCAGCTTTCCTTCCTCAGACCACCCCTACCCCCCGGATGATAACGCATCAACACTGGCCCACCACCGCCTACACCCACCCCCAAAAGTCAGACTTTCTCTGAAAAAGGTGAGGTTTTGGCTAAAGGCCCCATTGGTGTTGGGGTAGAGTGTCCTGCTCTGATGCCCAACCCAGACCAGCCCCACCCAGAGTCTGATCTGTCCCCCAGAAGAGCATGGGGGTGGGGGGAGGGCTGTGGGGTGGTGAGGGGCAGGAGCTCTGTTTAACGCTGCCTTGCCTGCTCCGTGGGACTCCAAGCCCAATTCCTTCAGAACTGACCGAGAGGGAGGACCCTGAGCCACACAGCTGAGAGGTCCCGCTGGCTGAGCCAGACCCTGCCCTCCAAGGAGCCACATGCAGAAGGGAAGTGAGGGCTGATGAGGATGGGAAGCCTTGGGAGGGGGAACTGGGGACTGGTTGGCCGGCTGGACTTTCCTGGGTGTGGTGGAGGCACCTGGGAACCACATGAGCACCTTGAGCTGAGGGCACAGAGAGCTGTGCCCCTGTGGGAAGCAGCCCCTCCCTAGCTGCCAGCTCAGCCTCTCAGCCCAGGCGCGGAGACAAGCAGGAGGGCAGCTCCCTGCCCAGTCAGAGGCAGCTGCAGAAGGGAGAGAAGTACAGAGCCTGCGATTTGAGTTCCGACCCACACAGTTACCTTGACTCCGCCTCCTGATCTGTACAAAGCACTTCTCTTTTAAAACTATACATTTTTATTGGTTTCAGAAAGGAAGGGAGAAGGAGAGAGAGCCATAGATACATCAATGATGAGAATCATTGATCGGCTGCCTCCTATACACCCCTGCTGGGGACTGAGCCTGCAGCTCGGGCATGTGCCCTGGCCAGGAATCAAACCTAGACTTCCTGGTTCATAGGTCGATGCCCAACCGCTGAGCCACACTGTCCAGGCCAAGGCACTTCTGTTTTTTAAATCCTCACCCGAGGATATTTTTTCGTTGATTTTTTTAAAACTTTAAAAGAAAGTGGTTTAATAGTTACGTTACACATATGGCAGGCAAGGCGAACATATTTTTTAAAGTATATTTTTATTGATTTCAGAGAGGAAGGAAGAGGGAGAGATAGAAATATCGATGAGAGAGAATCATTGATCAGCTGCCTCCTGCACACTGGGAATTGAGCCTGCAAACCAGGCATGTGCCCTTGACTGGAATCAAACCTGGGACCCTTGAGTCCACAGGCCGACAGTCTACACACTGAGCCACACCAGCTAGGGCAAGGCACTTCTTAATTCTATCCTTGTAGGCACCTGTGAGTGTGGATGGGCTGGAGTTCATGGACAATGGTAAACTGCCCGGCTCTGCAAATATTAAATGCATCTGGATGGTTAAGGTTCTCCCCGAACTCCACACACTCCTCTCCTAGTAGCAGTGTCCCACCTGCCTTCTGCCCCCCCACCAGGCTGTGCTCCATGAGGGTAGGACCGTGCCTGCCTGGCGCACTCTGTGTCCCTGGCATTAGTCTCGCGCCTGCGCAGAGAAGGTGCACGATGCATACGTGCTAAAGGAATGAACCCTGATGAGCCAGAGGACTGCCCCTCCTCCCTGCACCCTTCTCCCCCGCCCTCGGCCCTTGACCGCCATTCAACTCCCTGCCCCCCAGCCCTTGATCAGGCACCAGCTGGACTCAAGAATGAGGAAGGATATTTACTAGAGACAAACACTTTATTAACGTGAAGTTTGGCTGCAATCAGAAAGTAGAGGCTGAGAGTGAACAGTTGAGCTTCCCTCTCACCCATCACATAATCCCCCCTCCTCTTTTCCCACCCACATTGCCATCCCCACCCAGCAAGGCAGGTGCACGGCCATCTGCACGGCCCTAAAAGGAGGCAGAGTACTGGCCCTGGTGGGGGTGGTGTCCCAAGCCCATGGGTGTCTCTATAGGGCATCCAGAAAAAAACGAGACACCCCACGCGCATCAATACATGCCCCCAAAAATCTTAAGAGAAAATAGATTACCCAACAAATTTGTGGGACCCCAGAGTCCAGCTTCCAAGCTCAGGCTGCCTCCGCTGGGCTTCATGCCCGTGGGGAGGAGACGTGAATGGGGAAGCAAGGCCTGGCATTCACATGCCACGCTGAAGCCAGAGCCAGGGAGGGCTACGAGGACCCGGCTGCGGACCCGGCTGTTTAAATATTAAACAGGGCCATCTTGTCTCCCACGTGGGAGAGTGTCTGATGTTCCAAGGGCCCCAAGTTGGGTACCCACGGGGTCGCGGGTTCGGTGCCCACCCCAGTCATCGGAGTTAATACTTGGTATTTACCTATTGACCTCCCAGTCCAGGGGACAGGAAGACAGGAGCTTTCTCTCTGCCACAGACAGAATGACACTTGGAGGTGGAAGGAAGGGCCCAGGAATCGGAGACTCCTTTCTGCTCTTCCCTGTCTTTAAATATTAGGTTTAAATAAATATTAAATAGCGATAAATACATTGGGTGGGTAGGGGTCTGCTCAGGGCTCGGAGAGGTAGCGCAGGACGCGGAGGGCCAGCTCCAGGAAGCCTTGCAGGTTGGAGGCCACTAGGACGCCCCCTGCCCGGCGTTGGAAGGCCGAGGTGAAGGTGAAGGTGGGCACGGTGCCCTGGGTGGCCGGCGCGCCAGGGGCCATCCCCAGGTCTTGCATCTGTGGGGGAAAGGACAAGATTAGCCAGCGGCCCTGCCGAGTGGGCATGGTTATCACATGCAAAGGCCTCATGAGCGGTGGGCGAGCACATGGGTGAGATGGAGCCGGGGCCTTGAGCCGAGGTCTCTTTGGAGCTGCAGTGACCCCACTCCTGCCCTCAACTAGGGGAGTGTGGGAAGGCCAGCAGCAGGAGGGTCCTGGGATGGGGTGGTAGCTCCCTACATACAGCTCCCCACCCCCCAGGTTGCCAGCTCGACCTTTAGGGACCAGCTCCGTCTAGGTCCCTAAGACTTGCCGCTCCCAACCGAGGCTCACCTGCTGCCAGATGTTGGTGGCAAAGTCGGTGATGTCCAGCTGCAGCATGTCCAAGGTGGGGCCTACTTCTGGGGAGATGCCTGCCAGGGCCTGCAGGAGGCCCTGGTAGAGGAAGAGGCCACTGTGGAGCTGTCCCAGGCAGCCTGTCTGGGAAGATGGAGTGGGAGAGTCAGGGGGTGCTGCTGGGATGCTCCCCTCAGGGCCCCAGCCTGGAGCCTGGAGGTGGGGGGCCTTCCAGATCACCCTTCCCCTCCCCACCCTCCTCCCCTTCAGACACTCACCAGCTGCAGGGACTGGCTGGAGCAACTGCCCAAGGGAACCTGGGGGATGCCCAGAGAGTGCCTGAGCAGCACCAGCTCCTCGGGGTGGCACAGCTTGTGGGTGGCACACTGGGGACGAGAAGGAGGCTGAGTGCAGGGGACTTAATAGAACCACGCTGTCCCCCCATCTCTCTGAGGTCTTCCCCTGCCGCCATGTCCTGCCAGGCTCCTCAGCCCATTCTGTCCTCCACTTCCATCCCAGCACGGTCCCCAGAGGTTCTCTCCCCCAGTTTCTTCCCGCCTTTCAGCGCTCCCCTTCTCCTACCTTCCTTCCCTGTCCCCGTGCCTCTCTGCTCCCAGGCCCTCCTGATGCCTCCCCCACACTTCCCTTCCCCTCCCTCCGCGCTCTCTTCGGTCCTCTTTCCCCTACACCTGCTGGGTGGCATGTGTGTGCCCTCCCTCCTTGCCTCCAGCCCCTCACTCACCAGCCTTTCCTGCACGAGCAGGACATCAGCCTGGATCTTCCTCACTTGCTCTAAGCACTTGAGCAGGAAGGTCTCGGGCAGGTAGCGGGCAGGACCCAGGGGAGTAGCTTCTTGCACTGTCCAAAGTGCACTGTGCCAGAGCAGCAGCTGTAGGGCTGGGAGCGGGTGGACGGGGCTCAGTAGCTGTTCTCTCCACTCCCACCCGGGCCCCTTTCTGGGGACTTAGGGACCACTCCAACCCCCCTCCCCTGCCCCAGGCAGGCAGCTCCCGGATCCTGGGCAGGACACTCACCCATCAGCTTCATGGGGCTCTGTGCAGCGGGCTCAGCAGAGTCTGGCTGGGTCTGTAGGCTCGGGCTTTGTCAGGGACCAGCTCTGGAGGGCCTTTATACATAAGCCCATGGAGGCCCGGGAGGAAATTACCTGCAACTAAGGCTTAGTAATAACTTCCCAGGATTTATGCAAATTTAGTGTCCAGGACAACAGCGAAGGGGGGTTGAGACAAAAAGCTGTTTGCGAAAGTTTTGTGAAATTGTGGAATCCCTGATCCTTCCTTGACGTCTGTGCCCCCTCAAGCTCTCTTCCTCCCCTTAGCCCCACCCAGGCCCGAACTGCCGCGGGGTGTTTGAACAGAGCCCTGAACAAAGGCTGAGCCACAGATCCAAAGCCTTGGAGGCTGGAGTCAGGTCAGACTGCTCTGAGGCTGACCTCCAGGCAGCCCCACCCTCTCTCCTGGCAGATCTGTGGGGCAGCTCCCTTTGCCACTTTCTCTTGGGTTAATCAAGCCACCTGCTCTCTGCCCCTAAATTCTGAGAGGGAAGAAGCTCGTCGCCCCCATTCCTACCCCCCAAACTCCCACTAGGCTGCCTTCCTGAATCCTCCCCTGAGAGGCCAGGGGCCGGGGATTAGGGACCTTAGGGTCTTGTCTCCTGACCCTAAGCTTGATGGCCAGCATCCCAGGCTCCTGTTCTGCACTGATTAGCTGGGAACTCCCCAAACCCCCCCATGACTCATTCCTTTAAACCCCTGGAATCCTGGCAGAGACCAGAGGAAACCGGATGCCTGTCCTGAATGAAGCAAGACCCTTTGGAGGCTCTTGGTTCACCTAACCCTGCCCTTTCTCCTCCTCCCGCACTCCTCCTCCCCGAACAGGGCCCCAGGACTTTGGAGTTGGGGGTCTGGGACACGTGGCTTCCCAGGCCGGGTGCACTGCCAGCCAAGAACGCGTGTGCTACCCCGAGGTGGAGAGGGCTGCGGGTGAGAAAGAGGAGACTACCCTGGCTTTGAATCCACTCACCATGCCATGTTGGCGCTGGAAGGCACCGAGGAGATAAATCTGACCTCAGAGAGCTTAAGTAACTTGCCAAGGAGCAGCACCCAGATCTGCCCTGTGAACCGGGCCAGAGAGGGACGTGCCTTGTCCTGGGTCATGGGTGGCAGAGCCAGAGTTACAACCCGGGCCTCTGCCTTGGGCCAGAGAGCTTTCCCCAGGCCGAGGGGCCTGCCCAGGGCAGTCTGACCAAGCACACCAAAGCTGTCCATTTCTGTCCCAATTTACTCTGAAATGTGCCTGGGAACAGAGAGGCATCATCTTCACCTGCGGAGTGGGTGTGTCTCTTTGGGTGAGGTCATTTCTGCAACAGGGGTGCCCCCTGGTGGTCCTTGCTGGCAGGGTCTTCACCTGCTGATCTGTTCACATCCTGCCTCCGGCCGTTCTGTGTGGAGCAGGCATTGGCTACCCACCTCCACTTTCAGGTAGGCACTGTGCCACCATGCACTGACTGGACCCACTCCGTGGGCGGGGGGCGGGGTTTAACAACTGTGGAGGGCAGGGAATTCACATGAACAGACACGACCCCTAAAACCTCCAGGGAGTTCAGCCTGCCTTGGCCAGTGTGCCAAGCGAGCAGAGCGCGCTATACATCGTCCAGTTCCTCTCAATAAGCCTATTCCGAGGGAACTGGAGCCCTTCTCCCTTTTACAGAAGACAAATCTGACCTCAGAGAGCTCAAGTAGCTTGCCAAGGAGCAGCACCCAGATCTGCCCTGTGCCAAAGTCTTAAACTCTTAACCATCAGGTCTCTTAACCAGCGTTTGGCCTTCCTCACTCATGACCAGCCCAGTGCTAGACCCAGCCTTCTTTTAGCTTCAGCTGCAGTCCAAGTGCGTCAGAGGTTCGGTTCAGAAAAATAGGTGAATTCTAAGAAGCGTGGCCAGAATGGTGACGGGACTCAAGATCATGATTAAAGAAAACCGGCTGTTTCCTCCGGGGAAGAGGAGGGGGTGTTGGGTGGTCTCGGGGCTAGAAAGGGGCCGGAAGTGGAGGCCACAGCCAGTTTTCAGCTCAACAGAAGGCAAGTGCTTTCTAACGGTGTGAGATGTTGGAGGATGGAGTGGGCTGCTTCCAGAGGAAGTGATGAGCTGCCGTCCCAGGAAGTGCCACGTCATCCATGCCATAGGGAGAAAATCTGAATGCTGGCTGACAATTATGTCAGGCACCTTCTCTTATACTTCTGTCATTGCTTTTTTTTTTTTTTTTTTAATAGATTTTTATTGATTTCAGAGAGAGGGAGAGAGAGAGAGACACCCAGGAACATCGATGATGAGAGAGAATCGTTGATCAGCTGCCTCCTGCACATCCTCTCCTGGGGATGGAGCCCACCACCCAGGCATGTGCTCTAACGAGGAACTGAACCGTGACTTCCTGGTTCATAGGTCAGCGCTCAACCCCTGAGCCACGCCAGCGGGGCTACCCTTTTGTCATTTCATCCTATCAACCAGGCGGCAGGAGGTGGATTGTTCTGTAGATAAGGGCTGGCCTCGGAGACGCGAAGGGCCTTGCCCACGATCACCGTCAGGGGAGAGCCAGGCAGATTTGCTTCCCAAGCCCCTGTGGCTCCCATCACATCACCTTCCTGTTCAGGGGGCTGTACTTCTTGGATAACGGTTCAATCTAGACTCCTGCCCAACTCAGGGGAGAAGAAAGACCAGGTAGAGGGGAGAGAGGCAAGCGCTTGTCACTGGCCACGGCACACACAGGCTGAGCTAGACCAAAATAATCGTCTGGCAAAGTGTCTGGCTCTAGAGACCCCGAGTTATCCATCCTTCCAACTTTCCAAAGGCGTCCCCAGGTATTTCTCAGTGTCCAGAGCGGGCCAGCACTCCCCCTCCTCAGCTTCCTGCTTTCATCGGGCACTGGGTGTGAGCATCTGCGTGCAGGCGCTGGAGTAACGCGTTTATTGCAGACTTGACCCGTGGGCCAAGATATGTACACCCTGAGTTAAGAATGGGTTTTCCATTTTTAAATGATTGGGGGGAAAATCAAAATAATATTTCATAACATGTAAAATTGTATGAAATTCAAACCCCAGTGCTCATATCAAACAGTGTATTTGCATATTGTTTATAGTCGCTTTCAAGAAGGGCGGAAGTGAGTAATTGTCACAGACCATATGGCTCACTAGCCTAAAAATGTACTAGCTGACCCTTTACGAAAGCTTGCACGCTACGTATATGGTAACATGTGTGCAAGGAGACAGGCAGAGATGTTCTTTGCAGCATGGCTTGTAATTATAAACAGATGCTCACCAACGGGAATGGCTGAATAAACTGTGGTCCATTCAGACCACCTATGCCTCCCTGCCACCCCCTGACAAACTCCGAGAGGAAAGGAGTTTTATTCCATTGTATTCTCAGTGCCTGGAACAGTGCTGGGCTCGTATCAATGATTAGACCTCAAAACCAATACTGAGTGAAAAGAGCAAGTTACATTCATGCGATACATCATTTACAAAGATCGAAAGACTCAAAACGATACCATATATATTTTATTGATTTTTAGAGAGGAAGGGAGAGGGAGAAGAGCGGTAGAAACATCATGGATGAGAGAGAATCATGGATCGGCCACCTCTAGCACGCCCCCCACTGGGGATTGAGACTGTGACCCAGGCATGTGCCCTTGACCGGAATTGAACCCAGGACCCTTCAGTCTGCAGGCCAACGCTCTATCCACTGTGCCAAACCAGCTAGGGCAGTGGTCAGCAAACTGCGGCTCTGTTGACTAATGAGTTTGCCGACCACTGCCTTAGGGAAAAACACTTAAAAAAAACATTTTAATAAAGTACAAATGTCTTTAACCTGAAGTCAAAACTTCCGGGTAAGGGTAATGCCTTACGCAGTGGTCGGCAAACTCATTTGTCAACAGAGCGGTAGTTTGCCCTCCACTGGGCTAGGGCAAAACAATACTATATTTTGTAGTAAAGGTGTAAAAACAGAAGCCAGAAGGCTACCCACTGAATCCATCAGTGTCTGCCTGGGGGAGGAAGGGACTGGGCCTGGGGAATGAACAAGATGGGCTTCCAATTCATTGGTAATATTTCTACTTGGTTAAAAACTTGACACAGTAACAAAATGTTAACGTTTATTACATGCAGGTGGAAAGTACATGGGTGTGGAGAGCAGCTACAGCGTTTGGACAGGTTCTCAGACTAATGAGAGGGCACGATCCTCTTGTGGCAAAGCCACGTGTAAGTCCCAGCACAACACAGCCAGGGCTCTAGCTGTAAGCTGACCTTATGGCCCGAACCTGTGGTCTCACGTGGCTGAGTGATATGGGCTGCGGGAGGTGCAGCAAGTAAACAAAGCTTGATCAGGTGCATGTAATTCAGTCGATTCGAAACCCACGAGAACATTGTAAACATCTTGGCCATGCCCTGACTTTGCCTCGTGGAATCAGGCTGTAAAATAAAGACTCGGCTTGCAGCCCACAGCGCTATCGATCTCCATCAGAGGGGGCAGTGTCCCACCCAGCCCCAGCTTGATTCTGGTCTTTTCTAATCCTTCATCACCCCCCTCAGGTTCCCCCATGGCCATGCTGGTGCGGCTCGCATGGGTATTTGTTATGTTATTCTTTATTTCTCTGTCGTTTTCCAATTAAAAAAACAAAACTGGAAGCTGGACAACACAGTGGGCTCTCCAAGCATAAAAATGACACTGCTTCTCCAGGGGAAAAAAGCCAAGCGGATGGGCGTGAGTTACTGAAGGAAGTTCCAGACAGTTGAGCAGACAAGGTGAGCAAGAACCAGGAAATCATGTCAAATGACTCCAAGTCTACCCTCTCCAACCCGCTACCAAGTGAAGAAAGGGGCTGAGGCACTTTGGGCCGGGCAGAGTTTAAGATTTATAGTAATTGTGAGGTGGGCATCATCAGGAAGACTTTTAATTCCTATGAGACATGCTAAGCAAGGAAGAGCGAGCCTCAGCGGCTGCATCTGTCCTCTGTACACAATCCCCTCATCAGACACTCAAAAAGAAAGTCACTTTCCAAGGTCAGGGAAAGTGGTCAAGGGCCAGGACAGCCTCGCGAGGACAAAAACTAACCAACCAGCTGCGAGAGCCAGACAGGCTGGAAGAAGGCAGCGCAGCCTGGTGGAAGGGAACCCGATCATGGCATCTTGCAGGCAGTTCACTTCCCACCTAAGCCGTTCCCGGCTTCCGGGAAGGACATGCCGGGTGCTCACCATGAGTCCCCCGCCCCATTCTTCCTGGAAGGGAATTAAAGGTCTGTTAGGTTTTTGAATTGGCCTGTAAAATGGGGAAAAGGATTAGAATCCTTAAAAGTTTGGGCTCTGGCCAGTATGTCTCAGTTGGAATGTCCTCCCAAGCACCAAAAGGTGGCAGGTTCAGTTCCTGGTCAGGGGACATACTCAGGTTGTGGGTTCGATCCCTGATAGGGTGTGTGCCGGAGGCAACCGATGAATGTTTCTCTCTCTAAACCCCCCACCCTCCCCCCAAAAAACAACAAAAAAACCCCCAACATCTTCCAGAGACTGTGGGGGAAGTGCCATTTCACAAAGCAAACGTTCTTGGACTTTAGTACATGGCGAGGTGGCAGAAGCATAAAGGAAATGGGCAATGCCAAAGCACTGTGACCAAGGCTGAGTGGGACCAGGCACCAAAGCCAGGCACCTAAAACATGCCTGTCACGGAAATTAGGGATATTGGGGGATGGAATTCCAAAGTTGGTGATGAACACAATGTCCCTTTTCCAACAAACAAGACTTTCTTGAACCCAGAGTGCCAGCCACTAGGGAGGCCCTGCTCTTAAGAACTCACAAACCAGCTGAAACCGGTTTGGCTCAGTGGCTAGAGCGCCGGCCTGTGGACCAAAGGGTCCCAGGTTCAATTCCAGTCAAGGGCATGTACCTGGGTTGCGGGCACATCCCCGGTTGGGGGGCATGCAGGGGGCAGCTGATCGGTGTTTCTCTCTCATTGATGTTTCTGACTCTCTCTTCCTCTCTGTAAAAAATCAATAAAAAAACAAAAACTCACAAACCAGTTGGGAAGGCTTTCACACCAACTCCCTTTCCAGGAATTATTTGATGACGGAGTGGTCTGGAAGCCAGGGGGTTAAACGGCTGGGAAGCCCAGGGGATGTGTAGAGAATCCCTCCAGAAGTAGGGTGAGCACGCAGGAGAGGAATTCAGTTAAGGAGGCAGAAAACCCCAACGCATGTTCAGTTGACAGAACTTGGCAGGAACAGTATGTGCAGAGATGACCCAGAGGCCAGCAGAACATGGGAGTAACTCAAATGCCCCACGGGGAGCCCTGCTATTGGTGATTGGAAGACGGAGACGCAGGCTGGCCTTTGCCCACCATCCACAGCTGGCAGAGGTGGGCTGGGGGCCACAGGGAGCCCCCTCTAGCCTCAACTCTGCTCTCAACCTGCGGTTGCCTAGAGGGAGACCTTCCTCTCCTCTGCAAAGCTCCCGAGTCAGGCTCGCCTTCTCTTTGATCCCCGGGAAGTCTGGATTCCTAATGTTAGAGCCAGGAGGTCACTGAATCGAATCCTGTCAGACGTGGGAAAGGAGCCTGAGAGGCTTAGTGATTTGGCCAATATCTGACAGCCAGTTAGATACGAAACAGAGTAAACCCCAGCTGTCTCTTCACATTGCCCTTGCCTTCCTCATCTCCAGCTGTGGTCCTCAGATCACACCTGGGGCTAGGACCCCAAGACCAGGAAAAAACCCTGGGCCTGTCAACATTGCAGGCATGAGAGCAAGCAGAGCCATTAACCGATACACAAAGAGCTTTGGAGAATTTTTTATTGTTTAAAAATCATAATTGAAGCTTCAAAAACATACAATCCAACCCATGTCCCAATTCAAGTCCTCTACTCCCTGGAGGAGAGCACAGGTCTTTTCCCTCCCACCTTGATGCCCACACCATCAGCCAGGACCCTGCCCTGGGGAGGCCACCTGCCCGCCCTTGGCCCTCCGTGTGCTAAGTCATGGGCTGGGGAGGGGCCCTGGGGCGAGGTGGGGGTGGCTGGCTCTCTACATCCCTCTGCCCCCCGCCCCACAATACGCAGTCTGTGAGCTGTGTGTGGGAAAAGGGGCCAGTTCCCTGGGCAGGGGACCCCAAGGGGAAAAGATAAAGAGCCAGTCCCCACTCGCCCCACCCCTCCCCAGCCCCCCAGCTCAAGGGAAGCTGTCGTCATCATCTTCTGCCATTTCCTTGGCAAACTCCAAATCTTGCTGCTCTCGCTCTCGCCGTTCCTGGGCAAAGAGATGGCATGAGGGCTGTGCGGCCTCTCTCACTCCTCCAGACACACCCTAGGCCAGGAACTGCCCAAGCTTCACAGCTGCCCAGACCTTCCAGAAACCCCTTTTCCGTTCTGAAGGGAGGGAGTTCTCTCCCCCAGTCTTCCCCACAGCAGAAGGCAGCTTACCTCTGCAGACTCCAAGTCCTTGTTGTATGATTTGGGGGGAAACCTCATGGCCTGAAGCAGAGTAAAGAGAGGAGAGCAAGATGAAGTGGAGGCATTAACTTAACACACATTTATTGTGCTCCTTCTGTGTACCAGGCACCAAGACACAGTAAGACAGGCTATTTAGTCTCTAGTTTAGTATAGTGGGGGAGCCAGGCATGGAATGAATTATTGCAATACCATGTGGTTAATGCTAAAAAGAGAATTAGGAGACTCGGGGGTATAAATGACTAACCTCTGGATTGGGCAGGCAAGGGGACGGCAGTGACGGGGGAGACAAGGAATGGACTGGTTGTGGGAATGAAGGAAAAGCAGTCTGGACAGAAGATGCAATGTGTGAAGAGGTCTGTCCTGAGTTCAGTGGGGGAGGAAAAGAGGACCAGGGCCCTGGCCACTGTTGCTCAGTGGTTAGAGCGTTAGCCCGTATACAACAGAAGGGTAAAATGGGCTTGCTTCCCGGTCAAGGGCATGTACCTGGGTTGCAGATTCAAGTCCTGGTCCTGGTCAGGGAGTGTGCAGGAGGTAACCAATTGATGTGTCTCTCTCTCACATCAAAGTTTCTCTCTCTCTCTCCCCCAACCTCTCCCTTCCACTCTCTCTAAAAAAGTCAATGGAAATGTATCCTCAGGTGAGGATTAACGAAAGAAAAAAAGAAAGGGGCATAGGGAAAGAGGGGGGTAACAGTGGGTGTCGTGGAGCATGGCGTTTGCCCAACTGTAAGCAAGGCAAGTGACATCCCTGGCTTCCAGCGGGAAGGAGACCAGAAACAAAGAGAAGCCAACAGTACAGGCGCCTAACTCAGTGCCTGACACAGGATAAGGGCTCAACAGCCTTTGTGGGACTAGATACCAGCCCTGCCTTTTACACAACCCGGACTTCACTAAGTGCCTTAAGACGGTGATTTCATTTAATCTCATCAACCCTGTGAAGCAGGCAGGACAGGTAATACCTCACTATCAGCTCCACAGGTGGAGAAGCAGAGCCTCAGAGAAGGCAAATGACTCCAATTTGGAACCAAATCTAGAACCCTAAATTGCGAATCTCTGTCCTCGGCAACGAGACTCCTTAAAAGCAATAGAAGGCGCTATAGCCCCATAAGCCAAGTTCTTTGTCCCTTGAGGCCCCTGTCCTCACAGTGACCGTACAGAGACGGGCTGAGAACTGGGCCCCAAACCACACCCATCTTCTCTGAGGAACCCACGTGTAAAGGGTGCTGTGTTGCTGCCAGCTGGCGCCTGCAGCCGAGCGCTCCTCACCTTGACAGACATGTTGTGGATGTCCAGGCAGAAGGAGATGCGCTGGTGGAAGGCGAGCTGGGGCTCACGGGTGGAATAGATATCGATCATCTCCTTGGACTGCACGTAGCCCTTCTCGTGGTTGATGCTGGCCTCGATGACGCCGTCCCGGATGGCCTGCGGCCCCCAAGGGAGGGAAGGTCACCAGAGAGCCCACCATCCTCTAAGTCCTAGAACATCTTGTCCCATCTCTGTCTTCCTTACACTGTCATACATTCACTCACACACACACTCTCTGGCAGCTTCCTGTAAGACTGGTACCCCTAAAGAGAGTGCCACTGCTCCACCCACACCCCTCCTTGGCCAACTTCCGCCCACTCCCACCCCCTGAAATGAGGCAGGAAGGTGACAACTGCGGCTCCCGGACAAGCCCCACCTTGGCAACAATGAACTCGGCGTCCTCCGGGCTATCCAGCTGCAGCTTCTGGGCGATGTCAGCCAGGGAGATTCGGGAGTAGGAGAGGCTGATCATGCGCACACCTGGGAAAGAAAGGAGTGGTGGGGTGGGCAGAGCACAGGCCCTTCACTGCCCATGGACACCCACAGGGTTGTCCCGACCCTGGGTCCTGCTCTTCCGGCGGCCCTCGACCCTGACGCACACCTGTCTTAATGACGTTGTGCCGTAGCCGGATGATTAGGGTGTAGGTCCCATCTGCTTGAAACTTCTCCCCAAACTGATCCAGGACTTGGTTGAACTTGGCTAGGTTTCCTGTCCTGACAGCTGCAGGGAGGAAGAGGAGTGGGTCAGAGGATGCAAAGGACACACACAGCAGAGGCCACAGGCCAGGGGTCTGAGCTCTGGGAGGAGCACCGGCCTTACCTTGGGTCAGAAGGAAGTAGGGCATGAGTGAGCGCTTGAGAGATGGCTGACGGAACTGCAGCCGGTCCGGGATCTCCCCCAGCAACAGCTCCACCACAATCAGAAGCTTGTGCACCTGGCAGAGTGTGACACGGGAACACAGTGGGCAGGGAGTCCCCCGGGTGGAAGAGAATGAAATGGGGCTTCAATTCAGTCAGACATCCTGGGAAATGGGGACATGGCACTGTGATTAGGCCCATGGAGACAGGACAAATCCCTGAACCTGCGCTGGGCAGGGAATCCAGGCTCCGTCTGTGGAGTCGGGTACTGGGAACATTGGACCCTCTGACCACACTTCGCCCCGTGTCATTCCATCTGGCCAGTCGGCATACACACTGCTCTGAAGTGGCGATGCTTTAACCCCCCAGTACCTCGAATGCGACTATACTGGGAAACAGTCTTTGTAGGGTAATCAAGGTAAAATGAGGTCATATGAGTGGGCCCCAACCCACTACGACTGGTGTCCTTATAAGAAGAGGTTAAAATACAGCCATGCACAGAGGAGACCATTCGAAGACGTTGGAAGAAGATGGCCATCTACAAGCAAAAGAAAGGCCCTCAGAGGAATCCAACCGCTGACCCCTGACCTTGGGTTCTGTGATGAAATACGCGTCTGCTGTGGAAGCCATCAGGCTGCGCTCCTTGGGGAGGCGGCCTGAGCAAACTAAGACAGCGATGGATGCTGGTGAAGCATCCTGGGGTCAGGGCTGAGCCATGAGAGCAGGAGCACCACCCCAGGAGAGCGTGTGGATCCTACTATGGATGAACAAGCTTCCAGAGTGTTCTGCTGTGGACGCCACGGTCACTTACAGCTAGCTTCTCTACTGTGCTCTTTACCCCATTCCTTCCCGTCTCTTCCAAGGCCTTGACCTTTCTGCTCAAGCTGGGAAGCTCTCCCAACTCTGCTTCTTTCCCTCAAGCAGCCACACCATCTCATTCCTGCTCCCTCACCAGCAGTCCACAGACCTCACTCCAGTTCTCTGTGCTCCTCGCTGCCACCAGGCTCCACCAAAGAAAACACAGAAACCTTATTCATCTCTAGTGAAATCTGGTTTGAAAACACTGCTTTACCTTTCAACGTCTATCCCCAGTATGTGGACGCAGGCTGTATGTTCATCATTCATTGTTAGTGATTTTTACAAGGAACTTTAGTGTGTGTCCAGTATTGTAAGCAATCTCACATTCTGCACATGTACTGTATGTGTCTGAAAAGCCATTCCTTTCTGTGAAAATTCTTCCCATCTTCCAAAAACCAGATAAAATTTAAATTTTTCTTTAAGATCTCTTTAGTTATTGACCAAAATCAAACCTTCCTTTCTATGAACTTCTGAACAGAAAACAACCAATTCTCCTGCCACTCTGACCTAATCATTGTTTTTTAAAAAAATATATTTTTATTGATTTCAGAGAGGAAGGGACAGGGATAGATAGAAACATCAATGATGAAAGAGAATCATTCATCAGCTGCCTCCTGCCCACCCCTACTGGGGATCGAGCCTGCAACCCAGGCATGTGCCCTTGACTGGAATCGAACCTGGGATCCTTCAGTCGCAGGCCGACTCTCTAGCCACTGAGCCAAACCAGCTGGGGCTCACTGTGTGTTTTTCATCTGTTCTCTTTCAAGGGCACTAGGGCACTGACATTGTGTTAAGGTGGGAGCAAAGGCTTATAGTTGGGAAAGCTGAGTCCAAATCTGGCTTCTAGGCCCTGAAGCCTTTCTGAGTCAAAGTTCTTTATGTATCTCTTCCAGGGCAAATACCATTCCTTATCCTTCTTTTTTATTCCTCACAGTGTCCTAATACCAAGGCCAGCACTCAAATAAAACGAAACAAAAGGCAAACAACCCTTGGTGACTGACGGTTCTCAGAAGGGTGGGTGAGAGAGGTGGGGAGTGCAAGGCTTATCTCCACCTGAATCAGCCAGCCTTCTGGAGGTTTTCTGGGGCCCCTGGCCACAGGCAACACTGCTCCCAAATGGGCACCTAAGAGACCAGATAAGAGCCTGAGTTTTACCAACAATCCATGCCCAGGCCTGGAATGACCATAAGGAGTGCTAGGAATCAGGACACTCTCTACCTCTCTACCAAGAACACTCTGAATGTAAACTGCCAGAGGTGCAGGAGGCACCTGCCTAATGTGCCCTGAACAACGTTGTGCACAGCATCTGATGCCACCTCTGGGATGATGAAGACTAAGGAGTCTTCCCTGGCCCCCTTCACAGGGAAGCAGAACTAAATGTCACCAGATGAGCAAGCAGCAAAGGGATGAGAACTGGTGCTCACAGTCTGTTTGAAGCCGACGGCTGTGTGCTGAGGGGCCTTGCGAAGGGCATTGGTCATAGTTCTCCGGGCCTCTGAGTATTCCAACTGGATGGCTTTGATCCGCCCTGGGTGTGGAGAAGAGAAGAGGGGGTCAAGAGAATGGCACCACCCAAGCCCCCTTGCAAACCAGAGTGCCAAGTGCATCTCTTTGCACCGAATCTTTAGAAAATTTGCACCAAGTAAGCCTGAGACACCTTCCGGCTTGGGGGCTGGGCCCCCTGCTCACCTGTGTAGTAGAGGTACCTCGCCCACTCGTTGTTGTTGGCCTGCTCAGGGAACACGGACTTGGACACCAGCTTCTCAGCCTGGTCGTACAAGCTGTAGTGTAGGTAGTTCCGCAGCAGGAGGTTCAGCAGGGTGGCCTGCCCGTCTGGGTCGTGCCGAAGGGTGGCTGTCCGGAGCCGAGCATGCAAGAAGCTTCAAGAGGGAAAGAAAAAAATGTCAAAGGTCTCTTCAAACTGCTTTTGCCCTCCCCATTCTTTCTCAGTTCCTAAAAACGTGATACAAATTGCTTTTCTGATTATTCACAGAATATGTAATGAACTAGTCTAGGTCCACAGAAAGGACAGAACACTGCTCTCGGGGAGTTTGCATTCTAGTGGGGGAGACAGAAAATGATCATGATGAACAAGTGCATTATGCTGCATGGAGAAATCAGGGTAAGTGCAATGCAAAAGGTGGGGAGGATGGGGCTATGATTTTAATATGTTTTTACTGATTTCAGAGAGAAAGGGAGAGGGAGAAAGAGATAGAAACATCGATGATGAGAATCATTGATCGGTTGCCTCCTGCACACCCGTCCTGGGGGATCAAGCCTGCAACCCGGCATGTGCCCTGACCAGTAATCGAACCAGGACCTCCTAGTTCATAGGTCAACCACTGAGCCATGCCAAAGGGCACCACTGCAGGTTTTAGAGGAGTGAAATGTTTTCTAACCTGTCATCTACTCTTTAGCTATCAATCAGCCCTCCCTCATGTGGGATAAAGGGAAGAGACTGGGGGGAGACAGTTCTTAACCAGCCGCGGTCATCTCTGTTTCTTCATCTAATATCAGTCTCTCTCTTAACCCCTCCTATGGCAGGGCATGGTAAGGGCATGGTAACCACCGCCCCCATTTCCTGCTGGGCACTTTACATCTACCAGCTTATCACCCTCTGCAAGTCACAGCTCTGTGGGAGTGACCGACCACATCTCCGACCTAAGGGCCGAGACTGAGACCCTTGGCCACCTGTACCTGCGCACCACATCCAGCTTGTCCAGAAACTCATAGACCCGGGCGTGGTAATAGTAACACTTTGCAGCCAAAAGGTCCAGGGCCCGGCGGTTCTGAGTGCTGATCTTCTGCATCAGATCATCAGAGATCTTCTGTGCCTGAAGAGGCAGCCGAAAGAGAATTAGTTCCTTAAAAAGTTAAACGTGGAGCCATCATATGAGCCAGCGAGCAATTTCCCTCCTAGGCATACATCCAAGAGAACTGGAAACATTTGTTTACAAAAAACTTGCACACAATGTTCAGCAGCATTATTAACAACCAAAAAGTGGAAATAACCCAAGTGTCCACCACCCGATGAATAGATAAACCAAGTGTGCTATATCCGTACACATTATTCAGCCTTAAAAATGGAGTACAGATACGTGCTACAACATGGATAAACCTAGAAAACATTATGCTAAGTGGAAAACATTATGCTTGTCAGGGGCTGGGTGGGGTGAGGGGAATGACTACTAATGGGTAGTGTTTCTTTTTGGGGTGATTCAACTGTTTTGCAGCTGGTGATGATAGCTGACAATATTGTGACTACACCAAAAAAGGTACACCCATTGTACTCTTTAAAGGAGATGAATTACATCTAAAAAACAACCAGTTGCAAGGAAAGGAAAAAACCCCAGGGAATTGAGGAGTGGGACCTATCATCTTTTTCTTTTTTAAATCTCACCTAAGGATATTTTCCTCTCAATGATATCACTCCCACCCCCCACTGATTTCAGAGAGGGTTAAAGGGAGGGAGGGAGAAAGGAGGAGAGAGAGAGAAACATCAATTGTTTGCCTCCTACACCCACCCTGACCAGGGCCAGGGATTGAACCTGCAACCCAGGCACGTGCCCTGACCAGAATCAAACCCGCGACCTTCTGGTGCGTAGGACGAGGCTCTAACCCCGAGCCATACCAGTGGGCTGGACCTGTCATTTTTTGCGTGTGCTCTCGGGACAGTGGCTATGGCTGACAAAGAAGGAGGAAGTGGTGACATATAATATCCAAAATGGAGTTGTTCAGGCCCATAATAAGAGGCTACTTGCCCAAGCGAGTGTGGCTCAATTGGTTGCAGCACCATCCGGTGCATGGAAAGGGTGCCGGTTTGATTCCCGGTCAGGGCACATACCTAGGTTGTAGGCTCGATTCCCAGTGGGGGGCACGCAGGAGGCAGCCGATTGATGTTTTTATCTTATGTTTGTCTCTCTCTCTCCCTTCCTCTCTCTGAAATCAATAAAAATGTATTTAAAATAAAAAAATTTAAAAAAAGCGTGAATGCTTACTATGTACAGATTGTGCTAAGTATTTTTGAATATATTATTGTATTTAATAGCAACAATAATCTTGTAAATTAGGCATTGTTCTTCTCACTTTACATACAACTAAGGGAAGTTAATTTGCGTAAGGTACAGCTGGGATTTGAACACAGGTCTTTCTGTCTCCAAATCTCCTACTTTCCCCCAAAGAACCCACTAGACTGGTATTGTGCCATGGCCGGGTACACAGAATGACCATTGCAGGAGTTGTGGGGTCTTCCCTGACTGTGGGCTTAGGTGCATCCCCACAGGGGAGAGCTGGGGGATGGTTGATAACCCAGGGACTATCTCCATTTTTTCACTAGAGGCGATCTCTCCCGCAAATCCCTGGCACCGCCTGGGCCACGTGGATCACTGTCTCTGAAATCAGTACCTCCTTGTAGCGCTTGCTGTTCATTAGGAAGATGACCACAAGGAGCTGCAGGTAGGCTTCCACTTCAGGGAGGAGGGGCGCCGAGGCAGCTTTTCCTGTCCGGGGACGGAACTGGAAATCAACTTCTGTGTCCATGGGCTAGGAGAGGACAGGCGTTACCGTGGAAAAGCTCAGTCACATCCGTCAACCAAAAATGTACTAAGCGTTCACTATGTATTCAATTGAATGCCTAACATAGGCCAAGATTTTCCTAGGTGCTGGGGATAAAAAATTAAAGATGACAGTCTCTTTCTAAAGGGAGTCAAGGAGGCTGGCAATGCCATAGAAAGAAGGTCACGAGAGTGGAACAATTTTACAGAACGCAATGGGGACAGAGAGGAGGTTGCAGGGCCTCTCATAGAGCCAACAATCTTGGTGGCGAGAGTAAACCACACCAGGAACCACTACAAATTCTATCAGTCAGGGTTTAATAAAGTGGTACCATTGTAGAGATGAGATCAATAATAATGAGACAAAAAAATTTGGTGTGTGTGGGAACAAAAGAAATTTTGGGGCAATGTACTTACTTATACATAGTACTTATTTTCAGATTTAGTCACCAAAACTGGAATAATGTGAACAGCTCAAAAAGTGACCATGTTGGGTGCATTTAGGGATGTAAGGTTAAAAACATTCCAGGTGGCCTGGGGGCTTTTCCCCTTGCCCTGACAATAGATTTTTTTTAAATAAATCTTTATTGTTCAGATTATTACAGGTGTTCCTCTTTTTTCCCCCCCTGACAATAGATTCTTTATCATTCCACTTCCAGGACTTTTCTGAGCTTTCGCGTCTATGGAACAGACTGTAAGTACATAGGATTTTAGGTGGCTGAAGGTCAATGATGTTTTAGGGAGATGAAGGTGGCTGAAGGGTCAGGACCTGGATTGTGTGCCATGAATAATAAGGGCGACTTCACAGCCAGAAAAGGAAAAGGAGAGGCCTCTCCTGGCAGAGAGACCACTACCGCTATCAAACGACCTTCCTCAGCATTCACTACGTGCCAGGCACCATTCTAAGTGCTTTACGCATACTCCTCCCCTGCCACTGCCCCCAAAATCTGTCCATCACATTCAACAAATGAAGAAAATGAGACACAAAGAGGTTAGGTTACTTGCTCACGGCCCACAGGTACCAAATGGTAGAGTTGGGATTCGAGTTTAACTCTACCTCCAAGCCCTGTGCTCCAGACCCCCGTTGCACACGTCCCCCACAGTGAACCTCAGAGGCCACGAGGTGGGGGCACTTCTCCCAGGACAACGGAGACGCCATCCGATTGGAGGAGAGGTCTGTGTTGGGGGCAGTAGGAAATGAGTTTGGTGGGAAGGTTTCTGATTCCCAGCTCCTGTGCCTGACTCGGAAGGATGACACTGCAGGGCAGAAGGATGCTGCCCTTGGCCATGGGCAATGGCTACTAAAATGGACCGCTTTGCTTCATTTCTCTGCTGCAGCAGGTGACGCGACAGAGCTTTAGGGTGCGCCTGACTCACTCACCTCTTCCAGAAAGGGCAGCAAGAAGTCTCGAGTGGCATTGTTTGAGGTGAAGAAGCCATGCACAGCCTTATATAGAACATAGTGGTTGAGGCGGCGTGACGTGGAAGGCAGCATCCGCAGGGCCCTCAGTACGTATCGAGGCTCCTTGCCGGACACTGCCTTCTCCAGCTGTTTCACATGCTCCTTGATGTCTGTGAAGGACCAGAGAAAAACATGTTACTTCCAACTCTTTCTATCCTTCCCTACCCCCACCCCACTCCCGGCAAGTAGTTCTAGGGAGCCTCTTACGAAAGGGCAGAACGTGGCCAATCACCCCTTTTGCCCTAATAGGGTTCAGCAATGCTTATGGATGCCATACAGGGATTTTAAGACATCACCAAGTGCCAAAGAAGAATAAAGCTGGGGTAGGGAAAGGCATAGAGAAACGAAGAGGAAAAAAAATGATGAGAAACAAAACAAACTCATGGATATTTATCAGATCTCTGAATAAGAGAAGACTTTCCAAATGTAAACAGTGGGAGAAATCACACACACACACAAAACGAATGAATTTGATTTCAATAGAAGAAAAATATCTGCAACAAATGTGACCAAAGATGCACATTCTTATTCTACAACCTTGTATAAACGATTAAGGTAACTATGGGGCAAACAGGACATTTCTGCTGTAAATATAATGTAACACCAGTACAGTAAACCAATACAGTTTTTCTGGACAATGCCTATCCCAAACCTTAACAACATTTACCCTTTCGACTCAGGCAGATTGATTCTAGACTGAAGAAAAAATCAGAAAGGCAGATTAAAAACTTGGGCAAAAGATGATTGCTGCATAACTATTTATAAAAATAAGAAACTGGACACACTTAAATGTCCAATAAGGAAATACAATCAACTAGTAGTTTCTTCATCTCCTTTGTATACTTAGCACAGGGAGCCTGGGCCACATTAATAATACGATATAATTATAACAGCTAATATTTATGGAGGGTTTACTACGTGTTCATCATGCGCTAGGCGCAGTTCTAAGCATCGTCATCTTCACAACAACCCAATCAGGTAGATACTCTTACTGTAACTCAGGTAAAGAAACTTAATTTTTGAACTTGTATTCTTAGCCACTACATCAGGTAGTCAGTACACGTTTCTGGAATACACTGAATGCTATGTTTGCGGCTATGTTAAATAAAAGCACACCAGATCACCTGTATTAAGCTATGCCTGTTCCAAACTATACATATAACTCGATCTCAATTATAGGGGAGCAGCTTAAAAACTCACAGGAAGAAATGTTAACCATGGCTGATCCCCCTTCTCCCCCCAGCTACACTTCAGACTTCTCATATTTTCCAAAATTTCTACAATGAACACGAGTTACTTTATAATAAGAAAGTGAAGTCTTTATAACAAACATGTGCAAACTTAGTAGGTAATGCCGAGCAGCACCTTTGCTACTGGCTATCTTTATTTCAGATCGTTATTAGCTAAGCCAGTGACCAACCTACTTGGAGTAGGAGCGGATGCAGTCAGCGCTCCCACCCCCTCAAAACACCGCCCAGAAGCAGAACTGCGCTTACTTCAGTGTGTTTGAGCTAGTCTCTCGGGCACTTTGGAGAGAAAACCCAAGAAATTGTCCAGTCCCACTTGATGGGAAACTGGGGAAACAGCCACAGGCTCAGCGTGAGAAAGGTGAACCGTGAACTGGGAGGAACAAGAGGACACGGAGGAGAAGGGGACTCAGATGGAAGGCGAGTGTTAGCAACTCAAAGATGATAGCTAAAAAGTTAAAAGTCATGTATTTAAACCCTGTGGAAACAGAGTAGGAGTAAGGGTTTGAAGGGAGCGGAAAAAAGAGATGGGATCCTTTGGGCACCTAAATGGCAGAAAGGAGGAAGCAAGATAGTAGGTAGGAAGGGCTCTTTAGGGGAGTTTGCTAGAGGTAGCTAACACAACAGAAACCTCTTACACGCTTAAAACAAGGGCCGGTATTCCGCGTCTTCCTGACCCCCTTTCCACACAGAAACACCAACAATGGTTTCTAGAGGGATCCGTCGTAGACATCGGGCGCGACAGAATCAGGGTGTAAATGTGAGTTAGAGGGGAGGGCTAAGGAGAAGGAGTCTACACACCCAGGGAGACCCAGTCCTAGATGCAATCCCGGGCCGGGTGGAGGTGTGTGGCGAGGGAGGAGTCCTGAGCCCGGAGTAACTGGGGCTGGGGTTGGGAGCGTCAGGGTAGTGGGGTCGGGAAATTTGGGGGGGGGGGACGGCGATCCTTAGGAACCAGGGGTGGTGGAGGCTGCGCTGGGGTCCCAAAGAGAAGCTGATCATGGCACGTCCCGACCCAGACTTTCGTACCCTCCAAGGTGATGGTGTCCAGCTCTCGCTGGGAGTGCTCAGCCGCCGTCGCCGTCTTCCCGTCAGCCTCCCCGGTTGACCCGCTACCCGCCGTCGCCTCCTCTTTCATCTCCACATCCTGGGGGGTCGGGGGTACCGGCGGTTCCTGTTCCCCTCCGCCCGGAGGCGGCTTCGCCTTGTCCGCGCCGCGGCGCCGCGCGGAGCCCTCCTGCTTCATGGCACACGGGGTCGCGGCCTAGTCCGGGGACTGAGGCCGGGGCCTCGCGTGAATTCTCGCAGCAGAGAGCTGGAACCAAGTCGGGCCTGCACACGAGCGCGGGATCGCTACGGGCCGCACGATGACGGAGCAGCAGCAAACCCTTTCCCAGCGCGGGGCCTGCTGGGAAACGCCAGGCCCACTGGGCCGAAGGCCGAGTCAACAAAGGCGAAAGAAATCAACAGCCGAGTGCAGGATGGGGGAGGATCTTCGATGGAGGAGAGGGGAGGAGCCTGTTTGGGTTTGTGGTGCTTCCTTTGCAGTATTTAAATGTTGATTTTCTTCTATCACCCTCCGGAGTGCATTTCTGTGCTTGTCCACGAGAGGTCCCCACAGGCTCCAAGCTGGGTTTCCTCGGACTCGGAGCCTCAATAGCAAGGAGTGCGTAGGACCTGTGGGAGCGCAGGGCGTGATGACGTCACGAGTAGCCGGGCCGGTTTCTGCCCAAACTCTCTATTTGCCCCCGGCTGAGTCGCCTTCCCGATCCGCGAGGCTCACCTTCAACCGCTGCCCAGTGCGTCCCGCGCGAGGGAAAGAAAAGCTGCGAAAGAGGGATGTGGACCTAGGCTGTTGGGCTTAAAATAAAACCGAACTATGGGATCCAGCCTTCTTTATCAGGTTTTTAGCTAACGCTGAACATAAGGCATAAAAATCTCTGCAGCCTGGGAGGGTGGATAGAGGTAGAGCGCATTTGCGTGCAATCACTCCAGTTTAATAAAGTGTAGGGGTCCACTCTGTATGGCCCGGGGCTAGCGCATTGGGGGGCGCCGTGGTAACGCATAGCTGCAGAAGGCAGTCTGCTGGAAGCTGTGCTCCCTGCCGTGTGTTGTGAAGGAGAGGCTGGAAGCCCCTACTGGCAGAGGCTTCAGGGAGTCCTTTGGGGCGCCTGTGGGCATCCAGACAGACACTGTAGTGAAATAGGGACCAGAATAATAGTGTACCTACGGAGAGCCTGAGACTCCCCCAGGGGAAGGAAATTGGATCAGAAGTCCTGTCCACTTATTTTACAAAGGAATCGCCCAGTGATTCTGCAGGAGGTGGATACATGTTCTAATTTCCTAAGACAAAACAAAAACTTCCTACCCTCTTGGAACTTTTATCTCTTCCATAAATGGAAGTCCTGAGGTTTAGACCAGGTCAGACCACACAAGACAGTGTAGCGGTCTTGTAAGGTCCTAGAAGACAGAGAATATGTTTTCACTTCTTCTCCTTTAAATTTATAGAATAAATTCTTAAAAAATTTTTTAAAGTATTGATTGATTTTAGTGGGAGAGAGGAAGGAGAAAGAGAAACATCGATTTGTTGTTCCACTTATTTATGCATTTACTAGTGACCCGGTGCACAGATTTGTGCACATTGAAAGGAATTAATTAGAAGGTGGCCAGTGGGGCGAGAGGGGCTGGACATGCCCTGGAGCCAACTTCCTGGGTCTCTCCCCAGTGTCTGTGGAGTGAGCGGGGTCCTCCCAGCAGGTAGGGTCTCTCGGCAGGTGGGGTCCCTCAGCCTAGCCTGCGGGATCGGGCTGAAACTGGCTCTGGGGCATCCCCGGAGGGGTCCTGGAGTGCAAGAGGGCACTCTGCAAACTTGCTGTCGTGCAGGGTGTGGAACACAAACCTAAGAGTTCAGTAAACCAGATTTGGGGCGACAGTGCCCCAGCAACAACATAACCCATGGCCAAAGGTGGAATCACGCAGCTGGCGAAGAATCAGGTTCCCTTCTCTCTGTTTTCGGGGTGCATCACCCAAGAACCTCCACTGTCAAGTCACTGCAGCTTGGCAGCTCCTGTGTTGAGCAACTGCCCCCTGGTGGTCGGTGTGCATCATAGCGACCAGTCAGACGGTGGGAGGGACACTTAGCATATTAGCCTTTTATATATATAGATTGGTTGATTCTTATATGTGCCCTGACCAAGGATCAAACCTGCAACCCTGATGTATCCAGACAATGCTCTAACCCAGGGGTTGGCAAACTCAGTCAACAGAGCCAAATATCAACAGTACAACGATTGAAATTTTTGAGAGCCAAATTTTTTAAACTTAAACTTCTTCTAACGCCACTTCTTTAAAATAGACTCTCCCAGGCCGTGGTATTTTGTGGAAGAGCCACACTCAAGGGGCCAAAGAGCCGCATGTGGCTTGCGAGCTGCCGTTTGCCGACCACGACTCTAACCAACTGAGCTCCCTGACCAGGACTTTACCATATCCTTTTCATACTATTGTACCAAGTAGCTCGTGCACTAAACAGCCACTTGCTAAATGGAAAAATGTGTGCTCCAGTTTTAGGGAACATGCCTTGACCGATTCTTCCCTAACCCCCTTCGCCGTAGGGCTCGGGAATGGATAACAGGACTTTTGAGTCATCACTGGAATAAACTCATTAAAGCCTCTTCCTAACGCCATATCTGTAACTGAAGGTGGGCGAGAATGGCAAAGGAAGAAAACAGGTGAGCTTCGTTGTTCATCTTTACGAAGTTACCCTTCTGGATAGTTAGGGTGTTAGCTCACCTCTTTATTACGTTTACATCATAAGATTAGAACAATCAAGTCAGCAGATAACTACTCAGGATGTCCTTGAGCAATAGAGTGAGGCCTTAGAACATGCCCCAGAGTGGGGGAGGATGGCTCAACACCAAGTCTTTGTGAGTTGGTCATGAATTCTTGGTGAGTGAGGGAACTAATCAAGGGAAGGGGTGGCTAAGAAGGGGAAGAGTTCGACTCCCGGGGCCAAAAACCTTGGAGAAATTATTCCACCCACAAAACTATTTTAAAAGGGGTCGGTGAAAGATATTAAAACCAAGCTTTAGTCGGAGGAGGGTGGTATAAATCTGGCAGTTTTACGAGATTGTACTATGCATGTTAGCAGGTCCATATGCAAGTCTACCCATATCACTTCCTCCCGCAAACACCCTGAACTGAGCGCAGAAGAGGAAAAGGTGAAAGCAGAAGGTAACAGCACAATTTCTTTTTTTAAAAGTTGTTGGTCACTATATATATATTGATTTCAGAGAGGAAGGGAGAGGGAGAGAAAGAGAGAAACATCAGTGATGAGAGGGAATCATTGATCAGCTGCCTCCTGGATGCTCCCCACTGAGGATCAAGCCCGCAACCTGGGCATGTGCCTTGACCAGGAATCAAACCTCAGCCTTCTGGTTCATAGGTCAGTGCTCAACCACTGAGCCACACTGGCCAGGCAGGTATCTTTTTTTAAAAATCACCTATTTGCATTTTAAAATTATTTATTAATTTGTTTGTTTTTAGAGAGAGGGAGAGAGAGAGAAACATCGATTTGTTGTTCATTTCATTGGTTGGTTGATTCTTGTATGTGCCCTGTCTAGGGATTGAACCTACAACCTTGGCATATTGGGACAATGCTCTAACCAACTGAGCTACCTGGCCAGGGTCTATCTGCATTTTTATCCAATAAACTTGAAAGTTGTCTTACTCTTGTTTGGGGTTTATACAATATATCTCTAGGTTTTTGCCTTTCCCAGTCCCTTAACCCAAGTCCAGAGGACTCCAAAGGCTCCTCTATGAAGGCAAGCTGCTTTGAAGATATCTCACTTTAGAATCCAGATTCCACATCCTGTGCCCTCATAGTTCCTCTCCGAGCATTTCCCAGCTGGCCCGAGGACAGTGTAATAGTATTCGTGTACATATGATCTATATGTAGTATGACAATGTCTATTTTCTTTTCTGGCACAAGTTAAGAATTTCCTTATGATAGATTCTTTAAAGAACACACCAAAGACATTTCGTCCAAAGTGAAATATTTTCCATTAATTCCAGTAAAGCTTGATTTTTAAAAGCACAAGATTGAGGGATTGGGATAGAAAATTAATTAATTTTGGTTTTGCTGAAATGGTTCATAATTTTTTAAATTTGAGTGTTTCTATTCTCAGAGGACTTAAGCATCAGCGGATGGGCTTAGCGGGTAGCAGAGCTACAGGGGCAGGAGGAGATATAGAGTTGGTCAAGTGGAAATTGGTTATCTTGGGGGATCAGCTAGGGTTTTCATCCTCCTCGGCCTGGTGGCTATGAAATGCCCTTGAATGTTAAGGACATAGCACAGTGAGGTAGGGGAGGCATGAGGGAAGCAAGAAGCAGATGGAAAAGGCAAGTTAGGAGGCCTTGGTCAGTAGCTGCAGGAAGGAGAGGCCAGCATAAAGGGCACACAGGTGGGGGAGGGTGTCTGGGTCCCATGTGTATTGGGGGCCTGATCTCTGCACTTCCAGGCCGCTCAGCCCCACTAGGGCCTCTGTGAGGATCAGTTCCTCTTCCCCAAGGGAGGCGAGCAGGTTAGATTGCAGGGGGAAAACACCCTCTTTGTCATGTAGAAAATTCTGTTCCATTGTGCTCTCCACCTGGAAGGAACAAAAACAGCATGAAGAGAAAGAACTGGAAACCTCTTTTCCTTTCTCCTAACTCATAAAAACCACAAAGATGCCTACCTTTCTCTTATTATAACTCCTTTCATTACATTACATTACAACTCCACTTGCCCCCCCCCTTTTTTTTAAACATTGATTTTAGAGAGAGGCAGAGAGAGAGAGAGAAACATCGATTGAAGTGCCCTGACCTCCATGTGCCCTGATTGGGGGACCAAACCCGCCACCGTTTGGGGTATGGGACGAAGCTCCAACCAGCTGAGCCACTCTGGCCAGGGCCCATCGGGACCTTTTAACAGCCCTGTGCAGAGGGCAGCCCCGTTTTACTCAGAGACTTTAAAAGATGAGTTCACATCCCTTGGCTAGGACTAAGCCAAACCAGAGTGTTCTGTCTCTCCTCCCACGGTCAGGCTGAAACACCCAGATAACCGCCCAGACAGCTCCTCTCCCATCTCCAGTTGTGAAGTAGCAAAAAGGAAGAAAGGAGAGAAATAAGAAGGGGTATGAGGTGCTGGGATGAGACAGGGGCCCTCCAGGATGGTTCTGCTGGGAGGCGACGTTTGTCTCTTTTCCCTGGTTCTGGCTGCCTCCCTCCCCGACTCTGCCAGGTATCTGCTGCTTATTCTCACAAGTTTCAGTTGCACAGGCAGGATCTTTCTCTCCATGGATTTCACCAGCAGCTTCTGTTGGGCTTCACTTAACTCTGAAGAAAGAGCAGAGAAAGAGATGTGTGTTGTTGGTGCATAGGGAGCTGCAGACTCCACATGGGTACACGTCCCGACTTTCAGCATTAATTAATTCAGCCAGCCAGCCACAGGTGAGTGCCTGCTCTGGGCCAGGCACCTTTGCTGCGTATGTTCGGTAAAAATGTACTCCCTTCACTCAAGGAGCTTGCAGTCTAGTGGAGAAAACAAAGAAACGTGCAAATACAGCACAGTGTTAGGGGAGCCACAGCGGAGGGCTCTACTCTGGTCTTGGCATTTGATGGCAGACTTCTGAAGAGAGCAAACGTCTCAGCTTATACCTAAAGGACCAGAGAATTCTTTTAAGTGGGGGAATGTTTCCTGCAGAGCGAAGAAGAGAATTCAGGGGGCAAGATCAGAGTATGTTACGCTCTGAAATGAAAGCTAACAAATATCGATAACATGTGATAAGATGAGCTATATGTTATCCCAACCTCTGTTTGCAAGACTAGGCCGTCTTCTCAGACTATCCAAGGTGACCAAGTGAATCCTTAGGCATGAGACCAATTTTTAAAAATGTAGATATAAGCTACTTAATTGTGCTATAATTTGCCTGGCGTTCATTCAATTACTTATTTATTCATTCAAACATTTGGGAATTCACTCAGTGACTCATTCCTATCACCAAAAGGGTGTATAAATGAAGGCCTTATTCCTTACTTACCTGTTAGGGCTCCAAGGAAGTAGAGGATGGCACCCATAACCTCCTTGGATATGAGGACATCTTTTGGGAGTGCCTCCAGCGTCACTTCATGTCCTTTGTCTAGAGCCCCTTCAAGCTGTGAGGAAAGGTGGGTGACTAAGATAACACGAGGAAGGGGTCCAGCACAGTGTCTGGCACATAATCCCTTGACATGTGTCAACTTCCTCCGATTTCCAGATTTCTTTTTCAAGGTATCAAGTCCTGAAAATACTGGTTCCTGAGCCTTGCATCCTGGAAAGGAAAGTTCCGGCGCCCTTCCAAGAGAGGGCCCTGCTGGCCCGCTGCCTCCCCCGTCCATCAGGAAGGAGCATGTGCCTTGGAAACTGCAGTTTGTCCTTCTCCAGAGGCACCAGGGTAGCCTGGGGCACTTGGCCAGCTTGGGGAAGGCATCCATTGTCAGTCCCCTGGCCCCTGATCACCTTCTGCCAGTGTCAGATCCCCTCGCCCCCTCCCCAACCCCCAGCTGCAGCTGCACCAAAAACCTCCCTTCTCCCAACCTCACCCCCCGCCCCCTACACTTCTACCGGGACCTCACCGTGAGCTCCAGGTCTTGTAGCTCCTTTTTCTTTCCTAGAAGTTTGCTGAGGGCCGTGAGCAAGGAGCTTTGTCCCATGTGACTCAGCTTCTCCACTTCTTGGGTCTCTCGTTGAATCTCTTCTTTGAGTGTCTTGAAGTCCTCATGTATCTCCCCTGTGAGGACAGTACATGTGGCAAACAGGCGGCTCTCCACCTGGCACCCTCCCCACTCAGACAGCATTCTCCCTGCAGGCTCCTTCACACACCCTTTACAGGTCCCGTGCTCTGCTCCCAGCTTTAGCCTGGCCTCCCTTTTTTCTTGACCAAGGAATGCAATGATGAAGTTATCCATTAGCCCTGACTTGAGATGCCTATGTGTGTGTGGGGGGGGCGGGGAGGGGAGGCAGTTAGGGGTGAGAAGGGGCCCAGGACCCACAGTACCATCTACGCTGTAGTCATTCTCCCTGAGCTCCCAGGCCCCACCAGGGATCAGCAGACAAGTGACTTCCCTTTCTCTAAGACTGGCTAAAGGTTGAGAAGGAAGGTCTATTTCCCCTTCTCCTAAGTTAGTTGGCAAAGAAGAATAACTGGTGACTGAGTGAAGGCCAAGATGGGACAGCTGCTGAGATCCGTGGGTGGGTCTATAGACAGGGATAGGGGTGGATCAGGGTTGACTTGAACCTTGGCCTGGCCCTGTAGGGACCTGGCATCCTAGGAGAATGCCCAGCCTGCTTTGGAGAGATTGGCTTCCTGGCAGTGGCGCCACTCCCCACGACCTGGGATTCAGCACTTGTCTTCCCCTCCCTCCACCCCAGTGCTTCTCCTACACCAAAGTCTTGGGAGAAACTCACAAAATTCCTTACCAACATCAGATGCCTGGATGACTGAGAAGAAAAAAAAAAATGATAAGAATGTAATCCTCCCAAACAGTAGCCATACTCAGGCGATGAAACATTAATGGGGGGTTAGGATACTCAGCCAGGCGATGAGGTTTAATGGGCGGGGGGGGGTAGGATAACCAGCCAGTTTAAGGGTACTCTTGTCCCATTCGTGGGAGGCAGGAATGGGTCAGGAGAAAAGCTAATGCAATGGGAAAATGGCACCTGGATGGAGTTGTCAACAGTGTGACTCAGCTGCTTCCGCCCCAGGTGCTGGGCGGTGGGTGGAGCTGCAGAAGTGTGTGTAACAGGTTAGAGCTACTAAGGCCCTCGAGGACAGCGGTCCAGTCCGAGGCATCAGCCCACTTGGGCATCTCATGCAGAGACTTCCCCTTTCCGCTGCTTGTCCCTAAGCTACTGGCATTTCTGCCACGTTTCAGGGACGATTGCTGACATCTGCTTTGCCATGCTCCCTGGCAGTCCCATAGAGGAGGTAATAAAACAACAACTGGAGTTTTAAAATTCTGAGTCAGAAAAGTTACAGTGAAATGGCAGGAAACACTTACGGATGAGCTTCTCCTCCTCTGGCTTTTCTGAAGACAGAAACAATGCACACATGTCAGCATAACACCTACTCATGCCTTTTCAGCTAGAGCAGCTGCCAAGGCAGCTTTGTCAGTGATCATTATAAAAACACACAGAGCCAGGACAGCTGGCTGGCATGGCTCAATGGTTGAGTGTCAACCTATGAACCAGGAGGTCACAGTTCAAATTCCCAGTCAGGGCATATAACAGTCAGGGCATATGCCCAGGTTGTGGGCTCGATCCCCAGTTGGGGGTGTGCAGGAGGCAGCCCATCAATAGTTCTCTCTCATCACTGATGTTTCTATATCCCTTTCCCTCTCCCTTCCTCTCTGAAATCAATAAAAATATATTTTTTAAAAAATCACACAAACACACACACACACACACACACACACACACACACACACACACACACACACGGAGGCTATGTTAGCTCATCTGCCCACAATTTGAGAACACACACTGTCTCCATGTCTTATTTTTGCTTCCAATTGTGCCTTTCAGTCTCTTTCTGTTTCACTGTCCCTCTCGGGTGGTATTCATAGGCCTTTATCTGTCTTTCCTAGAGTTCAGAATAGATATTTTTAGGGACTTGGAAAACCAAACCCGGGGCTCCTTGGCAGGGGGATTATGGTGGGAGTGTGCTATTAAAGGGCACAGTCTTTAGCAGATAATGTCAGGGGTAGGGCAGAAGATGTGGAGAGCCAGGAAGCAGTCTCACTTACCCGCAGGAAGGAAGGTTTGCATGTTATCATTGTAGATATGTGGAATCTCTGTAAGGAGCAAGAGAGAGGAGAGCAGAAACCTTAAACAGCTGCTCCATCTTTCTTTCTCTAGTCTCACGTCTATGGGCTCTCCTGAGGGCCGGGACCCTGCCCTCAAATGCCTCGCTGCATCTTTGGCTCCTCCTCTCTTGCTAGAAGGAATCCTTTCCCTCTCTGTAAATCCTTTCCTGTGATAACAGTATTCTCTCCCTTGCATTCGAGTACTAGTTTCTGGGTCTGTTTCCTCCACTGGCCACAGACTCCTTGAAGCTGATTGCTCTCAGCGCCCTCTCCCCCAAAGCTAACGCAGCGCCTAGCACACAGAAGATGCTCAGAACCAGGAGTCCCTTCACTCTCTCTCCAGGGCAGCCCCTGCTGTTCTATTCCTTGAAGTTGGGCCACCATACAACACACTGGTTCACTAATTTCCTGACATTGCCACAAGAGGGGACCAGGATGTCTTAGTATTGGTGCAGGCAATTCTTGTCTTGAGCAGGGAACACGCTGGTGTCTACTCACCCCATTCATTTTCCCCTTTGACCAGCAGCTGTCGCACTCGAAAGGCCAGGATGCAGCCCTTGGGGATGGTTACCGCCTCCTTGTGGTTGATGGATCCCTAGGATGAGACAGTGAGGATTTGTGAATCTACAGAGATCCTAAGCATGAGACATTGGAAGTGGGTGGTGAGGGTGCAAGTGAAGGGCCAGTTTGAGGGCCTTTGGGGAGACAAGAAGTTGGGAACCCTTCACTGGTGTCCCTGATTGCCTTTCTACCTGGTCCAGATTCCATGGAGTGGGCTTCACAGCTCTTCTGCTCATTTCCACAGGTCATCCCACTAACGATCTGTATCTCCCTTCCTGGTTCAGACACATGAAGGAACCTGTGCACCCCTGTCCCATCTTAGAACTTCCATCCAGGCCTTGGTTCCTTCTTCCTCTTTGCAATCTGTCCCTTGCTCACCTCCTTCCACAAACCTTCCATGACTAACTCCTACTCCCAGTTCCAACTCATCCCTTGAATATTTATACAAAATAGACAGCGGTATCCAGGACATTACTTATTTACATTGAATTTTCCAACCCAGGTGTCAACTCCATGAGACAGAGCTTTCTGAGAACAAGGATGTCTCTCCGTAGATGGGGAGCACCATGAGGGAATACCATGACTGTGAGTTTCCCCTTCTCTGATAGATCCCTGTGGCATGTGGCACATGTGTGTCTGGCCAGCAGGGAACTGGATCTTGAAGAGCAGGGAGAAAGAATGGGTCCTTGATAGTGTCCTGGATGGGCACTGATGGGGCAAAGTCAATGCAGCCTCTGTGGAGAGGCTGAATGTAAGTGTGTGTGTGTGTGTGTGTGTGTGTGTGTGTGTGTGTGTGTGAACCAAACCTGTAGCCCCAAAGGGGCGAAGAAAGGGAGGGAGAAGACACCCTCTGCCTTGCCGGCTCTCTCTAGAGTGACCTCCTGCACAGTCTCCACCACCTCCATCACCACATACAGGTTCTCTCCTCGATCTCGCATCTCTTTCAGGAACGGGTGTTCTGCTGACAGCTTCCTGTGGCAGGAGAAACATAAGGGAATCATCCAGAGCTTCTCCCCGCCTGGGCCCTGGCCTCCCCTTTGCTTCTGTCATTCCCAGGTGCTAGGCATAGCGGTGTCAGGGAAAGAGTGGGGACTCAGAGGAAAGACCGAGGTAGAAACTCAGATGGCCGCTGATAGCAGGGCAGCTCCTCTGTCTCGGTGGCCTCATCTATAAAGTGAGGGTAATGACACCTACCTCCAGGGTGCTGAGAGGGAGACTGGGCACTCATCGGGCCCAGGGGTGGACTCTCTTCCCTCTCCTCCCTGTTCTTAGCTCAGCCTCTCTCCTGGGGGCCTTTCTCTCCATCTCTTTTCCTCTCTCTTGCTGTTAACACCAGTTTCCCTCTCTACTTGCCTACATACATAAACACGTCTTTTGATCTTGCTACTCCCTCAGATTGCCATTGTTCCTTTCCTTCACTTCACTGGCAAATATGTCAAAAGATATGCCTATACCCCCTGTTTTTACTTCCTCCCCGCCTTTGCCAAAATTCTTCATGTTTTGGCTTCTGTTTCTACTCCTCAACGGAAGTCACAATGACTTCCCACTTACCAAACTCAAAGACCTTTCCTAACTTCGAGCAACATTGGACCCTGCTGTCCAAACCCCCCCGTGAGATGCTGTCTTCTGGCTTCTGATCACCCGGTGCCACCCCAGTTCTTCTGTCTTTCTGACTTCTAAATCCTATCCATTCTGTCTGCGTCACATTTGCCCTAACGTTTTATGTTGTCTGAGATTCTGTTCTCAGTTCCCTGCTCTCTGAGCTCCCACCCCATTCCTGTCGTTGTAACCTTTATGCGGCTGATCACCACATCTGCGTTTATCTCTTGACTTCTCTCCTGAACTCCAGACCCTCCTTTTCAAATACCTTTAACATTAAAAAAAAAAAAAAAAATGGAGGTCTTGTTGACATATAACACCGTACTAGTTTTAGCTGTATAACATAATGAGTTGATATATGTATACATTGAGAAGTGATTGCCACAATGAGTTTAGTTAACAGCCATCACCGCGCATAATTACAAATATTCTTTTTTCTTGTGATGAGAACTCTTTACGATCTTCTCTCTCTAGCAACTTTCAAATATAGAATACAGTGTGGTTAACTATAGTCACTCCAAGTACCTATTGACCACTCTCACCGGTTGTCTCAGTGGAGACATGAACTCAAAACATCCAAAAGGAACTCACAATCTTTCTCTCCAAATACACTTCTAAACTCCGTCTTCCTGTCTTTATTAATGTCATTACTTGGGTCAAGTATCAAAGTCATCTTGGGGTTTTTAGTCTTGTATATTTAATTTATTTATTTCAATAAAAATTATATATATATTTAAGGTGTGCAACACGTTTTGATATACACAGAGAAATGATTATTATAGTCAAGCTAACATGTCCATCTCACAGTTACCACTTGTGTGTGTGTGTGTGGTGAGAGCACCTGCAATCTACTTTTAGCAAATTTCCAGGCTACAATATAGAATTATTAACGATAGTCCCCACACTGTACGTTAGATCTGTATTAGCGTCGTCTTTGACAAAACCCACTCCCTTACCGGTTGGCAGGTCCAGTCCATTCTGCTGCCCCAGAGGCCTTGCACCTATTCCTCCCTCTTTGCTCCGACTGCTTTTCCCAGCTCAGGCCCTCACTTTCATCTCCGATGGATAGGGGAGCAGCGTCTTGCCTGGTCTGCCTGCTTCAACTGCTTCAAACCCCTGTCTCTTGTGCACTAACTAACACTCTTCCTGCATCTGGTTAGACTGATCATGACATTCATCAGAGCATCGCCAGGGTCCCTCTGGTGCCTATAGAATAGTTGCATCTCCTTGAGCAGGCACCTGGTTCCTGCATGTTCTGGGCTCACCCTAATCTCCCTTTGCTCCACTCATACCTCTTCATGGTCCCTATGAGTTTTGCGATTTCTCACCCACGTGCCTTAGTAATGCCCTCCTCTCGGCCCTGGATGTCCAATTTCTACTCATCTTTCAAGGCCTAGATCATGGGCTGCGTCCCCTGTGAACTCTGTCCTCATTTCCCCAGCTAGAAGTCCCCCTGACCTGCCACAAAACTCAGACAAACCCTTCCTATGGCACTCACCACTTCTTGCCTTGAATTCTAGTTACTGTTATATACTTTTCTCACATTCCTAGATCTCCAGGTTCTTGGACCAAGATGTTCTAGTGCACTCCAGCACCTAGCAGGGTGCGTTGCACTTAGTAAAGCTATACAAATTTTACTGGATGATTTCTCAAGCGCCCTAGTCCTTCCTTCCTGCCTCCCTACCCTTCACCTGCGTCTTTAAACCACTACTTAACTACTTAAAAGTCAGTTCCCTTGTCAAACCAAACATCTGAGGTGCCCAGCATCAGCATGGCATCTGCCACACCCCTTGTGCTGCTGGGGCAGCAATCCCAAGGGCTGCCCTGGGAGTGTGGGGGCCAGGCTTGAGGTAATTTATGAGAGCAGAATGCTGGCTCAAGCTGCAGTGGGAGCAGTTAAGGACCTTTTCTTTTAAAGTGTATGCCACGAGTCTTAGGGTAGGAAGGAATCCTTGAGATTTCCATCCAACCCCAACATTGTTCAGGAAACAAAACTGAGGTCCCAAGAGCAGAAATGACTTTTCCAAGGTCATAGAGCAAGTTCATGTGACTACACTCATCCTCATATGTGTGTGATTGTGGCGGGGGGGGGGGTGAGGGGTGGAGTGGTGGTGGGGTGGTGGTACCAGAGGTAGTGGAAGGACAGGGGAGTGGTTAGAAAGTGGCTTGGAGGCACCCATAGGCCAGGGCATCATCTTTGAGAGTTCCCCTGTAGTGATCTTTAACTGGGACCAAGGCACCCTTTCCATGCAACACCCTACCCCATCCTGGTAGCCCCCATCTCTGCCAACTCTCACCTCTCCTGGTGCAAGGTCTCCAGGGCCTTGGGAGCCACACTGAGTGTCTGGACCTCCAAGGTGCTGCTCCGAGACAGTCCTGCAGCCCCTGTCACCTTGACTGTCCTTGGCACATCTACCTGTCCCTCCACTCGGGCATCCAGCATATTCTTAAAGGCAAAGTTCCCAGAGTCTGTTGGATCTGCAGGAGGGAGAAGATGAAAGGGGCTGGGCCCAGAGGCATCTACCCGCCGTCCCCCACCTCCCGTGAGAACTTCGGGCTGGATGACACCTAACCACATCTGGGCAGAGGGAGCTTTGGGGTCCTCCTCATAGGCTCATGCCTGGGCCCCCTTCCTCTGTCCCCAACCCCACACCCGAGGCTTACTTGAGGGTGAGCAGCCAGGTTCCAGCACATCCAGGAGGGTGTAGTCAGTGCGCAGGTACCGGGCGCCCCAGAAGAGCGTGCTCTTCCTTTTCCTCAGCACCAGGCAGAAGGGGTGGAAGCGCTTGAAGTCTATGAGGCTGTCCAGGGGTGTCAGGTCCCCTCGAGGGTTCAGCTGTCTGGTCAGGGCCCGGGTGACATTTTCAAACATGGTCATTGTCTCTGGGGTGGGGGGTGGGGGGAGACAGAAGAGTGACAGGTTGGGAGACCAGGCCGTGGGAAGGCCCCTGCAGAGAGAAATCACCCTTAGGGTGCCTGGATTCTTGGAATGTCTGCGTTGAAAGGAACCAAAGGATTCTTCATTTTACGGACGAGGAAGCGAGGCCTCGAGATCTGAGACCGCTTGCCCAAAGCCACTGGCTGGCTAGAGGAGCCAGCCCTGCCCTTTCTTTGTCAAGGACTCGTCTCAATCCACACACGTTTTATTCACGGACTTGGAGCCTGGCCGGAGCGTTTCATCAGTGATGGAAGTCAAGCTCTTCTCACACAGCTGTGCCCACCTCATCTTCCCAGAGAACTGTGACAGCCAGGGCCGGGGCTGCCAGGGGATGGAGGCAGCCACCACGGGCGCTGAGAGCCTGGGAAGGCAGTTGCCCTGTTTTGGGGGTTGGAGTCACTTCCCTGTACCCATACTTCCCTGTGCCCTCCTCCTGGCTCCTGGGTGTGGGAGCCACTGCCCTCCGGGGCCTGCCCAGCAGATCCAGGCATTTCGCTGCTCTTTGCCTTTGCTTCCCTTCTGCTTGCAATACCCCCCTTCCAATCTAGAGTCACTAGTCATCCTTCAAGACTCAATTCAGGTCACCTCCTCTGTGATCTCTTCCCTCACCCTTTCAGACAGCTAGTGACTCCACCCCACACCCCAAAACAGGTGTCCTTCTGAAACACCTGCTACCTCATGTTGTTGTGATCTGTTCACCTGACTCTCTGACCTACTCTACTGTGACCTCCCAGAGGGAAGGAAATGGCTCTTAGTCATCTCAGCAGCAACAGCAGCAGCACCAGGCTCAGTGCCTGGCACAGACTTGGAGCTTGGCATATGTGTGCAGAAAGAATGAATGAACAAACGCATGAATGTGGCCCTGGGAGACATAAGCTGAGGTGAGAGAGCCCTAAAGAATGTGGGGCCTGCAAGAGCCTGAGGTTCATACTCTTAGGTCTCTGTCTTTGAGGTTCACGTCCAGGTGCACTGGCTGGGCAGCAAGCTGGCAGAGCCAAATTATCCCCGTGGGTGGAAGAGGATATACCAGCTGGCCTGGAATTGCTTCACCTCCCCTGTAGGCACTTCAGAGAATCATGGAAGCAGGAGGCAGTGCACAGATGTATGGGCTGTTCTGCCAGCCACATGAGCTCTCCTCATTCCTCGGAGGGCCAGGATGGGGCAGGACACACTCCCGGGCCAGCCAGACTCAGCTGGGAGGGGCTCGAATGCCTGCAGTCTCCTTACCAGAGAGGTGCTCACAGGCTCCCTTCGCTCCCTAAGGCCAATCAGGATACCAACCCTATTGGGCTCTCGGGGACTCCTAGGCCCTTCTTGACCCACCCCTGTTCTTGTTCATCCCTCGAATAGCTCCCGCCTTCTCTGCTGTCCTCAAGCTCTTACCAGGGAGTGGTGCTAGGTCCTGTCCGGCAGCTGGGTCCGGGGTGAGGGCCCGGGGTCACTTGGTCTGTGGGTTGAGAGAGTGACTGTCCCTCACCAGGACAGGCTGCGGCTTTATGTGTCTGTGGAGGCAAGGATGTAGGCCTGCCCCCGTGACCCCACCCCTCTCCCACTCCACTTCCGGGAGAACAGCATCAACCTGTTCCACATGTGTCCTGCCCCAGGCAGGTGCCAGCGTGGGTTGGGGGAGCCAAGGCCAAGAGAGAGGTGGCAACTGAAGGTCAGCCTAATGGGCTGAGAGGAGAGGAAAGAAGGCACCTTTGGGAGAAAAGCAGTGGAAGTTGGTGTGTGTGTGTGTGAGAGAGAGAGAGAAAGAGAGAGAGAGAGAGAGAGAGGAGGGAGGGCATCTCTGTTCTGCTATCACGGTCATCAGGAAGCATCTAGGATTTATGATGAGACCTTGGGGGTATGATAAGTGGATAAGAAATCCTGTGTGTTCACAGATTCCAGCATAAAGCAGAGCAGCTGTAAAATGGCCCTCCCTCCTTCTGCTAGTCAGCCTGCATATTACCACCCAGCTTCATTTGTTCAGTTACATACATGTGTCTACGGCGCTGCTAGAAGCATATGTCTGTGTAGGCAGAGTTGGTTGTCTGTTATTCTGTGTTCAGCATCTCTGCTCCTCATGCAACACTGTATGTACACATACACACACTTATAGGCAGAGGCATATGGAGTTAGTGGAAAACCCAAAATGTGGTGTCTGCTGTGAGAATTTAGATGTCTCACCATAGGTCACTGGAGTCTTGCTCTTACCTTGAATCCCTGCCAGGAAGGAACTTTAAAGGGGAACTTACACACCTGGGGAGGGCTCTAGATGACACTCACAGGCCAGGCTCCTAGAGCACTGGGCTGTGTCCGTGTCTGTGTGCACAGGTAACCTGACTACCACTGAGCATTTGTGCCTTCACCTGGACGCTCTCGGCATCACTCACCAAAAAGGAAATGCAGCCTTGAAAGCCATGAAGAGTAAGTTAGGTCTTCCCTGGAGGTTCTCTTGAGGGGATGGTGGCGAATGGGGAGATTAGACCACATCACACTCAATCAAACTCCCTAAAAACTTCATCACTCCACTTCGATCCCAAAGTCTCACTCAATATGGCGGCTCCTCCCAAATCTCTTTTCTTTGTATCTTCGACCAGACCAGCATGTGCCCCTGCTGGGTCTCTGGTTCCTGAGCCCTGCCTTTTTTGCTCGCCTTCCTCCCCAGGCCCTTCTCTAACACTTCCTCCTTCCATAGCCCTCACCTCTACCTTACCCTCACTTCCCTCCCCCCAAGGAGAGGCAGGTAGGAGTTTGGACATGTAGGAAGGCTGTCATTCGTTATTCTGTCCCTTTCATACCTGCACGTGTAGAAATCTGTTGTGCGTATAATATCCTTTCCGTCTCTGTTTTCCTGGATTTTCGCCTCTTCCTCTCTGTATCTCTCTCTCTCTCTCTTTTTTAATATATTTCTTCATTGATTTCAGAGAGGAAGGGAGAAGGAGAGAGAGATAGAAACATCAATGATGAGAGAGAATCATTGATCGGCTGCCTCCTGCATACCCCCTCTTGGGGATCGAGCCCACAACCCAGGCATGTGCCCTTGGCTGGAATCGAACCTGGGACCCTTCAGTCCGCAGGCTGACGCTCTATCCACTGAGCCAAGCCAGCTAGGGCTTGTATCTCTCTTTTAAAAAAATTATGTTTTTATTGATTTTAGAGAGAGAGAGAGGAAGGGAGAGGAATAAATAAATAAAGAGAAAAACATCGATGGGGTGTCTCCTGCACGCCCCCTATTGGGGATCGAGCCCTCAATCCAGGGAAGTGCCCTGGCCGGGAATTGAACCAGTGACCTCTCGGTGCATGGGGGTACATGGGATGGCACTTAAGCAACTGAGCCACACCGGCCAGTGCTATATTTCTTGATCAGTGCATTGATGTACACAGTCCTGGGCTGTGCAGTCTCCCATCCCTTAGCTCCAGAGTAGGCAGCCCCACCCACTCTCAACCCTCTCACCAGCCACCACTGCCTCAGTCAGACTTTTGGGAGTTTTTTTCCCCGGTGTCCACTCTCCTCCTGCTGGCTGCAGGCCGAGATTTCCAGTCCAGCTCATCTTCCAAAGATCTAGAGAGCAGTGCTTTCAAGAAGCCACCCATGTCTCGGCTCTCTCTGAGATAGACCCCAGAAGTCCATCTACCTAGCTGTCTCTCCTCTGCCCCAGAAGTTTTGCTCCTTTTATTTCTCTTGCCCTCATTCATGCTGAACTCTACCAGGCCTGTCCTCATTCTCTTTGTCCTGTCCCCACCCCACCTCTGACACATTGAACCATTCCTCAGATTGCCTAATGGTGTGCCAAGCAGGAGGCCTTTAGGGTTCGAGGCAGAGAGAAAAGAGATGGGCTTGTGGGGTCAGCCAGGTTACAGGTCTTGTGCTTTTGGAATGAAAGTATCCATGTCGGGCTTGGCCCTGTGCTGCTTCTCCCACCCAACCAGGTTACCCTGTCTTTTTATAACCCCCAACCCCACCCCCCACGCCCAGGCCGATAGTCTTAGGGAAAGTCCCCAGAATCCCTTTAGGGTTCTTAAGATCCTGGTTAATGTTCCAGGGAATCTGGGGACATATTTTTAAAAAAATATATATGTTTTATTAATTTTAGAGAGAGAGAGAGAGAGGGAGAGAGAGGAAGGGAGAGAATGAGAGAAACATTGATCTGCTGCCTCCTGCACATCCCCCACTGGGAATCAAGCCCTAAACTCAGGCACGTGCCCTGACGGAAAATTGAACCAGGGACCTTTTGGTGCATGGGACGTCACTCCAGCAACCGAGCCACAGTGGCCAGGGCTGGGACATATTTTAAATTGCGCTGGAAGGTGTTTAAGTTTGACTAATACGTAAGAACTCTTCAAGTCCACTAAAAGTGACTTACTGAGGTGGTGGTGCCTGGTGCTGATGCAGTGGCAGGCTTTGCTCTCTTTCTCCCTCTGGTGGTCAATCAAGGGAGGTAATGGACGATAATCACCCCTGAAGTGCACTCAAAGCTTTTGATTCGTGCTAGGCGATGGGATCATCCATCCAGTCAGGGAACTGACTTAGGGGAGGAAGCCCCAGCCAGCGTTCTCTGGGAACCCGAGCGTCTCCCAGAGTGACCCACAGAGTGCTCTGCAGACACCGCAGACAGACATAGATATTGGGACAGGACATTACTTGCTTACACATTTTCCTTTTCATTGCTGTTGATTTTCTGCTCGACAAGGGGCCAAAGAGGAAAGAGAGATGGGTAGTCTACTGGAGTTCAGGAGGGTAGAAGGAACTAATCCTGGCAAGAACAGGAAGAAGCTGGCAGTGATGGGGGAGAAGGTTCAGGAACGTGCCTGCAAGATACGGAGCCCACCTGCAGGATGTGGGATGGCTGGAGTATTTGGGGGGACTTACCCCTTGCACAGACATACTTCTATATCTTCTCTGAGTATAAGAAGATGAGACAGTGAGAGAGGAAAACAGGCTGGAATGGAGGGGTGACTGTCTGGTGGAGAGGCAGGAAGGATACTCCCCAAGGTCATTGCATTTCCCATTTCCCATGGGAGGTTGGAAGCTTTGGGGTGCAGACTGCATACTGTGAGCTCTTCTTCCATAAACGAACTTCTTTTCTGAGCAGAGTAAAACCCCCAGACTCCTTTCTTATCCCTTAAAAACACTGAGATTTCTCCCTAAATTCCCAAATTAGCTTTGGAGCCCATGGCATCTCCAGACTCCCCGCCAAGCAGACACTCTTCAGTGTCTGTGACGCTTACTCAACTCCAAGTTGTGCTTAAGAACTGAAGTGATAGACATACCTGTTCAGCTCGAAGCACGTCAAACTCAGCATCGATCCTCAGCCCCCAGCCCTCCACTGCCATCTTCCTGAAGATGCGGCCGGAGCAGGTGTTGGCACTCCTGTCCACTTCGTGGCTTTGCTCCTCAGCTAGGCTCTTCTGTTAGGACAAAGCCCCAGATCCTTGTTAGAGAGACGGGGTTCCAGATGGAGCATTTGAAGCTCTGCCTCCAAGATCTCTTGGAGCTGAAGTGCCTCCCCATTTCACCATCTCCCCCAGGCCCATGCTAAGCTCTACTCTGCTTTCCCCTAGCCCTGGTTGGGGATAGCCAGGTGTTGTCGCCTAGTGCCTGAAGGCAGGAGAGGGTGGCACAGCAGTCCCAGAGTGATCACAAGGCATCAGGCACCCACACAGAGAGGAGTCCATCCCCTTGTGTGTCATTATTAGGACTCTCCACCTCCCCTGCAGAGTCCCTCCAGGGCCTGGATCACCTTCAGCTTCTCACCCCAGAAGCCTCTGACCAGCTTGAAGTGAAGACAGAAGATCACTGGTCCAGGATGGTCTCCATGTGGACAGTAGAGAATAAAAGGCACAGGATGCTTTGCATTTGGGGAGGGAGCCGCCAACTTCAGAGGTGTTCTGCAGTAAACATGTAAATTCCAGCCCTGCCCCCCCATCCTTGACCTCTCTGCCCATTAGTTCTAGAGTCGAGCGGAAATGAGCACGGATTAAGAACCTGGAGACCTGGGTCTCTGGAGAGAGCTCTGCTAGGAGCCTGCAGTGTGGCCCTGGAGAGGAGAGTACCTTTTATCTCTGGGCCCGAGTGCTCATCTGTGAGGAAGTGGAGCTGGGTGAGCTCCCGCACCCCCTCTAGTGGTCAAACTCAGTTTTACCATAGTTGTCATCCTTCGACCCTCAGACGCCTCACCGGCTCTGTCGGTTGGGGAAGGAACCCTTTTTCCATGGACATGGCAAGCAACTGCTGCTGCCCCTGTGCAGTGGGTAAAGGAAAGGAGAGAGCAGGAGGGCAAGGGCATACTCTCCCTCTGGCGGGCAGGGCACTGCAATGCAGCTCTGGGAGCTGGAACTAACACGTATGTGTGCATGTGTAGGTGCATGTGTGTGTGTAGCGGGGGGCAGCAGATTCACTCTTTGCACTCCGGGAGTGAATGAGAGAAGATTCCTTGAAAGATGTCTCCTCTTTCTTTTAGGAAAAATAGATGTGGAGTAGGTGGGCTTGCCCCTCTTGCTTTTTCCTTGGAGGAGGGGACAACGGGGTTTGGACTCTGATTCACTCTGCCTGTAGCTTGGTAGGAGAGCCAGCTTCACAGGCATGCACCCTGTCAAGTTGCACATGGCCCCATGCTTGGCTTAATGTTGAATAATTCTTAGTACTTTTTAAACAAGGAGCCCTGTATTTTCATCGGGCGCTGGAACCCGTAGATTGTGTTGCAGATCCCGCTTGCTACCATAGGGCCTAACCCATTAGGCCCGTTAGTCCCATCCGGGACCGACCCCATCCCCACTCCTGACCCCACCACGGAGAGCTTCCGGCAGGTAGAGGAGAATGAGTTTCCTAGAAAACTCCCGCAGTCATTGGAGGACTGAGTCTCCGGGCCCACCCCTCGGACTCCATGAACCACTGGCTCTCTAAGATCTAGGGCCTGATCCCCTGATCAGAGAGATGAGGAGTGATCAGCTGGCAGAGGGGTGCAGGTCTCCCCGTTCAGAGTGGGGACTCCCTTAGGGAAGGGGTCCGGTCTCTCCCTTAGCCTAAAGAAGACTCCTTCGAGCGGACTGACGTGCGGGCTGAGATCTCACTGGACCAGGCGGTCGGTCACGCCCCATCCAGCCACACTCCGCCCAGCCCCGCCCCCAGCCTCCTTAAGCCCCGCCCCCAGCTCCCTTAGTCCTCTTATCACCACCCGCGCCCCGCCTCCGGCGCTCACTGTCTGTCCCCCATCACTTTAGCCCCGCCCCTGACCTCCCCAACTCCGTCCCATGCAATCCCGGTCTGTCCCGCAGCCGTCCTAAGTCCCTCCTCTCGCCTCCACAATCCTGAGGTCAACAGGACAGCCTTCTTCTGAACTCTCATCACTCCGCCAGGGCCCCGCCCCCGGACGCCCCGCCCCGCCCCGCCCCGCCCCCACTGTGTCCTCCAGCCCCGGCAGCGTCCAGTCCTTTCCTTAGAGGTCCGCCGTTCCCAGGTCAGGCCCTTCAGCACCAGCAGTTCCTCCATCTCGTCCTGCAGCGCCAGACACCAGACACCCCGTGTGCTCTAGGGGGGCCGGCTCAGGCCTGGACTGAGCTTTGAGTACAGGACAGTGGTGACCAGGACCCTCCTCACACCACCACCTCGACGTGACTTCACCCAGTAAGCTCCGCACAGAGGCCCCTTCTGAGGCTTGGGGTCCTGTGCCCTCCCTCACGTTCCCTGCAACTCAGGCGTATGCCCTTGACCAGAATCGAACCCAGGACCCTTCAGTCCGCAGGCCGACGTCCTATCCGCTGCACCAAACTGGCTAAGGCTGCAATGCTTTTCACGTAAATACTTTTAATAACGTCCCTGCCTGCCGTCGGGTTGTTGCCTGCCGTCGGGTTGTTGTTTCTCACTGCCGTTATTCTGACTGACTGTAATATACTGTTTGCTGCTTCAGATGTATCGCTTCGAACTTGCTATAGGCAGGAAACCATAGTTCCAAAGTTATTAGAATGCTATGTAAAGTAAGATTTTTAAAAATTGGCAAAATAAATGCATTCTGGGTAAGTGTTCCTGTGAACAAAGTACATGAGCCTCAGTCGGTGTTTGCTTTAGATGACCTTTCTGGGTTCACATGGCCCCTGTGCACACCTCGTCACCCTGGCTGTCATCACGGATACACTAACCTGCCAGGTCCCCAAGGATGGGCACCATGCCTTCTCATCTTTGTGTCTGCAGTGCCTGCCACATCGTAGTAACTCCATAAACGTTTTTCGAATGAATGAGTGGACTTGTGGCGGCATCTGTTTTGGCAGCTTGGATGCCTTGCTCTGCTTTGTTTGCTGCATTCTTGACTTGGGGCAACATTCCTCCTAGGCAGGAGAGAGTCCCAGAGAGATGAAATAAACCTGTTTCTAGTTGGGTCTCCCCTTAGTCTAATGGGGAGGCACAGTCCCTTCCCGTGGGAGAAGCTGCCTGAGTTGCTGCTGGTTTTCATGCTGACATCCCTCACTCTGCAGGAGAGCTCAGCGTTGCACCCGAAATGTCTGCATGTTGAACCCAAGGCAGGAAGGGTGGGGCGCAGCCCCACCCTGCTGCTGCTCCTTAGCAGCCTCCCTCAGCGCCCGCCCGGGTGCTCGGTTTGCTCTCTGTTCACTTCCTCTCGTGGAGAACGAGACTTTGTAGGTGCTTTAGTCTCTGTGTCTGGGGTAGTCTGGGTCTCTTTAGGTTCAGAGCTCCCCAAAGAGAAAGAAAGCTGTTTACTCCATTAGTTTGGGAGTGCCCTGAGAGTTAAGTTCAGGTCGCTGCCCCTCTGACTTGGGGCTCCCTGAGGGCAGTGTCTGCTTTCTCCACTACTTCATAGAGCAGGAAGACGCTGGTGGTGGGAGGGCTGAGTGAGGGACTTCTTTCTTTTTTTCAAAAATATGTTTTTTATTGATTTCAGAGAGGGAGAGGGAGAGGGAGGGAGAGACAGAAGCATCAATGATGAGAGAGATTCATTGATCAGCTGCCTCCTACACACCCTCTACGGGGAATCAAGCCCACAACCCAGGCATGTGCCCTTGTACAGAACTGCACCCGGGACCCTTCAGCCCACAGGCTGATGCTCTATTCACTGAACCAAACCAGCTAGGATGAGGGACTTCTTTCTTCCCACCTTTACACACAGCCTGCTGGCGGCAGGATGCCGCCTGGGGAAGACAAGCCAGGGTCTGCCTCAGGCCTCCTGGGTTCTTGCTCAGAGCTGGGCCAGGCGTGTGGCTGGGCTCTCTTGGCACCTGACAACTTTGTTCTTGGCTGCAGCACATGGGGTCTTGAGTGCAGCCCACTCTTCCTCTGTATGTACCAGGCAGATGGGCTGTAAGCAGACAGCAAAAATGAGGCCACCCAGCTGCCTCGCCAGGGCCTGAGAGGCATCTCGGAATATGGGTCCTGAGCCCTGGTCCCTGGCAGAGATGAGGATGGGGGTGAAATCAGTGATGCCACCCCTTCCTGCCTACCCAGTGGGTCAGGGCACTGAGGAAAGGGCTTAGGGGTTCAGTGACTGTTGTTCCTGGTGGGTGCATCTCTGAGTCTGTGAAGGCCTTGCTCTGTCCAGTCTCCTGTGATGGGCTGAGTTGGAGCTGCAGCTTCTGAAACCCCCCTCCCACCGAGTTCTGACTCAGGGACCCCAACTGGCTGGGGTGAAGGGGTCTTTCCCTGGAATGGGAGCCAATGGAGCATCTCCCTTGCCACCTCCCCAAGTTCCTACTTGCTCTCCCTCTTCCTTTTCTCCTGTCCTTGCTCCACAGAGGGAAAGGAATTTGAGCCAGAGGGGACCCAAGGGGGTAACTGGTGGGATGTTTGTTATCCAGGGCTCCTGTCCCATCCTGAGCTCACTGCTGAGATTTGGGGATAAGTGTCAGGGTGGGGGAGCTAACGCTCTGCAGACCTTGAAGGTTTGGTCTCTGCTGCTCAGGATGATAGGGAGTCTAATGAGCCTCTAGGAATGGGCACCAATGGTAGAGGCACAGGGCCCCACCTGTTCCCCACCCTTCCACCTCCACAGATCTATGCAGTCTGTTTCCCAGAACCCAGCGAGACATGGTCCAGCCTGATTCCAGGAGGGGGTGGGTGAGCCCAGTGGGGCAGACTCTGAGAGCAGCAGGGGAGGGACTGATGGAGGGTTTGATAGGGAGGGGCCAGGATTCCAAGGCCCAGGCCAGGGTGTGGCTGGGGTGGATGGTCAAGGCTGCAGCCAGAACCTTCCCACACCCTATTCCTCCCCCACCCCTGAAAATGGGAGGCCCAAGTCTCCTGAGACAAGAGGGTGGGTGGGGTGCTCCAGGTTTTTCTGACATGAATCAAATTGAGGCTTCCTTGGATTATAGGAGAGCTCAGCCTTGGATTGGTGGGAGGAGCCTCAGGGATGGAGCGAGGAGGAGTGGAGAGGGGGGCTGGAACGGAGGCAAGGGCATCAGGATGGGTCAGAGGGACCAGGGGAGGTGATGGATTTCTCCTTGAGAGGCCACCCAGTCTGCCCCAGGCTCTGCCCCAAGCTGGGGGAACCCTGGTTCAGTGGTTCTTATCTTCAGTTTCTACTGGGGTGCCTACAAGCTTTCCCAAAGCGGCTGTTTTCTCCTTGGAGGCCCCATGGGCAGATCACTCTGCATGGGGGCAAGGGCCAGGGTGTGCTGATCCCTCTGGGTCCCTTGAGAAGCCTGTTTGGTGACAGGGATCTCTCCTAGAGCTCCCTGCTCCAGCCAACCTAGTCTTCACCCTCTCCTCCCCCCCCACCAGGAATTCTTTCATTAACTTTGAGCACATCTAGTTTCTCCTACCCCCTGCTCAGACTCCCGCCGAGAGAAAAGAAGATTGCAAGAGGGCAATCGCTTCCTTTCCCTTTGCTGGAGACAGCTAGCCGATGACTGATGTCCAGACATTGCCCTCTTCCCGCCCTCCCTCCAGGCCCCCTCCGTCCCCCATCCTTCCCGTTTGTCATCATTAATTCATAGGCTCTGGCATTTCCAGCAGATAGACTCTGGTGCCAGGAGCTGAGTGCCTAGTGCCAGGTAGGAAGGGAGAAAGGAGTTGGCATCCAACCCAGCAGGAGCAGCCCCCACCAAAGGGGTGGTAGCGGTGATGGGGAAGCTGTCAACACCTCCCGCTCCTCAATGCTAGGCCATAATGTTCAAGGAAATGAACAATAAGCAAAAGACCAAGGGCATTAACCAAAGTGACTTTATTGAGTTGTCTTGGGGTGATGTTCTGGGTGTGGGAAACCCCCTAATCCTCCCCACCCCTGCCCCCAGCTCCCCAGTGAGGGACCCATCCCCAGCTCAGGCATAGAGGAGACCACTACACCCCCAAGGGAAAGAGTTCAGGAAACCCTTCAATATATGGAGAGAGCAGAAAAATGGGGAGCCTCTGGAAAAGGAACCATGGGGCCCTAAGCCAGGGGTTCCCCAAAAGAGGACCTAGGGAGAGGAGCCTAGAGAGAGGCAGAAATGAGGGGGGAGCTTCTCAGTAGAGGTGAGAGAGAGGAGGAGCTCACAGGGTCCTTCTCACTCTGACTGCACCCCAACTTTCTGACCTCACCTCCAGCTTGGTCCCTCCCTTGCCCTCCTTTGCAGTCTCTATTTCAGCTCCGAGGTAGGGCTTGGTGCTGCCCACACATTCCAAGTTGTTTTACATCTTCTCTGCCTTTGTCCCCCCCTTTCAGTAGGGTCCTCCCTCTTCTGCCCGAAGCCCTTAGCATTCTGGGAGAGTCAGTTCAGACCTCCATACAGTGAAGCCTTTGAGATCAGCTCAGCCAGGCAGAGGCTCCCTCCTCCGTGCGCACACAGCTGTCTGCCCTATCTCGGAGCGGGCACACGTGCCACCTACGTTCTCTCTTCGGTCGCCCCCCCTCACCACGGTGCACTCGGGAGCTTTGAGTCTTGCACAATCTGGGCTCAAAGCCGGCACCCAAAACTCCAGGCACCAATAATGGTGTTGGCTGAAAGAGAGCGATCAGGAGTGTAGGAGAGACAGAGGAGGGAGGGGGTGGGATGTGGGGGATGGGATGGGGCTGCAGAGGAGGCAGAGGGGGTCAGAGGACAAGAGAGAGCCCCGGGGAAAGAGTGTGGGGCGTGGGGCCAGAGGAGTGGACCTGCTCATCAGACCAAAGTGCTGAGGGTGGAGGAGTCCTCCGAGCGCACCGGCAGCACGGGGGCCCTCTTGAGGGGACGCCGGGTCTCATCCCGATTCTGCCACACATAGTGGGCCAGATAAGCCACCACCAGCGCCAGCCAGCCCCCCATGGTGACCAGCAGGGCCACATCTGTGCTCCGCCGGGCCCCGCCCCGCCCCGTCCCGCACAGCTCTTCCTCCCCTGCCAGCAGCAGAAACTCCTGCCCCACGAGGTCTGGTCGGGCTCCAGGGCCACACACGATGCCTGTCCCAGTGCCCGGTGCCAGCCTCACCTGTCTGAGAACCTCCTGGAGGGCGCAGTCGCAGCGCCACGGGTTGGCAGACAGGTTCACTTGGATCTGCAGCCCCACAAAGGCCTCCACGGGCACTGAAGCCAGCTGGTTGGCAGAGAGGTCGAGGTGCCGCAGTGTGCCTGCCAGGCCTTGGAAAGCAGCCCCTGAGAGGTGGGCAAGGACATTATGGGACAGATCCAGCTCCTCCAGAACAGGCAGGTGCTGGAAGGCACCAGCTGGCACCGACGCTAGCCGGTTGGCATCCAGGTAGAGCTTGCGGGTGTCGTTGGGAATGCCAGTGGGCACAGCAGTCAGGCCTGCCTGGCTGCAGCGGAATGTCCGCTCACCAGCTTCCTCTGCCATGTAGCAGCCCTGGGGAGGTACCTGGGGGCTGGGCATGGTACCCCCTGTGCCCATCACCAGCAACAGGGACAGGAGGTGACTGGCTGGTGCGAGCATGGCCACAGATTGGCATAGTCCTGGAATGGAGTAGGATCTGGGGAAGAGAAAGTCCCATAAAGGAAGTGAGTCAAGAGAATTCCATTTCCCACTGCCAGCTCCCTCTTCCTGAGGGCTCCCTGCGGAGTCTCTTTGAACTGGGGACCTTCCTTTGGGGGAATCTCACAGGCCTGGCAACTCTTTTGCTTTCTCTTTGGGGTTTAGGGCTCCTCCTTCAGGCCCTTTGGGTAAGAAGCCCCCTGGGCCTGAGACTCTTCTAGAGTCTCTTTGATTCTGGGGGGCTAATCTATGAAGTCTCTTGGGCCAAGGCCCTGTTGTCATGCTGGGTCTGGGGGCTTCTAAGTTTCTGCTAATGCCCATGTATGGATTTTCCTCAGTGGAATAAAGTCTTTTTCCACCACCTTACCTGGGTGGCTGCCAGGTGGGCCAGGTAGGCACCAGCAGGCCAGTTGGCACTAGAGTGAAGGATACAAATAGGAACAGGTTAGTAATAGGACTTCAGGGCATCCAGCTAGGCTAGGTGACTAAGGGCCCACCTCAGTGCCCATCTACCCCTTTTCCTGGAGCATCCACCCCTCTGCCTGCTCCAGCTTTGTCTCCTCTACCCCACCCCTTTCTGCCTTGTCCCCTCTCTCCTCTAAGCCTCTCACCTCTGTTGGGGGGAGAGCCTTCTCCTGGGCTGCCCCCTCCCGGAAGTAGCCTCCCTGCTGCTCTCTCTGGAGACCCGCTTCCTTCTCCAGAAGTCCTGCTTGCTCATAGCTGCTGGAAGTTGGGGGCTGGGACCCAAGAGTATTTGGTTTCCTGGCATGTGACTCCGGGCCCCAGGTATCAGATACCTGAGCCATGGCCTGGCTAGACGATGCCAAGAGAGGGCAGATCCTGGACCCTGATGAACTTTGCCTGGGGAGACCAGGCGCCATTTCCATTCCCTGCTTGAGGCTCCCCTCCCAAGACCTGATGCTGTCATCTTCCATCCCTCCTCTCTCAGCCAGGGAGGAGACCCTTCCGTTGCCCAGAGCCTGGCCCAGCAGAAGGATCCTTGCTTGACAGACCTACAGGCAAAACTGGGTGGGCTCAATTTCACATCCATTGTCTCCAGCTCCCCCCAACTCCACCCCTCCCCCCACTCTCCGTCTCTGCCCTTTTACCGCACCCTGTAGCAAACCTCTCAGCCTTTTCCTTGGAAAACTTGTCTCACCCTGGAGGACTTCATTTTCTGCTCCTCACAGGGTGCCCAGCCTTCTTACCTGGCAAGGAGCACTGTGGTTCAATTTTAGTTTGTTCTCTGCCCTGTTGGTAGATGGGCCCTCGAGGAGTTGGAAGGGGTTCTTCAAGGTGCCTGACGTCAGATACGGTTGTCTATGAGTTTCCCTGCTGATTTTATGTTCTGGATTGGAGCTGACTCCGGTTCCCTCACTTTGCTGGGACACTAGGTCCCAAAGTTGGTGCTTTTGATTCTCTGTCATGCCTGAGAGCCAAGGAGGGCTGGGACAACATTCCCCAGGGCCTCTTGATCCCACCCATCATTTGCAGCCCACGCCACTGTGTTACATCACCGTCTTCTGATGTTCACTGGGTAGTGGAAGAGTGGGGTGTCACAGAGATTTGCGCAGAGGAGGCTGTGGTCATATGCTGTGGAGCGCTCCCTGAGAAGGAAAACCTTGCTGGATTTTGTAAGAGGCTCTGGGTGACCAGGATCGGACACAATGCAGGACCCAGTGCAAAATGAAAGCGTGGGGCCCTGTGTTCCAAGACTGTCCCGAATGTCACAATAGCCACAGCAGATGGCAAAACCAAGTACAGGGCCCTTCTGAGCACAAGGTGTGGCACCCTGGGCAACGGCACAGGTCACATGCCCACAAAGCTGGCCTTGTGTAGGTGGCCTTTGACCAAGCCATTTCAGAAGTGTAACAGGGGACAGAATCAGATGGTAGGATACCGGGTGATGTCATCTCTGGGGATGTACTGACCACTGACTCATTCTTGTGACATCGACAGGGCATTTCTCACACTCACATTTGTTCAAGGAATCAGGTAAGCTACGTTGTCTACATTTGGGCAGGAGAAGCGAAACATTTGTCTGCGGGTTGCCTGTCCATCGGCCCAGGTGCTGTGCCACTGAATGAATACTGCAGTGTCCATTTCCGAGTTGTAGCTGCATGTGGACGAGAAAGCATGTGGAACGCTGCCCCTCCCACTGCTCTTCTCTCACACTGGGCAGGGTGGTTCGCTCAGGCACAAGAGTTGAGCCTGGCTCCTGATGGAGAGAGCTGCCTCCTTTACACACTAAGGCGGCTGCCAGGAAAGGTTGGGACCGGGGTGCCCAGCACAGCAGCTGTAGGAGCAGCGGTCTGTGCCCACAGGAGAGGCCACCCGGAGCATGGATGTGGTTAACGGAGGGCGGCTAAGTGCAGCGCTCAGTGTGAAAGGGAGACCTGAGAGGAAGGAGGAACCACACCACAAGGGTTGACAAGGTTGGAAGAGAAATTCTTCTCTGCCTTTCATTCGGTGAGGATTTCCTGAGAGTCCCATGGTTCAAGCACTGAGCTTGTCGAAGGATATACAGACGCTGTTCTTAAGGTCCCAGATCTGTAGCTGTGGCTAACCCAGCCTGCACATTAGAATCCCTGGCGGGGGCGGGGGGTGGGGCGGGGAGGGGGGAGCTTTCAAAAATAAGCTCTGCCTGGGCTTCACGTGGACCAATTAAATGAAAATTTCCGTGAATGGGGCCTAGGCACTGGTGTTTTTCAAAAGCTCCCTGGGTATCTCTAATGTGCAGCCTGGGATGAGAATTGCTGGTCTAAGGAAGACACGGGCGTACGGACACTTGTCTCCACAAAGCCTTAATGTGATGGCTGCGTAACTGACGTGTGTGCGGAAGCTTTGAAGCTCAGAGAGAATAAATCTCTGGGGCAGAATCTGCGGGCTCTCTACTTGGTATTGTAGGGGAGGCAACATTTTACCTCTGCCCTCTTAGGGCTTTTCAGCCAGGCCTGAGAATTAACCTGACATAAGACAGATTAACAGGTGCAAAGCATACGCATTTACATACGCTTTACATGACACGAGAGCCCTCATAAGACAGTGAAAACCCAAAGAGGTGGAAAAATATAAATACATTGGTCCTAGGTTGAATAAAGAGAGGCAATTGTAGAAAAGTAACTAAAATATACGAGGCTAGAGGGAGATTAGAGTTACATTAGCAAGGTCTGTTTGTGTAGCGTTCTCTGGGCTTTGACTCCCCATTGAAGAATGTGTCCTTTCTCCCAGTTCAGGGAGAGCATCTTTCACATGGCAGCTTCTGTCTCCTGCGTTCTGGAGGAAAATAGGAGATAGGAATGCCCTTCTGGTGTCTGTTTTGTGTGTGTGTGTGTGTTTTAATGTGCCTTTAGCTCAAAATAATCCTTATGCCTAAGTGGCATATTTTGGGGTGGCCTATTCTGTCACCCTTCAGTATCCATTCCTTACCTCCTCCTTTGGTGACACGTACTGATTTGGGGGTAGCAATGTACTCAGTCTGTCATGAGAGAGCCTGATTGGTCCTTTCAGTTTATTAGAAATCCTGTTGCCCACTTTTCCCAGTCACCATTGCAGCTGGGGGAGGGGGGGCAATTCTGATCAATAATATCTAAGTGGAAGTCTGCTCAAGAGGTTTCTGATACTGTCTTTGATTCACTCACAAAAGAGGATGGGCTGGCCTGGCTGGTGTGGCTCAGTGGTTAAGTGTCGACCTATGAACCAGGAAGTCACAGTTCAGTTCCCTGGTCAGGGCACATGCCTTGATTGCCGGCTTGGTCCCCAGTAGAGGGTGTGTAGGAAACAGCCAATCAATGATTCTCTCTCATCATTGATGTTTCTATCTCTCTCTCCCTCTCCCTTCCTCTCTGAAATAAAAAAAAATATATATTAAAAAAATAAAAGAGCATGGGCTGAGCCCTCCCCTTCTCCCTACAGCTTTCTCCCTGCTTTGGACACACAGGGTCAACTATGGCCATCTGTGACCTTGAGGCAATGAAACAGAAAGGAAAGGCCAGGAGCATCATGGAGATATTGGCCTGGATGTCACTGAACCACTCAACCAACACCAGCAACCACCTACCACTGGACTCATGAAAAGTAAACCCCTCCTTCAGTGCTTCTGAACTTGGCTGCACATTAGACTATGTGAGGTTTTGAAAAACACTGATGTCTGGGTCCACCACAGAGATTCTGATTAAACAATTTTGCATGCTTCCGGGGATGGACTTTTCAAACCTCCTCAGATGACTAATGGCACCCGGGTCAGACTCATTCCTGTGCTTGGCATTTTCTGTTGCTTTCAGATGACATCATTTTTATCTGATACGACTAACTTTTCCAGGCTAACAGGGAAGGCTTCACCAGGAGCGACATTTGAGCTGGGTGGTTAAGGTCAAGTTCATTAGCTGGAGCATGTGCAAGAGCAAGGGAGCATGAGAAGGCCTGTCTTCCCCTAGATTGTAGAGGGAGCGGTGGGCGTGGTAAAGGCTATGGTTAAACTGGAAATGGAACAGGTCCTTGTGGCCTTGTATACCATGTAAGAATTGGAACTTGGTTTAGTAGCTGATGGGTGGGTTTTAAAATTTGCTTTTATATTTGGGTCACTTTGCTGGCTGTGTGGAGAATGTGTGTGTGTGTATAATTTTTTAAAATATTTTTATTGATTTCAGAGAGGAAGGGAGAGAGAGAGATGGAAACATCAATGATGAGAATCATTGATCGGCTGAGTTATCAATATATTCCTCACACAGCCTGACTGGCAATGGCTCAGTGGTTGAGTGTTGACCTATAAACCAGGAGGTCACGATTCGATTCCTGCTTGTGGGCTTGATCCCCAGTGGGGGTTATGCAGGAGACAGCTGGTCAATGATTCTCTCTCATTGATGTTTCTCTCTCTCTCTCTCCCTTCATATCTGAAATCAATAAAAATATATTTAACAAAAAAATCCCAACACCAAAGTGCCCTGTACCTGAACCAAGAATGTATTGATGGAAGAAAGACCAGTTATGATTACAACAGTCCAGGTGGGAGATGCAAGTGCCTGCATGGAAGCCATGATGTGGGACTGAAGGAGCCATGAATTTGGTGTTCCACTCTTTGCCGTGACCTGTGGGGTGCATAGGAAAACTCATGGGCCAGGATCAAGACCATCCGACATTTGTGCCACTGGGTACGTCCTTTCCCAAATCCCCTTGGGCCTTTGGTTCTCTGGACCTCACAGTCTCTGAGATCCCTTATAGCCTGTTGTCCAATGTGCCCATGATGGTGGGGCAGGGGAGAGGCTGAGGCATGGCAAGCCTGGCTCCTGGCCTAGGAAAGTGGCCCCCTCAGGTTCCCACCCTGGGTGGGGTGAATCACAGCTTCTCCCTTCAAGGGCAGTAATTCCATGTCCCAAAGGTGTGACCTTGGAGAAGAGGAATTCAACAGGCCTCCAGGCCCCTGCCTGCCTGATGTAGCCCCAGATCCAGACTGGATAGAGGGGGTTAGTTGAAAGGAAAGGAGGAGGAAAGGAGGAAGGGGATAGTTGAAAGGAAAAGAGGAGGGCTACTTTACCTAACAGTTAGCCAGGTACACAACTAATGCCAATGTTCTGGGCAGTTTCCATACGAGGGGCAGCAAGGGCCTCTGCTATTCTTGTTTCTTGTGGAAAATGGCAAAGCATTTACACACCTCATGCTTCCATCCTTGGGTGTACTCTCTCAATTTTTCAATGCACTCCTGGCCCTCTGAGGCATTGGGGATGCAAAGTGAAGTAAAACGCTCCCTACACAATGAGGGGAGACAGGCGTGTGCACAAATACGGCCACCTGATAGCCTATGGGAGGGTTCTAGCTGATGTGTCAGCAGGAGTCCGAGGAGCCCAAAGCATGAAGCAGTAGACTCTGCCTGGACAGTTGGGGAAGGCTTCCCAGAGCAGGTGACAGGTGAGCGAGGCCTTGAGGGATGAATAGGCGAGATAAGAGCAAGACGAGCAAGGTGTGTTCTGAGAGGGGAGCTCAGTGGAGGTGTAGTCTTGGATGTGTGTGGGAGTTACCTCCTCCAGCTAACATCTACTGAGAATCCACCATGCGCAGGAAATGCAACGATGAGTAAGACTTGGAGCAAGCACCCTCTCGAGGGGAGTGGATGCGTAATCGATCACTTAAATATAGCACCTTCAGGGCAGGAGAGAAGTCTTTACAAGGCACCTATGGAAACAGAAGGAATGACCTTTTGGAAGAAATGCCACTTCCCAGCTGTGTGACCTTGGGCAAAATATTTCAACTCTCTGCACTGCAGTGTTCTCATTTGTAAAGTGGGGATAGTAGAAATACCTGCTTCCCAGGGCTGTGTTAAAGTTTGTACATGTAAAGCCTTCTGGGCGGTACCTGGAACACAGCAAGTGCTAAGTGACATGAGCTGTGATTGTTACGGAAGAGAGTTGGCGTCAGGCAGGGGAAGAAGGGCCGGCTAGCAAGGCAATGGGAAGGGCACCAGGGGAATCTCTTCAGAAAGCTACTGTTTTCTAGGTATTGCCCTTTCGATCTGTAATATTACGTGTTCTAAGCTGTCTTTGCCCCTATAGGAGAACATATCAATCACCCACATCAAAGAAAATACAGATTGAAGGGGTCATAAAGAGCAGGCCTGCTCTTGGTTCCAGAGGGAGGTTCTGGTTCCCAGGCCTTGGCTCTGGCCCTGGAGGCCCTGTCTGGCTCAGCCCCTTTCCTCTGCAGCCCAAAATAGCCAACCACAGGGCTGGCGAAGGGAGGAGATGGAGTGCCCACTGGCAATGGTACCATCCCTGCACCTCCCCCATTTCCCACCAGCTCTGTAGCTCTCACTCAGTGCTTATCTGCTTAGCATCATGCCCCCCTCTTCACCTCGGCTGCCACGTGACTGGGTGCCCCCACCCAAACAAAAACACGACCGCCAACAAAATAAAGTTTTTTTTTTTCTTCCTTGCATTTGATCTGCGAGAGACCTTAACACCTCCCGCCAGGAAGGAGCCAGGGGCAGAGAGGGCCCAGAAATGAACTGAAGGGGAGGTGGAGGTAGTCAGAGTGGAGGGGTACCATTCTTTCCCCCAGAGGTGTGTGTGGGGAAAGGGCTCTGTTTCTTACACCCCACCTCCTCACTTCCCACCACCGCCATCATCCTGGAATGTGTTCCCAGTTTATCTCCCGCCCATGTTTGCCATCTCTGCCCACATGGGTGTATCTATGGCAAGCAGAGGCCATGCCACCCCGCCAGATGGAAACACCCCAAGGCTGGGAAATGCGGCTGTCTCAGCGGTCTAAGGCACTTGCAGAGGACAAGGGGAGCCCGTGAAGGCAGCTCACTCTGCGTTCAAAACACAAATACATTTCATAAAAAATTTAAAGCTGACAATCTCACATTACACAAAGTTTGAAACCAGAGAATGAAAAAGATCACCCCAAATCTCTCCCTCCTAACACAAGATCTGTTTTTATTTTGTTGAATTTCCACAGGCCAGTAAAGTAGATGCTCAAATATCATTTAAATGTCGAGTGGGTTAATACGGGCCAACACATACAGAGCATTTACTACAGAGCGCCAGGAATTGTTGCGAGTGCTTACATTTGTTGACCCATTTCATCTTCACAACAACATGAGGTTGACAATATCATGACTGTCACCATCTCCGTTGGGAAAGGAGGTAACTGAAGCACAGAGAGGCTCAGTGACCTGCCTACGGGCACACAGCTGGTAACTACAGGAGCTGGAAGTTGAACGCAGGCAGTCTGGTGCCAGGATCTCGCCAAACACTTTATTTTTTAAAATCACAGCGGTTAATGCATGTGCAGGCTTACTAAAACTTCCTATGGTCAATTTCCAACATTAAAAAGTAGGTAAAATGATAGAAGCAATCTCATATCCCCATCATCCGGTTTTTACCATAATCACCTCATGGCCCATCTGGTTTCTTTCATTCCTCCACATCCCTGGCCCAGAGTATTTTGAAGCAATTTCAGTCATCATAGCACTTCACCCACATATATTTTAGTATATAGCTCCAGAAGATAAGGGGAATTTTTTATTTTAAAAATGATCACAATACCGTATCATGCCCCATGGACACAGACAAAATAGTATGGTGAAGGCCTGAGGTGGGGGCTGGGTGGAAGGGGGGGCGCAAGGGGGCAAAATGGGGGACAGCTATAATACGGTCAACAATAAATAAAAAATTTCAAGTTCCTGAATATCCATTTGAATAGTCAGTGTTCAAATTTCCGTGATAATGTAATATTTTTAAAAATAAAGTTAGTTTGCTTAAATCAGGATCCAAATATATTGCTTGATTTATTTTCATCTGTAAATATATTGCTTGATTTATTTTCATCTCTCCCTCTCCTGTGTTTCTTCCAACTTATTTGTTAAGGGAATTGGGTGTTTTCCCCAGCCTTTCTTTTTCTGGATTTTGCTGACGACAGCCCTGGGGAATGCTCATGCTATTTTTTCCCCCGGATCTTTTCATATAACCTAGCATTTTCCCGCACTGCCGCATCGTTTTCACAACCACTTGCTATATGGCTTCATACTATTCCATCCAACGGATATACTATAATGTTTTTCTTGGGCATTTAGGTTGCTTTTGGTTTCCCACTATTATACATAACGCTGGAGGGGGTAGGTCAGATGGTTAGAGCATTGTCTGGATATGCCAAGGTTGCGGGTTCGATCCCTAGTCAGAGCACATACAAAAACCAACCAATGAATGTATACATAAGTGGAACAACAGCTTGATCTCTCTCTCTCATCCTTCCTCTCTGTCTCTAAAAATCAATAAATAATGCTAGAACGAACCTCCTCACATATAGTAAGTACGTGGGATGCTACCAGAAATGCAATTCCGAGGCCTGAACGATTTTTCAGCCTCTTGGCCCATATTACCAATTATTTGTCCAAGGGGTTGTGCATTCCCCGGCACCACATAAGAGTGCTGTCACTCATCCTGAACAGTACTTAGGCCTATTCATCGCTCAAGGATGTTTGGTGAAGACATGGTAATTATGAGGGCAGAGAGCTACAGAAGGAGAAGGATGATGACAGGGACTCAGGCTACATTAAGCAGAAAGTGATGCACAATTTACCACAAACCTAGAGTGAGTCAGAACTCTATTCATTTCCATTGTGGAAAAAAAACAACCTTGATAATAGGAGCTATTAATAGGGCATGGCACGTCCAGTTATCTTTCCGTTAGACTCTGCATTAGTCAGAACTTATTTGAGATGTGGGTCCAGTCTAGGTCAGTGAACTTCACCGGGAAAGACCTAGACAGCTCCATCAACTTGATGGAGGTTGGAAGAATCCCAGAGAGAAGTCAAAGTACTCAAGTAGGCTCCACTTTGGGGGAAAAAAATAAAACTACATATATCCTCAATGTTTTGGAGGGTTCTGTGGGAAAGACAACTCAGTTGTTTGCTTACGTCTTCAGAAGGCTGACTATAGGAAAAGGGGCCTCCACGAACCAGGAGAAACTTCTGTAGGACACAAGGAAGAACCTTTTCAGTCTCCGGGGTGATTATTTAGTCTTGGGATGAGTGCTTTTGGGCCACTGGCCCTGGAAATATTTGAGAAGCTGCCTGTTCTGCTCCGAGTGACTCAGATATCCACCTGCTCAGTGCCCACTAGGTGCTCCTGGGGCCCCACTCCAGGTTTGTGACATCTGCTTCCTGGCAGGCCTCTGGAGAGGGGTGGGTGAGGTCTGAAAGGAGTAGTCCCCAGACTGCCTGGGCCAGCCTTCTCCTTCTGTCCCCTCACGTTCACTTCAGTGTGTATTCATAGCCAGTCCGGTTGGCATGTCATGACATCATCTGATCCTGCTGTTCCAGCCTGCCATGCACAGTGGACTTAGAAAGAAGCTGGGCAGGGCTAGTGGAAACCACTCAAACAAGGCCCTCTTGGTGACTCAGGAGACCTCAAGAGCCATTTAGTTCAACCTCCTACAGAAATAGCTTTCTATAATGCAACAGATGCTTTACATACATTCTTTTGAATTTGCACAACCTTGGAGGGAAGGTTTCACAAGTGTGGAGTTAGAGATTGAGACAAGTTATTTGCTAGTAAAGGAGTGCCTGCTAAGGTCTACATGGCAGTAAAATCTGTGCCCTTGCATGCAGATGTGAACACTGCGGGCCAGAGAGCTGGAGCCTCCCACCCAAAGCCACACATGCCAACCTGGGACTGGAATTAAGGGTCCTAACTATTCTTCAAGGAATCCTCCCAAGACAGGCATCCTCTTCTGACGTTTAACGTGGGAGGTCAAGGATGTATGTGGCCTGGCCCAGGCCAGCCTGAGCCACCTGTAACTGAGTAACCAGGCTCTGGACAAATGCTGCCCACAGGCCGCATTCTCTGCTCTCCAAACTCTCATTCTAAGCCCGCTTCCAGGAAGACGGAGCAGGACAAAGGGCTGGGCTAGTCCGATCCTGGAGGAGCCACTCTTGGGCCAGGGTGGAGGCAGCGAGGTGTTATTGAAAAACTCTGACCTGAGCTCAAATTCTGGGTTCTGGTCCGGGTTGGGACCCAGCAGGGACCTATGGCAAGTCACTTAAAACTCCGAGTTTCCACATCTGCAAAATGGGGGATGTGTAAACTGCACTTGAAGCGGTCGCGGACGCAAAAGCAGTTATTATGCCCCAAAGCAATACCATCTGATCTTTGTATCACGTCCTATGGAAACGTCCGAGGGGCCCAGCGAGGCCTCGCCTAGAGAAGGTGGGCGCCGGGAGGGGGACTACAAGTCCCAGGTGGCGTCGGGAGGGTCGGTACTAGGGCTGGGGAAGAAACTACAACTCCCAGGAGGCATCGGGCAGGTCGACGCTGGGCGGTGACGCCACGAGGGCCGGCGCGGGGCGCTGATTCGGCCGAAGGGCCAGCGGGGTGGCTACCGCTGCGGGTTGTTACTAAAGCAGCGGCCCCCGCCCCCGGGCACCTCTCGCGGGCCCTCGAGGGCCCTAGACCCTCGGCCCCGCACGGTGAGTTCGAAAGGGCGGCCCCGGGTGGCCGAACTGGGAGGCTCCTGGCCCTAGAGGTGGGGTGGGAAAGGAGGTGGGAGCAGCAGGGGAGGCGCCCCGAGCTGGAGGGGACCGGGGCCGGGTGAACGGCGGTGGGGGCGTGCGTCTGCCCGCGGGATACCCAAAGACGAAAGTGGGGGCGGAGGCCGGGGGTGGAGCATGGGGAGGAGCGCTCGAGCTCAGGCTCGGGGTGAGGGGCCCGGAGCGGCTGGGCTTCGGTGATGAAGGTTTGGCCGCTTCCAGGGCTGAGTGGACGCGTGGAGGTGGGGGTGAGGCGCCGGACCTGGCTAGGCTCCGAGTGCGAGATCCCAGGCTGGGGAGCGAAGCGGGAGGTCCCCTATTCGGTTTGAGGTTTCACTCAGAAAACCCAAACAATAGTGAGGACTCCGCCTCTGTGCTTCACCTTCTCCCCGGGATAGTAGGGGTTCGCCCTAGTATTTCGCCTTCTTTCCATTTCCACCGTCCTCCGGAGTCCGGAAGCAGGGCCCGAGCTAAGAGGTAAGCTACGGTGGTGAGGGGTGGGCAGAATGAAAATGGCATTGTGGCGTGCTGCCAGGGACTCCCCGTTGGGGTCCATTTGCAGGCTTAGATGTTTTGTGCTCCTCACCCAGAAGGGAAAAGGTTTGTTGCTTAAAGGGCTGCCCTACTTGAGGGAGAGAATGAGCATTGCTCACCTGGCAGCTGCCCTGGGACACACTATGGTCTTGGCTTAGGTGTTTGACAGACACGCTGGGCCGGCATATTTGTGTGTGGAGTCAGGGGGAGGGGAGGGAAGTAGTCGGAAAGAGCTACCAGCAAGAAAGTAGTTAACCGAACAGAGTTGCTGGAGGCTCTGGTTTGAGGCAGGTTATGAAACCGCTTCAGGGGCTGGCACAGGCGGCCACCTGCCAGCTGTGGCCTGGGAACTTTTCAGCCCCGGCTGCTGTAGACTTGCTTCACCTCTGCCAGCTTCTCCCCGCACCTCTCCTTCTGGGCTGGGGGCAACTGGTTATTTTACAAAGGGAAGTGAAATGTACCCTGAGTCACACGCAAGGCTCAACAAGAGTGCTTCCTGGCTGGCCAATCGTGTTCTGAGTTTATTGATCTGGGCTGTCTTTTTTGGAGGTCGGTGATCTCCTGGGATTCCTGTTCTCAGGGCAGATAGTGTTCAGGTTCAGGGAGAAGCTTTCCAGAGTGTCCGTTAGGCCCCTCCTAAACTCATCAGGCTTCGCTGGATGCCCAGTTTCAGCCGGAAAGGCGTCTGGAATGAACTGGGATCCAGTAAGCCTCTTGGCACTCCTGGACAAAATACCAGAGAGGAATAGGGGTCTCTCCTTCTACACCTTGTAGGTCTAGCTAGGGGAGGAGTGGGGAGGGGCAGCAGCAGCTGGTAGACCTGGGAACGGTTTCTCTCTCCTTAGTCAGTAGCAAGTCCTTCAGAGCCCTCACTTCCTAGCCAGTCTCTCTCCACCTACCCCCCCCCAGGTGGAGGCTTTGGCATCGTTGGTTCCCAGGAGCTGTGTTAGGGTAACTGAAGCCCCAGGCCCCTGGGAAGGTAAACAGCTGAGCCAGTCCAGGTTTTCTGGTGCCCTGGGCTTCTGTTGGGCCCAATTAGCCAGCCTAATGCTGAGGTGAGGGGCCCCAGGAGCACGACTCTTCTGGGATGCACCCTGGCTCATCTCACGTACGTTTGCATGTTGGAGAAGTGGGTTGTGTGTCACGTTTCCTCTGAAGTCTCTAAGCTTCGAGTTGTCTGAGAAGAGGAAACTTGTTCCTGTTACCCTGGACCTGAGGAACCGATCCTTGAGGATTCTGGCGCCTGTATAGGCTTGGCCGTGATCCAGTCAGAGACTGATTGCAACTGAGTCTGAGGGGGTTCGTGCAGCAGGGTTAGGATGTGGCCTTCTGGGCACTGCCAGGACACCCCCCACCTGTGTCCCCAGGAAAGATGGGGCTGTAACCATGGTGATGACCTTAGGGTCTTTATCAGGCAGCTCAGGAGGTGAGCCAGTACAAAGGCACCATCTGTTCCCACCTCCTGCTGGTCACAGGGCCCTCGGGGATCTGGGGACAGCGGGGCTCTGGACAAGGGACTGCTCATTCCCTTCCTTACCTGCACCTAGGAATGCAACTGAGTTGCATGGTCACCTGGGCACCAAGGCCAGTCCTCCTGGTTCCTCGTGCTGCATGCTTCTGCCATCAGAGCTGGGCAAGGGAAGGCACGGTGCTCCTAACACCTGGAAATAGGTGCTGGGAACGGAAGCGGAAGTGAGGACGGGTGGGGTGGAGGGAAGGGAACAGGAGAGAGGCCACAGGTATGGTTTGGTGACACTGAGAGGGGTATGTTGCTGTGGGTTCCCGCTGCTGTGGGAGCTGTAGATGTTGGCCGTGTTCTCTGTCCTCGCCTCTCTGGTGGCGAAAAGGTTTGGCAGCAGAGGGGGTGGCATCACGAGGGTGAGCCTGAGTTGCTGCCAAATGGATAAAACATCTGATTGGGTTGTTTTGTGTCACCAAGAAGGAGGCTTCCAGGTCTGGGCAAAGGTTGATCCTAGTCTGTTGTTTTCTCTTGTTCTCTTCCACCCTCTTTTTATCCGGCCTGTCCTCCTGGGTCTGGACTGTAGACCCAGTACTGGAGAACTAGGGGAGATGGGAAGAAGCAATGATTCCCCCCCCCCCGCCCCCCAGTATTTCACCCAGTGATCTCCTTGCAGGCCTACTTTTTATCCCATCTGCTGAGGAAGGTGGGAAAGGGGTAGATGTCCCATATCAGCCCTCAGTGAGAGCCCAGCAGGGTTTGTGCTGAGTGAGTCTTAGGGTACAGGCTTTGTGGGAGGAGGGCTCTGGTGAGAATGCTCTGGAGGATGAGACCGAGGGAGGGGCAGTGGTTTCTTTGCTCTGGGGCTGGATGTTTCTTGACCTATATCCACCCAGGCAGTCTGCCTGGAAGGGGACTGTCCTGATGGATGATGGATGGTGTTTAGCCCATCCCAGCATTTGGGAAATGTATAAGTTAAGACTTTCTCTGGCCTTCTTGTTTAAGAATAAGAACGGCAGAACTGCCTGGAATTCTTGGGGAGAGCAGGATTTGGAGGGTGTGAGGGGGCAGAGAAAGTGGTGTGACCTGTCTCACCTGTGCTGCTTGTTTGCAGAGCAGCGGCAGGAGGGGGCAGCAGGATGAACGTGGGCACGGCACACAGCGAGGTGAACCCTAACACACGGGTGATGAACAGCCGCGGCATCTGGCTCTCCTACGTGCTGGCCATCGGGCTTCTCCACGTCGTGCTGCTCAGCATCCCCTTCGTGAGCGTCCCTGTCGTCTGGACCCTCACCAACCTCATCCACAACATGGTGAGGACCTGCCTGCTGTCCACCGACCGTGTGAGCTGCCCTTTGGTGGGACTGAGGAGTAGAAGGGGCCCCCAGACCTGGGCCAGAAGTCAGGGTGACATCTGATAACATCTGTCACCACAGTCCAGACCGAGCTCTCATCTCTGACCCACTCCCCCTTCTGGGTTCCAGCCCTGTGCACTCCAATAAGAGGACTGAAATCTGTAGATTTGTCCCATCTCCAGGATGGGGTAGCTTGTGGACCTGGAAGATGGGCCATCGAGAGCTGAATGATGGGTGCCAAAGAGTCCCTGGGACCCAGGTGCCCAGCCTGGAGCAGAAATGCCCCTTTCCCAAATTAGGATCTCACACCATTTTGACTCTTGCCTCTCTCTGCTCCCTCACCACCTGCCTGCTACCTTTCACTCTTTTCGTGGCGAGGCAGGGGCCTAGTTCCTTCCCATCAGTTTGTCCCCTCCCAGCTGGCACGGGGAGGCTACCCCCTTGCGTGTGTCTCCTCATGTCAGGCCTGCCCTCTCACCCTTATTCACCTGCCAGACTCCCCGCTGCTTCATCCTGACTTCCAGCCCACATGCCCCTGCGCACCAGTGGGAAGCTCAGGTCACCCAGAGCCCACTTCTGTGACTAGGGTGGAGGAGCTGCGCGGGAGGGCCTTTTGCCTTTTGTGTCCTCTAATGAAAGCCTTTCCCTCCAGGGCATGTACATCTTTCTGCACACGGTGAAGGGGACACCCTTCGAGACCCCGGACCAGGGCAAGGCAAGGTTGCTAACCCACTGGGAGCAGATGGACTACGGGGTTCAGTTCACAGCGTCTCGGAAGTTCTTGACCATCACACCCATTGTGCTGTGAGTGTCCTGGATAGAGGAGGATGCTAGTAGGCAGGTCAAGGCCCTGGGGGTCAGTGAGGGGACTGAGTTGGGAGGGGTGTCTTTATTTGGGGAGATCTTGCCATCTTACTTCTGTCCTGAGGGCCGTTCCCATAACTTCTCATCTGGCAGGAATTTGCCTCTCCCCACCCAGGGATTGAGGGGAGAAGGGGTCCTTCAAACAAAGTCTTATACCTCTCCTTAACCTTTTCCACCAGGTACTTTCTCACCAGCTTCTATACCAAGTATGACCAGATCCATTTCATCCTCAACACCGTGTCTTTGATGAGCGTGCTCATCCCCAAGCTGCCCCAGCTCCATGGAGTCCGGATTTTTGGAATCAATAAGTACTGAGGATACAGCCTCTTTCCCTGTCCAGACGGCAGGAGAGGGGTAGAAGCCTGTGCTGTGTGGCTGAAGACAGAGGAGTCTCTGGATACTACCAGAGATGGGGGTTGAGCCTCTGGGCCCTAGTTTCCCCCCTCACTTCCCCCGGTAGCCGACTTGAAGTAGCTTGTAGCTGGGTTGGGGTGGGACCTCCCCCCCACTCCTTATCCCCTGGACTCTGATCTTCTGATTTTTTAAAAATCTTTTTCTTTTGCCTTTTGGATAGAGACTCTGAGGGGGGTAGTCATGGCATGAGCTGGGCTCCAGGCTGTGAGCTTGGGACAAGAGGCAGGGAAACCTCCTGCTCACTTGCTCATTCTCAGACCGCTGAAGCACTTTAACCCCCATGAGGGTACGGTACAGCTTCTAGATTGTTCCACGTTAGTTCTCAAGTTTTTAGGGTGACTCGCAGTGTGTGCTTGTATTTATGAAAGCCAGTGGGTGATGGTGTCTCATCCCTCTGGTCGAGAACGTCTCCTCAAAGCCTCATGCTTCTGTCCGCTCCCCTACAACCTACCCTGGGTAGTGGGTGGGAGTGGGGAGGGTAAGGAGAGGAATGGTGGGGCTGGGCATGGACGGCCTGGTCCCAGGGGTGAGGGGGCCAGGGCTGCTGCCATCCTGCCCTGGTGGAGGCGAGGAGGGGTAGGAGGAGGGGTGGGCATGGTGAGTTGAGATTCAGAAAAAGGGGGTCACATAGCAGCAGAGATTGGTGGGAGGGAGGGAAGGTGGGAACAGAAGCTAGACGTCATTCTTTGGGAAGTGGTCAAAGAGGGGGCAAGCTCGGAGAGTTAAGGTACCCATGGTATGAGGGTGGTAATAGGAAGGGAGGCTGCTGTGGGTTTGAAGCTCCTGGGTTGGTGTAATGGGGTGGAGATGGGTGAAAGAGGCTATTACGTCGTTAAAGCACAGGTGCAGTTTGACACTGCCTTCTGCAGTATTGTGAAGGGCATGGGGAAATGGACAGAAATGATGAATGGTGCGGTCCTTCACCTCACAGCCTCTCTGTGTAGACGGGCGCTGGGGCAGGGCCTCTTGTGTGACATGCACATGTGGGGCTATTGAGGCCACCCCATATGGGTCAGTGGTCTGCAGAGTCCTGCCTGGGCCCTGCTGGTGCAGGGCAGGGAAGGAGCGAGGAGTGGCAGGCGCTGTCTCCTCACCCTGAGGGGAAGAGAGGTGGGCAGGAGCCTGAGCGTGGCTAGGAGGAGCCGCCTTCTCCTTCCCCAATCTCACTAGGGTCTGTGTTACTTTTGAAAAGTTGTGGGTGCCTGTTCCTCCTCCCAGGGCCCTGAGGAACGAGGGGAGGTCACTGGCTCTGTTTTCTGCCTCTTGGTCCCCCATGTATCATAGGGAACTTTCACCTCAAAATCTTTCTAAGCAAAGTGTGAATAGGATTTTTACTCCCTTTGTACAGTATTCTGAGAAATGCAAATAAAGGACAATGTGTTCCTGAGTCTGGCCTCTGCTTCCTAGAGGGCCCTGGGGGGAGGGGCAGGGGAGTGGGCCACAGCCCCTGCTGCGGGCAGTGTGGGAGCCTCGGTTGGGCCATCTGCTGGATGGTGGAAGGGGCCCTGGGACTGCTGCTCTTCCTGCAGTCGGTCCCCAGCAGAGCTAGGAGCTGTGTGGGGACAAAGCAGCACAGGCGGAAGCAGAACTCTGTTCTGTGACTGCCTGGCTGTTCGAACCTCAGGACAGAACTTCCAGACTCCACAGGCTGGGCTGGCAGAGAGATGGCTTACGCCATGGCCAGGCGGTCAGGCAGCCAGAGTCCGAGGGCTGCCCCATCTTTTCCTCTGAATGCCTTCCCCATTCTGACTCTCCCCCTAGTCCTCCCTTGCTGGGAGGGCTGCACCTCCTCCTGGCCTTTGTGTCTTGGAGGATCTTCATGGTAACATGAATGGGAGGGGCAGAGGTAACCCCCAGGATTTAGTTAGGCTCATGCGGCCAGAGAGGGAGTCCTTTAGCAAGGGAACTTATCTCTTTGAATTCTTATCTCCAAGGTTCCTAGCATTTCAGTTTATTCTGAGCAGTAGCCATCTGCTATTCCCAGGACAGGTACAAAGTCCTGGGTGGAAGGGAGGAGCTGCCCCGGCAGCCTGAGCTCCTCTCTGGCCCTGGTCCAGCATCACAGTCCTCGGAGTGGGTGTCGGGAAGAGTCCAGGATCTTTGCTGAAATCCACCTCCCACCACCCTGCTGCCCCTGAGCGAGGCTCACACAGCACTGGGGGGAGAAATGCAGCCACCTGGGCTCAGTCCTGGAGGTGGGGTGCCCGGGGGGCTTCCGTGGACCTGCAGGAGTGCAGTCAGGTGAGGGCTTGGGACACATCAGCAATCATTTGCTTCAAATCCCAGCTCTGCTGCTTACCGGCTTTGTGGCCTTGTCAAGTTACTTCTCTGAGCTTCAGATTCTCCCTCTGAAGTATTATATAAAGATAATACGTCTTGCTCTAGCTGGTTTGGCTCAGTGGATAGAGCATTGGCCTGTGGACCAAAGAGTCCTGGGTTTGATTTCGGTCAAGGGCACGTACCTTGGTTGCAAGCGCCTCCCCAGCCTGGGTCCTGGTCGGGGCACATGCAGGAGGCAACCAATTGATGTGTTTCTCTCACATCGTCATCGTGTTTCTGTCTCTCCCTCTCCCACTCTCTCTAAAAATCAATGGAAAAATATCCTCGGGTGAGGATTAACAGCCACAACAAAAATAGTGATGCTGTGAACGTAAATGTGAAAATATCTCTAAAATAAAATAAAAAAGATAATACCTCTTAATGCTATTGTGAGGACTAGCACAATGCCTGGCATGTAGTAAACACTAAATACATGGTAGGCATATTAGTATTATTAATTACTACCATCATCATCTCCTGAAATGTTCTTTCGGAACTGCGGGAGGCAGGGGCCAGAAGACAGGCAGGCTCACGCTGGTGATTATCTCTGACTGAGGGATTGCCTCTGACAAAGGAGTGGAGCCAGGGCCCCTCCCCGGGAAAGGAGGTGGGTGAAGAAGACTGGTGGCATGTGCCTGAGAGGGCCACCTGGGAGCTTGTGTGAGGGGGGGGGCAGCGAGGCTGAGGTCTCCTTTTTGTTTTGTTTTGTGTTAATCCTCACCTGAGGATATTTTCCCATTGATTTTTAGAGAGAGTGGAAGAGAGGAGGAGAAACAGGGAGAAACAGCAATGTGACAGAGATACTTCCATTGCCTGCCTCCCGCACACACCCCAGCAGGGGCTGGAGATCAAGCCTGCAACCGAGGTACGTACTCTTGACTAGAATCGAACCTGAGACCCTTCAGTCCGAGGGCCGATGCTCTATCCACTGAGCCAAACTGGCTAGGGCTGAGTCCTCTTTGACCCTGCCTGTCTCTACAGGTGTTAGTTACTGTTGCTCTTTGAGTCTTCAGTGTTACCCACCTTTGCATGGCATCCGGGTAGCTGGTTCTGGTTAGATCACTCTCGTATCCTTAACACAGCGATAGCCATTGCCTGCTGGCCCTTGGTTGGTACCACCCATATTCTATTTATTCCAAACTCACTGAATTGCATGGCCTAGCGTGCCTTGTTCTGCACCATTCCCTGGCCCAAACTCCCCTAATCAACTAGAATATATATCAGTTAGAGATAAAGTTATACATATGCCACCTGCTCCCTGTATTCAAAAGGAGAAAAGGGTTTCTTACCTTTGGCCTTAACTGCCTCCAGCTCAGCCATAATGTGGCATATCTAAAGGTCTGATAGGTGGGGCACCTAGCTCTACCCAGCTTTCCAGCTCCTTTCAATTCCCTTGTTATAGCTCCCTCAGACACAGTGGGCAGGAGCTGTGCAGAGATCTTACAAAGGGGATTCTCACAACCTCCATTTCTGGTGAGTAGTTGAGGACAGAGGAGAGGTGGGTGGCTCCTGACATGGGCCTGTGGGCCCTGGGCACACTGCCTTTCCAGACATCCCAAAGAACTCCTAGGTTGGGAGTGAGGTGAGAGTTGGACACTATGACGGGGACAGGGACAGGAAAGAAAGCATGGGTGAGCAGGTGCCTGTCCAGCCAAAGGGACTTAAGGGAAGGTGGTCAGAGGAAAGATGGAGAAGTGGAGCCCTGGCCCCAGGAGGGAAGCCAAGGAGCCTGAGGAAAGGGAAAGAGATCGTAAAGGAGTTGTTGAGTGATTGATGGAAGGGGAGGGAGTAAGAAGGATTTAGAGACGAGAGAGCCCTAATGTGGTGGGGACAAAGAGCTGCTGCTGAATAGAAACAGGGAGGGCGCAGCCGTGTCAGACTGGACTGGTGACAAGCCTGTGGAGGGTCCCACAGAGCAGGGGAGATAGAGTGGCACAGGGGCCAGCTTGTGACCAGGAGAGGGTGAAGGGGAGAGTGGGTGGGGGCAGATTCCCCAGATGGAATTTTGGAATTCTTTTTAGTTTACCCAGTGTAAGGGGACCCTTCAGAAAGGGCCCTGAAACTGAGGAGAGAGGACCTGGAGGTGGGCTGGCCAGGGTGCCCAGCTCCAAGCCACTCTTGCACTCAGTCCTCTCTTTTGTTTCCTTCTGAGGCCCACTTGTTGGGAAATGGTTGATAGGGGCACCCATGCAACTGCCTTGCAGAACATAGCAAGGGAGGGAGGCCCAGGAGTCAGAACAAAAGGAAGAAGTAATCAGTTGCCCCTCATCCCTTCCTGAGTCCTCTGCTTATCAGCACGGGTGAGAGTCTAGGGGATGGAGGGCCTGCCTTCCCACCCCTCAAGGTCCCTCTGGGCAAGGGGACAACTATGCTGTGGGAGACGCAGAAAATAGTGACTTTCCCTTTGGGGCAATCACTGCTCCATCCTTCCTCCGGAAGGGTTCCATGAGGGGCAGAAACAGGGAAGGCAAGTAATCCCAAGTCCTCGTTGGCCTAGAACCTTTGGATCTTCCTTGACCCCAGCCTGCCTAAGGTAGATTAAAAAACCTGAGTGAATGTCTCCCAAACTGAAATTGGCTTCCTTTTCCCAGTAGGTCCAGGCACAATGCCCAGCGTATTTAAGACAATCACAAGAGCTGTGGTTCAGGAGTTGGATGCTGGAGGCGATATGATTGAAGTCAGAAGCGTCCTTGATGCTGACAAGTTTCATTGTTTCTGTCTGGTGATGGGGACGAATACACGCCATTACTACAGAACAGACCTCATCCTGGAGGACATACTGGAGACTGACGAGGGTGAAGGGCAGTGTGATGAGCTGGATCCTGGGCTTCCAGGTCAGTATGAGGTACAGGAGAGATGGCCGGCCAGGAAACTTGGCCCCCTCCTCCTGTGCCCCACCCTCAACTCCCCATTGCCAGCCACCAAGTCAACCAGTCAACAAAGACACTGTAGAATTTGTATGAACACATCCACACACCTCAGTATAAAAAAATGCACAGAAGAGCTGCATGGGAGATGGGAATGGGGAAGTGGAAATTTATTTTTCTTTTTTAAAAAAAATATTTTTTATTGATTTCAGAGAGGAAGGGAGAGGGAGAGAGAGAGAGAGAAACATCAATGATGAAAGAGAATCATTGATTGGCTGCCTCCTGTACACCCCACACTGGGGATCAAACCCACAACCCGGGCATGTGCCCTGACTGGGAATCGAACCCTGACTACCTGGTGCATAGGTCGATGCTCAACCACTGAGCCACACTGGTCAGGCGGAAACTTATTTTTCTTGGAAACAATTCATAAATAGTCTTTCTTTCCCAATTTTCCCTTTGTAAATAATTTGTTTTAAAATTAGCTGATGTCTTCGCATGTGTTTATATGTTTGTCGCTTACGTGGGTACATAAATGGAGGTCATTTGCTTAGTGGTGAAGAAAACAGGCAGCCTTCAGAGCTGGGGACATCTGGTTTCTAAGCCTGGCTCCACCACTTACCAGCTGGGTGACCTCTGAACAAGTTTGTTTTCTCATCTGTCAACTTGAGCAAGACTGTTGCAAGAATCAAATGAGATAAATTACGTAAATCATTTATCACAGGGCCTGCACGGAGGAGCACTCAAAGTTCACCAAGTCATTCTGCTGTGGCGGTTATTATGCTTACCCCTTCGCGTTCCCCGGAGATCACGACTAAGTGGCTGGTGCGCAGAACTCACCAAGGGCTTGAGGGGGCTCCTGGAGGAGTAAGCTCCACCCCCTGCCTCCACACTCAGCTATCCTTGGGGTTTCCTGGATTTGAGAAGCCCCAGGGTAAGTGCTGTTGAACCCTCACTTGAAGACATACCAGTGTCTCACACCTCATGGAGAGGAGTTTTACAGCTCAGACGACTTGGCTGTCGCCCAGGTGGGTGTCATCCTGAGGTGGAAGAGAATTCCGACAGTCCCACTGCACAGCTTTAGAGCACCTGCCATGCCAGGCACTGCTTTCATGTGACCAAGAACAGTGCCCAGATTACTCAGAGGTGGCGGCTGTTTTCACATTGGAGTTCACTAAAGCAACCGGGATGTTTTGCCACGATCATAGAAATTTGACTAAGTCAGTTTAACTTCCTTCAAGGGAAAGTCTATCTGTTTGCATAAAACATTCAGAGGCAGAGGTGAAACCAAACTTTTAAAAAAATCCAGAAGAATGAAGTGAATTGGTAATTTGAATCGATTTTTAGCAACGTGGCCTGCTCCCTTTTCAAGTGGGTTATTTTATTTTTTAACTACATGGTGCCCATGGCGTTGTTAAACCAACTAGGGTTGGTTTGTTTGTTTTTACTACCTAAAGGCCATACTTCACTGAGATTATCTTAATTTACCTAATATCCCTTTCCTGTTCCAGGACCCCATCTAAGAACATTACTTTTATATATATATATATATTATATATTTCTTTATTGATTTCAGGGAGTAAGGGAGGAGAGAGAGATAGAAACATCAATGATGAGAGAGAATCATTGATCGGCTGCCTCCTGCACACTCCCTACTGGGGATCAAGCCCGCAACCCAGGCATGTGCTCTTGGCAGGAATCAAACCTGGGACCCTTCAGTCCGCAGGCTGATGCTCTATCCGTTGAGCCAAGCGGGCTAGGGCCCACATTCCCTTTAGTTGTTGTATCTCCTTAGGCTCCTTTTGGCTGTGACAATGTCTCAGACTTTCCTTGTTTTTTATGATCTTGATAGTTTTAAGGGGTACTCGTCAGGCACATTGTAGGATGCCTCTCTATTGGAATTTGTCTGGCGCCTTTTTCTCATGGTTAGACTGAGATAATAATGGGTTTTGGGAAGGAAGACCATAGAGGTAGAGCGATTCTCATTACACTATATCAAGGGTATGGACTATCAACATGACTTTCACTATTGATGTGTACCCTGGTCCCCTGGCTGAGGTAGTGTTCATCATGTCTCCCCTATAAAATTAGTCTTTCGTCCCCCTTCCTATGCTGTACTCTTTGTGTGCATAAGGCTTGCTTTTTCTTTTCTCTCTGATAGAGTATATGCAAACTGTTACATCGCTCAAGAAACAAACGGGTCCTGAGACATTGGTGTCGCACACTCAGGACTGATCCCAGGCACTATTTCCACCTCTGTCGTGTCTCACCAGTTCCAAACGCGTTTTTCTCTGGAAATTCAGAGATCCGTGTGACCTCCATCCTTCTCTTCCCAGGTTCCAAGGCTGCGTTCCAAGCTGTGGATGTGGTAGACTCAACAGGGGAGTCGACAGGGACATTGCCCAGGGGAATTACAATCGAAGGGGCCTTCCAAGAGTCCCACAGGCATGACATCACGATGTTGAGGTCCAGGATATCCCAGCAATATCTGGATTCCCTCCAGGACAGGGGAGGCTGGAGGGAGGCAGCCGTGGGGAGAATGAAAAGGAGAAGCCCATATTGCGCGCCAAGGGCATCTGGGTGGAGGGTGGCCTCACTCCCTACTCCCAGGACTCCTCCCACCCACTCCTGTCCTCAAGCAGGCCGTATTCTTCTTCTCCACCTTCAGGAAGCTGTCTCGTTCTCCCAGGATCAGGAAATCTTCTTCTGATGCCCTCAATTCGCTCACATCCCTGCTGCCCTCCGGGGTGACTGATTTCTCTGGCTTGAACCAAAACGTACTGGTTTCAAGAGGCCGCTCTCCTCTGTTTTCTTGTACTGAGTTGCCCACATCTGTATTTTGTGCTTATTTCAGTCTCTGGGTTTATCGCCAGCACTCAGTAAGAGAGCTGGAGAGAAGCGGAGTGAAATTAAAGCACCCCTGTAGGACATTTCTGCACAGAAAGTGCTACCACCCCACCCCACCCCACTGGGGTGGCTCCAGGTGCCACAGAGATGTGATAGCTGAGGTGCTTCTAAGGGTCTGCAAGGACATCACTGCCTTCCCCTCAGCAGTTGTTTCGTTGCTGGTGTTGGTGTTCTCTTCCTTTGCTGGACTTGTTGGGAGCTGTGGAGCAGCTCAGGAAAGGGGGCCCCAGGGCTCTCCTGAATGGATGGATGCCTTTCCCCGAATGGATGGATGCCTTGGTTTTTCCTTTTTAATTAAAAAGTGAAAGGCTTACAGTGAAATTTTACTGATCCTTGGAACTACCTCTCCTTACCATTGTATTGTCGAGGAGGAGTCTTTGGGATTTTTCTAAGGGAGCTCAATTTTTTCTAGAAGGCCTGCTTTTTGTTTGTTTGTTTGTTTGTTGTTGTTTGTTTCTTTAAAATATTTTTTATTGATTTCAGAGAGGAAAGGGGAGAGAGAGATAAAAACATCAATGATGAGAGAGAATCATTGATTGTCTGCCTCCTGCATGCCCCACACTGGGGGATCAAGCCCGTAACCCAGGCATGTGCCCCTACCAGGAACTGAACCATGACCTCCTGGTTTAAAAGTTGACGCTCAACCACTGAGTCAAGCCAGCAGGCCCGCCAGCCAGACTAGAAGGCCTATTGTTTCTAGGGTGAGGCGAAGTGGTATGTGCATATAAAGTTGGGGGGCAGGGTACTAGACAGATAGAGGAAGGTCAGAAGAGGCAAAGATGGAGGTCTTCCTTGAGGGTTTGGGTTACAAGTATCAGAAGTTCCATCAGGCTGTCTTTTGTCACAGAATGAATTTCCTTATGGAGTCAGAGATGCCTCCTGGAGCCCAAGGGTGGACAGTGCGGCCAGGCCCCAGGAGTCAGTCTGAGGAGCTGGAGCCCCTCCTCAGAGGAGGGAGTGTTGTGGGAAAGATGCCTATCTCAGTGCCATGGGAAAGACACATGCTTTGGACTCATTCAGAGGAGGATTTGAATACCAGCCCTGTACTTATTAGCTGTGTAACCTTGGACAATTCATAACCTGTCTCTGAGCCCCAATTTCCTCCTGTGAAAATGGGTACATTTCTGCCCACGTCATAGGGTTGTGGTGAGGGTGAACTGAAATGGCGTGTGACGGAGCTTGCAGTGCTGGTACATTCTTCCATAAATGCTAGTTGAGCTCCCTTCCCACTTTGTCCCCTCTCCCCCCACCGTGGGCAAAGTGCACTTTAATCTCAAATAGGCACTGGCTGATGGAGAGGGAAAGATGTCCCTGAGAAGTGGGGCCCCTGAGATCCTGAACTCTCACCCCCCACGCTCTGTCCAGGAAGCTGAAGGAAAAACGACCCGCTTGGTTTCTATCAATGCGGACAAGGGGAGAAGACCTGTATCTGGTGGCAGAAACACTGGAAACAACAAAGAAGGAAAGAAACCCTGACAAGTGAAAGGCAATTTAAATTTTGGAGCCTGCTGAAGTTTTTCAATCTCAAGTATGAACGCAAGGTGAGGGTCCTGGGGGACAGGGCCTGTGGGGACAGCCAGCCTGGGCCCACCCACTGCGGGTCGAGAAATGCCGGCCCAGACTCCAGGCCCTTCAGTTCTTCCTCCAGGCCTCCCTAGTAGATGTGCCTGCTCCTTAGCCCTCTCAGGACTTCCCTCCTCGCCCAAGAAGGTGTGTGTGGCATCACTAAGTTCCTCCCCTGGTATCTCTAGTGATGCTCTGTGTTCATCTGCTTCGTAGCGCTTCCCATGGGTCACCATTACATGTTTGTTTGTTTTTTGCTAATTCATTGTCTGCCTCCCTTTCGAAGACATAGGAGGGCAGGAGCCACAGTGCCTGGAACAATAAATGAACATCTGTTGAATGTACAGTGGAAACCACATGAGTTTTGAGGTCAGATGTAGGTTCAAATTTTCAGCTGTGAAACGGACTCACCTACTGACCCTCTCTGAGCCTCGGGTCTCTTGTCTGTAAATGGGGCATAAGAGCCCTACCTCCCCCCAGGATTGTTTGGGAGATCAGGCCAGATAACTGTGTAAAGCACCTGGGGATCAATTAACATGAGCTCCTTTTTCCTAGCACCAAAGGGCAGTGACCATCCTCCCTAAGCTGGTCCTGGGCTACAGAGTAAAGCAGCTTGTCTTCCCCAACATGGAAAGGATGAGTAAGCAAGGTCTGCTGGGGGAAGGGTGGGTGAGGAGCTTCACCCGTGAGTGGAAGGGGGGTTGATTCAGCCAGGCTCTGTGTCAGCCTGGAGGGGCCCCGGTGAGCTTGAAGGTGCTCACCAGGAAGGAAGAGGGGAGGTTCAGGGCTGGGGAGAAGGACAGAAGTTCCTTGCTCAGACACCACTGAACCAAGGATCTGCTCCATCATGACATTCATCCTTCCCTAGAGGCTTTAACTCCCATCTCTCTCCCAGTATTTTTTTGTTTTGTTTTGTTAATCCTCACCCAAGGATATTTTTTCCATTGATTTTTGGAGAGAGTGAAAGGGGGGAGGAGGAAAGAGAGAGAGAGAGAGAGAGACATTGATGTGTGAGAGACACATCAATTGGTTGCCTCTCGCACGTGAGATGGAACCTGCAACCAAGGCACATGCCCTTAACTGGGAATGAAACCCGAGACCCTTTGGTCCTAGGGCTAACACTCTAACCACTGAGAAAAACCGGCCAGGGCTGTTTATTTTTGGGGGGAGGATTGGGGAGAGACTAGAAAGAGGAACTTAGAGAAAACTGGTCTTTCTGATACTGGTGTCTCCCTCTCTCTCTCTCCCTCTCTCTCTCTCTCTTCTCTCTCTCTCTCTCTCTCTCTCTCTCTCTCTCTCTCTCTCTCTCGTTGCTTTAGATATTTGTTTCTCCAGAAAAACAAAATCCTTTCCAGAAGGTGAGTGAGCTTCTGGGCCTCGTGTTTTTATTCTATATTGGGCAACGATACTGTTTTTGAAAACAGGATAACAAATACAAATGGCCTGGAAATACTGTTATTAACACTAAGAATGTAATGGGGTGCACCAGAGGTGGGGACTGTGGCAAGGGCAGGAGAAAAACGTTCCTGTTGGAGAAGTAGGTTGGATTGGATTGTATGTTAGGGTAGCGTTTCCAGACTGACAACTCTGGCTTGCTTTGTGTGGGTCAGTGTGCTGAATCCCGGGGTCGCAGCCCTAGGAAGTGCTTTGGAATTACATGGCCAGTTCTCACATGATAGCACCAGACTGGGGAGTCAGATGGCCTCAGGCTCTAGTCCTGGCTCTCTCACTCATTAGCTCTAGAGCCTCCTGAGCCATGGTTATCCTGACTTAAAAATGGATGGGTTAGACCAGAAGACCCCTGTGATTCAGAATGTGGCTTCCAGAAATGGTAGAACTTACAGGTTCAGTCCTGGCAAGGCCTTGCTAGCTCAAAAGAGTGAATCTCTGTCATTCTTATGTGCCGTAACAGAAGAGTCGGGAGGTAGATTCCAGTCTCTGCTCTGACCCATGTTTGCTGAGTACCGACAGCATGCTACACCTTCTCTGGGCTTTGTTTCTTTTTCAATCATCTATGTATAGTCCTACGGCTGCCTATCTCTGAGGATGTGGGAATGGGTCTGCAAATACAGTGCTTGTCATTTACACACAATGAGGAGGACACAGGCTCCCTGGCATGGGTAGTGAGGGCTCAGAGTCCAGGAATGAAAACTTTCATCACTGGGAAGAGAATATCAACAGGGGGCTGGAGGTGACCTAAATACTCTCTGAGATTACTTTTCCTTTCTTTGCAGAGGAAGATGGTGGTTCATCTTGTTTAGGTAAGGATGGGAGCCAGCTATGTTCAGGGTGGCTGCACCCTTCACCCTTGAGCCCTCTGGCCTTAAGGACTGGAGCTCAGGTGGGGTGGCTGAGTATGTATGTGTGTGTGTGTGGGGGGTGGGGGTGGGGGGGGGAGCGGGGCTTGAGGGGAGCAAGGTAGGTCGGGGCCCAAAGCAGGTTTTAGCTTATTCTGGGGGTTGCATCTGTCTCCTCTAAACACATTGATTGTGCATAGACATCACCTAGGGGAACTTTAAAAGTAGTGATGCCCAAGGGCCACCTCCAGAAATTCTGATTTAATTGATCTGGGGGTATGGCCTGGGCATCAGGATTTTTAAAATCACTTCCCAGGTGATTCTTATGTACAGTCAAGGCTAAGCACCACTGCTCCAACTTCCTCTAAATTCTCACTACTCTTAGTGTGATCTAAAGTCTGCTCTTTGAAAAGTAAGGACTCAATAAGCTTGGATTTCCTGGAGGTGGAGAAGAATTTGGGGTTGGTACTAGACTGGGGGTGAGCTAGGGAGATGGAAGTGGGGTCAGTGGAAAGCAATTATGGTGGGTGTTTGGGAAGAAAGATGCTTCATTTTACCAGGAAAAGATTAGAGGAAGGGAACAGAAGTGTTCTCCAGAAGAAACATAGACGAAGAATAGGGTCTTGGTAATGGAGCTTGTTGGGCTGGGTAGGGTGGGTTCTTAACTGCTGCCTCAATAGGAAAGTCTTTGAACTTGGAGGATTTAAGAAACATGAAGGAGAAGGTGCAGGACACAGTGAGAAGTCTCCAGGATCTGACTGAAGAGGAGCGAGAAGATGTGCTAAGCTACCTCATTAAGTGCCTCACCACAGATGAGGAGCTGAAGGATCTAGATGAAAAGGTAAGAGGCCCTAGAAAGGACTTGGGCAGAGAGAGGGAGAAGGCGAAGTGCAGGTCAGCAGACACACTGCAGACAATCTGCTCTAGTGGGACTAGTGCTCACCTCCCCATCTCCTGGCCATAGGTGTCTCAAGTCCTGACCTCGGGTGAGCTGCAGATGGAGGGCCCAGCAGGTCCTCTCCTGAGTAGCCTTTTTAATGCTGCTGGCATCTTGGTTGAGGCATGCGTAGAAGCCATTCTGGTGTTCCTGGAAGCCTTGAAGGGTGGAGGAGGAGTCTGGATGGATGCTGATGTGGGGGACATGCTGAGCAGAGGGGTCTGTGGGGAACCAAATCTTGGGAGGAAGGTGGCACACATTGCCTTTACCTCTTGTGAGGAATAAACCATCACATTTCAGACACTAGCCCCCTTCCCCAGACCAGGGGTTGAGGGACTGCCTCCTTTTCCCCTGTGGCACAGTCCCTGACCTCCTGTAGGCTAAGAGGGAAACAGGAGCCACAGCAGGAGCCCACTGGAAATACTCCCATCGCACTCCCGGGAGCTCTCTGAAACCTCTTCTCATGCGTGTCTTGGTCTGCTCAGACACTGAAGCCCTGTCCCACTACGTGCCCCTCCCTCTTTTGTACCCTCAGAGCTGTCTGAGGAGAAGGAGCTGATGGCTGAGCCCCTAAAGAAGGGGACCTTGCCCCTATTGAAGGACCAGGTAAGAGAGTCCGGGCTGAGGGCCAGGTCTTAGTAGAAGTGAATGCCCATGCTTTCAAGGGACCCAGAAGTCCCAGGATTTTGTCCCTTCTGACTTTGTAGTTCTTTGTCAGCTCATGTCTATCAAGCTGGTTTGACATATAGTTTCCGGGACAATTAGGAATGGGCAGGAGATGGGGGTGTGTAAGTGTTAGTCCCGGGATGCAGTTGGCACCATCTTAAGTGCCAAACTGATTCGTTAGCACAGTGGTCAGCAAACTCAGTAGTCAACAGAGCGGCAAAACGCGGCTCGCAAGCCGCATGTGGCTCGTGAGCCGCGGTTTGCCAACCACTGGGTTAGCAGTACCTGTCCCTATACTGAAAGGATCAGGCTCTCCAGGCCCGCAGGGAAGAGGGCCACGCTGGATGATTGTGTCTGTCATGGGCTCAGGGTTCAGGGGTGTGGCCAAGAATAGCCATTGCTGGTATATTTCTGTTTCTAGCTTTTACAGCCTGGTGACTTCCTGCCAGGTGGAGTCTATCCTGGAGCAGAACTGGGGTGAGCAGCCCTGTGATGTGGGCTGTAACCTAGAGACTCTCTATGCCCTCTATGTTGCTGTCTCCGTCTTGCTGCAGCTGCGTGAGAAACCTGTCTCTGTGCCTTCCTGTTAGCTCTTTTTTTTCCCCAATCTTCACCCGAGGATATTTTTTCTGTTGATTTCTAGAGAGAGTGGAAGGGAGGGAGGAGGTGAGGAGAAAGAGAGAAACATCAGTGTGAGAGACACATTGATTGGTTGCGCCCCTAAGGGGGCTGGGGAATCTGCAACCGAGTATATGTCCTTGATCAGGAATCAAACCTGAGACCCTTCGGTCTGCAGGCTGATGCTCTAACCATTGAGCAAACTTAGCTTTTTAACCATTCTCCCCACACACCTCTGGGCGCTCCCCTCCCAGTCCATCCTCACCCTCCCCCCCATCCGCCCCAAATCACCAGAACGAGGTCTTTAGAACAAGCAGCTGGCTCTTCTTCAATACATCCCATTCCCTACATGATAATGTACAAAACCAGACTGGATTGTATGCATAGACTTCTTATTAAAAGTGGAAGATTGATCATATTTATTTCCTCTCCTTCTTGAAACTTCACTAAATGACAGTAAAGCAATGGAAAAGACCTAAACCCACAAGAATAAAGAGAGTGAGGCAGCAGGTAAGGGATTTCAACACATCTTTGGAAGCTAGAAAGTCATGAAAGGAATGAAAGCCGGGAGGTGCAGGGCTGAGGGGTGCTGCTTTTTCATCATAAGCCTTTTAGTTCTATTTACTATTTTTTAAGACAATGCAATTAAAAGTATCAGACATATGCTTGTTATAAAAGATTTCAAATATTTCTCAAAGTCAAAGTTGATCCTCTTTTCCATCTAATATACAACCACTATTAACATTTTGGGGTATTTTAACATTTTTCCTGTGCAACAGCTTTTAAAATGGTAACTTAAACATGAAGCTAGCCCTAGCCGGTTTAGCTCAGTGGATAGAGCATCAGCCTGCAGACTGAAAGGTCTCCGGTTCGATTCCGGTCAAGGGCACATGCCCAGGTTGTGGACTTGATCCCCAGGAGGGGGTGTGCAGGGGGAAGCCGATCAATGATTCTCTCTCATCATTGATGTTTCTATCTCTCTCTCCCTCTCCCTTCCTCTCTGAAATCTATAAAACTATATTTAACAATTAAAAAAATAAACATGAAGCTAGGGTGATATAACATAGATTTGTTTTGTATCTTTTGAACTAGAGTTATTTTTTTTCTTTTAAGTTTCTAAAAATATTATATGCAACAGGAATTCTCATAAGTGCTGTTGGGAGTATATATTGGTCAACCACTTTGGAAGACTAACAGTATCTACCAAAACTAAACATATGCCTATGACCCAGCAACTCCACTTCCAAGGCATATAGCCAAGAGAAATGAGTGTATGTATTCACCAAAAGACACGCATATAAAAAGCATTAATATAAGAGCCACACTGAAAACTCTTCAAATGTCCATTAACATTAGGATGGATACATATATTGTGCTATATTTATACAATAAAAGAGAACAAATTACTACTATACATAACAACATGGATGACTCTCACAGACATAATGCTGAGCAAATGAAAGAACATTGGTTTTTTAAACTTAATTGATTTTAGAGAGAGGAAGAGAAGAGAGAGAGGGGAGAGAGAGAGAGAGAGAGAGAGAGGGAGAGAGAGAGATCCATTTGTTGTTCCACTTATTTATGCATTCATTGGTTGCTTCTTGTATGTGCTCTGTCCTGGGATTGAACCCACAACCTTGGCTTATCAGGACAATGCTCTAACCAACTGAGCTACCTGGCCAGGACAAAAACTCATAAAAAGCATCTACTTACTGACAAAATAAAGAAGCTCAAGCCAAAATATAAGTGAAAAGGAGACCTAGGAGGTAAGTATCAGAACACTAATACAATTTTACCCCAGGTCAAGGCGGTTGAGATCTGCAAATCTGAGTAAGTTGGGGCTTCAGTTTGGCCAGCCTTGTGGTCCAGAAGTCAAGGCCAAGGACCCATCCAAGATGGGGAGTCCAATAAAAGGAGACATTCTCCATATTAAACTGGAATCTCATTAAGGTAAGGGTGAATCATCAAAAACCCACAGCCCTTGCCTCACCCGCAGGAAACTGTGGGGAAGACTTTTGGGATTGAGTGAAGAAGAGGTTTATAAAAAGGACAAAAGTTCTGAAATATTGTGGCCGTAGGCTAGTCTTCTCACAGAACTTAGCCTGCCTTTTCATCATCTGGGTGTTTCAGAGTATCTCAAACTGCAGACTTAGTTTATGAGGGAACAGGATTGGTTGTGTACCCAGATACCTGTCAGAACTAAACACAAATCTTTTCTGGAGGAAGTAATTTTCATTTCCACAAAAAACATTTAAAGAACAAGAGTGGTTCCCAGTAAAAAAATAACAAAGCATACAAGGAAATGATACTATGAGCAAGAATAAGCAGAAACAACAAACAGCTCAGACATAGATTATCATGCATAAACAGACACTTGATATATGGGAGAAGTATCATTACAGATTAGTGGGGAAAGGCTAGACTTTCCTTTATTTATTTATTTTTACTAGCATTGCAGGAAATGTTAAAGGGAGTGCTTTAAGAAGAAGAAGAAATTGAGAGAGAGAGGAACATATGTCAAGGCTAAACTTTTCAATAAATGGTCCAGGACAATTGGGTAACCACGTGGATAAAAAATGAAATTTGATTCCTACCACCCAGTATATATAAAAATCCCAGGTATATTTCAGACCTAAATGTAAAAGGCAAAATTATAACTATATTAACATTATTAGTAAAGACTTTTTGTTCAATCAAAGATATAAAGAAGTGCCCTAGCCTGTTTGGCTCAGTGGATAGAGCATCAGCCTGAGACTGAAAGGTTTTGGGTTCGATTATGGTCAAGGGCACATGCCAGGGTTGTGAACTTGATTCCCAGTAGGGGATGTGCAGGAGGCAGCCGATCAATGATTCTCTCTCATCATTGATGTTTCCATCTTTTTCTCCCTCTCCCTTCCTTTCTGAATCAATAAAAATATATTTTTAAAAAGATATAAAGAAGTGAAAAGATAAACCCAGAGTGGGAGAAAATATTTAAAACATGTAACTTACAAAGCAACAGTATCCAATATAGGGAATTTGTATAAATCAATGAAAGAAAAAAGATGACCCAATAGAAAAATAGACAAAAGTCTTCTACAGAATTTCTTTTAAAAAAAAATATATTTTATTGACTTTTTTTTTTTTTTATGGAGAGGGATAGAGAGTTAGAAACATCAATGAGAGAGAAACATTGATCAGCTGCTTCTTGCACACCCCCTACTGGGGATGTGCCTGCAACCAAGGTACATGCCCTTGACCGGAATCGAACCTGGGACCCTTCAGTCCACAGGCTGATGCTCCTTCCACTGAGCCAAACCGGTCAGGGCCAGAATTTCTTTTTTAAAAGAAAATCCTAATGGCTAACAAACATATGAAATGATGATTAACCTCATTAGTAATCAGGGAAATAAAATTAAAACCACTATGAGATTATCAAATTGGCAAAAGGTTAAAAGTGACTATCACTTTTCATGAAGATTGTGCCAAGAGCGAAGAAGGAAGGCTCTGGCCCTCCCAAAGCCAAAGCTAAAGTAAAGGCTTTGAAGGCAAAGAAAGCAGTGCTGAAAGGTGTCCACGAAAAGAAAGAAGATCCGCATGTCACCCACCTTCTAACGGACCTAAGACACTGTGGCTCCGAAGGCCACCTAAATATCCTTGGCAGAGCACCCCCAGAAGAAACAAGCTTGATCACTATGCCATCATCAAGTTCCCCCTGACTGCCGAGTCAGCCATGAAGAAGATAGAAGACAATACATTTGTGTTCCTTGTGGGTGTCAAGGCCAACAAGCACCAAATCAAACAGTCAGTGAAGAAGCTCTATGACATTGATCAGTCCTGATGGACAGAAGAAGGCATATGTTCAACTGGCTATGATATTTAGGATGTTGCCAACAAAATTGTAATCATCTAAATAGTCCAGCTGGCTAATTCTAAATATAACAATTTTACACTGTGAAAAAAAAAGTAACAATATCAAGGGTTGTTAGGTGCCTGAAACTTTCAGATACTACCGCTGAGAAGGTAAATTAGTACAATCACTTGAATACCAATTTGGCATTACAAATGGAAGATTTACTACCCTATGACCCAAAAATTTGACTGCTGGTATAAACTCTAGGGCAGTGGTCAGCAAACTCATTAGTCAACAGAGCCAAATAGCAACAGTACAACGACTGAAATTTCTTTGGAGAGCCAAATTTTTTAAACTTAAACTTCTTCTAACGCCACTTCTTCAAAATAGACTCGCCCAGGCCATGGTATTTTGTGGAAGAGCCACATTCAAGGGGCCAAAGAGCCGCATGTGGCTCGTGAGCCGCAGTTTGCCGACCACTGCTCTAGAGTAACTTGTGCGCATGTGCATCACATGTGTTGTACTTTTCTTTTTTCTTTTTTTTTTTATTTTTATTTTTCTTAATTAAATCTTTATTGTTCATATTATTACAGGTGTTCCACTTTTTCCCCCCCCCATAGCTCCCCTCCACCTGATTCCCCACCCCACCCCATGCCCTTACCCCCCGCCACTGTCTTCATCCATAGGAGTAAGATTTTTGTCCAATCTCTTCCCGCACCCCTCACACTTGCTTCCCCTGAGAATCGTCAGTCCACTCCCTTTCTATGTCTCTGATTCTATTATATTCACCAGTCCATTCTGTTCTTCAGATTTTTTATTCACTTGATTTTTAGATTCACTTGTTGGTAGGTATGTATTTGATGTCATTTTGTTGTTCATAATTTTTATCTTTACCTTTTTCTTCTTCTTCTTCTTCTGAAAGAATACCCTTCAGCATTTCATGTATTCCTGGTTTGGTGGCGATGAACTCCTTTAGCTTTTTCTTGTCTGTGAAGCTCTTTATCTGACCTTCAACTCTGAATGATAGCTTTGCTGGGTAGAGTAATCTTGGTTGTAGGTTCTTGCTGTTCATCACTTTGAATATTTCTTGCCACTCCCTTCTGGCCTGCATAGTTTCTGCCGAGAAATCAGCTGACAGTCGTATGGGTACTCCCTTGTAGGTAATTAACTGTTTTTCTCTTGCTGCTTTTAATATTCTCTCTTTGTCTTTTGCCCTTGGCATTTTAATTATGATGTGTCTTGGTGTGGTCCTCTTTGGGTTCCTCTTGTATGGGGTTCTGTGCGCTTCCTGAACTTGTAAGTCTATTTCTTTCACCAGGTAGGGAAAGTTTTCTGCCATTATTTCTTCTAATAGGTTTTCAATATTTTGCTCTCTCCCTTCTTCTGGCACCCCAAAAATTCGGATGTTGTTTCGCTTAAAGTTGTCCCAGAGGCTCCTTACATTATCTTCATATTTTTGGATTCTTTTTTCTTTTTGTTTTTCTGGTTGGATGTTTTTTGTTTCCACATATTTCAGATCTTTGGTTTGATTCTTGGGGTATGTTGATCTACAGTTGAGTTTCTGTATATTCTTTATTTCAGACAGTGTATGCTTCATTTCTGACTGATCCTTTTCCATTTTTTTGGCATTCTCATTAAGGTCCTTGAAGGTCTCACTAAGCTCCTCAGAAGTGTCATCAAGTTTCTCGGCAGTTTTTAGAAGATTCTTGAGTAACCTTATAAATGTGATTCTGAACTCTATGTCATCCAGTAGTTTGCTTTCCTCCGTTTCTTTCATTCGTGACATGTTTCTTTGTTTCTGCATTTTGGCTGCTTCCCTGTGTTGATAGAGTGGCTTTGTGTGGTAGGTGACCTATAGGGGGCAGTAGCTCAGCCTCCCCAATCACCTGATGTGGATGCTCTTGGTACACCCCTTTGTGGGCTGAGTGCAAAGTCTTGGTGTAGTTAAGCCTGAATTGCTGTTGGTACGCTGCGGGGGAATTGACCTCCAGGCCAATTAGCTGTGAGCACTCGCTGTGTCTATAATGGAAGAACTGCTGCGCTGAAGACACGCTTATGGGGCAGGACTTGTTTCAGTGGGGCTTTGGTGCTCACTGAGTCTGCCTCTTGAATGTGTCACTTATGGATGTGAGGAGTTGAAATCTGGTGTCTCACACTGACCACTAGGTACACTGGCTTCTGGATCTCCAATGGGGTGCAGGTCAACTACTGTCTGAGGCCACTCAGCAGGAGCTACAGTGAGAGCTGCAGTTTTCTCCTCTTTGCTTGGGGTTTGGAGGTTTTGGAGCTGTCTGATCCGGGCTGCAAGTTTTCTAGGTTAAGCTGCGATAGGGCAGGCTTTCTTATGCTAATTGAGCTGCTTGGAGCTTGGGTGGGTTTGTAGGTTGTGTGGGGCGGGGTCTCAGGGCGTCACTAGGTTAGGGCGTGGCAAACAGCAATGGCTGCTAGTAAGCCGGCTCTGTGTCCCAGACCACGTCCTGGAGTCCTGTGCCCCAGTGCCGTAAACAATTATTCCTGCGCGCAGCTCTGCAAGCAAGCCACTCTCACTGGCAGACAGTCCAGCTTCTCCCCGTAGGAGTTTGGGTCCCCCGTGTCTCCCCAGAGACTGGATTTCAGAGTAATCGGGGGCTTGTCTCCATTCAGGTTGAAAAAAGCAACGCACCCAGTCGCCCGCCGCCAGCCCGGATCACGCGCCTCCGTACCTCAGCTTTTCAGCGCTCGTGCACGTCTCAATGCTCTTTTCTCTTTCCTTCTAGTTGTAGAACTTCCACTCAGCCAGCTTTCCCATGGTTCTGGGTGATAGACGTTTTGTCTTTTAGTTGCAGTTTAAATTGTTGTGGGAGGCAGCAGTTTAGGTGTTTACCTACGCCGCCATCTTGGATTCCTCTCTCTGTTGTACTTTTCAAAAAATATGTTTTTATTGATTTTAGAGCGAGAGGCAGAAGAAGAGAGAGAAATATCCATGAGAGAGAAACATCAATCAGCTGTCACCTGCACTCCCCCAACTGGGGATCAAGCCCGCAACCCGGGCATGTTCCCTGACTGGGAACTGAACAGGCAACCTCTTGGTTCATGGGTTGATGCTCAACCACTGCGCCACACTGGCTGGGCACCACAGTTTGTTTATTCATTCTGTTGTTGGAGAACACTCAAGTTGTTTCCAGTTTTTTACTATTACAACATCCTACTAACAAAAATTCTTAAAAGTATATATCGCCTGGCTCAGTGATTGAGTGTTGACCTATGCACTGAAAGGTTGCTGGTTAAATTCCCAATCAGGGCACTTGCCTGGGTTGTGGGCTCAATCCCCAGAAGGGGGAGGGGGGGGCGGGGACGGGCAGGAGGCAGCCGATCAATGATTCTCTGTCACCGTTAATGTTTCTATCTCTCTCTCCCTTCTTCTCTGAAATCAATAAAAGTATGTTAAAAAATATCTGAACAACTCACCAAAGAAATTATACAGATGACAAATAAGCACATGAAAAGATGCTTAGTATTGGATGTTATTAGGGGATTTAAAATTAAAAGAACAATGAAATACCACTATATACTTATTAAAATGGCTAAAATCCTAAAACTGAAAATACCAAAGCTGGTGAGGATGAGGAGCAACACATTCATTGCTGATGGGAATGCAAAATGGTAAACCAGTTTGGGAGACAGTTTGCCAGTTTCTAACAAAACTGCACATAATTTTACCATAAATCCATCCATCATGTTCTTAGGTTTTTACATGATGAAGGTGAAAACTTATGTCCACACAAAAACCTACACACAACCCTGGCCAGTGTGGCTCAATGGTAGAGCATCAGCCTGCCCACCTAAGGGTCTTGGGTTCTATTCCTGGTCAAGGTCATGTAACTGGGTTGCAGGTTGATCTCAGGCCCTGGTCTGGGTGCATGGCACATGCGAGAGGCAACCAATTGATGTGCTTCTCTTACATCGATGTTCCTCTCTCTCTCTCCCTCTCTCCCTCCCCGCTACTTCCCTTCCTCTTTCTCTAAAGAAAAAAATCAATGGAAAAAATATCCTCAGGTGAGGACTGACAACAACAAAAACATAAAAAACCTTCACGCAAATGTTTACAGCTGCTTTATTTATAATTACCCAAAACGGAGCAACCAAGATGTCCTTCATACATCCATACAATGAAATATTATTCAGCAATAAAAAATTATCAAGTCACAGAAAGACATGGAGGAGCCTTAAATATATATTGGTAAGTAAAAGAAGCCAGTCTGAAAAATTTACATGCTGTATGATTCCAAGTATAGATATTCTCGAAAAGGCAAAATTATAGAGACAGTAAAAAGATCAGTGGTTGTCAAGGATTCTAGGGTGAGGGGGAGAGATGAAGAGATGAAGCACAGGGGATTTTTAGGGTGGTGAAACTATTTTGTATGAAACTGTAATGGTGGATGCAGGTCATTACGAATTTGTCAAAACACATAGAACTGTATTACACAAAGAATAAACCTTAATGTAAACCATGTACTACAGCTAATAATGTATTAGGATTGGTTCATTAATTGTGACAAATGTATCATACTAATGCAAGATGTTAATAATAGGGGAAACAGGAGGGGTGAGAGAATGGGCTAGAGGGAGTATATGAACTCTTTAATATCTGCTCAGTTATTCTATAATATAAAACTGTGCTAAAAATAAGGTCTATTAATTACGTAAAAAATAAAAGCAAAGGGACAAATAGAACTTTTTGCTTCTAAATACAAAAATGATATATATGCCTTTATATTGTATAAGTGATTTCAAGCAAATTAATATATGGAAAGTACAAAGTTTTTATTGTATTATACTTTGCTACTCTTCTTGACCTTAATATAGTCTTAGGCACAAAGCAACAGATTCAGTTTGTAAACAACAAAACATATTTCATTAAAAATCATCCACTACATACAGGTTCCTTTGTACAATGGAGATAGTAGATTAAATGCCTTCTTAGAAATGCCATGTCAACTATCTTTTTCTTTTTCTTTTTTAGTTTCTAAAATGTATGTTTTCCAATGTTTTGGTCTCATTGATCTTTCTTAATGGAACTATGATGCTCTGGGATGTGAACAATCTTATGTCCCCCCACTTCCACAAGCAAGTAGCAATGCTTTCACCTCTAGTCTTCATATTGCAATTTTTGTTTGAAGTTTATGGGCAAAATTTAGCTCCGTAGGCAAGGATGGAAATGCAGGTGTGGCAAGTAACATCAGCATCAGGACTAAAAGTCCCAGGACTACAAACCACTGCAGAAGAAAACACATGGAGTAGATTATTATAATTTCAATTAGAGATATTTTATACCAATAAACCTGCCTTTAATAACACATCATTTCTATACCTATGATATATTGAGTAATGTTCTGTCAAGTAAGTTATAGAGAATATTTATGAATTTCAAACATTGTAATTTAATGATTTTAAAGGCAGGAGAAAGTTAGAATGCCATCTTTCCCATTAGTATCAGCATTTTATAGTATCTTCTGCAGTGCCCCATTTATGAGTTCCTATTCCTAATTCTCTAGTTCCTATTTCCAGTTCTCTTTTCTAGGTAGGACCATTCTGTTTTTCTTCACAGTATAGTAGCTTAAGTCAGAACACTATAGAAATGTTCTGTAATATAAAGAGTATATTAAGAAGAATTGATTGCTATAAAGATTCAATTCAATTATCCTAAGTGAATTATTAATTTATTCTAAGTACCCTAAATATCCTATCTAATAAAAGAGTAATATGCAAGTTGACCATAACTCCAACACATAAGATGGCTGCCCCCATGTGGTCAAAGATGACTGCCCCCATGTGGACACAAGATGGCTGCCACAAGATGGCCAGCAGGGGAGGGCAGTTGGGAGGGACCAGGCCTGCAAGGAAGGGCAGTTGGGGGTGATCAAGCCTGCAGGGGAGGGCAGTTAGGGGTGACCAGGCCTGCAGGGGAGGGCAGTTAGGGGCAGTCAGGCTGGCAGGGGAGCAGTTAGGCATCAATAAGTCTGGCAGGGGAGTGGTTAGGGGGTGATCAGGCTGGCAGACAGAAGTGGTAAGGGGCAATCAGGAAGGCAGGCAGGCAAGCAGTTGGGTGCCAGCAGTCCTGGATTATGAGAGGGATGTCCGACTGCCCGTTTAGGCCCGATCCCACCACTGGGATCAGGCCTAAACAGGCAGTCGGACATCCCTTGAGGGGTCCCAGAATGGAGAGGGTGCAGGCTGGGCTGAGGGACACCGTGCCTCTAGTATACATATACATATATATATATATATAATTCAAAAATTATATATATATAATTTTTATTGCATTTATTGGAGTTGGTTAATAAAACTATATAGATTTCAGGTATACAGCTCTATAATACATCATCTGTAGATATTTATATTTTATAATTACCGCAACAGGTAGCACAATTACTATGTAGACCTTCATTTTTCCCAAAGCCTGGGCGACAGCTATCCATACGTGCCATTTGAAAACTGTGGTCCATAAAATGCATAGCTGGTAGAGTTTTATTATAGTCATGGTAGAAAATAGATGCTTGGCTTCGGAAAAATTCTGCTATTCGATCTCTTGCCTAGATTTTAAAATAGCAGTGAGAAGTACAATGACTAAACTGTGAAGCAATTTCTCCTCCTGCATCAGAGGCAATGAAATGTACTATCAGCACACTCACGCCATCCATGTTTTACACAAAAGATGAATTCCTGAAAAGTTATGTTAATACTAAAATTAGCCTTGACCTTATCAACTATTATTAATTCATACATACACTGGTTAAGAAAATTAACTTGAGATTAATAAACACTTGTTTTGAATTATTTGCAGCACGTCTATTCCATTTTTAGATAATATTATTTCTAATTCCAAAGAACCAACTAAAATGGAAACCAAAGGTTTTCTTTAATCAGCATTACAAACTAATGAGTAAATTTTATTTTATTTTTTTTAAGCATAGAGTTTAATAAGGACTAATATAAACTCAGTGCTTCCCATAACCCCCACATAATATAAACATTATGGGCTCAGGAACTAGATCACGAGAGTGAAGAGATTTTTTTAGACTATGTCCTTAGCCTCTGAAGATGGCCGAGGAGACACAAACTGGTGCACAAATTCATGCATGGGTGAGGTCCCTCAGCCTGGCCAGATCTGGGCTGATCTGGCCAGCCGGCCAGGGGAAGGGACCGTGAGATGTTGGCCAGCCGCGGGAGGTTGGCTGTGGGAGTACTCTGACCACCAGGGGACAGCTCCTGCTTTGAGCATCTGCTCCCTGGTGGTCAGTGTGTGTCATAGCTACCCGCCGGTCATCTAGTTGGCCGATCATTTGGTCCCAACGGTCACTTAGGCTTTTATATATATAGATCATAGATTCAGTTTTGAAAGAACTACTGGTTTAACCTAGGATGACCTGATTGTGAGGTTGCTCTTCAAGCTGCTGCTTAGTGAACATTTGGGAAACAAAAACCAGGAACCCATTTTCTGTCACAGAAAAACATATATTAACCTAGGGAGCTATATAATATTCCATATATACTATTCCAAAACAAAGCATCTTGAAATAGCCAAGACTCACAATCTCAGTATAAATAACCAAAATCAAAAGTCAATAATCCCATCTAATAAAAGAGAAATATGCAAATTGACCATAACTCCGCTACACCCACCAGCCATGTCCACCAGCCAATCAGGAGGGAATATTCAAATAAACCCAACCAAGATGGCTGCAGCCACAGAGAGCAGGAGGGAGGCTTGGGTTTCCCTGGCAATGGAGGAAGCCAAGCTTTCCGCCTGCCCTTGCCAGCCCAGGCCTCTATTCAATGCTACAAAGTTTCAATTATAGAAGATAAATAAAGCCCAACAGAAATGGCAGCAGCCACAGAGCTGGAGAGAGCAGGAGGCTAGGGTTGCCCATGGCGATGGAGGAAGCCAAGCTTCTGTAGCCCTGGACTGCTTTGGTCTCCGCTTAGGGCTACAAAGTTTCAATTATAGAAGATACATAAATCCCAACAGAAATGGCTGCCACCACAGAGCAAGCAGAAGGCTTGGCTCCACTCCAGACTACAAAGTTTCAATTGTAGAAGATAAATAAATCCCAGATCCCAGGGCCTCTGTTTGGGTTGTGGGGGGCATGGCTGGCCTGCAAACCACCACAGGCCCCTCACCCAGGCCGCCCCACACCCCAAGGGAATCCCCACCCTGATCCGGGAGACCCTTCAGGGAAAACCAGCTGGCCCCCACCCATGCACCAGGCCTCTATCCTATCTAATAAAAGAGTAATATGCAGATTAACCATCACTCCAACACACAAGATGACTGCCCCCATGTGGTCAAAAATCCTGCCCCCATGTGTACACAAGATGGCCACCACAAGATGGCCAGCAGGGGAGGGCAGTTGGGAAAAACCAGGCCTGTAAGGGAGGGCAGTTGTGGGCGATCAGGCCAGCAGGAGAGGGCAGTTGGGAGGGACCAGGCCTGTAAGGGAGCAATCAAGCCTGCTGGGGAGGGCAGTTAGGGGTGACCCGGCCGGCAGAGGAGGGAAGTTGGGGGTGACTGGGTATGCAGGGAAGGGCAGTTGGAGGAGACCCAGGCCTGCAGGGGAGAGTAGTTGGGGGGTACCAGGCCTGCAGGGGAGGGCAGTTAGGGGTGACCAGGACTGCAGGGGCAAACCCGCTGGCAGGGGAGCAGTTAGGCATCAATCAGGCTGGCAGGGGAGTGGTTAGGGGGTGATCAGGCTGGCAGGCAGAAGCAGTTAGGGGCAATCAGGAAGGCAGGCAGGCGAGCAGTTGGGAGCCAGCAGTCCTGCATTGTCCCAGATTGGAGAGGGTGCAGGCTGGGCTGAGGGACACCCCTTGGCCCCCGTGCACGAATTTCATGCACCAGGCCTCTAGTACTTTATATTTGTTTTTAAAATAAAAGAATAATTTAAGTCTACTTCCGTAGGATGTCTTTATTATTGATAAATATTCACAACATGGAGAAATAGATTTTTTAATTAGTTAGAAAAATTTTAAATAGCTTTATTGACTATTCAAATACTTTCCCCTTACAATGAAATTCTCACCTGGAGGATATTATGATTAGTGATATTTTCACAGTCAACAGCTTCATTGCATGCACTTTCCCACTTTGGTACAAAAGCATCAACTGGAAAGGAAAAATGGTATCTTCACAAAAGGATTCTAAAAAGTTCCAAACATTCCAATAAAGCTCTAAATACTGAACTCAGTAGAATGAATGGGTGCATGTGTTGAATCTATCTGATCCCAGTAATAAAGTTGCAAAAATGGAATAATTTATACATTATGATTTTACTCCATCTGGGGGCTAATGGTAGTAACTACAAGGCTTTAAAATAAATAGAAATAAAAATAAAAATAAAAATTTTTTGGTTCCTTCCTTTTATTAAGTTCTCCAAAATCCAATTTAAAATTCTGTAAAAAGCTATGGTAAATATTAGCTGCACAGTTAAAAGCCATATTTATAAAAATAAGCAACCATATATCACAATTGAAGGTAAATACTGTAATGTGTTAATTTTTTAACCAGGCTAAAACTAACAATATATTTTAGTGCTTAATAAACATTTAAGGCCTACTATTGGTAAGATAGCTCACATTAATATGGTAATTAGTTTTGTAATCTGTCATGGTTCAAGATTAAACTCATGAAATTAAAGAAAAGTTTAAAAATTTTTTACCTTGAAAGGCTATAAATAATTCAGGTGTAAGGCCATGTTTTGGAAGTTTGACAAAATGGCATTTATATGATGGTTGTTTGATATGGCAAGACAAATCAGAAATTAAATTATTCAAGATTTTCTTCAGCAACATAAAAAGCAGTTCATTATATCTGCCTACACAAGATTTTGTGGTAAAACGTACGGCCATCTGATATGAATAATCAGGTTCCCGATAGGCTTAAAGAAAGATGAGAATAAAAACAATTGTGTCTAACATTAATTATCTGTAACAATTTTCAGGTAACATGTAATAGTAAATTCGTCAATCTTGCAAATCAGCATAGACACTTAACTTAGCCAATAAAATGTTTCATCAGTTTGCTCTCATAAAACTATACAAAACTAATAACTTGAATGAAAAGAATGTTATTTTCATCTAATATATTATCTACTTAGTACATGTAAAGAAATGGCTTCGGTGGGCTGGCAATATATGTGTGTTAAGGAAAAAATAAGATTGGGGGAGGGTCTTCATTGGCAGAGTGTCATTGTTGTTAGAATAGCCAATGAAAGGGAGCATTCATTTGCTTTTATAGGATAAAACATCAGTTTTTAAGATACCTGTCAAAATTATGACAAAGTAGATTGCATACCTAAACAATGGGAAGTGGGAAGCTGAAAGGGGATCATTTAGTATACACTATCTTGACATTAATTTAAGAGTTTGCCTGGTCAAATACACCCAGAATGCTCTGTAAATTATAATGATTAGATAGGGTATCCCCCAAAATGTATACACACACTTAGAATAATTATAAAGGCGGTGTTTATTAAAATACATTTCATTTTCAAAATTGAGCTATCAGCTGTTAAAGTGCATGTACATTTTTTGGGGATACCCTGGATATGACAGACTCATTTTCACTAAAGAAACCATACACTTAATTCTGATCAAGCTAAGCATATTAAGTTAAAATGTGCCTATATTCTTACCAAACATCATAAAGTCATATCTATTCTTTACCATCTTTTCTTTTTGGGTTTGTACTTTGATAATCTTATAAGAAAGAGTACATGTATAAAGTCCAGATAAAGACTCCAGAAAATCTTTCACCATCAGCTTTCCTGTTTTAGTTATATTTATTCGATAATTTCCTAAACAGAAATAGTAAATTACTTGGTTATTTAACATATAACAATTCAAACATTATTTAGTAAGCTTAGGGTTACAAATAAATACAAAAATGTAAAATTTAATAGACTATTTTAACTTTAAGAATTCGACAAAATCTTAATTCTGTCATATTACTCTTTGGAGAACCACATGAGATAAGTACAGCTTTGAAATAGGTTTTGGTTTTCTTTAATTCATTTCTTGATGCATCTAATTTCAATTGGTTTATACCAATAATTTAGTAAATAAAATTACACTGCCCTATAATGCTATACAATTTCTTCACATAAAGACAGAAATTAATATTTATAATCCACGGCACTTCTAATATCATGAAAATTACATATTAGATACCTCATCTCCTTTTACAGGTGCTATAAGGATAAATTTTAGGTTTTATAAAAATTTTTAACTAATACAAGTCTGGGAAGTGGGGTGCAAAAATTACTGCTTCAGTTTTTACATAAGGAGAAAATAAGGCACAGACCAAGATATATGATTTGTCTAAGTATGGAGCAAGTGGAATTGCAATTAAAATTCAGCCCAACTGTCATGGCTCAGTGGTTGAATGTTGACTTGTCAACCAGGAGGTCAAGGTTTGATTCCTGGTCAGGGCACATGTCCAGGTTGTGGGCTTGATCCCTAGTGTGGGGCATGCAAGAGGCAGCCAATCAATGATTCTCTCCCATCATTGATGTTTCTATCTCTCTCTCCCTCTCCCTTCCTCTCTGAAACCAATAAAAATATATTTTAAAAAATTAAATTTTCATTTGTTTATTCCAATAAGTGACAGTGCTTTTCTAAAAAAAACTAGAGGCCCCGTGCATGAAATTCATGCACAGGGGGGTGTCCCTCAGCCCGGCCTGCATCCTCTCTAATTGGGGACACCTCAGAGGATGTCTGACTGCCGCTTTAGGCCCGATCCCTGTGGACTGGCAGTTGGACATCCCTCTCGCAATCCAGGACCACTGGCCCCTAAATGCTCACCTGCCTGCCTGCCTGATTGCCCCTAATGGCCTCTGCCTGCCGGCCTGATGCCCTTAACTGCTCCCCTGCCAACCTGATCCCCCACTAACGGCCATCTCCTGCTGGCCTGATCACCTCCTAATTGCCCTACTTTGCTGGTCTGATCGCTTCCTAACTGCCCTCCCTGCCGGCCTGATCACCCCTAACCACTCTGCCTTGGCCCCCACCACTGTGGCTTTGTCTGGGAGGACGTCCTGAAATTGTCCTGTCTAATTAGCATATTACCCTTTTATTAGTGTAGACTAGAGGCCCAGGGCACAAAATTTGTGCATGCGGGTGTGTGTCCCTCAGCCCAGCCTGCACCCTCTCCAATCTGGGACCCCTTGAGGGATGTCCAACTGCCCATTTAGGCCCGATCTTACCGGTAGGATCATCCCTCTCACAATCCAGGACTGCTGGCTCCCAACTGCTCACCTGCCTGCCTTCCTGATTGCCCCTAACTGCTTCTGCCTGCCAGCCTGATCACCCCCTAACCACACCCCTGCCAGCCTGATTGATGCCTAACTGCTCCACTGCCAGCCCAATTGCCCCTAACTGCCCTCCCCTGCCGGCTTGGTCACCCGTAACTGCCCTCCCCTGCAAGCCTGGTCCCCCCCAACTGCCCTCCCCTGCCAACCCAGTCACCCTTAACTGCCCTCCCCTGCCAGCCTCATCACCCCTAACTTCTCTCCCTTGCTGGTCTGGTCCCCCCCGCAACTGCCCTCCCCTGCAGGCCTGGGTTCCCCCAAACTTCCCTCCCCTGCAGGCCTAGTCACCCCTAACTGCCCTCCCCTGCAGGCCTGGTACCCCCCAACTGCCCTCCTCTGCCAGCCTGGTCACCCCAAACTGCCCTCCCCTGCTGGCCTGGTCACCCACAACTGCCCTCCCTTGCAGGCCTGGTCCCTCCCAACTGCTCTCCCCTGCTGGCCATCTTGTGGCAGCCATCTTGTGTCCACATGGGGGCAGCCATCTTTGACCACATGGGGGCAGCCATCTTGTGTGTTGGAGTGATAGTCAATTTGCATCTTTTATTAGATAGGATAGAGGCCTGGTGCACTGGTGGGGGCTGGCTGGTTTGCCCTGAAGGGTGTCCCGGATCAGGGAGGGGGTTCTCTTGGGGTGTGGGGTGGCCTGGGCCAGGGGCCTGTGGTGGTTTGCAGGCTGGCCACAACCCCCGATGACCCAAGCATAGGCCAGGGTTGGCTGGAAGCAGGTATCTGGGATTTATTTATCTTCTATAATTGAAACTTTGTAGCCTTGAGCAGAGGCCAGGGCAGGCAGGAAGCTTGGCTTCCTCCATCACCGGGGGCAACCCAAGCCTTCTGCTCACTCCAGCTCCGTGGAGGCCACCATCTTAGTTGGGTTAATTTGCATAATCTCTCTGATTGGCTGGTGGGCGGAGCGGAGTGATGATCAATTTGCATGTTTCTCTTTTATTAGTGTAGATGTTCACATCATTTAAAAAAAGGTATTAAAATCAAATAATTTACCTGTTAATGGCTTTTCATCAGGCCCAATCCATAAGTAGGTGGGGTCCACTGTTTCTTTTTTAGCAAGTTGTATATCCATACAGACAAGGAATGGGCTATTTTGGTGTAATTCTACATATATCTTCACTGTGATAAGATAAAATAATATATAACTACATTATATAGCAAAATTAACTTAATGCAATACCTACCATTTTGTCCCAAAGATACTCTGATTAGTTCTTTTCAGATTTCATTATTTTTAAAATCAGCATATCATTCATGATAACATTTAGAATGCTAAAGCCCTTTTTGTTTTTCATAGTTTTTTTTTCTTCTCACCCGCGGATATTTTCCCATTGATTTTTAGATAGACTGGGAGAGAGAGAGAGAAATATCATACTGATGTGAAGAAACACATGGATTGGTTGCCTCCTGCACATCTCTAACCAGGGCCCACGCAGGGGAGAGCTTCCAACCGAGGTCGGTGCCTTTTACCGGAATCGAACCAGGGATCCTTCAGTCCGCCCAGACCTTCTCTCCACTGAGCCAAGCCGGCTAGGGCTCTTTCTCATCGTTTTTAAAACTAGTCAATACTTTTCTTTTTTCTGTGATATTATGGTTTTGCTTATAAAAATGTACACAATACAAGGTACAAATTCAGAATTCACTGCAGTCATAATTATTTGAAGGGTTAGTGGAATCATTTTAAAGATCAGAAAAGGACTTGGGTTTGGTTGCAAAACTATTTTAGATGATCGTTGTCACCCCTAAAGGAAACTTGATCTCTAACTATAAATGTCCTCTAATTGGGAACAATAATTAAGCCTATATGGGGCATACTAGGTCGACTTTCTGCAATTGACCTATTCTGTTTCAGATTTGGTGGAAGCAGCAATAATCTGCTTGGAACCAATGTGGCCCAAGTTATTAATGTTAAAGCCTATTGAATGCCGGGTTCTGAACATATGAAGAAGACTCCATCCTACAATTTGATGGAATCAGGGAGGGGCAGAGCTCCAAACATCGAGAGATTCCAAACATGAGCAATGCTATGAACCGGCCCAACGTTATCTAAAGTTAGCCATTTGACTAGTTTTCCTTGGGGAATGTGGGAAAGTTTCATCACTGTGATAAAGGGCATTTGAGCAGTGTAGGAGTTCTAGATAAGAAGGGGCAGAGATAAGAGTGTTCCAAAGAGAGAAACTTCCAGTCCTGGAAATTACTCCTCTGAGTCGGCCTGGTACGTTGCAAAGGAGCAGAGACACCTGTAAGTGAGGAGGCATCAGAGAACGAGATCTGGATCGCATCCTCGTTCCTCATCCTTACGAGACGTGGGGCTTTCGGCAAGGTGCCATAACTGAGGCGCAGTAGGGTAGCTGTAAGGATGACGCGAGGCAACCTTCAGGAAGTGCACCAAAGCACACAGCAGACGGTCAAAAAGCATTGGCTGCCTTTCCCTCCACGGGAAGCACTTTAGCAGGTCCATGGCACCCGGGCTCTTCTGATAGACTGTGCAGGTGACGCGGTCTTTATTACCTGTGTGCACTAGCTTGCCATAAACGAAGCCTTTCTCAGTGAATTCGGAAAAACGCTGCCATCCAACTGTGGAGGAAAGAAACCACTGACATTTTAGGTCGAAGAGGAGCCAGGGGCTCAGAATGGGGCAGGGCGGGGCGAAGCGATGGAGGTAGGCAAGAGGGGAGAGCCTGGAGGCCGGGCGGGAGGATCCCACCTCTGGTGAGGTACCAGAGCACCGTGGAGACTAAGACCCACGCTCGCATCGCCTCACAGGGGCCAGCGTCCCAGGAGGGGGGGCGTCGAGGGGCCTGCTCCTTCCTATCTCGGCCCCACCCAATGCCTCCTCATCCCCCCTCCACTGGGCGGAGCAAACCGCCGGGGTCACGCCCGGGGGCGGGGCGAGAGGGCTCTGGGCACACGCACTGGAGGCCAGCGCCCCGCCCCGCCCCCTAGAGCGCGTGCGCGCGCGAGGCCTGCGTAGTGTGGAAGCTTCGTGCCTCTGTCTGGCGCCATTTTCCCGCGCGCTGGCATCCTGCTTCTCTGAGCAGCCTTTGCCGGAAGAAAAGAGGACAGGAAAAGAACTCAAGGAGTTTCGGCCACTTGCCTAGGCTAGGGGCTGACGAGTTCACAAGAAGAACACTGCAGGTCCTAAATATGGCTGTGGGGTAGGGCGGGCTGGGCATGCGATTCTATTAGGCCCCCCGGGAAGGGAGAAGCTTGTGAGCACTTCCTCCTCCCAGGGAACAGAGAGCATTTCCTATGTCCTTTTTTCTCGTGAACGGTGCCTGAAACTGCGTCACAACCTTTTTCAAACTCTTACACCCAATTTGTACCCAACTGCATTTTCCTACCCACGAAGCGAAGAAGGTGTTTCCATGCCTTCCCACTCCAGAGGAACGTTTTAACCTTCGTTTTCAACTTCACCAGATGACAGGAGAGACCTTGCATGCAAAGCTGCGTAGTCACCTTGCTCTTAGAAAATGGGCTCTCTCGAAAGGCAAGAGCCCCCACATCGGCTCTTCCTGTGGGGATGGATAAGGCAAGCTCAGAGAACGGCAAGAGAGACCAGGCCGGCGTCATGCCTGTCGCCTTCCTGGCTCTTCACTCGGTGGCCCGACAGCCTCCGCGTGTTGTCTGTTTCTTAGCGGCGGGACACCCTCGGTCGTGGTTTTGAGTAGGCTGGTGGGTAGAGAGCCCAAGGTTCAGACTGGGTGCAGAATGATTATTTTGGGTGAGATCAAGAGGTGGGGTGTGTGTGTGTGTGTGTGTGTGTGTGTGTGTGTTTTCTTCCTTTTTTCAGTTTTATTTCCTTCCAGCCGAGTCAGTACTTGGACTGTCTCAGATGGTCCAGGAGCCGCCTTTGTCAGTGATTTCATTTTTAGTCACTGTTAATTGTACTTACATAGCATAAGACATGAGATGTGATTAACTGAGTCAGATCCACCCCTGTCAGTTACCATGTCTAGATTCAGTTTGGCCTCAACTGTTCCTTCTTAAGGTGATGAAAATGAGGACACGTTATCTTTGATTCCCTAGAAGTTTACCGAGGTGCATTCCTGTTTTAGACGAAGTACGTTATAAATCCAGCGTTTTATTAGCTTCCCGGTTGTAAGGGATTGGTCCTTGTAAATCCTGTATGGTAAATTTGAATCCTGTCAGAAGAGACTTAACCAAACGAAGGGCATATTTTTATTGATTTCAGAGAGGGAGGGAGAGGGAGAGAGAGAGATAGAAAAACATCGATGATGAGAGGGAGAATCATTGACTGGCTGCCTCCTGCCCGCCCCCTGCTGGGGATGGAGCCTGAAACCTGGGCACGTGCCCTTCACCGGAATCGAACCCGGGACCCTTCAGTCCGCAGGCTGATGGTCTAACAACGGAGCCAAACCAGCTAGGGCCAGATTTCCGTATGTTTTCGCTAACGTCCTTTTTCTGCTCTAGGAGCCCGTCCTGTTTCCCATGTTACATTTGGTTATCCTGTGTCCTTCCTTAGGCTCCTCTTGGCTGAAACAGCGTCGCAGACATTTTTTAAATTTGATGTCTTTGACAGTAACCGTTTTGATGACATCGATCTGACCTTTGACCTTAACTGGTGGGGCACTTGGAAGAATGTCTCTCTTGGAATTTGCCTCTTGCTTTCCTCACTTGTAGTCTGGGGCTGTGGGTTTTTGGTGTGGAAGACTGCAGAGGTGAAATGCCATTCTCCTCACATCACATGGAGTGAGCTTTCTATCAACATGCCTGACACTGTTAATGTTACCTGGACAGCCTGGCTGAAGTAGTGTTTATCAGGTTTCTCTACTATAAAATTCTCTCCTCTGAAGTTACTGTACCTTTTTGGAAGGAAGTCACTATGTGAAGCCCACACGTAAGGTGTGTAGAGTAGCCACATAAATCATTTTACCCATTTACTTTTTACCTATCCTCTTAGGTATCACTCTCTGGAGTTGGAAATACACAATTTTGAATTATTTAGAGAGTAACACGTTCCAATGTTAACTACAAAGAACATTGCCATGAAGATAAAAGTTTTTTTATAACTTTTTAATATTCATCCTTACATCATCCCTGTGAAATTTTACAGTTCCTCTTCTGTTACTTTGATGTGCTATTTTTTGCTTTTAGAAACTAACAAACAACAAATTTCCCCTTTCAATACTAAAATTAGACTTGGTGTTTAGAGTATTTCTCTGAAATTGATAATTATCCTGTAGAACTCCAACCCATACAAGCTATAGAGATGCCTGGCCTTAAAACAAAGCCAATCTAAGGCATTCACTCATTAAAAAAAAAAAAATCACACGCACACATACATAGATATGTATATATGTTGACCTTCTGTACCAAGGCATATTTAAAATAAACTAAAATTCATAAAATTGTAAGCGTACTTTAACTTTTAAGAGTGGGTTTCTTCCAATATGATCTGCTGATGCACAACTCCCAACCTTAAGTCTCAGATATATTTATATTATATACACTAATAATATAAATTTATACCAAGGGTGGTAGTGATCTTTTTGAGAATCATTCACAGATCGTCCAGTTTAGTACACTGGATATCTTTATCAGGCTCACCTAAACATGCCCCTTAGACCTTGTGTGAAGAAAAGATCTGCTTTTGAAAAACTGTTCTGTGGTCATTCCCCCTTTCCTCTCCCTGCAGTCAAATGTGTGCTTCACTTCTCTAAAGTGGGAAGGATGTTGGGAAAAGAAGCTTATAGCACATCTCTGTGTACTAACATCTTTGAGTTACTTTTACTATCTTATCCCCTGACCCTTAATTCCACTTTTTAAAAACGTACTTTTCTGATACATTATATATGTATTTTTGCAAGCTGTCTGGGGTCCTATTTGAAAGAAGGCAGGTAGTAAAAAAAATTCACAGACAAAGAGTGTGTAGTATTTTGTGAGTGGTGGCAGATAAATTAAGCAGTTCCCAGAAAGGAAAACCCAAGTGAGAGAATTGCTTCCAAAAATGAAAAAGTTGAGTTGATAAAAATGTCCAAATCCTTTTGAACTGTCTTAGAAATTTCTGCAAATTTGGACCAAGAACTTTTATCATGTGAAATGAAAAACTGAGGAAGAAAAACATAGTACTTCGAATGAAGTTCTCATTGTTATTCATGGCTATGATCTCGGAATCTAGACCAAAAGTTCCAGATCTTGCTCTATTTAAGACAAACCTCTTTTAACTTAAACTTGCAAGAAAGCCATCCAGACTCCCCCGCCCTTCACCCAATGTGATAAAATTCTCCCATCCATATTCTTCTAAAATAGACATTTTGAGACAAGTTGCTGATGCGCCATTTCCATCCTATAGGGGTTCTCCAGTTTGACATTCAAAAAGGGGATGGAGGCGCGGAACCTGCTGCGCTCCTCGCTGAGCGTCTTTTAAAGCCGCCGCCAGCCAGCGCCGCTGTAACCTCGCGCACCAGCAGGTCGCGGGCTCCTGCCCTTTTCGATCTGCGCCGACTCCACAGCGGATCTTGGGGACTCCCCGAGCCGGGAATCTCCCGCCAGCTGCGAGCTGCGTCCTGGCGACGGCAGGAACACGTGGAGTGGCCGGGTAGCCAGAGCTGCTGCTCCAGCCCAGCCAGGCGGCGAGATGGAAGGTGAGCCTCCAGCCTGCTTCTTTGGTAAAGGGTCTTTGCAAAGCTCGGCCAGGGCACGCAGCAGAGAGAGTTCCTTCTGAATCTATTTGTTTCTTTTGTCAAAAGTAAACATGAGGCATTTTAGAGGGAAAAGCGCTTCGGTTCTCATCTCTCATTTGCTTCCCTTCTCCTTGCCAACTTTGGAAAGGGATAACTTGTCCGAAATGTTATTTTTTAGGGGGTGTCAAACATGAGGGGTCAACTCTTAAGTCTACAGAGGAAGAGCGCTTACGGGCGACCCTGAAATGTCAGCAAACATGGCTTGGAATAAATAATCCCTTTGGATGTTTCTTTTTTCATCTATGGCCTCAGTGTCCATTGGATTTAGGCTAATCTGCGTGGCATGTTTAGAAAGAAAGGTGACTTTTTTCTTCTAAGAATAAATGCTGTCATATAGGAAAGGTAAATTTTAAAGTGGTTGGCATCTGCTGGTCCCTTGGAACTCGGATCTTCCAATAATCCTTTCTTTACCCATAGCAAAAATCAGGCTCACATTGAGTTTCATTTGAATTAATTTTGAAAGCCGTAAGATTATCTTCGCTTCTCCAAAAAAATTTCAATATGTACTTCTTTAGGATAACTAAAATTTCACACTATTATAAACTTTTCAATAGTCTTTTCAACAAGTGTTACTAAAATCTTGAAAATGGCAGATGTATCTCAAGTTGGGGGAGGTGGTCCTATTTAGAAAATGAGAATTTATGAGAAATGTACTCGTTCAATTAATAAATGAGAGAATGACACCTAATTGAAATGTTAATTTTATAAATATCATGAATAGCATGGATTTTTCTTCATAAAAAATCAAAGGATCTCTTATTGCCAACGAACCTTCACCTTTGGCAGCTTTAGGTCTAGAGCATATGAAGTTATTAAAGTTAGATTAATATGATGAAGCTTTTATTTCACAATATAATTGAGTGCAATGGTGTGGTCCTAAATCCTCAGTTTGTACAAGGGTATGCTAACAATTTTTTAAAACCACCTATACACGTTTTTTTCCTCTAAGTAGAATGCCAAATAAGTCAGTGAACAGTATGTATTTAGTGTGTTCATAGAAACTTTAAAATGGCCATTATTGAATAATGTTCAAGTGTTTTCTCTTATGAAAAATTCTTTATGCTTTAAAATTTTTTAATTATTAGGGTTTTTTTAAATAACTTAAAAATTGGCATTTTGAATATTTTAAAAATGGTTTATGAAGTGTAATTTTTAACATGTAAAAGTTCTGGCCAAAGACAGGAAAAAATTAGATTACTATACATAATGAAAAAATACTTTTAAGAACTCTCATGCTTTTATTATAAATGAATTGCTGAATTTGTTTTTATGAAATTATAAATCAGGACACCAACACTATTTTTTCTAGTCTTAGCCATTTCACTTCTCAATAATAATGTATAGAATAGTGTAAATTCATGGAAATTAGAGTGTTTCTCTGTAAATGTTACTACTACCAAATTCATTTAATGTGAAGTAAAGAAATTATTAACTAAATAGCATAAATTAGGATATTAATGCCCTAACAAAGACTTTTAGGTAAGCCTGGATGAAGACTTTCTGGATAAGGAAGGAATGAAAACTTGTATAGAATTCAGAATGTACTATATATGGGAAGAGATACAATGTAGAATATAGATCAGTGATCAGTTGTGAGTTTAGATGACTAAATTCATAGGTCCATGGAGATGGATAGCATATAGTAAGCTTAATGCAAAAACTTCAACACTTAATCAAAAAATAAAAATTTAAAAATGGTTAAAGATGTGACTTAGGCTATTCTAACGTCAAGTCCTTGAGGACAGAGTAATGTAGTTAAATATCTTGTTCATTGATAGCCACCCAAGATTGACTAATATGGCTCATGTGTGTAATATTTAAAGTATATTTATATTATTTTGATATTTTGGTCTCAATCTAGCATAGAGATTTGATCTATATTCTATAATCATTTTTGACAATGTAAGAAAGTGGAATACTTTATGGAATGTCTTTATTTTTTGTCCAGTTTGTTGGCCAAATTGATATGCTAGAGTTTACTGTGAAGCTATATAGTCATTTCTTTAGCATACAAAATCTTTTTAAATTCATTCATATTTTTATTCAATAGACATTTATTGAGACTTTATGTGTGCAAATATCAGATAAAAAGTGCCTTTGAAATAGAAATCTTGTCATATAAAATTAGTCAATGTACATAATAAATCAGAAGCTATAAATTTTTTCTCACGATCTGTGATCCTATTTTCTTTTTGTTTGTTTTTTATAGTACATATTTTACTTATATAGACTAGTGAAAGGTGAGCATGAATAATGGTTTGTAATCCAGTTTATATAGCATTATGCACTGGTTATTTGTTCTGATGATCCTAAATATTTTCTATTCAAAGACTATTTATGTTGCTGAATTTTGTTATTTGTACTGTAATAATTAGTTCCATCTATCTGGTATGGTTGAGAAATGTGGTGGTTCATAAATATGAATTTCACAAGTATTGGCATGTTTTTCATTAAATATAAATCTTTCTATTTAAACAATATTGGATAGAGATTTTTCTAAGTGTATTTGTTTTAAAGCCCTCTGCTTTATAAATAGGTACACAAGAGATAACTTTGTTTTGGTGACCCTGGGTCACTATTTTGACCATCAGCTAACGTATTGTTCTATAGTATATTCTCACAGGGGTTTTGAACTGTGCAGAACTGAATGCCCCTATACTAAATATTCCCTGGTTATTGTGCAATTTTTGTCTCCTTCTTGATGTCATCTTCTACTTCTTACCACATTGCTTTTGTGGAAGCCATTTTTCATTTCAGGGTCCCTTTCCATGCTCTCTGGATGGTTGAGATTTACAGAGATATATCCTTGGGATGGTGGAGTGTACGAGCCCTCCATTATGAGCTGATGAAAGATGAAATGGTAAAGGTCAAAGGAACAAAAGCCACAGAAAGGCCATGGGGTCCTAGTAGGACATAATTTTAGAAAATTTCCTATAATCCAATGAAATAGACTCTTTCACACTTCTTCTATGTCTGCTAAAATTTTCACCCCATTCGTTACCTGGCTGTGCCTGTCTGCTCATCTTTCAAGACTCAGGCATAATCTCCTTCTGATGACCTTCCCTGGTACCTTCTGGTACTTATTCTACCCAGTTTTTCACCTCCCTTAGCTAGGCTAGAGGCCTTTCCTTTCTGTGCATACTTCTGCCAATTGCACTGAAAATATTTATTGATTTAAGTGTTTATTTCTCCACTAGTCTTTAAGCTTCTTAGTTTTCTACATTCAGTGCCGGAAATAGTTCCTGGTTCATAAAAGACCCTCAGAGTTTGTTGCATTCAATTAAGAAACTAGTGCTGAGGAGTAATTTTTATTATGTTTATTATGATGCCTTTTATCTTATTAATTTTTGTGAGTAGGGAATTGGTATTAGCAATTCTTTGATAGAACTCAGAAAATTCTTAAAGTACTTAATTAGATGGTATAATAGCAAAAGGAAGCTTAGAAAACAAAAATTTGGGTTTTTGTGTGTGGTTTTTGGCTATCCTATTACTTAAAGCTAGATCTTATCTATTAACTTTATATCAGCAGATTTTAGGATCACGTATTAATTCATTGAAATACAGATCAGATATAAGCAGAAATTTGTTTTCTCAATTGGCAAGATATAGATGATTAAAATTAGCATAAAATTTTCCAGTGATACTTTTTAAATATCTTATTATAAATTTGTCATTAGTATATAAATGTATAGTAGTATATGCTTACACTTATTTGGGACTAAAATATCATTGGTAGGTATTTTATTGGCCTGCCACTGTTAATTGGCTCCTAACTCAAGATATAATTCTTAGGTCATGTATGAGAACTGAGTAACTAACACAGAAACCTGCATGTAGTAAGTGCTCAATAAATCTTTTTGTGTGCTAAGGATTCATTAATTATTGTGAAAAGAGACCCTAAACATCATAAGGACATATAGTGCACTCTGCTACCTGGCTTTTTAAAAATAAAATTCTCCATTAAGTGGTATATTTATAATTATTAAAAATCATAAAGATGACCCTAAGGCCTTTTAAATCACTACAAAAAGGTGAAATGATATAAAAGTAATTATAGTATATTTCTATTGTATGTAAATGTGATCTATGTGTAACTATTACTATAATGTAATATCTCAAAATACTGTAATCCCCAGTGATTATGAATGATACATTTTCAGTCTTAATTGAAACCTGCTTTTTGCATTCAGTTTTTAGAGTCTAAAGTCGTGGTATACAGTAAATCAAAATAATATGGAGTTGATACCATATATTGGATACTAGAGGCCTGGTGCACGAAATTTGTGCACTCGGGGGCGGGGGTCACTCAGCCCAGCCTGTGCCCTCTCACAGTCTGGGAGCCTTCAGGGGGTGTCCGACTGATGGCTTAGGCCTGCTCCCCCTGGTCGAACATCCTTAGCGCTGCTGCGGAGGTGGGAAAGGCTCCCGCTACCGCCACTGCACTTGCCAGCCTGTGAGCCTGGCTTCTGGCTGAGCAGTGCTCCCCCTGTGGGAGCACACTGACCACCAGGGGAAGCTCCTGCATTGAGCATCTGCCTTCTTGTGGTCAGTGTGCGTCATAGCAACCCGTCATTCTGCTGTTTGGTCGATTTGCATATTAGCCTCTGATTATACAGGATGTGTCCCATCTAAGAGAGATAAAAAAATTGTGTTTACTAATGGATATGAAACAGAATAAAAGCATTTATAGAACAATATTCTTTTTAATATATTGTTTATTTCAGAGAGGTAGGGAGAGGGAGAGAGAGATAGAAACATCATTAATAAGAGAGAATCATTGATCAGCTGCCTGTATGCCCCCTAATGGGGATCAAGTCTGCAACCCAGGCATGTGCCCTTGACTGGAATGGAACCTGCGACCCTTCAGTCAGCAGGCCGACACTCTATCCACTGAGTCAAACCATCTAGGGCTAGAACAATATTCTTTACTCATTATCAGTATTTCAAAATCAGCTTACCTCCTAACATTTTATTTCAATGAAATTGGCAACACATACACATATCACAAATTATACTTGATTGGAGGAATGGGACATATGTAATACTTCAACAATAAAGAATTATTAAAAAAACAAACTAATTATTGAGTGTTTTTAGAAATGAAAACATCAGATTATTTGTTGGTTTATAAAGACAACATTTTTATAGGAGAAATAGTAAACATTTCAGTAGCATCATAATACAAAATAATAAGATTATTTTCTAATCTTAACTCTTAATTATCTAAAGATTATTTAGCTAAATTACTTACATATTTTGGACATTAATACACCTGTACCCCCTTCTAGACAGTCACATTCCAAAATATTGGGATTTTTTTTTATCACGGCCCAGTCCCCAGCACGTAGTAGGAGTGCAGTCATATTTATTGAGTGAATTAATGAATGAGTTGCCTGTATGTTTGGTCATTTGACCATTGGTTTGGCTTTTATGGTAAAGAGAGTAAGGTAAATAGTGACATTGAGAGGTTTGGTAGAAGAGTTTGAAATATTGGCTAAATCCAATAGGATGAATACTACCATCTTTCTAATCCAATATTGGCTCTTCTCTGCTCTGGAAAAAAATAATGTAGTTCCTTCTAACTTTTGGATTTGCTCCATTCTTTTCTTCTTTTTTTATTGATTTCAGAGAGGTAGGGAGAGGGAGAGATTGAAACATCAGTGATGACAGAATCATTGATCATCTGCCTCCTGCATTCCCTCTACTGGAAATCGAGGCTGCAACCCCGGGCATGTGCCCCTGACTGGAATCAAACCCAGGACCCTTCAGTCTGCAGGCCGATGCTCTGTCCACTGAGCCAAACCGGCTAAGGCTGCTACATTCTTTATTTCAGTGAAGCACTGAAATTTCCACAGTATTTTTTCCTGTGCATATTTGTTCATGTAAAGTTATTTAAGTAAGAGTACCAGTAACTTGCCTATTCCCTGTATAAAGGCTTAAGCTGTACCATTCAGAATTTGAAAAATAGCCCAGCAGGCATGGCTCAGTGGTTGAGCATTAATCTATGGACCAGGAGGTCACAGTTCAATTCCTGGTCAGGGCACATACATGGGTTGCGGGCTCAGTCCCCAGTGTGGGACGTGCAGGAGGCAGCCGATCAGTGATTCTCTCTCATCATGGGTGTTTCTATATCTCCCTCTCCCTTCCTCTTTAAAATCAATAATAAAAATATATTTTAAAAAATCTTATGTGGGACAGATGCAAGTGTGATATTCCACTTGAGATGGGGAAAGAGGGCAAGAGACTATTGCTAGGCCTACCTAGCTATTGGCCCTTTCCTTCCCCAGCCACAGATCAACACTTGTGGCAGCCCTTTGAAACCCTGGAGTTCCATTGAACACATTTTGAAAATTACTGATTCAGATGGCGGCATGTTTTTTTCTATTGGTAACTCTGTATCTAAACTTGCCTCTTTTGATCCAATTTGAGGATTGCTGCCAAAATGATCTTCCTAAAATCTCAAATTACTCCCCTACTCAAAAACCATTTTAAGTATTTCTTAAAAAAAAAAATATATATATATATATATATATATATATATATATATATATATATATTATTGATTTTTTTTACAGAGAGGAAGGGGGAGGGATAGAGAGTTAGAAACATCAGATGAGAGAGAAACATTGATCAGCTGCCTCCTGCACACCCCCTACTGGGGATGTGCCTGCAACCAAGGCACATGCCCTTGACTGGAATCGAACCTGGGACCCCTCAGTCTGCAGGCCAACGCTCTATCCACTGAGCCAAACTGGTTAGGGCAAGTATTTCTTTTAAAAAATATATATTTTTATTGATTTCAGAGAGGATGGGAAATAGGGAGAGAGATAGAAACATCAATGATGAGAGAATCACTGATCGGCTGCCTCCTGCACACCCCACACCAGGGATCAAGCCCGCAACCCGGGCATGTGCCCTGACCGGGAATTGAACCATGACCTCCTGGTTCATAGGTTGATGCTCAACCACTAAGTCAGGTTAGCTGGGCCATTTTAAGTATTTCTTAGTTGGGCATTTCAGATGACTCACAATGTAGCTTCAATATTCCTTGCCAATGGTATCGTTTGTCCCCTCATGTTACTCTGGGCTGCTTAGTTTTTCCTGCTTTGTCTAACTCCCCATTTTTCTAATGCTGTTCAAACTCAACAATCCAAAAATGAATTCATGGCCTCTCCAACCCAAACTAACTTCTGACTTTTCACCACTGTTAATATGATCACCATTGTGCCAAATGAATTCCTCACTCATCCATTATGTCCTTCATTCTAAGTTGGAATCTCTCTCTTTTCTGATACTTGGTAACATTTTATGTATGTCTAATTACTGCTAGAACCGAACTGCATTTTATATATAAAGATGAAGTATTTTTGCATGGTTTTAATATGATCCAAATTGTCTAAGAATGCAACTACTATATAAATTAAGAGATGATTCTTTAGTTCGGAGCCAAGACTTTGGCCCTTATTGATACAACCTGCATTCTTCTGCATTTTTAGCTCTTGCATTCATGGTGATTCTACAGATATATCTGACTACTTTATTATTATGTCTTCTAGAATAATTATTCTGGTACATTTACATATTGAAATACAAAGTTATCTTATCATCAGTTTCAGTTTTATATTACAGTTAGGGCTTTATTTTAAAAACAAGTTGTGTGCGAGGATAGGTTATGTTTAATTCATGAGGATAAAAGAGGTATCCTATATAATAAAACCCTAATATGCAAATGGACTGAACGGCAGAATGACCAGTTGCTATGTCATGCACTGACCACCGGGGGGGACAGACGCTCAACGCAGGAGCTGCCCCCTGGTGGTCAGTGTGCTTCTACAGGGGGAGCCGGGCTCACGGCTGGTGAGTGCAGTGGTGGTGGCAGGAACCTTTCCCGCCTCCGCTGCAGGCGGGAGGTAAGGAGCAAGGGGTCCTGGACTGCGAGAGCCCCGGACTGCGAGGAGGATGTTTGACTGCTGGCTTAGGCCCAATCCCCAGGGGTAGTGGGCCTAAGCCAGCAGGTGGACATCCCCCAAGGGGTACAGGACTGTGAGAGGGTACAGGCTGGGCTGAGGTAACCCCCTCCCCCCGCCAATGCATGATTTTCATGCACTGGGCCTCTAGTTATAAAATAGTTTTGCTAAATGGGGGACACTTGGTAAGATTGAGAACCACTCTAAGTTTACTATACTGTAAGAGACCAGCTATAGCCTAAATAAGATAATGTGTATGAAAATCACCTTGCATTTATACTAGACATAAAATTAGGGTCCAGCAAATTTCAGTTTGGTTCACAAATTATGTACAAGGATCCTTTCTTGCTAATCTAAGTGTGGTCTCTAGACCAGCAGCAGGCAACATCTGGGAATTATTACAAATGCAGACTCTTAGGCCAGACTTGCTGAATCAGAGTCTGCATTTTAACAAGATTCCTAAGGAATTCTTATGCACATTATAGTCTGAGAACTATTACCCATTATTTGAAAAGTATCCATGAAATTTATCATCACTCTTATAGCGCATTATGGATTAGCAGTGGATCATCTTTATGTGTGTGTGTGTGTGTGTGTGTGTGTGTGTGTGTGTGTGTGTGTATATATATATATATATATAGTATTTTTATTGTTTAAATGCGGACTTTAAAAGATAGTTGCACAACAAAAGCTTTATAACATTTAATTTTGATATTGTATACATTTATAACACAACTAGAGGCCCGGTACATGAAATTCGTGCATTGGGGGTCCCCTCAGCCCAGCCTGCACCCTCTCCAATCCGGGACCCCTTGGGGGATGACTGACTGCCGGTTTAGGTCTTATCCAGGGGATCAGGCCTAAACCGGCAGTTGGACATCCCTATCACAATATTGGACCACTGGCTCCTAATCGCTCACCTGCCTGCCTTGTCGCCCCTAACTGCCCCCCCCACTGCCAACCTGGTCGCCTTTTACTGCACCCCCTCTGCTGTCCTGGTCACCCCTAACTGCCCCCCCTGCCAGCCTGGTTGCCCCATGCAGCCTGCTGTTCAGTTGTTTGTGTCCCTCACTAACCCCCACTGCCGGCCTGGTTGTAGGAGCCATCTTGTGAGGGCATGAGGGTTAATTTGCATATTACCTATTTATTATATTGGATATAAGTCAGAAGTCTTCATTTTTTTATTCAAGATATATTTATTTATTGAATGCTTGTTATATGCCATGTATGCAAAAATATTGCTAATACTGTGGTAAAGAAAATAGACACTGCTTTTACCCTCATGGGATTTATAGTCAGGTGAGAAAAACAGGCCCCCAAACAAGTAAATAGCAAAAGAAATAATTAAAACTATGCCGTGAAGGAAATAAAAAGAGTGCTAATATGGAGAATAGTAGTGGGGGTAGGGTTGGTGAACCTCTCCTCTAAATAAGAGGTTGAGCTAGATAGAAGTTTGGTGATCCTTAGCACATAAATGATTTTTAATGCCATGGTAATGAATTGTATCACCTAAAGAGAGCATGTAGTGAGAAGAGGACTCAGAATTGAGGCCTGAGAAACATCTTATTTAAGTAGTCAGGTGAAGGAGGCTGGAGACAGCAAAAAAGAAAGAGCAACAGGGCAAGACAGGAGGAAAATCAGCAGAATGCGGTGTAACGGAATTCATGATAGGAGTGTTCCAAGAAGGAGTGGGTGGTCAGCTATGTTGAATGTTGCTGAAAAATCAAGTAAGGTGAGGACAAAAAGTGTGGGTTAATTTTGGTGACATAAAACCTGCTATTGACTTTAACAAAACTGTTTTTTTTGTGTGGAATAGTGGGGATGGAAACCAAATTGAAGTGGTTAGAACAGGAATGGGAATAGAGGAAGCAGAAACATTGATCAGACCATTTTTTTCCAGAAGTTTAGCTAAAAGGTGAGAAGCACATAAATAAGTGGGGCTGCTGCTGGAGACAAATGTGAATCAAAAAAAATGTTTGTTTGTTTTTCCAAAGATGATTGGCAAACAACCTGTATCCTAAGTTAATTGAAAAAAAAAAAATCAAAGGCAAAAAAAAAAAAAAATCACATGACAGAACATCTTGAAATCTCAATTCTCAGGGAAGTTTGGGGAATTAATTATCCCTGAAACTATCTTCGTATTTAATTGTCACATGATATGTAAATAAATTTCCTAACTATGAAAAATTTTAAGATATATGGTGTCTTTTCATTGGTTAGTGTAGATATAATCTATAAAGACTATTAGAAGAATCATTAAAATCCTTGGAATTCAAAAGTTGGAACATACTGCTCTAATTGCACTGGTAAGGTTTGGATTTTAGATATGTGAGAATGTTTGAGTGTTCAACAGATTTTTTAAAAATACATATTTTGATTGCTCAGCCTGCGTGGCTCAGTGGTTGAGCATTGACTTATGAACTAGGAGGTCACAGTTCCATTTCCTGTCAGGGCACATGCCAGAGTTCCAGGCTCGATCTCCCAGTGTGGAGCCTGCAGGAGGCAACCAATCAATGATTCTCTCATCTTTGATGTTTCTATTTCTGTCTCCCTCTCTCTTCCTCTCTGAAATCAATCCTATCTAATAAAGAGGGAATATGCTAATTGCTTTCACACCCTCACAAAGATGGCGGCGCCCACAGCCAATAAGGAGGGAATATGCTAATTGACTGCCACACCCTCAAAGATGGTGGTGGCCACAGCTACAAGATGGCAGCGCCCAGTCCCCTCAGCCCCCCAGCTGCCCAGGCCCGCCCGAGGCTCAGGTAACCAGGGCCAGCTGAGGCCACTGCAGCAGAGGTGTGATGGGGCATTGCCTTCCCTGATTGCCGGGTCGCCTGCCGCTCCTGAGGGTTCACGGACTGTGAGAGAGGGCAGGCCTGGCTGAGGGACCCCCTGCTCCAGTGCATGAATTTTCATGCACGGGCCTCTAGTAAAACTATATATATATATAAAATACAAAATAAAAAATATGTTTTTATTGATGCACACCCCACACTAGGGATTAAGCCCACAACCCAGGCATGTGCTCTGACCGGGGATCTAACTGTGACCTCCTGGTTCGTAGGTCAATGCTTAACCCCTGAGCCACACTGGCCAGGCCAACAGAAATTTTAAAAATAAGGACCCATGTCTTAATGTATGTAGCTTGATTCATTTTTACCTATGTACACACCTTCCAGATCAAGATATGGGACATTTACATCACCCCAGAAGGTTCCCTTGTGCCCATTTATAATTAATATACCCTCTTCACCCGAAGTTAACCATTATTTGGACTTACATAAATCATATATCAGTTTTCATGTTCTTGAATTACATATAAATGGAATCATACAGTATATCCTTTTTTAATGTCTGGCTTTTATTTTTTGCTGAATATACTCTTGAGATCCATTCATATTGTAACATTTATTCATTCTCATTTGTTGTTGAACAGTATGAATATACTACAATTTGTTTATTCATTCTACTCTTGATGGACATTTGATTATTTCCAGTGTTTGTCTGTCTTATGAAAATTCTTATGCATGTCTTTTAGTGGACATATACACTCATTTCTCTTGGGTATAGATTTAGGATTAGCATTTCTGGGACATAGAGTAGGTGTATATTTAGCTTTAGTACATATTGCCAAGCAGTTTCCAAAGTGGTTGGGCCAGTTAACTCTCCCACTAACAATGTCTGAGAGTTCCAGTTCCATGTCTTGCCAACATTTGCTATTGTCAGCCAGCCTTTTTAATGTTAACCATTTTGGTGGGTGTGTAACGGTATTTCATTGTGGCTTTCATTTGCATTTTCCTGATGAATATTGATGTTGACTACCTTTTCATATGTTTATTGGCCATTTGGATATCCTCTTTCCTGAAGTGCCTGAAGTGCATTTTTGAAAAGTTGGGTTCTTTATATTTTTAATTAGTTTTGTAGGCATTTCAAAAATATTTTGGAAATGTATACTTTGTCAAAAGTGTATTATAAATATTTTGTCCCAGTCTACACCTTGCTTATTTATTTTCTTAATCTATTTAATGACTAGAATTCTTAATTTTAATAAAGGCTCATTTATCAAATTTCCTTTTTTTGGGATTAAGTGCATTTTATGTCCTGTTGAAGAAATCTTTGCCTATTCCAAGGCCATGAAAATATTCTCTTGTGTAGAAATTGGATTTTTTTAAACTTTCACATTTAGATATATTACCCACTTTAAATTAATGATTCTGTTTTCTACCCCAGTTATTTTATTTTTAAAAATCTAGGCATTTTACATTTATAAAATGAAAATTTTACTAGGAATATGTGGGATTCATTTATATTAGCACAAACATTTTTTTAAAAAGTAGCAATGACATGAAATGCACATTCTTCCTTTTCTCTCTACATGTTCATTTATGGCATGTGATAGCCCTGGTAAAATTGAAATATATCTGTCTATAAATTCAGAGTAACTGACCTTTCAAGGGAAAATAACACTAGATGTTAAATTTGTTGTTTTAAACCTATGCTCCATAGTCTATAATTTCTTCATTAGACATTTAATCTAGGGGGGAAATGGAATACTTAATTTTAAAAAGAGGTAAGGTAGAAAGAATTGGAATGGTAACATGGGCTGTATTTGATCCGGTGCCCTCAGAAAGTAGTCTTGATATTTCTTAACCTTTACCTTAATCCAAGAAAGAAAGAAAGGAAGTATTTCACGGTTGGAGGGATTATCCTCATTTTAAGGCATGCTCCTTGTTTTTATGTCTTCATTTCCCTTCAGTCATAATCATTTAAAATTAATTGAGTCTAAAATTTGTTCTATTTCTGTTCTTCTAAGATCTATAATCTATAGGAAAGCACTTTAATTAAAACATTAAATTCTTTGAAACAAAGGTAAAACTCAAGAAATTAGTCCTGCTTCTCTCCTTAATGTGTCACTGACATTGTACCCTTGGACAATTAGGTGACTATATTTTGTCATTCTTTGTGTCTTGAACTTTGTTGGTAAAATGGGGAGAATAATAAATGCAGTTATACCTCTTCATTTTCCAGAAATGCTGTGAGATAATGTGAAATTTCATTTAAGTGCTTCATGATACCTTTTTGGAAGACCACAAGCAAACAAAACCAGGTTTAGAAGAAAGCTCTCACTGCAGTTAGGGAACCGAGTAATAGCATCTGAGTAATAACTTATCTTGTGTGTTCCCAGGAAGCTGAACTAGGACCTGAAATGGACATTTCAGGAAATTTGAGTTCAGCTACATTTAAGAAGGAACTTTTTAAATGTTTTTCCTGAAATGGAAAGGAATAACTTCTATATTATTGGAAGTGTCTAAGGGGAGCCCATGTAGCCCAAATAGGGAGCTAGTGGAGGAAAGTCAAACATCAGGTGGCAGAGGAAGGTCACTTAGCTAGTTAAGATATCCACTCCATTTCTAATATTCTGATTTCATTAGTCTTAGGTATCATTTTTCATTGTGCAGAATTGTTCTTGTGATGCCAAGATTCCAGGAATTGATTATATCTGGTAGTAATAAAACGAAATGGTGGTGAAGGACCTTTCAGAAATAATAGCTAACACTTCTGTCCCTAATGTTAATGTTGCAAATGTGAGTACATTTTTATAGTGAGTGACTCAGTTTCCAAAGATTTTGGTTAAAAAGTAAAAGTGAACATTTTAGATTTAAAAACACTATTTTTAAAAAGACATGGGGATAAGAGTCAGTTTATTGTTATGAAGATAAAAAGGAATGTCAGCGTTCAGGGACAGCTTTCTTGTAGCCGTCAGACACCAGAACTGCTGGCAGCTGGCAAAGTCAATGCAGCAGTTTTTCTGAGATTTGACATTTTGCTCTCCTTTAGCACCTACAACTTCCTACTGGGAAAACAGAACAGCCAGTGAAAATCTGATCTCTGAGACTTAAAGTATAATTTTGTTAGCTGGTATTCTCAATTGAGTAATAATTACTTAATAGTCTCAAAATGAAGGCAAAGTTCATAAGCATTCAAGTTAAAAATATGGTTACAAATTTTGTTGCTAATGTAAATATTTGGTTTTGTTAGTAAGTGGTTTATATTAGAGCAAAGAGGTAATAACATTCCTGTGTGAACTTTGATGAAATCTTAATTAACCAGACTCCTGCCATTTCCAAGTTTAAATTTTAGTTGTAATATATTCCCTTTAATTTTGCAGCATATAAAAATGCTGGAATGTCTGAGAAAAATATTGATATTATAACAAAAATTCTAGCTTGTGAAATTTGTTAAAATGGCATCTTTGTCAATGAAAAGAGAATCTGAAGGAATAAAAACAAACTTGAAATTGTCATCTTCCAGTAAGCATGTGAGGAAGGCTTGTTTGCAGTTCTGGTAGAAACAACTTGATATTGCTAGTAAAGCTTTAGATTGGTAAAGTGCTTTGGAAAGCTACAAAAGAAATAGCCTTTAACTTTACAGTCCAGTATATCTGTCAGCCATCTCAGTAATAGAACAGCTATGCCTTTTATAAGATTTGTTTTTAAAAGGTAAGGTGTCACTGGAAAGCACTAATGATTAATTAAGCTTAGGAAATATTAGATTGAGTCTTAAGTTGCAGGAAAGGAAGAAGGGCACCTGATATGAATGAGTGTTAACTAGGGTTTTCTGCTGGTTTATAATTTTGGCTTTTAAATGAGATAGGAAATATTTTTTTATCTAATGATACCAAAAAATCCTAATGGAAGCATGATGCCACATATATATTTGTACACATACATATAAGTACATTTAAAAATATTTTATCTGAATATTTGGCATCATGTGGTGGGGTTTTTTTTTAACGCTCTGAAAAGTCACATTAATTTTTCAACCGGTCACATTTGTAAAATATGTTGTGTGAAAGGTGCTGTCTAGATGACTTATAACTTTGATAATTACATTAATGGAAATCACAACTGTTTCCTAGAATTCCAGTTATAAAAATAGAAATATTGATAGGAGATAGTCCTTGTTAAGCTGTTTCCTGGCATAATAACTTTGAAAGTTTGGTTAATGTTTAATTTTTTACATGGTTTGATTTACTTTTTTCCCCTTGATCCAAGTTACACAAAACAATATACTTACAATTTTTTTCTAGCCACTTAAAAATATAAAAGCCAGAGTTTTCATATTAGTTTTAAAATTTACAGTGGCATCCCAAGTAGCCGTGAGATATTCTAAAACAGTGCTATTTGGTATAACTTTCTGAGGTGACGGAAATGTTCTTTTTGTTGTACAATAGAGTAACCACTAGCTACATATTCTTTGGATATTTGAAATGTAGCTGGTGTGACTGAAAAACTACATTTTTAATTTTAATTAATTTAAATTTAAACTTAAATACCACAAGTGCCTAGTAACTACTTTATTAAACAGTACAGTATTACTATTAGATTAGTATTAGTAATAGATCTAGTGTTTGGCAAACTTTTTCTGTAAAGGACCAGATAGTGAATGTTTTAAGCTTTGTAAGTCATATAGTCTCTGTCGCAACTACTCAGCTTTGCTGTTGGACTATGAAAGCAGCGCTGGACAACATGTAAGTGATTGGGTTTGTCTGTATTTACAATAGAACTTTATTTATGGGCACTGATATCGAACTTTACATAGTTTTCAAGTGGCACAAAACAATATTCTTCTCATTTTTCTAACCACTTAAAAATATAAAAATCATTCTTAATTCACGGGCCACACAAAGACAAGTGGTAAGTCGTAGTTTGTGGAACCTTACTCTAGAGTGTTCATAAGGATCAAGAGATGTAAAAATTCATGTCCATCATGAGTGGGCACTATTTTGAGAGTTAAAGACACAGCAAAATAGCAAGAAAAAATGCACATAACATCCCTGTTCCCATGGACCTTACATTCTGGTGTGGGGAGGCAGATAAAAACAAAAATGACCAAAAAATATGTCAGGTTTTGACAATAAATAAATTTTATGAAGAAAAATAAAGCAAGGTAAGAGAAAACAAAGTGACAACGGAGGATGACATTTTATGTAGGGTAGTTATGTAAAGCTTATTTGGTAAGGTGACTTTTGAGCATACAACACCTGAGTGAAGATAGGAAGTGGCCAGGTAGCTAGCTGGGGGAAGAGCATTCTGTTAAGAAGGGAAGGTAAGTACAAAGGTCCTGAGGCAGGAGCATGCTTTGCCTATTTAAGTAACAGGAGAGATATAGACAATATTGTTTTTCAATGAAATTAACCTACTTTGAAATTCTTCCATCATCTGTACTGGATATGTATAAACATCAGTGAAGAAAACTGTATTTCTGTCAAAAGCAATATATGGACCCTTCTTTCTTAGTTTTCTAGAGCGTTCTTTTAAATATTTTAAAGCTATGTTGACTGCCAACACATTGAAAGACCCCAGTATATCCCATTAAGTGGAAAAATTTTGAGTTTTTTTTTTAACTGAAGTATAAGAAATTACAAAAGGGTCCATTAAAAACGGAAAAGTCTTAGACATATTTAACAGTTGGGAATTCCTTTACCATCTACCTACGACTTCATGTTTTTATAAAGACCTTGATTTCAGGGAGAGAAAGTGTACTTCAATCTATTTTGTCCTTGTGTTTTAAGTATTTTTTTAGCACCTAAGAAGGACATCCATACTGCCTGATTATGCATGGTTTAATGTCTCCTTAAAATTCTGAATACTAAGAGTCAGAATCTTCTCTTAGAAACTACTCAGTTATTTCTAGTGTTATTTACTGCACAAAAAGGCCTCTTAAAAATATTGAGAGTTATTTAAATGTCATTGTCAGAGGATTTAAAAGGTTCAGGGAACCAGGACCTTTTCCCTTTAGGTCATCAAATCAAAAGCTATCTTTCTCTGTAGTAACTAGAAGATGTTTTCACATGAAGGTTGCTCATGTGAAACCTTTGAACTAGGTTTCTTTCCTTTTTTTTCTGTTAAGAATCCCTTTAGTATGCAATTAAAAGTTTCACCGGTAGTTTTTTTTTAACTAAAAAAACCCCAAAACTCACAACACTATCAAACTTACAGAAAGTTGCAATACTATACAAAAAAAAACTTTGTTTTTTCTGGAAATTTTGAGAATAAGTTGCTGATATGATACCCTTGAATACTTCAGTATGTATGTTCCACCTTCTACAAAACAACTATCAAAATCAGGAAATTAACATAGATACATTACTACCATTTAATCTTTGGACCCCATTCAGATTTCTCCAATTGTTTCTCTAATGTCCTTTACTACAAGAGTATTCAACTTTGTATTTAATTGTCATAACTCATCACTCTCTTCCAGTCTGAAACAGTTCCTCAGTTTTTCATGACCTTGACACTTTTGAGGATTACAAGCCAGTTATTTTGTAAACTGTCCCCCAATTAGAGTTTAGTTTGTTTTCCCGTGGTTAGATTCATGTTATGCATATTTGGTGGAATATCACCTGTGGTGAAGGCCTGGGGTGGGGCAAGTAGGAGCGGGATAGAGGGAGTCAGTGGGGGGGGGGGGGGGAGCGGAGAAGGCGATATCTGTAATACTTTCAACAATAAATATATATTTCTTAAAGAATGAGATAGGATGAGTCCTAAAAAACAAAGCAAAAGACCCATGGCAAGGCCCTGGCCAGTTGGTTGAGCATCATCCCATGCTCTGAGAGGTCACTGGTTTGATTCCTGGTCAGGACACATGCCCAGGTTGCAGGCTCGATCCCTAGTAGGGAGCATGCAGGTGGCAGCCAATCAATGATTCTCTCTCCTCATTGATCTTTCTATCTCTCTCACCTGCCTCACCCTCTCCCTTCCTCTCTGAAATCAATTAAAAAAATATTTTAAAAAATAAAATAATAAATTCTCTGGCTGATTCAAATCGGTAGCTGATCGTTGAACTACGCTTATATGAGTCACACTCTGAGCAGCCCATCTGAACAGAAATTTGTGCTTCTAAAAGCCTGGGAAACACTCAATCCCAGGCTTACTGTGACATCTGGTTACCCTAGCTGCTGCCCACCACAAATGAGACAGAATTTGAGTTTAAATCCAGGCAAGTTAACTATATGCTTTATTTTAAAAAAGTAAAATAAAGAAAAATCCCCATACTGTTGAAAGGAACATAACAGGATACATAAATTCTATAACACCATTTACAATGTCCAGGGTATTATCCAGAATTTTTAGGTCAGGTGAAGAAGGAAAATGTTACCTATACTTAAAAGGAAATCAGTGGTTACTGAACTCAAAATGACATAGATATTGGAATTGGAAGACAAGGATCCAAAACAGCTATAATAATTAAAGATGTAAAGGAATATATACTTGTAATGAATTAACAGATAGGAAATCTCAGCAAATAAACTATTAAAAAAGAACAAAGTGTAAAGTTCTAGAACTAAAAATTATATGAAATAGAAAGTTTATTGGACAGGCTTAACAGCAAATTAAGATGATAGACAAAAGTAAGTGGATTTGATTATATATATATATATATATGCCTAAACTGAATGACCAGTCGCTATGACACACACTGACCACCAGGGGGCAGACTCAATGCAGGAGCTGCCCCCTGGTGGTCAGTTTGCTCCCACAGCTGGCCAACCTCCCACAGTCCCTCCCCCCAGCCGGCCAGCTGGCCCTGATCAGCCCAATTGGGACTGGATGAGACGGCCCTGATCACCGGCCAGGCCGAGGGACCCCACCTGTGCACAAATTCGTGCACCAGGCCTTTAATATATCAATGAAAATATTCAATCTGAACAGAGAGAAAAAATATTGAGGGGAAAAAAGAATAGAGTCTGAGGGAACTGTGGGGAAATATGAAAAAGTCTAACATATATATGCAATTGAAATCCTAAAAGGAAAGGAGCAAGAGAATGGAGGAGGAAAATTTTAAGAAATAATGTCCAAAAATTTCTCAAGTTTGGTGAAAAACATAATTTTACAGATAAGTTCAATGAACCCAAGTGGGATAAATTCACATAAAATCTTCCTAGGCATATCAAGCCAAAAGTAAAGAGAAAACCAAAGGTAAAGAGAAAATCTTGAAAGTATTTGAGAAAAAGAATCTATACTAATAAAAGGGTAATATGCAAATAGACCGAACAGCAGAACAACTGAACAACCAACGAGTAATATGCTAATGATATGCTAAGGCTGCTCAACCACTTGCTATGATGTGCACTGACCACCAGGGGACAGAAGCTCCAATCAGTAGGTTAGCTTGCTGCTGGGGTCCGGCTGATCAGGGCTGAGCGAGATGGACCAGACACACCCTGGAGCCCTCCTGCGGTCCCTCCCCAGCCTGATCATGAACCTGTGGGGTCTCTCAGCCTGGCCTGCACCCTCTCACAATCCAGGACCCCTTGGAGGATGTCAGAGAGCCAGTTTCAGCCCTATCCTGCAGGCCACTCCCCTTGGGAGGGCACCAGATGCCAAGGGCTCAAGGCTGGCAAGCGCTGCTGCAGCAGGGTGAGCCTCTCCCATTTGGGACTGATTGGGCATGAGCTCGTGGCAGGCACAGTAGGGCCGGAATGAGCAGGAGTGGCAGGTAGGAGCTGCAGGTGGTGTTGAACTGTGGGTTTCAGCCCGATCCCTGCAGGCCACCCAGAGGGACCCCATCAGTGTGTGAATTCGTGCACCGGGCTTCTAGTAATATATAAATAGTATCACTAACTTATCAGAAACAGTAGAGGCTAGAAGATAGTAGAATGCCCTATTTATTTATTTATTTATTATTGTTTTACATTTTATTTTTTTAAATCTTTATTGTTCAGATTATTACAATTGTTCCTCTTTTTTCCCCCCATAGCTCCCCTCCTCCTGGTTCCCACCCCACCCTCTGCCCTTACCGCCTCCACAACTGTCCTCGTCCATAGGTATACGATTTTTGTCCAGTCTCTTCCCGCACCCTCCACACCCCTTTCCCCCCGAGAATTGTCAGTCCACTTCCTTTCTATGCCCTTGATTCTATTATATTCACCAGTTTATTCTGTTCATCAGATTTTTTATTCACTTGATTTTTAGATTCACTTGTTGATAGATATGTATTTTTGTTCATAATTTTTATCTTTACCTTTTTCTTCTTCTTCCTCTTCTTAAAGAATATCTCTCAGCATCTTATATAATAAAAGAGTAATATGTAAATTGACCATACCTCCACCACACCCACAAGCCACGCCCATCAGCCAATCAGGAGGGAATATGCAAATAAACCCAACCAAGATGGCTGCAGCAACAGAGAGCAGGATGGAGGCTTGGGTTTCCCTGGCAATGGAGGAAGCCAAGCTTTCCGCCTGCCCTTGCCAGCCCAGGCCTCCACTCAATGCTACAATGTTTCAATTATAGAAGATAAATAAATCCCAAAAGAAATGGCGGCAGCCACAGAGCTGGAGAGAGCAGAAGGCTAGGGTTGTCCGCTGTGATGGAAGAAGCCAAGCTTCTGCAGCCCTGGCCTGCTTTGGCCTCCGCTTAAGGCTACAAAGTTTCAATTATAGAAGATACATAAATCCCAACAGAAATGGCTGCCACCAGGAGTGAGCAGAAGGCTTGGCTCCACTCCAGGCTACAGAGTTTCAATTGTAAAAGATAAATCCCAGATCCCAGGGCCTCTGCTTGGGTTGCTAGGGCGGCGTGGCCAGCCTGCAAATAACCACAGGCCCCTTGCCCAGGCCCCCCACACCCCAAGGGAACCCCCACCCTGATCTGGGACACCCTTCGGGGCAAACCAGCTGGGGGGTTTTCCCCCCACCCATGCACCAGACCTCTATCCTATCTAATAAAAGAGTGATATGCAGATTGACCGTCACTCCAACACACAAGATGGCTGCCCCCATGTGGTCAAAGATCCTGCCCCCACGTGTACACAAGATGGCCAGCAGGGGAAGGCAGTTGGGAGGGACCAGGCCTGTAAGGGAGGGCAGTTGTGGGCGATCAGGCCAGCAGGGGAGGGCAGTTGGGAGGAACCAGGCCTGCAAGGGAGGGCAGTTGGGGGAGATTAAGCGTGCAGGGGAGGGCAGTTAGGGGTGACCAGGCCTGCAGGGGAAGGCAGTTAGGGGCAAACAGGCTGGCAGAAGAGCAGTTAGGCATCAATCAGGCTGGCAGGGGAGAGGTTAGGGGATGATCAGGCTGGCAGCCAGAAGTGGTTAGGAGCAACCAGGAAGGCAAGCAGGTGAGCAGTTGGGAGCCAGCAGTCCTGGATTTGAGAGGGTGCAGGCTGGGCTGAGGTATACCCCCTCCCATGCACAAATTTCGTGCACTGGGCCTCTAGTTTCATATAATACAGGTTTGGTGGTAATGAACTTTTTTAGCTTTTTCTTATCTGTGAAGCTCTTTATCTGACCTTCAATTCTGAATGATAGCTTTGCTGGGTAGAGTAATCTTGGTTGTAGGTTCTTGCTATTCATCACTTTGAATATTTCTTGCCACTCCCGTCTGGCCTGCATAGTTTCAGTTGAGAAATCGGCTGACAGTCGTATGGGTGCTCCCTTGTAGGTAACTAACTGTTTTTCTCTTGCTGCTTTTAATATCCTCTCTTTGTCTTTTGCTCTTGGCATTTTAATTATGATGTGTCTTGGTGTGGTCCTCTTTGTATTCCTTTTCTTTGGGGTTCTCTGCACTTCCTGGACTTGTAAGTCTATTTCTTTCACCAGGTGGGAGAAGTTTTCGGTCATTATTTCTTCAAATAGGTTTTCAGTATCTTGCTCTCTCTCTTCTTCTGGCACCCCCTTAATTTGGATGTTGGTAGGCTTGAAGTTGTCCCAGAGGCTCCTTACACTATCTTCATATTTTTGGATTCTTTTTTCTTTTTGCTTTTCTGGTTGAGTGGTTTTTGCTTCTTTGTATTTCAAATCTCAGACTTGATTCTTGTGATCCTCTAGTCTGCTGTTAGATCTCTGTATAATATTTTTTATTTCAGTTAGTGTATGCTTAATTTCTAGTTGGTCCTTTTTCATATTCTCGAAGGTCTCACTAAATTTATTCGCCTTTTCTGGAAAATTCTTGAAAAACCTTATAACCGTGGTTTTGAACTCTATATCCAGTTGTTCGCTTTCCTCCATTCCTTTCATTTGTGACCTGTTTCTTTGTCTCTGTATTTTGGCTGCTTCCCTGAGTTGATAGAGTGGCTTTGTGTGCTAGGTGTCCTATAGGGCCCAGTGGCTCAGACTCCCCAGTTACCTGAGGTGGACACTCTTGATGCACTCCTTTGTGGACTGTGTACACAGTCTTGTTGTAGTTAAGCCTTGATTGTTGTTGGTACCACTGGGAGGAATTGACCTCCAGGCTAATTGGCTGTGAGGATCAGCTGTGTCTACGCTGGGAGAACTTCTGTGCTGGAGACACCCTTATGAGACAAGACTTGCAAAAGCCTCTGTGCTCAGCTTGGATGGGGCAGAGTCTCAGGGCGGAGCAGACAGCAATGGCTTCCCGTCAGCCCTGCCCTATTGAGGCCCCTGGGTCTCAGTGTCCCGTGGTAATCGCTGCAAGCACCTCTGAGAGAAAGCTGCCCTCGAGTTCCGCCTGCCGCCAGACAGTCCAGTTTCTCCCCGAATGAGTCTGGGTCCCCAGAGTCTCTCCCGGAACTGGAGTTCAGAGCAGTTAGGAGCTTTTGTCTCCCTCCCGATTGAGAAAGCCAGCCATGTACTCAGTTGCCGGCCCTCTCTGTGCGCGCCTCCATACTTCTGCTTTCTGCAGCTCCTCTGAGTCTCAGTGTGCTTTTCTCTTTCCTTCTAGTTGTAGAATTTCCACTTCCTGTGGAAGCCAGCCTTCCTGTGGTTCTGGATGATGTCCGTTTTGTCTTTTAGTTGTAGTTTTGAAATTGTTGTGCGAGGCAGCAGTTTAGGTGTTTACCTATGCTGCCATCTTGGTTTCTCCTAGAATGCCATTTTTAAAGTGCTAGATGTGAGAACTGTCAACCGAGAATTCTATATCAAGTAAAAATATTCTTTAGAATTGAAAGGCAAAATAAAGATATTTCCAAATAAATTAAAACTAAGTTGTCATTCACACAGTTGCACCACTAAAAATGCAAAAGGAAGTTATTTTTTTATTACTTTTTAAAATATATTTTTATTGGTTTCAGAGAAGAAGAGCGAGGGAGAGAGAGAGAAACATCAGTGAGAGAGAATCATTGATCGTCTGTCTCCTGCACACCCTCAACTGGGGATCAGGCCTGCAACCTGGGCACGTGCCCTTGACTGGAATCCAACCCTTTAGTCCATAGGCCGGTGCTTTATCCACTGAGCCAAACCGACGAGGGCTAAAGGAAGTTCTTTAGACTGAGTTCCACAGATGGGAGCTCAGGTCTTCATGAAAAAAAAAAAAAAAATCAAAAGCACCAGACATATTAAGTATGTGGGTAAATACAATGCACTAATTTTTCTTCTTAATCTCTTTCTCTTTTTAAAAGACAATGTAGCAAGTTTTTTTTAAATAAATTATTTTAGAGAGGGAGGAAGGGAGAGAGAAAGAGAGAAACATCAATGGATTGCCTCCCTCATGTGCCCAACCTGCAAGCTAGATATGTGCCCTGAATGGAAATCACACCCACTACCTCCAATCAACTGAGCCACACCAGCCAGGGCTCTTCTTAATCTCCGTAAAATACAATTGCTGTGTAGCTAATACCTTTCATACTCCTTGAGGCACTTTTTAAGGAGGATATAGAGAAAGAATCATCCTGCTCTGAAGAGGAAATCTGCTGTTAAACTTCCAAAATGGTATTCTTATTAATTTTAGGATTCTCAAATCTGAAAAACTTTTTCTCTAAGCTGCTAATCTTTATTATATATACTTTTTCAGATATAAAACCAAATGTGGAACTGAAAAGCAGTCAGGAGCAGTCTGTGCCTACAGGTAAAGTAGCATCAGTTCTTTCCTGTCTAGAAATAGAACTTTACTGAAATTACCAAAGAAAGAGGAACATTCTTATTGCAGCAAAAATGCTATGGAAATGTGTTGGGGAAGAAAAATATGGTTGTTTCTTCCTGTTACAAAAATAACTCATTAATTTAGATAAGTTCTTTGGTATTTTAGGACCAAACCATACCCCACCTACTGATTCGTTTGAAGAAAGACAGTTTTTGTTGAGTAATATAGTAGCTTCTATTTGAACAACTTGAGCTTTTCACTCTAGAACACTGATCAGCAAACTTTTTTTGTAAAGGGCAGATAATAAATCTTAGATTTTCTGGGCCACATATGGCCTCTATTGCAGAAACCTCTTTATATTTTTTGCAACCCTTTAAAAATGTAAAAGCCATTCTACCTCCTGGGCCCATACAAAGACAGGCCATCGTTAGATTTGGCCCTTGGGCCATAGTTTGCTGATCCCTGCTTCAGAAGGAACTATAAACATTTAAAATAATTTATTTCCCCCAAATAACGCCTATGTTTTTCTGTTGATTAACTCACTTTTAAAACCAAAGCTTATGTTGTATTAAAAAATTTATCACTTAAGTGCCTTTTTGTGTTACTGTGAGTTGGCCCCAGTTTTCCTGTGAGTGTTCTTTTCTGGGGTGAGTTTCGATCCTGTTTATCACATTTGTTTTCATGTAGGAATTTTGTTATTTGCTGGGTTGATTCTTTTTTCTTTTTAATATATTTTTATTGATTTCCGAGAGGAAGAGAGAGGGAGAGAGAAACATCAATGATGAGAGAGAATCATTGATTGGCTGCCTCCTGCACGCCCCCTACTGGGGATTAAGCCCGCAACCCGGGCATGTGCCATGACCTGGAATTGACCTCCAATTCATAGGCTGATGCTCAACCACTGAGCCACACTGTTCTGGCTCCACATAATTACATTTATAATGTGAACAGAAAAGGAAAATAGGAAGCTTACTCTAGGGAAAGCATTTTTCCAAAATTGGGTTATATTAGTATTTTCAGGCTAAATATTTCTCATCACTACATATCATTACTTCTTGGTCATAAATAGCAATAACATCCTACCAGATATTGTGAGATATCCCAAAGGAGAGAGAATTTCTGTACAGAAAGAACCTGAGTTCATTTTAACTCAGGTGAAAGAAATATTCAAGAAAATCATGTTTAATGCAAAAGTGCATGAACCCCAGATATATTTCTAAACTTCAAGAGTTTTCACACATATCCCAGTTAGAGTATATGTGAAAGGGATACTATCACTAAGAATTTGTGTGAAGCTGAGATGGGAATCTATTTTATACATGTTTATAAAAAATTGTTTAAGTTGACTGCATAGTTAAAATTGTTTTTATCTCCTAGAAGGTCCAGTGATGTTAAATGACTACAATTTAACCCAACCTCATGAGACAGAAAATGTGGACAGTGCAGAATGCCCAACCAATGAAGATGAAGATATGGAAGGTGAGCCATAGTGTACAGACAGTTAACGGTTATAGATATGGTTAAGACTTAATATGAAGAAGAAATGAGGAATTCTCCAAGGAAAACTTGTATTTGTGGATTGATTTGGGAGTAATTCAGTTTATTTAGTTTACAAGTATTTGCATTTAATAATTTGCTATATAGGTTATCAGCAAATTTTGAGAATTTAAGGTATTTATTCAGTGTTCAAGTTATACTAACTTTTAAAAATGTTATTTTTACTCCTTCTCACTATAAAAACAATACATGTTCCTTATAGAAAGATTTGTCTGGGGTGTTTTCCAACACCAATTACCAATTCTTCAAATCTTAGATACCAACTGGGAAGCCAACAATTCAATTATCATACTAACTCCTGGAGTTAATGCTGAACCCACAGATTAAGGGATCAGTTTCACACGACTGCTCTTACTTCAGACACAAGTTGTAAGTACCAGGTCCCCTGGTTACCTTCACTAATTCCAAATGGCTACCGATTCAGCGTTTTTCACAAACCTCCCTCAGGTTTGATAAGTTGCTAGAACGACTCACAGAACTTAAGAAAGCACCTTTCTTACTACAGCCAGTTTATTATAAAGGATATAACGCAGGAGCAGGCAAATGGAAGAGATGCATAGAGCGGGATATGGTGTGGGAGAGTTCCCAGGCCCTCAGGGCATAACACTCCCACAACTTGGATGTGTTCACCAACCCAGAAGCTCTCTGAATCTCATTGTTGAAAAGTTTTCATAGTGCTCCATCTATAGTCCCTTCTACTCTTCCTGGAGGTTGGTGGATGGAGCTGAAAGTTCCAATTTTCTAGTCACTTGGTCTTTCTAGTGACCACCCCATACTGAGGCAATTTAGGGTCTCCACCCTAAGTCACCTCAGTAGCATAAACTCAGGTGTGAGTGAAAGGGGCTTGTTACGAATAATAAAACATACTATCACGCAGGAAATTGAAAGGGTTTTAGTAACTCTGTGCTAGGAATCTGAGAGTAAGACCAAATATTTTTTTGTATTATACCACAGGACACCCTCTGGTCTTTGACCATGAATCTCTTTATAGCAAAAGGATCATAAAGGTTAAGAGATCCTGGTATAGGGAAGGAAGAAACTTGCCTTTAGCCTTCAGGGTTCTTTCAGCTCTTCTAATAATTAAACCTGCAGGAGGCAGGTTAACCAGAGAAAATAACCAAATCTAATGACTTTGATCTGTATGGGGACCCCACATACATGAGAAAGTCAGAGATCCCACATTATGAGAGGTTCAGAGACAAAAAGGGAAAATGATGTATATATGACATTCTGAGCAAAGGATGAGGTAAGGTACCTCAGGACTTCAGGGGATCTTAAACAATCAATGTTCCAGTTGTCAGTTCCAATTCTCTATGAAAATATTATTATGAGCATGCTACCTCTCTGCCCATTGGTTGACATTATGGGCTATAAAATGTATGCCTTGGTCTGAAGAAATATGACTTGACAGTCCAAATTGGTGTAATGGCTCCTGTTTCAGTTCTTTTTTTAGTACTCTGACCATTTGCATCTACCACCAGGTAAGCGAAGTCTAGTCCAGAGTCAATGCTTATTTTGTCAAAAACTCATATGTAGCCCTTTTGGGGCTACTACCATTGGTTCTTTATAATCCACTTGTCAGCTATGTGCCGGGCCTTCTTCCTGAGGAATCTTACCCATAGTCATCTGCAGCCTTTGTGTCACTTGTTAACAGACAGAACAGTTTGGTTGGCATTCTGAGTCTCAAAGGGTAAAAAGAGGAATATGTCCAGGTTCACCTCTCTTCATTTCTGTGGTCCTCAAATGTCTACTGATTTCAAGGACCCAAGTGGCCGCCTTAAGCAAGTACATAGCAATATTCACTCATTGGTTCTAGTCACCTTTTCAAATCTGGAAGGGGGTTCTTCTAATGGGTATTGACATGCCCCACTTTAATACACCCATCATATTCCCATAGTGATTTCCATAAGGCAGTGCCCCATGTGGGCATCCTTTAATAGACCAAGTTTCCGTTGTCCTTCCGCATATCCATATGGACAGACTATTGGCCAGGCTATTGGCCTTGACCCATGCGTCCTCCTGGTTCATAGGTTGATGCTCAACAACTGAGCCACATCAGTCAGGCTATAGATGTGTTTCTTAAAGGAAAAAAGAAAAAAATGTTTCTTGGGATCTTTTGTCTTAGATACTTAAGGGATCAAGTAATAGAGTTCTATGTCTAAAACTTCTGAGATTCAAATCACAGCTTCAACTAACATTCCAGCTCTGCCTAGCTATACTTTAATTTGTACTAGTTCTTAACCACAGAGACTGAAAAATGCTGCCTGGCACAGGATGTGGTCATTTGTGCTGAGGAAAGGCATATGGTGTTCTATCAGCTTTATGCAATTTCTTGAAGGTGACATCCATGGAGCCACATTCAGAATGAGGCAAATAACTACCTTCAGTTTGCATTTTTCTGAGTTAGGGTTTCTTAGTTCTGGTAGGTAATGCCATTACGTATTTGTTTGAAATGATGGTCCCTATACAACATTTGGTCTAAAAATTTATAATTTATGTTAGAATTTGCTCTGGGTTCAGAAATAGCTATGATATTCTCAGGTAGTTGGGGAGGGGGAGAGACAGATTAAATACCCAAAATAAAAAAGAAGCCAAATAATTTCTATTCAACAATAGGAATTTAAAACAAATATTGTAAAAACCTATGTGGTTCATTCAGCACTTCTCTAAGAATCTATACAATAGTTTGCAGCCTCTGAATTAGACCTGCTCCAGAAGTGCTTCCAAGAAGAAAAGAGAGATTCAGCCCCTGTGATCCGCTTGTTTGGGGTCATTTTCAACTGCTGTAGCTGCCTTTGCTATTTCTATCACCTTACCTCTAATACATGTCAGTGGATTGATGGAATATCTGTGAGTTTTTCTCAGGTATTAGGGCTCTGGGAGTGTCATACAGTACTTGGTATAAACTAGAAGGTATAATCAACCATTCTAAATAATTTGGGAGAGAAGAAATGGTTCTTCTTTCTAAGCCTGATTTAGAAAGAAATGAATAGGTTAACTTTAGTGTTGAAAAAGTAATTAATTATTTCATGATTAAGCTCCAAATTGATTACTGTTAATGTTGGCATTTAATCTGGGTCACATACATTTGGAATAGGTTATAACCAGGCCTCTGCCTTTTATTTTATTTTTTAAAACATATTTTTACTAGAGGCCCGATGCACGAAATTAGTGCAAGAGTAGGCCTTCTTTCCCCCGGCAGCTGGCACCGGCTCCCCTCTGACACCTGGGACCTGGGCTTCCCTTGCAGCCCGGAAGGATGTCCGGTCTAATTAGCATATTACCCTTTTATTATTATAGATTGATTTCAGAGAGGAAGGGAGAGGAAGAGAGAGACAGAAGCATCAACACGCCACTGCCTTTTAAAAAACTATAATATGAACAGTATATTTAAATTATACATGCTAAATTATAAAATAACAGAATTGAAAAGTAGCTGGTGTGACTCACTGGCTTAGCATCAACCTATCAACCAGGAGGTCACAGTTTGATTCCCTGTCAGGGCACATGCCAGAGTTTCGGGCTTGATCCCCAGTAGGGGGTGTGCAGGAGGCAGCAGATCAATGATTCTCATCATTGATGTTTCTCTCTCATCATTAATGTTTCTCTCTCTCTTTCCCTCTCCCTTCCTCTCTCTGAAATCAATAAAAACCATTTAAAAAAGAGAGAGAGAGCCCTAACCGGTTTGGCTCAGTGAATAGTACATCGGCCTGCAGACTGAAGGGTCCCAGGCTTGATTCCAGTGAAGAGCATGTACCTTAGTTGTGGGCACATCCCCAATAGGGGTTGTGCAGGAGGCAGCTGATCGATTTTTCTAATGCTCTATCCCTCTCCCTTCCTCTCTGTAAAAAAAATCAATACAAAATATATTAAAAGAGAGAGAGAGCGGGAGAGGGAGAGAGAGAAATTGAGTTAAGGGCTGCATAACTAAGGTAGAACCTCAGCTTTTTATTTTAGTTCTTCTTCCTGTGAAATTGGATCTCATCTTTGCCATTTCCCACTTAGAATATGGAAGGAAAGATTCTGTCCTGGCATGTATGTTTTGAAGTTGTGATTCTACATGCATATGCTGGTGGCATTACTTTTCTCTCTTTGAATAATTAGGGAATATTTATTTGGCTACTAACACACTGCATTGAACACTCTACGGGCCCCATTTTCAGCAGCCCCCTGCCAGCCACCATTCCTTTCTACTTACACTAGCAGTTTGTTCTGGAGATGCCATGGGGCAAAAGTACACATTGCACCTTACTATCCGTCAGCATCAGCTATTTACCCTAAGTTGTACGTTTATCCTTTGTTTAGTTGCATAGGGCTTCTACAACAAATTACCACAGTGGCTTACAACAACAGACCATCATTCTCTTACAGTTCCGGAAACTAGGAGTCCCAAGCAAGGTGTCAGCACAGTCTTTCTCCCTCTAACGCAGCGCTTGCCAACCGATGGTCCGTGGACCACTGGTGGCCCGTGAGGTCCAAAAGGTTGGCAACGGCTGCTCTAAAGGCTCTCCCCCTAAAGGCTCTAGGGAAGAATCCTTGTCTTTTTCTAGCTTCTGGTAGCTTCTAGCAATCCTTGGTGTTCCTTGGCTTGGGGCAGCATAACTCCAGTCCCTGCTTCTGTCAGCACGTGGTCTTCTTCCTTGTCTTCTCTTCTTGTAAGGACACCTGTCATTGGATTAAGGGCCTATCCTAATCCAATGTGACTTCATCTTAACATTGACCTTATTTCCAAATAAGGCCACATTTGGAGGTTCCTGACAGACATTAATTAGAGGGGATATTCAATGCACTACACCCTTCATCTCTCAAATTTTTACAACTGAATATAAAATATACCTGGTACTCATGAAATAGATTTCTCTTTAATGAATTGTACAGTGGTGATCAATTAGTGTGTTTGTTTAAGTACTTTCGTTGTGTAAGAGTTAGGATAGTACCTAATTCCATGAGAAAAGTTGAATTTGATAATTTTTTGAAAGACCTTGCATTTTTTCTCTTGCAATACCTTATGTGAAGCTTAAATCAAAGATAAGAACTTTCATTAGAAAGTGTGCTGAAAAAATTTTTCCCTCTTAGTAAATAAAGTTCCCATCTTCAGTAGCTTTCCATGTCAGAGTCTCAATCTCTTTTGAGGTGTACAACTTTTTGCACTCATGAGAAATACAAATTACTTTGATGCTTCTGAAGGGGAGAGAGAAAAACAAGCCACATTTGCGGTTTATGGATGCTAATTACTGCTACATTCAGATACGTGAAGGAGGGGCCTATGGCTGGAGCGAGCTGGGAAAGACCAAGTAAGCCTCGCCTAGGCGCTCACTGAGGTTCCAGCGGTACTGCTCATACACGCAAATATATGCTTCAAAAGGAAGTGCCGTTTTTTATCAAAATATTACATCTCTCAAGCCCAGATCAAGACCTGTTGCTCATGGGATGCAGGGGTTATCTTACAAAATCAGCAGTACTTTGCTGCAGCAGTTCGCTCACAGGGGATTTCTGTAAATACTCACAATGGGCAGAGAGGCGTTATGGCTTCTCCTGTGTCAACGGGTAAGTTCTGTTGGTGATAAAACCCAGACACTTCTCCTTGAATCTTTTAAACAAAAAACATCATGTCAGAATTTTTCTCAACCAAGCTGAATAGCACAGTGAGCTACAAGGAACTTATAGGAAGATAATTGATATCTGCTAAAGAAAAATGGACTGCTGTAAAGGTTGACAGAAAAATGGGTCTTTCCGCTGTCCTTAGTGGGTCTTCTGAGACTCTTCCCCTCCTTTTGCTTTTCTTTAACTGTGGAGCAATAGTAGTGGTGCCTCCTTGCAGTGAAACAAGATGAGTATGAAATAAAATGGATCCCAGTCCAGTTGGTTAGCGGTTTGTGAAATACCTTTATGTGCCTGCTAACTTGCCTAGCATCAGTCCTTGCCAAGTGAGTTCATCTGCTCAAAGTTTGACAGCAGTCATGATGTCCTGGGCCATTGTATACCTGGTGCAGTTTGGTAACCACATGAAGGCACTCTGCTAAGAGGTAAGTGAGGAACCCCAGTGATGTGCCACAGTCAGCGCATAACCCATTGTTAAATTTTCAGGAATTTTGTGAGCTGGCTGACTTCATGTTCGTAGTTTGAAATAGGCCATGGTGTTTATACCACTGACATCAGCAAATGCTACAGAAAAAAAGCCCATCCTCCATTCTTTGATTTGTAAGCATTTACCAGCACACCATTGGACTGAGGAATGAAATCCTGTTCTCGCTCACTAGGTCATAGTTTTTCATAATTTGTCAGAGGGTTTTTTTTTTTTTCTTGTAATTTGCACGAAGGAGAATAGTTTTTGGAGATCAGATGAGTATATGAGTTCTCTCCACAAAAAGGTAGGTAGGATTCAAAAATTTCATCTTTAAATACAGAGATCACATTATTGTAAAGCTAATGAAATATAGGAGTTTGGGCTAGATACTGTTCCAAAAAGCATAAAGCAATAGCAGTGAAGTTCAGACTAGACACAATTGACCATACATTAAATTTAAAAAGTCCCAAGTGATCATGAGGCAGTCACTTCCTACCGAATCCTATGGCATAAGAATTTTAGCTTGCTCCTATCAGAGACAGGAGGAGCCGAGGACCACTGGAGGCAATCACCATTCCTGTTGGATCCAAATCCATACATATTGCATTGTGGCAGGGTCTCACTGTACTTTATGGTTTACCAAAGAGTTGATGAGGTGGCAAAGACAGAGTCTTTTTTAGTCTTATTCTTTTATGCCACAGTTTGGGGTACACAGTAAAAGCTCAGCATTTCTTCTTCTCTCTGTCTTTCTCCCCAGCCATTTATCCATTCATCGCCTGCATTGTTCCTATTGCTCACTAAATCATTGTCGGTTACGTAAAGTGAAGAAGAGCATATTGCGTACATCTTGATAATGTGGTCTTTTTTTAGCAGCGTTCTTCAACCTGGGATTAATGAAGACTTTCCGAGGATTACTTGAGTGTGGATAATTTTAAGAGAATTAATTGCCAGGTCTTCAATTTCATTATGTGTTCTTTCCTAAAACTCTCTGCCCTATCAGGCTGGTGTGGTTAAGGTTCTCCTTTCTGCCCTCCCCTTTGCCAATGACCCTTCTCCACTCCATAAAGAAAGGCATATCTCTCACCCATCCCAAATCTTACTTCTTTGCCAGGAAGTACTAGAATACATACTTCCAGGATGCCAAAAAAAAAGGGTCAATTGGATAATTCCTTTAATAAAAAACTTGCATAAATGCATCTCCTTTATCCATCTCATTTAAGAGATTCATTCCCCAAATTTTTACTTTTTATATTTAATAATTATTGATCAAGATTTGTAATATACCTGTATTTTATCAACTGTATGCTAATAATAATAATAACTCAATCCAGAAGAAATTTTCTAACATATAGAACTTCATGGTAACAAAAATATTTTTAATTTATATATATTGTTGTTGAAGAGACATGTGACAGGATGAACAATAGAAGATGCAAGCCTAAAAGAATAGTACATATAGATAAAATTCAATGAGGAAAGTGAAATTGAAATAAAAATTTAAGGAGAAAATTTATGATTAAAAAACTTAGTATTTTTAAATTTATGATGGAGTAGATCAAATCACTAAAATATATATTCCATTAGATACATTTGAAAGGATGCAATAACAGTTTAAACCATCATTATTTACAATAAACAAAAGTTGTTTTAGGCCTTTAAACTTTTTATTCAAGTCCCCTTGAAAGAATTTTGAAAAATTTTGTTTCTTCCTTATACAGAGTAAATATTAAATTGACATCTAAAATTTTTTATTATAAACCACAAAAAACTTAAAGGCTAACCATTGTCAGATAAAGTATAGCACAGAGGAGCCTTCGATTAAACCTGAGCCTGTTTAAAGGCATAATACAAAGATTCTCACACTGAGATTTCAAGATTTGAGAAACCTATTAAAACTATGTGAAATGGGTATGTGTACATTTTTCTGGTCAAAGAGTACAGTTCTTAAAAGAGTTGTAAAACTCAGAAAAGATGAAAAAGCCCTGACCAAAGTGTATAAGGTCTTAAGGCATCTTAACTTTGCTGTTTTTATAATAGTTTCATATGTAATGGACTATAGAATTGCTGCCAACATAACCAATTTTGGTTCAGTTTTGTATAGATATAAAATCTCTTTCTCTCTATATAAAAGGCTAATATTCAAAGTGTCCCCTCAGGAGTTTGACTGCGAGACTGGGAGTTCAATTGCTCGCTATGACATGCGCTGACCACCAGGGGCAGCGTGGAACATGGTGGGTGACCAGCAGCAGCGGTGGTGCCCAGGCGGTGAGAGAAGGAGGTGGGGGGGAGGAGGCGGGGGAATCTGATTGGCCCTGATCGCTGGCCAGGCCTAGGGACCCTACCCATACACGAATTTAATCCAGCAGGCCTCTAGTAATATATACTAATTATGAAAAAGTCATGTGGTAGGCACAATCCCCCTTTCTTCAACACCGACCTGAAACCTGTCTGAAAGCAATCTTTTTATTTTGTTCCTTGCTGATTCAAAGCCTTTTCTTTTCTTAATTTTGATGGGGAATGTGACAGATGCTTCATCCATAGTAAAATGCTGGATGGAAATTTGGAAGTTTTTAACAGAATAGACATCATCTGCCCTTGACAATTCTGTTATGTGGTTTCTTCCAGAATCTAATACTCAGTAGTCTAGTAATAGGTTGGCATAGTGTTCAGGCTTAGAATTAGGAAAATTACATTTGGAAATTATAATTCCTTTAATAAAATTCAAATGATAACACAGTAGTATTAAAGCTTTGGATTTTAAAGTGTCACACACATAGCAGATGAATGAAGACATCAGTGCCAGGCCTAAAGGAGGGCCCTGGTAATCCACCCCTTGGTGTATAACCTTCAAATACCAATAAACAAGATTATCTGGATTTTACATGTGACCTTTCTCATTCTGACTGGTAGGTCCAGATGTTTTCTCATTCAGCTGCCTGGTTGAAATCTGCTTTTTAACCAACAATTGCAATTGGGTCTAGATTTGAGATTGCAGGAATGACAGTCTTAAAAACTAGATTCTGCAGTGGGTGATGCTGTCTAAACAGTAACCTAGGGAGACCCATGATTTAATAATTAAAAATAATTTGTAACCTCAGAGTAGCTGTTTCACTGTATTAGTCAGTCTTGCTGGCATTAAAGACATTGACAAGATTTGTTGGAACCAACCTTTTCTGCACCTGCATCTACCAAAGCAGAAATCCCAGTCATGCCTTTGTTACCCTTTGTTAACCTCAAGGAAGTTCATGGCAGCCCCAGAGAAATAGGAAAGGCTCTTAATTAGCTTCTCTTAAGTCAGTCTAGGCTTGTGGCCATGATTCTGTCACCAAAATTTGGACACAACTTAATGTACCTTTGTTACCTCTCTTCATTGCTTGGAGCCCAGACTATTTCTGGCATTTTTGTTGATCCTCACCTGAAGACCTTTTTTTCCCATTGATTTTTTTGTTGTTGTTAATCCTCAGTGGAGGATACTTTCTCCATTGATTTTTTTAGAGAGTGGAAGGGAGGGGGAGAGACACAGAGAGAGAAACATTCATCTGAGAGAGACACATCAATTGATTGCCTCCTCCACGCGCCCCACCTAAGAATGGGGATCAAATCTGCAACCCAGGCATGTGCCCTCGACTGGGAATCAAATCCACAACCCTTCAGTGCACGGGGAGATGCTCTAACCATTTAGCACACTGGTCAGGGCTCTGGCATTTTTATATGAACTGTTTGTTCCTTGCTCATTATCATCTTGAATTTCTGATTCTAGTCCTTCAGGTTATACAGGGTTCTCTCTCTCAGACTGTATAGAAAAGGTAATTTTGTATTTTCTTATGAGAGCCCCAGTGAACCCTCAGAGAGCTTCCCCGTGGACTTTATAAAATACTGCTGACTCATAGGTCAGAGACAGTGCTCATTAATTAAATAATAAAGGCTAGTAAAGCACATTAAATTATTAACAATAGAAAGTGAGGCCTAAAAGCACATAAAAAGACATATAAAGCACAAAATATTACAAAGGAGTAATATAATTAGAAAACTATGGATATTTATAGATTTTGGAACAATTTAGGAAGTGCAAAAATCAGTAATTACTTAGGTGTTCTCTGAAGTGGATAATAATTAAATGTGGGAGATGTCCTGAGGCCAACTCTTTTACAGTTGATTATTTCAGCCTGCCCCTTGTGGTGGTGTTTTTTAAATCTTCATCCAAGGAATGAGGATATTTTTTTCCATTGATTTTTAGGGAGAATGGAAGGGAGGGGGAGAGGAGAGAGAGAAATATTTATATGAGAAAGACACATTGATGGGTGTTTGGTTGCTTTGGAATTGATCCTGCAACCCAGGTATATATGCCCTTGACCAGGTTCCCAATACTCTAACCACCGAACCACACTGATCAGGGCTGCACTTTGTGTTTTTAGCATAACACTCTTTGGAAAGGGCATGAAATCAGTTGTATAGGACCAAAAGGAGTTAAAGATAGTCTTATGAGGATTTGTCATATGGAAGTAGCTCAAAAGACTACAATTGTTATGATGTTTCTTGTAGTCGTGGTGAATGAGTAGCAGAACTCTCGAGACAGAGTCAGTATCAGTATAACTAGCTATCAGTTTGCTTTTCTAAATCCTTTTAGGGGACTTTTTTAAAAAAACAGCTTTAATCCTATATAATAAAAGGTGAATATGCAAATCGACCGAACGGTGGAATGACTGGTCGCTATGATATGCAATGACCACCAGGGGGCAGACGCTCAATACAGGAACTGCCCCCTGGTGGTCAGTGCGCTCTCACAGGGGAAGCGCCGCTCAGCCAGAAGCCGGACTCACTGCTGGTGAGTGCAGCGGCAGTGGCAGGAGCCTCTCTTGCCTCCGCAGCTGTGCTAAGGACCCCTCAGGGAATGGGCCTAAATCGGCAGGCAGACATCCCCCGAGTGGTCCCGGACTGGGAGAGGGCGCAGGCCAGGCTGAGGAAACCCCCCCACCCCAGTTCACGAATGTCATGCACCGGGCCTCTAGGGTGATTATAACTTGCATACCTTTAAGTGTTCAATTCAGTGATGTTTAGTAAATTTATAGAATTGTGCAACTAGTGCTATGTTTTAAAACATTTCTTTCACCTTGTGTGCGTCAATCCCTATTCTTGCCCCGCTGCCCCAGGCACCCACTGCTCTGATTTATGTCTCTATAGATTTACCATTTCTGGCTATCTCTTGTAAAAGGAATAATAACAATGTGTAGTCTTTTGCTTCTGACTTCTTTTCATTTAGCATGGTTTTTAAGTTTATCAAGTTGTTGCATGTATCAGTATTTTTTTCTCTTTACTTCTGAATAGTATTCCATCATATTGGGATAGTAGATTTTGTTTATCAGTTCACCAGCATTCTGATTGTTTCCATTTTGGGGGCTCTTATGAATAATCCTGCTGTGAACATTTGTGTACAAGTCTTTGTGTAGACATATGTTTTCATTTCTTTTGAGTAGCTAGCTAGCAGTGGAACTACTGGGTTGTATGGTCAATTTTTGTTTACTTTTGTAGGAAACTTGTCTATATTAGTGCCCTGGCTGGGTAGATCAGTTGGTTAGAGCATCATCCCGATACACCAAGGTTGCAGGTTTGATCCCTGGTCAGGGCACGTATGAGGAGCAACCAATGAATGCATTAATAATGTGTCTTTCTCTCTCTCTCTAAAAAAATCAATAAAAATTTTAATAAAAAGAAACTGTCTGTATTAATTATCAATTGCTATATAACAAATTACCCCAAACCTTAGAGCCTAAAACAATAGAAATTTGTTATCTCAGAAATACTGGCACAGCTTTTCTGGGTCCTCTGCTTCACAGTCTCACAGGGTATTGACCTGGACTGTAGTTGTGGTGAATGAGTAGCAGAACTCTCGAGACAGAGTCAGTATCAGTATAACTAGCTATCAGTTTGGTTTTCTAAATCCTTTTAGGGGTCTTTTTAAAAAAAAACCTGAAGGCTTGATGAGGAAAGGATCAACTTCCAGACTCACTCATGTGATTGTCAAGATTCAGTTCCTTGAGGGTGTTGGACTGAGGGCCTCATTTCCTCCCTGGGCGTTGGCTAGTAACTGCCTTCGGTTCTTGCCATGTGGGCGCTCTAGTTGACTTCATCAGAGAAGCACTAGAGAGAGAAAATAAGAACAAGCAGAATTCACATCTTCTATAAACCAATAACAGAAGTGATTTCCCATCACTTCTGCCATGTCCTATTAATTAGAAGCAAATCATTAGGTCCAGCCCACATTCAAGGGGAGAAATTATACAGAAGTCAGGAATCATTGGGAGCCATGTTAGAAGGCTGCCTACTCTAGTGCCAAACTTTTTTCTAAATGGCTGCACTGCTTTACACTCCCACCAGCAACACATTAAGGTTCCATTTTCTCCACAGCCTCACCAACATTAATTGTTGCCTGTCTTTCTGATGATAGCCATTCTAGTGGGTGTGAAGTGATGTCTCATTGTGGTTGTAATTTGCATTTCTCTAATAACTATTGATGTTGAACATCTTTTCATTTGCCTATTGTTCATTTGTATAATGTCTCTGGTGAAATGTCAATTCAAATCATTTCCATAGTTTTAATTTGGTTATTTGTCTTATTGAGTTGTAAGATATTTTCATTATGAATCATGCTTTTGGTATCAAATCTAAGAAATCTTTGTGTAGCCCAAGGTCACAAAGATATGTCAACTACTATCCTAGGCTTTTATATACATTACTTTGCCTACTTTAATTACTGTAACAACCCTGTTAGGTGTACATATTATCCGTCATTGAAGAAATGAGAAAATTCACAGAAGTCAAGAGACTTGCTGAGATCACACCACTAGTTAATACAAGTTGAACTGACGTTCTGTCTTACTTCAAAGCCCATGCTCTTTCATCAGAACTTAAAAACAAAAAGCATTCAAATATATTTTCAGTGAGCAAAATAAGGGAAATAACATATTGTTCCTTTCTTATCATTACCAATATTCATTCTGATGCTATTTGAATACTGTTAGTAGAAACCTCTCTATCTGTGATTTTTCTTTTAAAATGTAATTTTTATTGTTGATAGTATTACAGATATCTCCCCGCCCCCCTTTACTTCCCTCCTCCCAGTCCCTACCCACCCCCCAGGTCTATCCATAATCTTAAAAGTTGCCTTTTGAAATAAAAAGGGGTGTGTACTCTAGTTTGTTGGTTAGATTTCATTCTAGTTTTATTCTGCCAGACAATATTTCTTCCACAGTTTCTTGTGGAGCTAGGATGCATCTTTGCTTGAAACCCGTAAGTGTTACGGGGCAGCTGTTAAACAGTTGCTATACTTTACCCCCAGGGATGAACATGTTCCAGTGACTAGATAGCTTATTCCCTTATGCTTTTACCATTGTACATTCACCTAGGACAAGTGAGTGCTGAGTTTCTTTTCATGTTTCTTAGTGCTCTATTCCATTATTTGAGAAAGAGAGAGAGAGAGAGAGAGAGAGAGAGAGAGAGAGAGAAGAAATATGGAGGCAGCAGAGAAGAAAAGTCCAAATAATATATAGCAGGTGGTAAATTTTATATTATTTTGTACATATTTTTCCCCCCAGAACCTAAGACACTCTCTTTATTAGAAAAGAGGTTAAGTCATGCTCCGAGTAAAAAAGACTTGTTATAGATGGTACTTGAAGTCCTTGGGCATCCACTGGCTCCATTGTGACCACAAAAGAATCTTTTTTTTTCCCTTTTATCTTTTTTTAAATTTAATAAAGCTTTATTCAGATTATTACAATTGTTCCTTTTTTTCTCCCCCATAGCTCCCCTCCACCTAGTTCCCACCCCACCCTCTGCCCTTACCCCCCCCCACTGTCCTCATCCATAGGTGTACGATTTTTGTCCAATCTCTTCCCGCACCCCCCACATCCCTTTCCCCCCGAGAATTGTCAGTCCACTTCCTTTCTATGCCCCTGATTCTATTATATTCACTAGTTTATTCAGTTCATCAGGTTTTTTTATTCACTTAATTTTTATATTCACTTGTTGATAGATATGTATTTGTTGTTCATAATTTTTATCTTTACCTTTTTCTTCTTCTTCCTCTTCTTAAAGAATATCTTTCAGCATTTCATATAATACTGGTTTGGTGGTGATGAACTCCTTTAGCTTTTTCTTATCTGTGAAGCTCTTTATCTGACCTTCAATTCTGAATGATAGCTTTGCTGGGTAGAGTAATCTTGGTTGTGGGTTCTTGCTATTCATCACTTTGAATATTTCTTGCCACTCCTGTCTGGCCTGCATAGTTTCAGTTGAGAAATCGGCTGACAGTCATATGGGTACTCCCTTGTAGGTAACTAACTGTTTTTCTCTCGCTGCTTTTAATATTCTCTCTTTGTCTTTTGCTCTTGGCATTTTAATTATGATGTGTGTTGGTGTGGTCCTCTTTGGATTCCTTTTGTTTGGGGTTCTGTGCACTTCCTGGACTTGTAAGTCTATTTCTTTCACCAGGTGGGGGAAGTTTTCTGTCATTATTTCTTCAAATAGATTTTCAGTACCTTGCTCTCTCTCTTCTTCTGGCACCCCCATAATTCATATGTTGGTAGGCTTGAAGTTGTCCCAGAGGCTCCTTACACTATCTTCATATTTTTTTTTTCTTTTTTCTTTTTGCTTTTCCAATTGAGTGATTTTTTGCTTCTTTGTATTTCAAATCTCTGACCTGATTCTTGTGATCCTCTAGTCTGCTGTTAGATCTCTGTATAATATTTTTTATTTCAGTCAGTGTATGCTTAATTTCTAGTTGGTCCTTTTTCATATCCTCGAAGGTCTCACTGAATTTATTGGCCTTTTCTAGAAAATTCTTGAAAAACCTTATAACCGTGGTTTTGAACTCTATATCCAGTCGTTTGCTTTCCTCCATTCCTTTCATTTGTGACCTGTTTCTTTGTCTCTGCATTTTGGCTGCTTCCCTGAGTTGATAGAGTGGCTTTGTGTGCTAGGTGTCCTATAGGGCCCAGTGGCTCAGCCTTCCCAGTTACCTGGGACACTCTTGGTGCACCACTTTGTAGACTGTGTGCACAGTCTTGTAGTTAAGCCTTGATTGTTGTTGTTATCACTGGGAGGAATTGACCTCCAGGCCAATTGGCTGTGAGGATCAGCTGTGTCTACACTGGAAGAACTTCTGTGCTGGAGACACCCTTATGGGAGAAGACTTGCAAAAGCCTCTGTGCTTAGCTTGAATGGGGCGGAGTCTCAGGGCAGAGCAGACAGAATTGGTTTCCTGTCAGCCCTGCCCTAATAGGCCCCTGTGTCTCAGTGTCCTGTGATAATTGCTGCAAGCACCTCTGAGAGAAAGCTGCCCTCGAGTTCCGCCCGCCACCAGACAGTCCAGTTTCTCCCCAAATGAGTCTGGCTCCCCAGAGTCTCACCTGGAACCTGGAGTTCAGTGCATTCGGGAGCTTTTGTCTCCCTCCCACTTGAGAAAGCCAGCCGCGTACTCAGTTGCCCGCCTTCTCTGCGCGCACACCCAGGTACCTCTGCTTTCTGCAGTTCCTCTGAGTCTCAGTGTGCTTTTCTCTTTCCTGACAGTCCTGTTTCACCCTGTATGAATCTGGGTCCCCAGAGTCTCGCCTGGAACGAGTTCAGCGCAGTCGGGAGCTTTTGTCTCCCTCCCACTTGAGAAAGCCAGCCGTGCACTCAGTTGCCAGTCCTCTCCACGCACGTGTCTCAGTACCTCTGCCTCCTGCAGCTCCTCTGAGTCTCAGTGTGCTTTTCTCTTTCTTTCTAGTTGTAGAATTTCCACTCAGCCAGCCTTCCTGTGGTTCTGGATGATGTCCGTTTTGTCTTTTAGTTGTAGTTTTGAAATTGTTGTGTGAGGCAGCAGTTTAGGTGTTTACCTATGCTGCCATCTTGGTTTCTCCAAACCACAGAAGAATCTTAGATTTGTCCAGGTGGTTTCAGCCTGAGAACACCAATTGTTAATGTCATCTGTCACTAGAGAGCAACCAATGGGTGTATTGCTACTGCTTTTTAAAGGGCAGTTTCTCTGACAAAATGTTGTCTTCTGACATGCTCTCATATTTAGTATGAATGTCCGTTTTCATAGTTTTGAAAGAATAATCCATTTCTTCTTGGAGGTGCTAACTCCTTGCAAATTTCATAAGGAACATTATTCACTTTGTTGATGAGTCCTTTTTTTCCTTTAGCTCCTGTCTCAACTGCCTGCCCAAACAGTCTCTTGTACGTATTTTGTTTTAATTAATTAATCTTTTTTTTGTTTTTAGTTTATTGATTTTTAAAGAGAGAGGGGAAGGGAGGGGGAGAGAGAAATACTGATGTGAGAGCAAACCATCGATCGGCTACCTTCTGCGTGCCCCCTACAAGGGATGGAGCTGGCAATTTTTTGCTGCGTGGGATGACGCCCATCCAACTGAGCCACACTGGTCAGGACAAAAAAGAGCAACAATTTTTTTTGCGGGGGTGGGGGGGAGCAAGAGTTTTTTAATACTTAATTCTTATATAATTTCCTTCTCTTCCAAAAATCCTATAGCCTTTGGGTCTGGTTGGCATACCTTAAGTAAGAAATACTATCTATTGTGTTTCTCTGCTTTGGCCTAATATACTAGCCTTAGGCAAAATCACAACCTGTGCAATATTTTTTAACGCCTCCAACCTTAATGTTGTACTTGAAGTAAAGAACAAAATAATTATCTACTCCTTCCTTCCTTGCTTTCTTTCCTTCCTTCCATTCATTTGGTAAGCAGTGCTGAAATGCATGCCAGCCACAGTGCTAAAGGTTAAGGATGCAAGTGGAATAATAATGGCATCAAGCAACCATTGTGTAGAGGGAGAAGCGATGAATACTATAGGAGGATCAGGAGAATATGTAGAGTGAAAAAAACCATAAGGTTCAAGAAACAGGACCCTGGAAATTATTCACACCTGAGACAGAGAAAGAGGAATAAACACAGGGAATAAATACATGAAGTAGGAATAGGACCAGGCATGAATAAAGCTCAAAGAAGAGGTTCAAGAAGCAGGGACTGGTCAGGGCATCCTATTCCAAAGTGGTGGAGTAGGAGGGGCAGAAGCCAGACCACTGTGGGCAAAGAAGTCAACTAGAGAACTGGTTGATGTAACATGATTCTGATGTATCATGAGGAGAAACTCTGCATACTACAGTTCACCTTCAAAATGATCTAAAGAGGTACTGTTCGGTGGTTAGAGTGTCATCCTGCAGACCGAAGGGAATTAGGATTCCTGGTCAAGGGCATGTACCTGGCTTGCAGGTTCGAGCCCTGGCCCTTGTCAGGGCAGGTGTGGGAGGCAACCAATCAATGTGTCTCTCTCACGGTGATGTTTCTCTCTCTCCCTTCTTCTTTCCTCCCTTCCATTCTCTGTAAAAATCAATGGGGCAAAAAAAGTCCTCGGGTAGGATTAAAATAAATAAATAAGTAATAAAAATAAAATGTTATAGACAAGTTAGGGAGAGGTAAGCCAGATTGACTTATTATTTCTTCCCTGCCTGGTCTTATTATCATTAAATTGGTTCAAGTTGCCCAAATAGTTCATTCATTCATTTATTCATTCAATATCTATAATAGCTGGGCCCTCTGAAAGGTTCTGGGGTCACAAATATTATTAAAAACTGGCCCCTGCCTTGAAGATCTTTCTCATCTTTATGGGAAATAAACATGCTAACTGTCATATAACACGACACATACTATGTATACCAAGAACTTCTTAATGCTCTGGATGTAGAAGACAATTCAGTCCTTCCCTTACTCATGGTCCTGTGTTTGGTGTTGTGACAATCAGAATATTTTCAGTCAATTTAATTATATTTGGATGACAACTTTTGGATTTTTCTAAGAATCATGTTTTAATATGCTTTAAATTTTTTTTATTGAATTCTGTTCAAAGAAAGAGTGAATTATTTTATACAAGGGTATTATGAATGAAAATAAAAAATTTCCATCTGGATTTATAATTGAAATGTGTACATACTTTAGTCTTTCCTCTATTATGTGAAGCAACAACTAAAGCCTTAACCTCATTAAATGCATTTTCATTCATTAACTTTCATTTGATAACAGTTATTTTTTAGAATACTATAATACATAAGTTAAATGAGCAATAGAAAAAGTTTATAGTTATCCCACCATCCAGATATCATTGCTGACATGTACACATAAGGAACTGTTAGACATTGAAACGGGGACTCAGAACTGTTGGACATTGAAATTGGGACTCAAACATTTTTTTTGTTATTATATGTTTATTTCTAGTCTGCAGAGGCAAGATTTTTTAAAGGAAAGAAATGTGGGGGGAAATAGATACAGAGGCAAAGAAGCATTGAACAGACTGTCAAACTACAGCAGGAAGGCAGGGGAGGTTGGGCGGGGGAGGGGGCTGTAAGAGATCAACCGAAGGACTTGTACGCATGCATATAAGCATAACGAATGGATACAAGACACGGGGGGGGGGGGGGGGGGCAGGTGAAGGCAAGTACTAGGGGGTAGGGGAGGCTGGGGGGAGGTCAATGGGGGGAAAAAAAGGAGACATATGTACTACTATTTGTAATACTTCAAACAATAAAACAAAACAAAACAAACAAACAAAAGTTTATAGTTATAATGGACAGAAATGAAAAACTATTTTATATCTGTGTACTTTCAAAATATATATATATATTTTTTATTGATTAGCAAGAGGGAGAGAGAGATAGAAACATCAGTGGTGAGAGAGAATCGTTGATTGGCTGCCTCCTGCACACCTCTTACTGGGGATTGAGCCCGCAACCCAGGCATATACTCTTGACCAGAATCTAAGCCAGGATCCTTCAGTCCACAGGCCGACACTCTATCCACTGAGCCAAACCAGCTAGGGCACTTCTTTACAGTTTAGAAGGAACTTTCACACATCATGGTTTTCAATCCATACAACTCAAATAAAAAATTCACCTGGTCCCATGTCTGAAGAGCTTAGCCCAACTGAGCAGCTCAAACCTTACCTACTGCTCATGTGTAGTGTGTTCCTGTTGTTAAAAGTAATAAGTCACCTAGCCGGTTTGGCTCAGTGGCTAGAGTGTCCGCCTGTGGACTGAAGAGTCCCAGGTTCGATTCCAGTCAAGGGCACATGCCCGGGTTGCAGGCTCGATCCCCAGGAGGAGGCATGCAGGAGGCAGCCCATAAATGATTCTCTCTCATCATTGAGGTTTCTATCTCTTCTCTCTTCCTCTCTGAAATCAATAAAAAATATATTTTTTAAAAGTAACAAATCTCTTGTTCTAATGGGAAAGCAAAGAATTGCATTGAAATTATTAAGCAAAATTATTTTTATTATTATGGCAATGAATGAGCTATTCAATAGTTAGATAAAAAGACAAAGATTAGCCTGGCTGGAGTGGGTTAGTTAGTTGGAGTTGGTTAGTTAGTTGGAGCATCATCCTGTGCACCGAAAGGTTGCCTGTTTGATTCCTAATCATGGCACATACCTGGGTTGTGGGTTTGATCCCTGATCTCAGGGCGTGTACATAAGGCAGCTGATCGATATCTCTCTCTCTGTCTCTCTACTTTCCTCTCTGTAAGCATGTCCTCTGATGAGGATTAAAAAAAAAAAAGACAGATTAATGTCATTAGTAAAATTGAGTGTGATTCCTTGGTTCCTTTGCAACTGAAACTGTCTTCATGTTTCCATATATATATATATATTGATTTCAGAGAAGAAGGAAGAGGGAGAGAGAGATAGAAACATCCATGATGAGAATCATAGATCAGCTGCCTCCTGCAAGTCCCCCACTGGGGATCGAGCCCACAACCCAGGTATGTGCCCTTGACTGGAATCAAGTCTGGGACCTTTCAGTTCACAAGCCAACAGTCTATCCACTGAGCCAAACTGGCTAGGGCTGTCTTCATGTTCATGTTCATGCTAGTGCTCTTTTTTTAAAAATATATTTTATTGATTTTTTTACAGAGAGGAAGAGAGAGGGATAGAGAGTTAGAAACATCGATGAGAGAGAAACATCGATCAGCTGCCTCCTGCACACCCTACTGGGGATGTGCCCGCAACCAAGGTACATGCCCTTGACCAGAATCGAACCTGGGACCCTTTCGTAGGCCGACGCTCTATCCACTGAGCCAAACCAGCTAGGGCAATGCTAGTGCTCTTTAAGGGCAAATTTTAAAGTCTGTGTTTTAATGAGAGCTTAAACCAAACCAAATATTATACTGCTATCTCTTATTTCACCACAATTGAGATACTAATATTTTATCACTTATTGGTCTGATTCATCTTTGATAGTTTTTTCCTAACTTTACAATAGGTGTTTTAAAAATTACTAAATATCTTTAAATTTTAAAGAAGAGAAAAATGAAAACATAGTGGATTGTATAAATCAATGACCAAAACTTTGATTTTCATTGAAGCTTTATAATTTTACTGGTTAGCAAATATTAAAACTTCTTATTCTTTAGTTCTCAAAATATCATTGTTTTTCCCTCTCCTCACTTTACACATAAAAATGTAAATTAGAAAATGAAAATGACCCATAATTTCACTATTCTTGTTCATAATACAAAGAGGCCATTGTGAGAAAAGAGGACAGAAATTGATTTTATAAGGAAAACTGTTCTAGTTCATGTATTTGTGCTATATTGGGTTATAGCAACAAACTCTGTAGACTAAATGTCTACAATCCATACATCTCCCATTTTGCTCTTTAGTGCTTCGAGCTTCTAAATCCTATTAACAGCTGTCAAAACCTGGTAAACTATTTAGATGCTTTCACAATTTGTTTAATTGGATAGTTAGAAAATGGCATGCTAGGAAAGCCCACCCCCCTTTCTTTTAGCTTGGCTGAACATCTGTAGCATTAGGGCCTCATTATCTCTGAATTGGCAAAGCAAATCAGTGGCATCATTAAAATGCCACATTAAGATGATTAAGCTTCTTTGTTATCCAGTTGACTTTTGCATGTGCTGAGGATTTCATAGTTATGACCCCCAATCCTTGTAAAACACTTAAACAACATCACCCTTTTGTGTCTTCCCTGTCTAACAGCCTTTCTTTCTTTATTTTTCTGTCCCTTCTCACCATATCTCTGGCAAACATGAGGCTGTTACTCCCAACTTTGTCCTTCTTTCAGTTACATCTCATAGTTCAGAGTGGAAATTCAGAGCCCTCTCTTTACACCGGGAAATTCCTACTTACAACATGCTAAAACACCCAACTTGCCTGTTCTCTTTGCCATCTTTGAGAGGTTCTTTTCTCCAACTGAGCATTTTATGTGCCTGTAAAAACAAACTGAGGCACAGTTGGCTGAGACTGCTATTGCCCCTGAAGGATTTAGATGTTGGATCCTTTCCAAGACCCATTGTTTTTGCAATGTCTCAGGTGAAACCAAAAATGTCTACTCTGGAGTGCAAGCCTTTCATGTGATAACCATCACCCCAGGAAATGAAACCATGTGCATCAGCCCCAGTGAGCCAAGCCTTTGTTCTCTTCAGCCTACAAAATTCTCTGGGCGGGGTGGGGGGAGGTGTGTGTATGTGTGAGTGTGTGTGTGTGTGTGTGTGTGTGTGTGTGATCTTCCTAAGAGGCCTCCAGAACATAGACAGAGATGGAAGCATTGTACCCTAGAGCATCTCCTTTAGAAAGAAGTTAATTTTCTATAGGTTATATTCAATTTAGACATCTTTTGCTCCCCTCTGGGAATGTTTAGCAATTACCTTTATCAGCAATTTGTGGTTTGGTGTATCCTTTTCTCCACAAGTTCAATTATAAAAGATTTATTCAGGAAACCTTTAACATTCTTTATTGTGGTATGTAGCATACTTACAAAAAGGCAAATATAAATACATGTATAGTTTAAAGAATAACAAAATAAGCATCCATGAACCCATCACCTGGCTTAAGAAGCAAAATATTGCTAGGGCCTATGAAGATTCTTGATAATCTTTCAAGGGGCAATTTTAGCTGTGTGTCTAAGAAACCTGATACATATAACAAGAGAGTGGAATTTACAAAATTAAAATTATTCACATTACAAAAGCTGTATTCACTTTACAAAAGACTTTGGGATACTGTAGGGCAGTTCCTCAAGTATACTCAAGTATTTCTTGCCAGATTTTAAAGATTTTTTGCATTTAGATGTTGCCAGATAAACACATCTCTGAATGTATAAGGTAAATCTGTGGAACAATATTATTGGTTTTACATATAACATTTTATGAACACATCAACTATACAAGGTTAATCTGTAGAGGTTAATAACATCATCCTAAATATAAAGTAGAATGAAGTATGTATATGAGAAAGCACAGGAATTGGGGGGAAAATTTTCTAATTTAGGATATCAAGGAAGACTGGAAGCAAAAGCATTTAAACAGCATCTGGAAGTTTGGATAGAATATTGATGTGGGGGAAAGACTGGAGAAGAGACTTGGAAAACTGTGATTAGTCATATTGCTACTGTGCTTCTCAAACTTGAATGTGCATAAGAATCTTTGAGGATCTGGATAAAATGCTAACTGATTCAGTGGGTCTGGGATGGGGCCTGAGAGTCTGCCTTTCTAACAAGCTCTTAGGGGAGCTGGAATTGCTGATCCAAGGACCTAACTTTGAGTAGCAAGGTTCTAGTCTAGGAAAAAGGATAATTCAAGGACAGTAGTGAGAAATGGGATGGTCAGGTACGGTCAGGGCAAAATGAAATTATTGCAAGTTTCTGAACAATGGTTTTAGTGCAAGAGGATGGTTAATCTGGCTATGGGATATAGTATTAATAGAGGTTACATACCCTGTGGGCCAGTTAGGAGGCTAATGCAGTGTGGTATGTTCATGTACTAAGTATTCTGTATATACTTTATGCAGAATACTGTGTTAAACTCTACAGCAATGGTTCTCAAATTTCACTGTGCCTAAGATTTACTCAGAGAGCATGTTTTTAATGCAGATTTTCCAATTAGTAGATCTATGGTGACACCCAAAAAATTTCTATTTTAAAACTACACAACCTCTGGTCTTACATAAACAGGGTAAGCAGTGTTACAGGGGATACTAAGTTAAAAAGCAAAACAAAAAACCTGTGTATCTTCTGATCTCACATAGTTTCCATGTTCATACAGGAGGTGAGGCAAGTTTATTAGTAACTCAGAAAAAGGATAGATTGTTTTGTAGCTGAGGGAACCAGGGAAGGCATATTGGGGGGAAATTACATATTAGTTTGGCCTTAAAAGATGTGTAGGATTTAGACCTGTGGTAATGTGGGGAAAGACCTTGTAGGCAGTAGAAATAATGACATCAAGAATACTTAGTTGTTTAGTTTGGTTCAAGACATCTGAGTAATCAAAATGAATGTTACAGGTTTGGCTCAGTGGATAGAATGTTGGCCTGAGGACTGAAAGGTCCCAGGTTTGATTCCAGTCAAGGGCATATGTCCGGGTTGCTGGCTCAATCCCCTGTAGGGGGTCCTGCAGGAGGCAGCCGATCAATGATTCTCATTGGTGATGTTTCTATCTCTCTCCCTCTCCCTTCCTCTCTGAAATCAATAAAAATGTATTTAAAAAATCAATATTACAAAAGATAGGTTGGAGTCAGATATTATTGAAAGGCCCTTTAAAGTCTTTGTTTCTGAGTTTGTATTTTATTTTGTTGACAATGTAGAATATTGAAGAATTTTGACAGGGCAGTGATATGCCGGAGCTATCATTTAGGAAGCACAATATGGTGGTAATGCATAGGATGAGCTGGAAAGGAGAGAGAGAAGCAGGGAGAATGATATGGAGGCCACCACAATAGATCATGGAAAGGGTCTGAGATTTAGGATAATGGGCATGCAGATTGGACAGAGGGTACAAAAACAGAACCAGTAAGTGATTAAATGTGGGGCACAAACAAAAGGAAGGAAAGATGACTGTAAGATTCTAGCCTGAATAACTGAGAAGATTAATAGAAGGCCTTTGGAAGCAGAAGTCTGAAGAAGGGGAGATTATACCTGGAGATATATATTTGGGGATTATTCATATAAAATGCTAGTTAAAGTCTTAAGAGGAGATGAAATTGCCATAGGGGAGAGGGTATAGAGGGGGGGAAAGGAGAGTTAAGGACAGTAGGAGGCAGAGGGAGGAAAAGGAGCTTTAAAGAAGCAATCCGAAAGTCAAGGAAAGAAGATAGTTTCATTGGAGAGGTATAAGTAGAGGAGAACAGGAAGTGATCTACAGTGTCGGGCTCCAGAATAATTGGGGAGAATAGTACACAAAAGGCCATTGGATTTAGGAATCAGGAAATTACTGATTTTCAGGGGCGAAGATTCAGTGAATTATGCAGGCTGAAGACAGATTACAGGGAATTTTACACCAGTTTTGAGACTATAGGAACAGTAAGCATAGATTACTTTTGTAGTACATCATCTAGAAAATAATTTTGAGGGAGAATGAGTATAGATATGATGAAATGAGAGATTAAACTGAATTGCAAATGGAATGAAAGAGAGGACTTGGCATCTAGAGAGCCTGAGGACATAGAATCTATAGGTCCTGGAGACTGACTTGATGTGAAGATTGAAAGGAAAAGAATTCCAGTTTCAAGGCATGGGGACCGAAAGAAGGAATGCCATTTGTAAATATAAAGAAGCCATACATTAGCCCTATTGGTTTGGCTGAGTGAATAGAGCACTGGCCTGCAGACTGAAGGGTCCCAGGTTCGATTCCGATCAAGGGCACATGCCCAGGTTGTGGACTCGATACCCAGTGTGGGGCGTGCAGGAGGCAGCCGATCAATGATTCTCTCTTATCATTGATGTTTCTATCTCTCTTTCCCTTTCCCTTCTTCTCTGAAATCAATAAAATAATATATTTTAAAAAGCCATACATTAGAAGCAGGTTTGGGTTCAAAGATGACAAGTTTCATTTTAGACATACATACATACATATATATATATATATATGTATATATATATATATATATATATATATATATATATATATATCCTATATAATAAAAGGGTAATGTGCAAATAGACCAAACAGCAGGACAATTAAACAACCAATCAAAGCATAATATGCTAATGATATGCTAAGGCTGCTTGTTAGCTTGCTGCTGGGGTCTGGTCAATTGGGACTGAGTGAGATGGGCCGGACATGCCCTGGAGCCCTCCCGTGGTCCTTCCCTGGCCTGATTGTGCACCGGTGGGGTCCCACAGCCTGGCCTGCACCCTCTCGAAATCTGGGACCCTTGGGGGATGTCGGAGAGCTGATTTCAGCCCGATCCTGCAGGCCACTCCCCTTGGGAGGGTGCCCAATGCAGGGCTCATGGCTGGCGAGTGCTGCTGTGGCAGCGCAAGCCTCTCCCAGTCAGGACTGATTGGGCGCGAGCCCGAGGTAGGCACAGTGAGGCCAGGATGAGCGGGAGCGGCAGGTAGGAGCTGCAGGCTGGACTGCGGGTTTCAGCCCGATTCCTGCAGGCCACCTAGAGGGACCCCACCTGTGCATGAGTTCGTGCACTGGGCCTCTAGTGTGTGTGTGTGTGTGTGTGTGTGTGTGTGTGTGTGTGTGTGTGTGTAATATGCTAAGTGTCCGACCATCCGACTGGTCGCTATGACATGCACTGACCACCTGAGGGCAGATGCTCAACACAGGAGCTGCCATGATGTGCACTGGCTATTTACAGAGAAATTGCACTGCAGACCTGGCGCCCACAAAACACTTGGCTTCCCCAAAGTGGGACACAGGCCCTGCCACCACCCTGGAGTGGCAGCCCACCAAATTGCAGCCAACTCTGCTGAGACCCCATGGCGCAAAATGCGGCCCATAGCCCATGGCCCAGCTCGAAAAGGTCACTGTAGGCGCAGGATAATGACGTCACATAGCAGTGCCCAGCTTCCTCTCCCTAGCGACTAGCCTCCTTGGAGTTTCTTCAGCTCAGGAACACGACTTGCTTTATAGCCAGGTGCAAACATTTTACACTTTAACCGAATGTCTATGAAGTGTTTTCCCATGCCTCATCTCATTTGATCCTCACACAAGTCCTGGAGAAGGTAGATAGGAGACTTGGTGGAATCCCGTTTTCTTTTGATTAGGCAGAAAACGGAGATTTAGAAAGCTAAGAAACTTGACCTGACTGAAAAGAAGTAAGAAATGGTGGACCTTGAAATGACTTCAGCTTTTCTCACTGCACAGAATATAGTCAAACATTGCTGCAGTTAAATATTTTACCCTTTGTTCTCCCTGTGTGATCTACAATAATAATCTGCTTCATGTTGATGTTTACTGCTGTGTTGCTGACAATTACCTGAAAGAAAAGTTGGGGTGCTTCACTGGGCTGGAAAAAGTTTAGCTACATCAGAAAGCAGGTCGAATAAAGCAAGTTTATTCTGTATATATAAAAGACTAAGTTGACTTGCGCATGCACGATACGTATAAAGCTCTCACTGGCACCAATCGTACACATGTATTTCCATCTGTCATTGTCGATCGTGGTTGACACTTTATTATAGAGAAAGGGCGAATAGCGATATTAAAATATTTCTTCTAATTTCCTTTCAATGTGCACAAATTTGTGCCCGGGCAACTAGTGTATTAATATTTTCAAGAGCTAATAAGTAGAATGCCCTCTTTTTCTCTATTCCAATAAATCTACCTCCCAGGGGATGGAATCTCTTCCTTAGAGCAGGCTAGTGTCTCTCTGGTAGTTTTGATGAATTATATTTGGAGGCTAGGTGCTAAGCCCAATAATCTCTCAGGAATCCAAGCTGTATCTTAGATACTAATATATTCTAATATTTGACTCTGTTTACCTTCACATGGTAAACCATAATGAATTATTGATCCCCTATAATCATACAGAGAAGCCATCCAGGTTTTTTGTTGTTGTTGTTGTTGTTGTTAGTAAAATATATATTTTTTTATTTTTATTTGTTTTATTTTTTATTTTTATAAATCTTTATTGTTCAGATTATTACAGGTGTTCCTCTTTTTTTTCCCCCCATAGTTCCCCTCCACCTGATTCCCCACCCCACCCCATGCCCTTACCCCCCGCCACTGTCTTCATCCATAGGAGTAAGATTTTTGTCCAATCTCTTCCCGCACCCCTCACACCTGCTTCCCCTGAGAATCGTCAGTCCACTCCCTTTCTATGTCCCTGATTCTATTATATTCACCAGTCCATTCTGTTCTTCAGATTTTTTCAGGTTTTTAATCTAAAACTGGTAAGACCCTAGCCCTGGCCAGTGTGGCTCAATTGGTGGAGCATTGTCCTGCCCACTGAAAGGTCACAGGTTCATTTCCTGCTCAGGGCACATACCAGGGTTCCATCCCTGGTTGAAGTGCATATGGGAGGCAACTAATCCATGCTTCTCTCTCTCTCCCTTCCCCTCTCTAAACAAACAAACAAATAAATAACTGGAAAGACCCTAAAGGCAAACCAACATCTATACTGAGGACTCTTTTGGTCCAGTAAGTCCAAGAAACTTCTCTAATGCCTATCCATTTTTCCTTAGGGTCCTTGTTCTCAAATACTGTCTTCCTTGTTCTACAGCTAAGTCCCAAAGGATAAGCATTAAGATTTTATCTTGAGCCTTGTCAGTGTAGTATTGAGTTTTAAGTCAAGTTCATTGAAGCCAAAATCCTGAGGGAAGGAGCAACTAATTCTCTTACATTCTTTGTTTTTAGAAAGACCCAACATGTTGATATTACTTGTTTTTAATTGTCACTGGCCACGGAATGGCTTAGTCCAGTGGTCGGCAAACTGCGGCTCTGTTGACTAATGTGTTTGCCGACCACTGCGTAAGGCTAAGGCATTACCCTTACCCAGAAGTTTTGACTTCAGGTTAAAGACATTAGTACATTATTAAAATGTTTTTTAAGTGTTTGTCCCTAAGGCAGTGGTCGGCAAACTCATTAGTCAACAGAGCAGCAAACTGCAGCTTGCGAGCCTCGTGTGGCTCGCGAGCCGCAGTTTGCCGACCACTGGCCTAGTCTGTTCATATTAGCATTTATAACCCAAATTAAAAGGATTATTTTCTGCTGGCTCTTTTCTATCTGCTCTTTTTTTGTTTTCTATAGCTGAAGTTTTCCGTTGAGGTTCTTTTTAACGCCTACATGCAAACTGAAGAGCACTCAAGCTTTGGTGGGATATCACCCACAGCTGGAGTGATGGAGGAAGAGAGGAGAGTACACACCTCAGGTGCATCCTTCTCTTAAAAAAAAAAAACCACTTAAGCAAACAAATTCCATCTGAAAGCAGGCAAGCCCTGTCTAGAGAAAGAAAGGAATGAACCTCTTTGCATCTAGGAAATGGATATCAGTTCATATATAACCCAGATGCATGGGATGAGCAAATTTGAAAGATGTTGGCCCTGTCCTGCAGTCCTACATCTCTTTTAATCAAAGAGTGAGAGGTTGTGAACCATGAACCGTGGTGAGAAGTGGTGGAACAGTGTTGTAGCAATGCCTCCTCTGTTGGTGGTTAGGCCCTGTCTTGCTCTATTAAGCAAACACAGTTAATATAGATGAAAGGTAAGCTTGATAGAAGTGAAAATTGAAACTTGGTTGAAGGTAGTAAGCCAGGCACAGCTGCAGTTTACTTCCTCCTATGTGGCAACAGGAGCTGCACTCACTGGTGTTTTTGAAGGGATGTAGTTTTTTTAAAATATCTTTTCTTTAGAGTGTTTTGGTTTTTAACATCTACACCATTGATGGGAGAGTGTGGAGTGTGGAATATGTCAGTAATGAGCTACTTAGACTTGATGTGCCTAGTGTGTGAGGTCAAATCCAAGTTCAGCATTCTAATCCTATCTGTTAACTGGCGCTGTAATCTTAAACAAATCACCTAGAGCATCTCTGTTCCCAGATTTTCTTATCTGAAAAACAAGGAATTCAGATAATCTCCAAATTCCCTTCCAGCCTTAAAATTCCATTGATTTATGATTCCGCATGAGGAAGTATAACTTCCAGTTTCTAAGTACAAATCTTTTAAAAAGTAAGCATTTATGCAGCATGTTTTAGATATGAAAAATCCCTTACAAATGTTTATTATTATCACATCAGGCAAATATTTAGGTTTGGTTAGTGTCACTACACAGATTTGCCTGTTCATTTCTTATGTTCTGATGTTACAACTCTTTTAAAGATAGTACCTGGTCAGCCAACTTACTTAGACCCTCTTCCCTATCCAGTCCTACAATTCTTGGATCTTGAGTTTAGTTGGTATAGGTCCCTTTCCCCTTGTTTAGGTTGAGCTCCATTTAGTTATGTCAATGAAAGTGACTCCTCAGAAGGTTATGTTAAAGAATTACTTCTCCTTTTATCTTTCTCAACAGTATTTCACTAGTACTGCCAGCTTCCTCTACTTTCAATGTTGTCTCTTTATCAGTTCCAAGATAGATAAGACTCATTTTAGCAGTTCATCTACATGGAAAGGGAAGAGGCAAAGCATAACTTAAAATTAGAAAAGCTGTAGTAACTTTCAATCTTAGTGGTTTAAAATGGATGCATTGGAAGAATTAAAACAGTATTTTCTTCTTGAAACCAAAGAGCATATCATCTTGGCTTTTAACTGAAGCCACCAAAAAAGGTACTAGATCTGAAAACTTTCCTTCTCCCCAGTACTGGAGAAGAGTTGCTCAAAATGATTTTTTCATAGTTGCTTGAGAAGTCATAGTTAAATCTATTATATCTTATTTCTGAATGGCCTAAAATGCTGTCGTGTGTGTGTGTGTGTGTGTGTGTGTGTTTTCCCTGACTATGGTTCTGAATTCCAATGATGAGTGATCATCTTAATGGTATTTCCTTGTTTTGTATATATACAATTTTATATTAGCTTCATTTGATATTTGTCAGTTGTGGGTCTGCTCTCTGAGCTGCTTTGATAGATCCAAATACAATCATTGTTTATTTCTTGAATTTTCCTCCCTGCAGACGATTCCACGAAAGTGAAAGATGAATATAGTGAAAGGGATGAAAATGTTTTGAAGCCAGAGCCCATGGGAAATGCAGAAGAGCCTGAAATTCCTTACAGCTATTCCAGAGAGTATAATGAATATGAAAACATTAAGTTGGAGAGACATGTTGTCTCATATGATAGTAGCAGGCCGACCAGTGGCAAGATGAACTGTGATGTGTGTGGATTATCCTGCATTAGCTTCAATGTCTTAATGGTTCATAAGCGGAGCCATACTGGTAAATAGTCTCCTTTACCCGTTCTTCTGAAAACTGTCCTAATGCAACCATGTGAGGAATGAATGTGGGACAACTTTTGATGACTTTCATTGATTTTTGCTATAATTCTGATGTATGACTCCCTCTCTGCATTTCCATTTACCCAGTAATTTTTATTTCTGCTTCACAATGCATTTGGCAAACATTGCAAATGCTATTAATAACAGAATGAGTGTAGAGAGCATTTTCTTCAGTTGAAGTGGTATACTTCTTAAGCATTTTTCTTAAATTTTTGCATAACTTTTATGGAAAGCAGATCTCATATATTGGGTTCAAATTTGGTAGATGAAAGGATATAGTTTTTATTACCAGTTTAAAAAATTTATCTTCAGACAATAGTCTATAGAAATGTATACAAATATAACAGACCCATGGAGCCCAATAGATTCTATCTGTTATGAATACTTTTAAAAGAAGTATTTCTCTCCCTTAGTAGCTAGTCTGTGGCTCTTTTTTCAAATTGAGATTATATTTTAAAGGAATGCTAAGTCATGTAAAAATTTACAGCTGGAAAGCTCTTCTAGAGCTACTCTTATTTTTGTTTTTTTGTTCTGATTCAAGACAAGGTGATAACTAAAATAGCCTTGCAAGGTGAGTGCTTTTTTTCTTCTGGAGGGAAGTTTTCATAAGAAAGTCTTATGTTCGCCTGGAAATACAGGCTGACCCCAATAAAAACAGACTGTCTGAAAAGTGAGCTTTTGCCATAAGCATCTAATCTATGCATAGGCTTCACCATTTGCCAATGATCAAAAATCTCCTTTTTGTCCTTTTTAAAGGTGAACGCCCATTCCAGTGTAATCAGTGTGGGGCATCTTTTACTCAGAAAGGTAACCTCCTCCGCCACATTAAACTGCACACAGGGGAAAAACCTTTTAAGTGTCACCTCTGCAACTACGCATGCCAGAGAAGAGATGCACTCACAGGTCATCTTAGAACACATTCTGGTAAGTGAGAGCAAGGAGCATTCCACATCTAGTAAACGTTTCTCAGTGCCCATTGCAGAAACTAGAAAGAGTTAAGTATGGAGATTTTCATCTGTCATCACTGTTGAAGGGTTACAACAGCAGAGACCTTTAGGGCTAATTACACTTCCATTAAGGCATTAATTGCTCTCCGTCTGGCTCAATGGGGATGATCATCTCCTTACCATCCTTGCTCCCCTAGGAACAACAGAGACAGGAAGAGCCTGCCCTATGAAAATGTCTTTTTAACTTTTTTTTTTTTTGCCAAAAAGAATTAGAGCCATCAGTATTTTCTTATGGTGAACTTTATTAAAATATTATTTTCCTTGAAAACACACACACACTTTTCATTCAAAGTCTGGACAAGCCAGTGTTGTATAGTTTGTAAATTATGTAAAACTGTAAACTGGATATAAATCATTAGTAGGTAGTTACTTTCGGCTACTCTGGGCTAAACTTGAAGTTTTTTGGCCAGTCTTAGCTAAATTTCTTTTTAATTGAAATATAATTGACGTTATATATCATTGTATTAGTTTTAAGTGTACATGGGCTAAATTGCTTAAACTCGGCTTTCTTCTTGATCAGCCTAATTATTTTTAATCTCTAAAAGAGGAGCAGCAATACGAATTCATTAAAAACAATGTTCTATCTTGTTTTTCACTTCTTATTTTAACCAAGCAAGATGATAAATTTGTTTTCAACATTTAGAATTTCCCTCCTAGAAAAATAAAACTGACTTTATTTTTCAAATTTGGGACTTCGTGTTCTTGATGTTATCTGACAACATTTTAATTGAAGAAGAAGAGAAAAAAAAGGTTTGTTTTTATGTCGATCCACACACTGCTTTGACTAAAACTCAGCCCCAAATCCTCAAATGATCACAATTCAGAGACCAAGGAATAATCAAATCAGCCCCAACAAAATCCACCGTGGGACATCATAAGTAGCAAAAGAAGGGTTTTGTTTACAGCTTAGGGTTCAAAGAAATGAATTAAGGCTGAGTTGGGTTCAAAAAATTAGAATAGTTCTCTTCTGTTGCTTTTTTTTCAACTAAAATCTAACAGTAGTAGTCATTTTTAAGATAGATTTTAGGAGACACCAATTTATGCCGAAACTTAACATTTTTAGCCCTAGCAAACCGACATTTATTTTAATTTGGGATTCCATAAGGATCTTTTACTGCTTTAAGTCCCAAAGGCTCTGTTTTAAACAGAGCAAGAGGATTAGAAAATAAAAATCTCAGTTTCTAAAACTCTTATAGGGTACATTTTATCAACAAATCAGAAAGGCCAGCCCTGCACACAAAGTTGAAGTTATTTTTTACATATTTTAAGCAATAAAGCATTTGGAAGAGTTGGGATGCTAAACGGCCTGAATTGTATGGATGAACTTTTGAGGAAACCTTTATTTCATCTTAGAAATTAAGATGAAGTCATTTTTGCAATTCATCCTTATTTCTGTTATTCAAAATTATCCTTAGTTCATTGCTCAGTTTTTATCAGTTTAGCAGACTTTATGTCCACTTGGCAAGGATGAGCTAAATTTATCCAAATATGTCAACGCTCTAATGCCATCAATTTCTAGCTGAATGGCTAACTCTCACAACACAGAGCATTTTTTACCTACAACCAGATGGACACCACAAAATAAGTGGTCCCTTCCTATTTCTCTCTTAAACTGCACGTGAAGAATTTATTCTCCTTGAAGAATAAAGGCCCCATATTATTCTCTAAAGAAGCAAGATTGCATCTGGAGCCAAACCACTATGTTCAATGATAATCATTAAATCCAAATCCTTTTATTTGTGAAAGGAGACTGTCCTTTCAAAGAGTACATCATAATTTATCATAGACTATAATCAGACTTCAGTTTATTAAATTTAAAAGTAATGCAGTTGCAGAAGTATCCAAATTCTCTGGCTGCCCTCAGAAGTCTCATTCCTAGTGAGCAGTTTTCATAGAACTCCGATACACCATGTGTTCTGTAACCCTGAGGGTCACTGAGTGCCCCTGTGCTCTCCTTATAGTTGAGAAACCCTATAAATGTGAGTTTTGCGGAAGGAGTTACAAGCAGAGAAGTTCCCTCGAGGAGCACAAGGAGCGCTGCCGTACATTTCTTCAGAGCAGTGACCTTGGTGAAACCGGTGAGTGCATGCAACACTCATTCCGCACAGCATCTACTGTTCTGGGTGGTGGGACACAATAGTAAATAAAAAGACCAAAAAAAAAAAAATCGTTCACTTATGGAGCTTATATTTTCATGGGGAAAGACAGAACATAAACAAAGTAAATAAGTAACGTAGACAGTGTATTAGGAGGTGGTAAGTAGTATCAAGAAAAATGATGGGTTGGGGAAGACAAAGAGGGTAAAGAGGATCAAATATACGGTGATGGAAGGAGACTAAGCTTAGGGCAGTGAGTACACAATAGAGTATACAGATGTTACTTTATAAAGTTGTACACCTGAAATTTATAGAATGTTATTAACCAATGTTAACAGGTTCAATAAGAAATAAAAGGAAAAAATGGGGACTGAGGGAAGTCAGTGAAGACTTCAACCAGGAGACATTTAACAAACTTAGAGATGCGGACAGAGTCCTGCCCTGCTGATAACTAGGAAATAAGTGCAAAGGCCCTGGGGCTTGAGTTTGAAGAAGTATAAATAGGCCTGTGTAGCTGGAGTAACAGGACAGAAGGCCATATAGGAAATGGGAAACCAGATCTTATCAGACCTTGTAGGCCATTTTAAAAACTTCAACTTTTACTCTAAGTTAAATAGAAAATCTTTAGAGGGTTTTGAACAGAGGTAACATGATTGGGCTTCTCCTTTGAAAATAATCTCTCTCCTTGCTATTGAGATTGTATTTGGGGCAAGATTGGAATTTGGAGAGTCTTGTTAGGAGGCCATTTCAATCATTCGAGAAAGAGAAAATTGTGTCTTGGTTGTGGTAGGAGAAGTGAGAAGTGTTCTAATTTTATATATATTTAAAGGTAGCACCAACAGGATTTCCTAACAGATTGATGTGGGATGTGATGAAGAATGCAGTTGCAATGAACTGAAATAGCAAAGACTGAGAGTAGAACCAGCCTGAAGGGTGGCTAGGACAGAGTTGATTAAAATTGCAAGGATTTTACCCTAACTGGTTTGGCTCAGTGGATAGAGAGTTGGCCTGCAGATTCAAGGGTCCCAGGTTCCGATTCCGGTCAAGGCCGTACCTTGGTTGCGGGTACTTCCCCAGTGGGGGTTGTGCAGGAGGCAGCTGATCGATGTTTCTAACTCTCTATCCCTCTCCCTTCCTCTTTGTAAAAAATCAATAAAATATATATTTTTTTAAAAATAATAAAACTGCAAGGAGTTTCTTTGCACAGGTCTCCAACATCAAATACTTCTCTAGTTATATTTTATTCAGTGTTTTGAATCATATGCCCCACGGTGATTGGTTGGAACACTAAATTCTTTCCATGTATAAATTGTGGTTTTATTTTATTTTCATTCTTCAGTTCAAACAGCCTGAAACTTTTTTGTGTTGCATCTCTGCAGCTGTCCTTTGTCCTGTCCCATTGACCATCATCCTGGTTCTGTAACTTGGGTTGTCTGGCATTTTTATTTGATCACTGGAAATACTTGCTTAGGTACAAATCCTCATGAGATTTGGTGTTTGACAGTAGTAGTTGCAGTTGAATAGTTTAAACATACTAAAGCAGAAAGATTACAAAAAGATGATAGAAGTAATGTGAAGCTCAGGGAAAATGGAGTGGAAATCATGAGTTTAACTGTACCCGTTTTGAGTGAGAGGAAACTTTTGTTATAGATAAAGCCTATTTTACGGTGTTAGGAGCTGGCCAACGGTTTACACTGCTTCTGCTTTTTATCCTGATGGCATCTTTGGCTTTATCAAGGAGTTGGATTTCCTCTTTATTTCTAAAGAGAAATATTTACTCTCTTTAAAAGAAACCCATCCAAAACGTGGATTTTGACAGCTTAAGCAACATTCTTAAGGTTAGTCAGGCAATACCTAGGCATCTTCACTTGTAGTTCTATATTTCATACTATAGACAAAGCTCTTACTGTGAGAAATCCCTGAATTATGAAAATCTATCATATTCCAAATAGAGCATAGTATTTAAAGCTAGAAAAATTAAAGAGAGCATCTAATCTTATGTCTTCATTTTAGAGGTAAGGAAATAGGGATTTATCAAAAGTTCAGTGACTGACTTAAAAATCACTAGAACTGTTGTTGTTTTAATGATTAGCTGTATATATATTTTTTAATTTATGGAAGAGCCCTAGCTGAGCAGCTCAGTTGGTTAGAGTGTCATTCGATAAGCCAAGGTTTCAGGTTCAATCCCTGGTCAGGGCACATACAAGAAACAACCTATGACTGCATAAATAAGTGGAACAACAAATGAATATTTCTTTCTCCCCTCTCTCACTCTAAAAACAATAAATAAAACATTTTTTAAAGTTACAGAAGATATAATTAACATACCATAAAATTCATATTTTAAGTGCACAATTTAGTAGTTTTTAATATATTCACAAAATCATACAACCATCACCACTAATTCCATAACATTTTCATCATCCTCAAAAGAAACTCTGTCTCAGCCCTGGCTGGTTTGGCTCAGTGAATAGAGCGTTGGCCTGTGGACTAAAGGGTCCCGGGTTTGATTCTGGTCAAAAGCACGTCTGGGTTGTGGGCTTGATCCCAGTGTGGGGTGTACAGGAGACAGCCAATCAATGATCCTCTCTCATCATTGATGTTTCTATCTCTCTCCCTCTCCCTTCCTTGCTGAAATCAATAAAAATATATTTTAAAAAAACAAAACCCTGTCCCTATTAGCAATCACTCCACTTCTCCCCTCTCTCCAGCCCCTGGAAACTACTAATCTGCCTTATATGGACTTGTTTATTCTGAACATTTCACATAAATGCAATCATACAATATTTGACCTTTGATGTCTGGCTTCTTTCCCTGAGCATGTTTTCAGGGTTCATCCATGTTTAGCATGTGTCAACATTTCATTCCTTTTTATGGCTGAATGGCTGAACTAGAGGCCCAGTGCACAAAAATTTGTGCACTTGGGGGGGGTCCCTCACCTCGCAGTCCGGGTGCCCTCAGGGGATGTCCACTTGCTGGCTTAGGCCCGCTCTCGGCGGGGAGTGGGCCTAAGCTGTTAGACATCCTTAGCACTGCCACGGAGGCAGGAGAGGCTCTCACCACCACTGCTGCGCTGGCCAGCCATGAGCCAGCTTCTGGCTGAGCGGTGTTCCCCCTGTGGAAGTGCACTGACTACCAGGGGGCAGCTCCTGTGTTTAGCGTCTGCCTCCTGGTGGTCAGTGCATGTCATAGTGACCAGTCATGCCGCTGTTAGGATCAATTTGCATATTACCCTTTTATTATATAGGATTATTATATAGGATAGTATTCTAGTCTATGGATTTACCATGTTTTATTTATCAATTCATCAGTTAATGAATGTTTAGTTTTTTCCTACTTTTTTTACTTTTGGAAAATATGGCTATATTTTTAGAAGGTTATATATTATCTGATTAGCAAAAGAAATATAGTAACACATGTACATATATATATGTGTGTCTTGATTCTCCGGAATAGGAGAAAAATCAGTACCTTACCCTCTATGAACAGTAAGCTCAAAATTATTGATTTTGAAATTAGGTTACCACCTTACTTCCCATCCATAATCTTTTTTAGGAATTTCAAATTAGGAATTATCAAGAGAAGTATTTTAGTTATCTTCAGTGGTAGAAGGTGATTCAGGAAATGCTGAAATACAGAGGTTAATTTGCATTTCATAGGGTGGTTTGATGGATGCGTGCAGCATACTTTAAGTCTCAGCAAAAAAAAAAAAAAAAAAAAAGGGTTAACTAAGTCAGCAAGTTTTGATTTAAGTAAAACAAATATGTTGTAATGGTGGTTTCAGGTTACAGAGTGTATAAAGCCACAGTTTAATAAAGTATAATAAATACTTCATGTCAGTCAATATATTATTCGCTCTTCTGTTTCAAATAGTTCCCATGATTTTTCCTGAAGTCCAAAATGTAAAGAATATTTAATCTAACACAAGCCAATACTTTAATGATTGCCACTGCTTTCTATATGGTTTCCTTCTTAAAATTTGGGAATCCCAGTCTAGACATAGTGTTCCATTCTGAGCCTGATGATTAGAGTATCACCAATAGTATACCTTACCCCTTCATTCCTAGCTTTTAAAGTGATGATGCTCCATAGCTACTGTGGACACAGCACTTATTCATCAAGTGCTTGTTGTAAATTGAAGTGCCTAGTGTGAGAGCCAAGCCTTGGCACCAGCCTGCCCCCATCAGGAAGTAGATCCTTATGGAAGCAGAGCAGATAAAAAGGCTTTGGGCTGGAGTCTAGTCGGCAAAAGAAAGCCACATTGAGCAACAGGACTTCCGAACTTACTAATCATTTTTCTCTTATTCAGGTAGCATTTGTCGTATTCTCTATGTGTCAGGCTCTGTGTCAGAGCTGTTTGTAAAGATAATCCAACAAGGGAATGGGCACTTGACTTATTGACATAATACAGAGGTCTAATAGAGATATGTGTGATATTGTTACTTCAGTCCACATTTCTTCACCAGATGTCACAAGTGACATGATCAAGACACTCCAATTCTGCTGTCTTAATGCAGTATAGATGAAAAGAAGAATGAACAGGGAAGCCCACAGATTTCATTTTCTCATTAGTTTGATCCTTATTCCAGATAGGGACTAACAGTTTATATGAGATTCATTTAGCCTCAATGCACACAAATTATACATACTTGGACCAGGACATATTTTTGTATGACAAGTTCTAGCAATTAAAAGATTTTTAAAGTAATTGGATAATTATATTTATTTCAGAATCTAGGAGTCAAAACCTTTTATCTTCATTTTCATTGTTTCAATTGTGCTAATATAAGCATGAGAGTTTTTGAATAAACTTATCAAGTAACAGACCAAAGAAAAAGTTTAAAACGTTTTAAAAGTCTATTTTCCCAACTAATTATTTTGCTTAAAAATTGATACTATTGCCTGGCTGGCGTGGCTCAGTGTTGAGCATCAACCTATGAACCAGGAGATCATGGTTTGATTCTGTCAGGACACATGCCCGGGTTGCAGGCCGGATCCCCAGTAGGGGGCGTGCAGGAGGCAGCCAAAGATGCTCTCTTATCGTTGATGTATCTCTCTCTGTGTCCTTTTATCTCTGAATCAATAAAAATATTTTTTTTAAAACTGATACTATCTTACAGGTAATATTCATTCTACTTGCTAAAACGGCAGTAATTTTATGTAACATTTTTGTTAGAACCTGCCTTGGTCTTTGATAGCAATCTCTTGTTAGACAATTCTGATTGCACAGCAACACCCCTTGGTTCCACTCTCCATTAGCTACTGACACCATAGAAGAGGCAGGAAGCATGCCTCTTACTTGAGCTCTGTTTAACACTTCAAGAGCTAATGAAGGATTTTGAACAAAAGCAAAAGCACAACAAATTACATACTTAAATCTGCAATCACTTTCAGAGAGAAATGGCATCATGGGAACAGTTAACAAAAACCAGACAAACTATGTCAGACTTGCACAAAAATAAAAGTAGTAATCTATTCTGTAATTAAGACTTCATATTCATTTCATTATTTATTTTTTTCAGCATGTCTTTAAAATCATTTTTCTAGTGAAAATTTGCGTATTTACTATATACTAGACAAGTGACATGAAGGGGAATTGATCCAGAATTACAGTCCTACTCCTATGCTCTTTCATGAACCAAGTGTGCAAGTAGTTCCTTGCCACAATCCCATATCCCCACACCCACACCTTGCAACATTAAACTGCCAAACACCACCCAGGAACGGATTTCCTATTTCATCATGGAAGCCCATTATCTTGTTCCCTTACTATCTTGCCAAACTGGTTTCCCTCCACTTACATTTCTGAGACATGATGCAGCAAGATAACAAGTCTAGACTGCATAAATAGACAGTTGGGTCCTAAAGTTGAAGCAGAGGACCAAAAGCCAATTGTCTCCTTTTTCTTCCTTTTTGTATATTTATTATCTAAACTCTCGTAATCCACAAAAGATTGTCTAAGTCCAAAGCATTTCTTTGTGTTTTAAAGGGCACTCGTTTAGTGGTATTGCACAGCAGCTGGCCAAGAATTGCAAGGCAAAGACTAGCAGTTTGGGAAAGAAAATGAGAGTGCGGCATATTCAATTGAAAGTTTTAGCCTTTGCCTAACTTGCCAATGAGAAAATAGTTAACTCAATAAAGATTAACTTGACCTTTAGAGTGTATTCACGCATGCAGTGAGAGTTGGACTCATGGAGTTGATATTTTGAGTGAGGGTGTGGGTGGATGAAGCCCTCTGGTTTAGTTTGGAGGGTTTCTTTCCATCTAACCAGAATTACGGAAATGGGAAAGTCTCCACCTATGCCTCAAACTATCTGTCTATCCATAACCTCCAGAATTTCGTGTTTTAAATGTGAGCCATTTGGTCACTGATTTACAGGGTAAGATTTATCTAGAAATAACTGTCAAGACAAGCTTGGTGAGTAACCAGGGATAAAAAGGTGATGTTATCTTGGAGGGCTGCCATTTGGTGACATGCCCTAATTACATTATTTAGGTCAATGTATCCCCGCGTTGGCATCCTCCCAAATATAGAGGATATTGAGTATGTGTCCTCAGACAACTGCTGTGGTAATTGATAGTGACTTTGGTAAAATGTAGGCAGTGGCTACTGAGAGATAAGACGGAAAACTAGACTGGCAGCAGAATGCTTGGGCAAAGTCCTGGGACTAAACGGCCATACCTCTGGGTAATGATAGGGCCATTAGAGTAGTGACTGAAGAGACTAATAAGAATAGTGGTAAAATGCGGGTAAAGTTAAAAATTCTCAAAGTACTGTTCTTCATTGTAATTTCACTTTAAATCTTTTTTATAATAAATACAGGGTGTGGGGGGAGCCTTACCTGGATTTAATCCTCTCAAAGGTGCTCAAACCAGAATGAATGTTCCCAGTCAAAGCACAAACTTTGCCTCTCTGATGCTTCTGAGAAAAAGCCTCCTTCTCACAGCCTCAGGAACTTATTTGAAATCCCAGGCCTTTGTCTTTCATCTCTCTGCTCTGGGGATCTGGGTACTACCACATCTGGTGGTGGTTTGCGTGAAAGGAAATAATATATATATAATAGTTTCCTGTTTGGTCATTTAAACTTAACTCCTGTGCTGGACAGAATTTGATACACTTCACTCAATAGCAGTGTCCTGTCACTAAAGTGCCAGTTGTTTACAATGGCTGTCCAACTTCATCACTAGCCCCAAAGCTGCAAGCCTCTTACTCTGACCTTACTGTTTTCACTACACAGATAGTATTGTTAATAGCTTAAACTGGAGGGTGGGATTTATTTCTTTAGAACATAGGATTATTTTTTTATAAGAAACTCACAAAGTATAGTAAGTATGACCATTATTATCATCTTCTTAATCATTTTTGGAGCCAGATTTTATTTTATTTCTGATTTTTTAAAATCCTGAGTTTATAACTTACTGTGTAATGATTGGTGTAGTGGTTTTTAAAAAAAAAAGATCAAAAGCATGCCAATAAAAAAATGAAAAATATTTAGTACTTTGACTTCTCCTTTTCTAATTTGGCTTTCTTTCTTTTGCCCTGACCATACTTGATAGTCTTGCCCTGGGAGTCTTTCTTGGTCTCATTCACTGGGTAGGTGGCCAGTGTCCTCTCTGGGCGTCCATTGTGGCACTGAGAGATCATAGAACTGGTGACATTATTTCCATGTATTAAAAACTCTTCACGCAACAAACTCTTCAACTTCAGAACAAGCACTGACAATTCCTAAGTCTGTGTATATAATTGGGGGGTGGAGGGAGGAATGGATCTATTCTGCAGTCATCACTTGCTTTTTGCTCTCATCATGTAACTAAAACCAATTACTTTTTCCTTAAAGACATTAGAAATGTATGGATCCTTCATTTTAATTAGGACCTCCTGAAATGCTTAAAATGTAACAGGGAGAAATGTTTGCAGTATCACAATATATTTGCTTAGGGCAGGAGTGGGCAAACTGTGACCCTCAGACCAATTGTGGCCAGCAGCCTGATTGTATACAGAGGTTTTTACATTTTTAAAGGGTGGTGGGTTGAGTTTAAAAAACCACAGAGACTATGGAACACAGACAATATGTGTCCCATTAAAGTTTAAAATATTTACTATCTGCCCTTTACAAAAAAAGTTTGCTGGTCTCTAGCTTGGGTTAGCATCGTGTGTTAAAGTTTAAAGCCCTGTACTTAGAGCAGCTTGTATCTCTGAACTTTAAGCATGAACTCTTATAGGGGACTGCTTGCTGTATAAGGGTAAATTATACTTATTTATTCCCACTAACTGTTTAGTTGATTAGATATTCTTCTAGTGGTTCTCAATTCTGGCTGCATTTTAAAATAATTTGGAGACCTTTACAAATCTGTTGCCTAGGCCCTTACACCAGAGATCCTGATTTAATTGATCTGAAAGTGGGGCCTGGGCATAGGTGTGTCTTACACGCTCTTAACCAGTGGCACATCTGGGAACCACAGGCCTACACCACTGGAAGGTCTGTTTGTGGATTAACAATTAGATCACTTTCTTAGGCAATTTTTACTCACATTTTTCATTAGAAATGTAATAAAGATGCATTATACAAATTGCTCTTTAATTTCAAGACAGAAGTGTTGCTCAGGGAAATTTTAACTGAGACCATTTTTTAATGTGTAGAGCATATGAAATAGATAATGCAGAGCCCAGAGAAATAGAATTTTAAAAGATAGGAACTGAAAGAAGCATGCTGGGAGGCGGCGGGGGGGAGGGGGGGTGGAAAGAAAGAAAGAAAAAAAACCACTCAGAATTTCAATACACAAATCACTGAGTAGATTTCTTGCTGTCTGTGTAAGAGTATCTATTTTCAAAAGTGCTATTAACATAAACAGAGCAGTAAATCTGGGGCACCATACTTTTTTTTTCCAAAGTTGTTAAAAAGAATTATATCAGTCTGCAGGTGTCACACGCAGTTACTCAGAATCAGAAAGAAGGCTGATCGGAGGTTAGAAGATCTCTCTATCTTTTTGCAACCAACCACGTCCATTCTGTTTATTTAATACTTCCTCTTGCTAATGAAGGTACTGTTTGGGGATGGGTTGGGCTTTTCCATCTCAGCATAAGGACTGCAAGATTTGAATGTGCCCTGTTGCTGTCTTCCCTGACCACAGCAGGTCCCCCAGGCAAGAATCTGAGCAGTAATAACCGGTAACAAAAGATTACGTTCCAGATATCTGACATTTTTTCTTCCAGTTTATTTGTCCTTCTTCCCCATTTACCAATTTTTCCCCCCTCTTCTTTTTACATTTTCCCAAACCAGCAAGTGCGGAGGCAAGACACATCAAAGCAGAGATGGGAAGTGAAAGAGCTCTGGTTCTGGACAGATTAGCAAGCAATGTGGCCAAACGGAAAAGCTCAATGCCTCAGAAATTCATCGGTAAGAACGCAGCCCTTTTTCCTGCTGTTGTTAGCAGGTAGTGTGAATGAGATAAATGGGATGCTCATTGCACTGGCCCTTATTAACTTAATTTCTGTTCAAATACGGTTATTGGTGTTCCATTGCTCACGCTTATTCTTTGTGATGCATTTTGAGAACTAGAGCAGATAGAATAAAATATTTTAACTAAAGAGTCTTCACGACTGAAGATGGGAGTATTTGGCGTCCAGTTTCCTAAATGGAGTGGGTGTTTAAAATGCTGTTCCTTCCTCTTTATTCCGAATGACATATGTTGCATGAGTTTGTGCGAGTAAGATGTTCAAGATAACATTTTGGTAATCTTTTGTAATTATATTTTACAAGTTGGTTCCGTTATCATGCTCAAACTTTTTTCATGCTCTAAAATGTATTGCCATGTTTTCTTGAATTTGATTCATAATTGGCTTTAAGAGAAAGTGTTTGGGAAAAACATAGATTTAAATAATAAGATTTAATTTAGTCATTTATCTTACTGGAGTTAATTTTTATGCCATTGTCAAAAAATACAACTTAAGGAGATGACAAAGAAATAATTATGTCCATTAAAGTATTAGTACTGCTGAAGGGCAGAGATATTTTGCTGAACTCTCCCAGATGCTTACATAAACATGACCATGATATTTAAAATAGATTTGTATTTGTGAAGTAGGCAGCTGAATTAAATGTATCAGTGTTGCTATAAATTGTAAGTGCTATTGAACAAAAATAGTTATCACATGAAAATAGACCTCCCTCAACACCAGTGATATTTTAGAAATCTGTCAGTCTATTTTTTCAAAGCTGCTTTGCTGTTGATTTCTTATTCCAGTCCTTTTGTGTTTATTCTTTTCAATAGCTTTTACAGATATTAAGTGCCTATCTGGTTTTTAAATCTTGTTAATTTATTCTGGTCTAGATAATTTCTTATAGGCTGACATTTTATGTGAATTATAAAGGTATAATGAAAGAACCCATATATTTCAAAATTACCTAACTTGATATTTATGCTTACCTATTTTGATTAGCTGCAAAGTATTTGTACCCTTTTAGTCACTTTAAGAATAAATTTCGTCAGACTATAGTTGTTACATTTTAGCTCAGAGAGACCCCCTTCCTCCTTACCATCTTTCCTCTCCTTGGTGAAAGATGTCAAGGAGGTATGTAGTGACTTCTGTATGGCACAGTGGACCAACTGTGATGCCAAGATATTATTTTAAGACATTGCTCATATCTCTTTTGAGCTTTGCTTATATGAATAAGTGCTGACTGGAGTACAGAAGAAAGCATTGATTGTTATTCTGTGCCATGAGCATAATTTAATTCGGGGAAAGTTTTGACGCTAGCTGATGTGGGGAGGTTCATGGGGGGAAATGGGCAAGAGAAAAATGTAAAGTGCCTTAATTTAAATTCAGTTATGATCGATACGTTTTGGTAAGAGAACTAAAATATGAGAGAAGGTACCTAGTTCTTATAGCTACCTCACACCTATTGTTGAGCTACAGCCCTACCTAATATAATAAAAGCTGCTTTGGTATTTTCATGGATCTAAAAACACATGTTTCACCCTGGTCAGTTTTGCTCAGTGGATAGAGCATCAGCCCTCGGACTGAAGAGTCACAGGTTCAATTCCAGTCAAGGGCATGTACCTAGGTTGTAGTTGCAATCCCTGCCCCTGGTTGGGGCATGTGTGGGAGACAACCCATCGATGTGTCTCTCTCACATCAATGTTTCTCTCTCCCCCTCATTTCCACTCTCTCTTGAAATCAATGGGAAAATATCTTTGGGTGAGGATTAACACAAACAAACCAACAGAAACCCACATGTTTCACATGTCCAGGTCCATGCCAGTTTACTTGTTGCATCAGAGATTGATGTTCCATTTGTTTGTTACCGTTGTGACCGGAGGGTTTTCATGCCTCCATTTCCAGACTCATGAGAGATGCTGATCTTGCAGATTGATTTCTTTCACCTTCTGAACCCATCACATTCTCTCTTTGTGGAAACAGGAGACCCCGTAGAGTTAGCTCTTGATTTGCACTGAGGTGTAATAACTGCAGAGCTTCAAGGCCTCCAAATAATTGGGGGAAGTTTTTTTGGTAAATTGTGGTATAGTGCAGTAGGAAGAACCCTGGATTAGAAGCCAAAAGACCCAGGTTTTGATTCTAGCTCAGTCATTTCTTAACTGTGTGTTTAGACAAATCACGTAACCTTTCTGGGCCTCTGTTTACTCATCTGTGAAATGAGGAGACCGAATAGGTGATGAAGTGATCAGAAAGGTCCCTCCCAGCTCTATCATTCTACAGGTCTGTGAGATGAGGTAGAAAAGGTAGCAATTATGAGTACCCTTTGTGTTTATCAAGCCCTTATGAATGACTTTAGATAACTCTTTTCTCAAGGTTATATAGGTATGGTGTTTATGTTAGGAACCATATCATGTATTTTAGGGGTATTTTTAATAAAATGAATCTGATATTCTATAAAACAGCTCAACAGTCATATATTTGACTTAGGAATCACTGCTTGTTCATTCACTTTTTTGTCCATTCATTCATCATGAGATGGTTTTAAAGCCCCTGCCCCACACGTGATATTCCTGTTGCTAAACATTATTCTAATCTTCTAGCATTGGCTTATATCTTGAACCTTTTAGAGATATTTTATAAGCTTTTTAGTCACTTAACTGAATCCATCTTTTTGATAGAAAATATCAAGGGGGAGCAGGAAAAGGAACATTATGACAATGTGATATGAAGTGATGTAAAATACATGGGGCTAATGTTTCCCTCCTCCCCTCTTCTCTCCTTTCTTCTCTCTTCTATACTTCCTCTCAGCTGCCAGGGAAATGGCAGTGGGTAACGTGTGAAGGAAGAATGAGTCACTCCCTTTAATCCTTGCTGACAGTTGCACAGCACTCAGACATACCTTGGCTTCCCTGCCCTCTTGAACTATGAGGGTAAGGGTGAAATTATATAATCAGGTCAGCCTGATACTTTCCCAGTAGGCTAGAGATAATTACCAGTAACGTTTCTCATCCATTAGAATCGAATGGAGGAAAAGGGACCTATTGGATTAAGTTTAAATACATTTAGAAACACACACACACACACACACAAAACATGACTATTGAAGAGTAAGAGTGCAATTACATTGCCCAAATAGGAGAAAAATAAAATCATTTTCCCCTAATTCTCCAATAAATTTTGTATCACTTTCTCTAAAATGGGAAACAAATTGACACACATTCATTAGAAATCAGCATCTTCCATCATCAAAATAATTATTCTTAGTTCTTTTCAAAGGACAAGAAGACTTTACTTTTAGTGCCCAGCCCTTTTAGAGGTTGTCCTTTCTCTGAATCTTTTTCTCCTATTATAAACTTATTGGACTATACTTCTAACTAGGCCATCTTCAAATACTTGGCTCAAAATAGAGGCCAGATTTCTTTCCTGGGGGGAGTAGGGAAATGATGACATTTCTGCATATTGCTTTTTCTGATTTTCATTTTTTTCCAAAAACAGATGTGGTGTTCAGACCATAGCATCTTCTTATTTTATGCATTACTTTATTAAAGGAAGTTTTCATGTCTAAATGAACGTGAAAAAGATCTCACTCACCTGCGGTAAACATATGAGTGAGGTTTTGACACTTCAACAAACACCATCAATGCTCCCTGTGAAGTAACTAAAGAGAAATTGTCCACTTTGGTTAACAGAATGACAGAAGCAGTTTTAATACCTGTTTCTGAAAGCACAAAGTAACTTCTCCCACCCTTTCCCAAAAGGCTGGAATCCATGCTCCTATATGTATTAAAAAGTCATAGCATTTTAGATCCTGAAGGGATATTAGGAACCACCCAGTGAAGTTCTCTTACCAAGGAGGGAACGGGGGTCAGAGAGAGAAAGAGACAGGGCTAGTAGGTGACAGAGCAGGGCCAGAACCTAGAGCTGAAAAGGACTGCAGTCTCAGGGGCACCCAGAGCAGTGTGTGTCATGTGTGGGACACGGGGCTGTGGACAGGGATGAGTTTAGACATTGAAGCTCGTGGAAGAAAAGCTCTGAACAGGGGCAGTCATTCTCCTTCAAGGGTGTGTTTTCATTTCTTATTACTAAATTAAATAATTGGGGTGACGTTGCTTAATACATTACATGCGTTCCAAGTTTATAGTTCCGTGATACACCATTTCTGTTTCATCGTGTGCTCACCACCCAAAGTCTGCTCTCCTTCCATCACCGTATATGTGGCCCCTTTACCCTCTTCATCCTCCCCCCACGGTGTGTTTTCTTGAGAAAAGAAGTTATCTCCTGCTGGTGACTCCATCAGGACAGACAACGTCCAAGTAGCACTTCACAGAGGACAAGGCTTCTGCAGCATCAAAAAAAAAAATTGTGGTCTACAGCTCAGTTTTCCTCACTGCCACCCCCACAGCTCTCTGTTCTCTCTCCTTCCTGCTTCTTATTCTGTGGCTCCCCTCTGCTTTCCTCCTCCTGGACAAAGTGTTAGTCACTTCGTGTCTTATTTAGATTGAGATTAGAGCCATAATCATCATCAGATATTCCATTTACCCTACTTACCTGCCTTTTTTTCCTTCTTTTTTTGGATATATGCTTGGAGTAAGTGATAATACACATGAAAATTCTATGAAGGTCGCAGCAATACATTCAAGTGACTTGAAGAAACTTAAAACAAAGCAAATCTGAATATTCCATTACCCATCATGATGATGGTAATATTGGAATAGTGTTTTTTATATAATGTTCAAATCATTTCCCCCCCCTCAAAAAAAACAAACAACTTTCAATGGCTCCCCATTGGAATAAAATCCAAACAATGCAGGCAGTCTGAGTCTTCCCCACTTTGTCTCCAGTTTACCTTTTCTAATGTTATCACTTCAGCCAACTACTCCCTTCATTCAGCCATAATGTACTCACACTTCTGTACTTTTCTGCTTCCACGTAATGTTCTCCCCATGCTCTGTCCGAAGTGCCCACCCTCACATCTGCCCTGAAAGGGACACATGGTCTGCATTCCTCTGCTCTCCTGAGCGCTCTCAGCTCCCTCCCTCTGCACTCAAGGCACGGTTAGCAGTCTGCTTTTTGTTATATATATGTCTGTCTCCACCACCATCACTATCACCACCTCCCATTACAAGAAAAATTTAAAGAAAAGAGTGGATTGATATTTGCGCCATGTGATGTGCGGCATGTTTGAGAAGTGGTCTGTATTTTTTCTCTCTTCACTCTCTCGGCTCCTCTATACTTGGTTTCACCACATAGTATTAAAAATGTTGATTTGTAAGAAATTGTGTAAATGCTGCATCTCCTGTGGATTGCAATTATGTGTGTATTCCTCAAAGCTCCTAAAATGGTGTGACGATGATGATGATGATAGATCTATCATTTATTGAGTTCTTACATATGCCAGACACTCCATTGAACACCTTGCAGACGTCACAATTCTGCATCAGCGATATCTTGAATGCATGGTGCTGGCCCTTAGGGAACCAAGTACAGTTGCTTTTCCCTGACATCACTGCCGGTGCGGGACTGTGCCACCTTGGGCAAGGTAGCGACCAGGAAACAGCAGTTAACACTGAAACACATCCTGGGGTTGCATCCTGGTTCCCTGTTTACCAACTGAGCAACCTTGACAAGTTAATCAACCTGTTTGCACTTTAGGTTCTTTATCTAAGAGATGATAATTCATCTTAGTTAAAATGAGGCACTATACCTAGGACAGCACTGGGTATATAGTAGAGACTCAATAAATAGTAGCTATTCTTATTAGTATTACATATAAGGCACAATATTGGGTACTGTGAATTATAAAGACCAGAAGTAAACAGATTAGGGTGGTGGGTCTTGTCCCTTGACCCCAAAGACAGAGGATGGAATCCACATGCTCAGTGAAGGTTCCTTTTAGCTTTAGAATGTGATTCTGTTCTTTGAAGTTGGCACTTAGAAGCCAACAACCATATGCCCTGGCCACATGGCAGCAATTCAGGACAGGTGGTTGCTTAGTAGTGTTACCAAAGCCTAAATATTAGGGATCAACACTTTTGAAAGGCATTACAGGCTCGCCCTGGCTGGTTTGGCTCAGTGGATGGAGTGTCGGACTGGGGACCGAGAGGTCCGAGGTTCAATTCCGGTCAAGGGCATGTACCTTGGTTGCGGGCACATCCCCAGTAGGAGGTGTGCAGGAGGCAGCTGGTGGGTGTTTCTAACTCTCTATTCCTCTCCCTTCCTCTCTGTAAAAAATCAATAAAATACATTTTAAAAAAAGAATTACAGGCCCTTGCTGGTTTGGCTCAGTGGATAGAGCATCCACTTCAGGCCTGTAGACTGAAGAGTCCTGGATTCACTTCTGTTCAAAGGCAGGCTCAATTCCCATTAGAGGGTATGCAGGAGGCCACCGATCAGTGATTCTCATTATTGATGTGTCCATCTCTCTCTCCTCCCTTCCTCTCTGAAATCAATAAAAATATATATATTTTTTAAAAAAGAATCACAGGTAGGGAATGGCCCAACCAAGCCCTGGTTTCTAAACTTATGACTTGCTGTTGCCATTTGTATTTTCATTGGAAGCAAAACCTCTAATTCAGCCTGAAGCTGCTATCATTAGTCATTCAAAGGTGTGGTATGATTTTGACTAGAAGCTAGACTCGAGGCTCCGTACAGGTTTGGGAGCAGTTACACTGTTGTGGTTTGACTAACCTTTTTTATGAGTGTGTTACTAAAGAAACGTGAGCTGTTGGCTTTTCAATTACTGTAGTTTACCCCTTCTGAGTTTCATACACATTGAGTCATCGAGTCTACAGGTGACTGATAATCATCTGCACGACTCAAGTTACCGTAACCCAGAGATGAGGGGATCTGATGACTGCATGGTGCGTGCACGTGAAGATCTGAGGCTCTCCCATCCTCTTCACAATGAACAATGGTCTGCGTTAACCGCAGAGCCCAGTCACCTATTTCCACTCATCCAGGGGTTCATTTTCCTCTTAATGTTTTGCCTCTTACAACTTCAGCACTCAGCTGTTCTCTGACATGTGCTGCAGGTGGCATATATAGGTTGTGAAATTGTAGGCCTAATGAAGTAAAGCCAACTCTTGGGAGAAAGGATAAAAGCAGAGTTTGTGTTGTACCTGCCCCACCCTAGAAACCTGATGGAGCCTCTCTGTTGGGAGGAAAGATAAAAGGATTCTCAGGGACCCCTGGTATGGGGAGTTGAGTGAGCTAGCCACACTGGAAAATCATCAATAACCTTGAAAAAGCCAAGAAACCAAAATTCATCAGTTCTGTGTCACTCCCTGGGGAATGAACAATTGTGACCTTAGCTGGCTTTCCCGTTGTTAGTCTCATTCTTCCAAACGGCCTTGATCAAAGATACATCTGGTCTGGAAGCTGAAAATAAGAAAGCAAATGTCTGCTTTTCTGTGGCTTTTGGTTGAGTTGCCAAGGCAAGGTGTTTTTCTTTGCATATTTTTTCTCTCAGGTATTTGTCTAGAATCTATCAGCTTGGCCTTGAGGTAGTGGGGATGCAGGACAAATCCATCTGATTACATTAAATCTTTTAGCTGGTCCTTCTGGGTCCCGTTCTCTATGTTCTGGTTCATCTTACACATTGCTATTACATTAATATCCTGAAAATAGCATTTCGACCACAAGACCGCCTTGCTCAAGGGCTTGACGTGGTTGGCTGTTCATTCCAATCCAAACCTGTGGTTGACCATTCAGAATGCCCAACATGTGGTCCCACCATGTATTATCTTCAGTATCTCCCAGAATGTGGCACACAAAGTGCCAGGCGGCCCCCAGGCCTTTTAAAAACCTTGATCCACATGGCAAGAAATTTATTTTCTTTTTAGTTCTCTTTCAATCTCCCTGATTACATCAAGGAGAAAGATTGAAACTTATTTTGATGCTAGTCGTTGAACACTCTTGGTGATCTCTGTTTTGAACAAAGACAGGGTGGATCTTTGTCTCAAGTACTCACAGTAGAGTCTGATCAAAATTGAATCCATTACTCTGTCGCATCGTCTTTATTTTTCATAGTTACCTTCTTTTTGTGGCAAGTGATTCTGGTTTTCCACATATGTTAGTGACATAGTTTTCTTAAAAAACAGATTTATTTTAACAAAAGAAAGAAATGAAACGATTCAAACAAAACAAAAAACCCTGATGTTTACCAAGTGTTTTCTATGTGCCAGGGACTGTTCCAAGTGCTTACCATGGAGTCTGTGAGGCAGATATGATTATTATCCCCATTTTACAAGAGGACTTGGAGCCAAAGGGGCTAAGTAACTTGCCCAAGGTCATGCAACTAGTCACTGGTGAGCCAGCATCAAACCCAGTCCATGTGACTCCAGCATTCATGCTATCGACGACCACACCACCCTGGGTGTGAATATTGCAGAGTGGGAAGGAATAAGTGAAGCTTGAGAAACACGTTAGTTATTGTGTACGTCTGATACTAGCTGTACCCAGACTTTCAGTTTTCCCTGCTGTGGGCTCACTTTTCTACCTTCATTCATGCTTCTCCCTCAATTAGGGTGTCCCGTCTACCTCTCTGAAAAAATCAAAACCCTACCATTTCAAAACTCGCCTCAAAATTTAGGTTTTCCAAGGATGACTTCCCTTCCCCAAGTATTCCTGAAATGTTTGCATTCACTTAGCACTTAAGTAAATGATTTGTACCAAACCACCTTGCCTTATAATTCTTTTTACAGAAGACACATTACTCTCCTGCTTAAATGCTTCAAACATGGCATTTAGCATAAAATCAAAGGCCTCCATAGGGCGCATCCCTTTCACCACTTTTAACATTTCTTTTTCTCCAGTTCCATATATACAGATCTTACTTCTCTCCTAAGAGGTTGGAAAGACCTCAAGAAAAGGAACTTGGTCTTCCAGTCCTTTTGTTTTCTTATATTGGTTTTTCATTGTTGAACCCTTCACTGTCTGGTGGCGACAAACTTTGGAACCACAGCATGCCTAGGAAATGTTATCGAAGAGAGGGTACGGCTCTGCAAACCTCTCCAGAAGCCAGCGCCTACAGAATGAACGAGCATCACTTTTAGGCCCGCTTCCAGCTCTTGACGCATCTTCCCCGCTTTCTCTCCCTTCGATCAGCCACTCACCACTGAGCACATCTGCCATCGCTGTAGGCCCCGCTCCTGCCTTTCCTGTGGCCAGAGAGCCTTGGTTTCTAGCACACAACACCCACGCGCCCTAAAGGTGGCTAAACTCTGTTTTCAAAATCTCTCAGCAGTTTGACACGAGAAGTAGGAAAGGGTGACCACAGATAATTTTTTCAGTTAAGTGTGAGAGAGGTCCTAATGATCACATATGTATCAGTGATACCTTTTTTTAAGCGAAAGAATCACACATTTTATGAAAGGGACAAAGATCATGATCTTTCATCAAGAAGGCTTTTCTAAAACTTTCTATATTGGAAGCTCTTTGACTTAAATCTCAGCCTGTCTGGTGACTGATGTGTTTGGGGAGTGGCAAGTACAGGGAGGGGGGAGTTTCTGGGGCTATTATTTCTACCCCTGTAGCTATTTTAAAAGCTGCAGGCCAGTCATAGATCATCCCGCTTTTGGCAATGCGCCCATCCCCCTGGCTCCCTTAGGGTTACCAGAAGAAAACAACAAGCAAAATAAAAGTTGGGGGAATTGACTGTGTCTTAGTAGTTCATGCGCAGAAGTGCAGGTGCCCCCGTGCCCCTGCACAAGGAGCCCCCACTAACCCTTGTCCTCGTCTTCTCTCGCTTCATTTCCTCCAGAGTTTCCCTCTGACAAGAGCAGTGGAAACAACTCGCATTGTACTTGCAACATAATGACATCCCTGACTCCCCCTTTTGCCTGCTAACCTAATTTATGTTGACTGCCCTAGCGTGTGCTGCCAGCCACTGTCCCCTGAGACGGCAGCGCCGTATGGAGCCATTCTGCATGGGCTGGGTGTACCTGCAGGCAACATGTCCTTTCTCTCTTTCCAAGGACTCTGGAAAATCATTTTGTAACCGCTCTGCCTTTGTGTTCTTCCTTTTGTAATTCATTATTTTTACTTGTTCTAGGTGAGAAGCGCCACTGCTTTGATGTCAGCTATAATCCCAGCTATATGTACGAGAAAGAGAGTGAGATAATACAAACCCGGATGATGGACCAAGCCATCAATAATGCCATCAGCTATCTCGGTGCTGAGGCACTGCGCCCCTTAGTCCAGACGCCACCTGCTCCCACCTCGGAGATGGTTCCAGTTATCAGCAGCATGTATCCCATAGCCCTCACCCGTGCCGAGATGCCGAATGGTGCCGTCCAGGACCCGGAAAAGAAGCACATCCACCTGCCAGAGAAGAGCCTGCCTTCGGAAAGAGGCCTCTCCCCCAACAACAGTGGCCATGACTCCACAGACACTGACAGCAACCATGAAGAACGCCAGAATCACATGTACCAGCAAAATCACCTGGTCCCTCCTCGGGCCCGCAACGGGATGCCACTTCTGAAAGAGATACCCCGCTCTTACGAACTCCTCAAGCCCCCACCCATCTGCCCACGAGACTCCATCAGAGTGATCAACAAAGAAGGGGAGATGATGGATGTGTATCGGTGTGACCACTGTCGAGTCCTCTTTCTGGATTATGTGATGTTCACCATTCACATGGGTTGCCACGGCTTTCGTGATCCTTTTGAGTGTAACATGTGTGGGTATCGAAGCCATGATCGGTATGAGTTTTCGTCTCATATAGCCCGAGGAGAGCACAGAGCCATGCTAAAGTGAACATCTGGCCCCATAGATGCTTACGCCTGAGCATTCCACATTGATTTTAAAAACCGATACCCCTACTCAACAAATCACTCTCAAAACAAGCTCAGTTCCAGACTTTTCCATGCCACTTTTAGTATCCGCGGGTCATGCTCACGTGGGCCGAGAGAAACGCTGTCTCCATTCGGAAGTTGTTTGCAGATAATGACGATGTTACTACTTTTGTGAAACCTTTGTTTGCCCAGCAGGGACTTGAATTTTATGATATTTAAAAGCCAGAGAAGTATTTGATCACTTTCTTTGCATCAATAGGACAGGCATACCTTGGAGTTCGTTGCCAGTTGAAAGAGTCCCCTCTGTAGTGCTGCATGAAACACTCTTTCTGAGATATGTCAGCCAGAAGTGCCAAAAGGTCATGAGCCCAGGTCCACACAGAAGAAGAACTGGCCAACTGACCTTATGGGAAGTCTTGTCCTTCTGCATTTAACCAAAGGCAGAGAGTTAGGATCTAATCTCCCCATCCCAATTAGAGTTTAAAAGGAAGGAAAAGACTATCCATAAAATAACTGTTATCAATAACTGAAGACTCAGTCTTGGAACATCAGATCCTTATCACATAAGCAAAAAAACAAAACAAACAAAAAAAACACCAAGCCATCTGATAATACATCTGCTTCTACTCTTTACCCTCCGTCTCCAATTAAAAGCTGCTTTGGGTTAAAGAAGTCATCTACAGGAGAAATTCTACACAGCAAAACTGATGGTTTTCAATATAGACTGTCATGGAAACTCCAGGAAGTTGTCCACTGTGGGCTATGGCATCCATTTCCTGTGATCAAGATGGGCAGAGCTGGGCCTTGGCCAGTGTTGCTCAGTGGTTAGAGGGTTAGCCCACACACCAAAGGATCAAAGGGTCTTGGGTTCAATTCCTGGTCAAAGGCACATACCTGGGTTGCAGGTTCGACTCCCAGCTCCAATAGGGGCACGTGTGGAAGGCAGCCACTTAATGTGCCTCACATTGATGTCTCTCTTTCTCCTGTCCCCTCCCTCATTTCCACTCTCTCTAAAAATCAATGGAAAAAGTATCCTTGGGTGAGGATTAAAAAAGAAAGAAAGATGGATAGAGCTGGGTTCTGGGGAGGAAGATGGGTTAGCAGCACCAGGGGAGAAAAAGCAATACCACCACCTACCTGAAGTTCTTTGTCTCCTTCCTGGAGTATTAGTGTACAGACCCAAAGCAAACTTTCCAACAATTTAAAAACAAAACAAAAAAAGCAATCCAGAAAGTATAACTTCATCTCCCTCTCCCCACAGGAGAGGACTCAGGGATAGACGCCATGAGTGTTGTTTAGGTCAGAGCTGAGCTTCATGGTGGGGTGAGGTGGGGACACCTCCACTGGCAGGCTCTTCGTCAGATAGGTTGTTTTCTCGTTTTAAATGGAGCCACTGCATTCCACAGAAATTCCTGAATGTCTGAGCTTAGTTTTGCAGATGGTTCTGGTCATCTTTACTCTTAAGAGAAGCATGCTATCAAGGAAAAGCTCTGTTATAATGGTAAAATTAACACTGGAATAGGGGTCATAGAATCTGTTTGCTAATTTCACATTTGCCCCTAATTAGCTGTAGGACTTTAGGCAAATCACTTAAACTCTTAAAACTAAGTTGCCTCAGCTGTTGAATAAGAGTTGGATTTAGACATTCTCTAAGATCTCTTCCAACTTTAAATTTATGTGATTATGCCCTAACCACTTAATTTTCAAAGCTTTTAATGTACGGGTATTAAATACCCATGAATGTTTGTAAAAGTAAGCATTTATGCAGCATTAAGTATTAAGCAGAAGAATCTGTATATGAATAGCTGTTCCACATATCTTTGATGTGAAAATGGTAGTGTTGTTAAGCTTTTCCTTTAACCACTGAGTTAGTTGTGAGTGTGAAGAGGATGGTGGAGAGGAACAAAAAACAGGAAGGTATTTTGATCTCCCCCAAAGTGTGCACACAAACTGGCACCTGCAGCTGCCTGCCAAAGCCTTTCTGTTTTTGCCTCTGTAAGAGCTTGTGTTAGGGAAAATGAATTCTGCTTCCAGGGACAATTTCACGGAGCCTACTTACAAGTTAAGAGTCAGCTACGTGAACATTTCTACCAGAGCCAAGAATCCCAAATTCCTGGTAAATTTGTGTTTTGTGTAGCTGCCTTGCTGTTCCTAAAGGGTGTACGCACTAGGCTCAGACTCGTTTATGTAATTAAAATGTTCCACCTCTGCCGGCACAAATGGCTGATCCCCTCTGTGTAGCATGGCGTCTGTCTCAGGAAAAAAGATTTTGTGAGATGCCATGGCAACAGTCCCAACATGTTGGAGATTTCAGCTGAAAGACTGGATGTGTTTTGGTGTGTAGTCTTCACTCTATCCCTGTGTTTCCGTAATCCTAGACTCCCAAGCTGTGCCAGGTTCCTTACACCCATTGCTTATTATATTCTTGAAATACCACACATCCTGTTGACTCTTCAGAGGACAGAAGGAAGAGAATCTGGACGCAGGGATTAATAGGAAAGACAGCTAGGGGAATCGAGCGTTTCTGCCAGATTACTGCCAAAGTCTTCGCTGAAGACGCCAACTTCTGCACCCCAAGGTGGTGAAACTGAGGCCCACCCATGCACCTAGGGACGCTTTTGTCTATGTGACCCTCATTTTCCCTGTGACTGATGGGTTTTCTGAATGATTTCCAAAGGCTGCCCTTCCACTGTCACATCCTGAGCCTGGATGGGGGCGCTTCCAGTCCAGATAAGACTTAGGTGTGGAAGCTCCACATTCTTAAGTCTTAGAGTTGAACCAGGTGGTACGTCGTCATTACCACCACAGAGGTGAACTCTGCCTTCTGTAGGCATGCCTGCTGACTGACGACCCTACCATCCTCTGCTGGGGGTAGTGGAAGAGGGTGAAGGAGAATCTTGGCAAGATACTCAGAGACTCACACCGCTCCCTGTTGGACAGGGAAGTCCTGCCGCAGTTCAGGCAGCACATTTGCCTTCCCAGCCAGGGCCCCTCTGGACAGGAGCCTAGTAGTGTCTCTGCTTCATTTCCCACCAGCCCTCTCGTGAGGCTGGCCTCCCACCACATGCCTAGGAGGCCGCAATCGGAGAAATGACCACCCCCGTGAAAAGCTCGCTTGCAGCCAAGCTGACAGAATTGGGGTGAGGGTGGAAAAGGAAAAGAACTGCCTCCTCAAAAAATTTTTTTCTCATTATCTGAAGTGTGGCCTAGGTATGTCCTACTAGCAGAGAACTAAATGGAAGCGTCTCCCCCATTGCCCTCCGCCACCATCACCAAAAAGACACGTGCCTTGGTACGGATAAGCTAGCTAACCGTAGGCTTTGTTACCTCTGAGCTGTCCTGACTCCGTTTCTGACTCTGTCAGTGACAAAACTTCTCACCTTTCAAATGCTTAACATTTTGTTAGGATGCCCACCTTCATTAAGGCCCAGATATGAAAGGACCTCAGATTTCTTTTGCAAAGAGAACATTTCAAAAACACAAAATTTTACTTGGTTGAAACACTGTATTTCCCAAGCTCAAGTCAACATAAAGTTCTTCCCAATAGTCTCTGTATCACTATTCTTCTTCTCCTTCACTAAATGTGAGGTTTAAAATGTTTTAAGGGAAAAAGCAGTGCCATATATATATATCTCCCAGGCAGGGAGTAAGACCATAATGGAAATGTCAAATGTTAAATCTTTTAAAGTTCTAACTTTCAAAGCATTCTCACTGGGAACAGGTATCTTGGTCTCTAGTGGAGATTTGGAAACTCAGGGACACTCAGGATCTGAGCCCTCCAACATGTCTGAGCTCTTTCACGAAGACTCGAAATTAGGGTTTGTGAGCTCAAGAAGAGTAAAAACAGAAATGAAAATTTTGTCCTAGAACATAGCATCAGGCCGCGCAGAAGAAGAAACACAGTGTTCGCTCTCTCTCTCTTCATTTTTATTAAATTTATTGGGGGTGACATTGTTTAATAATAAAATTATATAGATTTCAAGTGTATAATTCCGCAGCACACCATCTGTATATTGTTTGTTCACCACCCAAAGTCAGCTCTCTGTCACCATTTATTCCCCCTTGACCCTCTTCTACCTCCCCACCCCGCTTTCCCTCTGTGTTTAGGGTACAGAGATACCTATCATTTTTTAAAAACTGGGAACTATTTTTGTGCGCAGACAGTATAGTTCAGAGACTCTCTGTAGGCAGAGTTCAGAAAAGCAGAAACATTGGGGGTTGAAGTGCCTATGAAGAGGACAGTCGTGACCTAACACCAAGGCCAGACCTGGGCCACCTAGGAAAAGGAACCTGTTCTCTAAGGCTGGAGGCCTGAGCGGTTCTGAGAAGGACCAGTGGACCGGGGCTGGGACTGCTGCCTCTGAGCACTCTGGACTCGGAAGAGACGTGCTGGCTTTAAACGTGCATGAGCTCATAGCACAAGACTGTGCATCTGTTTACCCAGGCTGTATATAGTCTGTCCCCCACATGCCGCCAACATGGCAAACACATCTTTGTGTTTGGAAGAAACTGAATGCAAGTTTCCTCTAAATGTCACAATAGTGGACTGACTTTTACATTGAGGTTGAGTTGTTATTTGAAACTATAATGTTAATATTGTGATTAAAAAATGTAAGGTTATGATGATATCTACCTCCCAAAGATGATGTGAGGTTTTATGTAATTTTGTGTATAGGGTAATGTTACTTTTTTTTTTTTTTTAGGGGCTGGGGGATTATGTTGGATGCTTGCAAATTTTTCACTATATGTACCATATCTAGATGTAAAGACATGAAAAGTATTTGAGGACCATAATAATAATTCAGTTGTCAATGGAGGCAACTGGTCTCTAACACAGTTTCCTTCATGTTGCTTTTAAGGCATGAGAGTGAAAAATACGTTGAACCAAAGTGAGTTAACTACATGCTACAGGTACTTCACGGCATTGCAGCCAGGGAAGTAGAGTAGCTTTGCTCCCTCATTGTCCTATGAGCCTTCAGCCATTAATTCCCCAAGCAACTTAGAGTTTCTCCAGATGGCCCTGGCTGTCCATCTCCCCACTGACCCACTCCAGAAAGCCTAGAGAGCTGTCCCGTAATGCCACCACCTTCTCCCCCGCCTGTGTCACGCACCGTGGGGCCTATTTCGTATTCTCAATGCAAGTGTAGCTTTGCTTCTAGAGTATATTTTCACATGTGGGGAAAATGGGGCAGCCTTCAGCATGACTGATCCCATTGCCTGTGACTCATTTATACAAGGACTCTTCCAGGTTAGCAGACAAGGCCCTTTTCAGTGGGCCCGCTCTGTGGGTTCACAGAAACCAAATTACTGTGGGTTGCAGAGAATTAGCAGGTCATTTGAAAAGCAGACATCCCTTCACCCAGACTGTGGTTCTCCGGTTCTCAGTCTGCGAGCTTTGGTGAGGGATCATTTCGGCGGCTGGAAAAACCATAGCTTATTTTTACGTTCTGGTTGCCAAAAGCCACCACACGTGTGGTCTGTGGATGACCCCCGTCTGCAGAATGACAGGGGAGGGGGAGAATGTGGTTTGGGGCTCAGTGGCCTTTCCACCAGGAGCGCGGGAGGGAGGCCTCGCTGAGCAGTTTGACACAGCCTGTGCTCAGAGCATTCTCATCTGGGTTTCTCAGAAACGCCCTCCCTGCCCAGCAGTGACCTTCCCTCTTGACTTCTCTTGAGTTTTTCCAGGAGCCCAGCCGTTTGGAGCTCGGTACGGCGCCCTGATCGTAAAGTGTTGAGAGCCAGCTCCTGACGTGTAGCAATGCTCACCCTGCCGGAACCATAATGAGCGCATCCTCGCATCAAAACCGACCCTGCTGATAGTTTCCAAAGCTGCTTTATTGTGTTTGATTTTTACACTGAAAAATAAAAAAATCCTGGTGTGTTTAAAATGATCGTTGCGCATGCCTATCATTTGTCGCTGCTGCTGTCAGAAAATGGAAGGCTTCCATCCTGCCTCTAGGAGTATTTCCTGACTTAGCCCCTCTGGCTATTGCTGGACGTCCAAGGACCAAGATGAACGGAACTATTGCCAAAATAAAGCATCCCTCCACACGCCCCACTGAGCCTGCCCCTGGTATCCTGTGTCCGTAGTGAGGACCGGTTCCACTGGTCCTTGGCTCACTCAGGGGACCCAAGGAGTTTGGGGCCTGGACCTGACAGGATCAATACATTGAGCAGAGTGTCTTCAAATTAATTGCAAGACACCACTCTGCCCTCCCTCCCAGCAGGGATGCTTCCTGAAAGATAGGCAAGTCCTGACTTCCTCTCTGGGGTTCCAGAAACATCCATGCTGGGAAACTCACGTTGCAGTTGCTGAACCACACTTAACCATCGTGTGTGGACGCCTGGAGGCCCCACCTGAGGTGCTGGGGAAACTAGGAGACGAGCACAGGGATTGCACAGGGTTCTTCCTGTCTTGATGTCTTCGGGTGTCTCTCAGAAAATGTCAGAAGAGAGTCTGAGAGGTGGTCTGGCTGCTCAGCCTCATCCAAAACGCCGTCCCTTTCCCTTCTTCTGTGGAAGAGACAGGCGGTGCAGGATTAGCAAGCATGGGGCCAGGCTGCTGGCAGCCTTTGCCGGCTCTGCCTCCAGCACCAGACCCCTCCCTTCAGCACCACCGGACTGCGTGGAGGCTCTGCAGCAGGTTGTCCAGTCTCACCACCAAGGGCAGGGAGAGGGGCTGGCACTGCAGCCCGCCTTTGTCTTGTAACATCAAACACATTCGAACATGCCCTCTCGGTAGCCGAGAAAAAGGGGAGAAAAAGGAAGACGGGGACACTCAGATCCCCTTTGCCCATGAGCAGCAGAGAGAGACCACAGCTGGCTGGGGCTGGGGCCGGGGCTGAAGGGATTTCCAGCTCAAGGTCAGTTTCCTAATTCTTGGGAACGAATGTGATGCTTTAGAGGGTGGTGGGCCTGGCGGTGGAGGCCACCCCACACCTGCATCCTCTCCCCCCGCTCCACCCCCCACCCCCACTCAACACAACCAGGCCATTCACACAGGCTGTGGTGCCCAAAACTCCACCTGCAGGCAACTGCCACCCGAGGGCAGGCAGAGGGATCAGGACTGTCTTCCCTGCCTCCCACCTCCTAGCATCCAGAGTCTGAGGAAGCGGGAGGGGGGAGCTCGGGGAAGGCCAGGAAAGCTGAGGGGTGGTGGAGGAGTGCATGCGGCCCAGGACAGAAGTTCTGGCTGCAAAGCATTCCTGGGTCAGACAGTTGTTTGCATAAAAGCCAAAAGCCACTGCACCTGGGGTGGGGAGGCCCTCTGGGGAGGTACTCCCTGGCTGGGGGGAAAGGGGGAAGGAAGGTGTCATGGAAAGTCCCTGAAGGACACGGGGTGTTGAATTGGCTGTGGTTTTGTTTTTAACCCTGTCTTGACCTGTGAAGTAGGCAGCTGCCTCCCTTCCCCCCCAAGAACAGACCTTCCCCCCAAAGAACATGCACATACCCAGGGAAAGAGCGCTGCAGTGGAAAGAATGGAGGTTAGAGGGTGATGTAAACGGCCCCCCTTCCCTAGGACTGAGGGGGCAGGAAGCCCCAGAGCAGCCTTTTCCCATCACCTCCCTCCCTCAGCCCTCTGGCCCCCTAGCCCAGAAGAGCTACCCAGTCAGACAAACCACAGCCTGGGGCAGCTGATGGATGGGAACTAGGGGGGCAGATGCCACCTCCTCCCCCAGGCTCATCCTTCCACTGCTTAATCCCCATGCCACCCCCACTGGAATCACACTCTCAGCACCTCCACCTCCCTCTCACGGGCCCTAACGGCCCTCTCTAGACCTGTGGGGGGGCAGGAAGGCAGCCAGAGTCCCTGACTCCAGAAACGCCCTGAAGTCTCAAAAAAGCAAATGACTGCCTGGTGCAGACGCCAGCTGGGCGGTTTGGACCCCTGGGTTCCTACCCTAGGCCTGCCACTCTCTGGGTACCCTGGGCACTTTGCTTTCCCTCCTTGGGCCCTGATCTCCCCTTCCTCTCCCCCTCCCTCCCTTGTGGGATCTCTGAAGTTGCTTCCTTCCACCTGGGACTCAGCCTGGTCTCAACCCCATGGCTCCAGCCCGGCCTTTTCCTCCAGCTCCAGAAGCAAGAACAGCAGAGGCCTGTTCCCTCTTCCTGCTCTCCCACCCACCCAGGTGGTGCGCTGGAGCTAGGGCGAGGCCGGCCCGTGACTGCCCAAGCGGTCACCTTTTTAACGGGTCTGTGAACTTCCGATCCTGGCCCATAGGCATGCAGGGGACAGGGAGGTGACCGTGGGAAGCTCTGAGGATGGGCACTGAGGCTGGGTCTGAACGCTCGGCCTCCGTCCTTTCTCAGGACCGCCTCTTAATTCTGCCTGAACCCGGACACCAGATTCCCAGGTTGGGGGTGCCTGAGAGAGGAAAGCTCAGGCTGGGCAGAGGGGGGCAGGGGTGCGGTGCGGTGCGAGGTGGGAGCTGAGGGGGGTGTGAGGGGAGGGGCAGCTGCACTTCTGAGAAACAGCTCGGCATCTCAGCAGCCCGCAGCCTAACCCCCCTGCCTGCGGCTTCACAGCTCGCTCCTTCTGCCGCCCACGCCGCTTGGGGCCTCTCCGGGGGTCGGCAGCCCCCGCGGAGGCGGCGGCAGCTGGGGAGGAGCGACAGCTCAGGGGGGGACAGCGGAGTGGAACCCATAGGGAGATGGAAAATGGACGGGGCGGGGGTGTGAGGTGCAGGACACCAAGGAGTCAAAACCACCCCTCACTCGGGGTCCCGAGCACTGGACCTCGGCCCGCCCGCCTATCCCCCCTCCACCCCCACCCAGGTACTCTCCCATCACACCCGGGCGGGATCCAGAAGTGAAACTGCTCGAGGTCACAGCCCAGCGCCGGCGCTGCGCCCCGCCCCGCCCTTCCGGACACTGCAGCCCTGCAGGATCTCCCAGCGCTCGGGCGACTGCAGGGAGGAAGCTGGGGGAGGGGAGGAGAGGGGCCCCGCGGGACAGTCTGCAGAGCGCGGCCTTCACTCCCCGGGGTGCCCGCTGGTAACCACGAGTGGAAACCTCGAGGGGCACCGACCTTTCACCAGGAGAGGAGCGAACAGCGCTTGCACTTCCCACCACGGCCGCTGGGTGGCACTGCAGCCGCGCGGCTGAGCCGGCGGGGGCGCGGGGCGCTGGGAGTGTGAGGACCCAGCCACCGCGCCCGCGAGGTTTTGCCTGGCGTTCGCTCCACCGATGCCGCACCACGAAGCTAGGAAGCTTCCTATACCTGCATCCATCCTCCTGGTCTCTGGGGGCTGCCATTCAGCCCACAGACTCGCAATGAACAAGCTAACCCCCTAGCTCCGCGACCCATGGACTCATTGCTGGGGCGCTACGGGGGCCGACGGCGCTGAGCGCCAGACACCGCCCCGCCAAGCGCGCCCCCTGGCGAAGCGGCCGGGCCTTCCAGAGACGGGGGTGCCTCTGCTGAGAAGGTGCCTGCACTCCACCCCCCTACCCTGCCCGACGGCCCAGTGTCCCCCCACCACCTCCTCTCCCCTCCCCCCCGCCGAATGGCAGCAACCGCGTGCAGAAAGGCTTGTTCCAGAGGGAGAGGGGCCCGGAAGGGCGAGCTGCGGGTGCAGATCACACCCGCACGTGCTTTGGTGCCAGAGCGACCATGGGATGGTCCCGCGGGGCATCCTCACTCCCACTCCAGGCTCACCCGACTCAGGTCATGCCCTATTCACCCAGCCAGCCCTCCCCACCTTCCAGCTCACCCCTCAGGTGTGTGGGACGGGGTGGCTCCGTTTGGGAGAAGGTAGCAAGGTGGAAACCTGCTTGGGGACCTACGGGTGTACGTGAGCCAAGCCTGGGAGGAAGGAGATAAGGTGGAGTGCGTTGGAAAATTGGAGCAGTCTGGTAGGAAGGCCCACTTCTGCCATCCCAAATTTCACCCAGGGCGCAGGTTGGGCAGGCAGATGCAGAGGAACATGCCCGGTGGGCTGTGACTCCGATGAGGGTGGCCCATCCCATTCCTGCGTATAGCATCCCCTCCAACTCCAAGGTCACAGGGCCCAGCTCCATTACGGAGATCCTAGCAGGATCCACGTGGTGGCCCTGAAAGAGTGACATCGGCCTCGCAGTCTCCTGAAAACCACCCCAAGATAAACCCATACCATGGAAACGCAGCTACAGCTAAACAGCCAAGGTGCCCAGCAAAGAAACACCTGCCCGGCCCTAGCTGGTTTGGCTCAGTGGAGAGAGCGACGGCCTGAGGACTGAAGGGTCCGGGTTTGATTCCGGTCAAGGGCACATGCCCTGGTTTCGGGCTCCATCCCCAGTAGGGGGCGTGCAGGAGGCAGCAGATCAATGATTCTCTTCTTTGATGTTTCGAACTCTCTCTCCTCCCGTCCTCTCTAAAATTTAAAAAAATCTGTCCCTTCCTTGGGGCAGATAGTTCAAAGCACGTGGATTGACTGGCAGGCCTCACTAGGGCCAGGTAGTGGACAACCCTTCTCAGCCCAGACGCTCCTTCCTATACGGAGATTCTACAGTAAACATGTATATAATAATCAAATTTTCAAGCTTAGAGAAGAATTTAATGACTCCCTGTGTTCCCTTTACCCAGCTTTAATCCAAAATCAATTCATAACCAACCCATGACTATACCCACACCCTCTCCCCTAACCTCTGGGTCATTTTAAAAATGAAGCTGAGCCCAACAGGTGTGGCTCAGTGGTTGAACATCAACCCTTGAACCAGGAGGTCTGGGTTTTTTTTGTTGTTGTTTTTTTTTTTTATTAGGAGGTCACGTTTTTATTCCGGTCAGGGCACATGCCAGGGTTGCAGGCTCCATCCCCAGTAGAGCGTGTGCAGGAGGCAGCCGATCAATGATTCTCTCTCATCATTGATGTTTCTATCTCTCCCTTCCTCTCTGAAATCAATTAAATATATATATATATATATATATATATATATATATATATATACACACACACACACACACACACACATATTTTTAAAGCAGAGATATCATTTCACCAATAAATACTTCAGAATGAAAGACTTTTTAAAAAGCAGAACCACAATACTAGTGTCACACCTTCAAAAATTAACTAATTCCTTAATATCACCAAATATCTCATCAGAGTTAAAATTTCCCCTAATTGCTCATAAATGTGTGGGTTTTTTTTGGTTGGGTTTTTTTTTCCTTTTTTTTGCAGTTAACTAGTTTGGATTTTAATCAAATAAGGTCACATTACATTTGGTTGATATATGTCTAAATTTCTTGAAAACTAGATTCCCCATCTTTTCTTGAAATATGTTTTGTTGTTGAAGAAACGGGGCTGTGTGTTCTGAAGTTTCCCAGTCTGGATTTTGGTCATTGAGCCTCCATGTGTCCTCCCACATGTTCCTGTTCCCTGTATTTCCGATAAACTAGTCCAGTGATTTTCAACCTATTTCACTTCCTGGCACACATAAACTAATTACTAAAGTTCTGCGGCACACCAACAAATATATTTTTTGCTGACCTGACCAAAAAAAAAAAAGGTATAATTTTGATTCATTCACACCGGGTGGTTATTGTTGTGTTGGCTTTTGCTGTTTTTTTGACAATCTAAGGCAGTGGTCGGCAAACTCATTAGTCCACAGAGCCAAATAGCAACAGCACAACGATTGACATTTCTTTGGAGAGCCACATTTTTTAAACTTAAACTTCTTCTAACGCCACTTCTTCAAAACAGACTCGCCCAGGCCGTGGTATTTTGTGGAAGAGCCACACTCAAGGGGCCAAAGAGCGGCATGTGGCTCGCGAGCCGCGGTTTGCCGACCACGGGGCGAAGGGAAAAGGTCAGTGCCCTGACTTTAGTCAGGTAGTGTATGCTCTAGAAATTCTTGCGGCACACCGGCTGAAAACCACTGAACTAACCAGATTTAGATTTGATTTCTTGGCAAAAATAACACCTAGTTGGCTGGTTTGGCTCAATGGATAGAATGTCGGCCTGTGGACTGAAGAGTTCTAGGTTCAATTCCAGCCAAGGGCACATGCCTGGGTTGTGGGCTCGATCCCCAGTGGGGGGGTGTGGGGGAGGAGGCGTGCAAGGCGTGCAGAAGGCAGCCGGTTAATGATTCTCTCCCATCATTGATGTTTCTCTCTCTCCCTCTCCCTTCCCCTCTGAAATCAATGAAACTATATACATATGCCAAAAACCGGTTTGGCTCAGTGGATAGAGCGTCGGCCTGTGGACTAAGGGGTCCCAGGTTCGATTCCAGTCAAGGGCATGTACCTGGGTTGCGGGCACATCCCCAGTAGGAGGTGTGCAGGAGGCAGCTGATCGATGTTTCTCTCTCATCGATGTTTCTCACTCTCTATACCTCTCCTTTCCTCTCTGTAAAAAAATCAATAAAATATATATATTTTAAAATGTTTAAAAAAAACTATATACATATATTTTTAAAAGAGCCACAATTATTAAAACTCTTAAACAAAAGTCTTCAGACAAAAAGAGAAAGGCCGGCGGGGCAGTGAGCAGCGAGCTGACCCTGCAGGGTCTGTCTGGGTGTGAGGGCAGGCACAGGGGAGCGAGCAGATTTCTGTTTTGAAAAGATCACTCTGCATGATGAAGCCAGGTTGGAGAGGGAAGCGAGACTCAGAGGGCGGAGTGCTGCAGGATCCCATAAAGGCTTTCTGGAGGGCGCAGAACTATTAGGACGGTAAGGGGATCTAGGGTTGGGGAGGGGAGAGAGGGGTTGACAGTGGGGGTAGGTCCTGGAGCCGTTCTGGGACTTGGTGGTGGACAGCCACCTGTGTGTTTGTCAGGACCAGTCAGCCCAGGACTTGTAGAGGGCGGGGATGCTGTCTGACTCATCTCCGCGGCCCGGGCCCGTCAGAGTTACCCCGTGGATGAAGGCCCTATTAGGAAATCTCACCTGGATGACAGTCCCTTGTCCCTCATTCATTCCACAAGCCATTATTGGGCACCCTCTATGGGTCAGGCTCCATGCTGGGCACTGGGGGCCCTCCCCTCAGAAACATCCCTGCTGGCCAGTCAGTGGCATCATCCATCTGACGCACTCATCAAGGCCTAGTGCCCACCTCTCCTGCTCCCCTTCTGGACCCCCGAGAGCCAGGTCTTGCCAGACAAACTCACAAGTGTATCCAAAAATAACCTTTATTGTAAGGCATATAAAACAGAGCAGATCAACTGGCCTCAGTCTGTACAAAGTGTGGGACATCAGACCACCTGGGAGACCCCCACTTCTCCCATAATGCCTTGCCCCAGAGTAGTGCCCAGGAAGGAGCTTCCTGAAGGGGAGGGGGCCACCCCAAGCGCCTTCCCTTGAGAAGAGGGATTAAGGGTGAACTGGGGGGGGGGGTAGGGGGGCACTTACTGTTCCAGTGACACAAAGGAGCAGAGGAGAAAACTGGAGTGGGGGGAGCCTTCCAATTATCCTCAATCCTGTCCCCACCCTCCGACCCTCTGAGTCCACCCTATGAGCCCAGGGGAGACACAGGCCTGCTGCCACCTCGTCAGAGGGCCACGCGGGTGCAGCAGTGGCGCAGCAAGCACGGCAGGATGCCGCGGTTCAGCTGGTGGAACTCCACGAGCTGCAGCAGGTCGGTGAAGCGAGTCTGGCCCTCGTCCATGCTGAAGTAGAGGCGGCCCTCCTCCTCGCTCTGGGGCAGAGCCAGGGGGTGGGCGGTCAGGGCGGGCCTGAGCCTGAGGGGCTCCCCGCTGGGCGGGGAGAAAGGAGAGAGCAGGAGACCCCAGACAGGCTGCCGGGAGCCCCGTGTCTCCACTGCGGGCACCTAGGGCAGCGGTCACCAACGTTTCGGACCTCACGGCCCTCCAGGGGTCCAGGTACCACTGGTTGGTGACCGATGATCTAGGGATGACTCACCGGCAGGATGAGATAATGCTTGACTTTCTGCAGATGGCACAAGGACAGGACAAAGCCCTGTGGGTTCCGCTGGCTGTCCCGGACCAGGAATAGTCTGCCAGGAGACGGGGCCACATCAGCCGAGGACACCGGGCGGCCTCCTTCCCTCGGGGTCTCCCTTACCCCTGGGCTTGCTGCCCTGCCCAGCCCTGCCCCTTACCCGTCTACCAGGCCTTGCTGGGAGATGAGCCGCTGGCTCTCCTCGCGAGAGATTCGTCCATGGAACCAGGGTTGGGTTCGGTGGATGGCTGGGGTGAGAGGCAGACAGGTGGGCAGTCACTCTGAGGAGGGGATCCTCCTACTAACCACGCCCCCCCATGAGGGCACAGAGACGCCCCCAGCCCCAGGGAGGCTGCGCCCTCACCCACCTGCACTGAGGCTGGTGCTGGAGCACGGGGTGGGCAGGCTGAAACGGTGGTTCGTCTTCTTCTGCAGAGCAGAGGGGACACAAGGGTCGGGGGTGGCAGGGCCTGGCTGGGGTATCGCCCCACCACAAAGAATATAGAGCCCCTTTCTGCACCTGGGGGCCTCCCCTCACCGCTCTCCCCCTGCCCCTCCGTGGAAACCCATATGGAGAGACGCTCCCCAGGACAAACACGCAGGTGAGTGTTGGCGCCTCACCCGCCAGGCGTGGGCCTCCTCCAGGGCAACACTCAGAGCCTCCCGGGGGTTCTCGATGATGCGCCCCGTGTGTCCAGAGAAATCCATCGCCACCAGGGTGTTATCCGAGACACTCCTCTGCACGTGGGACAGAACGGGGAGGGGAGGGGTCAGAACAGGACCCCCGTGTACCCGGAACGGTCTACGACCCACCCCAACTCATGCCCCTGTGTACACTCACCAGGGGTGGGGACCCCACACAGGATGGGCGCAGGTGGCGAGATTGTGCCTGCTGATAATTCTTATACAGCTGCACCCCATACTGGGGTGTGGAGAGAGAAAGAGGGCCCGAGGTCAAGCAGGTGCAGGGGTGTGGGCCGTGACACCCCCAGACCGGCCTCCCCAAGAGCTGCCCCGGGGTCAGGAGCGTGCTGAAGCCAGAGCTGTGACTCCAGCCTTGGACGCAGGATTCCGAGAGAGCAGAATGATGCCCCTCATTCTGGAGACCTCCCGAGGGCGGGGCCAGCCCCCATGCCACTGCCAGGGCCTCACCTTGAAGAGGCGGAAGGCGGATAACCAGCAGGTGCGGCTCTGCTCGTCCTCACTGCAGAAGATGCGAAGCCCTTTGTGGCCATTCCGCAGCTTGTTCGGCTGCGGGGAAGGAAACTAGCTGATTCTTTATCGGCCTTTAGGACCTGACCTCCGTCTCCTGTCTCCTGTCTCCGTGGGGCAGGGGCAGGGGCAGGCGCAGGGAGAGGAGTCTGGGTGTCCCAGACAGAGCTCAGAAGCCCCAGGTAGGATCCAGGGGGCGCTGAGCAGTCCCCACTCCCTCCCAGGCCAGGCCCGGGCCCTCACCTTGATACAGAAGCCGAAGTCCGTGGGCATCCCATACAGCTTGCGGCCCTGAGTCACCACATACGCATTGGACTCGCTCACATCTGCCAAGTACTGCAGGTGCCTCGGGTCCTGCTCAGCACAGGTGAGAAGGACTTGGTGCGGGCAGACTCTATCCCCCAATTGCTGCCCAACCAAGCCAGCTGAGGAGATATCAGGCCGAGCGGGGCGGAGAAGCGCCCCAGGTCACATAGCAAATCAAAATAGAAGCAGGACTCGAACTCAGTCCACCTGCCTGTCCCACCGCTGCCTCCTGGGGCAGGTAAGCTGGGCCGGAGAGAGGAGCAGCTGAGGGTCTCAGGGCCCCAGGGGAGAAAGGTCCAGGAGTTCCAACAGGGAAGAGGCAACACCTAGCAGGACCCGGATGGGGTTTCGGAGGGGCTGGGACTGTCACCTGAAAGACCTCACCTTGGAGGTGCCCTTGGTGGAGTAATAGAGGCCAGACCGACGCAGGAAGCAGAAGAAGCGCTTCCAGAGCTTCCGTCCTGACCCCCGCAGCTGCAGGAAGCCCTGGATCTCTGGGAAGCTGCCTGCATTCAGGAAGTTCTGCGGCCAGAGGAGAGCAAGAGGGTGAGAGGCCGCCCCAGGCGGTGTGGCTCAGTGGATAGAGCGTCGGCCTGCAGGCTGAAGGATCCTGGGTTCGATTATGGTCAAGGGCACATGCCCAGGTGTGGGCTCAATCCCCAGTAGGGAGCGTGCAGGAGGCAGCTGATCAATGATTCTCTCTCATCACTGATGTTTCTGTCTCCCTCTCCCTCTCCCTTCTCTGAAATCAATAAAAATAATTTAAAAAATAACAGGGTGAGAGGCCTAGCGGAGGACACACACACACACACACACACACACACACACACACAGAACACGCAGCACGCAGGCACCGCACCTTCCCAGGACCTGCCCTTATGAAAGGAGTTGCTCCACGCGCACTTATTGTCCCCATTTAACAGATGAAGAAACTAACGCTCACGCAGGGAAAAGACACGTCCAGTCGCTTAGAACTTCGCTAGGCTCTCTCCACCCCACGGAGGGGAGGCACAAGGCGTAAGGGCCGAGAAGCAATGGGGACCCTGGGGAACCGGGACGATGCGAGTTTCCTCACCTGGATGAGGTCTTCATGTGATAAGCCCGTCGGTGCATCCAGACAGCTGGAGACCATCTTCTCCGGGAACAGCGAGTGCTGGGGCAGAGGGGCGTCCAGAGTCAAAGACTGAGGGTCCAGGTTAGGGTGTCCCATTGCCCAGAGTCCCTCCCACACACACACACTCACTGGGGAGCTCTTGAACAGTTCATACTTGGCGAAGTTCTTCCGAAAGACAAAGCGGCTGTCTCCGCCGATGGGCCACGCCGCTTGCACTTCCACTACTGACTCATGGTCCTCCAAGACCCGCTCTGGCGGTAAGCGCGGAAAGCAGGGGTCAGTGGAGATCGGCCAGACCTCAGGGATGAGCCATCTGCTTCGCCCAAGGCGTGAAGCATTGCCTCTTGGCGCAGGCAGCCCCTTGCACCCCAACTCACCCAGTGCTAGATGGGGGTGGCACTCCACCAGCCCCCAGTTCTCATCGCTGAGGGCGTGAGCTCGCTGCACCAGCATTTCACACACGTAGCGTGCGGTGGCACCCGCCGCCACCTCCACGGACCGGCAGGCCCCGTCTTCGCTGTACACTTTTACTACCTGCACCCCAGGAATTGCAGACGGCTTGAGGAAAGGCAAAGGGTGGTTCTTCCCCTCCCCCCACCTGCTATACCCTCGGGGACCCCTGAACGAATTGCCCCGCCTCTAAGAAGTGGTGCCGTACCCATCCCAGTCCCATAGTCCTCCATAGCCCTGCCTTCTCTTTCCCAGGACAACTCACATGGGGGCAGCTGGTGTCTCGAGGGAGCCCCCTGGCACTGGAGAGTCCCCCAATAATGGGGGTTTGTGAAGGAGGACTACACAGCTCAGGGAAAGGGTTGGGGATGGAGGGTAGAGAGGTTGTCCGCAGCTCCTCCTCTCGAAGTTTCCTGTGTGGGTGGGGAAGAGTTGACTTCAAGCTTCTATTGCATTTCCCAGTGCTGACCGCGCCCCTCCCCCAGCCCTCCTCAGCCCCATCACCCCATTGTACCTGCTGGTCGGGATGGACAAAGGCTGGGACCTCTTCACCTCCCCAGGAAGAGGGGCATCGGGTGGCGGGGGAGTCCCCGGAGGGGTCCCAGGGGCTGAGTACAGGTCTTCTGGGGAGCTGCTGTGATGAGGTGGAGACAGGCCCAGCTCCATGGCATCTGAGGGAGAAGAGGGGTCTGAAGGCAGCCTCCCTTGTGCCTTGTCCTGGGGAGAGGGGCCAAGGGGACCCAGATCTCCTGACTTCCCACAGCTGTCAGGTGCCCCTCGGAGTTCACCCAGCACCTCATTGCCCCCCCTCTACCTGGAGTTTTCCTGGAGCCTTTGGGCAAAGAGTGAGCCCATTTTGCAAAAGGGGCACTAAGCCCTGAGAATGAAACATGTTGTTAATCCTCACCCAAGGATATAGTTTTTAAATGTTTTTCAAAATATATTTTTTATTGACATCAGAGAGGAAGGGAGAGGGACAGAGAGAGAGAAACATCAATGATGAGAGAGATGGAGCCTGCAACCCAGCAGTGCCCAGACTGGGAATCGAACCATGACCTCCTGGTTCATAGGTCGACGCTCAACCACTGAGCCACGGCAGCAGGGCTAAAATATGTGTTGTTTTTATTTATTTTAGAGCGAGAGGAAGGGAGAAACACTGATGAGAGAGAAACAGCCATCAGCTGCCTCCTGCACTCCCCCTACTGGGGATCAGGCCTGCAATCCCCGCTTGTGCCCCCACTGGGACTCAAAAGGTCAACCTCTTGGTTCCTGGATCTAGGCTCCACCACTGAGCCACACTGGCTGGGCCTGAGGATATTTTTCCCATTAATTTTTAGAGAGAGTGGAAGGGAGGGAGGGAGGGAGGGAGGGAGAAGGGGAGCGATAGAGAAGCATCAATGCGAGAAAGACACATAGATTGGCTGCTCCTGCACACACCCGACTAGAGTTGGGATCGAGCCTGCAACCCAGGTTCGTGCCCTTGACCTGGAATCCTTGCCCTTTGGTGCCTGGGCTGACGCTCTAACCACTGAGCACACCAGCCAGGGCGAGAAGGAAGCATTCTTGTTCCCACCACAGGTGAGCCAGGGAGTAGAAGCCAGTGTTGGGACGCCTAGTCCAGTGTCCTTCCTTTAGCCCCAAGATGCCCAGGGGAAGAGCCAAGAGGGTCACCCCACCACAAGCCAAGGCGTGGCAACAGACTCCACGACCCACAGGCTGTCCCGGGCTCAAGCTTTCGGGGTCAGGCCAAAGGGTCACCTCTCTGTCTCCAGCATGTGGGGCTCTCCCTCCTCGGCTCTGCGCTGGGTTTTCCTTGAGTTGCCAGACCTGGGCTGCCCAGCGCCTATTGTGGCAACGCATGCCCAAGTGCTGAGTGATGCACAGAGGGGGAAGGAGGTGGGAAAGGACGGGAACCAGGATGGCAGGAGCAGGCTCAGTTGCGGGGGGAGGAGGATACCTTTGCCCCAGTAGCTTCCGAACCTGTGTGCCCTCCCCAGGCCTTTCCTTCTGCCCAACGTTCTTGAGGTTCTAATGCTAGAGCTACCTCCTCAGAGAAGCCTTCCTGAAATTCCCACATTAAGTCCGAAGGGCTCCTAGGGCACTGTGCCGGCCTCGTCGTGCCCATTACCGTGCTCCTGTCTTACCCACCCAGTGGTCTCCTTGGCAGGCCAGGGTCTTCCCACATCTTAGCATCCACAGGTGCATGGGAACCCGGGACAAGTAAGAGTAGGAGAAATGAGGCAAAGAGGTCCACTGTGGGGTAGAGGTAGTGCAGGCCCCTCCTCCACAGGAACCAAGACCCCCTTGGCTGGTGGAGACCTGGGAGGACCTGGAAGACCTCGAAAATTCCAGTCCTCTGCCTGCTCTCTGGATATTAGACCATTGTTGTTAGGCTGCTTGGGCACCTGGGATTGACCCCCATCCGCACCCCCCAAGGATGTGGCAGGCCCCTGGCCCTTAAGTGAGAAAATGAGGGGATTTGGGGGACAGGTGAGTCAAGGTGGGGCGGGGCAGCACTGCCTGGGGCTCTCCATTCAACCTTGACTCATCTGCACAACTTCCTGGCTTAGGAGAAACACAAACAACCCTGCCTCTACCCACCACCCACCCTCTACTCCCGCCCCCAACCTGCCAGCTTGGAGGAATGGGAGGCACAGGGTAGGGAACAAGATGGGGGAGGGAGAGGATGCGGGGCCTGAGGCTCTTTTGACATCATCTCCTCCTTCCCTACCCTTGGCCTACCTCCACTGCTCCAGTCCAGGCGGCACTTGCAATCTGTAGGCAGTCCAGTAACTATCACCCAGCCCAGGAGCCCCCTCACCCAGGAAAGCGAGAAGAAAAGCCTGGCCTGGATTCAGAGGCCTATCTGGAGTGGAGCCAACCTCCCAGTGGTGCTCCTCATTCACCCAAAGTAACCTCAAAATGCTCCCTCCTTTGTCTGGGACCTCTCAGGCTTTCATTCTGCTGCTGCAGCCCACCTCTAGCACCCAGGACTCAGCAGGTCCAGGAGACTCATCCACATCTCCCTTGTGGGACGAGGGTCCTCCAAACACATTGTCCTAGTGTCCTGGCCAGAGGTGTACCCCAGGAGCAGGAGTGAAACACCTAAGAGGACAGGGAGATAAGGAAAGGCCCAGGAGAGAAACAAGGAGGGGGCTTAGGGTCTTGCTGGAAGGGGAAGCCACACCCACCACCCACCATCAACTAACACCAGTATATCAACCCCATAATACAATACCACCACCCCTAGCTAATATGTCAAACACCCTGGTAGCTTCATTCCAGGGAGGACGAGGGAGAGGGGCTAAGGGGCTGACCCTCTTAGCTCTTCCCCTGGGCAACTTGGAGCTGTCCCCCCAAAACAGATTCGGGTCAAGGGCACATGCCCGGGTTGCGGGCTCCATCCCCAGTAGGGCACGTGCAGGAGGCAGCCAATCCATGATTCTCATCATTGATGTTTCCATCTCCCTCTCCCGCTCCCTTTCCTCTCTGAAATCAATAAAAATATATTAAAAATAAAAATAAATAAAGTCTTCAAACTGGGGCCCTAGGAAATTCGCGCGTTTAAGAAACGGAACTCCCAAATCAATTTGACCCCTCAGTGCTTCAAGTCCCAGCGGCGGCTCCCCCAGCGCCTCCCCCGCCCCGTGGCTCCCGCCCCACCCTCCTTCCCGCCCTCCTGCCTCCTTGTTTACTTCCTGAATCTTGCCCCACCTGGCAGGCCCCGAGGTGCGGAGGGCGGCAGGGCCATTGTTTAGGGCCAATAAAAAACAAGGCCACCGTCCGTGCTTCCCAGGTGGGGGCGGGGCTCACGGGGCAGAGGCCTGGGCTGGGGGTCTGGACGTGGCGGGGAGGCCCAGGTGTTGTCCGGTATTCCATGCCCCGCCTCCAACGGGACTGATTGTCGGGGGCAAGGCTTAATCTTTGGGGGTCCTCTTAGGGTGCAGGGCCCAGGTGAGGAGGCGGTAAACCCTTTTGTGACCCGGAGTTGGAGGGAGGAACCAGGACCCTGAGGCCCCGCCCACTCCCTCGCTTAGAAAAAGAACAAAACACCCAATGGGAAGGGGGCAGCTCTTTTAAAGTTTAATTTGGGAAGAATGCTCCAATGTCCGGGGAGTTAATCAATCGCAGGCCGCTTGCCTTCAAGAAGGGCCCCCCAGCAGGGGATCGGGGGGAGAGCAGAGTCCAGGGTAGGCAGACCGGGAAGGGGCCTTCTTGAGTGGCTGTAGGCTTGGGACGCCTTCCAACGGCCGACAGGTGCATTCTCCATCCCCAAAGTGCCAGCGCGACCCAGACCCGGACCCCGCTCTTTCTCCAGCCAGTTCAGTCGTCCAAGACCATCTCCCCCCTTCCACCCGTCCACACCCTCCCCCCCCCCCAGGACACACTCTCTCCCCGGGCCGCGTGCGCTGCAGACCGCCGCAGCACCCAGCCTTCCACTTCGAAGCCCACTGCGTCCTGAGCCAGGGGCGCCACCCCCGCCGCCCCCGGCCTGCCCCATCCCCGCCTGCCCATCGAGGGCAGGACTGTGGTCCTGAGCGGAGAGGTACAATCCTCTGGAACCCCTCCCTTTTACTGCCCTCCACCCAGATGGGAGGGTGCCCCCGGCCCCGCCGTGGAGACGTTGGTCTTTGATAAACTTGGGGAACCTCAAACTGGGGTAAAACCAGGCGCAACAGGGAGCGACTCCCGGCAGCTGGCTCGGGATTCAGACCCCCTCCCAGCTCGCCTTCCGGGAATGGGGAGGGGCTAGTTTCAGCGGGAAAGCCGTCTCCGCCGGCTCCGAAAGGGAAGAACCTGAGCTCTTACTTCCCCGCTCCCATCGCCCGGTCCGTCCAGGCAGGGCGGGGTGGGTGCCGACAGGGCGGGAGGGTAGGAATGAAGAGGACGGGAGATGAGAACAGGGAGAGTCTGAGGGCAGGTGGTGAGGAGGGGGCGGGATGAGAACCTGGAGGAAAAGAGCAAGTGAGGCGGCCCGGGTAACTCAGCAGGAGGCCGAATCTTTCCACATGGACCCCGGACCTGCCGGGGCTCCGCACCCCCAAGACAAAATGCCCGCTTTGGTCCTTACCTGGACCTTGCGCACAGGTACACCTGGCTGGGGCCGCGGGTTTGGGAGGCAGACGCCAGGCCCTGAACTACCTGTCCCCCTCCTGCCCCCGCCCTCGGCCTGACATCATCAAGTGGGGGAAGGGGGAGCCAGTCGGCGGCTCAGCCGCTCACCTGGGCAGCCAGCCAGCCCGTGGCCCTGAGACCAGCACAGCCTGGGGCCGCGGTGCGTCGGAGGGGGTGACAGCAGGTTGTCACCTGGGATCGATCTCGGTCCCCTTACCTGGAAAAAGCCTCAGCAGGAGTCGTAGGACACAGGGTCCGAAATCCGGCTCAGTCTAGGGACCCTAGATACCTGCACTGGATTTCAAATCCACTCCCTCTTCTCTACAGGTGGCAGGAGGGTGTCCCCACTTCGGAGGTAGAAGTGGGAGTGGGGGAGCGTGAGCAGCCCTGTGTGTACCCGCTTCTGGCCCAAGGAAACTAAAATTTGTTGTGCAGGTGGAGGCGGGGCCTGGAAAGGGGCCTGGGAGGAGGAAGCACCCTAGGGGCGGGGACTCCCTGAAACTCGACGCCGGCTGGGATTGTTGTTGTCCTTTTCAGCCTGGCAGCAGGTGCCAGGGAAGAGGCGGAGACAGTCGACCTGAACCGCCTCCTGAGCGAAGATCTAGAGTCCACGTCGCCTGTCAGGGAGAAGCTGGGGGCGGGAAAGTAGGGGAAAACGGCCCCGCCCACTCCTCCCCTTGTCCCTTCTCCAAACCTGTTCATTGGCCAAGCCAGGGGGCTATCGGTCCCACCCCCTGGGGCAAAGGGCACTCTGCAAAAGAGGGAAGCCTGCCCCTTGACCGCCAGCCAGTCTAGTCACCCAAGCTGCATCCTGGCTCCTAAGGCACTCAGAGTATGTCCTCCCTTCTAAGCGAAGTCCAGAGACGCAGCTTCTCCTTCTGAAATTGAAGGGCTAAGTCAGGGTCTCTCGGTGGGAGGAGTGATCCAGGCAAAGCTCTGGCCAGGTGCCAGGGGACTCCCTGAGAGCCGCACTCTAGCGCTCTCCTGCAGCATTAGGCAAACACTAGGGCTGGAGGAGGATCTGGGAAGCTGAGATCAAAGGCAGCGGCAGCCTCCCAGCCAGAAGTGGGTAATGGTTGAGTAAACAAACAATCCACAAGATGATAAGAGGTTCTGCCCTGGGGGAGACCATGAGAAATGGCTCCAGCTTCAACTTTCTCCAAACTAGATTTTTCTAGGAAAAACCAGTATGAGTGGACTAAGCAAAGAAGTGGTTGAGGGGAGAGGTCACCCGGGCCACGGAGCAGCTTGTGCAAAACACAGTAGACAGTTCCCTCAATAATTCCTTCATTCATTCAACTGGTATTTGTTAAGTACCTACTATATGCTAACCCCATGCTTGGTACTGGGGAATCCAGCGGTGAGCAACAAAAACAAACCCCACCCTTGTCCTCAAACTGCCCAGGCAGGGAGACTGATGTTAATCAAAGGATCACACAAACAATAAGAAATGATAGGTGACAACTATGCTGAGAGAATGACTCACCTAGGGAGTCCGGGGAGTCTTCTCCGTGGAAGTGACAGGGAGCAGAGGGGAGGCTGTGTGGGGCAAGAAGGTGGGTGTGGAAGGTATGGGGAACCCCAAGTGCTTTGGACTCGGTTGTGCTTTTCCCAGTGTGGCCTGTGACCGCCTGCCTCCAAATCTCCCTAGGCCCGTGATCGGCAAACTGCGGCTCGCGAGCCACATGCGGCTCTTTGGCCCCTTGAGTGTGGCTCTTCCACAAAATACTACGGCCTGGGCGAGTCTATTTTGAAGAAGTGGCGTTAGAAGAAGTTTAAGTTTAAAAAAATTTGGCTCTCAAAAGAAATTTCAATCATTGTACTGTTGATATTTGGCTCTGTTGACTAATGAGTTTGCCGACCACTGCTCTAGGCTTGTGCAAAAAACAGATCCCTGTGCTCCTCCCCACTTACTGAACCTGTCTCTGGGGCCAAGACAGGAATGTATGGTATTGACAAGCCCTCAGGTGGTTGTTCTGTAAACCTGGTGTAAGAGCCACCCATCCTGTCTGTCCAGACCGGCAGGAACTGTGGACAGAGGCCAGACCCTGCAAGGTCTATCTGGGCTTACGTAGAGGCACCGAGGAACAGGCCGATATCTCTTCTGGAAAGTTTACTCTGGGTGTTGAAGGATAGGTTGGCGAGGGAAGTCAGACTCGGAGGGCTGAGTGCTGTAAGATTCCACATATGGGGATTTCTGGAGGACGTGGAACTAGAAAGACAGAAAACAGACCTGGGTTTGGGGAAGGGGTAGAGAGGTTGACAATGGGGCACAGGGACTTGCGGGAGGTGATGGATTGTGTATCTTGGTCATGATGATGGCTATACCACTGTGTGTGTTAGGACTTACGAACACTCAAGAGGGTGAATTTTACTGTGTATGAATTGTATCTGAATTTTTAAATAAAAATAAAAAAACAAGAAAAATAGATTTATAGCTCAGTGAAGCAGAATCAAGAGTCCAAATATAGCCCTAACAGGTTTGGCTCAGTGGATAGAGCGTCGGCCTGCGGACTGAAAGGTCCCAGGTTCGATTCCAGTCAAGGGCATGTACCTGGGTTGCAGGCACATCCCCACTAGGAGGTGTGCAGGAGGCAGCTGATCGATGTTTCTCTCCCATCGATGTTTCTAGCTCTCTATCCCTCTCCCTTCCTCTCTGTAAAAAATCAATAAAATATATATATTTTTAAAAAAGAGTCCAAATATAAATCCTTACATTTCTGGTCAATTGATTTTTGACAAAGGTGCCAAGACCATTCAATGTGGGAAAGGTTAGTCTTTTCAATAAATACTTCTGGGACAGCTGAATATCCACATGCAAAGGAGGAGTCTAGATCCTGACCTCCCACAAGGTACACAAATTAATTCAAAATAGATAGACCTAAATGTAAGAGCTAAAACTAAAAAAACTTCTAGAAGAAACCATGGGAGAAAATCTTTATGACTTTGTATCTCAAATACAACAGCAAAAGCACAAGTGACAAGTGAAAAAACTGATAGATTAGACTTCATCAAAATTTAAAATTTTTTGCCCTTCAACAGACACCATTCAGAAAATAAACACACACACACACACACACACACACACACACACACACACACACACCCCTTGTCAAACACTGGGAGTAAATATAGCTGATTAGGGACCTCGTATCTAGAATATATAAAGAACTCTTACAAACCGGTAATAGACAAACAACCCAATTAAAAATGGGCAAAACATTTGAGTAGATGTTTTTCCAGATAAGATATATGAGTGGCTAGCAAAGTTGTTCTTGTAAAGGTGCTCAACGTCATTCGTCATTAGATACATGCAAATGAAAGCCACAACGAGCCCTGGCCAGTTTGGCTCAGTGGGTAGAGTAGCAGCCTGTGGACTGAAGGGTTCTGGGTTAGATTCTAGTCAAGGCCACGTACCTGGGTTGCAGGCTCAGTACCTGGGTTGCAGGCTCAATCCCCAGGCCCCAACAGGGCCCGTGTGGGAGGCAACGAATCCATGTCTCTCTCATATCGATTTTCTCTGTCTCTCTAAAAATCAATGGGAAAATATCCTTGAGTGAGGATTAACAACAACAAAAACCCACAATGATATACCACCTCACACTCATCAGAATGACTGTAACCAAAGGTACAGACAAGTGTTGACAAAGATATGGGGGAACAAATCCTTATATATTGCTGGTGGGAATGTAAAGTGGTCCAGCCACTTTGAAAAACAGTTTGGCAGTTTCTTAAAAAGTTAAACATAAACTTTCCATGCAATCCAGCAATTCTATTCCTAGAATCTACCAAGAGAAATGAAAACACACATAAAGACAGTTACATGAACATTCATAGCAGCATTATTCAAAATAGCCAAAAACTGTACTTTCAAATGTCCATCAATTGGAATAGATAAACAAAAGGTGGCATGTCCATAAAATGGGATACCAAGCCACAAAAAGGAGCAAACTACTGGTACAGGCTACAGCATGGATGAACCTCAAAACCTGTACATGGAATGAAAGGAGCCAGAAGTGAAAGACCATATATTTTATCATTCCATTTAATAGATGAAATATCCAGAAAAGGTAAATTTATAGGCAGAAAGCATGTCAGTGGTTGCCTAGGACTGGAGTTGAGAGCTGAATTGACTGCAAGCAGGCAAGAGGGACCTTTTGAGGTTGATGGAAATGTTCTGTAATTGGATTGTAGCCATGGATACACAAATCTATATGTCATTGTTTTAAAACGAATGGTTAAAGGGATGCTAGAGTGGGTGACTTGTTAGTATATTATGGTGGGACGCCAGGGAGGGAAGACACAGGGAGACCTCCTTCCCAGCTTCCATATCTAGAGTTGCCAAATGGGAATAATGGTGCCAGCCTGTAGTAAGGCTGGGATTGCAGGGGAGGTGCAGGAACTGAAGGCACGCGATGGAATCAGAGCCTAAGGAGTGGGAGCTCCAATGCCTATGGTTCCCAGATGCAGGGCAAGAGGTGGTCACTGCCCCAGGTTACATCCACAGTTTAGAGTTTAAGAGCCGGAAATACTTGAGTGTGTGACTATGGGGAGTTTTAAAATGCCATGCACATGTTAGCGAGAAATGGCAACTATTCCATACAATAGGCCAACGCAGGGTCCTGAGACCCCTTGCTCCACCACATTCTCTTCCTGGAAAGCGCTTTGCAGTTTAAGATATTTCATTAATTAGATCGAAAGCAGAAGCAACCTCCCGGTCAGAAGTGGGTAATGACCGAGAAGTCCAGAGGACACCAGGGGCAGGACAAGCCCCCCGAGCTCGCTCTCAAGGTGGTCAACCGCGAGCCTCCGGCCAAGGATAGGGTCAAAACCTAGCTGCAACTGCAGCCGCGGCCTGCAGGGGGCGCCCGGACGGAACGCGTGGCCCCGCCCCCTCACGTCTCCGCGGCGTCACGTAACACCCGGAAGCAGCGGCCGGAGCGGAGCCGGCAGCAATGAGCGGGGACGTGGGGCCGATGTCTGCAGCGCCCCATCGCGGGGAGATCGAACCGGGAAGCGGGGTCCGCATCGTGGTGGAGTACTGGTGAGAGGCTCCGGCGGGTGAGGTTCCGGTCCGGATGAGGGCGGGTCCACGGGCGGTCCCTACCCCGAAACCCAAGCGAACCCCAGGTATGGTCGGTCTCCCTAGTGAACCCTGCGGCTTTGAGGCGACCTACCTGGAGCTGGCGAGCGCCGTGAAGGAGCAGTACCCCGGCATCGAGATCGAGTCGCGCCTGGGGGGCACAGGTGAGGCCGCAGAACACCTGCTGAGTCAGTGTTCTGAATCCCAGCTACACCGCTCCGTCCCTGGCAGTGGCTGTGTTCGTGTCCAGCGGTATCTGGCCCCTTAGTGAAATGGCCTGACATCTTGACCCCCCCTTCCATAGTGGGTGAGTCCTGTAAGGGAAAACCAGTGAGACTGTAAAAGTACAGGTTTGGAGGGGAGGGAGCCCTGTGTGGAGTTCAAGGAAGGGGCACACATGCGATGATGCCTCCTGTGGGTTCCCTTGGCTTGACCCAGGCTTGGGAAATGTCTTGAAGAACTACAGGTCTCGAAAGGGACATGCGGAGGACGTGAAAGCCTGAGGGTGGAGGACCCCCCGACCTTTGCCTTGTTCTCAGCATACAGCTCATCCGCTGGTTTATTTCATACCAGGGGCCTTTGAGATCGAGATCAATGGACAGCTGGTGTTCTCCAAGCTGGAGAATGGGGGCTTCCCTTATGAGAAAGATGTGAGTATTTGCAACGTTGGAAATACCCCAGTTCACCATGCCTCCACAGCACATCCTCCCGTTCCATCTCTCTGCCCTCTAGCTCATTGAGGCCATCCGAAGGGCCAGTAACGGAGAACCCCTAGAAAAGATCACCAACAGCCGTCCTCCCTGCGCCATCCTGTGACTTCACGGGATTCCAGGTCCTGTTGTGTTCTGGGATACGATCCCTGGTCTCCCCTTTGGTCCTGCTGAGGGCTCCCCGCTGCCTCTTTCCCCTCACTTAGCTCCAGGTAGCTGAGACCCTGGCCTCCACTTTAACCCCCTTGGGTACCAGGAGGGAATAGAAACTTCCGTTGGCCTGGAGGGTGGGAGAGCCTCTCCACTGATATTCTCACAGCCACCTTATGCCCCTTCCGGGGATCAGTGTCCACGAAAGCTTGCTCCCCGCTCCAGCCTAGCTACACCTGTAAGAGGCCGCTGCAGTTCTAATTTATTTTCTACTAGCCCCAGGCATTGTCAGCGATGGGCAATAAACTGGCATTACAAACGCTTGTGCCAACTAGTGTGTGTTATGTCCAGCCTGGGAGTGTGGGGGAGGAGCAGGGTGGCTGTGCTGGGTGGGTGGGTTTTTCCTGGTCCAGTGATCTCCTCTCACAGCCAAGGAAAGGAAAAGGAGTGACACAGTAGACACTGCTTCTTCTCCCTCCCTTCCCCACCCCCCATCTCATGACGGTGGGTGGCCTTAGGGATTTGTGTTTTTCTAAGCAAGAAGGATTTGGTTGGCGAAGGGCTCTCACATCAGTATGCTCAACTCCCAGGTCCCCCTCAACCCAGAAGCCAGGACGCTGGAAGACAGGCTTCTCATTCAAGCTTCTTAAAGATGACTAGTCGCTCCCTCCGGGAAGAGATGAGTTGAGTGTACGTTAGGCGGCAAGCAATAAGGGATGGCACAGAACTACCCCCGGGCATAGGCTGGCGCCTAGCTGTTTTCCAAAATGTATTTGCAGATGGAGAAAGTGGGTGTGGAGAAAGGACATCCCACCCCCCCACACACACACCCCTCTTTTACAATACCCACTCTCCCCGAGTCCTTATTTTATCTTTTTTTTAAAAAAACAAAACAGAAGTAAAAACAAAACAAAGAAAGCGCTCTGTACAAGGACTAGACCTGGGCACTATTGCTGTCCCCCTTCTTCCCGGGGCAGCGCTAGGACTCAGAGGCAGTCTCTGAATGGGTAGTTCTTGCCCTCAGCACTTCTTTTGGGTCTCTTCCCCGCCTAGGCCCATCCCCTGCGTCCTTCAGTGCCAGGGATGTGGAAGTAGAGAGCCAGGCTGGGTGCTCTCTCCGGTGAGGAGATTGTGGCTGTGGGCTCCATTGTCCCCTGCTGGGACAGGACTCCAGATTAACGAAGACACTCTTCCGGATGCTGTCTCCTCTTCCAACCAGGCTGAGCTCCTCTGAGCCACCTGGGAATCGGCATAGGAAGGTCGGTCCCTGGCACGGCGGGCTCCACTGATCCGGTCCAAGGGCCCTTTCCCCACGTTGTCCTGACACAGGCCGGCAGTCAGGCCTTCCCCACGCCCCGTGGGTTCAGCAGGGCCTAAGCAGACTTGGCCTGTTGGCTCACACTGGCGCATCCAGGCCCAGGTACTCGGGGTTCTCTGCCGTAGGGGTCCCTTCAAAGGTGCTGGGCAGAGAGCCACGCTCTGATGGGTCCTGGTCCCAGTAATAGAGGTTGTCAAAGGCTGGGCTGAAGACGGGAGGAGGGTGGGGCTGAGGGGCAGCCCTGCTGCGGGGTGCCAAGTACTCTGGGTTCTCCACAGCACCCCCAAAGGCAAAAATGTCTTTGACAACCCCATTCTTCCCAGGAGACAGAGTCTTGGGGGAGAGAGTCTTGGGCCTTTCCAGAGTGGCACTGGCAGATCGAGGAGACGGCAGAGGGCCCTCTAGGGATGAGGGGGGCTTCAAGCGAACCTCTGGCTGGTTCACGTATTCTGAAAGGGCAAGAGAGGGGGTTTGTTAGGGAAAGAAACCCATGTGTCCAAGCTACTAACACAGCCCCCACCTCCCAATCTCTCAGCTCAGGCCTGGATGCCATACCTGGCTGGGGACTGCAGGTCACAGGGGCGACATAGCCATCAGTCTCAGAGGGCAGGGGTACCGTGGGGTCCTCACTGTACCGCTGTAGAGGGCTGGGGTCATGTGGAGAGAGGCTCTGCAGCCCCTTGGCCGCCCCCATTCCCAAGTCGCTCTCCAACACATCAGAGCCCGCCCCCTCTGAGGGTGCCAGTGGAGATTTCGGGGGCTCCTCCTCAGAGGGCTCCAGCCCCAGTGTCAGTTCACCACCACCGCCACTCTGGGGACAGAGAGAGAAGGTCATGATGGTGGAGTCATTCATAGATTTGAGATGGAGACTCTATGGGAGGTGACAGGGTCACAGGAAATGGAGGTCCCCTTTGGGGTATGGCGCAGTCACCATGGGGAGAGTGGGGACATGGGTTGGAAGGCAGCAGGAATCCTTACGGAAAGTGGGATCTCCGTGAGCGGTGGTGGTTGGGGTGGGAGAGACACCAAAGAAAGGGACGAGTCCATTGGGGTCAGGAGAGGTAACCACACCCACCAGAGCGTGACAAGGGCACTGACCCTGGTGGAGGAGCTGCGATGCCTGCGGTGGGCTGTGGCCCCCGCACCCGGGGCAGGGTCTGGGCAGAAGAAGCCTTGCTGGGGCACCAGGTACTCCTCAGCATCCACCAGGTCCCCCATGTCGTCATCCTCCAGCAGCGATCGGTAGAAGGTGCTATCCAAGGGGCTGGCAGGGCCCAAGTCCTCATTCTGGGGAGGAGGGAGACAGCGTGGCAGCCTCTCCCCAGCCCAGTGCTCGGCCTCCTGAGGAAGGCTCAGGGAGGTGCTGTGCAGGAGGCACGATGAGTCGGGCAAGGGGCCGGGCTGGGAGGCCTGGGCCCCAGGGAGGTGGTGGATGGTCCAGTACCTGGATAACCACGAAGCGCTGGGGGTCCCTGGCCATGCGGGAGAACTCGGCCACCAACTCCCGGAACCGAGGCCGGCATTCCGAGTCAATCATCCAACCTGGGGGCGGGAGGGAGCTCAGCATCTCAGCCCCAGTGGCAGCCGGTGTGCGGCCCCGTCCCCTCCCTCTCCAAGCCTGTCTAGTGATTCTAGTCCAAAGCTCTTAGGTGGCAGAGACGAGGTACCAGAAACGTTGAGAATCTCTGTAAGTTTGCCCTTTTCATTTTGCATCTAAGTCTCTTTCTAGCTGGTTCCCTGGGGCGTCCCTGGACCGGTACTGTGAAAGGGAAGGGAGACCCCTCGGGGGTTCCTGTAACGGTGCGGGGCCTCTGGGTCACATGCATTCTGTCTTGGCCCCCTTCCCTGTTCCTTGTAGAGCCTCTACCCAGAACCTCCCACCCCGCCTCCAAGCAGCCAGCCCAGCTCCACCACGCACATTTGACCATGATCATGTAGACATCGATGGTGCAGATGGGCGGCTGGGGCAGCCGTTCGCCCTTCTCCAGCAGGTCAGGGATCTCCCGGGCTGGGATCCCGTCGTAAGGTTTGGCCCCAAAAGTCATCAGCTCCCATACAGTCACACCTAGGGCAGAGACAGGGTTGAGACGGGCAACAGGAGGAGCTTTAGCGTCTGAGTCCCATAGGCTCTGCCCCGGAGCCTGGCACCCTGGGGGAAGGAGGGGAGGGATGGGTTGCCAGAGGGCAGGAGCCACCTCTAGTCCTTCCCCAACCCCTGGGTCACGTACAGACCCGAGCAGGTTGAAGCACTGCGGTCCTCCCTTCCGTCCGACCGACATTTATGCCGAGCTGTCCCCATTCATTCTCATCCTTTCCCCAACATCCCACCATGGACAGGACCACGGCTCCTCGTCCACCCCTCCCCGTGCTGCCCACCACGCACCGTAGCTCCACACATCGCTCTGGTGGGTGAACCGTCGGCGGAGAATGGACTCCAGCGCCATCCACTTGATGGGCACCTGGGAGAGAAGAGAAGGCCTTGAACTAGGTGTGTCAGGAGGGGGTCGTCAGAGCGCTGCCCCAGGGCCCAGACCCCACTGCACCTTGCCCCCGTCCGCATGGTACTCCGTCTCATCGATGTCCAGCAGCCGAGCCAGCCCAAAGTCTGTGATCTTGACGTGGTTGGGACTCTTGACCAGCACATTCCGGGCAGCCAGGTCCCTGTGCACAAGCCGCACGTCCTCCAAGTAGCACATTCCCTGGGGTTGGAGGCATTCTTGTAATCAGGCTCTAGCCACCCTCTCCCAGGAAACCTCCCCATCCCAGCCCTGCGTGGGCAGGCTTGCTCTCAGGAGCGCCCAGGACGCCCAGACCCCTCGGTGCGTACCTTAGCGATCTGCACACACCAGTTCAGCAGGTCCTGGGAGCCCAGGCGCCCGCGGTGCTCTCGGACGTGGTCTAGGAGGCAGCCATAGGGCATGAGCTGTGTCACCAGCTGCACCGTGGAGGTCAAGCAGATGCCCAGGAGTCGCGACACATATGGGGAGCCCACGCCAGCCATCACGTATGCTTCCTGGGGGCAAGGGTGCACACTGAGGGGGTGTGGGAGACCACCAACCCCAACCACCACGCGCCCCTCCTGAGGGCCAAGGGGTGCCTGGGGGCCCCCACTGGACCTGACCCCATCTAACACCAACCAGAGCCACAGCCCACAGAATGGGGAGGTGAAGCGTCCGGGTTTGGGGATAACACACGTGTCTCCTTAAACCCCAGGGAAGAGGGAGCCCGGAGCCCAGACCTGCAACCGGGGGCCCTCCCGTACTCCCAGCTGGGAAGGGTGGAGGGACTTACATCCAAGATTTCTTTGTTGGCTTTGGGAGATGTGTTTTCCCTCAACACTTTGATGGCCACTGGGATCTTCACATTCTCCCCATCAGGGATCCAGATGCCCTGGGCAGAAAGAGGGAGGTGTGAGCAGGAAACAGCCGGTCCAAGCAGGTCCTTCCTTGCGTTTCCCCACCCCTGGGCCAACTGCATAATTTACCAACAACCTCAGTATTTAGCTATTTAGCCCCACTCACCAATCCCTTTCCCCTTGTTCCAGCCTCTACTAACTGCCCTACCAAACATCACCGCCCCCAGCTCAGAACCCGTGGCCGCACCCCAGTGCACCCTCTCGGACCGCCCACCGCAACTTTGGCCCCGCCCCTGACCTTGTAGACTGTGCCGAAAGCTCCGGATCCGAGCACCTTCACCTTCCTCAGCTCTGTCTCTTTGAGGATCCGCATCTGAGCCTGGTTGGGCATCGCTCCGCTAGGTGTCAGCGGCTCCACCAGCTGGGAGAGAGGGTGACCCTGCATCAGTGCCTGGGGGGCTGCGCCGCAGACCCCAAGCAGGTAGGGCGGCCCTCACCTCCGTTTCCTGCAGCAGCCTCCGCATCGTGTACTTCCGGATCTTCTGCCGCCTTCTCCTGACTAGGACACCGAGGACCACCCCTATGACCATGACCAGCAGCGTGCCCACCACAGCAGCAATGATGGACGTCACAGGGCTGCAGAGAGGGGCCAAGGTCAGGGATTGGGGAGCAGCCTTGGGTAGAAGGGCTGAAGGGGCCCCAGGGAGGCGCATGAAGGTCAATGGGGTTTGGAAAGGGAATTTTGAGGGTGGCCCACAGGCTTCTACCCTGTCTTCCCTGTTTTAAAACCTCACTTGGCTCCCTACTGCCTCCAGGATCAAGTCCCAACTCCTTGCTAGATATTCAAAGCTCTCACCACACACCTCTCCAAACTGGCTACGCTCTTGCCCCTGGCTCAGCCCCGGATTCTCAAACCTCCCGACAAAAACCACCAAGGAGCTTGTTAAAATGCACACGTCTGGAGCCCCACCCCCCGAGATTCTGATTGTGGGAATGGGGTGAGGCCCAGGAATGCGCACCCAGTGATTCTGATGTTCTAGCCACATTTTTCACCCCTAGGTCATGGTTTCCCACGCCTCCAACCTTTGCACATGCTGCTACTTCTGCCTGGACCGCCATTTCTCTGTGGGACCCCCTTTCGGACTCAGCCTGGAGCAGCTGGCACTCCTGAGCGTTGACCCTGCATCTCTGTCCTCCCTGCCCCCGCCCCTGCCTGGCCAGGGGCTGGCGCATTGCAGACTCTAGTGAACGCTTGCTTCACAGACAAATGATTCCCTAGGACATACGCCAATCTTTTTCTCCCCAAAGACCTTCCCCCAGCTCCCCACTGCCCAGAAGCCCAGTCCAACCCTGTAGCCTGCTGGCGAGGGAGGGCCCATGCCCTCCAGATCCAGCCCGAGCCTGACTCACACTTCACCCTGTATCCCTGCTCTGTGCTGACTAACAGCCACCACACCAGAACCTGGAAGCACAGCCGAGGTTTTTCCGACACTTCCCCACGATGCCACTTGGTTGCTTCCCCCCTAAGGCAGGTGACGTACCTGCCCCTCTTTCAAGGCCTGGCTCAAATGCCACCTCCTCCTTGAAGCCTGCCTCCACCCCCCTTCGCTCCCTCAGGGCTGCAGCTGCACTCTCTTCTCAATCTACCTGGAGTCCCAGGGTCCCTTTTGAGAAGTCTAGCTACTCAAGGAGGGGAGGTACTGGGAATCTTTGCCATCTTTTCCTGTCCTCAGGCCACAAGCATCCTGAGCAGGTCCTCCACTCACAGGTTGAAACTAATTGGAAGGAGGATCCACAGTGGAAGAGTGGGCAGGAAAGGGTCATGTGTCATATCAGAAGCCCCCTGACCCCCCCCCATTTCAGCAGTGACCACCCAGGGCCAGGTGGGGGACTGGGGAGCAACAAGGGGCATGTCCTGGGGACCAAGCTGACCTGGCTCTCTGCTCGGCGGGGCAGCCCTTCTCATCCAGGTCCACGCAGCTGCAGGAGAGAAAGACCTGTCACCAAGGCTGGGCACCACCTCCTGGGCTCCCTCCAGCCTCCCAACAACCCCAGGGGGAGGGGGGTGTGTGTGGCTGCGTGGGTATCCCCGTTTGACAAAGGCAGAAACTGGGCTCAAGGTCATCAGGGATCTTCCTACCACCCCACAAGGGGGTCCCTTCCAGCCGGGGGGGGGGGGGGGGGCGCGGGGCCCCTGCCCCTGTCCTCCTGCACCTCCTGCGGTGTGTCCTATGGGGGCCCCCAAAGGAGCACTGAGTCCCGAAGCCCAGCCATCCCCTCCCTGAAAGGCCAGGGCAGTGAGCCGGCCCCACTTCTGCAGAGGGCAGTCGGTGGCACCTGTGCACGCAGCAGTCCCCCCTCTCAGGGTGTGCCCTAAAGATGCCAACACTGGGGGCATGCCCAAGATGTTCACACCCGTGCAATGAACTGCCAAAAAATATAAGTGAAAACAAAAGGCTGTTCAGAGCGTCGTCCCGAGACACCAAGGTCGTAGGTTTGCTTCCCATCAGGGCACATGCAAGAAGCAACCGGTGCATGCATAACTCAGTGAAGCAACAACATGGCTGTCTCTCTCTCTCTCTCTCTCTCTAGAAAACAATCAATCAATAAAAATTTTAAAATAAAAAAGCCTAATCAATATCCCTCAAACAGGGACATGGTTAAATAACACTACATCCACGCTATCACTCGAGCAGTTCACAGAAGGAGGAGGTAGATCCATGTGCAGTCACAAGAAAGCACTTCCCGGCCCTGGCCGGTTTGGCTCAGTGGATAGAGCGTCGGCCTGCAGACTCAGGGGTCCCAGGTTCGATTCCGGTCAAGGGCATGTACCTTGGTTGCGAGCACATCCCCGGTGCGGGGTGTGCAGGAGGCAGCTGATTGATGTTTCTCTCTCATCAATGTTTCTGGCTCTCTATCCCTATCCCTTCCTCTCTGTAAAAAACCAATAAAATGTTTAAAAAAAAAAAAAGCACTTCCCGGGCACACAAAGTGGGGTAGTGGGAGGGTGGGGGCAAAGTGCAGAACAGTATCCAAGGCTGATCGCAGTCACAATAAAAAGTGCACACACACAAAAGCCCAAACTGATTATATGGGAGTTGAAATTGCTGTTTCTTGCGCATCTTTGACCTACAAAACCAGCAATCTTTCATGACTCAGCCCAACATGTTTGTGTGACTGTGCAGAGAAGCCTGCACGAGGCACACACCCAGTGGGTCTGGAGGTTCTCCCCAGGGAGCGGGGAGCAGGGGCAGGGACCGAAAGGGCACGTTCGCTTTGCAATGTTTATACTTCTGAGTTGCTGAAAATGTCTGTCACAAGGACGCATTCACGTATTCCATGTGTAATTCAAGACAGCTTTGTGAAGAAAAAAAAAATAGGGTAGATCATCGTGTTTGGACATGAACAAACATTGCAAGATTCTGTCAAGTGAAAAAAAGCCATTTGCAAACAATGTGTACGATGCATGGTCTACGAAACCATTTCGGTAAAAAAACAAAAAAAAAGGCCCCAGCTAGTTTGGCTCAGTGGATAGAGCCTCAGCCTGGGGACTGAAGGGTCCCGGGTTTGATTCTAGTCAACGGCACATGCTCGGGTTGATGCAGGAGGCAGCCAATCGATGATTCTCTCTCATCATTGGTGTTTCTATGTCCCTCTCCCCTCTCTCTTCCTCTCTGAAATCAATAAAAATATATTTTAAATGTTTTTTATTAAAAAAAGTTAGAATACAGATAAAAACAACTGGAGAACAATAATAGACACACATATATATAACATGTTATAATAATATATGTTAAAATGCACAGGTAAAAACAACTGGAGAGTATAACATGTTAGAATAATATATATGTAAGCATGTACACAGATAAAAACTAGGGCAAAACACTATAAATGATTAACAGTGAAGACAGAACTGCTAGCAACACTAGTCTATATTTCATATTTTAATAAAAAATGTTAACATGTTACCTTTGTGATCAGACAAAAAGGGGGTGGAAATTAAGCCTCAGATTTTAGCAGAGCAGAGTTGTCCCCTTTTGTAATGCCGCAGAGGCTCCTGGGACAAAGCCCGCCCCTTTGCAGAAAAGGGCCCTCAGACTCACGAGTGGGTGCAGTTGATGGGGCACGGCTGGCACGTGCCCTCCTCATCGGGGAACTTCCAGATGGGCATGAAGGAGAGGTCAGGTTTCACGCCACTGGGGCATCGAGCCACACAGAAGGGAGAGTCCTTGTAGTGGGCGCAGGCCATACACTGGTCGGCCTCCTGGGGAGGCAGGAAGGTCTGTGAGGGCCTGGGTGTAGGGTGAGGCACCTGAGTCCCCTCCAAGCTTCTGACAGCCCCTCAGCAGCACTTTTCACATGGCTCCTGGGACAGCCTACACCTGCTGTGTCCACTGCCCCTGCTCTCCGTCCAGGCCCGCCCACCCCCACCCTCACCCCACTCCCCGCCCCTGCGTCAAAGCTTGATCCCTGAGCTGCAGGCTTCCGATGAAGAACTGGAAGCCAAGGAAGGGCATTCCCTGTCTAAGGTATAACAGCAAACAGTAATAGTAACCAACATGTAGACAGCCTTTCCCGGGCTCAGGCACTGTGCAAACCCAACTTGGCATCAGTCCTTCCTATACCCTAATGAAGCAGGCACTAGTATGATACTCGCTTTACAAATGAGGCTGCAAGTAGGACCTGCATTTGAATCCAGGTAGTGTGATGCCTCAGCCCACAAGTCTAACCAACCACCTTGGCACAGCCCTAGCCAAGAACACAAGCTGCCGCCCAGCCAGCGAGGCTCAGGGATTGAGCGTCGACCTATGAACCTGGAGGTCATAGTTCGATTGCCAGTCAGGGCACATGCCGGGGCTGTGGGCTCGATCCCCAGTGCAGGACATGCAGGAAGCGGCCAATGAGAGATTCTCTCTCATCATTGATGTTTCTCTCTCTCCCGTTCCCTCCCTTTCTGAAGTCAATAAAGATATTTTAAAAAGAAGGCAGGCTCCCCTGCACAGTCTGAAGGGTCTCAGGGTCCACCACACAGCTCACAGTCCCCAGCATGGAGTCTCCTTCCACCCCCCTCGCTGTTCCACCCCCCGCCCCACTGTTCCACCTCCCGCTGTTCCACCCCCCGCTGTTCAGGTCTGAGCTCAGGGCTCTCTCCGCAGATGTTTCACCTCACTTGGCCAGGTCCCTGGCAGTCTGCCCCAACCCACCCTTGCTTCCCTCCACCCAGCTCTGAGCCCACCAGCACCTCACCGATCCTAAGCAGGTCGCCGAGCCATTCTGGGGCTGGCACTCGGGGTGACAAGGCAGACAGTTCCTGTCCTTCACGTACTCCCTGGGGAGCCTGTGAGAGGGATGAGGGTGAGGGGGCCTGGAAGGAGCCCCTGTGCACCCCTCCGCCCTCCCTCTGCTCTGCCCCGCATACCCCTGCAGGACTCGGCACTCCTCCACGCACTCCTGGCCCCGAAGGAACTGGCTGCAGTTGACGCACTGGGTGGGCCCCGGGCCCCAGCAGTGCCCGTGGGCGCACAGCGGGTAGCAGGCCAGGCCCTCACCCACTGCAGTGAGAGGAAGGAGTCAGAGGGGACTCTTAGGGAGGCTCAGGTTCAAGTGAAGCAGGGGAAGGGGCTGTGGGGGTGGCTCTGGGTGGCAGGGGTGGGATAGGGCCCGGGCGATGCAGGGAGAAAGAAGAGTTCTGAGGTCCCAAGAACGGGGGGTGGGGGGGATGCCGAGGCAGTGAGGCAGGACTCAGCTAGAAGCCATGCCAAGGGGTCAAGCCGGCCAGAGCTGTGTCAAGGGTGGCGCCCCAGGGGCGGGCAGTCTGCACGAGTCGCAGATTGCTGCTGGTAGGCCCACGGGCACTGGGTGCTGGCAGACGGGGAGTGGGCAGCGCTGGGCTCCCTGTCTTACCGCACTCAGCCTCTGGCCGGTTGGCACTGTGGAGCAGGGCCTGGTGAGGGTTCCGGAAGAGCTGCTCCCAGGGCACCGTGTGTACAAAGCAGAGGTGGGCGTTGCGGTGGACAAGGGCCAGCCCACTGCCCAGTTCCCGCAGCGAGCGCAGCCCCAGCCATCGGATGCCCAGTCCTTGCAGGGTCAGCGAGTAGGCGCCGCTGAGGGAGAGGCGTGCTCAGCTGCAGGGTGGGCAGCAAGTCCCTGACCCCTCCCCCGTCGGCAAGGGCTGCCCTCACCTGCTGTCCCCATAGAAAGGCTGCCCCTGGAGCCCCGGGGGAACCGGAGGCCCCACATGCCCACACGTCTCCCAGCACCCCCCTCCCCCCAGGTGCTCACTCGTGCAGAACGCGTCCCCGGATCACTTGCAGGTTCTGGAAGACACTGAGGTCAGGCATGCTGTCTGGCCACGCTGAGATGTACAGGTAACCTGCAGGCACAGGGGGAGGCTAGGGTGTGGGGACAGGATGGTGGCACCCCAGCCCCTTCCGAGCAAGATGCAGGGGCAGAGCCCACCTGTGATCTCCTCCAAGGTCTCAAACACTCGGAGCTGCTTAGGCTCTAGGGGGGCGGTGTTGGAGGCAGGGTCCCTAGAAGAAAGATGAGAGGAGTGAGCAGGGCCAGGAGGGAGTGCTGGCCCTGCTGGCCCTGCACCCTCTCCACCCTCCCCTCTATTAATAACCGCACTTAAACCCTCTGCTCAGGCCCGGCTGTTCCCATCTTGAGCTACAAAGCCCAGGCCCCAGTTTGGCAGGACCCATCAAAACAGTATTTATATCCTTTGATCTAGAAATTCTACTTCTAGGAATGTGGCCTGGAGGGACACTGGTCCCTGAGGCACGTACCAGGCAGAACTGTCTGTAAGAGCAAAAATTGGAAACGACCTAAGCACCCATCAGTACATAGGGGAGCTGTTAAATATAACCCTGATCTCTCCAGGCTACAGACAAAAAGCTGGCATCCAGGAGCACTTAGTGTGTGCCAGGCACTGTTCTAAGAGCTGATGCATATTAACTCACTCAAACTTCATAACCACTTTATGAGGTTGGAACTACTGGTGCCCCCATTTTAAAGATGAGGAAACTAAGGCACTGTAAGGTCACATGAACAGTAAAGGGTGGAGCCAGGTTTCAAGCCCAGGTGGTCTGGCACCCAGGCCTGAGCCCTTAGCTGCCACCTGCTCCACAGCTGTTGAAAGAATGAGGCAGAACTGTCACGACCAGCCCCCCAAAAGGAAGGAGCAGACAATACCCAAGGGATGCTCCAGCTCCATTTACCTAAACCAAGCCACTCCGTCCCCAGCGGAACTACGAAAACCCTGTTTCTGGCCCTGGCAGGTAGCTCAGTTGGTTAGTGTCGTTCCCATACACCAGGGTTGTGGGTTTGATCCCCAGTCAGGCCACATGCAAGAATCAACCAATGAATGTATGGAACAACATACTATACTGACTTTGGCTCTCTCTCTAAAAATCAATAAATTAAAAAAAAAAACAAACCAAAAAACTGAAACTATGTTTCTCTGTGTGTCTAAGTGCATATAATGGTCTAGAAGACACACAACCCATTAACAGTGTCTCCTCTGGAAAGGGCAGTAAAGGTGGAAGAAGTGTTGAAAGGAATTTTCTCCTTTTTATTGAAATACTAGAGGCTTGGTGCATGAAAATTCATGCACTGGAGGGGGGGGGCATCCCTCAGCCCAGCCTGCCCCTCTCACAGTCCATAAGCCCTCAGGGGTGGGAGGTGACCTGGCGATCTGGGGAAGGCGACACCCCCATCACACCTCTGCTGTCAGCAGTGCAAGCTGACACTGTCAGCAGTGCAAGCCTCAGCCAGCCCTGGTTACCTGAGCCTCGGCTGGCCCTCGGTGGCTGGGGGGCAGAGGAGACTGGGGGGCTCTGGGAGCAGGTGCCGTGCACTGCCCCCCTGGCAGGGCTGAGGGGCTGGGCGCTGCCATCTTGTGGCTGTGGGCACCTCCATCTTTGAGGGCATGGCAGTCAATTAGCATATTCTCTCCTTATTGGCTGTGGGTGCCACCATCTTTGTGAGGGTGTGAGAGTCAATTAGCATATTCCCTCTTTATTATTTAGGATAATTCACATATAACAAAATGCACAGATTTTTACTGGACAATTTGATGTTTTGACAAATGCATTCATTGAAGTCTCCACTGCCCAATCGAGACACAGAACATTCCCATCATCCCAGAAATTTCCTTCCTGTCACTTTCCAGTCGCCCCCATCCCAGGACAACGCTGTTCTGACTGCTATCACCAGGGTGGTTTGGCCTGTCCGCAACTTCACATAAAGGGGATCACACAGTGTGGACTGTCTTGTCTGGCTAATTTCCCTTAAGATAATGTTCTTGAGAACATGTATGTAATCAGTGTGTTTCTTTTTGTTGCTGAGAATTCCATTGTACAGACAGACCATCATCTATTTGTTCACCTACTGATATACATATGTGTTTTTTCTAGTTTGGGACTTCGGAGATAAAGCTGCTATGAACTCAAGGAGAATGTAACTTGGCCTGGATGGCTTGACCGCCACACAAGTGCCCGTTCACGGATAACATGTCATTTATGGGAATAACACCCCTCCCAGCAGTCCCCACTCCCTCTGAATTCCAGGCCTCCCACCTGTCTCCGGCCCCCCCGCCCCCACCAGATGCTGTCACTTCTGGGTCTTCAGGAATTGGTGACTGCCCCGATATTGTCTCTGACCATTGTGCCCATCCTCAGTCGGCGTATCCTTACCCCGCAAAGCTCTCTGGCAGAAACGCCAGGCTCCCAAAGATCTTCTTGCAGCCGGCAAACTCCTGGATATTGGCACTGGTGACTGCCCTCACCTCCCGCAGGTGTTCCATGCCCAGCCCATAGCACACTGTGGGAGTGGGCAGGTGAAGGGGCCATCTCAGCCCCGGCAACGGGACTGACCAGCCCCCCCTGGAGCACCAGGAACCCAGACTCCTGCGTCCTGTCCACAGTCCCCTCTTAGGGCCACATGCCCTCTCCCCACGCTGGCAAGACATGGGGGAGCTTGTGAGACTGATCTGGGGGGGAGCAGGGCAGAGTCAGCGGGAGACAAGGACTGAGTCCCCGGAGGGTCTGAGGAAGTGGGGACAGTGGGCGAGGCCAGGCGGGGCGTGCGGAGGGCCAGGAACCACCGCATGGTTTGGGAGGCGGTGGGTACCTCGGGCACAGGGCTTGCTGCACTTCTCACACCGCTGTGTTCCGTCCTCAGCTGTCACCTCTTGGTTGTTCAGGGGACAGACCAGGGTGCAGGATCCCACGTCCGTTGACAGGTAGTTGTCTGAGGAGACCAGGATTGTGTGTCCACGTGCCCCAGCCCTTCACACCCCACCGTGAGCAGTGCCACCGTGCCCGGGCAGCACAAAAAGAATGATGTCAACCAGGACTGAAAGGCCCCCGAGCAGGTCTGAGCATTTACCACTCATGTACTCCGCACAACAAACCTAGGCGGTAGACACCGTGAGATTCCCATTTTGCCAAAAGGGAAACCAAAGCTCCATTTTATGTAAATTACTCAAGGTCATTGTGCTAGTGAGTGGAGGAGCCAGGGTTTGAATTCCTTCAAACTTTATAACCACCTTATGAGGTTAGGGCTATTATTGTACCCATTTTAGAGATGAGGAAGCTGAGGCACAGTAGGGTCACATGACCAGGAAGTGGTCTGGCTCCCCAGACTGAGCTCTTAGCTTCTACCCTCTCTGCTGCTCCTCAGCTATTGGAAGAAAGAGGCAGCTCCCCAAAGCAAGGGGCAGACGGTACTCACAACAGACTCCCATTGACATAAACCAACCTCCCCAGCAACATCACCGAAACCCTGCTTCTCCGTGGCACTCACAGGGACAGGTGGTCACACAGCTGGCACCAAAGGTGTAACGGCCCTCGGGGTTGGGCATGGACTCAAAGGTATCCGTGTTGTAGGTGACCAGGGCTGGGCAGTGCAGCTCACAGATGCCACTGTGGTTGAAGTGGAGGCAAGCCTGGGGGGACAGGCAGCTGGTGGTCACTGGGCTGCTTTTCCCTGACATGCCAGGGGCAATAGGGCAGCACCAGGCAGGGTGCCCCTTCCCTAGCTCCCCGAGGGGTGGGGCCCCGCAGGCACATACCAGGCAGTCCGAGTGCTTGGGGCCCGTGCAGCCGGCAGCACACTGCTCGTGGCAGCAGTCGGTGGGCAGTGAGCCCTTGCAGCGGGCACAGCCGCTGGCACACAGAGTTCGAGTCACTGTCGGGCAAAGGGCAGGATGAGGGCTGGGTGGCCACCCGGGCACCAGACCCTCACCAGCATCACCTTCTGGGGAAGAGTCCACGCCCCAGGGAACACACCTGAGGTCCAGTAACCCACCCCTCCCCGTCACGTTTATTCCACCCAGCCGTGCCCCCCAGATCCCGTGCCTCCCTGAGACTCACAGATCTGACAGTCCTTGGAACTTTCTCCCCAGCAGTGGGAAGGGTTACAGGATGGAGAACAGGGTTTGCCTGGGGAGAGAACAGAGAGACAGTGAGACTGAGACCAGGAGGCAGCAGGCACAGAGGGTGAGACCCAGGAGAGCAAAGGGGACTCCAAAAACAGAGACACAATCGAGAAACAGGGAGCCCTGGCCAGGTAGCTCAGTTGGTGAGAGCTTCCAATATGCCAAGGTTTCGGGTTCGATTCCCAGTCAGGTCTCGACCCTCAGTGGGGGGTGTACAGGAGGCAGTTGACTGATAAGTCTCTTTCATCATTGATGTCTCTCTCTCCCTCTCCCTTCCTCTCTCTGAAATCAATAAAAGTATATATATTTTTAAAAATCAATAAATAAAAATTAAAAAGAAAAAAAGAAGCAAAGGGAGACAGAACCAAGAGCCACAGAGATGCAGAGGTGGCAGGAGGCACCAAGAAAGAGGGTAGTGTTGGTGCGGGGTTGGGCTGTAACCAGGAGCTGAGGGGTGGGGGGCAGGGAGGAGCGCGGCTTACAGGCCCGCGAGCGGTTGGTGTCTATCTGCACGAGGGCCAGCTGGTTGTTCTTGTGGAAGATGTCCTTCCACAGAACCGTGTCCTGGTGGCAGAGCTGTGGGTTCCGCTGGATCAAGACCCCTCCCTTCAGGATCTCTGTGGGATGGACAACAAGCCGTCTGTCAGCTTCTGCTCCCGCCCCCGGCCTTCTAAAAGGGGTGCAGACTTCTTAAACACACCCCAGGTTCCCCAGGGAACAGAGTCAGGACACCTTCAGCATCTTTTAGCCCTACCAGGACCATCCCCCGCCCCGTCGCCCCCCCAGACACCAACAAGCCGAGGTCCGGGAGGAGGGGGTTGTCCAGGTCAGGGTCCAGATGCCCAGGGACCCTCTCTTCTCCTCCCGGCTCCGCTGGTTGCTTGTTGTGAAAAGAGAGACTGTGGAGTCTGAAACCGCGCCTCACCACTAACTAGCTGTGCAACCTCGAGCAAGTCACTTATCCTCCATAAACCTGTTCTCTCCTCTGTGAAGTGAGAATACCACTACGCTCCCTGGCGAGATCGCGGCATGACTGAAATAGAATCATTGCACGCACAGCCGCTGGCACGCAGGGTTTGGGCCACCGTCAGCCTCGGGGCTCCCATATACAGTTACACAGGCTGTTCACCACACACGTGTACTCAGCCGAGAAGTGGGCAAAACCACCCAGCATCCTCACGGTCAGACTGCGTGGGCTGCAACAAGCTGTGGCTTGCCGGGAAGAAGGGAATCTTTTTTTGTTCTTCCCAAGGACACCTTTCCTAGCGCCACCTGCATCCATCCAGAGGGGATGCAAGCTCCAGTCCACCCAAAGCCTCCTGGCTAGCAGCGGCCCTGGCCAGCTCTCGATCACCAGGCGATGTCAAGAGTGATGGTGACCACCTGTGAGGCTTCGAAGCTGCAGCTCCCGCAGCCCCCCTGGGGCGGCCCCAGCGACAGGAGTGGCGCTGTCCAGCCGGTCTCCGTTGTCCAGCACGGCCAGGGCATAGTTGTCCTCAAAAAGCTGGGTGCCTCGGATGATCCGCAGCCTCTGCAGTGGGACCTGGGTCACCTGGCTGTGAGCGATGAGCACGTAGCCCTGCACCTCCTGGATATCCTGGGAGGGTGCAAGGGAGGCTGGGGTGGAGGCAGGCCTGGGTCCTGGAACACTGCCACCCTCCAAGGCCTCCTTGGGGTTACCAAGTGCTCGGGGACCTTGGGCAAGGCCCCTATCCACTGAACAGCCCTGCTCTCTTTCATGTGTAAAATGGAAACCAAGGCCACTCCCCAAACCAGATTCCTGTCTGATCAGGAAAGATAATGGGGGGGGGGGGCGGGCACTCAGGAAGCTGGGAGCAGGTGCCCCGCCCTCTCTCTGCTTCTCAGTTTCTTCCTCTGGAAAAGGAAAGGCTTAGGCGAGATGCCATCTGTGCACTGCATACCTGACCCTGCTCCAGGGCACCATGGAAAAGGCTCAGCAGGCTGGTTTCCACTGTCCTGCTCATGACCCTTTCACATACATTCCCCATTTTATCTACAAAAGGGGGAGCCAGAGCATGCCTATTGCTCGCAATATACAGATAAGAAAACTGAGACCCAGTGCAGACAAGAACCTAGGCCACATTCGCATGCTTTGTCAGTGGCAGAACTGGCCCTGGAACCCACATTTCCCGCTACTCCGGGTGGGAGAGGGACAGTGGCTGGGCAGTTGGACAGGGAGAGGGGATCATGCTGGCAAGAGAGCAAGAATTTAGCAAAGGGTCTGGCCGGTGTGGGTTAATGGTAACGGTTCGGTTCCTGGTCAGGGCACATGCCCAGGTCGCAAGCTCAATTCCCATTGTGGGGGCGTGTAAGAGGCAGCCTATCAATGATTCGCTCTCATCATTGATGTTTCTATGTCTCTCTCCCTCTCCCTCTGAAATCAATAAAATATATATATTTTTTAAAAAGAATTTAGCAAAGGAACAGATGTGTTCCACCTAGAAATGTCCACGGCCAGCCACGCTACAGAGAAGGAATCAGCTGGTCTTGCACTAGAATGGATAGGGGTTAGATAACAGAAGGGACTTCCAGGTGAGGAACCAACCACCAGTGAGGAAAGAGAGGCCCAGCTGGAGGCAGGGACTGGCTGGGGTGCCCCTGGCTCTCACCTGCAGGAAGAAGAGGCTGGCATTGCCAGGCAGGTAGGTGAGCTCCAGGTTACCCTGCACCACCTGACAGCCCTGGTAGAGGTGGCGGAGCATGTCCAGGTGGGTCTCAGGACTGGCGGGGAGCCGCAGCTTCATGTCTGTGCCGGTGCACACTGGCGGGAGGGAGGAGGCGGGTCAGAGGGCACTGCGCTGGGAGCTTCTCCCCGCTGCCCCCCCTCCACACTCAGTCCCCCAGAGTCATGCCATCTTGGGCAAGGACCCCTCCTCCCCATGTCGCTTGCACCTGCAGAAGGTGCAACAGCAAAAGAAAGTTCGCAAGTTTGAGAAGAGGAGGGAACTCAGGGGAGAGGCTCCATCTGACTCAGCCCATTCGGAGCATCCGGGGGCCCTGCTGTGTAAGCCTTGGGGAGCTTGCCTCCCAATCTAGGGGGCTGTTTGCAAAGAAAGCCTCTTTGTCCCAAAGCCACCACGCAGGGCCAAGGGGTAAAAAATCCCCCAACGGAGGTGCTGATGAATCATGAGCCCTCTGGATACCCCCTATCTCTCTCCCAAGCAAACAAACTCCGGGTATTCTCCCCAGCCCATTCCAATGCCACCCACGTGCCAACCTCCTGGCAAGGGATACCCACCCCCACAATGCCACCCAGAAAGTGGGGAAGGAGGGTCAGCTGGAGTCATAGCGGGGGCATGGAGACCACCAGCGGCCTGGCCACTGCAGGGACCTCTAGAATTCCCCCAGGCAGAGACAAGGCGCATCAGACCCCATCTATGGGCATCCGGACCCAGCCTGCAGATCCTGGGCCAGAATGATGCCTACTCTGAAGGCTCCTCCTCCGGTACCTCACCCTCGCCACCTCCTCAGGGCAAGACTCCAGAAGCAGCTGGCACCATCTGTGCCACGAAACTCCTGCCACAAGAGTACTACGTCAGCCCTGTGTGCCTGCCCAGTGCCCACTATCAGCCAAGGGACATCACGATGAACTGCCCCCAGGCCGACCTGGACCCCAGCTGGGTGTCCCTGAAACCAGAAATGCCCATGAAGCCCAGAAATACAGGAAGGGTAAACTACCCCCGGTGAGGGGGCGCTGGGGGCAGCAGCTGGCACCATGCCTGCCAGCAGGGGGGAGATTAAACTGTCCAGTTGAACTTGTTTTTCTGCTCTGGTGAGAAGATGAATCACCTGGTGCGTCTTGCCCAGGAGGGTGTGCCATGGGGTGGGGGGGGGGAGTGGGCGGAGGGCACCCCCAGGTACACAGGCCCACAGGTGCCTGAGCTGCCGGGAATTCCTGCTGGTCCCCACTCCACTTCCTACAGGCTACGTGCAGATTCAGGGGAACCGCAGGGTGGCTGCCCTCGAGGTCTGACACCAGGCCTCGCTCCTGCTCTCCCATCAACTTGGAGCTGGAGGTCAAATCCTGAAACGGGGGCAGGTAATAATACCCCGGCCTCCAGAAAGCTGGGCAACGGCTGTGGGGCAAGCCCCCCCGCCCCTCCCCCATTGCTTCCTGGGCCTCCCAGTAATATCCAGAGTGCTCTCTGTTCCCACCCCTCTGGGCAGATAGGGAAGGAAGCAAACAGGGAGGAAGGGGAGGGCCTAGAAATAGAATCAAGGGTCCCTCCCCCAAGCTCCCAAAAGAAACAGGAGCGGGGTGGCAGGCCAGGCCCAAAATAACGCCCGCTGCCAGGACCTCCCCCAGCCTCCGAAGCTTCAGCTGCTTTGTAGTCACAGCTGTCTCCAGGCCCAGACCCCAAGGCCCTGGCCCAGCGCTGTCTCCACCCCCTGCAGCCCAGTGCGGCTTCCAAAGGACACCAGCTGTGGCAGCCAGGCAATAGAAAAACAACAACAATGGAACGGTGGGGGCAGCTGCATTAACTGAGGGCCTACTGTGTGCTCAGCAGGCACTCTGGAGGGAGCCTCCTAACATCCTGCAGAGGCTGGGACGGAGACCTCTGTTTTGCATAGAAGAAAACTGAGGCTGACGGGGGTTATTCTCCCAAGATGATGAAGCCTGTAGGGAGCAGGATTTGAACGCATGTCTGTGTGCCTTTAGAGTCTACGTTTCTTCCACTAGGCCTAACTGCATGCACAGATTAACCCCATACCCCACACCAACGTAAACACACATCAATTCTACCGATGCCCCTGAAAAACATTACAGGTGCCGGGCAGGGCAGAGTTGCTGGGCTGGGCAGGAGCAGAAAGAGTAGTAGCCCCACCCCACTAGTGAATTTGTTTGTGGCTCATTTGAGTCTGATGAAGACTTTTTAAGTGTTGGCAACAGATGGTAAACTTGGTGCTCTGAGACCCACTCCCAGGGAGCGGGAAGCTTGAGTGCTAATCCCCGCATGCACACACCAACCTGACACAAAGCCAAGAAGGCCTTCCTAATACCTCCCTTGCCGCCCCCCTTCCTCCCCTTCACCAGGACCCTTCCTCCTCTCCTCCTCCCCATCTCCTCCCCAGCTCCCCACGCTTCCATCCCCACCTTCAGCCCCCACTGATTTTCTTGGGGGCGGGGGGAGGAGGTCCTGTTCCATACAGGGGAGCTCATTGTTTCCAACACACCTGCCCCTCAGGAGCCACAAATAGAGCAGGGCACACAGTGAGCACTGGTGTTTGCTAGGTGGGTGGGTGGATGGATGGATGGATGGGTGGGTGGCTGGGTGGGTGGCTGGATGGATGGATGGGTGAAGGGATGGATGGATGGATGGAGGGAGGAAGGGATGGAGGGATGGATGGAGGGAGGAAGGGATGGAGGGATGGATGGAGTCTAACCAAGAATCTCCAAACCAAAAGGGACCAGCTGAGGTCATGGTGTCCATCCCACTGCTGAGAGGGTGGTCACTGTCCCTCCCACCTGTCCCTCCAAATAAACTTCAAAGGTCAGGGTTTGGTCCCAGTTCTGGGGGTGTCCTCAAGTGGGTTCTCTCCTCCCAGCCAGCCTTCAGGCCCAACTGCTTCTCTTGCTCACCAGCATGAAAGCCAGTCCTTCCTTTGGTTTCCATGAACACTACCCGCATTCCCAAAGCTCACCTCCCCCAGACCCACCGACCACACACCTGGTATATCAGGGGGCCTGGGCTCAGGGTCACCAGACCAGAACCCGGCTGGGCCACTCACTCTGTGACCCTGAGCATATCCTGGACCTCCAGGGTAGAGGCCAAACCAGGTTCCTCTCTATGGCCAGCAGTGCCTGTGACTTAGTAGGCCCTCAATGAATATCTACTGACCTGAACTTAGCTACACGGAGGGAGCAATAAAACAAGAACAACTCCTCCTTTCTGCAGGGAAGGTAAATGAGAAAATGAATCAAACAGCAGTTGGCAACCAGAGCTGGGACAACACAAACTGGCTCTAACTCTCCTACTCCTTGAGAGAGAGCACACCCTTCCCCCACCTCCTCTCTCTTCTCAGGGGTAGACGGGAAAGGTGGCCTAGCAAGAGATGGGGGTGTCACCCAGAGGGGCTTCCCAGAGGCAGAGGGCAGGCTCTCTTTTTCCAGCTCATTCCAGCTACCCAGGGACAGGCATAACTATCCGGGCCCTATACCAGCTCCCCTAGCCCCAGCCTCAGCTGGTCCCTCCTGCTTCTAATGCAGCCGTCTCCTTCTCCACAGCCCTGCAGGGCCCACCGGCCTCCACCCCACCCACCGCAGCCCTCAGTCCCCTGCCATTCCAGGAGGGCGGGCCCACGCAGAAGGCAGACACGAGGTGGACAGGGAAAGATGACTCCTAAGCCAAGAGGGGACCTGGGGTGTACGGGGTGCCCAGTTCAGCCCCATTTTCTATAGCCTAGATCAGTGGTCGGCAAACTCATTAGTCAACAGAGCGGCAAACCGCGGCTCGTGAGCCACAGTTTGCCGACCACTGGCCTAGATGAGGAAGCTCATTCACCTGATTAACAGAGTAGCACCTCTACCCCCGTCTGGCCACCTGGCTGCCCCTGAGGCTTTGCTCAACTCATTCCTGTTCAAGGGAATAAGACTGACCAACTCCGAATATCTCCTCATTAGAAGCCAAAAATGCCCTGGACATTACCAGGTGGCTGGGAAGCCTTGGATAAGTCGCTTCATTTCCCTGAACTTCCGTTTTCTCCTCCGAGCTGCTACTTCACAGGGCTGCTGCAGAGACGGAATGAAACTGTCCACGGAGAAGGACCGGGCATAGACGAAGCCAGCCGTGCATTTTTGAAAAGTGAAGGCAAGAGAAGTTCATATAGAAGAAGTGTGGAAATTCCCCACCAAAAGAAAAGAAACAGTGCTCTGTATTTGGAATGCAATGTATTTTCTTTCTGCATTTGATACTCTTTTCAAGTTTTATTGTGACTATTGAAATGAGGTTTCTTTCCCTAAGTATAGTCAAAAGAAGGAGAGTGTTGGGAGAATCATGCAGGGGTTACATATGAGCTCTGCAAGATAAAAAGAATGTGTTTGCTGCACTTTGCAAAGAGAGGGTCTCAGCAAAGTCCCGGGACTTCCCGTTCTCCCCACGTTCCTACCCTCAGTCCTGGGATGCAATGGGGGTGGCTAGAGGCAGCTGGGTGGTGTGCTGCCATTTTTCCCATTCCCTGCCCAGCACACCCAGCATCCCTCTCTGCGCCCAGCAGTGCACCCTGAGGAGTGAGAAGACGGAAGGAGTCCCCAGTCACTGCAGAACCGGCCCCTCAGATCCCAGCACAGCAGCAACCCAGCCACGCCCCACCTGCCCAACTCACAGGCCCAGGTGAGGACAGCCACTGGGCCTGACAGCCCAGCCTGGCCGCGCCCTTTCCAGCAGAAGGTCAGGGGTGAAGATGCCAGCCTGGGAAACAGGGAAGGGGGGGGATGGGCTCAAAGGAGAGGAGCCTCCGACCGGGGAGAGAAGGCGTGGGGCCACCTCCCGCTGTTTACAGCAGCACTGGCCCAGCACCTTCCTCGAGAGGGCAGAGTTCAAGCAAGTCCCCAAGTCAGCAAAGAGAGACTTTGTGTTTAGCAACACAAAGCGCAGACATACGCGCGCAACACACAGACCACACAACTCAAGAACGCCCTAGCATAGAGGCCCCTCAGATATCACAGCAATGCGCTGACGGAGGGGCCCTGCGGCAACAGACAAGACGACACCACCCCTTCTCCAGACACCAGGACCCGCTGAGACCACCCACCACGCCCAGAACCCCCTGCTGTGTCTTCCCTCCACCTGGGGATGCGGGAGCAGTGTCTCCCATTGCTCAAGGTAGACCGACAGTGCAAGGTGTGGCGGGGGTCGCACTGCCTAACCTCTTTCAGCCCCGTTCCCATCGGGAGAAGGGGAATGCCACAGGCCTTCTCTCCTGGGACGGTTCTGACGATTAAAAAAGGGGGCGCACGCAGAACACCATGTGTAGTGCCTGGCACCGAGTGTATCTGCAGGTTCAATCGTCCTTCTCGCATACAGATGGACAAATGGGGCAGGACACTGAGCTCCCCCATCACCTTCCCCCCCACCCCACCCCCCACCCCGCACACAGCACGAGGGAAAGGCAGGGCTCCCCCGCCCTCGGCATACGCCCATCTGGTCCCAGCCCTCAGCCTCCCCACACCGAGCGCCCAGGTACCCCTCGCACAGACCTCTCCCACGTTCCGCCTCAGACCGGGAAACCCACCCGCGCTCTCCAACAGTCACAACGCGCCGCCCCTGCGCTGGCCTTGGAGAAACTGATTCAAAACACACGTCTCGCCCTCCCCCACCCCACCCCCACCCCCACCCCCACCCTCACCCTCACCCTCACCCCCACCCCAGACTCCTGCGCGGTGCGACTGGTCACCCCCTCCTCCCGGCTCTCGATGGCCAGGTTGCTCTCCCCCCCTCCCCCTCCACACCCAGATCTCGCCTGAAGCGGGAGTAACTAAACCCAGTCGGCCGAAGAGGGGCGGGGAGGGGGCGGCGGGAGGCCAGGGCTGGAGGGACCCCCGAGGAATCCAGCCCGGGCCCGTCCGGAGGCGGAGGCTGCCAACTGGAAAGGCTTTGAGAAAGCTCGAGGGGGTTGGAGACGAGGAACACACACACACAAACACGCACACACACACACCCCACAGCGTGCAACACACCCTTTGAGGGAAACTTTCTGAGCAATCCCAGAGAACTTTGCTGACAAGTTCCCGGCGCGATCCCGGAGTCTGGCAAGCGCCGGTCTCCTGAATGGGACAGCGGGAGGCGCTGCGGTGTAACTGCCCCCCATCCCCTCCTTTTGCCCCCTCCCCGCCGAGAGCCCGGACAGTCCGAAACTTCGGGTCCGGGAGCTCGTACGGCCCCCTCCGCCCGCCTGCCCGGGGGTTTCGGCGGGGATCCCCGCCGCGGCTCCCGGCCCTCCCCACCCCAGACTCACCTGGGGTGCCCGCGGCTCCGGGGGGCAGGAGGGCGAGGAGTAGCCCCCAGCGGTACCAGGCCGCCAGCTCCATTGTCCTCACCGCGGCTCGGGTCCCATGGCTCCGGCTGGACCAGGCTGGGGGAGCGGCGGGCGCAGGGGGCCGGGAGCTCCGCGCCGAAAGGGCTCCCCACGAAGGGGCGGGCAGCTGCCTGGGGGGCTCCGCTCGGCTCTCTGGGCAAGACGCAGGGGAATCTCAGCTCCACAACTTCATTCTTGTACTTCCTCGAGGCTGCCCTCCTCCTCCACCTCCTCCTCCGCCTGTGATTGGGAGCCAGCGCGCTCATCGCCCCCCCACCCCCTCCAACCACATTCCAGCAAGTCCCTGGGAGTGGCCACTGGCGGCTTCACTTTCTCCCTCCGCGCAGGCCTGGGTGCGTCCCTCCCAGCGCCGGGACGCCGGGGTGCCGGCCGCCGTTCCCACCCGTGTCCGTGCACAACCCCCAAAAGCCCAGGAGGCGATTGCGCCCCCTCCCCCAGGAGTCTGGGGCAAAGGCTTTAGGCTGCCCTCCTCTTTAAGGCGCAGGTTTCATCGTCAACATTCCTGGCGAGTTTGCAGCCTACTCCATCACATGCCCATTGGTGTTAATATCAAATAATGGTTTTCCCACCCCATCCTTCAGTAACATTGATAGCCGAGGAGGGGGGGTGTCGTGTTTAACTTGTGGCTTCCGGGACTCCCTGGCGGTACCTTCTCGAATCTTTTAGGTATATTTTCCAGTCTGAAAAGCAGGGTTTTAAGAGGGTCTGCAAGTTTGGGGAGGGAGGGTCCAATTGGAGGGACTCCCATTGGGAGAACGCCCCTCTTGTTTCTTTACCACTGGGGCATTCAGCATCCATTTATCCAAGGGTTCCCGTCTGTCCGTACCTTTCATTAGCAGCTCAAGTCCACCTCCCCTCCCTGCATTCCACCCGGAGCCCCTGACCCGATACTTAAGGCCAGTGGGGGGGTGGATTGGGGGTGGGGACTGGAAGAAAGACATGTTTTTGTTGGAAATTCCAACAAAACATTTCAGGGGACATACAGCTAAGTCTTACACTGACAAGTTATTCCTTTTTGATCTGAAATGCTAATGTAACTGGGCATCCTTCTCCTTAGTTGCCAAATCTGGTCACTCTGGTTGGGATGCCTCAGCCTAGAGCACGCGTGTGCTGCCCAAGGGGGGCGGGGGTGTCAGAGGCACCTCCTGGGAAGTGAAGAACGGACAGTAGCATTCCTTCCTTTTTTTTTAAATCCTCACCTGAGGATATTTTTCCATTGATTTCTAGAGAGAGTGGAAGAAAAGAGGAAAAGACAGAGAGAAACATCGATGTGAGAGAAACATCAATTGGTTGCCTCCTGCACGAGCCCTGACCAGGGCCCAGGCTGGGACGAGCCTGCACTCAAGGCTGACGCTCTATCCACTGAGCAAAACAGGCTAGGGCTAGTATTTCTTCTCTAAAAAATGTTTATTGATTTGAGAGAGAGTGAGGCAAACAGAGAGAGAGGGAGAAAGAGAGAGAAACATCGATTTGCTGTTCCACTTACTAGTACGTATGCATTCATTGGTTGATCCTTGTATGTGCCCTGGGTGGGGACCTAACCTGCAAGCTTGGCGTATCTGGATGATGGAGCTAACCGGACAGGGCCGGACACTAGCCTTTCTTCATCTGCTTGCACATTCCCTAGCAAGGTGACAGGCGGGCACTTTCCCAATAGGGGGCATGGACAATAGGGCGCTCTGGGATCAGAGAGACCTGGGTTCAAATTTCCACTCCACCACAGGTTAGCTGTGTGACCTGAGGCAAGTGACGGAACCTCTCTGAGTCTGTTTGCTCACTTGTAAAAGAGCATCTGGCGTTCCGTGCGACGGGTTAAAGGATAAATGCTACAGAAGCACTCAGCACAGTACTTGCCCATAGTAATTACTCAATAAATGGTCTCAGGGTTAGTGTAGATTGATGCAGATCTAGGTTTTGTGGGGCCTGAAAGTTACAAAATTTGGGAGCTTCTTTTTAGGAAAAGGAATACAAAAGTTATGAATACAAAAATTGATGCACGCTCCAGCTCTAACCAGTGATAGTCACACTACAGGCCAAGTTCTATTAGAGTCTAATAATTAGAAGGTCAGTCATTAATCCAATTTAGATAATTTAGACAATGTTTGTTTGTTTGTTTGTTTAAGAAACAGAACGGAATACCCTGGCCTGGTAGCTCTGTTGGTTGGGGCATTGTCCCGATGCACCAGGGTTGAGGGTTCGATCCCTAGTCAGGGCACATGCAGGAGTCAACCATGGGTGGGCACACTGATGGGTGGAACAACAGTTCAGTGTTCCTTCCTTCCTCTCTCTCTCTCTCTCTCTCTCACACACACACACACACACACACAAATCAAAAATAAAACTTTTAAAAAGAAATAGAGTGAAATCGAAAAGATTCATGACATCACATGCCGGGAGGGTAAGGGTGGGTAAAGGAATGTGTGCCCTGGTGATGAGGGCCAATGGATTTATTCCTTGAATAATTACTCATAAACGTCCAAGAAACCCTGCTGCGTATGGAGACACAGCTGCCCTCGGGGTGGGCATCAAAACCCCTCTTTTCTCTAGGGTTCAAGTTAAGCGTTAGAGAGGGTGAGGGGCAAGGAAACAGGCTCAAACGAGTCAACCCATTTGTCCAGGACCCTCTCATGGCTAATGAGGAAAAAGTCCAACAGCCAACAAAATCACCCCCTCCCCCTCCCCCCATCACACAGCCCAGGACCTGGTCAAGGTGCCTGTGAGCCCTTCAGGGTGAGAAGACAGTGACCTGGCTCCAAGAGTCACTTGCTGGTCACACACCGGGCAACTTGAACCCGGGCTTGTGTGCATGCGGCCTTCAAGAGACCATCAGGGTGTTCGGGTCCCCCAGCCGCCCTGACGCTGAGTTAGGAGGGCTGGTCCAGCCAGGAAAGCTGCTGTGACCGCATGACTGGGCCCCTACTCTGTGCCACTCTCTGTCCCAGAGTCAGAGGAGGAGGGGTTATGTCTCTGCTTTACAGAAGAGGAAACCTCAGGCTCCCAGATAATGGGAACTGGGGCATGAATGAGGCTTTGGCTTCCTCCATTCCACTCCAGAGCCAGAATGAAGGGTGCCATGAACCCACCTTCACCCCATGCCCCCCCAGGGGATCCAGAGGAGGGCCCTCCAAGAAATCCGGGAAACCACCGGTCCCACGCGCCTCTCCTGCCCAGCCAAGCCAAGCCCACCCTCTCTGCATCCCAGATCCCTGAAGGAAACCCAAACTGCGGACAATGGTCAGTCCGAGTGGGCTGCCAAGGGGGGGCGGAGCCAGCGGGCTGGAGTAGGATAGGGAGGAGCAGAGGTCTGGACTCACGCTCTGGGGAGGAGGCTCAACAAGGGCCGAGGCTCCCAGAGAGAATGAGCCCATTCAGAGCTGGGAAGGAAGGGGGAAAACCTCGTCTGGTGTTGGACAAGAGGAGAGGAAGGGGGGCGGGGTGGGCCCTGCTGATTCGCTTCTCCCCTCCACTGCCCCTCCAGCAGGGCCTGGCAGGAGAGCCAAGGAAAGAGGATGTCTGAGGGACAAAGGCTGGGAGGGGAGGGCACTGGGGGAGGGCGGGAGTGGGGGGACCAACGTGGTGGCTAGTGGAGCCTGAGAGTTTGCCAGCAAGGGGAGGAAGACAACAGGGCAGAGGGGAGCCAACCAGGGGCCAGAGGACAGATGCATGAGATCCGCACGAGAGGGTCTTTGGGCAACAGGTTCCTGGCCTCTGGGCAGTGGAGGTGACCACTGGCACTAGAGAGGCAGGAAGGGGCTCTGGCTTAGGGAAGGTGACCTCCAAGGATCAACAGACTGGGGTCTGGAACCAGCAGCCTGTGAAATGCCAATCAATCATTGACCAGCCACTGAGACTGGGGGCCTCAGGAGACTCTGTTGTGTGTGCCTGTGCCTGTGTGTGTGTGTGTGTGTGTGCCTGTGTGTGTGTGTGTGTGTGTGTGCCTGTGTGTGTGTGTGTGCCTGTGTGTGTGTGTGTGCATGCTCGAGTGTTGGCACCAGAGTCTCCTCCCTCTGCCTTCCTCACCTGCCAGCCTGGGTCAGGATTGAAAACAAACAGAAAAAGGGAGGAGACAGTTCACAGTTCACAGTCCGAGGTCCAGGCCACAAACTAGGGCCTACCCCACAGGGCCTCGGATCTGGGATTGCTGGGAAGCATCTGTATGAGTTAGTTCCTGGGAAAGGGCCTGCAGAGAGTGGGCACCAGGCCCTTTACACCGGAGAGTAACGTGGAAGGTTTGGACAAGAAAATCTCTTCTTCCCAAAGGTGGCCTTTTAAGAATACTTGCAAACTAGAAGGTTAGCCCCAGTCCCGAGGTTAAGAAGGGAGCACGTCAGAGAAGCTGACCCTGGGCATGCTGACCGCCTCCCTCAGTCCCTCTCACTCCCATCTCGGTGCGCAGGCCCAAGACCTTTCTCTCTCCCTAGGCTGTTTTGCCAAGACAAAAATTACTCTGGGCCCCGGCTGGTATGGCTAAGTGGTAGAGCGTCAGCCCTCGCACCAAACAAAGGGTCCCGGGGTTTGATTCCCAGGCAAGGGCACATACCTGGATGGCAAGTTCAATCCCGTTCCAGTTGGGCAGGAGGCAACCAACCAATGTGTCTCTCTCACATCGATGCTTCTCTCTCCCCACTCCCTCACTTCCCTCCACTGTGTCTAAAAATCAGTGGGAATATCCCCGGGTGAGGATTAACAACAATAACAAACCCTCTGTTCTCTCAGCCTCACCTGGCTTTAATGCGTGAACATAAAGGACATGTGCCTTCCGTCCTGGCCTGTGTGTACAGGCTGTCGGGGCGGGGGGGCTGGGGGGGGGGGGTGCTGCCACTTACCATGCACTTGGGGAGCTCTGGCTGGACTGGCTCAGTGGTAGAGCATCAGCCCGTGCACCCAAGGGTCGCAGGTTCGATTCCTGGTCAAGGGCACATGATTGGGTTGCAGATGTCTCTCTCTCTCTCTCTCTCTGTGTGTCTCCCCATCCCTTCCCTTTTCTCTAAAAATCAATGGAAAAATGTCCTCGGGTGAGGATTAACAGCAACAAACCACGTGCTGGAGCTCGTTCCTAAAAGTGTCACCGAACTTTGTGGCCTTGTACAGGCTTCACTTTGTCTTCTGAAATACGAGAGTTTGAGTGAATGGTTTTTGGTCACCAAGTTTCACGATTTGAAGTAAGGAGCGGTGACCCCTCAAACCCCCTTAAAGTGCTTCTTCTCCCTTAAAGCCCTCTTGAACCATCCCTCTGCCAAATTTCCAATTCTTTCTTTCACAAGCACTGGCTCTTCCCGCTCCATTTAGCCCTTTAGAGCCCGGAGCTCATCCCCCCTCTGCTGGGCATACCACTGGGGCTGCGAATGAGGATCTGCTGGCTTTTGATTTGAGGAAGAGGAGGTAGTAGGGGGGTTGGGAACAAGTCTCCCCAGAATGCACCACCCTGGCAGGCAGTTGATTTGAGCTGGAGATAGCCAAAGCCCAACAAACCCTGGTTTCGCCTTCCCTTCACCTGTCCACAGGGAGCCAGACAAGAGGTCCTGCTTAGGAAGCCGCCTTAGTTAGCACAGTCACCTCAGCCCATGGGAATGAAGTGTGGCAGGCAGGGGGCACCCAAGCAAACGCCTGGGTGCCAGATTACCCTTGTCCCATCGTTTCTAGGTAGCCCCGCAAGAATGTGTTTACCAAATGTTTGCTCGTTTTTTTTGTTTTGTTTTGTTTTTGTTTTGTCTATGAATTGCCTACCTCCCATTCTTTGGCCCCCAAATCACATAGATACCTCAATTTGCCCATCGTCTTTGGAATTTTCATGCTTTTGTGAATTCCCCGTGGGCACATATTAAACTAAAACTTGATTTTTCTTGTTAATATGCTGTATATCTTTTTAAGTTTTATTGATTTTGAGAGAAAGAGGGAGGGACATCCATTTGTTGTTCCACTTATGTATGCATTCATTGGTGGGTTTCTGTCTGTGCCCTGACTGGGGATTGAACCCAAAACCTTGATGTATTGGAACGATGTTCTAACCAGCTGAGCTACCTGGCCAGGGCTCATGCTGTATGTCTTTTGAATTATTTCACCAGTCACCATTACTAAAAGAATAAGAGAAAAATGTCCCTCACCCCAACACTAAGAAGCTTCTAGAACTGTAAAACTACGGCAATCATGATGACCTGATGTGGGGGGACAATTCTAGTTTCAAATAATTTTATTCAATGAACCCACATGGTTTTGTTTCCTCTTTTTCCTCGCCCCTTGCAGCCAATCATTCTTTAAGATCGACCAATTTCTCTTCCAATACATCTACGATTTTCCCGGTTACACCTTTCCGAGGGCCACCACCAGCTGATCTAAGCCCCATCCGTTGTCCTTGAAGGAAGCACTCGTCTTTGATCTCCCAGTGCTGCTCTCGTCCCCTTTCAACGCCCCCCCCCCCGCCCCACCCCTCCTTCTTCCCCTCAACAGTGAAAGTAAATGTTTTAAATAAAAATCAGATCATTTAGTTCACTCCAGGGCGAAAACACCTCCCAATGGCTTCCCCTTGCCTAAGCCCTTCACCTTGACCTTCTTTTATGTTTTTCAAAGACGCCAAGTTTGTTCCTGCCTTAGGGCCTTTGCACTGGCTATCCACTGAGCCTAAAACAAACTGCCCTGAGGTGTTTGCAGAGCCGGTTCTTTCTGGTCATGCAGGTTTCCATTCAAACTGTTACTTTCTCAAAAAGGCTTTCTCTGACCACTCAAGGCAGTCTCTCCTTCCCTCCCCACCCCCTTACTTTCTCTCTCTCTCTCTCTCTCTCTCTCTCTCTCTCTCTCTCTCCCTCTCTCTCTCTCACTATTACATGATCCAATTATATGACTCAACACTTGTGACTATATACATTTTTTTGAAACATTTTTTCCTACCCTAGCCAGTTTGGCTCAGTGGATAGAGCGTTGGCCTGTAGACAGGAAGATCCCAGGTTCGATTCTGGTCAAGGGTATGTGCTTGTACCTCAGTTTGGTTACAGGCCCCTCCTGGCCCCGACCTGGTTGGGGGCGTGCAGGAGGCAACCAATCGATGTATTTCTCTCGCATCGATATTTCTCTCTGCCTTACCCTCTCTCTTCCACTCTCTGAAAATCAATGGGAAAATGTCTTTGGGTGAGGATTAAAAATGACAACAACAACAAAACACATTTTTCTTTCTTTTTAATTGATGATATATACAGATGGTACAAAATTTAAAAGGTATAAGAATAAAAAGTGTCCCTCACTTCCCTTACCCCAGACACAGTTTCACTACTGTCCAGATGCAACAACTATTTCCATTTTCTTATGTCTTTCTAGATATATCCTCTAAAATAACAAACACCATATACTCTTATTTTTCTTCACATGAAGTAACATGTATACACACACACACATACACACTCATACCATTCTTTTTTAAAATTTTATTTTATTGTTTAAAGTATTACCTAAAGTAGTACATATATCTCCCTTTTCTTCCCCACTGACCCTCCCCCAGCCTCCCCCACCCCCTGTCGCATGCCCTCATCCCACCCCCCAGTGTCTTGAGTCCATTGGTGTGCTTATCTGCATGCGTACAAGTCCTCCCATTGATCTCTTTCCCCCCCTCCCCAACACTCCCCAGGCTTCCCGCTGTAATTTGACAGATGCTTTACACACATACCATTCTACATCTCGCTTTTCATACTTACCAAGAATATGACTATTTTCCCATGTCAGTGCATTACAAATCTGCTCCATTCCTATTAATTTTTGTTCAGTATTTCACTGTAACTGAATGGATCTCTCAGGTAATGTAATCCATTCCCTATCAACCTACATTTTGCTGTTTCCTTTTCTATTGAAAATAACCAACACTGTTGCCATGAATAGCTTTGTACTTACACCATTTTGCACTTGTGTAGCTATACCTAGGAGAAAAGTTGCTGGTCAGAGGGTTTGTACAAGTTGCTGGTTTAAGGGTGATGTCTAATTGATAGTCTGATAGTGCTAAATTATCCTATATGGTGATCATACCAATGGCTCTTACATTAGCAGTGAAAGTATCTTAGTCTCTTAGTTGGATACTTGTTTATTGCCTGTCTCCCTTCTGTGACCATGAGAAGGACAGCGTCCTGTTCACTCTGTATCCAGAGCCTCACACCTGCTAAACTGCAATACATATTTGGTGAATAAAGAATCTTCATTGTAGGCTGTCCCCAATTTTTGTTCTAAGAATATAGTCAGTTTGCCTATGAGCCTGCAGCACACTGAACTGTTTGCTTGGTCTTTCTCCTCCCTGGACTGGGAACCATTTCTGATGCGTCCTCCTTTTTCCTTGTGCAATGGCTGACACACAGTAGGGCTTAATAAGCCTGGGTTGAAGGAATGCGTTGATAACTTTGAAGGCTGTGACTCACCTAGGAAAGTCAGGAGCAGATGAAGCGTAGTGGGGAAGAGGTGGCCCGGACTGAAAAGGTGGGAGAGGGAGAGGCCCCTTAATGATCTAGAGACGCAGGGCTGTGCTGAGAGAAACCCCACAGGAGGTGTCCTGGAGAGAGCACCCCCCGTGGCCCACTAGGACAGCGTGACAGAAGTCTCCACTCTCGCCCTCCACCTGACCTTTGGATTGTTTTCTCCATCAGGCATGTAGGTCTGAGTTATCAAGAGCCTATGAAATGTTTGCGACCTGCTGGACTAATTTTTAAAGTTAGCTCCAAAATATAAGAAAAAATATAAAAATTAGTATTTTGTTAAATGTATATAAAATATAACAATATGTCAACTATGAACAGCAACTCAACTATATATAGTGATTTGTAAGTTTTGTTTAATGTGGGATCTTGCCACATTCTATTAATGTGTTTGATATAATATAGAATGAGGTTTCTGAAACTGGAAACTTCAAAGTGTTTTTTTAAAAAAACGTATAGTGCCTGGCCCGTGTGGCTTAGTGGTTGAGCATCATCAACCTATGAACCAGGAGATCAGGGTTCAATTCCCCCTCGGGGCGCTTCCCCAGTGTGGGGCCTGCAGGAGGCAGCCGATCAATGATTCTGTCTCATCATTCATGTTTCTATCCCCCCTCCCCCTCCCTTCCTCTCTGAAATCAACAAAAATATATATTTTAAAAAATAAACCCTTTTAGTTAATTTGGAGTTCTCTCAAAGAGAGAATCCTGTGTTATAAGAGGACTAGTCTAGCAGTGGCAAAGCAGTATTGGCACCTGATTGTTTCTGATCGGCTCCTGCAAGGGCTGAGGGGTTGCTTTGTTTACTTCAGCTTCCCAATCGGTAACCGCGGGGCCCAACTCCAGGGGACACTGTACAAATACAACAGGAATGGTGCCTCCTGGAGTTGGGCCTTGCCTCGCTGGTGGTGGAGGTAAGGGCTCAGGAAATGTTTGCTTAATGTGCAAGTGAATGCAGTCCAGTTTTACTTCCTGCTCATTTCACCTCCCAAGAGAAAAAGAAAAAGCTGACCAGGGTTAGGGCGAAGAGAGTAGGAGAGGAGGAACGTCAGCCCTGAACACACACACACTAATTACGCATCTGACTGTGAGGCTTCCCTGCTGCACTGAGATGGGTGTGTGAGTGCGTGTGTGTTGGTGGCAGTGCAGGATGGGGGAACGCTGAGGCACGCATCCTGTTCCCCGAGTGCTCCCCTTCTCTTCCTTCAAATACTCCACCGCTCCTATTTTCAGTGTGTTCTGAATCACGCTGGCGATTTGACAGCCCGGGCGTTGCACCCAAAGTCTTACGTCTAATTACATTGCTCCTTCATTTGAAAACCAACAACTCCCTAACGCCTGCCTGGGGAAAACAGACCGCTGTATGGTGTGTCCCCCCCACGCGTTACCACCCTCGGCGGTGGCGTCTCAACGGAGACCAGGAGAATGAAAAGGCGTGAGAATAAGACGGAAACAGACGAGACAAAGCCAGGAGGCTGGGGAGACATGGCCCTCTGGGGTAGGTCTGGGGTAAGGGGGGGACGAAGACCAGGGGGCAGGGGCCAAATCGCGCAGGGCTTGGGGCGTCATTTTATCCTGAGGTAACAGGGAGCAGCCAGGAAAGAATTTTACGAAGGGGAGTGACAGGGTCCAATTTGAATTTACTGGAAATGGAGCGCGGACTGGAGGGAGGGAAAGAAGAGGCGGGGAGACTCGTTGAGAGGCGACTGAAGCGACAGATGGTCTTTAACCAGGGCTGGTGTTGCCGCCAGAGGAGATGGAGAGGACAGGTCGACGTATATTAGGAAGTGAAATCCAACAAGGCTGCTGACAGAAAAATAGCCCGACCTCAAACAGAGACCCCGGGGAAGCAGGAAGATGGATGTTGATAAAGGACCACTTTACTTTGCGCCTTAATCCACCTGGCGTCCTCCTTCCCTAAACCCAGTCGCCTCTTTATATGGAAATGACAATAAAACAAGGGGCGGGGCAGACGCCCACGAAAATCCGGGTACTTTTTATTTAAACGAAGTAGACGTCAGCGGAGAAACGAAGAAAATCAAAGTACTTCCGGTTACTCCGGATGTGAAGACTCTAAGCTCCTCCGCCGGCGGAGGGCCAAGGTGAAGGATGGCCGGGCGGACCGCGCGGCTGGTGCTGCTAGCCGGAGTGGCCACGCTAGCCAGCGGCTCCCAGGGCGACCGCGAGCCGGTGTACCGCGACTGCGTGCTGCGGTGCGAGGAACGGAACTGCTCAGGGGACGCGCTGAAGCACTTCCGCTCCCGCCAGCCAATCTACATGAGCCTAGCAGGTAAGCCCCGCCCCCCGCCTTGGCCCCGCCTCTCTCACCCCCGCAAATAGCCCTCTGCAATGCCTGGACCTTAATTTCCTACCCAGGACTTGTTGTGAGTGTAAGTGGAGCCCCAGGATAACGAGAGGCTCATCATTCAGTTTCATTTTTCCAGAAACTCTCATTTACTTTATATTTATTTAGTCAAACGGGTACTTATTTAATCCTTCAGAGTACAGGACCCTGGAATGACACTGAAATCAAACCAGTGTCCTGCCCTTCCATGCTCACAGTCCCCATGGGGACCAACTTCTCAAGTGCAAGGTGCAGGATGATTCGAGCCATAACGGATCTTTAGATTAAGCAACAGGGCCATATAGGGGAGGAAGGATTCCTTTCTAGCATTGAGGGTTTGGGGCCAGCGATCATCTTAGAACATCTTGAGAAGGAAGGACTTCGGGGGGATACATGACATTTGTATGTATCCTTTGGTCATAGTGGGCACCTTCTGTGTGACAGGTGTCAAAATAGTCCATTTTAACAACCCTTTGAGGTGGATTCTGATTTTACAGATAGGGAACTCAGGTTAAGTGCCTGCCCAAAGTCACACAGCCAGTAAGTGGTATGTAGAGTTTCCAGTTCTGGCCCGTTTAACGACAAGTTCGTTCTCTTTACTATCCCTTTCCAATCTAGACAGAGGAAACGGCGCGTGGAGGCTCTGGGCAGATGCAGGCACATCCAGAGGGCTTAGTTCACTCAGGGAGCAGGATGCATAAAAAGGAGGATTGGGCAATAAAATCGGAAAGACAACGTGGGGCCTTAAAAGTCAGACTGAAGAATGTGGGCTTTGCTTTTATAGGAGGGGGTTAAGATGGCAAACGTTCTTCCCTGGTGAGTGAGGACAAACCCTGAGTTCAGGAAAGGCCAGCATACACCCAGGAATCCATAGATGAGCCCGTCAGATGCTAAGATCCTCGTCTTGAGTGAAAGGAGAAGAGAAGAAACATCTCTGTTTGCTCCCTGTATACCTCCACCCCCCTAGAGCACACCCATGCCCCTTTCCTTATGTACATGTCCCATCTCCTATCCATCCAAGCGGGAACCTAGGACTGTGAGATTTCTTCTAGTTCTCTTCAACCTGCAGACCCTGTTGGCCTGCATTCAGGTTTAGGCCCTGTTCAAGCTCTCTCTGTGCCTCCCATACCGGGTAGTTCACTAGGCCCATTTATGTGTTTCAGGCTGGACCTGTCAGGACGACTGTAAGTATGAGTGTATGTGGGTTACCGTTGGCCTCTACCTCCAAGAAGGTCACAAAGTGCCTCAGTTCCATGGCAAGGTGAGTGGGAGGGTCAGGGAGGTAGATGGTGGTAGTGTGGCGGGAGTAATATAACCACCACCCTGCCCCCCGCCCCCCCCCCCCCGCCAGTTGGACTACACAATCTGAAGGGCGGGGTAATCTGTATTTGTTACACGTGCCTGTTCTTCTCAGAATTTGCTGGTTTTCCTATGGGAATCGGGTGGAACCCATGCGTCCTGCCTCTAGGTTTGGAATAAGATCTAGGGTCTCCTCAGAGAGTGGTGCTGGGCTTCTGAGAGTGGTTGGATACCCACCTTGCTGCAAGGACACAGTCCCTCACCTACCGCAGCATCTTCTCTGTGGCTTCTTCAGTCGGAGCCTGGATTAAGATAGCAGTGCCCCTCAGATTGCCTAGGGAGGACACTGAAATCAAACCAGGGTCCTGCCCTTTTGATATGATAATGATACATGTTTTTAATATATTTTTTCTTGATTTCAGAGAGGAAAGGAGAGAGAGAGAGAGAGAGAGAGATCAATGTTGATGCGGGGGGTCAACCGGGGAAAAAGGAGACATATGTAAAACTTCAGACAATAACAATTTTTTAAAAAAATATATCAATGATGAGAGAGAATCATCAATCGGCGGCCTCCTGCACGCCCCCGAATGGGGGTCCAGCCCACAACCCAGGCACGTGACCTCCTCATAAGTTGACGCTCAACCACGGAGCTACACCGGCCGGGCATGAGATAATGATCTTGTTCCAGTCTGTTGTTGGCAAGAATGATTCTCCCCGGTTTGTCACAGAGTAAGCTGTGGCTCAGAGGACTGTGGTCAGAGGTAGAGGAGGGATGAGGACCACTGTCTTCTGGATGGCAGGGCTATGCTGTTTCTACCACGCCTTACTGAGCCATCTTTACCAGCCCACCCAATCCTCCCAGAGACCAGGCTTACAGTGCCCAGTGCTGGCCAGGATAGAGGGGTGACCCTCAGCCAGGGAGGGAGTGACTGACCCCACGGGACTGAGCCTGAGGATTTGGCCAGGTCCAGAGCTAAGGACCCAGCTGAGGAACTATTGGTTCCTGAAAGCAAGTCAAAGATAGGTGGGACCAGCTGGGGGTTGCTGGCCCCTGAGGGCCCCTCCATGTGTTCCTTTTTCAGTGGCCCTTCTCCCGGTTCCTGTTCTTCCAAGAGCCAGCTTCTGCTGTGGCCTCTTTCCTGAATGGGCTGGCCAGCCTGGTGATGCTCTGTCGCTACCGCACCTTCGTGCCAGCCTCCTCTCCTATGTACCCCACCTGCATGGCTTTCGCCTGGGTAGGTACCCTAGCAGGATTCTTGTTTTACACGCTCATCTAGGAAAGAGAAACGCTGAGATCCCCGTATGGGACAGTCAGGGAAGGCTTCCCTGAGGAAGGGGCAGGCAAGGAAAGATGAGAATGGTAAGTGAATGTGAACTAGGTGAATTCAGGGAAAATAGAAGTCATTGTCTACGGAGAAGACGCAGAATGTGCACAGGCAGGAGAGAGCTCAGGTTATATGAGGACCTAAAGGCCAGGAGGGAGCCAGGAAACGGGGTGTGAGCCTGGTGAGCAGGTGGGCTGGGACGGGACCAGCCCATGAGGAGCCTGGGTGTACCTTGGGCGCAGCGGTCGCCAACTGGTGATCCGCAGGCCACTGGTGGTCCGTGAGGTCCGAAAGGTTGGCGATTGCTGCCTTAGGGCACTTCAGATCTTGAGTTGCAACGCATCCGGAAGCAAATGAGGATCAGAGAGAAGGAGTTTCAGGAATAGATGATTTGGAAAATTAATTTGGGCTGCTGTATAGAGAACAGATTGGAGGAGGCTCGCAGGTTTTTTTGGTGTGGTTTTTTTTTTTAACTTTATTTTTTATTTTTTATTGATTTCAGAGAGGAAGGAAGAGGGAGAGAGAGGCAGAAACATCAATGATGAGAGAGAATCACGGATGGCTGCCTCCTGCATGAACCTCACACTGGGGATTGAGCCCACAACCAGGCATGTGCCCTTGACCGGAATTGAACCTGGGACCCTTTAGTCCTCAGGCCAACGCTCCATCCACCGAGCCAAACCGGCTAGGGCGGCTAGCAGGTTTTAATATATTTTTATTGATTTCAGAGAGGAAGGGAGAGAGAAAGAGATAGAAACATCAATGATGAGAATCATTGATCGGCTGCCTCCTGCCTGCCCCACACTGGTGATCGAGAAGCCATCTGGGCATGTGACTGGAATCGAACCATGACCTCAGAGGGTCCCAGCTTGTCTTCATGCCTTGTGGTCATTTCAGGACTCCTGGCTGCATCTCCCTGATTCTTGGATCTTTCATTCCACTGTCATCTGCCACTCAGCTTCCTTCTTGCTGGGGTGTCACACTTCCCAAGAGTATCCGAGGACCCTCAGGGACAGAGCAGGCGCTGTGAGGTTGGGAGAGGCAGACACTTGGGGTCTGTGTCTTAGGGCGCCCTACAGAACACTGTTCTGGGGCATGGAATCCCCTCATGCCATCTATAGGCCTTGAGGGACAGAGTATCAGCATCCACGCTCCCTTTAATGATCCAGTTTGGATTTTACTCTCGATCTTTCGTCCTGTGTTTGCAGGAGGGAGGGATCCTGCCTGTATGGAGGGTGTGGCAGTGGACTTTGTCCTGGGCTGGGTCCTCTGAGCAGTGGGGCTCCTGATTTCTGTTGGGGTGGCGTAAGAAGGCCCCCCACCTGCTCCAGGTTAGATGTTGTCTTAATCTTTTCCTTTGGGAAATGAGGAGACCCTGCCTCCAGCAGGACTAATGAAGCGTTGAGGTTTAGGTCTGAGCTCTGCTGGGCTATGGGAGGCTCCGAGGGAGCCCTTCAGAGCTCTGAATAGCACAGACCTTTGACTTGATGGCACTGGGAGCCCCTGCTCTCTGCCAAAGCTCGGAGGCCAAACCAGTTCCTTGCCCCTTCATCCCACAAGGAAAGGACCTCAGGGGTAGAGGTGAGAGTGGGGTCCCAGGAAAGCCCACCGGCAGGATGATTTGTGGAGGTGGGGGCTGCCTGTGCTCTTCTCCTGCTGAGGAAACTTCAAGAAGAGATGGGTTGAGGCTGCAGCAGGATGAGGGTTAGACTTCAGGAAGGACTTCCCAACCATCAGAGAGGAGCCCGTGAAGCCAGCAATGGCAGGAAATCAAACAATCCTTTTGGATGGTGTAAAAAGCCCACCTCCTCCCCTCTCCATCCGCCTCTTCCCCATCTCTCTCAGGAGTGAGCTGGGGCAGGCTGGCCCTGCCCTGTGTGAAGCAGGGGGTGAGACACCGTGGCCTCTGGGGGGGAGCGGGGGAGGGGAGCAGGATGGCAGCAGGCGTCATATTTAACATTCTGCCTCCCCCACTTCTGAGACTCCGAGCTATTTAAAGACCCACTTGTTCCCACCACCATGGTGTCAGTGACAGCCCCGAGCACTGGGGCTTAGCACAGGGGTCGAATTCCTGACAGATCTGGCTCGCTTGGCATCCAACCAGTTTCACGGCTGTGATATTTTTGTCTCAATTTTCTTATTTTCCAACAGACTAAAACAGTCTCCTGCTCTCCCTCCACCCAGCCTTCCCTGTCCCCTTCATTGCCACCCTCACTGGCACCCAGCCCCTGGCCTCCCCTTCCCTCAGTGTTTACAAGAAGTTCTTGGCGCCTGCTGGGCCAGCCCATCCTCCTCCTGGTCTGTCTGATTGGCCAGTCACCTCATGTGCCTCCCCATTCTACTGGAGCTTGGCTAAGGAGTCCAGGAACAGCGGGACACTTGCATCTCAGGGGCTTTCCCTTCCTTCTGCGTCCCATCCCTCCTCTGTCCACTTCACTTGAGTCTTGATTACAAGCTGAATGAAGGGAACTGGTGTCTCTTCAGTGCCTCCTGGTGGGATCGTAGCTCAGGAGCCAGGAGGCGGGGGCTCTTCCCATCGCTGAGGTGTCTGTGTTCTGTGATCAGAGACCCATGGTGTGACCTGGTACATTGGGACCCTTGAGGAAGAGGAAGATGGGGTCAGGTAGAGGGAAATGGTGGGGGGTCGGCTTGCTGGACATGATGGAGGAAACTGACATTTATGGGGCACCTACTGCACACCAGGCCCCAAGTAACAGCAGCCATTTCTTGAGTGGCTTCTCTGTGCCAGGCATTTCGCAGACGTCATCCTCAGAACCCTCAGGCAGTGAGTACTGTTATCAACCCCGTTTGGCAGGTGAGGCAGCTGAGGCACAGAGAAGCTATTTGCTCTTTAGGGGCTAGGTCAGACCTTGAACCAAAGGCCCATCTCTTTGTAAAGGCTCTGACGTTCCGCCCCCAGCCTGGAACTGTGGGATGGGCCTGGCAGCTGTGGGGAGACCACCTGGTCTCCGCCTGGACTTGCTGGACCTATGGGGAGAGTGGGAGGCAGACTTGGCCTCTCGGGTCTGTGGGGAGGTGTGAGGGCCTCATGCTGGTCATCAGGGTGGGGAGAAACAGCACCTCGTGTTGTACCCTGTCCTGGGCACTGGGCTGTACACTGCACCTGTATTACTCCTTAAATCCTTGGCAACACTATTATCATTCCCATTTTACAGATGAGCAAACTGAGGCCCAGCAAGGCTAAATAGCCTGTCCAAAGACACAGAGGGAATGCAGAGCTGGAATTTGAACCCTGGCCGTCTGGCCTTAGGCCCTTCATCCTTAATGACACTCTCTGAGGAGCTAGCTCCCCAGAATGGGACACTCCCCTGTGGAGAGGGGACTTTTCAGGGGTACAGAGGCAGTTGAATAGGCGACCAAGCAACCCCCAATCCTATGCCCTACAGCCCAGCCCTGGCCTTGTGCAACCCCCCTTCCCCTGCTCTCAGTGTTCCAACCGCCACTTAGCTCAGTCTTTTGTCACCTCCCCCTTCCTGCCGGATTACAAGGAGGCCTGGCTGGCTTCCAGTCCCTTCTGCCTTCCCCTCCACCTCCCTCTCCCACTGGCTCCAGGGCCATTCTCCCCAAGGATGTCCCTGTACCAGGCCTGCCTCGGAGACCTGGCCCACGTGGTCACCTGGGTCTCCTCCAGCCCTGAGCCTGCTCCTCTCCCCAAGCTGACTCTGAGCATCACACTTTGAGGGAGCAGCGTCCAGGAAGCCACCCTGTTCTGTCCCATTTCTAGCCTCCAGATCATGCCTCCATTGCCGTCTCTGGGGAAGGGGCAGCACGAGGGCTGAGACAGGAAACAACCGGACCATGAGGGCTGGAAAGGGAGGCAGGAGCATGGGCAGCCTCATTGGTCCCAGGTCTTGAGGAGCATAAACAGCGAGATTCAGCCCAGGACCCAGGCCAGACAGGCTGGTACAGGAGCAAGGAGAGCCCTGCTGGCCCCTTCCCGTTCTCAGAAGCCCCCTGGGGCCTGCATGAGGGACCATCCTGTGGCTGAGCTTCCTGCTGCAGTGCCTGATGGAGAGTGGCTTCTTAGCCTGCTCCCTCGGTCCCCTGCCTGGCCACTTTTCCTGGTGTCCTGGACCCAAGTGAGCCGCTCCTGCCTTTCCCGTCTCCGGCAGGGTTGTCCCATCCTAGCGCATCCCTCCCTACCCCCAGGGCATCCGGGCTGGTTGCTGCTTCCTTTGACTGGTTGTCACTGATTTCCCAGCCCTGCCGCCCGGTCCAAGTATGTCTGTCGGCCCCAGTCCACCCTTCTTTCAGTAACGTGGGCCTCTGCGTGGACACAGCGGTCCCTAAAAGAAGTGCCAGCACCAGACCCACGTGATCTAGGGCTCATTTGCCAGACAAGGTGTACTCTCTCCTGGCAGTTCATTTCCAGGAGGAAGGCATCAGCTGTTCCCCTGGGCCCTTCACCACCACAGCCTCTCCAGCCCTGCTCCTCGCTTCTCCCAGAACTCGGGACAGCAGCCACTGGGCCAGCGGGTTGGGCCGGCCCAGCCAGGAGGAAGCTGGGCTCGGTTGGTGGCTGGTGGAGCCTCCTCCTCCTCAGAGACTTGGCCCCAGTGGGATCTGCTTGATCTCCCTCTCTTGCTTGCTTGCTCCAGACACACCCCAAGCTGGCTCGAGCCCCTCCACCCCACCCACTTCATTCCCGCCCCCAGAGGCTGAGGTCACTGGCTCCCCTGGCCCAGGTGGGGCTGTCTTCACCTGCCAGTTGGGGAAGGAGGCGAGGCCCCCCCAGGGGCTGTTGTGTTAGGATTGAGTAACCAGGGAATTTGACTTGGCCAGAACTGGTTCCCAGGCCAAGCCAGAAACCTGTGAAGGCTTCAAACCCCCACTCTCTCGGGGCGAGGGGGGGGGTTCAGGTGGGAAGCTGAGCCTGAGAGAGCTGGGCCAGGTTGGGGGGGAGGGACACAGATTTGTTTGGTGGGCTCCAGGAACAAGTGGGAGCACAGTTCTCTGCTCTGAAGAGCCCCTTCCCAAAAGTGAGACAGGTGTGAGCCCTCTGGGGACGGTCTTTCCCATCTTGGGTGCCACACTCACCAGCCACCTCCCCCCTCAGGTCTCCCTCAATGCTTGGTTCTGGTCCACAGTCTTCCACACCAAGGACACGGACCTCACAGAGGTGAGCACCCCTCCTGCTCCCTCTCTGCGCCCAGAGGGGTGGGGCGGAGCCGGCGCTTAGTTTTCCTGCTGACTCGGCTGCCTGCCGGAGCCTTGCTCTGTGCTCAGCATTGTAAACCTGTTAGTGTACTTGAGCCCCACTCAGCCCTTGTGAGGTAGGTGTGATGATTGTTGGCTCTTTTTTTTAAAAAAAAATATTTTTTATTGATTTCCATGAGGAAGGGAGAGGGAGAGAGAAACATCAATGATGAGCGAGAATCACTGATCGGCTGCCTCCTACACGTGCCCCCACAGGGGATCAAGCCCCCGGGCATGTGCCCTTGATCAGAATCAAACCCGGGACGCTTCAGTCCACAGGCCTACGCTCTGTCCACTGAGCCAAACCAGCCAGGGCTTGGCTCTTCTTAGCTGATGAGGCAGCTGAGCCTTGGAAAGGCGAAATCACGTGGCCTGGGTCGCCCAGCAGTGAAGGGGCGCAGAGCCCACAGCTGTGGGGCTCCGGCTGCCTCTGGACCCCAGGCACGCTTTGATGCTCTGGGGTCTTGGCAGGCACCCTCCACCAATGCCGCTGAAGCTTCCCTGCGTGAGCAGTGTTGTAAAGTTGTTACGCGCATACACGGTTCAGTCTGTCACCTTCAGAAGTGAAGCAGCAGGAGACACCAACCCCACGGACCATGGGCGGGGCCTCGGCCACCCCTCCTTGTCCCAGTCCCCGGTGGGTCCTCTCTGGGTCCTGCCCTCCAAGAAGCCCCGTCCACCTCCCGCTCCCCTCCCGCGGGCCCCTCATCCTTTTCCCCCTGTCCTCAGAAAATGGACTACTTCTGCGCCTCCACCGTCATCCTCCACTCCATCTACCTGTGCTGTGTCAGGTGAGCCCACCGTGGCTGCGGCCTGGGCCCGGGGAGGGGAGGGTGGGAGGCCTGCCCAGCTGGCCTGTTGGTGGGGGAGAGGGGCGGAGGCTTCCATGTACTGATGTTGGGGTGAGGCGATGCCTCCGGGAATGCCGTTGGGGACGGGCCGCCCTCCATCTGAGCAGCTCTGGGTGGTGGGCAGGACTGTGGGGCTGCGGCGCCCAACTGTGGCCAGTGCCTTTCGGGCCCTCCTGCTGCTCCTGCTGACCGCGCATGTCTCCTACCTGAGCCTCGTCCGCTTTGACTATGGCTACAACCTGGCGGCCAACGTGGCAATTGGTGAGACAGGGCTGGGGCCCCGGGCGGGGGGTGGAGGTGGGAGGGGGAACAGCTGCAGAACTGCTGGCTCCTGCTGGCTCGGGGGAGGAGTTGGTGCTATTCCTAGAGAAGGAGGTTCTAAGAGAGCCTTGGGTGGGGGGTGGCTTTGGGAGGGGGGGGAGTGGAGGAGGTCCAGGGAGTGAGCTCTGCCCCCTCCCCCAGGCCTGGTGAACTTGGTGTGGTGGCTGGCCTGGTGCTTGTGGAACCGGCAGCAGCTGCCTCACGTGCGCAAGTGCATGGCGGTGGTCCTGCTGCTGCAGGGGCTGTCCCTGCTCGAGCTGCTGGACTTCCCGCCTCTCTTCTGGGTCCTGGATGCCCATGCCATCTGGCACATCAGCACCATCCCCGTCCACGTCCTCTTTTTCAGGTGAGTACTCGCTGCCCCGGGCTCGCCTCCCCTGTGCCCTTCCTCGCCCTCTTAGGGGAGACAGTTTGCTGCTTCGCCCCCTGCCGGCTTGCCTGCGCTCACCCCGCCCCGCCACCAGGGGGCGCCCTCGGGGCGGGGCTTCAGTGGCTCCTTCCTCTGCTCACAGCTTCCTGGAAGAGGACAGCCTGTACTTGCTGAAGGGATCAAAGCTGGACTGAAAGCCCGGGAGCGAGTCTGCCCTCGAGGGGACTCTGCCTGCCCCCTGCTGGCTCCTCTTCTCCCCAGCCCTCGCGGTGATTTATTCTTTGAACTTAAGACGTGAAGGATGTGGGCCCAGAATCATGTAATAGGCCCACCACCTGGCTCGCCCCACATGGCCCTCACAGGCATTTGCTGGGGCCTGGCCTCTGAGCATCTGGGGCTAGAGGATGGGCAGCCCCTCTGGTTCCTGAACTGAACCGTGTACTTAGCTCCGCCAAGAGGAGAGCTGCCTCTGCTGTCCCGTCAGCCACCTCCTCGCATCCCCTCACCGCCTGGCGGTTGCCAGAGACCTCTGTCCAGCTGGGAGACCAGGTTCCAGGCCTTCTTGGACGCAGTGGGATTTCCTCCTGTTACCCCCGTGCCGTCCTCCAGGGACCGCTAGGTGGCACTAGACGCTTGCTCTTTGGCTGCCCATGTTTCCAGGCCCGATGCATTCCACCCGCTGGGGTCTTGAGAGACCAAGCAGTGGGGACTGGTGGGCACAGGCCTGGGTGTGTGGGCTGCTGGGTGGGACAGTGTGTGTGAACCCTGGCCTGGTGCAGTGTGGAGAGTGGAGGCGTGGGGTGTGTGTGTGTGTGTGTGTGAATGGTTTTAAAGTGTGTGTGTTGTCAAGCCCTGACGGGCGCTTAAAGCTCAGCTGGTTAAAGCATCGTCCGGATGTGCCAAGGTTGTGGGTTCATCCTCCAGATGTGCCAAGGTTGTGGGTTCAGTCCCCCGTCAAGAAACAACCAACGAATGTATAAATAAATGGAACAACAAATCGATGTTTCTCTCTCTTCCTCTCTAAAATCAATAAAAATGTAAAAATAAATGAAGGGTGTGTGTTGGGGGAGCAGGCAGGTCGGTGTGGGTTAGGGGACTATGCATGGCTGAGTGTGGGTGCAGGGGAGTGTGCCATTGAGGGGAGGCTGAGCAGCATGAGGGCCTCAGGCACCGTCAATAACCACTTACTGAACACCAACTCTGCGCAAAGCCCCACACCTGGCTGGGGGTGTGGGTGTCCCGGCTGCATGTGGTGGTGGATGTGTTTGTCTGGGGGCCCCCTCACTTTGCAAACCACAAAGGGCCCCATACAACTCAAGATCACCCTCCAGAGCCAGAACCAGCCATTTGGGAGGCAGAGGGAGGAGGGAAATGGGGATCCTCTGGGCCCCTCCAGCCTCCCTCCCTCCCCCACCCCGGCCTGCTGAGCCCTTTTGCCAGGGCCCTGACCCTCTGCGGGGGAGAGGCAGTCGGAGGCTGGCTGAGGCCACACTCTGCCTGCACCCTGGCAAAGGTGCATCCCGCTGGTCGCTGGCAGTCCCCGTCCATCTCTGCTCCACAAGGAGAGGAGAATGTGCAGCTCCAGAAACTTCCATCCCGAGGCAGTCTCCATGATCGGAGCAGGAGCAGGACTCCTGGCCCTGTGGTGTTTCCCCGCGTCACCCGTGGATTCTTGCTCTTTCCCTGCTGCCTTGTCCCTCCTGGGGGTAAGGGCGCTATGCTAGGTCTCCAACTGCAGGGACTTGGGTGGCCCGTGGTAATTTATTTTGATCCTGAGAAGTGTTTTAAGGTGGGAGGGTAGCAGGGACTTACTTAACACACCAGTTTTCAGCCTCAGCCGCCCTTATTCTGCTCGTGTGTGAGAGGAGCACGGGCTGGCAGGGAGGAGGAAACAGTGCCGGCTGGAGGTAGCGGGCAGGTGCGGTCTCTCTGCCTAGGTATGTGGGGGGGGGGGGGGGGGGCGGTGGCAGGGACCAGACACAGAGCAACTGCAGAGCCCACAGAGCCCCAGTCCAGCTGTGGGGGAGCCGGTGCTCGCTCTTCCTCCCACTCCCCTGGGTCTTGGTTTGTGCCTGGACTGTAACCCTGCCCCTTGCAAGTTCCACTTCAGTCTCCTAATTCCCCATCCCTCCTTCCCTCTGCTCTGAGCCATTATGAGCGTCACCTGCAAACAGGATAGCAGGACCTACTGCGGAGTGTGGGAACCAATGGACTAGTAGGTGCCTGGCACACAGCAGATGCTGGCTGAGGTCCCTCTGACCTAAGCCTTCCTTAGTTTGGGGAAGATGCATGAGACAGAAATCTGTGTTCAGGGAAGCTTCTGGGAAACAAAAGCTAGGGTGGTGCTTCCCCCCCGCGCGCCCCCCCCCCCCCCACAACACAAGAGAGAGCTCTGGGCCCTGTAGCTTCCCAGGAGAGCCACAGACAGCACTGACACGCAGTAGGACAGACATTTCTTTATTAGGTGCAGCCTCAGGTAATAGGGAATCTGATGGCTGAGGGCTGCCGGCACTGGGTGCATGGGGGCCTCACACCCCCACCTTCTGGGCCCAGGCAAAGAAGATGCCCTTGACATCGTCTACGCCTGTTCGAAGATGGGCAGGCATAGTGTAGGCGCGGAGGTCTCGCACCTTGTAGCCGCTACACACCAGGGCCTCCCTCACCTCCTCCTCACGCAGGGGCACCACCACTAGCCTGGCCTCCCCAGCCAGGTACCAGGACTCCTCCAGCGCCCCGATGAGGAGGAGGTGCCCCCCAGGCCTTAGCAGCGCCGTGATGTGGTCCAGGGCCCTCTGGAAGCTGGCAAGGTCAGGGCTCACCGCCTCCAGGCAGAAGGCAGAGACCAGGGCGTCGGCAGGCAGGGGCGCCAGGCTCCCAGCGCCCAGGGGCTGGGGCTGGTGCACATCGATGGGGAGGACCCGCTTCACCCTGGCTCGCAGCTGGCGCTCCTTCTCCTGCCATGACTCACTGCGGGGACAGAGGCTGTCATCAGGGCCCGGACGCCCCAGGCTCAGCCCTGTTGCCTTCCCAGCACACTCCAGGGGCAGCCCTGCCAGCCCCTCCTGCCCTCACCCTCACCCCTTGCCCTCAATGAGGCAGACGTGCTGGCTGTACGCGCTCCAGTCGAAGGCCCCAGGCTCTCCCCGTAGCCAGAGCCCCAGCTCCTGCCGGTTCACGTCCAGGAAGTCGGTCATGGTGATGTCCTGGAAGTGGGCGCAGGCGCTGAGCAGCTGGTATATGGTGGGGCCGGAACCAATGTCGATGAGGCTGTGTCCAGACACCTCCCCTGGATGGGGCCGAGGAAGAGGGCGCTGGTGCCTGCCTGGCCCTGCTTCCCCCCCCCCCCCCCACACTCCTCTCCTTCTCTCCCTCCCTCTCTTGCTTCTTCCTCTGTGTGTCTCTGTCTGGGAAAAGCGCTGGCTCTGGAGTAGGCCTAACCAGAGTCCTGAAACCTTGAGAAAGGAGCTTCACTGTAAAGCGTACCTACCTTCCAGGGGTACTAAGTGGGTGCTGGCCGATTCTCCCCGGTGTCTCTTTCTCTCCCCAATCTCTGTCTCTCTTTCTCCACGTCCCTCCTGATCTCTGTCCCGCACCGTCCACCTCACCTTCCAATTCTGAGCATCCTCCCCCTCCCCACCCCGTGCGCGGGTCTCTCTCCTATCGCTCCTCTTCCCCTTCTGTTTTCACCTCTCAACTCCCTGCTCCTCGGTCCCCACGGGCTCTCCCGACTCCTGGTCCTGGGCGTGCTCCCCGCGCTCACCTGTGGCGAAGGTCTGCGCCAAGCAGCGCAGCTTCCAGGGCCCGACGCCGGCGGGGCTGCTCAGGTCCCCCCGCGGGGGCGCGTAGTTGTTGCGGAGGTAGGCGCCGGGCTCGAAGCGCTGGTAGGCCGAGGCCACCTCCGCGCGGCCCGGGTGCGAGTCCTGGGCTGCTCCCGCAGCGGGACTTGGGTCTGCCATGCTCCTGCTGCCCCCGAGGCCCACTCGGTGCCCCGCTGGCCTCGCAGCCCCTTTATCTGCGGCTGGACCCCCGCCCCATCCCTCTGCTGAGAGGAGTGGGGTGGGGCGGGGCGGAGCTCGGAGCCGCCCGGGGCCACGCGCGCTGAGTCTCCCCCACCCCATCCATCTCCCTTAGTGTCCCGGCCGCAGACACGGGGAGGGGGGCGGCCCCCGCGGGAACATCTGTCTCCGCCCCTGCCCACGTTTCCTCGGCCGCCCTCCACGCTTTGCCCACCTGGCCTGCTCCTGGGCACGCAGCTCAGCTTCCCACCCCATAACCCTGCGATCCCGACCCCGCCGCCCCCCGCAGCCCCCGTCGCTCTCCTCCCGCCCCCACGGCCCTGCACCCCCTTTGCCCGGCCCGCCATCCCTTCTCTGCTGCCAGTGTTCGCATCAGCCCCTTTCCCAGGCCTCTCGGCGCCCTCCATCCAGGGCCCAGCCCCCCGCCAGGCTCCCCTTCCCCGGGACGCCCTGTCCAACATCCACCTCTTTCCGTCGTAAGGGCACCCCAACTCCCTCCTGCAGGCCTCTCTTTCGCACTTTCCGACCCCTCCTCCGTCCCCCGGCGCCCTCCGCCCACCCCCACTGCGGACAGGACAGTCCGTCCCGGCTTCCGCCGGTGTCGCCCCGGGCCCAGAGCGGAGCTCGCCCCGCCCGTCCGATGCCGGCAGCGATAGGAACGGCGAGCCGGACTAATGCACTTAGCGGCGGAACACCCGGACCTCCCGGACGGCCTGCGGGCTCGGAGCCACTTATCTGGGGGCCGCCGAGGGCGGAAGGCTCGGGACGTTCCGGTCCCGTCGGGGCGCGGGCCCCAGGTGAGGGCGGGAGGACGCCAGGGGCGCGGCCTCAGCCTCTGGGCCCAGGGATCTGGGATCCCGCTGCTCTCGGGTTGCTGACCCCCTCCCTTCCCAGCGCACTCCAGCACCCTCTGGGGGAGGGGGCCAGGCCAGGCCCGCAGGCCCTGCGCGGAGCTCCAGAAGCCAGGCTGCCAAGATGCCAAGGTCTCCTCTTAACCTCCCAACAGGAAGTGGGTGCTGCAGCCCGGCTCCAGGGTTCTCCTGGAGTGGGACCCCTGTGGGTCAACCCAGTGCCCCCTGCCCCGGGCAGGCTACCATCCCTGGCCTGCTCCTTGCGCCAGGCAGCCAGGTTGGAACATGAGTCGCCACAACAGCTGCAGGGGGCACAGACAGGAACCTACAACCACCCCACCCCCAGCAACCTACCCTGGGCTGCCAGAGAGGGAGCGGGGAGCGCCTGACCCTGGCCAAGGATTGCTTGTCTGGATTCAGACTGAGGCAGGTCAGCCTCGGGGGTCACTGACCACGTCCACGCTCCGAGACACAGCCAAGGACAGTCCTGGTGCCAGCTCCCTCCATCTTCTCCAGGAGATCAAACAAACCCTGCATGCCAGCTGGCCTCCTGGGTACTGCCCTGTGCCAGGGGACGGGAGATGGAGGCCAGACTGCACAGCAGAGTCAGCGTACCAAAGGGGGACTGGACAGACAGCCCCCTGTTTACAGCTCTACCCCGCCCCCAAGCATGGGTGTACCCACTAGCTCTGCCATATTTAGTTCAGATGCAGGGCCTGTTCCCAGCAGTGAGCATGGGGAGGGGGTGACACCAATGGGTGGCCCCGGCAACCACAAGGAAAGACATGAAACTAGAACACGACTGAGCATTTATTGCAGCGCTAACAGAGGGTGCTGGGGGCTCCACCCTGCCTCTGCCCTCATCACATCCCCCTCCCGCTGGTCTTCTCCAAGCCATTCCCAGAGCATTTCCCATCTCCTTAGCCTCTCCCTCGTCCTTCTCTGAAGCTGGGTCACCCCTCTCAGGCACCTCTTTCCCCCATCAGCATCTTTTGTCCCTTCTCCTGGGCTGGGGCTATTCACCTGTGCTGGCCCTAGCTCTCCACACTTCGTGCTCACTGTCTTTGCTCCCCTCCCTTTATGGAACTCAGGGGAACCAGGCATCCTGGCCTCTGACTCCCTCCTCTCCTAGCCCCCAACGTTGGGCAAACTACAAAGCATCCAAGGCCAGCAGCTCCCCTCCATGGTCCTAGCCAGGAAGGGCCCAGCCCAGTGAAGCGGGAGTCACAGTCCCTCTCAGCCTCTCTGTGCGTCCTGGGACATGGAGCGGGACAGAGAGCGACGCAGGGTGCCTGGCTTGCTGACAGGCACCACGGGGGGCAACTGCTTGGTGATCTCCGCCATGTCCTGCCGCTCTGTACACTGGCCACTCAGGGCTGTCTCCAGTGCCAGCAGCTCCCGCAGCTGGACAGGGGTATCCTCGCGCTCCTCCTTGGCGGCGCCCATCTTGGTGGGGGTGAAGATGGGCAGCGGTAGCACTCGCTGGTAAGGCAGCAGGTACTCCTGCAGCCCTTGGCCAAGGATGCCCATGCGCATCACCAGCCAGGGCGACTGCTGCACCAGCGCCTGGCACTGGCCCTGCCGGTGGTAGGTCTCATGCCGCTGGGCATCCTCCTCATGCAGGGAGCACCTGGGGGAGAGCGGAGGGCACTGAGCTCCTGCGCGTTGCCTTCCACTTATGGGCTGGGCAGGGGAACCGGTGGGTGCAGGAGGGGTGACCCCACCCTGAGAAACTTCGTGCTTGGGCTTCCTAAGGCTCAGGAGGGGTGCTGCTGGGGAGGAGAGGAGGGACCCCAGCTGGCCAGCACTCACCCTTCCTCAGGCCGCGTGGACAGTGTCAGATCCTTCCATTCAGCCCAGAAGGCCTCTCGGCGCTCACAGTCCTGCTCCGACACCTGGCAGCTCAGCTCAGAGGTGGCCATGATCAGCCTCACTCCCTCTGCTCCTTCCAGGCCCTTTAAATAGCCCCTCCTCCCCTCCTCCAGGGCTATTTTCAGCCCCTCTGGTGTCAGATGCCATAAGAGCCAAGACTCTGATTAGGGACATTGGGCCCAGGATTGGGGGTGGGGTGCCTGGACTTTCGGCTGGCCCCAGGTCAGAGGTCAGCTTCCGAAGAGATCAAGATACTCCAGTGGGGGCAGGGGTCTTCCGTGCCACACCCCCAGGTGTCTGACACTCCTCGGACACTGTCTGAGACCAGGCACATGCCCAGCCTCGTGCCACCTTGGCACCTGCTCTCGGCCCCACCCCTCCCCCTCAGCCAGGGAGGACGGAGGCTTGTCTGTAAACAGAGCAGGACAGTGCAGGCACTGAGGCCCCTCTGGGCTCTGTACCAGGCGGTCAGGTCCCCGGCCCATTGCTCTCCCCTGCCTGGGTTTGAGGGCACATCCCCGACTATGCCCTCCCCAGGAAGGGACAGTGCAGACACATCCTCGGGTGTCAGCATCAAAGGCCAGTTCTGACTGCCAGCACCACACCGGTGGCAGGGTCCTGGCGCTCACTCCCCACCTGGAGCCTGGGCAGGAACCTTTCCTCCCCCACGGCCATGGTGAGAGAAAGGGTCTCCCAAATCAGCCAGTCAGGGTGGAGCAAGGTGTGGGAGTGGCCCCCAGCTCTATTCCCAGTACCCCAATGGGGGTAAAACAGCCTGAGGGGGCAATCCAGGGGCTCCGAGTGGCTGTCAGCAGACCTGGCTCCAGCCCCAACTCAGTCATTAACAGATGTGACAACGGGGCAGGCCCTGCCCTTTCTGGGCTTCGTTTCCCCCCACTTTCTGGTCACAACAGCCTGACCAGAGCTCTGGGGCCTGCCAGCTCCAATGTGTCAGGGCCTGGGCCTGGTCACAGGGAGCAGGATGGCAGGATGGCTGCTGGGCTGTAAGCTGGCACACAAGGTGGTGGGCGGAGGAAGAGGGGGGGAGGAGGAACGTGGACAACGCACGAGAAGAGGCAGTGACAGGAGCTGAGATGAGGGCCTGTGGGGACAGCTGGCACCCACCTGGGGCAGGACTGCATAGTCCTGATGACTGAGGCACTGTACCTGAGCTTGGCATCTTTAATCGTCTAATAACCCTATGACATGATGTTTACAAAGCAGGAAACGGAGGCTCTGATGCAGATCTGGCCAGGGTCACACACAGGCAGGACCCAGGTGGGCCCCGGGCTCTAAGCAAGTTGGCTCCTTTGGGAGCCTGCAGGCAGGGAGGGAGGGAGGAGGGCAGCACCCTGGCCCTCGCCTGGGATCTGACTCTTGTGTGGCTGGGCACAGGGGGTACGTACGAATGGGGCAGGAGGGACCCCCAGTGGAGGATCTGACACAGAGGTGCCTCAGTGACCAGGAAGCCCAGGCCCCTCCTCCAGGCCCCTGCTGGTCACGGGACCCCAGGAACAGCCAGGGCCTGCTATGGGCCTGCTGGGCCTCTCCTACCTCCTCCCAAATCCTGGACTGGAGACCTTAACCTGACCTTCCTCACAGGAAGCCTGGCAGGAGTGGGTGGGGCATTTTTCTCTGCCCTGTCATCTGCCCAGTTGAGCCATTCAGGAAAGTGTGTGTATGCTGGGGGGGAGGCGGGGGAAAGAGTCCAGAAACTGAATCCCACTGGCTCCAGGCGGTGAGAGAATGTGCCATGTGTCTGGCCACAGTGGTGGCTCGCTCCTTCACCATCTGCAGTGCTACCCTCCCTTCCCTCAAGTGGCCAGCTGGAGGGCTTGCTTTATTTTTTTACTTTGGAGTTCATAGTTTTATTTTTTGTTGTAAATATATATTTTTATTGATTTCAGAGAGGAAGGGACAAGGAGAGATTGAAACATCAATGATGAGAGAGAATCATTGATTGGATGTCAAGCACAGCCCACAATGGGGATTGAGCTCATAACCCGGCCATGTGCCTCGCAACCCGGGCATGTGCCCTGATGGGAATCGAACCGTGACCTCCTGGTTCATAGGTTGACACTCAACTGGCCTGGTGAGTTCATATTTTTAATTGGCTCAAAATACAAAGGTCCCCAAGGAGGCCCTGGGCGGAGGGAGAGACCCTGGGAGAGGCAGGGGTTCACTGACAGCACCCACCATCCCCACCTGCCTCCCGCTCCCCCACAAGTACATGTGGAAAAAGGTCCCAGACCCTTTAAACAATCCCCAAATTGTGATGAGAGCAGGCAGATGAAGGGGCTCCTGCACCTGAACCTGATGACAAGGCCGCTGTGGCTCCATCCTGCCCAGGGCCCTGGCCCTCATCCACCAAGTCTGAGGCTCCCACTCCAGACCCTGTCCCGGGCTGGGCAGGGGCGTCATGTAAACATCAGCAGGACAGACTCCACTTGCCCCAGTGGCAGAGCCCAGAGTCTAGATGTTGACCCCACACCCTGCTCATGGCCGTGGCTCAGGCACAGCGGAGCGTGGCAGCTTGGGGTCAGGGGGATGCCATGGGAGGGCACCGCTTCGTCCTCCTGAGGCCAGGTCCTCTGTGGGCGGCCCTGCCGGCCCCCTCTCTGGCTCTGGAGGCTGTAGCGACTGAACCCTGGCCCGCAGGGTGGCAAGGGGGCACAGTTATGCCCGGGCCCCCAGCTCTCCGATGCGCTGCCGCAGGTGGAAGGCAAATTCAAACATGGTGGCTGCGAGGCTCTGGTGGATGAGGTACCGGGGCAGGCGGCCCTGGGGAGGGGAGGGAAGGGAAGGAAAGGTGGGGATTAGCTCTCAGCAGGGCTCCTCCCTCAACTAAGGCACCAGCAGGGAGTGCTCTGGGCCAGAATGCAGGTGCAGCTCTGGAATGCCACCGAGGCCACCCTCGCCCCCTCACCCGTGGCAGGAAGAACATCCTGTGCCCAGGTCTTGGCACCAGCCAGCCAAACAGGCCTGGGAGGGGCTAGGCTGGCAGCCAGCCACCCTCCTCAGGACCTCAGGAGCCAGAGATCAGAAATGAGAGGCACAGGCCCTCGGGCTACTGTGGGCAGCAACATTTGGGGCTCTGTGCCCCAAATCTAAGAGTAAGAACGGAGGTGGAGAGGAGGGGAGGCCCGAGTGGGGCAGGGAGGCCCGAGATGACACAGCAGAGCCTCCACTGCACGGAGCCTGCCTGCAGCTGCAGCCTCTCACCTTGAGATCTGTGTTAAGGATCCAGATGAAGGTGCAGACGCGGGGGTTGCTAGCCGACTTGAGCACGACGAAGCCCCCAGGACCATTCTCGCCCCTAAGGAGAGAGGCACCACTGGGGACTCTGGAGCCAGGCGAGGCCCCTGACTCGCCCCCTCCATTCCTGGCCCACCTTGGACATGGGCGGAAGAGGGAAGGGATCTGCTGGTTCAGCAACTGCTCCCCTGCAGGAGCCCAGAGCCCACGGCTGCCCATCCCCACCCCCTTGTGATGCTCAAACACTCCCACCGCAGCTGCCAGGTCTGCACACCCGGGCGCCCCCCACCCACCCAGCCCTCACCACTGTCCAGTCATTCCTGGTCAGCGCTAGCTGTGAGGGGTGGCCGGGTGGGCACTTCTCACCCCTGCCCAATTCAGGGAGCAGAGCGGTGCTGGTGGCTTCCAGGAGGGGGCGCCTTCTCAGGAGGTGGTCAGGGCCTGGGCAGTATTCACATCCGGCCCCATGTAATCTGCCCACAGCTCCACTGAGCACCCTTAAGCCCACTCCACAGGTAAGGAAGTTGGCACCCCAAGAGAAAACTAGCTTGCCTGTCACCCAGCAAGTCCGGGTCGTGCTGAGACCAGAACCCCAGTCTGATACCCAAACAAGAGTGCTCTCTGCGAGCCTCAGGAAGGAAGGGGAAGGGGGTATCTGGGCGGAGGCCGCCTGTGGCTCTGGAGTCTAGGATTAGACAGACGGAGGACCGCGGGGTGCCTGGAACAGGCAGCAGGCACTGCGTCACCCCTCTTCCCCTGGCAGACTTCGAGCGAGCGCACAGGAGAAAGGCAAGGTATCGGGACAGGGAGGGGCTGGGGAAAGGGGACTCGAATCTCCTGCTGGGGCGCCTGGGGCGGGCTCCAGTCTGCCCTGGAGCGGCCCAGAGTGGGTGGCGTGGGTCCAGACATGACTCCCCCAGCCTCCAGCACACGGAGCAGCGATGAGCAGGATGAGGGGCTGGGAAGGACAAAGCCCAGGGGGACAGGGGACAGACAGGCGACCTCAGCAGGAGAGTCCCCAGCAGGAGAGTCCCCGCCCTGTCCTCACCGCCGCCTGGGAGGGGCTGGCTGGGATGACCCTGGGCCAGGAAGGCTCACCTGACGTATTTGTGGGTTGGGGGCTTGGCACAGTGGGTGGTGGCGATGCCCGAAGACAGGTATTTGTCTCTGCGCCGCTCTATGCGTCGGACATTCACAAAGTCCCTGGGGGAGGGAGGGTTAGGTCAGGGGGTGCCAAGCCCAAGATGTGGGGGCAGGAGGCCTGCCTGAGAGGAGGGGTGTGGTGGCTCCTCACCTAGGAGAGACCACGCCGCCCGCGGCCCCCGCAGACACATCGTAGGAAACGAGGGTGTTGTCTTCCACTCGATGCAGGATCTGCGGGTGTTAGGGGAACATGAGGTGCGGCCCATCCCAGGAGACCCCAGCCCCGCCTGCTCCATGCTCAGGTCCCTTTACCAACAGCCATTCCCATTCCTGGGGCCTGGGCCAGGCGTCGCCTGCTTTCCCAGCCCTGTCCAGGAAACACTGTTGCCATCACCCCCACTTCACAGATGGGGAACCTGAGGCACAGAGCAGCTCCATGGCATGGCGCAGGGCGCCTGGGGTAGCTGGCCATGCTAGGGCACTGCCCTGACCTGCCATGCCCTTGGCCTCGGCCCGCTCACCTGGCAGGCGGTCACCGTCTTGTTCCACAGCACCATCCTCTCGGGCTGCAGGATCACCTCCTGGTACACCAGCTCCGCAGGGCAGGGCAGGAAGGTCTAGGCAAGGCAGGCAGAGGGCTGGGTGGTGCCAGCTGTGCTCGGGCGCCCCAGCCCTCCCCTCTTGGTGGCGAGAAATCTTCCAGGGGGCCCCTCTGCCCCTACCTGGAGTCCCAGAGGCTCCAGGACCCCCAGAACACCCAGTTCCCTCCCTCACCTTCAGGATGAACGTCTTGCCATGAAAGGGAACCTCGATGGTGTACACAGTGTCCCCGTATTCCTGTGGGAGGGACAGAAGGAGGCCGGGAGGTGGGTGGCCGGGGGGGGGGGCAGGGGTGATGGGCTGGTGGCTCACGAACGGGAGACAGGTACTTGAGGGTTTTAACAGCTCAGAGCAGAAAACTCCAGGAGTCTGGGGATACTCGAGCAGCCAGCAGCTGTTACAAAAACAGTGGTTCTGACAATGTCCGGCAACAAGGAGGGAAAAGCTGTTGATATCAAGCTAAAAGACCAGGAGCACAGCTGTGGCCGTGACCACAAAGAACTGTCTCCAGGCCCTTAAGGGCTGCCAGAGGCACTGGCCAGAGACAGGGACGGGCATGTTTTCCCTGACTGCCAAGCTCTCCGCCATCTTTTTAGGTAATACTGTTTGATCATTAAATAAAATACCAGACACAAGCCTGGCTTCCCCTTCAAAGCTAAGCCCCAGAGAGCAGAGCAGCAGGGAGATGAGGATGGGGATGGGGAGGGTAGTGAGGGGGAAGCGGGGGGGGGGGGAGGAGGAGAAGGGGCAGGGGGGCCAGCGGCCATGGAAACATCCAATCCAGCCTGACCTCCTGCCAAGAGGCCACCCCAGCCCAGCCCCCTCTCCTGGGGCAGGGATAGGGCTCCACGGTGCAATCCCTGGGCTTATTTCTCAGGCCTCAGAAAAGGGAGGGAAAACTCCCACACGTGGGCAGGGCAGGCGGGAGAGGGGCTTCTTACATTATTCTTCTCGAACTTCCAGTTCTCCTCCTGGGCCAAGATCTGGTCCACCACAGCCATGGCCTCCTTCCCCTGGTGGATGTACTCCCACTCCTGGTCAGGGAGGGGAGGCGGGGGGGGGGGGGGGGTCAGCCCGGGGCCTGTACCCCACTTTGCTCGTGGCTGGTTCTTTCCCTGGACACTCACACACCTCTCACGGAAGCCTGACCCAGCCGGACACGGGGTGTGCGCCGGTCTCCCAGGCCCTGAGGGGTTCTGGGGCCAGGGACTGTGGCTACGGCTGCTCCCCACGGGTGCCCGGGCATGAGGCGGACCAGTGGGCCTGACAGCAATGGGGCTGACACTCAAATGGGCGCTGACTGGCATTCAAGCTGCTGAGGTCTACCCTCTGCTAGGAAGCCCCTGCCCACCCTGGCTGAGCCCAGATTGGCCCTTCTCTGTGGTGCCATCCAAAGGGAGGGTGGGTGGGCAGCCAAACACCTGGGCAGAGAAGCTTTTCTTCCCGACAGCTTCTTCATCTGATTCATTGTCAGACCCTGCAGAGAACGAGCACAGATGACAATGGAAGAGGTGGGGAGCGAGTGCGGGGAGGTGGCGGGGTTCAGGCACAAATGCAGGATGTGGGGGGGTGGATGGAACTGTGTGGGAGAGGGTTGCTGGCTTTCCCCAGGAAGACCATAGAAGGAATAGAAAGAGCAGCCCCAGCCTACCCCACTCCTCACAAAGCCCCTCCCTGAAGGCAGTTCCCCACCCACCAGCCCTCACCTGCAAAGGATTCTGGGGGTGAATAGAACTGGCCCTCGGAAAGAGCTCCGGAGAAGAGTAGGGGTCCTCGGGCAACAGCGGCCTGGGCAGCAAGGTACCCTGGGAGAGCAGACACGGCAGCCATTGTCCCACACCAGTGACAGGCCAGCAGCCTCGTCCCCTGTCCTGGGCTCATGCTTAGGCTCCTGGGAGCTACTCAGGTTGGCAAGATAGCTCAGAACTGGCTCTGAGGCCTGAAATTCTCCTCTCTGGGGGCTGGCATGACCCCACTGCCTCCCTTACCCCTGCCACTCACATCGCTCCTCCTCAGCCTCCTGGGGGAGGACTTTGAAGTCAAGGAACCAGGTCTCCAACCAGGCAAGGACAAAGGACACGATGGGGAGCAGGTAGCCGAATGCCCCTTTGCTGAGCAGCTGTGGAGAGAGGGGGCTGAGCTCCATGGCAGGGGGTCACCACATCCCAGAGCAGGGCCCCTTCCTGGGACTGCCCACTCTGGCACATCCCCCCTGGTACCAGCTGCTTGGGGACCCTCTGTGGCACATGCTCTGAGATGAATGAATGAATTCTACAGCAGGATAGACTGAGGTTAGGCTGGAGGAAGAACTTTCTGTTCTTGGGGCTGTAGGGAGTAAGGGGGAAAGCCGGTGAAGATGATTCCTTGGGGCCTGGCCAGTGTGGCTCAGTGATGGAGCGTTGACCATGAACCAAGAGGTCACTGGTTCGATTCCTGGTCAGGGCACAGGTCCAGGCTGTGGGCTTGATCCCCAGTAGGGGGCGTGCAGGAGGTAGCTGATTGATGTTTCTCACTCATCAATTTTTCTATCTCTCTATTCCTCTCCCTTCCTCTCTCTCTAAAATCAATATATATATATATATATATACATATATATTTTTTTTTAAATAGACGATTTCTTGGAGTATCAAAGGAGAGGTTACCCCCTCACCCCAACTCAGATACCCAAAGTCAGAGAAATGGCCCCTTCTTAAGAGAAGCCCATCCCTCAGGCCAGATGCCTACCACACCAGCCAGACCCTGAGCCACTGACCTCAGAGAGGATGACCTTGACAATGAGGAAGGCACTGGACACCAGCGTGGTGACCTGTCCAGGGGAAGGGAGGAAGGAGAGAGGGAAAACAGAGGCTGGGGAGTGAGCCCTCCTCCACCTGGCCCCCTGCACCAGCCCCGCCAGGGCCCAGAGCTGCCGGGAAGTGGCATCTTACCGCAATCACCCACCAGTGCCGGAGCCGCAGCACCGCGTAGCCCAGGAGCAGCCCGGAGAAGCGAAAGAAGGCCAGGACCTGGGGGTGGGGAAGCCATCACAGGCAAGCCAATGCCCCTACCCCTGCTGAAGGCTCCCCTCCCCTCCAGCAGGCACCCCAGGCTCCCTCCACATGGGTGTGCACACCTTGGAAAAGAAAGCTGAGCCAGTGCTTCTTTGGGGACAACTTGGATGTGATCTTCTTGGACCCGAGTCTTGGCACCCCCCCGCGCCCCCCCCACACACACACACTGGGGGCTCTCTGAAGGTGTGGACTCGCTTAGGAGCCCTTTTAAAGACTGAGGACTCCCTGAGGGTAGGAGCCAAGACTCCCCGCTCAGGTCAGAATGTGCCACAGTGAGAAGAGTCTAGCCAGAGTCCTGTCCCTGCTCCCTCTCTGCTCCCAGGAGTCTCAGGTCACTCACAAAGATGTCAAAGAAGGAAGTTTTAAATTTGTAGTGGATGATCTCCTGCTCCAGGTTCTTCCGAATACCTGTGTTGGTCTGGAAGAGGAAGATACGAACAGCTCTACAGGCAGAACCCAGTCCTGGGGCTGCCGCTCCCCTCCACCAAGGGAGCTCAGCCAGAGGCCTGGGAGCCCAGCACTAGTACCCTCCCTCTAAGGATCCAGGCAGCCCAGGCGAGCAGGGCTCAAGCACTGGTGATTGTGGGCACACCACCCGGCAGGGGTACCTGTGGAGGCCTGGGGCTGTGCCAGGGAGGCACTGGCCCTATGCTGTAGGTGGGCTGGCCGGGAGGGAGGACTGCTTAGAGCCTGCCGCACATAATTTCATCTCCCTCCCACCACTTCGGTGCTCCATCTTCCCAGCCAACCATCCATCTGGGGTGATGGGGGCGGGGGAGGTGGGCAGTGGTGTCAGACGGAGCCCCAGGTGGCAAATCAATTGATTAGGTTTGTGCTTAATGGGCAAAATCCATCACGCTGCTGGAGAGGACGGCGTGGAGCGAGCAGACTTGTCCTCACCCCTGTCCCTGCCGTAGCCACCCACACACTTTCAATGGGACCCTGAGACCTTGGCTAGGGAGAGAGGGGGTCTGGACAGATGTCGGAGCCAGGCTGCAGCCTGAGGCGGAAGGCCACCACCACTGAGATCAGGACCGGGGCTTCTAATCTCTGGCAGGTGATCTGAGTTTGGGGGCGGGAGGCTGGTTAAAGATACAGATGTTCAGACCACGGAGTCTGAATCTTAGGGTAAACGGAACATCTGGAATCTTTATAAAGCTTCCTGGTGATTCTGGTGCTGAGACAGGGAGCCAGCAGTCTGGACAGCCCCTCCGCCCCCCACTGATGTTAGAAACCCCCCCCCCCCCAACTCTGCATACCGCCACCACATGCCTCTACCTCAAGACCACCCTGATCTCTGTGGAGCTCAACACCCCCATGCCTGGCATGACACCCCACCGCACCCCACCCAGGCCCTGCCCTCCTCTTTCTCCTCATCTGTTCCCTCTTGGGCTCCACAGCCCCTCTCACCCCTAACAGCTGCTATCCCTCAAGCTCTGTCCTCCACCTTTTCTCTCTCTCTTTTTAAAATATATTTTTATTGATTTCAGAGAGGAAGGGAGAGGGAGAGAGAGACAGAAACATCAATGATGAGAGAGAATCATTGATCGGTTGACTTCTGCACGCCCCACACTGGGGACTGAGCCCGCAACCCAGGCCTGTGTCCGACCGGGAATCGAACCATGACTTCCTGGTTCATAGGTCGACACTCAGCCACTGAGCCACACCGGCTGGGCTTCCACGTTTTCTCTTTACAGAGAACTCTCCCCTGCCTGGGCACCTGCCTGCACCAACTGCATCCGGACTCAGGAGAGCCACGTCCCGGTCTCTGGCAGCAAGACCTCATGACCCTGCTGGGTCCTTGTAGCCACTGGGCCACACACAGTCTGTTAGAAAACTAAAAAGATTCATGTGCCAAAACAGGAAAATAAAACTACAAACCTGAAAATTAATAAAACTTAAAGTGTCTCCCAAGTGAAGCATTTTGTTAACTCTACTAATGGCTAAACCCAGCTCCCTAAACGTTTTCATCACATTTGAACACAGTTGGGAGGTTAGGGTTTCTCACTTTGCAAGAACTCCCACATCCGCCCAATGACCGCCGCGCTATCACAGCCAATACAGCCAGGTAATCTCAGAAGTACAATCATCAAGACATTTCCAACTCCTTCCTGGCAAGCACTTATACCCTGAGGGAGGATGTGGGGGAAACGCAGTGCTTGCTCTGACGTTGGATGGAGCTTCAAAAGGAAGAACGCTAAGACCCTGGGAGCTCTCTGAACGGCCCTGAACCTTGCTGGGCCTCGGCTTCTCATCAGGAAGATGGTCCCCAAGGTCCGTGTGGCTGTGGCTCTATCGAGATGAAGGTGCCAGCTCATCTCTGTGGGCAAAGGACAGTCACCTCCGAGCCCTGGTTGCCCTCCAGCTCCACATGCCCAGAATCAAACTTACCCTCTTCACCCTTCAACCAGCCCCTTCTCCAAATTCCCCGCTTCTATCAACAAAGTCCTCCTTTTCCCGTCACCCGAGCTTGAGACCCGTAGGAAGGGCCTCTGCCGTCCAGAACCCTCACTTTACAGAGGACACGAGGGGAGGCTCAGAGAGGCTGGGAGGAGCTGGGACAAGCCCGAGTCCGGGAGGCCCTGCTCCCGCCGCTCCCGCCTCTGCGGTCAGGTCCTGCTCTGCCCTGTCAGCGCCTAGAGATCAGGCCGCACCACCAGCTGGCCAAGGGGGCGGGGTGGACCCTACACTGAGAGGCACCTTTGTCTCCAGGCTGCTGGTGGCACCTCACCAAACCCTGAGAGGCCAAACTGGAGGGTCCTGGAGTGTCCAAAATGGGGAGGGAGAGCGGGGAGTCACTGAGAACTGGGAGCTTACACTGGTTTGCCCCCCACGGGACACTCTGCTTTTAGCGCAATGCCTGGAACACAGGAATGGCTCAAGAAATGTTTGCTGAATGAATGAATGAAGCCAGAAAGCAATGTAGGGCAGAAAGAAGGCAGGTTTCAATGCTGGGGTCTCTCCTTCTTTGTAGAAATCGGGAGGTTCAAATCCATCCTCCACGCTGGCTGAGGGACCTGAGACAATGACTCCACCCCTCGCTCTCTGAATTCCAATTTCCTCGATGGAAGGTGAGAACAGCTGTTCTTCCCATTCTTCACTTTACCCGGACATCAACCCTCCTGTACGGCAGGTGGAGTAGCCGAGGCCCAGGGCCCCCCCAAGCACAACTTGTGCCTCCAGCCTCAAGCCCACTCACGTTCAGCTCGATGATCCAGAGCAGGGAGATGAAGAGCAGGTCGAAGGTGACAAAGAGACAGAAGGTGCGGCGGACATCAGAGATGGCCTGGCGCTTCTCGGGAGGTGGCAGGAAGAAGTGCGAGGAGAGGCTCTGCTTGTGGGACAGAGATGAGCTGAGGGAGGCCACGGCTGGCAGGCTGCGCTCCAAGTCACAGGACAAATCCCTGGACAATTTGTTCATCCTGGTGGGCCCCCACCTCAAGGCAGGGAGGGTGGGGCCTCAGCGGCACAGCTGCGGAAGGAGGCAGGGTGGCTGGGTCAAGCCAAGCATCTTAGGGTCCTGGAGGCCCCATTTACCTCCTTCATCCTTCACACACAGCCCCCAGGTGCCCACTCACTCCCCAAAACCTCTGACACACACACACCCACCCTCCCAACCCCAGGCCAGGGCCCTCTCTGCCCAAATCCCTCCCAGCAGCCAGGCTTCCAGGCTGAGAGGTGTGATCATCCCTCTCACTGTCTCTTCCTCCTCCCACCCCCTGCAAAGCCCAGCGGCCCAGGTTCACCCTCGGAGGGCTCTGGGGTCCTCCCTGGTGTCTGGGAACGTAGCCAGCTCCTGCCCAGCCCAGTCCCGAGGTTCAGCCTCTGGTGTCAACAGCCGCCCCTCTGGCCGGCCCTACCCCCACCCCCAGGAGAAGAGGGCCCAAGCTCTGTTCTTTGTTTTCCAAGCACAAAGCCACATTCCCTCCCAGGAGCCAGGCCTACCCTCCCACCCCCTAATCCGTGGCAACTGGGAGGGACTTCCTGGAGCAGAGTCTCCCAGGGCTCTGGGGTGCGGAGGGAGGACATTCCGTCCCCTCTGCTCCACCCCACCATCCCCACCTGAGGCCCAACCACCATGTCTCTCAACTGGACACTACCACTTGCTCCTAATGGGCGTCCCCAGGCTGCCTCTCTCACCTGGCAACAACCCCTTCTCCACACAGCAGCCAGAGAAAGCCTCCAAAACACCAAGCCGATCCTGCCATTCCCAGCCTGCAGCCCTCCAACCTTGGGGCTCCCACTGGTCCGAGGGGAACAGCGCCCTCCTCATGGGCCCTCGCAGTCCAGGCCCCGCGGGGGAGGTTCTGCCATGGTCCTCTCAGAAGTCCTCCCGTCTCACTGCTCCACCCTGGCCTTCTTCAAGTCCCTTCATCCGGGCCTACTCGGGCCTCGCTCTCTCCCGCTGCTGTGTGGGCTGTCCTTCCCAGCCCTTCCAAATGAAAAGTCGAAAGCCCTCTCCTCGGAGTCTCCCACCCTCCTGCCCCGGTCAGTGTCAAGTATGCCCCTCCTCAGTGGACTCATCACTATCTGAAATGTCTTCTTTATTGTTCTGCAAACTCCATGGGTGCAGGGCCTTGCAGTGACAACGTGATCACTGCTGTCTCCTAGGGCCCCCCCGCACAATGCCTGGCACCTAGGAGGTGCTTAGTGACTGATTGCTGCATACGTGGGTGACGCAGAGGGGCTCCTGGCCCTCAGCAACGTGCTACGCAGCAGAGAGGACCAGGGCAAACCCTAAAGAGAAGAACCAGCCCCTCCCCAAGAGCTCCACTGCCTGTAGAACACTGTGGCCATGGCCATGCCTCACGCCCACACAGCAGGATGGCTTTTCCTGGTCTACAGATGAGACAGCCCAGCTCAGAGAGGTGAATGGACGTAGTCATCCCTTCACTGCCTGTGGCGCCCATGCGACTGACATTCTTATGAACGCCAGAGACAAAAGCCCCCCCCCCCCCCCCCCCGGCACTCCCTCCCTGGGGCATCCCCATTGCAGCCCCCAGGCCTAAGATCTCTGCTCCACCAATGTGCTGCAAGGGACCTCAGAGGCCCCTCTCCTGGGTGGGGGAAGAAAAGGCTCTGTCTAGAGCCAGAGAGGAGCTGACTCAGCGCCCAAGCTTGTAGGACTTGATCAGTCTCCCTGAGTCTTCTCACTGGCCAGCACCAGGGGACAGGTTTGGGGGCCAGTGGAAGGGGAGCCCTGGATATCTGTCCCTGACCCGGGAAGGCAAGAGCTCAGCGGCCTTCCTCCCGATTTGCTGTTTCCTCTAAACATTGGCTGGATCTACCTGCCACAATCCCCTCAATCTACGAGGTCCAAAACAAGCCCCCCGTTTGTGGCTGGCAGGAGGTTCTGAGCAAGCCAGCTCATCCATCCCTGCCTCCGCGCAAGCCCCAATGACGGCTCCCAGCAGAGGCACCAGCCCAAGGCTGCCCCCAATACCACACTCTCGGGGTCCCCATAACAAGCTCCTCTGGAGGGTACTGAAGGAAAGCTGGGCGCAGCTCCGGAAGGAGGCAGAGAGGAGGGATGTGACAGGCCGCTGGCAACGGGACCCACAACATCTATCAGCAGGACCTGGTGCCAGCCGGCACGGCAGCGCATCCCTCACTGTGGCAGGGCCGCAGCTCCAGGGCGGTGACATTTCCTTGTCTCTAATAGCCCTCCCGTCTCCTGTCAGACCTGTCTCCATCTCTCCCCTTTCCTGTCTATCTTTGCTTTATAAGTGTCTTTGTACCCCCTCTGCTTGCCCATATGCTATCGCCCCCTCTGGGTCTTCCTCCCCATCTCTCTCCCATCTATGAGTCTTCTCTCCACCCCTTCTCTCGTTCTCTCCTGGGCTCCTCTCCTTGTCTTCTCTATTTGCCTGCCCCTTGTCTCTCTCTCCCTCTTCCCTGTCTCACTTCAGGGCACTATGGCTTCCCTACTCCCAGGATGCTCCTGTGTCTGTCTGTCTTTCCCCCCTGGCTTTCTCCCTCTTTCCCTCCCTGGGGACAGGCCTTGGGTGGCAGCAGCTTGGGTGTGCGAAGCGCTCAGAGTGGCAATAGCACTGACACACACACATCCAGAAATCCCCGATGAAGCGAGAGACACAGATGAGGGCTGAGAGCAGAGGTGTTGGGGAGCCTAGAGCTGCAGACACAAGGGTGTGAGGAAGCCAAACACGAGGGGTCTGGAGCAGGGGTGGGGGTGGCTGCCCAGAGTCGGAGGGAGAGTTTCTATTATCTCCCTCCCCCACGAAAGCAGCTCAGAGTCCAAATAAGTGAGCTTGTATAGAACGAGCCGCAGTCAGGACGAGGCCCAAGTCCCAGGCTTATTAGGGGCAGCCACTAATCCCAAGGAACTTTGGGCAAGTTCTTCTCACCAAGGAAAAAGGTCCATGGCTTTTTTCAAACCTCCCTTTTTTAAGCAAGAGAAAGAAAAATAAATAAATAAGTAAGTGAGTAAATCCCTATTTGGAACCTTCCTATGTAAACCATAAAAAGAGGACTGTTACAGGTCCTGCCCCAGAAGGTGGCCACAGAGAGCCTCACCGGTCAGACTTTCTACAAACTCTGGGGTCACCCCTGAGGCACCTCCACGGCACGCTCACTCAGAAGATGTCAACAGGCCTTTGAGCTCCCTCAGACCACCTGTCAGTCTGAGAGGTGAAAACCACCTTGGCCTGGATCTGCCCTTCACAGTCCCCAAAGCACTTGTTCTCTGGCCCCCTGGCCCTGGACGGTGGGAGGTGGCAGAACAGCTAGGCTTGGCCTCCATGCCACCAGGCCCACCTCCTGATGGGGGGAAGGCAGGCATGAGTGCTGTGAGGCTGGAGCCAGCAGGGCTGCCATCCAGGCCCCTGGGAGCAGCACCTCCCTCCCAACCCCACCGCCTGCTGTCACCGGCCCCTCCCAATCGCCTTCCGAGGTGCCAGGAGCGGAACAGCATGTGTGGCGTGTGGCGTGAAGAAGTCCGCCTGAGTTGGCTGCAGGCTTGATATTCATCCTGTATTTCCAGAAGCTGAGCTGCTAAGGCTTAGGGAGAGGCGGGAAGGAGGGAGGAAACTGGGGGTTTTATCATCCTAGGTTGGAAGGGAAAGAGGGGTGGAGAGGAGGAGGCAAATCAGGTCTCTGGGCAAGGTGGAAAGCTAAGCCCTCACCCCACCTCACCCCAACCCCCCCGCCCCAGGCCCTCAGGAACCGCTAGTACTGCCAGTGCAGCAGGAGCCTTGGGTGGGGGCCAGGACTCCCAGCAGATAACAGCAGGCAGCTGATATCCCGGAAGGAAAGAGACCTGGACTCTGAAACCCGGGTTCAAATCTCAGTCCGCCCTTAACTAGCTGTGTGATCTGGGCCAAATATCACTGCTCTGAGATTTGGTTTCTTCAGTTGCATTAAATAAAGGCAACAATAAAATACAGCAAGTCCTCACTTATCCTCGAAAGATTCTGTGACTTTAAGGGAAACGGGCATAACGAGACTAGCTTTACCACAGGCTAATTGATATAAACAAGAGTTAAGTTCCTACGGCAACATTATGAATGAAAGGATGTGGAACACCGAGGACCTGCTGTACTTAATGCCACAGAACTGTCCACTTAAAAACGGTTCAGAGGGTAAGTATGTCTTTTACCACAATAAAAAAGGCAACAATTGCTACCTCCTAGGGCTGACATCTAGAAGGCAGGTGTTTTGAGATGGAACAAGTAGCTGGCAAAGCCCTTCAAGTGTGTGTGGGGGGGGTATTACACTATAGCGCAGTGTAATAAAATCACCCCAAAAGGCCTTGGTTAAAACCTGAGCTCTCCACAGCACTTGTCGCCGCAGACCTATATGCTTAGCGGTCTGTGTTTAGGCCTGCCTTCTCCCACTGGAACGCAAACTTCATGACAGCAGGCTCTCCCAGGGCTCTGCCCACTGCTGAGGGCCCAGGACCAGAAGGGCACCAGGCTCATAGCAGGTACTGAGGAAATGTGTTGAAGGACTATTGACACGCTTCCCTCCAGGAGCGCACGCACACACTCACACCCTGCCAGGTCCAGACCACCTCTCCCGGAGCTGGATTCCACCCTCTGCTGGTGTCCCGCCTGGTCCAGGGCCCAGACACCACCCCCGCTGGCTGGCAAGGAGAACTGGTTTCGTGGATCCCCACAGGCAGGGTGGCCGCTCCCCTGCCCTTCCCTGAGCCTGGACTGGTAAGGAGAGGTGAGTGAAATTCCTTGGAGAGCAAAGGTCAAGGAGGAAAGACTGAGCAAGACCCCAGCATGACCCCTTCTCTTGTTTGGGGGAGGGAGGTAATAGCGCTACCCCAATAATCTCCTGACCACTAACTGCTCCCAGGACACCGTAGGGCCGGCTGGTCTTCCTTCTGGGCCTCTACTCCCCTGTCCTCTCACTCTGGGCTGACCTCCTCCCACTGGGGAAAAATTCTGACTGATGACAACAGTTCAAATGTCACCTCCTAGGCAAAGCTGACCCTCTCCCCCAGGCTTCCCCAACTCCAGATCTTGGGATTCTGGCTCAGCATTCCCCTTACACAGAGCCATCTCTCTGGAGCCTTGAGGCCCAGGCCACACTGTCTGGCCATGGTACATGTCCAGTAAGTTCACTGCCCTGTGGATCCGCAATGCCCACCCTGTAAAAGGAGGAAGGGCATGAATCAAAAACCCAAAGCCACCTTTTATGAGGCTGGCCCTTAACCACATGACTCTCTGAACCTCAGTCTCCTCATCTAAATAACGGGGACAGGACAATATAGTGCCCACATCACAGACCTCTTAAAAGGATTAGAAATAACACATGCAAAGTGCCTATGCCTAATTAACAGCTGCTATTACTACCATTAGGGGCCGTGGGTACAGGGTTAGAGGCGGGCCCTGGGCCAGGCATGTGCAGGCAGGCCCAGCACACGGCACTTCTGCCCAAGCTGAGGGTTCCATCGGTACTGCTGGGTCGGAGGATGGGCTCTGGTCTCAGGGAGCTGACCTAGGATGGCCCAGCTTAGGCTCTCCTGTCAGTCCAGGCTCAGTGGCCCACGCCCTCAGCCTCGGTACAGTTGGCTGACTGCCCCTACTCTGCCCCACCCACCGAGGGTTTGGGAAGTTTCCTGGACAAGTAGGAGTTCGGAGGGGACACAGCAGCAGTGACAAATGAGATTGCAAAGCCGAGGCCAGAGTCCCGTTTCTCCCTTCCTTCTGGGGAAGTGGACAGGGAAGAGTCAAAGCAAAACAGCAACTATATGCATCACTGTCCCCTCCCCGGCCCGGGAGGTTCTGACGGAACAGTTTACTGGAAAACCCTAACAAACGGAGACCCACTCAGCCCTCCTGCCCCCTCCACATGCCAGGCCCTGTGAAATGTCAGGATGCCCCCAGCTCCGTGATTCTATGACCCTGGCCGATTCGGGGGGCTGGTGAGTCAGGCCCTACCTCACCCTTTATTGCTGTTGGATAAAACCCGGGCTAATGAGATCAAGTTCTCAAGGTCAGTCTGGAAAGGGCCCGTCATCTTCCGGGAAAGATCAGTCCCCATTAGCCCACTCAGGGGAAGGTCCCCTGCAGGGGTGGGGGTGGGGCCCCTCAGACTCCTCCCAGCACCAGCCCTAATGAGACAAACGCCAGGATCAGTCACTTCCCAGCCAGAAAAAGTTCACAATGGGGGTACACAATTGATCAGATGTGATGGCCTCCCTGTCCCTGGTCCCGATAATGTGGCTGCTGTTTGCGGGGCTAGGACTCTGAGAACACAACTATGGACCTGGAGTTAGGAGGTAGTTCTTAAGTCCTTAACGAGTGACCTTAACCTTAGCTGCCAAGTCTCCACTTCGTCATCTATGAAATGGAGCCAACAATCTCTGCCACTCCATAGAACAAGTATGAGCGGTCAAATGTACAGGATTTTTGTCTTCCCTGCAAAAGTCTAAGTGTGTGAGAGCCCAAATTAATGCAGTGCACACATGCTAGAGCCTAATGTGCCAGACATGGCTGGTCCCTGGGGACACTCAGCAGCTCCTGGTCTGGTAAGGGAGGCTGACAGACAAATAATAAACAGTGCTACGCTGTGATCAGCAGTTTCAGGGAAGAAGGAACAAAAAAAAGGACTGTGGGCTCCTGAAAAAGGAGCATCTGACCCAGGCTCGAGGGCATGAGGTTGGGAAAGCCACAGGGAGGAGCAGCCATCTGACCTCGGCCTTGAAGAATCTATGAATCTCTTCCTGGAGGCAAGGAGGGTGAGCATTCCAGGCAAGCAAAACAACCTGAGCAAAGGCCCAGCCTCTGGTCTCAAGCGCAGACCCTGCCCACAGGCTGAGCCTACCCCAGGGGGCTTGCCTCCAAATACCTGGTACCAGGCCTCTGGACCACCCAGGGCAAGGTGCCTGCAGGCTCCTGACCCAAGGGGCCCTTCCTCACGGCCAATCCAGAAAAAGAATCCCCAATCTCAGCAGGAGGTGCCTCTGCTCTTCTGTCCAGCCCAGCATCCTCTCCCCGACAAGAACTCAGGTTAGAGGACCCAGCTCTCCATTCTCGAAGCACAAGACCCCCCCCACCCCCCATTAATTGTCAAAACCATCCTTGGCCTTTCTCTGCCTTGGGTCCCCAGAGCTCTGTGCACATTTCTCTAAGAACTCACGCTTGCCATGTAACATCCATTTCCAAGTTCATTTACTGAGCAGACAGACATCAGGTCTGGGTCTTTTTCACCCTGAAATCCTCACTCGATAAATCCACCACAGTATTTAACTTCTTGACAAAAAGCCAAGCTTTCAGGCTCCGGGACAGAGAAAGTAAACCACACCAACTGCCCTCAAGCAGCTTCTGAAATTAAAAGTCATAACCACTGCTCTGTATAGTTTTTACATAAACAATAACAGATAACATTTACTGAGCACTTGCAGGCTCACTGTTTTAAGCCCTACACACACATTCTTTTACTTAATCCTCCCAATCATTCCGTGAGGTAGGCACATTACTATCCCCATTTTACAGATGAGAAAACTGAGGCACTCACTTCAAGGTCACCAAACAGTATCAGGACCCAAGAAGCCTGATTCAGGAGTTTGCATTCTCAGTCACTATGCTATTAGGGACAGGGTGCTGCAGGGGCATAGAGGAGGAGTATTTAGTCTTGGGGGCTGTGGGAAGGGTGATCCAGGGGGCGGTGCTACCTGAGCAGAGCACTCTGACGGACAAGTAGAAGGTAGCCTGGCAGATAAGAGAAGAGGCTTTCTATGTGGAGGGGCTGGTGTCTGCAAAAACAAAGAAACAGTGAATAGCAAGGTGTGGGCGAGTGCAGCCTGCAGTGCCATGTTACTGCACCTGAGGGAGCAGATCATAGAGAGCACTGCAAACTGCGCTAGGAACTCAGCCTTTCCCATAGGTAAGGGGAAGCCATCAAAGGGTGTTGAGCAAAGGTAGTGACACTAGGAGACCTGTGTTTTAAAAGGATCCCAAGAGTTACAGTTTGGAGAGTGGGTGCAGGCAGCCGGGATTGGAAGTTGCTGGGAAGCCGCTGCAATCATCTGGTGAGAAACACACCCACAAAGGCGGTAACAGAAAAGAAGGAAGTCCCCTGGGCTAGGTCTCCTCTTAAGATGTGGGAATTGAGGGAGTAGAGAAACTAAGATATTGTCCAAGTCTTTCCCGCTAGGAAAGGGTGTGGCAGAGGAAGCACGAGTCCGCAGGGGAAAAGGCCCTTCAAGGTCCAACGCGGTGCGCTCCAGCTGAAGGGGAGCTGCCATTCTGGCAGGTAGCTGCGTGGCCAAGTCTGGGGCTGCGGGGAGGGCTGCCCTTACGCGGTAGGTCTGGGCGCCTTTCGGGTATGTAAGCGGTGTAACGCTGAAGCCCTGGGAGTAGATGAGACCGTCCAAACGCAGTGACAGAGAGAGGGGCTGGAGCAGAACCGGCACCTCCACTGTCGGAGCAGCAGGAAGAAAACAAGGAGCTGCGGACGGGGAGGAGCCCCCCAAAATGGGAGGAGGGCATGTGTCAACTATGCAGTTAGGAATGAGTGTTCCTGTTGTTATGCACCTGTAAGAACTTAAGAAAGATACTTTAAAGGGCCCTTCTTTTGTCAATGAGAAAGTCACTGCAAAGGAAGTTGAGGCCGGGTGTCCTCCTCATTAGGAAACTCTGACCCCTCCCCATATCCAACTCCTGCCCTTAATACCCAGATACCGTTCCCCCGCCTCTTCCCTCACAGTCTACAGGGGGACTCTGGAGGGCGACCCGGGCCGCCTTCTCCAGGCCCTCTCGAGGGGGCGGGCCGAGGAGGGCCAGAGACCTCCGACCCCGCTCTGGACGGAGGGAGGCCGAGCAGAGGAAGGGGGCGGAACCTGGGACGCGGGGGGGTGTGGGCAGGGTCGGACGGAACCAAGAACGGACGCCGGGCAGGAAGGCGGGATCCTCTAGCAAGACACAACCCGGTGGCACTACCCAGCCCCAGAGACCTCTGCTGGACCCACCTGCTGCATGTCGGCCACCGGCCCGGCTCTTCGGCCTCAGCCGAGTCAGCACCACGGCCCCAGCGGCGCCTCAGAGCGGAAGGGGATCTCGCGACGGCACCACTTCCGCCGCTGAGTCCGCCCCGCAGAGCGAACGGGGGCGTGCGCAGCTGAAGCCCCGCCCCCTAGCCCTCCAGCCCCAGCCCCAGGGGCCGGAAGTGGGGGCTGCTGCTTAAAGTTACACCTGCAGAGGGTCCTCCTAAGCCTGGGGAATGGGGAAAGAAGTCCGGATGTCGTCTTCATTGGGCCACATGGGCCTGGCACAGTAGGAAGAGGGGGAACTTCCTGAAGAGGCCTGTGGTGCCCGGAGAACGGGATTTGGAAAAGTCCACAATTGCTCTGGAAACACTTCTGTTCTCTTTCCTCCCCAGCCTCTTTCAGCCATCCCTAGCAGCACCGAGAACTTTTGTGGTCGTTCCTAAGCGTACCCCGAGCTTGTTTTCTGGAGGAAGGACTCCTAGACCAGAGGACTGGACAGCAGGGTCAAGGCCCTGACCCCATCCCCCCCCCCTTTTTTTTTTTTTACATTTTAATTAATTTATTTTTAATCCTCACCCAAGGATATTTTTCCCTTGACTTTTACAGAGAGTGGAAGGGAGGAGGAGAGACAGAAGAGAAAGAAACATCCATGTGAGAGAGACACATCGATTGGTTGCACGCACACCTGACCTGGGGCCGGGGATCGAGCCTGCAACTGAGGTACATGCCCTCGACCTGAATCGAACCCGGGACACTTCAGTCCAAGGGCCAATACTCGATCCACTGAGCCAAACTGGCTAGGGCAAGGCCCTGACTCTTGGGTGAACACCAACCAGGTCTTCCATATGGGGAGGGGAACTCCTCCCTTTCCTTTTCCCTGAAAAAAAAAAGGAGTCTCAGCACAGTTATTTACAAAGATTTATTACAGCAAGGAGCGGTTCAGGTCTGGAGTCAGGGAAGAGGGGAAGGGGGCAGAGCAGCTGGAGGACAAGAAGAACCTGGCTCCCCTCAACATGTGCCCCTCCCCCCCCAGGATGTATACTAGGTGGCATTCCTGGCATCAAAGCACAAACAAAACGCAACAAAGCAGGCTCTGCCAGTCGTCTTGCGGGCACCCAGGCTAGGGAGCAGGGGTGATGGGGGAAGATTTCCAAAATGAAGACACTGTGGAGAAGAGTGCCTGAATCCTCAGCCCTGGTAGAAGCCAGTAAGACGGGTGGTGACTGGGATCCCCCATAGGAGGAGAGGGGATGGAGAAAGATCTAGGGCACCTACAGGTTCTCTGTACCCCACTTTCCTCAGATCTTAGGGTCCTGCCCTGTGGTTTTCCTGTGCCCAAGGGAGAGGGTCTGGAAGTAGAACTGTGAAGGATGGACCTTTGTCCCTCGATTACTAGATTTTCCAAGCAATTTCTCTCGCATCCTACATCCCACTGGGTGAATAGGGGAATAACTGGCAGGGGTAGGCATCAGGCAGCAAGTGCCCAGGACTCTGAGCATCAGCCAAAAGTGGGCAAACAAGCAAACACAGACCAGCTTTAGTCTTCTAGAAGTCAGAAGCCGCAGCCCTAGCGAGTGAGGGGAAGGGTAGAAAACAGGGTGGGGATAGAGGGTTTCTGCGGAACAGTGATGCCCCCTCTACTTCCTTCTGGGAGATGCAGAGCTGAGTGCCTATGTGCCAGGCTCAGGGTGGGCAGGGCGCTGTGTGCCTTCCCCAGGCTCTGCAAGACAAACAGAAGGACTCAAGGCCTGAACACGCCTACCAAGATCCCAGCTCCGCCTCCCCGCACCCTACTCCCAAGCCTCACCACTTGGTGCGGGGTCTCTCACTTGGTCCTCAGAGCTTCCATCTCTCTGGGGCTCATCCAGAGGGGGCGGACGCTCCCAGGGCCCCTCCAGACCCTGGCCACAAGCTGTCTTCTGCCCAACTGGGGACGAGGGGGGAAAAGATGAAACCAGACTCTGAGTGTCCACCTGACTGTCCTGGATCAGAAGATGAGTCTCTGATGGCTGAGGCTAAGCTTTCAGAGGCCACCATGGTATAGCGAAGAGAATGGTGGACTAGGACAGCTCTGCCAATGACTAGCCATATGACTTAGATCAGCGGTCGCCAACTGGTGGTCCGTGAGGTCCGAAAGGTTGGCGAACGCTGACTTAGATAGTTCAGTTTATTACCTCTCTGAAGGGGATGGTAAAAGCGAAATTGTGTAGATGACCTTAAGTAAGATGATAAGTAATACCCTGCCCAACCCAGCGCTGGCACCCGGGAGCTACTCTGGGAGTGGTGGCCATTGATATAGCTCCTCAGTAGTCTTGTCGTTCAACCCACTGTCCTGTTGCATTTCTGGAGGGAACAATCTCCTCTATTCTTTCTACCTGTTCTGGAGGTTTCAGTGGGAGTTGACTTAACTAGAGCTTTCGCTCCCATGGCTGATGTCCTGACAGCCAGAGATGCAGAGAGAAGGCCCAAGACATTCTGTTTGGATGTAAAGACTGGGCACATCAAGCAGGGACGGTCCATTGTTTTCATCCCCATAAATACAGGTGCACTTGGAGGAATAGATGTATGTGGTGCAGCCTTCCATGTCTGGGCATGGGACACACAGCCATGAAGGTCTGGGGTCTTCCTGCCTAGAAATTCTCTGGGCCTTGGGGCCCTCTGTGGAAATCGTTGGGTCTAAGGCCTCTGGCCCTGAGGCCCTTTCTGTAGGTCTTAGGCCCCTCTCTCTTCCCAGGTAGCTGGGGTTGGAGGTGGGGTGGACCAGATGGTTCTTTTTTTTTTTTTTACCTTTTTTTTTGTTTGTTTGTTTTAAGTATTACAAATAGTAGTACATATGTCTCCTTTTTTTCTCCCCCATTGACCTCCCCCCGACCTCCCCTACCCCCAAGTACATGCCTTCACCTGCCCGCCCTTCCCCCCCCCCCCCCCCCCCCCCCCCCCCCGCTGCCCCAGTGTCTTGTATCCATTGGTTGTGCTTATATGCATGCGTACAAGTCCTTCTGTTGGTCTCTTACAGGACCAGATGGTTCTTGAATCCTAGATTCTCCATCTAGACACTAGAGGGCACCCTCTCACCCAGCTTAGGAAATAAAAGAGGAGAACCAGCCAGCCTCCTCTGCCTCCTAACAGAGACCTCATCCTATGTTCAGAAATGTAAGTGATGGGGACATTGGACACTCTCAGTCCTCTACGTCTGCATCTCCTTGCACCCCCTCACCACCACGGAAGGGAAGTCCTTCCTTGGGTCCAGGCGCAAAATTCATGTGGCCTTGCCTTAATTCTCAGGGAAGAGAGGAAAATTGGGAAAAACCTGATTGGGAGAGGGGCCGAGTCGATGTGAGCTTCCCAGGTGTGAGGTAAGGCTGAGTGTGAGGTATCCTGTGGGGTGAGAGGATGGGGAGGCCCCTGTAGTGATTGCACTTTACGCGTGGGAGAAACTGTGACCTGGGAGGGGGTGTCCTAGGGCACTCAGGGAGGACTCCACCTGGCCCATGGTGGTGGGACCCAGCTTCACAGCCCCTTCAACTTACCCGGCCCCCTGCTGCCCTTCAGGACTTCAGCCTGGCTGTCCTCCTCCTCCTCCTCCTCTTCTTCATCGTCCTCCTCCTCCTCTTCCTCTCTGGGGTAGCCCAGCTCCCGCAGCTCCCCAAGCTCATCCTCCTCCTCCGAGCCCTGGTTCTCGCCCAGGTTGCTGATGGACTGCAGGTGAGACTCGGCAATGCGCTGCACGGCTGCCACAGGAACACCCAGGAAGGCAGGGTCAGCCGGGCCCAAGAACCAGCCCCTGCAGCTGTAGAGGCATGTGGCCCAGCCCCCAGCCTCCTTTCATGGGCCTGCGTCAGAGCTACCCCTCCCCCGCAGGGGTCTGGGGCAGTGGTCGGCGAACTCATTAGTCAACAGAGCCAAATATCAACAGTACAACGACTGAAATTTCTTTTGAGAGCCAAGGTTTTTAAACGCAAACTTCTAACGCCACTTCTTCAAAATAGACTCGCCCAGGCCGTGGTATTTTGTGGAAGAGCCACACTCAAGGGGCCAAAGAGCTGCAGGTGGCTCGCGAGCCGCAGTTTGCCGACCACGGGTCTAGCTCAAAGGCTGAAGGCAACAGGTCAGCCTGCTGGGGGCCAGACCATGGCTGAAGCAGCAGGGAGTAGACTCTTGATCAGATTTGGCTCTTAAGCTGATCAAAGGTGCTGGCCCCCCAGAGGCTGGCCCCAGGCCAGAGGGTACCAAGCCGGACAAGACCAGGCGGGCACAACAGCAGCTTAACATTCCCTGGCTGGGGAGCTTGCTTCCCCAAGGACCTGGACATAGTGTCCGTCAGCTACAATCCCAGGCAGAAGGCACAGAGCCCTTGGGCCAGGGCCCAGGGGATTTGTCCCTTTCGGTTTCTGGGGAAGTGCTCAGCCGGCTTAGGGCTCACTGCTCACCCCTGTTGCCCTATTGTTGGGCTTGGTCAGCACCCCCTGGCACTGCCCCATCACAGGTGCCACTCCATGCACCTCTGCCCAGTCTCTAAGACGTAGGAACCATCCTGAGACTGCGGACATAATAGTCTGTGCCTGGGGATGTGGTGTGCTCAACGCGGCCCCCACAATCTTGACCCACATCCCCAAGCTTCCAGCTCCCTCTGTGGTGACCTAGAAAGCAGCAAACACCACCCACCCCCCCAACACCACCAAGGCCTGCTGGGATTGGGCCTAGGAAGGGAACTGTGTGGGCAGTTGGAGACAAATTTCCAAAAGATGGAAAGGGCCAGGTGGTTCAGAGAAAGGGGCGAGGGCTGGGGGATTCTGGGAGAATGGCAGAGGTTGAGGGGACACTGTGAGCCGTGGCTGGGGCAGAGGCAGCAGGAGGCCAGGAGCTGGTGGGATTTTAGGGCATTGGGGTCACTAAACTCACAGCCCACAGACAAGAGGCTGATGAGCTTAGGGCTGGGGTTGCCCAGTTCCTTCTTGGTCTGCAGGCAGCCCCTCCCTCAGAAAGCCCCGGAAACCTCCGGTGCAGTGAGCAGGGCACCACAGTCCTGCCAACTCGGGGACAGGCACAGAGGGTGCATTGTGTGTGCCTGCTGCCCCGCCCTGCCCGGTGCCTCCCGCTGGCTCTGGGCAAGCTACCCAGGCAATAAAAGCACAATAAAGTGCCCTGCCCTGGCCTTGGGGACGCGCGCAGCAAAGCTTTGCCTTGAGCCAAGTGTGAGAGCTGGGCCTGGGACAGATCCCCTCAAGCCAAGACTCAGTGCTGGCCACCCTCTCCCAGGGGCCCTTGGCTTCTCCCCTACAAACCCGACCCTGCTAGATGCTCTCTCTTGCCCAGAAAGTGGTCGAAGCCTACAAAACAGTGCCCTTCAGGTACAGAAGGGACCTCTGAGGGCTGGAGGGAGGGGAGAAGGGAGGAGAGGAGGTGGCAGCTCCAGCAGCCTCCCTCTCCCCCAAGTGGAGGAGGTGAGTTCAGTTCGTGAGCCAGAGTGACAGCAATCGGTGTGCGCAGAGCCAGTCTGGCACCCCGTGGGCCTCCCGCGTGCACAGCGCCCCGTGCCTGTGCCTCTCAGCGTTCTCTTGGGTCACCCCCTCCCCCTTCCCATTGTCTCCTTTTTCTGTCTCCATCTCTAGGGCTCTGAACCCCTCCCCCCACCAGGTCTCCTTGTTAAACTCAAAAGGTCCCCAGCACAGACCCTGGTCTGCCCGCCCCTGTCCTGGCCCATTCCACTACCCTGCCTCTCCCCACTCAGAACTCTCCCAAGGCGCAGTCCAGAGGACGGGGGGGTGAGGGGGGGCAATCTCCGGCCAGTGCAGAATGCCAGAAAGCCTTGGCCCATCCTCTTCACCAGCCTCTGCCTCGTGCTCCCAGGCAAGAGCACACGGGATAGCTTTTCCTCATCTCCACTCACCGCCGCACAGCCCAGGGCAGGGAGCAGAGATGTCTTTTATTCTCTCCTCAGAAGATGCCACCCACACCCCACTGTTGCTTCAGGGGCCAGCCTTCCCCGCGTCCCTACAGGTGGGAAGTCCTTCCAGGGGCCGGACCACACTGCCTGCTTGCTGTCCCCTCATCTTCCTGTCCTGAGGGAAGAGAAAGGGCCCCTGCGCATCTCTCCTCTCCTCCCAGCCTCTCCTCCTGCTCCCAGCCCTGGCAAGCAGCGGACAGGTGTACCGGTGGGCCTTGGCTAGAGCTGGGAATTCATTAAACCCACCAGGAGGGAGCTCTCCGCACACCCTTCCCACACCCTTCCGGTCTTCCTCCCTCTGTCCGTGGGAGGAGGGGGCTGGCCAGGCAGGAAGAGCACAGGCAGGAGTTGAGGGGGTGGTGGGAAGGCATCCTAAGGCTGAGTAAGGACCTGTCCCACACTCCACTCTGCCCCACCTTCTCTTCCAGGTGTATCTCCCACAGCTCTCCACTTCCGGCCCGGGCGCCAGGCGATTTCACACCTCCTCCCCTTTGCACACCCTCTTCCCTCTTCCTGGAATGCTCTCCCGGGGGCCTTGCCAGCCAGTTGAATTCCTATTCATCCTCCAGATCCAGACGTACACCTCCTCTCCTCTATAACTCTCTCTGACCCTTTGAGGCAAGGGCCCCAGGAGGGGAGGGACCAAATCTCACTCCTGTTTGCCCGATGCCCACACTCGGTGCTGTGCCAGAGAAGTGGCTTGCCTTTTCATATAGAAAGAAGCAGGGAGAAGCCCCAGGTGCAGACCTGGGTGCATGTTAGTGAATGGGAGAGGGGAGCAAGGGTGCAACCCAGAGAAGGAGGTGCCCTTTGGAGTGTGTGTGTGTGTGTGTGTGTGTGTGTGGCGGGGGGTTGGCTGCACTTGCAAAGGGGATGTTTGCAGCTGAGTGCCTCACATTGGTGCCTACTTGTTATCTTAGGCCACCTCTTCTCTTTCACCCCCACAGGCCCCCTTCCCAGCCTCTGGATGCCTTCATTTTTAAAAAAATCCTCAACCGTGGATAATTTTTAATTGATTTTTAGAGAGAGTAGAAGAGAGAGGGAAAGACAGAGAGAAATATCAAGGTGAGAGAAACACATCAATTGGTTGCCTCCTGCATGCGTCCTGACCAGGACCCAGGCCAGGGAGAAGCCCTCAACCCAGGTACATGCCCTTGACCAGAATCGAACCTGGCACCCTCTGGTCCCCAGGCCGATGCTCTCTATCCCCTGAGCCAAACCGGCTAGGGCTGGGCGCCTTCTTTTTCACAAGACCAAATTAGGACCGAATTAGTCTCTAAGTAGGCGTTGGGGGAACACAAGACAACCCCCCCCCAAAAGCTCAACACTTCACCTCCCTCCCCCAGTATCAGCCCAGTTCCAGGGGTCACAGGGACAGCCAGACTGATGGATGGGTGGGGGACAGTACCTTTCAGCGATGGGGGTGTGTAGGCACAGGGGTTGGGTCTCTTCGATTTGAGATGGTGCCCCTCTCCTGAGGCTCTCTGCCCGGGAAAGTGCCAGGTTAAACAGGCTCACCCCTTCCCTTTCCCCTCCCTGCATGCCATCCCACCCATAGCAACCGGGGCAGCTGGTCTAGCCTCTGCTAACAGGTCTAGGTGCCCCTCAGGTCCTGCCCCAGGCTGAGGGCACCCCATGGCTTTGGAAGGGCCTCCTTAAAGCTGTGGCCTGGCTCAGAGCGGGGACCCTAGGCTCTGGAGGCCTCACCCCAGGCTGAGCAAACACCAGGGCTGAGGAGGATCTGCTACACGTAGGGCACCGGGCATTCCCGCCCCAGATGCTGACTGATATGCTGATTGATATGCTAATATGTCCTCCTGGGTGGTACCCTGCCTTAGCAGGGAAGTAATCCCAGCCAGCCCACCACATCCCTCCTTCCAGCTGCCCTGGAAACTCACCTGGTGCGGGGAGGCCTCCTCCTCTGAGGAAGGCCATCCAGGAACGCAGGGAGGAGGAACAGAGAAGAGGAAGGAGAGGGAAGAGAGAAAAAGAATCTGAATTACTTTCCCCAAAGGGCCAGGCCCGGAACGGGAAAGTGTGCCCTTTCCTTCCTAGTGTAGGGAGGTGCCTGTCAATAAATGAACCCGGGGAAAGCTGGGCTCCCATACTTTACCCACCCCCACCCTCCTGCTCCATCTCCTCCTTCTGGGACTTTGGCAAGGGCCCCAAGAAGGCACCAGAGTTAGGGTGGGGCCAGGGCTGGGCCGGGGAGGGAAGGGGCCCACCTGGTGAGGAGTGCTCAGAGAGCCGGAACAGCATGGCAGGGGTTGGTCTCCGGCGCCGGATCTAAGGAGGTGAAGAAAGAGGTGGGGAGGAGGGAGGAAGGGGCTGACACCTGCAGGCTTCCCCCTGCACTCCCCCTCCTACCCCCCCCCCACTGCCGCCTCAGGCAGCCAGGAACAAACAGTGCTTTGGAGTCCCCTGGGAACCTTTGAATCAAAGTCTGTCAGAGCTGACAGGAACTCTATAGCTCACCCAACCCTCTCATTTTACTCAGGTGAAAACCCAAGGCTCAGAGAGGTTTAGCAAAGTGCTCAAGGCCACACAGCACACATCAAGGCAGAGGAAGAATGAGAGAAAAACCTGTCACTGGCTCCCACCCATGCCCATACCACTCCATGGCTACTCCACAATGGGCCATCTCCCTTTCTACCTTGCCCTATAAGGCCCTTCCTCTCCCGTTTTTTAAAGACTTCGGTTCCTTTGGGAACTGAAGCTGGCTGTCGAGCTCCATGGACTATGGCACCACGTGGCCCTGCCCACCTAAGGTCAGCTCAAGGGCTCCAAAGAAACTGGATCCAGCTGCAGAGGGAGGCTGAGCCAGGGCACTGCGGGTATCTCCAGCCTCACCCAGAGGCTCAGGTGCGGGCCTGAGCTGCAGACCCACAGGGGCCTCGGGGTATTTTGGGGGGCCTCGGTCTGGGCCCCTTTAGCAGTCTCTCTCAGGCTGTGGAACTCTTAGTCCGTCCTCATAAAAAACAACAGCCCTAGCCTGTTTGACTCAGTGGATAGAGTGTCGGCCTGCAGACTGAAGGATCCCGGGTTCCATTCTGGTCAAGGGCATATGCCTGGGGGTTGTGGGCTTGATCCCCAGTGTGGGGCGGGCAGGAGGCAGCTGATCCATGGTTCTCTCTCATCATTGATGTTTCTGTCTATCTCTCCTTCTCCCTCTCTGAAATCAATAAAATATATATTTTTAAAAAGTTAAAAAGAAAAAATCCAGTGAGATTGTCGACATCATAAACAACAACAAAAACCCCACTCACAAACAAAACAAAACAGAATGAAAAGTCGCCCTCCTTAGTACATGAGCCAAGCAGAATAGTAAGGGCTTGGGGTGGAGGGGGCACAGAGCACTCCCAGGAACGGCCCCCGCCCCAGCGTGGCAATCAGACCAACTGTCAGTTAATTAGGTCCCCTCTGAGCTCCAGGGAAATTCGCAAAGAGAACCAGGTGAATGAAGCTGAAACTGCCACCTCCCTGCCAAGCTCCCAACACTGCCCTGCAGACCCACAGCTGCCTAGGCCTGGGACCCACGGGACGCCACGGGCCCCTATCTCCCCCAAAACGACTTGGCCCCGCGCTCCCTGCTCAGTTAGAAGCCCAGTGCGACTCAGCAACAAGTGAATCGGGCCAGGCTGCGGGGGGTGGGGCCCTCCTCTCCCTCCTGCCACCCCCTCCCCACCTTTCGAGGCCTCCCAGCCACCAGGGAGGCCCTCCCAGAGACCTCAGTGGTCCCTGTGGACAGGTCTGGCTCCTGTGATGAGTGGTCACCCCCGCCCATGTTGTGGCTCCGTCCAGGGCCTGACAGCAGGAGGCTCGGGCGACCCCCGCCCAAGCAAACACGATGGGACGAGGCGGAGGGTCGTGGGACAGCGGGGCTGGGGGCCTCCGCTCTAGATACTGGGACAAGAGAGCAGGTTTGGCACTTCTGACCGGCGCCGGCTGCGGCCGGGTCCCAGGGGTCCGGGTGGTGGCTGGGTTGGGAGGACACTGTGCAGGGTCCGGAGGAGAGTCCCCTCCCAGTGCGGCCCGGACGCTCTCCCGGAATTCTCGGGCGCGGGGTCAGGATGGAGGCCCCGGGAAAAGTTGCACGTGTCTCCAACGAACTTCAGGCGCTGCTGCCCGCAGCCCCGCCGGGTCGAGACGGCACGGGACTCTCCGTGCCCCCCGTCCCAGGCCAGCGTGGACCCCGCAGCGCTCGGGGCGCAGGGGATCCCGGGGTGTGTGTGGGGGGGTGCTGCCGGGGTGGGGGCGGCCCCCTTACCATCTCCACCTGGCGGGGGTCCAGCTGGCTGGGGGGCGCGGGCACGGAGAACTGGATCTTCTTGCGGTCCTTGGGGTCCATGGCGGGCAGGGTGGTCGGTCGGGCTGGGGTGCGCGACTCCGGTCCCGGGCGGCGCTCCTGCTCGGCTGGCCCGCGCTGCTCCGGGCGCCGCGCTGCGAGCGGCGATGCGCGGGGGGAGGAGGAGGAGGCTGTGCGCGCTCAGACCAAAATACCGCGCCGCGAGGGGGACGCGCGGAGGAGGGTCGCCGCCGCCCGCTCGCCTGCCCCGGCCCCTCGCCTCCACCCGTGGGCTCCCGGCTGCTGGTCTCTGCGCCCCTGCCGCTCCCTCCTCCCCTCGCTCTCTCTGTGTCTCTCTGCCGCTCCGCGCTGCCTCTACCTCCCTCTCTCCCTCTGCGCGTCGCTCTGTCTCGGCCTCCCTCCCTCTCTCCCGACCCCACCCCTCCGCCCAGCCTTGGGGTCCCAGCCCGTCCCCTCACCTGGGACTGGCGCCCGGGGGCTGGATGGGAGGGCTCAGGGGAAAGTGGCCAATGAGCGCCGAGAAGCGAGTTCTCCCCGGGCCGGGGGGAGGGTGGGAGTGTGACTAGGCCGGGGGAGCAGGCTGGGGGGCCCCCCTGCCGTCTCCCCAGAACTTGAAGCTGCATTATTGATGGAGTCCAGCGGGGAGGATAATGTGGGGAGGCTGGCGGGGGGACGGGGGGGGGTGGTGGGGGGAGGGTAGAGGTTCAGCAGGGACTCTGGCTTTAACCCCTTCGTGGCCTGGGTACTTGGAGTTTTACGGGGAGACCTGTGAGGTCTTGAAGAGAGTGCCCCCAGCATGTCACGCTGTGAATGGGGGTGTCCTGGAAATCGAGGGAGTGTAAGAGAGCGGGTGTGCGTGGGAGGACACGTGTCAGTCATCCTGCAGGGAGTGTGTGTGTGAGTGCTAGCAGCCCTGTGGGGCCTATAGCTGGGGAGTGTGTGTGTGTGGAGGGGGGGAGGGGGAATGAGTGCATGCTAGTCTGTAAGTGTGTCAGAGTGTCAAGGATGCAGTGTGAGTGGCAGGGTGTGGGAGGACTGTGTGTGTGTGAGGGAGGGTGTGGGTGTGGGGGAGGCTGTCAGAGGCTGTCAAGGTGATGAGCATGGGTGTGCCAGCTTACAGGGGGGTACTGTATCCACAGCTCTAGCCTGTGCAGGGGAGGGGATGAGGTTGTGATCCTATACAAGGTACACTGGATTCACGTGTCTCCTGCCTTTTCTCCCCAGATCTAATGGGGGGGGGGGGAGACAGAACCAGCCCAGGGGCACAGAGTTGGGGGTGTTGGGGAGCTGCCTGTACCAATACACACGTGCTATCACATGTGTGAGTTGGGTGCATTCCGGAACAGAGCTGAGGGGAGAGGTGTGTGCTCATTTCCTCTCTCTCTCTCTCTCTCTAAAGATGTTTATGTGCTTCTAGAGGGGCAAAGGGGAGGCCACTGGCCCTGTGGGTTGCACTGTCCCTATGCATTTGTCCAGGCCCTGGGGCCTGTGGGTGAGGGTCTGAATGCCTCTCTCTGGGGCCGGCCCGGTGCGTGTGTTGATGTGGACATTGCGCGTGTCTTCCTGGAATTCTGTTTGTGTTGGCCATGTTCTCTCCTGGTCACACGCAGGCCTGCATCAGTCAGGAGCCCTCCCCCTGCCTCCAGCAACTTTTCCACTGTGGCCCCAGCGTGCTGAGTCCTGGCAGAGGCAGAGTCAGGGGGACAGGAGGCCAGAGGAGTCCTGGAATTGGGGCCAGGGGCATGATGTGCCCCAGAGTCAGCGTTCACTCTGGGGGTGAGGGAGAGAGTGGCAGGAGGGCAGAGCTTTGCTCATGGGAGCCAAAAGCTCTGACTACTCAGCTCCACACCCCTCAACCCCAGGCCTGGCTCAAGTCCGGCTGTGTTTGTTGACTTATATGCTTGTTGGGAAACAGCCGGATGCCAGGCTGCTGGCCCAGGGGTGTGGGCATCTCTGGCAGCCCCTGGCTTGGCCCAGACCCCCCTTCCAGATGGGGTGTGGTGGGGAGTGGCAAAGGCCAGTTTGGCAGCGCCTTGCGAGGGTAAATAAGGAGGTTCTGAAAGTCAGAGGAACATGACCGGTCAGGCAGTAATCTGAGTGGCCGCTGGGTCAGGGAGGGTGAGGGGCTTGTGGCTTCCAGTGTTGGAGGGTGGGAGGGGCCTGAGGTGAGATAAAGGGGTCAGAGGGCAGTTGGGCAGGTGATGAGAGGTCAGGGACAAGGAGGGTCACCACTAGTTGCACCTTGGAGCCCCTGAGAGCTGAGATGGCCTTGGGGGCCACAGAGGCTGCGGCTCATTTGAGCAGGGAGGACTTGTTCGTTGAGGTTCTGCCAATGACCTCGGAGTTCTGGGGAGTCCTGCATCAGGAAAAAGGCCCCTGGCCCAGGCTGGGGCAGCTGCGGAGGGAGACTTCCCTCTCAGCCAGGCCTGGAAGATGCAGTGTTTGGGGATGGAGAGGAGGGTCTGTACCCTCTTCCCCCAGCCTTTCTGGCACCCACAGCTCTGGCCGCTAAACCCTGGGGTTAAGAGGGGCCGGCAAGCCTAGCTGACAGAGGTACAAGCACAAGGGACAGACAGACAGGAAGGAGGAGGAAGGGAAGGAAAGATGACAGAGATAGGAGAGGGGAGAGAGAGAAAGGGGAAAGTAGGAAAAAAGGTGAAAAGAGACAGAAAACACATGTGAGAGATGGAGAGACAAAGGGAGGAAGAGAAAGCATCACGACAGAGAGGCAGGAGACGGAGATGGAGAGAGAACAAAAATAGCTCAGCATTCAGATAATTGCAGCTCACAGCTCTGCCCTCCGCTAGGAATTAAATGAGGTTTTATTACTTTGATCTTTCTCTCCTGGATCCTACGCGACTTCTCAAGAACTTGGGGAAAAGTTTTTCAGGTGGGCGGTCAGGTGGTGGGGGCTGCGTGGGTGCCAGAGGAAGGGAACAGGACTTCTGGGAGCCGGGGGAGGTATTGGGAGCGGCGGCGAGGAGAGAGGGGAGGGGCTGGGAGGAGAGGGGAAGGGAGGGGAGCCTGTGTCAGGCACATCCCAGAGGGGCTGAGAAGCAAGGGGCCAGGGTGACCTCCATTCTCTTGGACTTAGAATTAATCATATGCAAATGAGATGTAACAATAATATGCCACTCTTTGGGTATTATTCTTGAGTTAGAAGCACAGGCGATTAGGCCCAAGGAACAAATTCAAGACCTTGTTTGACATAACTCTAATTGAACTTTGCATCTTTCTACTTGGACTGACAAAAAACACCTCTTATCACAGGCTGTCTATTGATGCACAATAGGTGGGAGCACACTATTTTTAAAAAGATTTAAATTGATGTTTTCCTTCTCCAGGAAGGGAGAAGGAAAGAGAGAAACATGGAACCTACTGGGAATCGAACCAGCAACCTTTTGAAGCACAGGACGATGCCCGAACAGCTGAGCCCCACCAGCCAGGGCCTGAGCACACTATTTTGAGTGCACAGTTTCTCCTCACATCACTGCCTGGTGCTTGCCACAGTGCCCGGCATACAAGAGGGACTACGTTAACTGTCTCTGGAAGGTGAATTAGGGAGGGTGGGATGAGGCCTTTGCCCTGTTTCTCGGAGGTGGGGAGAATGGACAATCAGGAATATTCTATTCCTTCCCCCAAGGAAGATTCAGTCTCATGGACTGAATATAAACTGGGGAGCTGGGAAGACCTGAGGAAGACTCTTAGGCCTATACCTTACTGTGTGACTTTAGACAGAGTTCTTAGCCTCTCTGGCCCTCACTTTCCTTGTGTTTCAAAGCCCAGCTCATAAGTAGCAGTGACAATTCAATAAGAAGTGACTAGAAGTCCACAAGAAAAGAGGAAGCCCAAATATGAGATGGATTGACTCCATGAAAGAAGCCATAGGCATGAGTCTACAGGAGCCCAGCATGGCTGTTCAGAACAGGACATTGTGGACATCATTCATTCATAGGATCACCAGGAATCAGAGCTGAATCAATTGCATGAACACACACACACACACACACACACACACACACACACACGCACGCACACACACGCATGCACGCACACGCGCGCACGTGCCCCGGCCCAGTACAGGGCTCCAGGTAGGTCATCGAGAAAGTTCCAACCCTAGAGATACAGTCTGAAAATGGCCAGCAGGTGGCAGAGTCGGCTAGAGTTTGGGCTGACCTGTTGGCACTTTGAGACTAGTTAGACATCACACCCATGACCTTGGCACCACTGAGTTGAATCCAGCTGGCTGGGTTGGCATGAGGCGGCTGGAAGGGATGCCCCTGGAAACAAACTTAGAGAAGCTGGGGAGCACTAGCTGGGTGCACTGCGGCATCTTTCCCTGACCCTGGTGGTGGTGATGGGCAATGGGGGGGGGAAGGGGGGAACGGAGCATTCCAAGTCCTGCCTCTGGAGAGGAGTGGACAGGGTACACTTTCAGCAAGGACAATGGTGGCTCCAGGACAGGCAGGCAATCATCCGAGACATTCATTCACACATTCATTCATCCATTATGCATCCTTTTGCTCATTCAATAAATTCCCATTGGGTGCTTTAAAAAAACACACACACACTTTATTGAGTTAGAATTTATATACAATAAAATGTACCAATTTTAAATACACATTTCTATAAGTTTTTGAAAATTTTATAGCATATAACCATGATCACAATACAGATATAGAACATTTTCATCACCCAAAAACATTCTCTTTTGCCCCATGCAAATCAACCTCCCCTCTCCCCTCACTGGGTGTATCATTAGTCTTAGCACACTATTTTGAGACATATCCTTCCCACCATCTGTCTTTGCACCATCATCTGCCTGCCATAGTGCCCAGAATACAGTAGGCACTGCATGCTGTAGAAGGGATGGATTGAGAAATGAATGAATGGATGAATACGTAAGTCAAAGACATTGACTACAGTGCATATACGGAGGCATTTACTCTCTGCTGGGCACTGGGCTAGGTCCTTTATATGCACACTAGTGGCCTGGTGCATGAAATTCATGCACGTTAAAGGGGAATTAATTAGAGGAAATATTTTAATATTGCTATTTGCCTTTTCTCTATAATAGAAGTGTCAGAGATGAAAGAAAATTAGTAAAATGTATATGAAAATCTTCCTTCTGTCCAGGTCTGGGGTGTCACGGGAACCAGAGTCAAGCCCCTGCCCACCCACGTATGACTCAAAATCACATGAGACCAAGACCCAGCGGCCCCACCCCCCTCAAGCCCGCCGGAGTGGGGTGCACAGCTAGAGGTCCCCGGCCCAGGCTGGGCAGGGGGCACACCTTGAGATCCCCATCAAGCCCCACAGGCAGGGATCACAGCCTGAGGTCCCCTGTCAAGCCCTGCCAGGGCGTGGCCTGATGTCCCCCAGCCTGACACCAGGGCAGGGGGCATGGCCTAAGGTCCCCAGCCTGGCACTGGGGCAGGGTGTGTGGCCTGAGGTCCCCTGTCAAGCCCCACCAGGTGGGGGGGGGGCACAGCCTCAGGTCCCCTGCCCTGGCCCAGGGCCATGCAGCCTCAGGTACCTGCTCATTGCTCGTTATGGCTCGTTATGGGAACTCAACCTCCCCTGTGAGTGCAGCCATCTTGTTACAGTGTGATGGTCAATTTGCATATTCCCTCTTTATTAGATAGAATTACCTCATTAGTATCATTCCATTTTACAGATGAGGTGAATGAGGCTCAGAACCTCTTGCCTAGACCTCTTGCCTGGGTTCAAACACCGACAGTCTGACTCCAGAGCTCTCACTCTTTACTGCTGCCTTCAATACATTCAGGATGGGCAAGTGGAAGGTCACCTGCATGTACTGCACCCACCTTCTCTCTTGCTCAGCGTTGGACGGGGTTTCTTTCTCGCCCAGCCTGGTTTGGACCCATCTGGGGTTGACAGAAGCGGGGTGGTGGGGTGGGGTGGGAAGCAGAAATCAATGTGCCTAGGCTGCCCTCTGGTGGCAGATATGAGTACAGCGGTTTCTCTGTTTTCTGGCGCCCCCAGGTGGGGTGTTGCTGAAAAGAACGAACAAGCCAGCAGCCCACAGTGGGGGCAGCCTCAGCCCCCGGCACCTGGAGACTCCCTGCTCTGGCCACTGCCTGGTGCCCCCAGAGGTGCCAGCTGAGGCTGCCCCCGAAGAATGCCAGCTGCTGGAGCCCGCCGCCTCCCACCCCCTCCACCAGCCTCACACACACTCCAATCCCGGTCCAGTCGGCTGCTTCCATTCCCTGAAGAAGAGGCCCTAAAGTTAAAACAGCTGTTAATTTATAAACCAATTTTTCCGTGACTGCTTAATAAATCGCCAGCAGCTGCTCTGCCCCCTCCTCCTGCCCAGGCACCCGGCCCTGAGGGCTGCGTGGAGAAGCTCAGAGCCGCCAGCCTCCCCTCCTGCCTCCTTCCCCCAACTCCCCAACTTGCCCACATTTTCCAGGAAAGTGGGTGGGCTTGGGGGAAACCCTGATGAACCCAGCTTCTTTAGGTTTCGGTGGAGTGGAGAGGTGAGGATGGGTTTTCTTAGCTAGTGGGCTGCAGCCCAAAGGCCATCCCCAGCAATGCCCTACAACGCCCCCCCACCCACCCACACACACACCTAGACTCCCAGGCCCAGAAGGTAGATGTCAAAGGTTGCCTTAGTTCTGGGGAGATGAGGGTGTCCAGATTCCCTAGAGACATTTCCCTGAGCCCCTGGGAGGTAAGGGGACTCTGGGCTCATCCTTGAGTGTGCTGGAATCTTAATTCCCATATCAGGGTGGTCCCCCTGACAGATGCTAACAACTCCCTGACTCTGCTGTTCTCTCAAGGGTGGGCTGGGAGATGCCCACACCCATCCTCAGGATAACGAGAGGAGGGCTTTGGGCCTCCAGAACAGTCACTTTGCCCAACGCCCACATACAGAAGGCACCATGAAAATCCACCTGGCGGCCACAGGCATGTTCTTTTTTTATTAGTTTTTTTTTTATTGATTTTTTAGAGAAGAAGGGATAGGGAGAGAGAGAAACATCGATCTGCTACCTCCTTTATGCCCCCTGAGCCTGAAACCTAGGCAGGTGCCTTGACCAGGAATCGACCTGACAACTTTTCAGGGCACAGGACGCTGCCCAACCCACTGAGTCACACCTGCCAGGGCCACAGGCATGGTCCTTCTCTTGGCATCTGCAAACTCCAAAGGCACTCAGGGGGAAGTCCTGCTGGCACTGTGACCCCGACTCCTCTGGGCAAGGGGTCAATCCTGCCATGCCGCTGTAGCCACCAGGAGCTCCATAGAAAAGGGGAAGTAGGATGGTACAGCCCAGCAGATCAAGAGTTCAAATCCCGGCCTCCCACTTACCAGCTGTGTGACTTTGGGCAGGTAACGTCACCTGTCTTTCCTTCGTTTGCCTCCATTAGGGATAATTACGGAATTAGGAGAATTAAACAAGTTTATGCATATACAGCGCCTGGCACATAGGAAGTGCTTACAAAGTGACAGGGTACTATCTTCGCTTCCTCCTGCTGGCTCTCCTGGGTCCCCCAAGTCTCAAACCTTGGGGTGGGGGCGTTCAGAAGATTTTCAGGGGGTAGGTAGTAGTACTGGGGACAAAATGAAGAAGAAAGCCAACTAGGATTCCTGAGCTGCATGGTTCTGACTGGGCTTTCTCATTCTGGGCCATTCTTCCACCACCTCCCCCAAGCCCTTCACCCCCACCCCCCCCTACTCTGGTAGCCACGCCCTCCCCCAGCCTGCTTCTTGGGAGAGAAGGGAACACTTACACACACTCCAGCTCCTGGAGCCCCTACCTCTTAAGAATTAAGCTCTGCCCCGTCGGTATAGCTCAGTGGTTGAGCATCATCCCAAGAGGCCACCGGTTCGGTTCCTGGTCGAGGCACATGCCCAGGGTTGTGGGCTTGATCCCTGTGGAGGGCGTGTAGAAGGCAACCAGTCAATGATGTTTCTCTCTTTTCAATTTTTCTCTCTCTCTATCCCTCTCCTTTCCTCTCTCTCTCTCTGTCTCTCAAAAATCAATAAACACGTAAAAAAGAAAAAAAAGAATTAGTAAGTTCCTCCCACAGTCTGTCTAATTGAAATCCTTCCATTTCTTCTCTTGTTCTCCAGTCAATAGGGGCTGCCATGACTCTTTCCTGCCCCGCCCCCATGGGGATGGGGAGGCATCAGAGAGCCTGCTGGACTCTTCCGTCCCACAGGCCAATGTGAGCCTGGCCTTGCCCTATCCTCCTTGCGTGCCCAGAGCGATTTAGTCGGCCCCTTTGGGCCTGGGGTTCCCCAGCTCTGTAATGGGGAGAATCCCAGAAGCTACCTCCTGGGTGCTGTGAGGGTTGAAGGCCACACTGCCCATGAACCGTGAAGTTCTTAGCATCAGGCCTGGCTCCCGGCAGGTGCTGAGGACATGGTGGTGGAAAGGCAGGTGGCAGAGTGTGGTGGAAAGATGCCAGAGCTGAACTGTCCGGGGTCAAAGCCCACTCCAGGCCTCCCCGCTGAGTGACCTTGGCTCTAACCTTCCTGTGCCCCTGTGTCTTCGTCCCTAAGATGGGGACTATATCAGAACCTACGACGGTGAGACACCTAGCGCTCTGGCATAGTTCTCCAGCAGCGTCAGTGTTTGCCAGAATCCATGGGATTGTTAGTTGCTGTTACTATCATCTGCCCCCCCAAGCCCCCCCCACCCCCCCCACCCCCCGCCACACTGCTGCTCTTCAGGCTCTGCTCCACCCAGGGGCTTGTTGATAGCAGAGGTTGGCAGGGGTGAGCAGACCCAGATTGGAGACCCTGGTATTGGGGATCTCGGCTCAGGGCAGGCCCGCAGCCTCCACTTCCTCAGTGTACCCACCTCTGGCATCCCCTTAGTTCTGGTTTGGGCGCCATCAGGAGGCACACCCCTCCGCCTCCTCTTTGAGTCAATGGTCCTGCAAAGCAGCCAGCCTCCTCCCTCTGCCCAGGTCCTGACTACCTCCTGGAAACAACGCGGGTCCCGGGGGCCCACTCAAGCCTAGGACTGCTCTGCCAGGGTGCCAGCTGGTGCCCATGGGGGCGGGGCAGCAGTCTGATCATGTGGAAAGGGAAAGCTGGAGGCACCCCGAGCCTTGGAGGCCCCCACCAGAGACAAGAAAGGACTGGGGCATCCAGGACATCCAGGACTTCCTTCCCCTCTGGTCAGATAGGGGTGAGAGCGACACTGGGCCTGTCCAGTGCCTGGGTTTCCTCAGCCATCCTGCAGGTGGAGTCTTCACTTCTGTTTCCCTCCCCCTCTCCCTCACCCCTGCCCCAAGGCCTTGGCTTTGGCCTCTCACAGCTCCTTGCCCTCTTTCCTTTCTTAAAGAAACCGAGCTTAGCCTCCTCCTCCCCACCGGATTCTCTCCTTGGAAGCCTCACAGAAGGACACTAAGCCCAGGAGGGACGGGGTAAAAGCTAACCCCTTGCTGGAGACCCGCCTCTGCAAGGTCTGGGGCTGCGTCCCAAGCCCGCCCAGGGCGCCGACCCCCGGAGTCGCCCCGCGCTCCCACCCCCGCCCCTTCCCGCCGCCACTGGCCCTTTAAGAGCCTCTCTGCGCGCCGCCGTCCCGGATCAGCCAGAGAGACCATTAAAATTTTATGCAGAATGAAAATGGGCCAGGTCTCCAGCTTCCTCGCTCCCATCCAATGATTTATTACTCGCAAATACCACAGAACTAATTAGTATAGTAATTAATTAATACGCATTTGCATATTTGCATGTGCAATTAGTGCAGTGGAGTGATTACTGGGAGAATGAGGGGCCCCGGATTGTCAGATGTGAGGGGGAAGTGGCCTGGAAAAGAGTTAGTGGGAATGAACTTTGTAGGGAGCGCGAGGGCGGGGAGGGAGGGGAGGTGGGCGGGCGCGGGGCTGGGGCTCGGGGCGCGGGGGAGCCTGGCCGGGACGCAGAGCCGCCCGCAGGTAGCGCCCGGCCGGGCCGGACCGCCGCCCCGAGATGCCCGTCGGGGGTCGCGACCCCGGCGCCCCCGCCCCGCCCGCCCCGCGCGTGGCAAGGCTCCAAGCGTGCGCCTGATTGTTATGCATTGTGTTTCTTGTTGCGAGCGGAGCCCGCGGAATGGGGCTGGCACAAGCTGTTTCCCTGCCACGCGGCGGTGGCACCTTAAAGGGGCAGCGTCCTCTTCCCGCCGCCGCCGGCCCGGACCCCGGACCCCCGACCCCACCTCTGAGCCGTCTGCTGGACCCTTTTCCGAGAGGCGACCTTGGGCTCACGCCGGGCTCCGGGCGAGAGGGCGCGAAGCGGCCGGCCAGGAGGTGGCGTGGCCCCGGGGGCGCGGGGCACGTGCGGAGGGAGCCCGGCGGGCGGGAAGTCAGGCTGCGCGCTGGGCTCTGTGCCAGGCGCGCGGCGGGGGCGGGGAGGAGAAAACAGGGAGAAAGCCAGGAGGAGAAGGAGAGAGGGGCAGGGTCCCACTTGGTGCCAGGTGCTTCCCCATAGGACAACTGCTCGCTTGGAATCCTCGCAAAGATTCTGTGGGGTAGGGCTCCTTATGCCCATTCTACAGACAGAACAGAACAGTGTGGCAGGTGGCTAGTGATCAAGTGGTGAAGCTGGGGTTCCATCTGGCCTGTCCAGCCCCAGGTGCTCAACGTGGCGCCAAGGGCCAGAGGAGAAAGTGGCATTTCCTTAGGAGACACCAGGGAGGACTTCCTGGTGGAGGAAGCGCCTTGCTGAGCCTGCAATGCAGAGGAGGACACCTGAAGAAGCTGAGGGAAGAGAGATGCAGAACAGAGAAACCCCATGTTTAATGTGACTGCCCCTCCCTGTGTATACAGGGATCCCCCACCCATCCATCAATAGAACTGCACAGACTACGGGGCACTGGCTCCTGTGACAGAGGACAGACCTTACACACCGGTCCTTCCCAGGGCACACTCCTTCCCTCTCTTTTTCCGAGTGTGCTGGTCCCACAGCGTAGCGATCATGGGGGTTTTGGAGAAAGGAGCACAGTTTGTAATAATGAACAAGAGCATGGAGACTCAGAGTCAGAGCTTGGTCCAAAGCAGACTCTGCCACGTACTACTGTGTGATGTTGGCCTTAACCGAAACCTCCACCTCTCCGAGCTTCAATGTCCTTGTCTTTAGGTGGAGGAAATAGCCACCCCGCCTTCAAGGTTGTGATGAGACTGAAGTAAGGTGATGCCTGTGAAGCCAGGGCCTGGCACAGATAATGCTCACCACTGTCATTATGGATTACAGGCTACATTGTTACAGAGGCCCCGGGGACAGCAAGACCCCGGAGTAGGACTCGGGGTCCTAATTTCTAGTCCCAGCTCAGTTATTGGGTGACCCCAGGCAAGTTGCCCCCCTCTGTGCTCTGGTTTCTCTAAAATGGGGCACTGGTCCCTGATGCTCCCACCCCTAGACTGTTCCCCTTCCTCCCCATACCCACCTCGGCCCCTCAGGGTTGTGAAGCAGGGAAGTAACGGCTGAGTCTCATTCACACTGTCCTGGGCTCCGATCTCCCAGGGGCTGAGCCAAGAGGTCTCTGCTTACATTGTGACCTCCTGTCGTGATTGGTCACTTTCTGCATGACCCCCACTGGGGATGGAGCCCACAACCCCGCATGGGTCCTGACTGGTAATCGAACTGTGATCTTCTGGTTCATAGGTTGATGCTCAACCACTGAGCCGCGCTGGCTGGGCCTGGCCATCCTTTCGGTCCCCCTGTCAGTGCTGAGGGAGATGAGCAGGTGGGCAGGTGTCACTGTTCCCATTTTCCAGGTGAGGAAGCACAGGATCACTCGATTAGACCAAGGTGGAGACCCTGCTAAGTTCAGAACTGTTGGGACACCTTGCACTCCCCCTTGGTGTGGCTGCCTTCTGGTGTGGACCCTCGGAGGGACAGGGGCAGCACATCCTGACTGCTCCCTTGGGAAAGTGACAAGAAAGGCAGAACAAAGAGGTGGCAATGAACAGAACTCCAGGCACACATTTTAAAACATGAAGTCAATCAGGAACACCGGGCGGAATCAGCCACGTCTGGACAGGGCCGTGGGCTGAGGCAGCATCCGCACACCTGTTGGCTCCTTGAACACAAGGGCCCATTTCACAGACCGGACGTCCCTATCCGTGCTGGGATTGTGGGGGAGGCTGATGGCAGGGGAGGAGCTTCCTGTGGGCGGGTGGCCTGCCCTGGCTGCGGCCTTCCATTTCTGGGGTAGAACTGGTACCTCCTCAAACAGTGGCAGGAGAGGCCTTGGTACCACAGCCAATGGTTGAAGATACTCTACGTGCCAGGCTCTGGGCCTAGTTCCTGCCGTCCAGGAAGAGGCTGTCAGGTTGGGTCAGATGTCATGACCTATGAGGTGTGCAAAGGAGGGGCATCTAATCCAGAGAGACTTCCTAGAGGAGGGGATGCTTCAGCTTACAAGGTGGGAAAAGGGGGGAGGGCACAGCTCAGGCAGAGGGGACAACCTGAGCAAAGGCTCACAGACATGAGGCTGTGGAAGTGGAAGCAGTGTAGAGCAGCTGAGGGGCAGAGGTCAAGACTGGGGTAACTTTGCCCTGACCGGTTTGGCTCAGTGGATAGAGCATCAGCCTGCGGACTGAAAGGTCCCGGGTTCGATTCCAGTCAAGGGCATGGACCTTGGTTGCGGGTACATCCCCAATAGGGGGTGTGCAGGAGGCAGCTGATCGATGTTTCTCTCTCATCGATGTTTCTAACTCTCTATCCCTCTCCCTTCCTCTCTGTAAAAAAATCAATAAAATATATTTTTTTAAAAAAAGACTGGGGTAACTGTCCAGGGAGAGTCGGACAGCAGCCAGATCAGGGGTGTCCCTAAGGAGCATGGCTTGATCCTAGGGGTTCTGGGGAGCCTTTAAAGGTGCCTTTCCAGAGGAGGAGGGTGAGCCAGGCCCATAAGACAGAGGGGTTCTGAGATATGGAGGGTAGCTCTGGGGAGTAGCATCAGCAAAGAAAAGCAGCTGGAGTGAGACTCAGCCTTGGACCTGGACCTCACCTCCCTACCCCTCAGGGAGTTCTTTGACCCCATGCGGGGAAGGAGTGGGGTGGGGTAGGAAGGAGAGGGCCTCCAAGTCTGCTGAGAGGTATGGGCCCAAACAGGGTTCAGCAGAGGCAACCCCTGCCTCGTCCCCGGGTCTCCAGCTGGGCAGGAACCACCTGGTGAGGGAGACACCATGGTGCCTCATGTGACCTCAGAACCAGAGCTTGAGTACTCCTGGGCTCAGCCTCCATGCCCCAAGCCCTTTCTCTGATGGCCACTGGGAGGAATCTGTGACTCCCTGCCCCCCATCCAAGTCCACCTCCCCAAACTGAAATTTGTGTAAAAGACAGGAGGAGAGGGGGCTCTGGGCCGTACTGCTATAGGAGATGCTCCAGAGCATCTAAACCAGCCAGGCATTAACACAACAAGCATTTATTGAGCACCAACTCGATACGGCCTGTGTGCATCACTGGACTATTGAGAGATATACACCACCCTGGTCAAGTCAGGGAGGCAGATGGGTAAATGGATCCTCTTCACCAAGGGTGGCAGTGCTGGAGCTGCCCTGCCTTGGCCAGTCAGGGAAGGCTCCCGGGAGGCGGTGTCCATCCAGGAACCATTTGACAAAAGGGAGACTCAGGGACCAGCACCCATCAGGAAAGGAACTTCTATCAGAAAAATGGGTCTCAGAAGCCAGAAGTCAAAGGTTATGAGCCAAAGGTCACTCTACTTTGGGAGCAAGGGGATAATCCTGAGGGGGCTGGCTTGCTGAAGGACCAGGAGGTCTACTCTGACTCCCTTTGTCCTGGGTTGGGGGGGAGAAGGTCAAGGGTGCAGCAGGAATTTGACCAGGAATCTCCACACCACACCTGGCCCCATAGGCTGAGCCCACCCACCTTTGGGTGGAGCCTAGACCCAGAGTGAGAACCAGAGAAAGGGCCCAGGAAGTCCAGGAGAATCCTGCTCACGTGCTGGAGGTCAGGACAGGAGGTCGGCAGGGAGGAGGGGGACTACACCTCGCTGGTCCTCCCCTCCCCCTCCCTCGTGGCACCACAAGGCACGCAGCCGCATATCACCCGTGCCAGCCCTCACCTCCCGGCAACGTCGCCGCATTCTCAGCCACGCCATCTGGCATGCCCGCCGCTCCCCAGAACACTGCAGCGGGCGGGGGGAGGGGGCAGCGGGGCAGGTGCCCACCCAGAGCCAGGAAGAAGCGGCAGGTCCCCCTCCCCCAAGGTCCTTGAGGACTTGAGGTGGGGCTGGGGAAGGGGGGGCAGGTGCTCTTACCCTTCAGGAGGAAGCTTCGAGCATCCCCAACTGATGGAACAGGCACCAGGCACCGTCTGGGTAGTGCCAGCCTGCCCCCTCCCTCCCTCCTCCCCCCACAGCTCAGCTATTGCCAGGAGCACAGGCCTCCGAGGGTCTCCAAATCCCTGCCCGGCCCCTCAAGGCGGCAGTCGGGGTGGGAAGAGCAGGCCGCCCGCCTCAGCTCCCACCCTCATCCCCTGCCGCCCACCTCGCGGGAGGCCCCGGGAGACGGGCTGCCGGCCTCGGCCCGGCCAGGGGCCCCGGCTTCTCGTCCACCTGCCCCGCGTCGGGCGCTGGGCGGGGGCGGGGGCGGGGACCAAGGCTCCTCTCCAGCACGCGGCCCCGCCCGTCCTCCCTGGGGCGCGGCGGCGGCTAGGTGTCCTCCGGGCGCGGCGGCGGGAGCCTTTGCAGATGTGGGCGGGCATGTGTTTATTTTGGTGGAGCGGGAGGGTAATGAGCGCGGTTTACAGACATCATCCTGTCCCCTGAGCGAGATTCCCCCAGACTGCTGAGGAATGCCCGCCCGCCCGGCCCTCCCCGCACCCGGCCCCGCCCTGCCCCCCACCCGACCTCTCCCGGCCCTGCCCCCCAGCACCCCGCCCCCTCATCCCTTATCCCCCCCCCCCTGCACCCACCTCCTCCCTGCCCCCCACCCGACCTCTCCCGGCCCTGCCCCCCAGCACCCCGCCCCTCCCCCAACCCTTACCCCCCCCCCGCACCCACCCCCTCCCTACCCCGCGCCCCCTGCAACCGGCCTCTGCCCCAACCTCCTTACCCCCACCCCCTAACCCTCCCCTCCCCCAGCCCCTGCCCCGCCCCAGGACCCGCCCCCAGGACCCGGCTGCACAAAATGGCCGCCGCCCCCCCCCCGGCGCCATCTTAGGTGCCCAGACTGTGGCCTCCCCTGGGACAGGGCTGTGTCTCCATGGGAACCTGGGACCCTGGCTCCCAGCGCCCTCCTGGGGGAAGCGGATGGGCAGCGGAAGCGGGGTCTCCAGGCCTGGCCGCGGTGCCCGCAGGCCCCTTTCCCTCTCAGAGGCCGGGACAGGCCAGGCCCCTCACCACTCCCTTCCCCGTGCCAGGGGAGGAACAGATGGCATCGCTGGTGTCCTTCTCCTCCTCCGTCTTCTCCCTCCACTGCCGGCCCGTCCCGGTCCGCCGTCCCGGTCCCGTCTCCGGGCCAGAGGGGCGCGGGCCGGCCGCGGTGCACGTGCGCACGTGCGCGGTGCCTCCCTGCAGCCCTGTCTGCGCGCCATCCCACACGTCCCTCTGCTCCACTTTCCCCGGGTTTTTATTGTATCTTCTAAATAAAGTTGAAATGTGTTGAGTGAGAAAAACTTGTTCCATTTTTCTGAAGGAAGAAAAGACAGGGCAGGAAGCAGGCGGGCAGGGACGAAGGTCCCTCCACGCTCCCGCCTCTTCTCCGAGGGCCCAGGGGTCCGCAGGTGATGGAGGACAGGAGCACCTGCTTGGGGCTCCTCTATCCCAAGCAAGGTCCTGCCCCCTGCCCCCTGCCCCCTGCCCCCTGCCCGGAGCTGGCAGGGCCTTGGGAGACTAGACCCAATCTCAGTGTCCAAAGGAGGGGGCACTGGGTATCTTTGTACCCCAAGAAAGCATGCATTCGCTTACTCATCCATTCATTCACCCATGAACTCAACAAAAACCCAGTTCTGCCCTAACCGGTTTGGCTCAGTGGATAGAGCATTGGCCTGCGGACTGAAAGGTCCCAGGTTCGATCCCTGTGAAGGGCATGTACCCTGGTTGCGGGCACATCCCCAGTAGGGGGCGTGCAAGAGGCAGCTGATGGATGTTTCTAACTCTCTATCCCTCTTCCTTCCTCTCTGTAAAAAATCATTAAAATATATTTTAGAGAAACACACAGTTCCTATAGAGCCATTCTAAAAGCACCCTATAAAGCATCCCACGTGTGTGTGTGTGTGGGGGGGGAGGTACATGCACGAAACTAATATTGTAAAGCATTTACTGTTTACAAGGTGCTAATAAAAATGAGATGGCATTTCCTGAAGCCTCACTATATTGCTGGCCCTGTGCTAACCTCATTACATGCATCATCCCATTTAATACTAACCACAGCCCGAGGAGGTGTAGCATAACTGTCCCCATTTTATAGACGGGGAAATAAAGGCTGTAAGAAGTTATGGAACTTGCGCAAGGCGCTCAGCCTTCTTTAAAGCTGGGAAGAGTGGGGTTGGCCAGGAATCAGAGCCCAAAGCATGTGCAGGCAACCAAAATGCCATACACCTGTGGGGCCGGAAAAGGGCCAAGTGTCAGGATTGGAGACTCCGCCCTCCGCAAAGGGGCGGTGAAGCTCTTGACGCTGTTCCCAAACCTGAGCCTCTGCCCCTCCCCAGGCCCATCCTGGTTCCCTCTACGCCATGGCCAGAATGCCCCAGACCACCTGCCATAGGCAGGATTCTACCGTCCCAGACCCACAACCCCCGAGCGGAGGAAGCTCACCATCAGCTTCTCACGGGGAGACCACTGAGGCGATTGTGGGGATGTAGAAGGAGCAGGGCTGGGAGTCAAGCCCCAGCTTCTGCTCTCCACCTGTGTGTTCCTAAGCAGGTCAGCTCCCCTCCATGGGCATCTGAAAAGAGTTGGGACTTGTTTATTGTTATTATTCAATTGGGATTTTAAAAAATATTTATTTTTTTATTGATTTCAGAAAGGAAGGGAGAGGGAGAGAAAGATAGAAACGTCAATGATGGGCCCTAGCCAGTTTGGCTCAGTGGATAGACTATTGGCCTGGGGCCTGAAGGGTCCCAGGTTGGATTCCAGTCAAGGGCACATGCCCAGGTTGTGGGCTTGATTCCCAGTAGGGGGCGTGCAGGAGCTTGTTTCTATCTCTCTCTTCCTCTCCCTTCCTCTCTGAAATCAATAAAAATATTTTTTTTAAAAAAAGGAACATCAATGATGGGAGAGAATCATTGATCGGCTGCCTCCTATATGCCCCACACTGGGGATTAAGCCCCCTCCCTGGACATGTGCCCTGATGAGGAATTGAACTGAATCGTGACCTCCTGGTTCATAGGTCGATGCTCAACCAACGAGCCACCGTTCTTCTGAGGCTCCTTATGGTTCCCACCAAGTGCCTAGGAGAGCCTCCTCCGACAGCACCAGCCCCTCCTTCTCCTTCTCCAAGGCCTCCTTCCCCAATGTATGTGCCTCTTTTTAGAACCACTCATTCTACCAAGCCTCGGATCAGTGTCCTCACAGCCCAAGAGCCCCTCCGGAGGCTCCTAGAGGGAGGATACGAAATCTGTCCAGGTTGAGGGTGAAGTCCCCAGCTTGGCACCACACAGTGCCTGGCACATGGTTGCCATCAAAGTGTGTGTGTGCGTGTGTGTATGTGTGTACGCGCGCGCTTAAGGTAGAATTGAAATCGTCTGGGCATGTGTAATCTGGAGGGTGGGAGAGGGTCAGGTAATGTGGGGCTGACACACACAAACGCCTGAATCAGAGTGTGGGCAAGGGGCTCTCTGCACCTGTCTCTGAGGGCCTGCTCACACACAGGTATCTATCTGAGTAGGGTGTGCATCCATTTTCCGCACCACAGAGTGAGGAACAGGTGTGTGTGTGTGTGTGTGTAAAGTTACCTCCCTCGATCCATGCCATTTGCACCTGTGTCTGGCCCTGTGAGCCAGTGAGAGGGTTGGGTGAAAGGTGAGCTGTAAGATAAAACAGCAACTTCCTACCTTTCTCATCAAGACCCCTGTCTGACCCACCTGCCCTTGGTCACTCAGAACTGCAGGACTTGGCTTCTGTACTTCCAGTATTTTTGTGTTTTTGTATTTTTTGCAGGGAGAGGAGAAGGCTTGAGTCTTCTCCAAGAACTTTAGGCCATTCCCAGGCCAGCCCCCTCCCCCTCTCCCATAAGGGGGTCGGAAGGCCAGGAGAGGAAGATGCTGGTGGGATGGTGGCTTGTCTAGCAGGGGGAGGGGATGCGGGCGGGTGAGGAGTGAGGGGTTTCTGGGTTAGGAATCCAGACTGAGACCCTCTCCCCCACCCCCAGATGGTGGGTGCAGAGGCTCATCCCAGGGATTCCTTGCTACTCCACCCCAACATAACATGCCCCCAGACACACGCGGAAACCTCTCCCATCAGCTGACTCCACAGATATACACACGTCCCCACAGACACACACACGCCCATGCAGCGGCTCAGACATCCAGGCGAGTCTTCCCTTTTCTCTGTCTTTCCCTGGGTTTGAATTTCGTTCAGCCACATATGTTGTGTGTGCGTGAGGGTGGGTGGGGGAGGGGCAGGCAGGGATGAGGGATGGCATGATGCCAACATCTACCTATGGGGCTTGGGCCAGGGACGCCCCCCACCGCCACCCTGGGAGGGGCCTCAGCTGTCCCTTTGTAGCCAAAGGGATTCTCCTGGGGGTGGCAAGCACAGAAGTCCCTTCTCGGGACTTAAGGGTCTGGTCCCTGACCCACCTTTGGGGGCCCGCGAGGGAAAAAATGGGCAGAGCAGGACCCCGGAGGGAGCATGGAATTGGGGGCCACCACAACCCCCACCCCCATTTCCAGTCTTGCCACCCCATTGTTCCCATGTGGGGGCTCTATATCCAGGGTGGGGGGCAATTCCTCCCCCTCCCTCTCAATCCCTGCTTCCCCTGCTTTGGGCGGAGAGGGGAGGGCAGCAGAGATATTTATTTATTTCCTTTATTTATTTAATTTTTTTTTTTTTTTTGGAGTAGAGAGTGACAGATGGCGGCGGGTCCCGGGGGAGCCGGCTCTCCCCCAATGCAGACGCATGCCAATCACCGTCTCTCATGTGATAGCTGCTGCCCGTGACGTGCCAAGCCCATATGGCCTGGCATAGAGGCTGGTACCCCCGCCTGGTAGAGATGCCACACTCGCTCCGCGGTTCGCATGGCGCTCTGAAGACGCCGGTGCCCGCCGCCTGGAGGAGCCGCTACCCCCGCTCCCTGAAGATGGGGGAACAATGAAATAGGCGAGAGGATCCCGGCCTCCCCCTCTCTCTCTTGCCCCCTCCCCCTCCCCTCCCCTCTCCCCCGGACTCCTCTCCGAGGTAAGTTGTCCGAAAGAGAGCTGGATCTGACCCGCCGGCTGAGGGGGGGCGGCTCCAGCCATCAGAGGGTCCCCAAACCCCCCTTCCCGGGGATGGCCCCTCACGGGGTGGGCAGCGGAGGCGCCTCGGGGTCCCGCGCCCCAAGGGCTGCAGCTGGGGGGCTCCGGAGGGAGGCGCCTGGCTGCGAGGGGCTGGGGTGGGAGCAGGGTCACGGAGCGGCCGTGCGGAGGCTGAGACGGGACCACCCGTGGTCGGTCGTCCCGGAGGAACCTGCGACCTTCCCCGTTACAGAGAGAGAGAGAGAGAGAGAGAGAGAGAGAGAGAGAGAGAGAGAGAGAGGAGAGAGAAATTTGGATTTTCCCCCATCAATCCCGAAAATACAACGAGATCAGGAAAGCGATGTGGGAGGGAGGCCGTCTGATGGGGGGCAGGGGGTCCCCGACCGCAGGGGAGACGGCGGGCTCGCTGCCCTGTCTCCTCCCCACGCCCGGCCCCTCGGTCCTCGCCGCCCGGAGCCGCCCGGAGCCGCCCGGAGCCGGGGACGCGCGGCCTGAGGAGCCGGCGCTCCCGCCTCGGGAGCTGGGGCTGCGGGGGTGGGGGCCCAGCTGGGGGCGGCGCGCGGCCAAGTTGCAAATTGGATTAGGGAGCCGAGGGGTGAGAGCCGCGGGCGGCGGGGGGCCGGCGGGGCCGGGGCGCCGGGGCCCGAGCGGGCAGCTGTCCCCACCGGCGGCCGCCCAGCCCTCCTCCCCGCCGGCAGCCAGGAGGCCTTCAGGGCCCGTGCGCCGCCTCCCCGGGAGATGTCTCTTCCCCAGAGCCCCTGCCCGGTCCCCGTCCGGACCCCGAGGAGACCCCGGCGCGGGGTGCGGCCCCGGTTCAGGCGCGGGGCGCAGCCGGGGCCCAGCGCCGGGAACCGGGCCTGAGCCGGGATCCGGGCGGGCGGCCGGGCCGGGGTTGGGCCGGCTCTGGGCGGGGGCGGGCGGAGGAGGTGGGCGTCCTGGGCCCTGGAAGGGAACCCGCGCGGGACTTGGGGGGGCGGTGGGCTGGGGGAAGGCGCTCTGACCCCGGCGCGCCCCTCACTCTGTGCTCTGTCTCCCCTCCGCCCGCGGGGCGCCCTCAGGCACCATGCTGACCCGCCTGTTCAGCGAACCCAGTCTCCTCTCGGACGTGCCCAAGTTCGCCAGCTGGGGCGACGGCGACGACGACGAGCCGAGGAGCGACAAGGGCGACGCGCCGCCGCCCCCGCCGCCGCCGCCGGGGCCGGGGGCTCCGGGGCCCGCGCGGGCCGCCAAGCCGGTCCCTCTCCGAGCAGAGGAGGTGACGGAAGCCGCGCTGGCCGAGGTCAAAGAGGAAGGCGAGCTGGGGGGCGAGGAGGAGGAGGAAGAGGAGGAGGAGGAAGGGCTGGAGGAGGCCGAGGGCGAGCGGCCCAAGAAGCGCGGGCCCAAGAAGCGCAAGATGACCAAGGCGCGCCTGGAGCGCTCCAAGCTGCGGCGGCAGAAGGCGAACGCGCGCGAGCGGAACCGCATGCACGACCTGAACGCGGCGCTGGACAACCTGCGGAAGGTGGTGCCCTGCTACTCCAAGACGCAGAAGCTGTCCAAGATCGAGACGCTGCGCCTCGCCAAGAACTACATCTGGGCGCTCTCGGAGATCCTGCGCTCGGGCAAGCGCCCCGACCTGGTGTCCTACGTGCAGACGCTGTGCAAGGGCCTGTCGCAGCCCACCACCAACCTGGTGGCCGGCTGCCTGCAGCTCAACTCGCGCAACTTCCTCACGGAGCAGGGCGCGGACGGCGCGGGCCGCTTCCACGGCTCCGGGGGCCCGTTCGCCATGCACCCGTACCCGTACCCCTGCTCGCGCTTGGCAGGCGCCCAGTGCCAGGCGGCGGGCGGCCTGGGCGGCGGCGCGGCGCACGCCCTGCGGACCCACGGCTACTGCGCCGCCTATGAGACGCTGTACGCGGCGGCCGGCGGCGGCGGGGCGAGCCCGGACTACAACAGCTCCGAGTACGAGGGCCCGCTCAGCCCCCCGCTCTGCCTCAACGGCAACTTCTCGCTCAAGCAGGACTCGTCGCCCGACCACGAGAAGAGCTACCATTACTCTATGCACTACTCCGCACTGCCCGGCTCGCGGCCCGCGGGCCACGGACTGGTCTTCGGCTCGTCCGCGGTGCGCGGGGGCGTCCACTCCGAGAATCTCTTGTCTTACGATATGCACCTTCACCACGACCGGGGCCCCATGTACGAGGAGCTCAACGCGTTTTTCCATAACTGAGACCTCGAGGCCGCCCCTTGCTTTTTCTTTTGCCTTTGCCCGCACCCCTGTCCCCAGCCCCTGAGCGCAGGGGCACCCCCATGGCGCCGGGCGCGGGGTGCGGGCCGCCGGTCCCGCGGTTCTCGGGCAGCACGGTCCTCTTAACAGCGGGTGGCCCTCCCAGGGGCCTCGCTTTCCCCAGGGGACTCGCCTTCTCTCTCCCCAAGGGGCTCCCTCCTCCTCTCACCCAGGGAGTTCTTCTCCAAGGATCCCCTTAGGGCACTCACCTGGAGACATTCCCCCCCCCCCCGCCCTTAGGTTTCCTTCTCCCTTTTCCCTGCAGACCCCGAGGGGTTAGAAAGGGGGCAGCTGAGCTGTGGGATAGCTCCCCCCTCTCGTTATTATTATTACGTTTAAAACAGACACAGAGCTGCCGAGGCAGAGCCGAGCCGGGCGCCCCCTCTTTCCTAGCGAGGGCAGAAGCCAGGCTGCCCAAGCCTGGACCTGGATCGCCTTCACCCCAATCCTTAGTCTCAGCGTTTCGTGATTTTAATTTTGGCGGGAGGGAATGTGGAATGAGAGGAAAGAGAGAAGCCAAGACAATTTGTAACTAGAATCCACTTTCCCCTTTCCCTTTTTTTAAACAAACAAGCAAACATACAAAAAAAAAAAAAAAAAGCTAAGAGGCGACGGAGGCCGAACGCAAAGTCCGGATCGGAGAGAAAACGCAGTAAGAACTTTTAGAAGCAATAAAAGGCAAAAAATACTACTACCAATAATAAAAAGACACAAATATCTATGCAAGGAGGTTCTGACTGAGCCTAGCGGCCCGGCCCGGCCCCGGGATGCCCCTCCCGGCCCGCGGGCTGCGCCGCCCACGCGCGGATCTGTGCACTTTGGTGAAGTGGGGGCCGGCGCCCGCCAGCCCCTCCTCCCCAGGTTCTTACAATCAGTGACTCGGAGATTTGGGGCCCCAGTGCCACTGCCCTCCCCCCGCCCCGTCCCCGTTGTGCGTCATGCTGTTTTTTAAAAACCTGTTTCCAAATTTGTATGGAATGGCAAACTGTTGGGGGGGTCGGTTTGGGGAGGGAGGGTTTGCATGAGAGACGTACACACGCACACCACACCTCACGCACACTCGGGCCGGGCGCGGGCGTCCGGGGGCAGGGGGAGGAGAGCTCCGTGGCTTCCCTCCCCTCAGGCACCTGTACCCCTTCCTGTGGTGAGACTGGAGGCCAGGATCTGGGGGCAGCCCCGCCCCGCCCGACTGTGCTCCGGTGGGCGCCAGCGCCCAGCGATTTCCGGTGGCTGGAGAAGGGGTTTTTGTCCGAGTTGTCCTCTGGGCTCAGGCTGGCAGGTGGGCAGGGTGAGGGCTGAGGGCTCCTTCTGGAGGCTCCGCAAAAAGGGGCAAAAGAAGACCCTCTCCCCACCGGAGGCAGGAGATCAGGCATCCAAACACACGGTGCAAAATGCAAACCCACAGGCGACACACCCACTCATTCACCCATACACTCACACGCAATTTTACCTTCCTCTTGTAGCGAAGATTAAACTCCCGTCGGACACCCGAAGTGCATTGCGTGTTTCTGTTCAGTTTAATGACGATTAATAAATATTTATGTAAATGAGATGCAAAGCCGGACCGGTTTCTCACGGTGGCCTCATTTCATTCCAGGGAGTGAGCTGGGGCTCTGGGTGATGGAGACAGTCCAGTGACTGTGCAGAGGCCAGGTACAGGGACCCTGGCCGTCCTGGGTAGGCTTCCCACCCTCGAGATCCCTCACACCCATCCACTGGGCACCCAAACTGCTACACTCACTGTGCCTCCCAGACCTGACAGACACACACACACACACACACACACACACACACACCCAGCACAAAGCATTGCACTGATCTCCTCACACTCCTTCAGTTTCCAAACGTGCACGCAGGGCACCTCCAGGGGAAACAAAATATCTTTTCATCACTGAAAAGTGGCGGAGTTGGGAGCCGCCTGTTACTTGACAACTCTCTGAGCACTGTTGCAACAAAAACAAGTGTGCGGGGATAAACAGACAACCCTTTAAGCCAGACATGGCTGTTTTTTAATGTATTTAAAAAATTATAAGGTCATGAGGATGGAATATTAACGGAGGAAATCTTTTCCATCTTAAATTTGTGTTCAGTGGACTCCGGGGAATGGGTCATCTTTAGCCCCAGGAATGCTGAAATCTGTTGGGGTGCTGATGAGGTTGATGGAACACTCCAGAACTCTATGAGGATGCCGAAGCCTAGGCACCCACCAAGTGGAGTGGAGCCGACCTAGCTCTGAGCTTCCCCCGGCAGGCCAGTGAGAACCCTGCTGGTACACAGCCTCCTTCCTGCCTGATGAGGCTCCTCACACTGGCAAGTCCTCAACCTGGGGAGGCGGAGGAGGGACACCTCAGAGGAGGCTATCCTGCCCACGCCGCTCCTCCACCCCAGATGAGACAGCCTCACGTTCTCTTCCTCTGAGCCTCAGGAGCAGAGGCATCTCTGAATTGACTTCCCCCGAAAGGATTCTGCGCCCAAAAAAACACCGGTGCCTACTGGACCCCTGGGATATTTGGAAAGGGGGCTAAGTCCCAAAGACCCTCATCCCAAAGCCTGAGTGCGCTTAGGAGTACCGGCACCCAGCTGTTTCTGACGCTGCTTACTTCAATTATCTTTTCACAAAACATTGTTTCTTGTTTTAGAACTGCAGTGAGGGCTGTAGTGCGTGTGGGTTTGGGGCTTGAGGTCAGGCGTGCTAAGGCTTTTAAAGGTTGGGTCCCAGATGCCAAAATGACAGCACCCTGACACAAGTGAGAAAAGGAAAGATAGTTGAGGAAGAAAACCCCAAATGCAAACGGGTGGATCGTCTTATACTGACCTTCAGCTGGGCGTCTCCCCTGAGTGACCACCCCCAAACCCGCTCAGTAGAGACCCGCCCTCCCTCCTCCACCTCAGGACCATTGCTGGAGGAGCGGCGCCCAGAATGGGAGCTGTCCCATCACCGGTGCTGACTGTCCTGCAGCCTCGCGCCTTCCCTCGGCAGAGGGAGGTCGCGCCAGCGCAACCGCAGGGAGCACCGCCCAGAGGCCCTTCCCAAGGATCTGCTGGAATTCTTCCCATTTTCCGGAGAATTTCACTGTACTTTTAAAAATCCACTGCCTTCTCTAGAATTCTCATAAGATCGCCTCTCTGGAGTGAGATTAAGAACTGGGCCCTCATCTCCTGAATCTGCCCCTGTAGGCAGTCAAAGGGACTCTTATTGATCTCTGAATCACCCCTATTCTTGGGAGAAAGGAGTTGACCCACCTTCACTCTCCCCCCCATTTTGCGTGGAATATGGAGCAAGAAGCACATCCTAGACCCAGGTGTGCTCAGCTCAGGGCTGGAGCAAGGCCTGGCAGGGGCAACTGGCGAAAAAAAAGCAACTCAGCTTCCATCCGGAGCCCAGTCTTCACCTGCTCTGGGGGCAAGGTGACCTGAGCTCCTGGCCCGCTTGGCCGGTTTCCCATGACCCCCAGCGCCCAGGTGGCTTGGGGCTGGAAGTAAAGGTGCCTCCGTGTGGGCCCCCTGGTCAGACTACAGACTCCTAAGCTCCGCTCTTCAGGCTACTCCACACAGCTCAGTTCCGTTTTCAAAGCCCGATTCCAGCCCCTTTTCAAGGGATGCTGATGACCCTTGGGCCATTGTGTCTGTGGTCACGTCGGATGGGTGGGGGCTCCTGGACCCCTTTTGGGGTGGGGATCCTGAGTGCCCGGGCCTTTCCTCCAATTCCTGACCCTCTCCCCACACTCCCTGCACTCTGGCTGCACTCTACCCTCCCCTTGCCCTCCTCACCAAGCTCAGCTTCCCTGGCGAGATGGTGAGATGAGCACGAGAAGAAGATGTGTGCGGACACAAGGCCCCAAACTCCCCGTTGCGGGTCCTTTTCTCTTGCTTGCCTGTGTGCACACTCAGGGAGAAGCTCCGGGAACAGAAGGGGAGGATGGTGGGAAGGAGCCGGAGTGGTGGAAGGGAGGGGACTAGGGGAGAAGTCGAAGGAAGGACGCCCTCCTGGCCCAGCCCGAGGAGCAGGGACCTACAGGGCGCCCCAGCTGGCCCAGCTCCCACCCCTGGGCTGCCGAACTTGCAGGCTAGAGCCCAGATCCGCCAGGAGGGCGTCTTTCCCTTGGTTTCCCCACCCCCACCTAAAGCTCAGCGTTTGGAAATGACAGGGAGACAGAGACTTCTCTGAGTCCAAGCCATTGGTCCATCCGGAAGAAAGGGAGGAAGCGCCATTGTTGCCTCTCCCTTCCCCCCTTCACTCCTTTCCAGCGGTGAAGGCCACCGCACGCCCTTGACCCCCAGTGAACCCCCAGCGCCGGTTTCATCACCCAGAGGAACAGCCCAATCAATGACCCAGGTAAACTGAGCCCGATGGGAGTCCGCAGCGCGGAGCCCTGGCACTCCCCGGATCCTATGGGTTGGGTTTGCTTCCCTCTCTCCCAGTGTTCCTTCTCCGGGAAAGCCCACAAGCCTGTGGGCGCAAGGTCGGTGATTTTGTTCCCTCTTGGGTGACCTTTGTTTTCTTCTTTTCCCCCAGAACCTGGAAAGCTGCCTGTTGATTTGAGGGGACATTGAAACTGAAGGCTAGCTTAGTTCTCAAGGGAAGTGGGAGGAAAGATGTGTAGGCCAGGCCTGACCAGCCTTGGCCTCGAGCGCCACTCCCAGGCTCTCCAGGTGCAACAGGGGTCAGCCAGGCCTGCTCACCTGGCCTGCTCCTGCGCGCTCCAAGGAGAAAGCTGCTTTTCCCCCGGCGAGGGAAGGGGCAGAAAGGCCTCGGCTGTCAGAACAGGCTTCCCAGCTCTCTGTGGCTTTTCTTCCTTGAGGGCTGGGTCCCCCAGGCACTGGCCACAGGCTCAGAGGGGAGGGGACCACCTGGGCTGGGAGAAATCTTAAAACCCCGCCCCCCTGCCAGATTCGGAAGCGGTTTCTTTAAAAATTCGGGACCGTTTTCCTGGGTGATAAGCGGTCAGAAAGGGCACAGACACCCCAGGGGGCTGAGCTGCTGTTGCGAACTTTCTCCATCCTAAAGCGCTGCGGTGGGTAGGAGCGCCCTGGCCCCTGGGACGAGCAACGGGTTTGTGCGGGTGGGGTGGGGAGAAATGCCCAGGGCTGGGGCCTCCGCCCCCCAGTGCGGCCTGGGGAACCGGGGAGCTGGTGGGAGAAGGTGAGGAAACCCCTAGTCACTAGGAGCTGGGCATTGCGTCGGGTGGAGAAGCTGGCCAGATGTGCGCCCCGGTGTGGTCCTGGCGCTGCCAACTCCTCCGCCAGCGCCAGCAGCAGCGCAGCTCGTCTCCCCGGACAGACCGGGGCTGCGGGGGGTGCGCCTGGTGTCCGGTTAGTGGGACCTTCCTCTCGGCCTCTCTCCACCCCTGGCGGTGTCTCCTTCCCCTTTGAGGAATGAACTGAATTAGGAACGCGTCTTTCCGGGAGGATGTGGCCTCCGCCTGAGGCCGCGCTGGCCAGAAGGCCGTGACTGCGAGGTCTGGCCGCCCCGGTGCCCAGGGAGGGTCCTTTTGGGGACCCGCGGGCCAGGCCCTACCCGGAGCCCAGTCTTCGCCAAGGGCACAGCTGGGCGGGGTCTGGGCAGTCCGCCCGGCCTGGGACATCTGTTCTCGCCAGAGTGGCATTAAAGGCGAGGGATGGGGGGGGGGCTCAGAACCAGCCCCTCCATCCCCGAGGGGGCCTGCCCTCCGGACCCGCGGCCAGACGCAAGGCACTCGCGGCTTCGAAGTTTTTCCTCTCCCCTGGGGCACAGGGAGAAGAGGCGTGGGGCCAGGCTGTTTCTCCCTCGCCTTCCTCTCTCGCGCTCCCCAATCAGATGCCACGCGGGACACCGCTCCTGGAGGGCAGCGGGGCACCCCCGCCCCGCGGGAGCGGCGTCGGAGCCCCGAGAGGCGCGGGCGCCGGACCGGCGGAGGCCGCGGGCCGCGGGGAGGAGGGACGGATCCCGCGTGCTGCGAATCGCGCTCGCTGGGCTCCGGAGCCGAGGCCTGGGCGCCGCGCAGGGGGAGGGTTAAAAACAACTCCACTGAAACATCGAAAACATTTGGGTTTATATTTTGGGGAGGGCGGTGCTTTAAAAAAAACACACACCGAGAAGAGCCACAAAATCCCGAAGCAAAACCAAACCCAAACTCTTGACTGGTGATCATTTGGTTGAAAATCAGGAAAAACCTCTCAGACAGTTCTCCCCGGGCGCCGCCACGAAGCAGCTCCCGCCTGGCCAAGCCCGGCGCCTGGACGCCCCTTCCCCACCTCCGCGCCCTGGCGTCGAGCCCAGGTCGCCCTTCGCCCGTGCCTTGGTGCCAGTCTGTGCCACTCAGCCGGTGCCCGGTGCCCGGTGCCAGGCGCGGGGGGGAGGTGGGGAGGAGCCGCAGCTCCAGCTTAAATTCCATGGCATCTGTTCATTATTATACAGTGAGGATTTTTATATGGACAGCTAAATTAAAGACAGATTTTTGCCAGAATTGCAGATCCCATAAAAATGATGACACAGGATGGGGGCTTTTTCTTTAAAAAAAAGAAAGAAAGATTTAAAAACTCAGCCCAACAATTCACAACCCAAACCCCTCTGTGCCCTTCCCTCCGACGTGAGCGAGTGACTGTGCCCCCTGTGCCCGCCTCGCCTCTCCCGCCAGCAGGGCCGCCCGGGGAGGAGAGCTCAGCGGCTCTTCACGCCCAGCCTGCGCGCAGACGCCCAGTGGCCAACCAGCTTGCTCCGCAGCCCCAGGGCGGCCGGAGGCACGAAGGCGGCGGGGTGAAGGCCCCGGATGGGAACCGCAGCTGCGAGGAAGCGCGGGAAAGGGCCAGGGGTCAGGCGGCTTGACCTTCTGGCATCCCCAATTCAAAGGGGGGGGGGGGCTGTGTTTTTGGCTGGCTGCCAGGGTGGGGCCGGCTGGTGAGGACGTGGCAGGTGGGGCTCTCCGTTCTGGGGAAGCGGACAGCACCCACTCCCCCCTCTAATGGAGAGGGCCCTGCAAGGATGGGGCCCTGGGCACCGTTTGCCCAGGTGGGAGAGTTCTGGAATTTGGGGCTTCTGAGATTCTAGAGCGCTGGACCCCGCACCTCGGTGGCACTGGGCAAGGACTGGGGGATTCTGGGTCCTGCCCGAGGGAGCAGACCCCCAGACTTTGGTGGTGGCTCTGGGTGCAAGGACTGGCGCGGGAAGTTCAGGGGTGATGCGGTAGGGCTGTGGGGGAGACGGTAAAAGCCGGGGCAGGCAACCAGGGGGAGGTGGAAGCGCAAGGGCCACTCTTGGGGTTCAGACATGTCCCCCCAATTAGGGGCAGCCTTTCTTATTTTTCTTCAAGAATTTTCCCCCAGGGAAGAAATATCTGTTTGGTGCCCTGCAGACCATCGCTGTCTGTGTCAGTCTGTCTGCAGCTCTGTCGGTGTGGCTGTCTGCTCGTCGCCTCAGACTCGGAGCTGACAGAATTCATATCAGAAGAGCGAGCGCAGGGACATCTGTGTTCGGAATGACTGTGCCTACTCGAACCTGCCAATCGCTCCTGGCACGCGCCGGGTAGCAAATGCCTGTTACCTCGGAATGCTGGCGGGTGGGGCGGGGGAGGGCGCCTGGCACCGCCCCGCTGCCAGGCCTGCCAAGCCCCCTCCCGCCCCCAGCCCCCTTCCCAGGGCTGGGGGTCCACGGAATTGGATTGTTCATTAATTAGCAGTGATTAGGAAATTGGGTGCCTCTCAGCCCGGGAGAGCCGGCATCCTCCCTAATCTCTATCCGCTCTCCCCTCCTGCCCCCCTCGTTTTCCGGATTAACTCGGGGTTTCTGCACGCAGAGGAAGGCAGGCGGCCAGTTTGGGGGCGGGGGGCTCACGGAATGCAGGGGAAGGGGTCTCTGGAGGGAAGCATTCCGCCCAAGGTGCCAGCAGGAGTTTCCGCGGCGAAGCGCGAGGGTCTGCGCGCAGGGTTTGGGTAGACGCGGGCGGGCGGCCGGGCTGCGGGGTGGGGCAGGGCCCGGGAGGGACAGGGACCCGAGATCCAGGACGCGGGCGCCAGGCAGAGGTGCGGGGAGGAGGAAGCGGGCAGAGGAGGAGAGAGGAGGCCAGCGGCCGGGAAGCGCCACCAGGTTCTCTGGGCACCGGAGCCTCCGGGACGCGGCCCACCGCGCGGGCCTCCCCGCCTCGGCCCAGGCGCGCTCCCTGATCCATCAGCCGGTTCCGCTGTGGAGATGGTGAGGGGAGGGCGCTGTGCCACCGCCAGTGCCAGCTGGGGGGGAGGGGGTTATTGCGAGGAGGGGCGGAGAGCACATCTAAAATTCCGAGACATCTGTTCACCCAGGGAGGAGATGCCGGGCGCAAGAAGGCTGGGCGCCCCCACCCCGCTGGCGCTGCCCGCAGTTCCAGGGACGGGACTCCCGCCCCCCTTCCCCTTCCCCAGCCGCCGAGACTGGCGGGCAGAGCCGGGAGGAGGGGGCGCCCAGCGTGGGGTCGGGATGGGGTGTGGGATTCTGGAGAGAACCCGGGCTCAGGGGCGGGGTGTGTGGAGCAGAGACCCTAAAAAGGAGGATGTGGAGGGCTGTCTGTCAGAATAGACCTTCCCTTCCCGGGCACCCACAGACAACCCCCTACGTGTACCCGCACACACAGATCCACGACCCTACTCAGACATAAACCCTCCCATTCCTGAGAACAGAACACAGAACTGGCCCCCCCGGCACTCAATCACTTACTCATTCGCGGGCTTTGCCGGCTGCTGGGCCTGAGCTGGGCCCGAGCTGTGTGTGGGGCCATTCCTTCCTGCCCACCAGGAGCCCGGAGCACACTCAGGGGCCCCAGCCAGGGCACTCGGCCTGCCTCACAGCCACAGCCTCTGTTCTTAATGGGAGGGGGCCTCCGGGAGTGTCCGTTGCAGCGCTCACCCCCCTCATCTGGAAGAAGCTTTCCCCCGGAAATGGACAGGGTCTAGGGGCCTCAACAGGGCGCCCTGACCCCACTGCCAGCCGCTTGTCACCTTCTTACCAATCGCCTATTGGCAGGAGCGCCCCCCCTCCTGGGTTTGGCCAGAATAAGACCCCACCCTCCTCCCCACCAAGCCTTGATGCCCACCTCTTTCCTGTGCCCTGGCTTGGCACCTGCCCCACCACCAGGGCTGCCCTCGCTGGGCCGACAGAGGCCAGGTCTCTCAGCTGGGAAATGTCCATGTGGTTGCTACTTAAAACCTGATTTATGAGGCCGTGGCGGCTGCGGAGGCTTGGCCTGCGGTCCTGGTCGTAATCAGGGGCATATGCCCATCTCGCCTGGCACTGCCCAGCTTGTGAGCCCAGCCCTGGCCTCTGCTCTCCTGCTGGGAAGTGAGAGGCATAAAAGGTACCAAGTCTCCTTTCTCTTCAAGCCATTTTTCTCTTCCTCCGCTGACTTCCTTTTCCTCCTCCTCCTCTCTGTCCCTTTCCTCTCTCCCTCCTCCCTTCATTCCTCCTCCTTCCCTCCTCCCTTTCTCTTCCTTCTCTCCCAAGTGGCACGGACCAGCCTGTGTGCCGGGCTGGCGCTCACAGCTGCAGCCCATCTGCTATGATTGAATGGTGACAGTGATGAGACAGGAGCTGGGGGGAATGGGAGGACATGGGGGCTGCCCTGCCACCCCTCACCGTCCTGTGCCAGCCCCCACATGCTTCCCTGACCTCCAGGCTGAGACCATCCGTTATGCCTGTGCAGGGTGGGGTGGTCCCACCTCTAAGTAGTGAGGGAATTCCTTTCCTCCCAACTAGATTCCTGCGAAGGAAGAGGAGGAGAAAGGAGCAGGCTAGGTGGAAAGGGGGAAGGGATTGTAGTTGGGAGAGCAGTCTAGAAGGAATGGCCCCCATGTCCACACCCGCACTGACCAGGCTGGGGTCCTGAGGTCCTGCTCCAGCTTTTTCCAGGAATCCAGGACAACATTCCCAACAGCCCCTGGTGGGTACCTCGTTCCCTAGACCCTGTTGCATTCCTTAGCATGGGCTTCCCCTCTGCACTCCAGAAAAGAAGGTCTAGTTAAACATGAAGAAAGAGTTCCTCACTAATCCCAGTGCAAAACCAAGGTACCACAACCTGGAAGCTAGCATATCTTTGGAACTTATCATGCATCGGTAACTGACTTAAGCATTTTACATAAGTTAATATAATCATCTCGACCCCCCTATGAAATTGGGACTTTCATTACACTACAGACAAAGATACTGGGATACATATACCCAGCTTGTCTCCTAGGCTTGGCTTCTTCCCTCTTGGTAGAAGAAAAGAGCGAGACTAATTAGGAGGCCCCAGAATTGTTTTGAATTTTTATTTATTGATTTGAGAGAGAGAGAGAAACATCGATTTGTTGTTCCACTTATTTATGCATTCATAGGTTGATTTTTGTTTGCGCCCTGACCGGGGAAACTTGCAACCTTGGCATATCAGGATGATGCTCTAATAACTGAGCTACCCAGCCAGGACAGGGGAGCCAGTATTCTTTTTAATACATTTTATTGATTGTTTACAGAGAGGAAGGGAGAGGGATAGAGAGTTAGAAACATCGATGAGAGAGAAACATCGATCAGCTGCCTCCTGCACACTCCCCACCAGATAGGTGCCCACAACCAAGGTACATGCCCTTGACTGGAATAGAACCTGGGACCCTTCAGTCCACATTGGCCTGTGGACTTAAGGGTCCCAGGTTCCTTGTCTGTAGTGTAATGAAAGATACTAGAAATGTATCCCAGTATCCTTGTCTGTAGTGTAATGAAAGTTCCAATTTCATAGGGGGGTCGAGATGATTATTAACTTACGTAAAATGCTTAAGTCAGTTACCGATGCATGATAAGTTCCAAAGATATGCTAGCTTCCAGGTTGTGGTACCTTGGTCTTGCACTGGGATTAGTGAGGAACTATTTCTTCATGTTTAACTAGACCTTCTTTTCTGGAGTGCAGAGGGTAAGCCCGGAATCGCTCTATCCACTGAGCCAAACCGGTTAGAGCTATTCTTTTTGACTAACTCCACTCTTTCTGCCTTTCTTCTTCTGATGCCTGCTCCTCACCCTCAGTCAACCCAGTATCTGCTCTCCACTGAACACCCACATGTGTCTTTCTCTTCCTGCCATTGCCCACATACAAATAGGTGGCAACATCCCCAAAGGCACCCACTCTTCCCACCCCATCCCTGAGGAAAGCGCATACACAGACTTGACTACATCTGACCACCCCCTTCTTTGCTGGGGCAGCTGCTGGCCCAGAGGGTCTTTCTGGGTGGAGGGTGTGATTTTGAACAGCTGCAGGACCAGGCTGGGCTTCCAGTCTACTCTGGGCCCCTAAGGATCAAGGGAAGCGATTTGCTCCACCTGGCGTATTTCCCTGGACACTGGAGTCTGTCTGGATCACTCATGCCCTCTCTTGCTCCTACCATCTGCATCGCCCCTCTCCTCCTTCCTCTTTCTCCATTTTTCCTCTTCCTTCCTTCTTTCATGCATCTTCACAGTTCGTTCTCCTCCCCTTTTGTCTTTTTGTTCTCCCTCATCTTCCCCTGTATCCCCTCTTGCCTAGTTAAATGAAGCCCTTTGGTCCTGGTTACCCGCCGACCCAGGTCAGGAATATAGGCATTACGCATGTTCCATACATTTCACAACGAAGGGGCTGATGGGGGGAGAGCATTCCTACCAGGCAACCCCACCTGAGGGAAGTTTCATCTCAAGAGAGGGAGATGGGAACCCATAATCCAATCTTGTGGATGAGCGTTAAGCAGTCACTAAGTCCCTGCAATCCCCAGAACAAATCCAGATCACACTGATGTGCACTTGTCCAACACCAATTGGGATAAGACATCAGATGGGAGCCATTTGCAGGGTCATGACAGGTTTTCTTGGTGTCTGTCTCCTTCCCCTGCTGTTGTAAGGCCCTCCAGGGCAGGGAGGTACCTGAAAGGGACGGCTGGCGGGCAACGGGAAGCACACATGCAGGGTCCCTCACTTGCCATGGCCCACTTGCCAAACTCTTCCAATTTTTGGCCCTGAAGGGCAAAGATGGATAAATCCTTGAGCCTGCTCTTTGTTCAGGCATTCCTTAGTTCCCCTTGGTATCTTAGTTCTCCGTGGTATCCTCTCTCTCTCTCTCTCTCTCTCTCCCTCCCGCCTTTACCTATAAAATTCTCCCTCCCTTCTATTCTCTCTCCTCCATTCCTTCTTTCTTATCCAGCACCTATCCCAGGTCTCAATCTTCTGTAAGGAGTACAGTCTGATTTCAGCACCACAAACAGGTACACCTGGGTGGGAGCCTAACACCTCTACCTCTGCTGGGTTCTGTGCAAGTGGTGACTGCCCACGGGTTTCTTCGGGTGTGTGTCATATTTGTGTGAGAGTGTATGTGAGTGTAGCAGAGCCTGCGTGAACGCCTATGTCTGTGTCTCTCTCGGGCACAGCCTGTGGGCTTCTCTGGTTGCATCTGTGTGTTTGTATCTGTCTGTGCCGTGTCCCTGCCTGCTCCCTGTGTCCCTGGCTGAGAAAGGGGACAGGATGGGGACGCTCCGTTCTAGAGGTGGGGGAGGCAGCGGGTGGCTTAGTGTCCCAGCCGGGCCTGGGGGCGTCATCCTTGCCCAGACGCACCAGGCACCATGTGGCATGTGTGCCAGCCGGCACAGGCTGAGGGCATTCTGCCCGGCATGGGAGGAGGTGGGGGGATGCAGGGAGCTGGAGACAGGCAAGGAGAGGTGGGGAAGCTGAGCTCAGAATTCAACTCTGGGGCCAGGCCCTTTCCACTTACAGGCACATGCACGAAGAAACGTACAAGCCACTTGCCTCTGTGAGGCCCAGACAACCAAATAACCATCACCTCGTACGCACACATCCTGAGGGAGAGGCATGGAGGCAGGCCTGTTTTGGCTTGCTCACGGGTACAAACCACCCTTTGCACACCAATCCCTGCACAAATGCACACACATACACGCAAACACCCAAGGCCTTCTCAGAGGATGGGGAGGCAAGAATCACCCCCATTGTGTCACAGAACAGGACCCTCGCTCATTCCGTGGGTGGGCACTTCCCTCCTGTGACACCAGGCAACCAGTCTGAGGGACTGCGAGCTTCCATGACAACTGTTCCCTCCCCAGCAAGTGGGCAGGTTACCCCAGCACAGTGCAGGCCCTGCGGTTGTCATCAGGAGTCTGCCCTCCGCACCCAGGGGAGTCTGGGAAGAGGATGCAGCCCCTGTGCTCCATCTGGGAGGGACCCAGTGACGGGGAGGAAGAGGCCTCCGCAGGGCCCCTCCCTCCAACACCCAGGCAGGCCTCTTCCCCCAGAGAGGCTCCTATACTGGAGAAATTCTAAATGTCCCATCCCCCTCGCAGTGCCAACCGGCTCTGTGACCGTGGGCAGGTTATTTCTCAGTGAGACTTACACATGACAACTTACGTAAAGACCCCGGCTGAAGAGAGTGGTCACCATTCGTATTACCAAATTCTTACTGTGGTAAGAGCGATGGTCAGGATCAGAAGAGATAACCTCGCCAAAGTGTCTAGCACAGGGTCTGACCCACAGCGGGTGCCCCGTGAGTGGGAGCACAGTATGAATGCAGTGGTAGAATGTCGGGATTTAGACAGAATTCTCTCTCCAAATTCAAGAGGCACACACTCCTACGTGCAGCAGGAGGAATGGAAGTCAGACGTGTGAAAAAGCTCAAGGGCAAACTGGGAAGCAAGAGTGGGGTGGTGAGAGGGCACCCTCTTGTGGCGGGACATCCAGATGGCCACCCTTCAGGGCCAGGGAAGCCCCCTAGAGTGGTGGTTCTCAACCTTCCTAATGCCGCCACCCTTTCATACAGTTCCTCGTGTTGTGGTGACCCCCAACCATAAAATTATTTTCGTTGCTACTTCATAACTGTAAATTTGCTACTGTTACGAATCATAATGTAAATATCTGTGTTTTCCGATGGTCTTAGGCTCTACAGCAGCGGTTCTCAACCCGTGGGTCGCGACCAGCAAGCAGGACAGTGCCACAGCCCTTAGGGGAGTCTAGGGCCAGCTGGTCGAAGGTGAGGATCTGGGCCCCGGCCTGGAGGATGCGGCTAGGGGGGGCTCCTGGACACACACATCATCTGTGACAGTCCCTACAACCACAGCAGTGTTGTCTTCCCGGCCACGAAGCTCCGTTTCCGGAGCATCCGGGAAAGGGACAGGGGCGGCCAGTTGGTGCCACTCATGAGCGACCTCTTCAGCACCACTTGGTTGAAGGTGGGGCTGGTGCCTTTGGCCAGAAACCTGTACAGCTTGACCAACAGCTTTGGGTAGTCACCCGGCTCTTGGGCTCCTTGCGCTGAACCTTTTGGTCTTTCTTGGGTAGGACATGGACTCCCATGATGGCGCCTCCTCCCCCCATTCCTTCCCTTGGCTTCCCCCTTTCAGTAGATGGCAGCACCAGCTTAGCTCCTCAAGCCCAAGACGTGGGCATTGGCCTTCTGTTCTCCCTCTCTCTCCATAACAACTTGACTCTCTCACCACGAACCACTGGCTCTCTCTCCAGTATGTACCCCAAGTCCAGGCCCCTCTTCCTTTCTCAGTGCCTCCCCCCTACGCCAGGTCACATCACCTCTCTTCCGAGTCTCTGCTCTAACCTCCTCGGATTCATTCTCCCATTAGCATCTAGGTAAGCCTTTAAACGTATAAGCTGGGCCTTTTACTACCTGGTTTAAACTCTGCACTGGCTCCCTTGGCACATAGCATAAACCCAAACTCCTAACCATCCGGATCTGGCCCCTGCCTCCCTCCCCAGTGCCATTTTCTGCCTCTGCCTCTCCTTCGTGCCCCAGCCTCACTTGCCCTTCCTTCCACCCTGCAAGCCCTGAGACCACCTCCCGACCCCAGGGACCGGGCTCTTTTCTTGGCCCAGCTGATGCCCACACCTCCCTCCCATTCTTTTCTTGGCTGGCTCCTTTTCATCCCTCTGTTCTGTCTGGCCCCTCACCCCCGTATGAAACCTTTTCTGATGCCTTTACCCAAAGAGGGCTTCCGGTGATTCTTAGCTCAGCTTCTGTTGTTTCCTCTGTAGCACTTCACTGAACTGTTGACTTGTGACCTGTCGGCCTCCCCTGCTGGTCTGTAAGCTGTCTGAGGGTCGGGAACACAGTACTTGTTCCGTTCCCATAGAAAAGGCGGGGCCCAGTATGGAGCAGCTACTTCGTCCCTGTGTTTGAGTGGCTGAATTGATGAGCGCTTTGACATCTTCCAAGGCGGGTGGGGTAAGCGGGTCCCGTAGCCTAGGCTCCAACCCGCCCCATTAGGGGTCTGTCTCATCTCTCTCTCTCCCTCTCAGGAGGCCTGTCTGCTGGCAGCCTCCTAATTATATTTTACTTGACTATAAATCTTTCCGTTAAATGTAATTGAAAAACATACCTTTCGAATCATCGCATTAACCTAACATCCACTCTGAGGCGGTAATTAAAGACTTCCCAGAATCTCCCACTGGTTTGGGGGGAGCTGGCCCAGAGATCATCCTCTGCCAACCCCAAAGGTGGAGGCAGCAGTCCTCCTGCCCCCAGAGAAGGGAGAGGCACAAGCCCAGGCTGCCCGCAGGTCAGGCTCAGGAGCTCAGCATGTCCCCGTCCTCTCTCCCCACTGCAGGACTCAGACCGCTGGGAGCATGCCCAGCCCCAGCCCAGCTCTCCTTCTGCAATAGTCCCCTCTCCTGGGCTCCTGGCTCAGAGCAGCCTCAGGTGGAAGGTCGGGAAGGAAGAGGAAAGAGAAGGATCAAATGCTTTCCCAGCCCCTTAAGTGGGTCAGGTCTGTTTCAATCAGTCTTCGCACGCAGCTCCCTGGGACAGGCTGAGGTCTGCAACACGGGAGGGTTAGAATCCAAGTCAAAAGGCCAACGTGATAGAACCTACAGAGCAACAGCCCTCCTTTCCGAGTCCCAGGGCTGCCTGTGGTGACAGGCGCCCTCAGGCCCGCGCCTCTCCCTCTCCAGGACCCCTGCTCCTCCACTCTACTGGTTTCCTAAGCCCAAACCTCGGGGTCACCCTTGGCAATGCTCTTTCACACCCCACACCGGATTCAAAAGCAAAGCTACCTGCTCTGCCTTCAAAATGAATCCATCCTGGGGTCCAGCTCATGGGTGCCTGGATTTCTTTCTCTCTCTTTTCCCTCTTGGCCTTCTTTTCTTACCCCTCCTTCTCTCCTTCTGCTTTGCCCTGACCAGCCCCTGACTCTTCCCCACTCTTCGTTTTCGCACTCAGTCCTGGAGAACATCCAATGGACGGTCTTTGCAGGCCATGGGAAGAATAACCAGTCTCACCGCCTGTCTTCCAAGAACGATGGTGTGCACTTACTGTACGGCGGGGGCCAGGCTCTGAGTTGAGTGCTTTAGACCAGCGGTTGCCAACTGGTGGTCCGTGGACCACTGATGGTCCGTGAGGTCCAAAAGGTTGGCGACCGCTGCTTTAGGCCAGCACTGTCTGAACTTTCTTCAATGACAGAAATGGTCTAGTTCTGTCCTCATCAATATGGAGTCACTGGCCAATGTGAGGTTATATTTTTTTATGATTCTTTATTGTTTAAAGTATTACATATGTCTCCTTTTCTTCCCATTGACCTCTCCCTGGCCGTTTCTACCCCCCAGCACATGCCCTCCCCGCCCACCACCCCCGACTGTAGGTGTCCATGGGTTATGCTTATATGCATGCCTGCAAGTTCTTTGGTTGCTCTCTTACCACCACCACCGCCCCTGTGCCCCCACCGCCTTCCCTCTGAGGTAGGACTGTCTGTTTGGTGCTTCTCTGTCTCTGGATCTATTTTTGTCCATCAGTTTATGTTGTTCATTATCTTTCACATCTGAGTGACATCATGCGATATTTATCTTTCTCCGACTGGCTTATTTCACTTAGCATCATGCTCTCCAGGTCCCTCCCTGCTGTTGCAAATGGTATGAGTGCCTTCTTTTTTACAGCAGCGTAGTATTCCATTGTGTAGATGTACCCAATGTGAGGTTACCAAACATTTAAAAGGTGGCTAATGTGACTGAGGAGATGGGTTTTAAATTCAAATTAATTTAAATGTGGGTAGTAGCTTCCACGTTGTTTGGGGGGGAAGGGGGTGCAGGTTTTGACACATTATTTTATTTAATCTTTATAATTATCTTGGGGAGTAGGTATGATTATCCCCATTTTACAGGTGAAGAAGAGTAGCTAACCAGAATGATCCCTAGAGGCAAGGGTCTTTGGCTATCCCAGTGCCTGGCACATAGTAGGATATCAACGAAAATAAAGGAACAAACCTGCCCCAGATACTTCTGTCTTTGCAACGGGAGGGCTCAGAGTCTAATTTGAGTCTGTTTGCTTCCAGAGCCCAAGTTCATTCCCTCCAAGTTATTTTCTCTTAAATATTCTCTCCAGTCGCTTCCCCAAATTCTCTCCCTTAGGGAGACCCTGGGCTAACCCAGGAGTTCCCTGTCCCTGAAATGTTTAGCTCAGGCAGGGGTATGGGTTCCTTTATCTACCCTCAGCTCTGATGCCAAAGACTTGGACTAAAACTCACAGATCCCTGTGGCCCAGTTAGGTCTCCTCCCTCCCCCTCCCTGCTCAGGGCTGTTCCTCTTCCTCTCTGCTGAGGAGGCGCTGAGCTAAGGAGTCTGGTCATTTCTTCCTTTCAGTGGAATAGCCTGGGAACCGCCCCCCCATCCTTCCCCTCCCCCTGCACTTCTGGGTGTGCAGTGACTTAAAGGCAAGTGGTGGGATACACCCCCCATTCGCATGCCTCCCTGAGGAAGGAGACGGAGACATATCCTATTAGTGGGATGCCAGGGCAGGGGCTCTTCCTTGAAACTGGCAACTGGATTGTTCATGACTCCACTAGGCGGGATGGGAGTTAGCTAGCAGGAAGGACTTCCCAAAAGTCAGGAAATAAAGTAAAGGTATGAGGCCTCTTCCCCACTTACGGGCTAAGAGAGCTAAATTCACTCACCTTCCTGAATGCCTTGTCCTGGACACCTTCTCCTTCTTCTTCTTTTTAATATTTTTTGATTTTTTACAGAGAGGAAGGGAGAGGGAGAGAGAGTTAGAAACATCGATGAGAGAAAAACATCAACTAGCTGCCTCCTGCACACCCCCTACTGGGGATGTGCCTGCAACCAAGGTACATGCCCTTGACTGGAATCGAACCTGGGACCCTTGAGTCTGCAGGCAGATGCTCTATCCACTGAGTCAAACCAGTCAGGGCCCTGGACACCTTCTTGAATGGTCTAAGTAACATGTAAAAATGACCGCTGGCTCAGAGCTCCAGAGCTCATCCCTCTCCAACTTCTCCTCTCTTCCTCCTCACCCCCTTTTCCACCTCCTTCAGTTCAATGCCGCTTGCCGGGGTCCAAACAGGGACCAGCTCCATAATGCGTAGGCCAGGCGATGTAAGTCATGTGAAGAGGGAAGAGCTGACCTCTGATGTGTGGTCCAACTGCCTTCTGGCAATGAGGTGAGAGACAAGGCTAGAGCTTCAGTCCCAGCTCTGCTGGATCACAGCTGTGTAGTCCAGAGAGGCTGGTCGGCCTTTCTGAACCTCAGCTTTCTCATCTGTACAAAGGGGCTATCACCATCTGCGCTACAGCATTGTGCAATTTGGAGATGGGTCCGGGGAAGTTCCTGACACAGGGTAGGCACTTAATAGTTTGTGCTATGGCCCTAGCCGGTGTGGCTCAGTGGATAGAGCATCAGCCTGCGGGCTGAAGGGTCCCGGGTTCAATTCTGGTCAAGGGCACATGCCTGGGTTGCGGGCTCAATCCCCAGTATGGGGCGTGCGGGAGGCAGCCGATCTATGAGTCTCTCTCATCATTGATGTTTCTTTCTCTCTCTCTCTCTTCCTCTCTGAAATCAATATATATCTAAAATATGTTAAAAATATATAAGTAGTTTGTATTATTATGATGGTTATTAACTATTACTGTTATTATTTTGCTAATCCTCACACGAGGATATTTTTCCCATTGAATTTTTTTTTTTTTTTTTTTAGAGAGAGAGAGTGGGAGGGAGGGAAAGAGAGAGAGAGAGAAAAACACTGATGTGAGAGAGACACATTGATTAGTTGCCTTCCACACACACCGGCAACCCAGATGCAGGTCCTAGACCAGGAATCGAACCCACGACCCCTTGGTGTGCTGGCCGATGATTTAACCACTGAGCACACTGGCCAGGACTTATGACTATTATTGCTTAGGCTCCTGGAGGCCCCTTCTTTCATCCCCATGGATAAGAGAGGGCCTTTCCCCTATTGCTTTCCATCTGGAACTTCCATCTGGACCGGAGCAATGGTTTCCTTACTGGCTTCCCTGCCTCCAGCCTCGCTCTGCTCTGACCCCTACACCCTGTCAAAATTCTTTTCCTAAAACGCAATCCAAACCCACCACCCCCTGCTGAAAACTCCTCCAAAATTCTCCCACTTCATACCAGGACACAGCAAGCGTAGTGAGTAAGAGTTTGGGCTCTGCCCGGCCAGAGTGGCTCAGTGGTCGACCTGTGAATGGTTCGATTCCCGGTCAGGGGCACATGCCCAGGCTGCGGGCTCCATCTCCAGTGTGGGGTGTGCAGGAGGCAGCCAATCAATGATTCTCTCTCATCATTGATGTTTCTCTCTCTTCCCCCCTCTCCCTTCTTCTCTGAAATCAATAAAAATATATGTTTAAAAAAGGAGTTTGGGCTCTGGGGTCAGGCATGGGTTTGATGCTCAGCTCTGTCACTTTCTAGCTGAGTCTTTTAGGCAAGTTCCTTAGTATCCCTGAGCCTCCGTTACTCGTCTGAAAAAGAGGATAACAGTACCTTCTTCGTGTGGTCATTGTAATGAAGGAAGAAGGCAACAGCTCTACCTATTAGTATGAGCACGGCAAGCAAGGCTGTCTGTAGGAGTTAGACGTTACAATTTTTAGAGCAAGATTGTTCGAATGAAGCACCTGGCCTGCCCATCCAACCTTGTTTTCTGCCATGCTCCACATGAACCCTATGCTTTTTGTTTGTTTGTTTGTTTTTCATATTTTATTGATTTTTTACAGAGAGGAAGGGAGAGGGAGACAGAGCTAGAAACATCGATGAGAGAAAAACATCGATCAGCTGCCTCCTGCACTCCCCTCCCCCCACTGGGGATGTGCCCGCAACCAAGGTACATGCTCTTGACCGGAATCGAACCTGGGACCCTTGAGTCCACGGGCCAATGCTCTATCCACTGAGCCAAACTGGTTAGGGCTGAACCCCATGTTTTGACTGTAACAGTGTATCACTCACTATCCCCTATGCCGAGACATTTTTAAAAAATATGTTTTTATTGATTTTTAGAGAGAGAGGAAGGGAGAGGGAGAGAGAGGAACACTGATGATGGACCAGCTACTTCCTGCACACCCCCTACTGGGGCTGGAGCCCACAGCCTGGGCATGTGCCCTGACAGGATCAAACCGGTCACCTTTTTGGTGCGTGGGATGATACCCAATCCATTAAGCCACACGGGCCAGGGCCTGAGATTTGGTGCCTTTGCACATGCTGTCCTCATGGCCTAGAACAGCGGTCGCCAACCTTTCGGACCTCATGGGCCACCGGTTTGCGGCCGCTGCTCCAAAGGTTTCCTAGAATGCTCTTTCTCTCCTTGCCCAGTGAAATGGTAAACTCCTCGTTCAAGCCTGTCCTTGGCGAAGTCTTCCCAGACCCCAGAGAGGGGTCGATCACGTCCTGGTGTTCCACCACCCCAGCCTTTACCTCTGCTCAGCCTCGGGTTAAAAGCCACAGGCCGAGGCTGCCTGGGTTGGAATTTTAACTCTGCCGCTCCCTATCCAGCTGGGTGACCTCAGGCAAGGTGCTTCATCTGTTTGTGCCTCAGTTTCCTGATGTGGGAAGTGGGGGTGAGAATAATAGTATCTGTCTGAAAAAGGGGTGAGGAGTACATGAGTTACTGTATGTAAGGAATCGGTTCCCATACTCGGCGCAGGGTAAGTGTCCAGGAAGGGAAGCTGCCATGACTATTATTCCAGCTTCTCTTCCTTCCAGGGCAGGGCTTAGCTTACCTGTGTCTCTCCCACAGGCTGTGAGCTTGGAGGGTAGAGGCTGGTGCAGAGTGGACATCTGGCACCTCTGCCTGGACGGACAGTCATGGAGACTCTCCTTTACCAAGAGCTTTCTCATGTGGACCTTGTACTAATGTTCTTCCCATTTCATAGATGGAAACACTGAGACCTGGGGGTAAATGCCTTAGGGCCCTAGTAAGCCAAGGACCCAGCTGACTCCAATCAACCCCCATGAGCCTCCATTTCCTCATCTATAAAATGGACTGGTAGCTGTTCTTCCTCTCTCTCAGGTTTGCTGTGTGAATATATGTAAATGTAAGAGAAAGAAGGGGGTGTAGTCCCCCCTTATGAATTAGGTAATGCTTTGTCTAAGAACAAGAACTACTCTGGGGGTGATACTGATGAGTAGCTGAGACTCAAACAGCCCCAAAGCCCCAATCAATTCACCCCTCTCCCTAGGGTTTGTCTGGAGCCTGGGGCCAATTCGGCAGCCTCCCCCATTTCCTGGGCCCACTGCCAGGCCCTCCGCCCCTTTCCCCCACCCATTGCCACTGGAAGACAATGGTGGGCAGGCCCAGCCTTTGTGAGAGGGGTCAGGCCAGTTAATCTTGGGCTGGGTTGAGGAGGAGCATGTAGGGGGACCAGGGAAGGGAGAGGGGGCTGCATGGAGGCGACAGAGAACAGAGGGCCTGTGAGGGTCGGGAGGACATTGGAGGCCAGGGGCCCGAGGAGTAAAAGCTTGAAACATGCTTTGGGGAGCATTTCCTCTGAATGTAGATTTGAGCTCCTATTAAACTTGCCAAAAATTTGTGTTAGCTAATGGATTCTTAATTCTGTCTAAAATGAGAGAGGGAAAATTATGCCATTCATCTTGTATTGGTTTGAAATTACATCTGACACCTAATCGATCATACTGTGGAACATTAACTCTTTGGAAGAGACCCAACTTTTCCTCTCTCCCTCGCTTTCCAGAGCTCTGGAGCCACCCCCACCCCCTGATTCCTTCTTTTGTATTTCATTAACTAAGCAAAGCTCTGGCTGTCTCTGGGGATGAGGGGTGGGAGTTAGGAAAGGGTTCATTTGAACTGAAGGAGATAAGCAGGACCCCCAATCTTTTGTGGAAGACCAGAGCCCCTGCTTCCAACCTTCAAGTGACCTCCTCTCTCTTCCTGCTTTTTCCTATGCTTCCTGTGACCTGGAAATGCAGAATTAAAGGCATTGGGGTGTGGCGTGACCTCAGAGCCACCTTGGGGGCACCAGGGAGGGGCGGGGAGCCAGGCCAGCAGAGCTAGCACCTGGGGCTGGGGCAGGGGCCTTGGCAGGGGGCTCACCTGCGACTTGCCTGGCAGATGGGTGAGGAGGAGGAGGGCAGATGACAATAGATTTGCCTCTGGGGAGCCTGATGAGTTCTGACTGAAAACCCCAACTCCAGACCTGCTTTTCCAGGAGGACTTTCTGGCAGCCGAGAGAACCCACTGGAGGCAGACAGATCTGGGCTGGGATCCTGGCTTCACTCCCGACAAGCTGTGTGACCTTGGGCGAGTTACATAACACCCCTGAGTCTCAGTTTCCTTCTCTGTCAGAGCAGAGTAGGTAATAACACTGGCACAAGGCTGGGGTGAGAACTGGATGAGACAATCCAGGTAAAACTGGGACAGAGCCTATCACAGTCTGCCTGGCACACAGTAGGTGCCCAGTAAAGGTGACAGTCACTCCCCTCCCCACTTCTGCAGCTTCTCCCTCCCCTTGCTCCCCGATTCACCTTCTCTCCCACCTCCAACTCACTGGCCTGTCTCCCAGGGACAGACCTAGGGCTAAGAAGCCACAAGGTCAAATCAGGCCATGAGGGCCAGTCCATGTCTCCTCCTAAAAGGACACCTGAAGGGTTGGACCTTCAGGGTTTCTGCAGTGCAACCCTCTCTCCACCCCCCCACCCCCGCTTCCTGGAGCTCCTATATCTCCTCCAAAAATTGTGGGGTTGTTTCCTACATGGAAAGCTCTCTCAGCAAACTTCACTCTGCCTGGAAGGTGGAATCTCTTGAGAAAGGGGCCATCTAGGAAGTGAGGCCAGGAGGGGCACTGCAGCTGGGAGGCAGCCACTTGCTTTCAGGGAAAGGTGGGTTAGGCTGGCAGTGGGGGCTTGGTCCCTCCACAGCAAGGGAGAGCAAAGGGAACCAGGTGGGTGTGTGAGGGGAGGAGGCAGGGACCCCCACTTCTATTCCCCAGGAGGCACAATGGCTTCTCTCATAGGCTGGTTGGCTTTGGGTACTATGGGAAGACAAGGTTCCAGGGTCCTCCCATTTCATGTGAAAGGGGTCGTCTGGGAAGGAAGGTGGATGCAGCTGGCCTCTGGCACAGGACAGCATGGGGAGGGCTGAGGTGCCTCTTTCATGGACAGCTGGGCAGTCTTTGGGCCTCCCAAGTGTAGATTTCACTCTCCATAAGCACCCATGAGTACCTGAATGAATGGATGTGCAGGTGAGGGCTGCAGCTGCTTTAAGTGACCAGTCAAGGTCACACAAGGAATCATTAGCTCCTACCAGGAAATCTGCTCCAAGTGCCAAAAATAACCTAAAGTGGCCCCACTGTATTCTTGGTCCTGTGGAGGAACCCCTATGTGCCAAGAGCAATGGGGAAGTCTCCTCCAGCAGCCTCACTTTACAGAGCAGGAACCCAGGACTCAGAGAGGGGGTATACTGCCCAGCGACACAGGGTGAGGCAGGGCAGCCAGGGACAGTGGCCTCTGGCTCTCAGTCCAGTGCTCTCCTCCACCTGCATAAATCTGAAGGGATTATTCCCCAGTCCCAGCAGAGCCTATGCTGTTTCTGGGGAGGGGGCTGGAGTTTGGGGAGTGAGAAGAGATGTCGAGAGGTTTTCCCTGAAGAGAGAAGAGCAGAGGGGGCTGGGCAGGTTTCTTAACTCCCTCTCCCACCCCATCACACATACAAGCACACAGTGGCAGGAGTTTTATTTCCAAACGTCCCTTCCCCGGGGAGCTCACTGTTTCCCAGGAGACGTCTGGTGGAGATGCCCCTTCCTGCCAGCTTCCCTGGCAGCCACTAGGCGGCTGTGGCTCCCGCTTCTGCCTAGAGCAGCCACAGCGAGGGTCCCATGTGATTTGTATAAATAGGAAGTGAAGCCCAGGCCTACAGGTGCTGATGACGGAGCAGGTCAGCCAGGGGTGGGTGGGCAGCCGGGCCAGTAGGTAGGCTGAGGAAGCCACTCACAGGGCCACATTAATCAAGGGCATGATGTGCCTCGATACATGTGCTGACCTCCCTTTGGTCACCAGAGAAAAAAATTCCTCTCTGGCATTCCCCGCCGCCCCCCCTCCACTCAACTGGTAATGTTTTTTAAAAATATATTTTTATTGATTTCAGAGTAGAAGGGAGAGGGAGAGAAAGACAGAAATATCGATGCCTCCTACACACCCCCTACTGGGGATCGAGCCCGAAACCCGGGCATGTGCCCCTTATCGGAATCAAACCCGGGACCTTTCAGTCCACAGGCTGACGCGCTATCCACTTAGCCAAACCGGCCAAAACAACTGGTAATGTTTTTTGTGTTTTTACACTGACTATAAAAGTAACACATAATTGTATTAAAAATAAATAATTCTAAAAAAATGAAATGAACAAAAGCTCCAGACTAAAATTTATAATCTTTTTCCCCAGGAAAGCAATTAGCCCCTGGCTGAAGAGTCCAGGGCAAGAGTCTGCTATGTTCAAGAAAAAGGGGGAAAGCATCATAACACTGGAATGTTCTAGAATCTGGAAGGTCCTCCAGCAGCAAATACCCTTGTACTGAAGAGGCTGACATGTGTGTCTATTCCCACCCCCCCCACCCCCCCAGCTGCAGAGGATCTGTGGTTTCAGAGTGCAGTTCTTCCCACTCACTCTGGCTCCTGCACTCCCACCTGCTGGGTGCACTGTGCTGCCCCAATGCGGTCACCCAGGAATACTAGTTGGAAGAATAAATCAATTAACTCATAGATGAGGAAACAGACCTAGAAATAGACACTTAGTTGCTTGAGTGACCCAGATCATGTTCACAAACAAGATTGCCACAGGTCTGGAAAAACTGGCCTCAAATTCTCCACCAGTTCCCTCTTTCCCAGAACTGACAGGAGCAAAAGGTTGGAGTTAGCCAAAAGGGCCAAGTTTGTATAGGACATTTCCCAGATCTGACCCTTGAACAGGACAGGACAGAGGCACTAGAGCAGTGGCTCTCAACCTTTCTAATGCCGCGACCCTTTAATCCAGTTCCTCATGTTGTGGTGACCCCCAACCATAAAATTATTTTTGTTGCTACTTCATAACTGTAATTTTGCTACTGTTATGAATCGTAATGTAAATATCTGTGTTTTCCGATGGTCTTAGGCAGGGGTCCTCAAACTACGGCCCGCGGGCCACATGTGGCCCGCTGCCACATGTGGCCCGCTGAGGACATTTATCCGGCCCGCCGGGAGCCGCTGCCTGTCCTGCTTAGCAGCCGACTCGTCCCGGGCCCACAGTGCGCATAGGAATTTGTTCATAGTTTTGTTTTTTTTTAAACTATAGTCCGGCCCTCCAACGGTCTGAGGGACAGTAAACTGGCCCCGTTTAAAAAGTTTGAGGACCCCTGGTCTTAGGCGACCCTGCTAGTGGTTGTCAACCTTTCTCGACCAACAGGTTGAGAACGCTGCTATAGAGCCTAAGACCATCAGAAAACACAGATATTTACATTATAACAGTAGCAAAATTACAGTTATGAAGTAGCAACGAAAATAATTTTATGGTTGGGGGTCACCACAACGTGAGGAACTGTATTAAAGGGTCGCGGCATTAGAAAGGTTGAGAACCACTACACTAGAGGGAGATGGTCAGGGCTTACAGAAAGGAAGGCCTCACAGAGAGCCAGGGAGACAGGAGTGGTGGAGAGCCTGACGTGAACTGAGAAATTCAATTCACGCCATGCCAATGAGGTGGGCATCAGTTTTGCCCCTCTACGCTGACAAGGAAGCAGCTGTGGCGGGAAGGTTCCATGTCATCTTCTACTCAAAGGGATTTAGGCATCTGGAGGAAAGTTACCTCCTTCAAGGAGAGAGGAGGGTACCCAACACAGCAGCAGAGACAGAAGCCTGCTTCTCACCCCCTCTTCTCCTTTTTGCCAGATAACTTAGGTAGGGCCCTGCCATCATTATCCCATTTAGCCATTGACAACTGTCAGAGAGGTCTTAACCCCATTTTGCAAATGAGGAAACCAAGGCTAAGAATAGCAAAGGGACTTGTCCGGGTCAGAAATCAAGTGGCAGAACTAGGAAGACGATCCCAGGTTCCCAGATGCTCTTTCCACTGAGGCCTCACCGCAGTGTTTGGTTTCCTGGGGGGGGGGGGGGGGGGGGAGGGGAGGCACGATTTTGTGGCCAGACCACACCCCCTGCTAGATTGGGGACCAGGTTCTGTAACCACAGAGGCCTCTGGTCTTTCTTTAAGTTCAGCTCCTTGCTGTGTCCTGTTGTTTTGGCAGACCCTGTCCCTGCTTCCCCTGGGAACTGTACTTAAGGCAACCTGGGAGGCACGTGATAAGACATGTACCACAGGGCCTTGGCCCACGTGATCAATGTTCCTCAAAGGTGTCACCTTTCCCGTTTGGCAAAGGCTTATTCTCCCGAAGTTCTAAGTTCTCAGTCTATCACTGTGCTCCCTTCACAAGCCTCCCATATCCTCCTGGGAAAGGCCCAAAGCATTTGCAGAGGGCAGGCCCCGAGACAGAAACCCACGCCACATTTGTGGCCCAGGGCTGGCACCTTGGTCCCCAACACTAAGCCCCAGACAGTTTCCGCTCCTTTTTGGCGCTCTCCCTGCCCATTGGGTTGGGGGTGGGGTGGGGTGGGGGGACAAAGTCCGGCCTGGCCCTCCCACCTTGCCTGGCCCAGACGCCAGCAGCAGAACACCGAGGGCCGGCAGCCCAAAGAGCGAAAAGCGGCTGGGAGCGAGGGCCCAGAAAGGGGCCCGCAGATGCCGCCTCTTCCCCCCTTCCTTGGCCGGGGCCCCCACGGTGTCCGGGAGCAGGAGGAATCAATCAGGATAATGAAGCCACAGCCTGCCACGCACCGCGGGGGCACTGAGGAGTCGGGGCCAGTGCCAAGTCCGCCAGACGGTTCGGAAGAGCGGAGCCCGGCGCGGCCCGGCGGCGGCGGGCGGCGGCGGCGGCGGAAGCAAGGAGCCGGTACGCAGAAGCCCGACGCAGCTCAGAGCAGGCCCCTGACAACCGCGCCTTGGCAACCGGGACGCCCAAGAGGAATCTTAAAGCTGCAGAACATCCATTCCTCTCCGCCAACTCCTGGAGCCCAGGGGAAAGGGGTCCTGCCCAAAAGGGTGGGTGAGTGGGAGGGAGTCAGGCTCTGTGCCTCCTGGGACTTGCGGGTCCCACTGATGCCCTCACTTGTTTATTTGTCAAGTGTAGATCGAGCCTACAATCCTACGTGCCCAAGTGCGGGTTAGACAATGGGGAGGAGAAGGAGCGGTGATTTAAAAATGAACAAGGTCCTGCCAAGAGGAGTTCACAGTCTAGCGCGCAAGGCGGACCAGATTGGCTGAGGTGAGCAAAGCCCTGTGTTACCCAGTATAAAGGGGCTTCGGCTGGAGGGCTGAGGGGCTGTTACAAAATATCCCCGCAGCACCTCTCTTGCTCCAGGTGCGTTAGAGTCTAACTCTGTTAGACGCTTCTTTCCTGGACTGTAATTATCCCAACAGCCCTTTGAGATGGGTATTATAATTATCATCGTTATCGATCTCATTTTAAAGATGAAGAATTAGAAGCCCAGAGAGGTGAAGGTACTTAGCCAAAATCTCGTTTTATGGTTTGGACAGTCTTGGACAATCTGATTCTGGCCAGCTTTCATTACAGCATGATGCCTGGAAGGTCCGACTTCAGTGAGGACTTCCCATCACAAATTGTGTAAGAAGCGAGGAGAAAGGGTAGCTAAGGGAAGAGATGGCTAATTTTCCCTTCTGCTACCCTGACCCTGTCTGCCCTGTCCTGTGGGTCTCTATATGGACAGAGGGGTAAAAGAGGTGACTCCAGAGATCCCTCTGGTTCTGTGATATAACTTTTGCCTGAAGCCCAGGCACTGTGCCACCCTCCGGGCAGCAGTAGGTGCATGGAGCTACAAACGGGGGATGATTCCAGGCTCTTACACAAGGGGTCAGAGGTGGTGGGGGAGGTTTAGGGGTGGTGGTAAGAGGGCTTTGGCAAAAGAAAGCTTGAGTCAATACCAGTAGGAAGGCCGGGCCTCATCTTTCCTTCCCTTGTCCACCTCTCTTTCTGTTTCTGCACATTCACTCAGGTCAGAAATTTGAGCCAGAGCCTGGGGTAGGCTTGCAGGCTTTGGTGAGGCAAAAATCATGCTGGCTTTGGAGTCAAGCCCATCTGGTTTCAAATCCTGGCTCTGTCACTTACCAGCTAAGTGAGCTTGATCAGGTGACTCAATCTCCCTGAGCCTCATTCAGTTTCCTCATCTGTAAAGTGGAGGCATTATTGTCTACCTTTCAGGGTTTATTGGGAGACTTAAATGCAGTGAGAAAAATATAAAATGTATGTATGGTGTCTGGCACATGGTAGATGCTTACCAAGTGGTAGATGCTTAACAAACTTAAAGGTACCTTTGCTTATTTTGGTAGTCTAATGATGGCTCCCAAAGATATGTCTACATCCTAATCCCCAGAACCTGTGAATGTTACCTTATCTTGGAAAAGGGTTTTTGCAGATGTGATTAAGCTAAGAATCTTGGGATGAGAGGTTACTTTGCCTGGATCATCTGGCTGGGCTCTAAATGCCACCACAAGTGTCCTTGTAAGAGAGATGCAGAGGGACATTATACACACACAGAAGAGTAGCAGGAGGAGTGAAGACAGAGGTAGAAATTGGGGTGATGCAACTGCAAGCAAAGGATGCCAGCAGCCCCTACAAGCTGAAAGAACAGATTCTCCCTTAGAGCCTCCAGAGAGAGCTTGCAGAGTCCTGACAACCTCTTGATTTTGGTGCAGTGAAACTGATGTTGGACTACCTTCCTCCAGAAATGTGAGAATAGATTTGTTGTTTTAAGACACCAAGGTTGTGGTGATTTATTATAGCAGCCTTGGGAAATGAATATACTTACATTGGTGATTTTTGTCTTTTTATTATTGTTATTATTGATTCGAGAGAGCGGGAAGGGGGGGGGAGAGAGAAAGAGGGAGAGATTTGTTGTCCCACTTATTTATGCATTCATTGGTTGACTCTTGTATGTGCCCTGACTGGGGATCAAACCCACAACCTTGGTGTATCAGGATGATGCTCTAACCAACGGAACTACCAGGCCAGGGTGGAGATTCCATCTTGAACAAAACCTAGTACCCGCTCTTTAGGAATCCACACTCTAGTGGGAAATAATACAAGGAAACCATACATAGGAATGTCCAAAAGGTGGAAGGGTAACGTAGGTAAGGCTGCTGGAGTTAGAGAAGGAGGTAGCCAGGTAAGGGACTAAAGCAGGAAGGGTATTCCAAGCAGAGGAAATAGTGTGGGTAAAGGCATTGAGGAGGAGAGCACATTGCCTTCGGGGAACTGTTCACATGTTTGCAATGGCAGGTGCGTTGGGATGTGGGGGGTATCATGACCGAACTGCCGAGATGGACAGCAGGGGCAAGAGAGCTAAGTAGTTTCCAGCCCGGAATGGAATTAATTCCTCTGGCTGGGCCCCTGATCAGAGAACCCTAGACTGTCAGTACTGGATAGAAGCCTTGGAGTCCATCCAGTCCATCTCACACATAGGGAAATTCAGGCCTATAGCAAGTGAGTCCACACAGCGAAGAAGCTACAACCCGATGGCTGCACCATGGCCTCTATGTTGAGCCTCAGTATCCCATGTCTGAGGGTCTCAAACTGCTTGGTGGCCCCTCTGTAGCCTACTTCCAAAAAGCACAGACCCTGTGGTCTCTAAACAAAGAGGGGGTTATTTGCATATTATTTACATGTTGCTAATCAGATGAGAGGCAGATTCACTCAGTCCCTTCACTTCACGTCTCCACCCCCACCTGCCATCCTATCTCACTGCCATTGAGTTCTTCCTCATCCATCTCTTGACCTCAGGAACTTCTCCCATAATTCTAGCCCCTTACCTAGTCCCAGCTCAACCCTGTATTAACTGCTTGGTCCTGCCTGGAAGAAGTACCTGTGTGGAGGATCTTGGAACAGGTTAGAGTACAAAGGAAGATGATGGGCTTTCTAGCTTGAGGTTTACTCTGGAAATGGGGAGCAGGGAGCTCTAACTCCCTGCAGCCCAGGGGCCATCTGAATGGGGCTATGGAGTGGGGGAGGAAGGTGCTCCTTGGGGATCTGGTGGGCAGCTGCCAGCTGCATGCCCCAGGCCTGCCCTAAGCCTCTTGGCTGGCAGCCACACCAGCCCATAAAGGAGCTGGCTCCTTCTTTGAGGGAGGAGGAATCCTGGGGAAGGTCAGGGAGCATCCTTTGGCAGCCTTACATTGGTGAGGTTGAGGGTGCCATGCAAGTTATTGTGGATCCTCCAATGGGATGGCTGAGGGTCCATCCAGATTCTTGGGGCTGCCATCAACCCAGCCCAGAAAATTGTGAGGCACTGTGCTAAACTAAGCATTGTCTCCTTGAGGGTGGGCACTCAATATGTTTTCTTCTTCTTTTTTTTAATCCTTACCCGAGGATATGTTTCCCATTGATTTTTAGAGAGAGTGGAACGGACAGAGGTGAGGAGAGAGAGGAAGGGAGGAAGGGAGGAAAGGAAAGAGAAACAGACAGACATCGATTGCTTGCCTCCTGCATGTGCCCCGACAGGGCCAAGGATCGAAACTGCAACCGAGGTACGCGCCCTTGACAAGGAATCAAACCCTCCACTCTTCGGTCCATGGGATGACGCTCTAACCACTGAGCAACCAGCCAGGGCACAATATATGTTTGTTTTTTGTTTTTTTAATAATAAGGGGCCATCTGTTTCCTGGAGACAGGTAAAGAGGAAAGGGGGTCACAGACAGGTACAGCTTCTGCCTCTCTCACCTCCCATTAACCCATTCTTCCCTCTGAAAGCAAGGCGACCTCTCCCAGATGAGAGTCAGAGCCTGTCATCTGATGGCCACCAGAGAAGGCACCATACTGTAGCCACAACAATGCACAAAATGAGTTGCAATGCCCCAGAGTTGCTGCGGGGCTGTCACCACCACGGCGGACTCAAGGTAGGTGCCAGGAGCTGGGAATGTTAGCGCATTAGGATTTATGGGAAAACCTGGAGCACAGCTCAGGCTAGCAACTTACAGAAACCAGCTTGGTCCAGTTAGGACAGGGGCCTGGATATGGGAAGAAAGACTGCCCTGCATATATGAATAATTTCTCTGCATACATAGGTGATGTGTGGGCTGTGTGTAGATGTGCTACAGGACGCCTCAGTAAACATCCTGACCTGCATGCACAGCTGTGTGCACATATCCCAGTCCACACAACTGCATGTTGCACATGAGTGTCTTCATGGAATTCCACCTTCCCTCTGCTCTGGGCCTTCTCTTCTTGTTTCCTGGTAAAATGGGAAGTGGGGGAGGCACATCAGTTTCACCATCCCCAGCTCTACTCCCTAGTGTAGAGAGTCCCTGCCTCCATTTTCCCATGATAGCAAGCAGTGGATCCCTCCTTGGTCCTGAGTTGGGGAATCTCAGCCCATTACTGGCCTAGAGGACTCCATCTTGTACCAACTTTCTTGCCCTAGTGTGTCCCATGCCACTCCCTCATCTAATGTCCAAGTTAAGGGGAGCAGAGGGGAGAAAGTAGGGTGATTCTATGGGAGTGGGAGTAGGAAGGGTGGATGAGATACTGTTCAATTTTGCCTGGGTCCCTCAGGAGCACTGCTGCTCATTTAAAATTCCGATTTAAAACTGAGCGTCTCTTTAAATTTCCACATTAGCATGCCGCCCTGATGCCAGGCCAAGATGTTGGGATGGATTTGGCAGGAACGCCTCTAACAGCAGCAAGCAGCAGCATTTGCCAGCAATAAAACAACGCATGAATAAAAGAAGGCTGGCTTGGCAGCAGCAGCAGCAGCACAGGTAGCTGGGTGAGCCCAGGAGGGGCCCACATATTTGGGGGCTCAGAGGCATGAAGGCCTGTGCAGGGGCATGTATGAGTATAGGCCTCTGTGGCTGTCTTGGCCCTCACCCTCAATCTGTGCCTGCAGTGGAATCTGGGGTGAGGGCCCGGGCAGGATGGAGGTTTCTCTCCTGTGCCTGTCTCATCTCCTTCCCTGAAGAATTATCATCTTTGAGGAGACAGATGTTGTCTTTGATGAGGACACAAGGACTTGGCCCACAGCCTGAGTTGACCTACTTCATTAGGGGCCCAGAGAACAGGTAGGGTCAGAGACACAAACACTGTCTGGAGTGGATTCTAGATCTATGACCCCAGATACCTGAGCGCTGAGAGGCACTGTCAGGATAAGGGCACTGGATGAGAGGCAGCTGTGAGAACTAGATATTAGTGCTCAGCTGGGTGGAAGAGATGTTCTGGGCTGGGCACGGACTAAAATGGGGAGTGGCCAGGGAGAGCCAGGGGCTGGCCTCACTTTAATTCTGAGGTCAGACAGCAAGGGCAGCAGAAAGGTGCAGATGAAGGCCTGGGCTGAAGGCTGGCCACTTCCCAGACAAATCCACTCCCCGCTTCCGAGGGTCTAGGGAGTGTAGCCCCAAAGGACTTGAGGCTGCTGGGTCCTGTGTTCCTCTGCTCCAGTCCCTTGGCGGAGGCTTGTCACCAGCCCTGTCAACGAACAAGCAGCTTGGCCGGCTTTACCATCTATCCCTCCCACTTGTTCAAACCAACCCCTTCCCTGAAGTCCAGGGGAAGAGGACAGAAACAAACAGAGGGGTGGCAGAGGGGTCTCTGCAATCTTAGCTAAGGTAGAAAAGAGAGACAACTTTCTCCGATAGAATGCCTCCCTTCCAGCTCACGAGGGATTTCAGGCCCCAATATGGGGAGAAGTTGTTGGGATTCTGAATTCTCTCAATCCCTGGAGAAGTTAGAGAACAGGCGGGCAGGGCCAGGTATTAGGAGGGCAGAGGCCCCATACCATACCTTGGAACTGGGACTAGTCCTGTCCTGATGGCTTTTTACCAGAATGAGATGACCTGCAGGCACCCTGTTCCCTGGTGCACACCTTGGGGGTGAGTTAGCTCTGGAGTGAGAGAGTGGCTAAGAAGTTGAGTTTAGGACAGAGAGATATCATTTTGTCATTTATTCATTCATTCAACAAATATTTACCAAACAGCTGCTTTATGCCAGGCACTGTCCTGGGCAATGGGAGCACACCGTGAACACAGACAGACGTGGTCATTGTCCTCGTGGAACTTTCCACCTGGTGGGGGAAATAGGGTCATTATTCAAACGGCTGCACAAATAAGTGTGAAATAACGGTGCTAAGTGCTCTGAAAGGCTATGTAGTACCATGAAAGTATACAGTCAGGGGACTTGGCTGAGTTTAAGGAGTTAAGGATGAGCTTGCAAAGGAGACAGAGAAAGAGCAGCCAGAGTGGTAGGAGTATTAGCAGTGACATCATAGAATCAGCGGAGGAGGTGGTCAACTCTGCCAAGAGATGCTGAGAGCTCATGAGACACCTATTCATCCTGACTCCTCACTTGCAAGTTGTGACTACAGGTATGGAAAGACTCTGGCATCATGCCCGGCTCACAGTTGGTGCTCTGTAATCTTATTTCTCTTTCTCCCCCTCCCCAAGCTAAGCCTCCCTTCGGGGACCCCAGATTTTTGGAACAAAGGAGTTGCTGAGGCTCAGCCTTCTCTGTCAACTCAGGCCCCAAACCCCAGCCATCAGTCCTCAGTGAGAGACGCTGGGCCTTTCCCTGCCTCTTCACATTAGTCCCTTCACATGGAGCCCTACCATTCCCAAACCTAATTCCTCCTTTGCATTGGTCTTCCACGAAGAGGGGCTGGGGTCTAGGTCTTAGAAAGATTTCATTCTGGCTTTGCTTCTGGGGCTGAGTCTGAGAAGTAAGAGCTGGAATCCTCAGGAGCTCCCAAAGTTGCCCGGGGTGATCTGAGTGTCTTAGGTAGGGAGAGGGGGAGTAGTGGGGAGATGGGGAGGCGGGCAGCCCACCCAAGGCGGCATAGAGCCCAGAGCCTTTTCCATCGCAGACACCCCATCTGTCTCACACAGAAGGCTGGGTTGGAGGAGGTGCTGAGAAGGGGGGTATGAAGGGTGAAACTGTACAGTCTGTGAGCTAGCATGAATGCAGTGAAGGTGCTGACCCAGAAGGATGGAGGGTTCAGGGTGGGGTATCGGCAGGGCTACTGAAGACGAGTGGTCAGAGTTTGGGACTGGAGGTGGGGAAGATGATGCGGACACTGTGCTACTCTCCCTAGACAGCTTTGTGTTTGATTTTGATATGTAGCTCCCCACCCCACCAACTGAAGGGCAAATAATCATACCCCTCTGGCCAAAAACTAATGGCATTCCTAAGCCTGGGGCAAGGCTGGATTCATGATGCCTTCCTCTTCCCAGCAGTCAAACCTTTTTCAGACCTTAAAAGAATATTTTAGTTAAATTTGACAGTTTCCAGAGTGTTTCCTTTTACATATTACTTTAAACTTACCTCACTAAAGTCCACTATTATAATTGATTATTATTTTTGTTGTTGTTAATCCTCACCTGAGGATATTTTTTCCATTGATTTAAAATATATATATATTTTTTTGATTTCAGAGAGAGGAAGGGAAAAGGAGAGATAAAAACATCGATGAGAAACATCACATCAATCAGCTGCTTTTGCACGCCCCCTACCGAGGATCTAGCTGGCAACCCAGGTATGTGCCCTGACTGGGAATCAAACCAGCAACCTCCTGGTGCCTGGGACTACGCTCAACCAAATGAGCCACACCAGCTGGGCTCCAATGATTTTTAGAGAGAGTGAAAGGGAGGGAGGGAGAAGGAGGGAGGGAGAGAAACATCAATGTGAGAGAGTCATGTCGACTGGTTGCCTCCTACAAGCGCCTGACCAGGGTTGGGGATCAAACCTGCAACCGAGGTGCATGCCCTTGACCAGGAATCGAACCCAAGGCCCTTCTGCCCATGGGCCGACACTCTAATGACTGAACATACTGGCCAGGGCTATTATTATTACTGATCTGCCGATGAATCACAAAGGATAGAATAAGTGAATAACCAGGATCATAGGAGAAAAAGAAGAGGGGGCTCAGATTCAGGTTTCCTGACCGACTGGAACACTTTGGGAAATACCCAGGCCTTGTTGGACATACACTGACACAGCCCCTTCCTGGATACCAACATACAAACACTAGGAAACTAGGCATTCTCAGAGGGACAGGCCTCCCACATACAGAAATATGAGAGGAAGTTTAGGAAGGAGGGGCAGGCCAGGGTGTGGGGAGTGGAAAAGGCCAACTAGGAAGCAGCTGTTAGGGTCTACTCCAGGTCCTGAACAGATCCCTTGGGAATCCCTGTGGACATCCCCTCCCCACATTCCAAATTCTAAATACTCCTCCCCCCCCCAACCTACACTTAAAAAAAAAAAGATTCCACTGCTTCCCTATCTACGCCTGTGTTTTCTCCCACTCTTCCCTGTTTGGAAGTTCTTCCTCAGGTATAACTTCAGGATGCAGCTTACTCCCTCTAAAACAGGTGCCAAGGGAACCCAAGACAGGGCTTTGGTTATTAAATATAAATAGACAGGGAAGGGTAACTGAATAGAGACATATTATATCTCTCAGTCCCTGCAAGTTATTAGGAAGAAGCACTAGTGGTTGCTAAGCAACAGGTCTCCATAGAGGACAAGCACTGAGGAAAAGCCTCCTTTGACTGAATTTTGGGGTGAGAGGGTAGGGAAGGTGAAAGTCAAAGGGCTGTCTGTGGTCTGGCAGGCAGGCTGCTGGGAATGGTTGGTTTGTCCTCCAAGATTCCCCAGGCCTTAGCAAACTCCGCCTTTACAGCCTTCAGGATTGGTGGAAGGAGGAAGGCCTCAGGCAGCCCTCCCTTCCTGCCAGGAGGAGGGAACCTGGTTTCCATAGCAACCCAGAAACAATCCTGGCCTTGTTTTGCTTATGACTTCTCTGTAGCCTTCTCATGGAGCCCTAGCACGGACCTCTTTCTCTGACCTCCAACTTGATTTGAGGGGTAGGGCCCATAGAAAGGTTAGAGGAGGGGATGCCTCCAGGCTGGTCTTACTTCGCCCTAATGTTACCTGTTAAGACAAAAGGGGCTGTGACTTTTCAGGTTAAAGGCTTCCAGGTGTCCCCTGACCTCTCATCTTCCCAGGGGCTGCAAAAAGCAGGGTCAAATGACGGCATGGGATGCAAAGTCTGGCCCAGGCTTGCTTTAAAGGGCTAGTACAGACTGGGGTTGGAGGTCAGGAGAGAATGAGGGAGTAGAATCGTTTGTGCCCCTTGGCCACCCAGACCCCCATCCTCCTTGACCTGAAGTCCATTGTTGTCAAGACCAGAGAATGGAGATATAGAACATTAACGTATGTCAAGTAGAAGTGAGTGGCACCGAGGGGCATAATCTGTTTTTCTAATATGACCACAAGCAGAGTGTTAGAAGAATTAGGCCGACAGCTGCTGGTCTCCCCACAACCACCACCACCCCGCCCTTTCTACACACCCCCCTCCTTGCTCTCCCTCTCCCTTCCTCCTCGGCATTTGCACACACCAATGGCAGCGGAGCCCTGCTCGAAATTTCTCTTAATCTTCCTCCGCCATCCTGCGCTCTTTCCGCAGGCGGTGCTGCGAAGCCGGCAGAGCCCCGCGTCACACCTTACTGCTCTCTGAGATTGCTCCACAGAGAGCTCAAGGAGATGGCAATTCGGTGCTGATGCCGGCTGGCAGCAGTTGCAAGAAGGGAAGGAGGAGAGAAAGGGAGGAGGGGAGGGGAGAAAAAGTTGGCACAGATACCAAGTTTTTCCCTAGAGAGACTGGGGGTTGGGGGGCGCAGAGAAGAAAATGACACAGGGGAAAGGAAACAAGGAAAAAGAGGCAGAGTGAGAGAGAGAGAGAGAGAGAGAGAGAGAGAGAGAGAGAGAGAGAGACTGAGAATATGAATGAATTTGTTTTCTTAAATCCACATATGGACATCGCTACCCCATCTCACTCATGACCCTCTAAAGATCATACCACCCAGTCGGGGTTCCTACACACAGACAGACACTCACACACTCTCACAGCCAACCTGGAAATCAAAGCGGCTCAAGCATGTTGTGTGTATTTGTGCAAGTGTATGTGTGTGTGTGTATACGCCTGTATGTTGTCTCTGTTTTGGATCGCAGTAGAATGCAGTATGTAAATGAGATGGTTATTACCGCAATGTTCATCAAGCTGAGCCGAGAAGACATTAATAGCCTGATGAATATGCATGTGAATTTGTTAATTAAGTTAATTATTCTGCTGAAAATGCATTCGTCTTCCAAGGACATTTTCCCAATGATTTTTACATGCTCTAGCCATTAGTCATGCTATATTTTATCAGGGAAATGAGTTTGCTTAAGTTGTAAAGAGAGAGAGAGAGAGAGAAGAGAAGAGAAAAAGAGGGGGAAAAGGAAGAGGAAAAAAGATGAAAGAGGAAGAAGGAAAATGTGCTGAAGTTGAGAGTGGGAAGGCATCTGAGGCCAGCCTGAAGTTTGAGGCCCAGCTGGGCTTTTGAAGCCTGCCCTCAATTTTTATGGGTACCTTACTCTACAATTTTTTGCTCTTATTTTGATGACAAACTTTTTTTTCCAGTGCCAAATTTCCAACACATTAATTAATTGTTGTAGCCAATTAACTGTAGTTGTGCAAATGAGTTTAGCACTAATTACCATGCAGTGCCTGTAATCACATAAAAAACTTGCTGAGAGAGAGAGGAGAAAGGAGGAATGGGAAGGGAGTGGCGACAGGCGAGAAGGGGACCTGGAGTAGAGAGGCAGCCAAAGAAAGGGAGTAAGCAGGGGTCCTGAGATTTCCTGGTTAGGAGCCATCTTGGCTGCAAGGGAAGAGAGCTCTCCCAGCTACGTGAGGACCTCTGACAGTCAGGAAATCTCAGTGGGGATAAGAGCTAGTAAAGAGTGGTCTCCCTTGTGTCTAAGAACTTCCAATCAAAAGGCAGATGCAGAATGGCTATCTCTGGTTGTTTCAATGCAGTATGGGCCCCATAAATCCTGAAGGCCTCCGTGTTTTCCTCCTATGGCTGGAATTACTTGGTAAGGATTGCGGGCGCCATTTTTGAGAACATGCACCATTTCTGATGGGCCAAGGGAGAAGGAGAAGAGTAATATGTGCAGTCAGCCTGGTTCTGGAGCCATAAGTAGATAGGGAAAATTATTATGAGTCCACAATCACTAGAATAGGCCAAAGGAGCAATAGTTAACATCAACTATAAAAGAGCCAGTTCCAGCAAGAGATGGGAGGCAGCCTTTGGCCAGATACAGCCCGCAAGACAGGAGCCAAACCTTCTCTCCTGCAAGTTGGCATCTCTACCATCCATCATGTCTGGGCCAACTCAGGTTTCTACCTGTCAGCTTCAACCAGTGACCAGAGGCTCAGGTCAGACCAAATGATTTCTACAACTCCTGACTTAGTTGGAGGGGAAGAGCAGTGGTGAAGTCAGGACTAAACACTGGACTGGCGTTTTACCTCCCACTGTTTGCCCCCTGTACCTTGTTCCAGACACGGAGACTGCCCAAGGTGTCGTACATGTGGTAATGAACTGTAGTTCCCCTTACCACAACCAAATAAAAAGGTGCTACATCTCCCTTACTCCTCCACAATAGAGAGTTCACTTTTTGTCACAGGCCTCATTTTCCTCAGACCTGTCAAGAGATATATTCAACTTCATATTTCCAAGGAGTATCTTGCCTCCTCATTCTCTGATAGACAACCAAAGGGTGGATCCTCCCTTTCCCATTCCAGGCCTCGGGTCTGTGGGCAGATGGCCTGTGGGCTCCGTCCACTTCAGCCTTGTTCTTCCCTGGCAAAGGGAAAACAATTTCAAAGACACATGCCTCATTGTCCCTGCTCAGTGACACTGCTGCTCTTCTAACCTGTGAACCAAAGTTAGCTGTGATGACCTGAACTGACGCAAGATGCTCCAGTGTTCTTCGTGCCTCCAACATCTCTCTTCCAACACGCCCTTTTCCCAGCAATCTTAGTCAAGGTCTGAGAAAGCCTGGTATAACGAAAGAGCCCTATTATCTTGGGTTCCAAGATATCTTCTTTGCCATTTAATAGAATGTGATAGTGGGAAAATCATTTACTATGAGCCTCATTTTTCCTAGTCTATGAAATGGGAATAATAGTGCCATGTCTGAAAGATTAAGAAGCTTAATAACTTCTGAATATAAAAGACTCAACACACCAAGTAAAATGAGCTACTTCATTAATTCCTAATGAGTACAAAGCATTCTTTTGTGTTTTAATCCTCACTCATGGACGTGCTGAGAGAGAGAGACAGAGAGAGAGACAGAGAGAGACAGAGAGAGAGACAGAGAGAGAGACAGAGAGACAGAGAGAGAGAGAGAGAGAGGTGAGAGAGAAACAGTGATCAGTTGCCTTCCCTACATATCCGAACAGGAATCGAATCAGAAACCCAGGTGTGTGCCCTGACCGAGAACTGAACTGGCAACCTTTTGGTGCACAGGCTGATGCCCCAACTGAGCCACTCCTGCTGGGGAAAGTATTCTTTAACAGGTGAATGGTTAAACTGTGGTACATCCACATCATGAAATAAATAAAGGGACCAAGCTGTTGATACATATAAAAACATAGATGGAATCATGTTGAGTGAAAAAAGCTAATTGCATAGTGTATAACTCCATTTTTGAAGTGACAAAATTTTAGAAGTGGAGGATAAGATTAGTGTTTGCTAGGGATTGAGGAGTGGTAAGGTGGGCATGATTATAAAAGGGCAACATGAGGAATACTTGTGGCATTGAAACTGGTCAGTGTTGTGACTGTAGTGATATTCAAATTTATACAGGTAAGAAAATTGCATAGCACACACACACTAACACACACGCACACACCCACACACACAAACAAGTAAAACTGGTTAAATCTAAATAAGATTGGTGGATTGTATCAATGTCAATATTTGGTTGTGATATACTGTAGTCTTGCAAAGTGTTACTATTGGGTGAAAGTAGGGAAATTGTATAAGGGATCTTTTATTTTATTTATTTTTAAAAACATATATATATTTTTTCAAATATATTTTATTGATTTTTTACAAAGAGGAAGAGAGAGGGATAGAGAGTTAGAAACATCGATGAGAGAGAAACATCGATCAGCTGCCTCCTGCACACCTCCTACTGGAGATGTGCCCGCAACCAAGGTACATGCCCTTGACCGGAATCAAACCTGGGACCCCTCAGTCCACAGGCCGACGCTCTATCCACTGAGCCAAACCAGTCAGGGCAGGATCTTTTAAAAATGTATTGTTTCTTACAACCGCGTGTGAATCTATAATTACCTTAATTAAAAAAACCTATGATAGATTATTAATGTCTCTGCTGGGTACAGAAGGAAGAAGAGGCTGCCCTTGTGTTCCCATTGCAGGATTCCAAAGAGAAGGATTAAAAAATATTATTCTCACTAGGGTACCTCAATAAAATGATCATAACCATGGGGGCCATTTATATCTGTTGACCCAATAATTCCACTTCTTGGAATTTACTATAAAAAATGCTTGAAGTTTTATGTGTTAGGATGTTTGTTGTGGTATTATTTAAAACAGTAAAAATATCTAAAGGATTAAAAATAGGAGATGAGCCTTATAAATCATGGCCTATCAAGGTAATGAAATATTCTATAGACTTGAAACAGTTTAAAAATACACACCCAGCACAATGTAGGCACACGCAATAAATGGTAGTTCACTTTACTGGGATGTTCTGGGTATCAAAAGAGCTCATGTGGGTAAATGTACTTATACTACAAGGCTCACACTAGATGTTGCCAGCTACGCTAATGGCTGTCTCTCCCAGCTCTACCCGAGTCAAAGATGTGCTTCCAGGCAGAACACTGTCTAAGGGGCTCCTGGCTTGAGGAATGGGAATGGGGGAACTGACTTACTGAGGAGTCTGGGTCAAGGGATTGGGACTTTCCTTTCCAGAAGACTGCCAAACCTGGTTCCACACCATGAAGAAAACTATGGACATTCTCCCCAGAATATGCATATACACATATTGGACTATAATCATGGAGTCTTTGAAGCAATGTCAGTCCTGCTGACTCGATAAAAGTAATAGACACTATTGCATCAACCCTTGAATGAGTATCAGGCCCTGTCCTAGGTGCTTTACACACATTATTTCACTATATTCTCTCCACAACCTTAAGAGGTTGTTCATCTGCATTTCAGACAAGGAAAGTAGGGCTCAGAGTGGTTAAGTGACTCCCTAAGGTGGCACAGCTGATAAATGGCAGCACTATCACTGGAACCCAAGGCTGTCTGCTTAACACATATTACATTTATTATTATTTTTAAAATATATTTTTATTGATTTCAGAGAGGAAGGGAGAGGGAGAGAGAGATAGAAACATCAATGATGAGAGAGAACCGCTGATCGCCTGCCTCCTGCATGCCCCCAACTGAGGATCAAGCCCACAACCCGGGCATGTGCCCCCGACCGGAATCGAACCCGGGACCCCTCAAGTCCACAGGTTGATGCTCTATCTAGTGAGTCAAACCAGCCAGGGCAACACATACTACATTTAGCAGGACTGAAAAGGGGTGTACTGTGTGAAGACTGCACTGAGGCTCACATCTGGAGGAGCCCCAGGAAAGTAACCCTGTTCTTCCAATGCCCGTTGGGTAGTAGACAAAAACTTAAATCCATCCAGACAGAAGCAAAATCTCTGAAGAGAAGTAGGCCCATTCTGAAGTCTTATATCCCATGAGTTTTTCCAGATATCTAACCTCAAACCTTTCTGCTAAAATCTGATCCTTTTCCCTCTCGTTTGCAGTGGAGATGGTGAATACCTGACAGGGTGCCCCTCCATGAAAGGTCTAGGTCAGGAGGGGATAGAGGAGCTTCTCCTTCCCCAGTTCTGTTGAGGCCATGACTAAGACACTTCAGTCCCTTTGGTCTCGTGGGCCTGCCCCAAAGTATCAAACCAAAGATAAGCAAGAGAAAATGGGCCAGGAAGAAAAGCAGAAAGAAATAGCCTAAGCAGACCAAGGAGACCAGCTTGGAAGATGGCCTGGGAGTCTCTCAGGATCTTAGTGCCAGGAATAGGTGAAGTTAAGGTGGGCAGTTTTTCCTACCAGGCTCAGCAGCCAGCTTTGCGTTTGACATCTACCTAGCTGTGGAGGTCTGGCCAGCATCCCTCATGCCAGAGACTCTTGTCTCTCTTGACATGACATCTCTATAGAAAGGAGGGGGCTGGGTTCTGCCACTCAGTATTTATTCCTCCTATTTCAGTACTACCTCGCTGAACTTGCTCAGGACCAGGCAGTCCAACTGGGGGCCTTAGAGATGCCCGGAGAAGAGAATAATCATGTGAGAAGGATGTTGGGATCCCAAGGCTAGGTCTAAAGCTCTTTCTCTCAACATGAGAGCCAGGAGGGCAATTAAGCCTGAGTTTGGATGCAGACTGGGGAAGGGAAGTCTTACCCCTCCCTCTCTTCATCCTTCCCTCCTCCATACACTATTCTATCCTTCTGGGGCCAAGCATACCCACTGTTCACTTTGGCTTCCCTCACCACCTATCCTATGGATAGGAGAGGGTTAAAGGCATGGTATGGGCAAGCTATAAATTTCCTATCGGTGTGGGGAGAATAGGACTGTTGGCAAGGAGGGGGCTGGGCTAGGGGGGAAGGGGAGCTGGGAAAAAGCCAGGAGGTTGTCTCTAGGTAACAATAAACACTGCAAGCAAGGAGCAGCTGTTACACTTACTCTCTCTGCATCACAATGCTGAAATAACACTAATAAACCAGTGTGCCCAATGCACAGGCATACACGCATTTGGGCCGGGCTCCACAGTACCCCTAGGGCTGCCCTCTGCTTCGGGTCAGGGCCCTTGGTACCAGTGGACATACCAGTCTTGGCCTGGCTATCCTTGTGGGGAGGATGAGTGATGATGGGTCAGTTTCAGAGTGGCAGTCTCAGAGTCAGGGGAGTAGCAGGGACTAGGGACTCTGGGTTCAGATCCTAGTGGAAAGAGTTCAAGTAGGATAACTCTTGAGTGGGTGTTGGGAGGACAGAAGGAGAGCAAGAAGGAGAAAAGTACTTACCAAGTCCTTAGATTGGAGGGGATGAAATGGCCAGGAGTGGAGCTGAATGAAGGGAGGTGGATGATAAGAAGGGCTAAGTAGAGGTTTGAGAAAGAGGAGAAGCATATGGTATTGAGGAGTGATTCTTATATTTCTCTCACTCACTCTCTCACTCCTTACATCTCACCGCACCTGGTGCACCCCCTCACAGCACTACTATTATACCAGAGCTCCTGATGCTGTCAGGGAGAGCTGGGGAGTGGAGCTAGTCCCATGTTCCTACATAAAGGGCAGTTGGTCTCTTCCTGTCTCAAACCAAATCCATCTCTGGAGCTTCAGGAGCATCCCAGCAGAGGCCCTCTCCCCAGCTAGCAAGCAGAGTCACCAGCAAAGAAAGCAATAGAAATAGGCAGATGAGTACTTGGACTCTGTCAGAGAAGTCCCCTCCTCTTAGCTCATCCTTCTCTGAGTTTAGAGGGAGGATATTAATTATTATGTATTTGGAGCCTTGCTTACCTTTGCTGAAACAAGGCCTCTGGCACTGTGGTCAAAGGCATGGCTGGTTCTCTTGGCCCATCTTCTGGCCCCTTCCTGCTGTTGTGATCTCAAATATGGCACCCTATCATTCCCCTGATTCAGAAAGGATGGAGAAGATGCACACTGCCAACCTGGCCTGTAAGAGAGAGAGAATCAGCACCTTTGAGGATCATGGTGTCTATTTCTGGGGAAGGGAGTACAGAGACCAAGTGGTCTTATAATAATGTTTTTAAAAAACATAAATTCCCAAGTCATGCGGTGTCAGCTGAGTACCAAGAGCTCTGAGCAGGCCAGTGAGGGCTGGAAGAAGGAGCTTTGTCTGCCTGGGAAGCCCCTCTTCTGGATGATTCCCAGGAGCCCTGAGCTGTCTAGCACATGTGGATGCCCAGTACCTTCTGTGCAGTCAGTGGTTACATTAAGAGCAAGAATAACTGGCCCCTCCTATCCTTGCCTCACTGAAGCCTCTCACTGGGATGCTCAGCTTCTCCTGTTCTCTTTCCCATTTCCCTCTCTTCCTTCCTAGCCAGGGCCTCTCCGAGCCCCCACAATCCAGATAAGAGATCTTTATCCACAGAGCTCAGAGTGGGGGGAGAAACGGGCAAAAGAGAGCTCGAACAGGCCTGGGCCCCCTTCCCCCTGTTGTTTTCATGAGCCCGCCCCCCCACTCCCACTGCTATGAGTCACCAAAACCTTGAGCTCAGCTGAGCTGCCAGCCAAGCAGATATGCACCCGAAGGGTCCCAGAGCCCCATTCTTTACTGCTAGGAACCTGCAACACACATACACATTGAGATGAGTGAGCAAAGGAGTGCAAGAGACCTCAGCATGTGCTCTGTGCTGAAGCAGAGAGCCGGCTGCCTTCCCTACTGCTCTGTGTTTCAGAGGAGAATCAGAGGCTCTGTAAACAGGAGCCACCCTAATAAATCCCCTGAAAAATACTCAGTATGAACAAACAGCCTGCCCTACATTAGGCAGTCATCTCAGTACCCAAATTTTCCCTATCTTCTCCCCATTTTCAGGCTTCTTCCTGATCTCCCCAAGAAAATCTTCCTTTCCAACTCCCTGGCACAGTTCTCCTACTCTACCTCTACCCCCTGCAGGCCCTCAGAAGCAGTGGAGGAGCTGGAAGGATTCTTTCCAGACTGTTTAGGGGAATTTGAGGGGGCCCTTCTTAACTTGCTGGCAGTAGAGAAGGCAGAGACTCAGACAGCCAAGAAGGTGATCCTGAGGGTCTAAGGATAGGCAGGGTGAGGTTGGGGACACTTAGAAAGGAATATCCTGCTCTTGCCCAGGGTCTCTGAGGATACAAAATGGAGACTAAGATAGAGGAAGAGATAATTCTGGGAGTGGGAAAGGTGTTGGGGGCCTGGAGGGTGTGACCAAGTTTCTACCCACACTGCTTTCCAAGCTCTCTGCCCATTCTTGCCCTAACCCCAACCTAGTCTCACGAAGCACAGAACAAAGAATGTTAAATGTTTTGAGGAAGGAAGAAGATGCCAGGAGAAGCCACCTCTGGTAACCTGCGGAAAGTCCCTTTTCTCCTTCCTGCTCTCCCTTCTCAACCCTAGTGTCAGAATAGTGAAGGAAGCAGGAGGTGGGGATGGGACAGCAGGAAAGGTGCCCTTTTCTCCAGTGTGGGCCAACACCACACAGAGCCAGATGGGCCTGGCTGAGAGCTCTGGGGCCATGGCACCACATGAATACAGGGCAGGGGCATTTCTGACAGCCTTCAGAGCCTGCAGTTTCATTTCCATCTCTGTTCTCAGCTTAGACATGGATAACAGGTATAAGACCACTCCTCAGTACTTGTTTTTGGAGGGGGGGGTTGCTTAATTTTCTCTAGCAGCTTCTATTGCAGCAGGGAAACTTGTGATAAAAATCTCAAAAAAATAAAAGCAGCTCAATATTTAGTCATCATTGAGGGATTTATTTCTAGGTCAAGGAACTGAGGTAGTTGGTGCATTTCCTTCTCTGTGGACCTTATAAAATATGGTAAAATCCCATGGAAGTGGGGGTGGAGTGGGATCTGTCTGCCTGGAAGCAAGGGAATACATAAGATAATCTTTGGAAGAGGCTGTATAAGGGAAATGTCCCCGAGTAGTGCACCTGCCTTACTCCCCTGAGTTGCTTCCAAGACTCAGGGGCCAGAGACAAGAGACTCCAAGCAGTAGAGAGTAATATCCTGCCGACACTCCTCCCTTGATTTTCCTCTCCACACCTTACCCATGTACCTTTCCCTATGTTCCCAGGAACTCTCCAAATCCAGGAACACAAAACAACACCAGGACAGTATTCAACTGATTTCCCATCGCTGGCTCTCTGTTTCCACAAGTATAAAATGAAGAGTTCAGCAAAATAAGCTCCAAGTTCTCTTCCTTGCAACAGTAAGGTTCTATGATTCATACCCCAAAGGCACAGACCTCATTTGCATGCTGTTTTGCATGTAATCTCCATGGCACTTATTTCATGTCTAAACGTACAGAAATATCTCTGAACCCTGCCCTTATCCTCTCTCTCACCACAGTCTCTGGTTCTATGGCCCCTAGCTCTTGTCCTCTCTTCAAAGTTCTGTCCCCACCTTCCTTTCACTTCATGTTATAGCACTCACTGGGACAAGCCCAACTGGACAAAATCCTGGGAGCAAGAAAACAACCTTACCTAATATTCTGGCTGCAATTTTGGGCCCCAGGCCTGAGTCAACCGGTACAGTTCCATCCTTTTTGAAGCTCCTGGCAGTTGGGGGTAAATTCTGGCACTCCTCAGTGCCTCCCCTCTTCCTCCACCTCACTATTCTCCATGCCAGAACGCAAAGTGGCCAGTGATTGATGGGCCTGGGTTCCCGGTAACCGCACCCAGTGGCCCAATCCTCCTCCCTTACCCGATCCCTCCCCTGTCCCTATTCAGAGATCAGATTGTCTCATGTTGGTCCCTGAGGTCCCATTAATTAAAAATACATCCAATTAAATGGCAGGTGAAAACGTGCTATTGGAGCTCTCCACCCCCTTTGCCCCAGCTTGGTCCCCCCGCCCCCCTTAAGGCTCAGCTGTGCTTTGAGCTGAGAAAAAAAGAGAGAGAAGAAGAACGAGGGAGAGAGAAGAGGAAGACATAGGAGTGGGGGTATGGCAGGGGGGGGTACTATTTGAACCTCTGCCAAGGTAGCATGTGCCAGCCTGGGAGGGTGGCACTGTGCCCTGATGTCTAATTTCTGGAGGTGTGAGTAGGTTCAGTCAGCTGGGTACCCACTTCCATTTCCCTTAAAGGGGCAGAGGGAAGTCAAAGGGCATGGCTAGCTGCGCTGCCCTCTTTCTGGGCTTAGTGGGTGAAGGGCAGAAGTGTAAATGGTAGAGGGCCCTTAGGTGGGGGTGTGATGTTCAGGGGTTGGGAGAGTTTGAGGCCTCCATTCTTGGCATATCACTGCTCTTTCCAACATTGCAAAGAAAAGAAGAGGCGGCTGGGACCCAGGTGGCAGGGCATGGCAGTGTTCCCAAGCCAGGCTGTGCCTACCCTTGCCCACAGGAAAACTGAGAAAAGAATGGAGGGAGGGAGGAAGGAAGGAGCCATAATTTGGGTGGGAGCAAATGGGTCAGATAGGATAAAATATACAAGGATGAACAACTGTGTTGGCACTACATCCCCCAGCACCTTATAAGTTAAGAGGGTCTGAAAAGACTTGTTTTGTTTGCCCTTTCTCTGGGCAAAAAGAAACAGCAGTATTGTGAAGGCACCTTGACCTGGCTACCTGGCAGGCTGTGAGTAGGCTATCTCCCTTGACGAGCACTGATAACTCTCATTCTCTTCCACACTTACTATGTCCCCAGAATTTTGTCAGCATGTACCCCTGCGTCCCCTCCCTCCCCACTTCCTGGTAAAGTCCTCTGGCCCCAGGCAATGCAAAGCTAACGGGCACCAAGAGCTGTTGGGAGAGGAGCTAGGAAAGAAGGGATGACTAAGGGTGGCACTCAGAATCCAGGCAGGAATGGGGGTGGTTTGCCGACTCAGGGCCCCCGCCTGGCCTCCTTGGCAGCCTCAGTACCTCCTCACTTCACTTTAACGCTAATTGGAGATTTTAATCTGCGCTGCTGCTCTGCTCGGGGTGCTGGGGGGAGCGCCAGCTGTGCAGTAATTCCAGCAGCACCGACTGTTTAATCAAGCTGTCCTCCTGGGGAGGGGCCCTCGGGCATGGGGGTAGGAGGGAGGAGCAGAACCTCTGTCATCTCCCTTAGCCTGTTCAGCTTGGAAGGGCTCATGGAGACTGAGGCGCAATTGTGTGGTGCCTCATCCCCATAAGGGCTCCATGGCCACTTGAATCCCTAGCAGAGCCATTATACGGTGTGAGGTCAGTATGAGGCTCATGGGCCAAAGCAGCCTCCCTTCCCATCCTGCTTTCTGACACCTTTTTTGGCCCAGAGCCCTGGGGTGTCCTGGGGTATCCTCCACCCACTCAGGCTGCAAATAACTATCAGACCATCTTGAGCTCTGCAGGTTTGTGCTGGGGGCACAGAAGGCTGAACTTTCCCACTCGCTGTCTTCTAGGTCCTCTCACCAACACTCTCTCACTAACAAAGCTACTTCTCTTAAAACAATTGTAAGGTGTGTGTTTTTCTCTGAAAAGCACAGGTAGCCCCACCCACTGAGCTAAAAAGTGACTATCTTAGAAGCAGGGAGACAGTGGAGTGGACAGCTGGAGGGTGCTACACCCTGAGAGAGAGAAGCACCTATGCAAGTTGTTCAGTGCCTATAGCTGGCGGGGGGTGGGGGAGGAGTGGGGGGGGCTTCCCAAGTTCAGCTGGGAATGTACTGAGAATCAGGTCACTAGGGCAAAGTGTTCAAGGTCTCAGGCCATTTTTAAGGAAGAACAAGTGGTACTTAGAATTCTTTTGGTTTCTTAGGTCCCATTCTCAGGCCCTCTTGGGGTCTTTCTGACCTCTATGTTGGGGAAAGGGTACCCCCCTGTTGCCCAAATCCTATCTGCTAAGGGGCAGGAGATTTAATTGGTCAGCAGCACCCTCGTGTGGCAGAAACCAAGACTGCAGCTGCCCAAGTGGCCCAACAGCTTTGGGGCATCAGCCAGATAGACAGATTGGTGGGCAGTGTTATAAATGTTAGTGTTCTCTGTGCCATCAAGGTACCCCATGCATATTTACTGCTTGACCACTTCTGGGGAGCATTTCCTGCTTTCTAACCAGAGGGTCTCTGGTCTTTTACCCAGGAGCATGCCCTATTCCTCCATCCACACCATCCTAACTCCAACTCAAGGGGAGGGCGCACCTTACCCAGAGCTGGCACTTGTTTAAGCCTGCTGCCTGTGTGCTGTCTGGATTGCAAGAGTGAAAGAGGCACTGCTGAGAGAGGAGGCCTAAGGTCAAAAGGGTAAGCTGATGTTACCTCCAATGGCAGGAGAGGCTCTGGCACCTGTCAGCTCTCTACAGGCGCCAGACAAGAGCTGCCACCTGAGCTCAAGACAGAGTATCACCTAGTGGTGGGTTCTGCCTTACAGCAACCCATTCTCCACTCCCTGGGGAGGTGTGGGAATGAATAGGGACAGACTCCTCAGAGTCTGAGATCCTTGCCCTCTGGAATGGACATCAGATAAAACACCTTTCCTCAAAAGATCCAGATACTCTCCAAGAATGCCAGGCCACTGCGCAGAATGCACATATGGGGCTTCATTCTAACCCCAAGAGAAAAGCTGCCTGTCAGCAGATTTTCCCTTCCAGTGTTAAATATTATCTGTTTACCGGTCACTTCTTCCCACACCCACTAAATGGGAAAATGGTTCTGAACTACAGAAAGGGGATGGAGACTTCACAGGAAGTTCTCACTAAAGAGCAGGGCGAGAAGTCACCAAGGCAGAAAACTGAGTCACGAAGGGCTTCCGCTCATTGAAGATATTTAACAATAGAGAGAAATGCTCCCAGAGAAAAACATGAACCTGTTTGGGGTTGGTGGGCAGGGAGAGGAGCACACCTACCTGGCTGCAGGAAGGTGGAGGTGAGTACTGGAGGCTGGTGACCTGCCCAGTTCTGGCATTGAGGATGGAAAGAAGCAGCCTGTAGGCCTCTCCTTCTAGTGTCTAGCACAGTGTTTGGATAGGTGATCTCCCATCTAACCTGGAAGGAGGTGGAAAAGCTGATGAGATGCCGTAAGAATGGTCAGCACTGCCTTATCCTGACTTGGAATAAAGGGAGAGAAAATAGCTTATTGGGAAAAAGAAGGCAGGGCTATGTGTGTGCATGAGGTGGTGGGTAAGTGGAGCAGGTGTTACAGAGGAGAGGCTGAGAGTAACTGACATCAGCATCCCACCATAGAGGAATATCCATTAGCACAGCTGGCCAAGAGGAAAGAATGGGAATGAAATGACTGCTGATACTAATAACGGGGGTTACCTACTCTATCCAGGAGGGAGAAATTGTTAATCAGAAGGTAGGATACCATAATAGGGTCAAACAAAAAGCTAAGGAAAGACCTCCAGAAATCTTTGGGAATAAGAAAGTGTGTGTGTGTGTGTGTGTGTGTTAGACCCTTACAAAAGCAGGCCTGTGGCCTCTGATTGACCTTAGATCCCTACCTGGCTTGAGTCTGTGAAAGACATTGAATTTGCCAGGGCTCCGGATATCAGGTGACGGATGGACTTTGCCAAATTCCTCAGGGGCCATCCCTCCTGCTGCTACTGCCACCTGCAAAAGAAAATGACAGGTTATATTAGACATGAGACAAGGGACTAGATACCAAAGAGGGTCTCTGGTCTTTTACCCAGGAGCATGGCCTTAGTAGGGAACAGTGATGGTGACAGTCACCATTATCCTAATTCCCTCCAACCTAAACATGAAGCCCAGAAGGATTCAAGGACCTTAAGTATGCTCCCAGAGTTTTAACTGTTCTAAGAGTCCTACCTCCAGGGAACCAGTGCCCAGTCTGATAAAATAAAAACCATGGTTCCTATATTTAAGAGGTAAGTTAAGAATTCAATAGAAATAAAAGTCGTGAAACTCAGAATTATAAAGGGCAATGAAGGTTCAAGGTGAAAGCAAAGTTAATGCAAGAAGGTGACTGGAGGAGGCCATTTAGTTTTAGATCAGATCAACAGCTTGAACTCAAGGCTCTTTTTGTCCAAAACAGGTTCTTCAAGAAGGGCCCGGAGGCAAAAAAAGAAAAGTCCTATGAGACAGAAAAGATGTTTGCAGGACAGCAGACATGATGGAATGTGAGCACGTAGGTCCATCATACATTCATTGCCTAGGTCAGCGATTTTTAAGCCTTTTCATCTCCTGGCACACATAAACTACTTACTAAAATTCTTCGGCATACCAAAAAATATATCTTTTGCCAATCTGACCCAAAAAAGGGGTATAATGTTGATTCACACCAAACAGCTATTGTTGTGTTTTTTTTTTGTTTTGTTTTGTTTTAATTTTACAATCTAAGAGCAAAGAGGTCAGTGTCCCTGATTAAATAGTCAGGCATTGCATGTTTGCAGCACACCGGTTGAAAATGGCTGCCCTAGGTAAAGATAAATTTGCATGGGGACCAACTCCATATTCCTCCTATGCTGTTAGGGTGAGCTAGAGAAAACATAAAGGCTTTGTACAAGGATCTATTTCTTTGTCATGAGCAGACAATGTTCATTTTGCAGACCCGCTGCCCCTCTGACCTGAACCCTTAAGTCTATCTCTACGCAGCTGAGTGGTGCCTTTCTCCTTCCAAGGTTCTGCTTCCAGCTTAGGGACTCTTCAGCATTCCCCTCTCTGATCATCAGTGGCTCCCAGGTGCATTCGCATAAGCATCGGAAGCTACTTGTGGATACATATGGGGTAGGTCCAAAGAGGGGAAGGGAGTCTGAGCACCAGAGTAAGATGACTTTAGAACCTGCTGTGCCGGTCAGCCCATTGGGTACACTATTTAGGGCTTAGGTCACTGTGGAGCACCACTCCACCTTCCTTCTGCCCATCGAAGGAGAAAACCAACAACTCAAAACTACCCAAAAAGGGGGAGTGCGGGGGGAGTAGAGTTCCCCACCCCCAATTTCCCTTTAATCTCAGAGAATATCCCATTTTACTTGGAGTTCTATAATCCCCCCTTCTCTCATTCAGTGACTCCCCTTAGTTTTCCAACAGGTGAGATGTGTTTTGTTTCTCCCTTCCTTCTGATTTCGCTTTTTAATACAGCTGTGTTGTATAATACAAAGAAGCCTGAATTGAGATGTAGGGTAAATTCCTCACATTGCCTCTGAGGGTCTTCTGACTATGGCACCCCCAGAGATGGTGGCAAAGTGTTCCTTGAACTTTGGGGTAACTCTGACAGCATTAGGATCTTTACCCATGACTGTCACTTGCTTTCCAATGAATCGGAACCCTTGACTCTAAATAAAAATTACACTTGTATAATATGGAGGTCATTGAAAAGTTAGTCTTTGAGGTGAAAAAATATAAAGACTTTTTTCAAGTTTTTTCTACCAATTTTTTCATATTTACCTTTTCCCCTCAATCTGTCTCGCCCCCCTCAAAATCTCACAGCCCTACCTTCCTTTCCTAAGGAAGCTCATGGCTCTCAGGAATTGGTGATCTTAAAGTTGGGGGCTCTATACTCAGACTAAAATTCTGGTTAGCATTCTAGCCTCCTGGATTCCAATCTTGGCTGGATGCCACTAACTACCTCACTATGAAACTGTGGGCAAGGCACTTTCCTCTCTAAGAACTCAGTTTCCTGCTCTGTAAACTGAGAGGTTGAATTAGGTGATCTCTAGGGTCCCTTTCTAGCTCTGGCCATTTATAATTCTATAAGGGAGAAGACACTAGTGTCTTTCCATCAGGAAGTGAGACATTCCTGCCCTTAGCACCTTCTCTTCTAGGCCAATGCAGTAAGAAGCTCCCCTGCAGAGTCCTGTCTTCCTCGTGCTGGCTTAACTAAGGGACAAACACGTGAGTTGGGAGGCCTTCCTTTAAGTGCCAAACTCCTTCTATTACAAAGAATATTAAGATGGTGATCTAACTCTAACCATGAATCTTGATAAAGCAGATAGGAGACAAGGCAGGTAATGGGCAGGAAAGAGTATAATAAGCATGCCCCCTCATAACACACACCCTAAACTATTTAAGAATCTGAGCACACATTTGGCTTTGCCCTGGAGAGCCCCTATAAGTAGTGGCTGTTTGTCTAATACAACTGTGTGTGGACATGTGTAAACATATTCAGAGCATCAACATAAATGTCCAATCAAAGCACACACACTCACTCCTATCTTCTCCTACTCTAGGCCACATATGCCTTGTAAGAAGCTATGGTGGGAGGAAACACCACAACCCACTCTTCCCCCTCCCCAAAGTCAGAAAGGAAGAGAGTGAGACAGGAGCTACTTGGCTTCCTATAAATTGTTTTGTCCTTCCTCACAGCTGCAATCAGAAGCTAAGGGCTCCCGCAGGCCTTGTTCTGATCTGCTGCAGGCGATGGAGGGTTTTTGAAACGAAGAGGACTTGGCTGCAGCCCCATTTCAGCTGCCATTGGGGCTGGCTAATGGGCTCATTCGGGAAGACCCCCGCCTGCTGCACTAAAGAGTCCCCCGCCGACCCCCTCCCCAGTCCCAACCCAATTAATAAATGGGGGCTCCCACTTTATGGCTCTGGGAGCAGGAACCAGAGATACAAATGACCCCCAGGGAGGGACAGAAAAAGGCCTTCCAAGAATCAAGCCAGAGAATTGTGCATCCACAGGCACATGCTGCCATAGGCTGGTCATATCCCATTTTCAAAGCATGAAAGGGAAAGAAACTGGAAAAAACAACTGTATTTTCTTTCCCAGATGCGGAGTAGGATAGCACTCTTCAAGTCTATGACACATCCTAGCAACTCTTTTTTACCTGATTTCCAATCTGAAAAGGGCAGAGTGAGGGTGATCCTCTAGGCACACATCACATGCACAACTATTTTACGGGGGGCGGAAGGGGTGCCCCTCCCAGACTCTGCAATACTGAACATAGACGCATCCTATCAAGTGGTTAATAAACATTTCCTACTTCTTAATAAAAAAGCAGCTACCACTTTCCAAGCTCTCAGCACCATCAACAGCATAAATACGTCCTGGGGTCATCATCTTCAAGCTCTCATCCCTCCCCTCACATCCACATTATCAAGCCTTGCTAATTCCTATGGGCTCACTTCCTTTCTTCTCATTCCAGTCTTAAGTCTAGTGCAGGCCGTCAGGGCTTCACATCTGAACCAGAAAAACGATATCCTAGGCAAGCTTTCCTGCTTCCTTCACCCAATACAGCGGCAAAAGTCTTCAACATCATATTCATCTTACCATGCTCTGCTGTTACTGCTTACCAAATCAAATTTAAATTCTTCATTTGGCCAACAAGGTTGTTCCTCTGACTTCATTCCCTGATATTCCTTCCCTGTACCACTCTGACTAGTCCATTCACAGCCCTCTGCACAAAACACACATAAACCTTCTTCCATAAATGTCCCCTCTCTAATCACTTTCCTCTCTTCTGCTGCATGTTCCCTATCTTCATTACCTTCAAAGAGTCTTTTCTGGTTAACTCAATTTTTTTCTGATTATTCCTTTACTTTGGCTCCCCTGTTACTTATTTTATAACCTGACTTAATAAATACCAATTCCCTACTTCCCAGGTATGAGACTTATCTCACCCTAGACCCAAAAGTTCCTAAAGATGGGACCCTCCCCTAAGTCCCCCCAGAAGTTGCCCTGTACTCCGGACACGACTCAGTTAATGAATTACTGCTCCCCACTGAAATAGCCCCTCCTGGTATAACTCTTGGGATATATATCAAACAACTACAAGGAATATAATCTTATTCTCAACGTCTATTTTCAGCTGTCATCTTCCCCTACCAATACTAAGCTTGCCACTGAGTCTTTCCAGAATTACAAATTGTTTCATGACTTCAAAATGTATTGCAAAACAAACAAAAAAGCATAGCCACCAGAAGAATTTGGTTCCCTCCTTGATTCACAGTACATAACACTATTTTCTTCGAAGTCCCCTTACTTAGGATGAGAAGCCCCATTTTGTTCCTATTTCTAAGATTAATCCTATATTCTCAGGTCATGACCTAACTTTTTAGAATGCAAATCAATCCAAGAGCCAATAGTAATCTTCTAGCCCTGCCTCTAACCTACTTCTGACCATTACATTTTTTTGGACGGTCTCTAGGAATAGAGAAGTTATTCAAGAGTCTCTTCTAACTATTTAGTGAATACTTCCTTAAATTAACCTCACTCTCAAACCTGATGCTTCACCTCCTCTAGTTTAGCCTGGTGGGGTGAGACAGGAAAAAAATGATCTGCCATTCCTGTGTACTGCCTACATATGTTCAGATTAATAAGATTAACTTGCCTTTTAATCTTTCCATTCCTTAGCTTCAGGTGCTTAAGAATCAAGGTAATAAAAGCAAAGCTCTTAGCACAGTTCCTGTTGGCCTTCCCTTCTTTCTTCCAACACCTTAGGTTTCTTCTTTCTGAGCCTGTTTTTTTTGTGTGTGTGTGTTTTTTTTACTGGCTAAAGATGGCAGTGAACTAAACAAACTAATGTCCTTTAGCTCTAACATTCTGGTTAGTTTGCTGATCTATGTACTGCCTTCCCTTGGATCCAAAATGAAGGGGAGAGGAATACTACTAGTCTCCAGGATGACCTAAAAATACAAACAAAAAACACTTGCAGTTTTAAAACTCCAAAAATACAAACAACTTTTTAATGTGATGCATCCATATCATTCCCTCCTTATTCCTGAATTTCTCTCTTGAACTATGTAGATAGCAGTGCTAAGCAAAATGTCCCTATATAAGTTATTTGCTTAATATAATCTAGCTTCTCTAGTGAAAATGTCTTCATAACATCTCCCAGCCAAGGGTTCTAGGCCCAACCTCCACCCATAAAGGTAAAGCTACTGCTGCCCAGTGATGCTTTGAGGCCTCCCTGAAACTCTGAACCTTTAAGGCATTATCCCCAAACTTTCACTAGCCCAACCATAATTTTTCCTCCCACCTATGGTCCTATTTTTCTTTCTCTCCCCCCGCCCCCATTTTTCTTTATAGGCGATTATACCCTAAGTCTCTTTCTACAGCTCAGCCAGGAGGTTGGTCTAGTTCTCCCCTTCTTTCCATCTCCTCATATTGTTTCTCTTTATATGAAACCTTTGGTCCCTAAACAGAAATGGCAAACACTGGTACAAGGCCAAACTCAGAAGTTCCTGAATTTATAAAAGGGTTCAGGCTCCTAAGCTTTCTGTCTTTGAATTCAGGCTCTTTTCCCCAGGGCCAAAAGCATTCAAAACTGCATTAACCTTGGGGTGGTTGTCTGCTACAAGCTGATCCTCACCAAGGGTACCCTCATTAGGCAGTGTTGTAGCTCTGAGACACAGGAGGGAGAAGGATCCTCTTGAGACAGTCCATCTGATAGGCTCCTTAAAGCAGCCGTCGCCAACCAGTGGTCTGTGGACCACTGGTGGTCTGTGAGGTCCGAAAGGTTGGGGACTGCTGCCTCAAAGTAAGGAAAAAGACACCCTCCTCCAAGACGCAGGCTTCCTTCTTCACTTAGCTATGACTGTTATTTGGTAGCCTTTTAAGGTCTCTCTGTGCTTCCTCCTCAGGGATGGTTTGGTTTGGATAAAATGGCCTTTATTCCTTTAGGACAGTGGTCGGCAAACTGCTAGCTCACGAGCCGCGGTTTGCCGCTCTGTTGACTAATGAGTTTGCCGACCACTGCTTTACGACTATCAACATTATCTCCAGTTTACAGCCATGGCAGAACAAAACATCCAAAATTCCATCTACTTCTGGGTCCTAGGGAACCTATGTCTAAGTTAACTTACTTCACGGCTACACCTTCTTATTCTAGGGAAGTATGCTACAGCTGAAAACTTCGCTCATCATCTAGAGAGAATTCAAGACTAACTACTCATCAGCCTCTTTCTCTCAACCTTGGACTACTAATTTTTGAAAGAGATATAATGAGGCAATGCAGTGGCCAAAGCATTTTGCCACCATAGTGATTACCATCAGGGCATCAAGGCAGCCCTCGTCTGCTTTCTCACGGATAGCAGGGCCCTCTTCTCACCAAACCTTACTTTCCACAGACACCATCTGCAACTGAGCGTAGAAATGTCATCAGTAAAAGCAAGTCTAGGATATGAGGGAAGAGGATAAGTGAAGGTTGAGATTTCCTCTTTCATAGACTAGTAAAAAAAAAAAATCTCTTGTACCCCACACAACATAAACTAAAAGATCCTTTTACAGCTAATGATAAAAAAGCATGATTATTTTGTGTTCTTCATTTTTCACCCCAAAAGTTGAGACATCTGGAAGAGACATTTGTCTTCTGAATTGCCTCTCCTTACCCTTCAAAACTGTGAAGTGGCCATCACTCTAAAACTCTGACAATTTATGCAATCAATACCTCTGGTAAGGCCTAACACATGTGAGTTAGGTAGTGAGTAGGGAAAAGAGAGAAAAACAGTAAATCAGAAGTAGGTGGACAGGAGATGGAGAGACAGCTGCATATGATGAGTAGTAGTAGAGTATCACTAGTAATTCCTTCAGGTGTCATACTTCCCCCAAAGTCTCAACCCTGGCTTGGAGTAAACTAACGTGAAAGTATTCCTAAGGCTGTGAGAAATGCTACACCTGGACAGTAAAATTAATCCAAATGTCCAGGAATGTTCACCTTGCCCCTCAGGACAACCAGGGACTTAGCAATTCCATCTCTGCCTTGGAATGGTTAAACATTTACTTGAGGAACTCTCTACTTCCACTCCTCCTAGCCCTTCAGGTGACTAAGTTGTGAATAGAGAAGAAACTCAATACCCCAAAACAGTCAAGCTATGTATAGGGCAATCTTGAATAGCAATGGAAATCCCAGTTCAGCACCAAAAATATTAACTTCCTCAAGGCATTAACCTCACCATACAATTAAGGATGCCTGTCTGGGAAAAGATAGAGCTGAACAAATTTAGGTACTGAACTGTATGCTTTCTAGTTAGCATTGGATGTGACAGGAATAAAAAAAAAAAAAGCCCAGTTAGGTCCTAAGCTTTTAGGCCCAAAATTGAAAAGGAAGCCATTGCTATGAGCGGAAACAATATACTCTAGTAGAGTATATTCTAGGTTGAAGTTCACACTCCTAGTCATGAATCTGAAACATATAAAGACTAAAAAAATAATTTTTTCTCTGGAGCGTAACCAGGAACACAGGATTCCAGGAATTGGAACAACCTTGAGCTCTCCATTCTCCTTCTGGATAAACATGTGACAGCCCCCAGGTAAGGGAACATACTTAGAGTTTGGGGATTCAAAAGCAAGCTGGCAACCCTCATTACCACCGGTTTTTCAAAATTCCATTTCTTCCTAATTTTCTTGTTTTGGTGTACCCCGTAATTTTGTATAATTGTCAACCCCATTCATAATTTCCTGATACCTATCTCCCTCTTCCTTTCTGTCTCTTGGTGGGTTTTATCTGCTCTCTGCCTACTTGTACCACAACTAGCAGGAATGCAACACACACTACAAGGAAAAAATCAGTTCTGTGTCCTAAACCATGAAAGAAAAGGGAGAGCAATTATCTCCTCAGGTGGAGATAGTAAAGATTTTGGAGACAACAGTAATTTTAGCCTTACAAATAACTTTCTGGATTGGCAATGTATCCGGAAATCTCAACAATGCTAGAAGACTAATTCCCATGCTGACCTTACTCATGGTAACATAGGACCGGTCAGGGGTGGTGGTGGTGATCCTGGTTTAAGAGACTATTCTTCAATCTAAACACCTTCTTGCCAACTTTCCTGGATGACAGTTGAGCTCAAACCCACTTACCTCTCCCTTCAGGAGGAGTCAGGGTACATGAAGCTCAACTTTTTTGATGGTCTAGGACTACCATTATTTGTGTAACTGTTTTCTACTTAAAAAAAAAAAAAATGACATCTTACAGTTTTCCGCAACTTTTAAAATTTTCTTATTCCTAGTCTTGTGTTTTGAAACACCTCTTTAAACCGTGAGGAACTTTATTTTGGTAGTTTATGAATCTGCAGTGATTCTGAGACAAAGAACCCCTAAGATAAAGTGGAGGGGGGGAATGCCTTTCATACCTAATTGGGTTTGCTCAGAGGGGACAGATTAAGAAGTAAATGCAATGGAGCAAGTGATACAGTAACAGGAAATATTTAATTTTCCAATCTCCACTTTCCATTTTTATAAACTCAAAGAAAAAATTTAATATATTACAAAATATCTGTACACAGACAAGGTACACCCGATGGGGGGCAAAAACAAAGAGAGAGAAAGGAATACAGTGCCAGGAACCTAAATCAGGGAGAATGAGGTGGCAACTGACACTTTTCTGATATAGCATTCTCTCTCAAAACCTGCTAGTAACCATTTTAGTACTGTAACTATATATGCATATTATATATATATATATATATATATACACATATATATACATATACATACACACACACACACACACACACACACACACACGTGGTTGGATGATGTCTATGGCATAAGCTAACAGAAGTCCTACTTACAAATTTGTGCTAACTGCCCTGTTTTTAGACATATAGATCTGATGTCATTTTCAAATCATTATCATTCCTATAGAAAGTTGAAAAAACTAAGGAAACTGGATCAAGCAATTTTGTTTTCAAAACCACAAAAATAACTATGGTCAAACCAGTTTTGCCTCATTCATGAACAGAATCAGATTTCTCATCTGTTCAAAATAATGTATTTAATGGACTTAATACCTCCCATGGTACAATACTTAACACCACTTTTGAATTATTTAAATTTGTAGTTTTCTAATAGTCCAAGTTGAAATTCTGCCAAATCTTTACTTCCATTATGTTTATAGATAACACAGCTGAAAAATTAACAAATACCTTTTCTTCCTCCACACAGATTCCAGGGTATTTAAGTGAGTTCCTTTTTTCCTCTGCTTTTAGAAATAGTTAAAAAATTACCAAACTTTTTTTCCCATTTTAAATGTTAAGACTCCCAAAATGGGGTCTGGGGTTGAGATGGGATCATACATACACATACACACACACATACACTCACCCCCTTCCCTAGTAGCAGGGAATGATGGAGACATAAGCATATCACTTAGTATATTTGGCATAATTAAAAAAAGGGGTGAGAAGGGGAAGAAAAAGTATTATTGATGACTGCTGATAATCAAAATATAATTAAAATGTATAGAAAATTTTATTCATATTTGATGGAAAACAAATTTTTTTTCACTGAATATATACTTCTTAGTTCTTTAGTCAAAACTGGGAAAGTGGGGCTCAATGCCTCAAATTCAAATATTCTAAAATACAAAGGTCCATGTCTGAGGGCTAAGAAGTCCACAGACAAAGGTTCAGATTCCATGGCCGGTGTGGCTCAGTTGGTTGGGCATTGTACTGTGCACCAAAAGGTTGCCAGTTTGATTCCCAGTCAGGGCACATGCCCAGGTTGTTGGCTCGATCCCCAGTTGGGGGTTGTGAAAGAGGCAGCCAATTGATGTTTCTCTTTCTCCCTCTCCCTTCCTCTCTAAACATCAATAAAAAAATCTTAAAAAATAAAAAGTTTCGATGAACTTTAACGCAACATACCAATACCATGTCAGTGAATCTAGCAAATCTAATTGAACATATTGGTATAAAAAGCCATCAATGCCAAAATGGCTAGTAGGTTCTTTCTAATCAATGTTTGGCCCTGAGGGCAAAGCCAGACCAAAACCCAAAGAATGAAGAAATACACACACCAGGAATCTACCTATTTCAGTGACAGGGAAAAATAATCTTCATGTAAGTATCTGAAGAGGGTTCTTCTTTCATTTCTCTAATGTTTTTTTATTAGTGCATCTTTCTCTTACAAGTAGTCTTTAATTTTTTAATATAAGAACTTGGCATTGAAACATGAAACTTCACTTGAGTTCTGAAAACTATTCTTCAAGATGCTGAAGCACATTTGCCTTTTCTTTGTAAAAAAAGGAGCTAACCTACTTTTCACAAATGTCTAAGTCTGTGCAGATAATTTATATAAATGTGTATGTTCTTAAAACACATTATATGCTGGTACTCACATAGAAACAAAAGCCAGAATGAGAAGCCTCCCAAGATATCCCACCCTGAAAGCCTTTCCCTTTTCCATTTCCTTTTTATAATAAGGAAAAATACTTGCCATGAAATCATAATTTAATCCCTTTTACCAAAACCCACTCTCTCCAGAGGAAAATCCCTAAAAGAATTGGCAGGATATACATGCGGAGATGTGTATATGTCAATACTGTTCTTTCTTACGTTCTGCTCTTTCAAAAGTATTTTTTAAAAAGGTTTCAGGTATTGAAATATCTTCAGAAAAATATCTACCCTAAACTAAGTTACATTTCCATGTATTTCCAGGATGTTTCTTTTCTCTTTGACAATATTAAAATGCTCTGTTTCAAAGGTTTGGTTTCTTGGGTTTTTTTACATAAAAATATATGTGTAAACAGTATGCTAACTGCTCTTACTAGTCCTCTAGGTCTGAAGGCATCATCTCTAGTCCCAACTCAGCAGCAATGGCCTAGGCTGTCGGCATTTATAAATCAACTTCACCATCAGAACATGGTTTTAAAAAAACAACGAAAAACATTTTAGAATTCAAGAGTTACAGAGAACAAAAAAAGTGTTTGAATTTCCTTTCCTTTATTTCAAAAAAGGTAAAGAATTATCCCAGGTTCTTGGGCATCTCAACGATTAATTTTTTTCCAAACAAATGCCTCAAAAAGAGACAAAGAAAAACTCTATGAAAATGGGGTAAAAAAGGGAAAAGATAGGATAAAGTCTACCTACTTGCCCAAGAATGCCACTTTCTACAACCTGCTTCATATGCAGGAAGAGGGGTCATGTCTTTTGCCAAAGCAAACTTTAAAGACGAGTAATTTATTTGGAAAAAAGGAATGTTAAAGATGCTCAATGGGGAAAAAAGAAGAGTTTACTCGAAAGTAAAAATGTGAGGTGGTAGAGAGGAAGGAAACATTTATTTAAACCAGCCAGTCACTCTTTGCCCCTTACAGCAAAAGCCTAAGAGCAGCTCAAATTTTGTGAACACTATTCTTTCTTTAAAAAACAAAACAAAAAATCCAGAAAAACTAAATTCAAAAGAACAAAACATAAAAAAATCCTCAAACTTTAAAAACCTAAAGAGCCTCTCCAGGGCCATTTCAAAAACTGAAACTGTTCTCTTTTTCTTCTGCTCAAGAAGTGCGGGCAATGAACTCATAAAGCATTTACTTTTCCATTTAATAACCCTCTCCAAATTCTCTACTTATATTTACTAGGTAGAGCTGAAGTAAATGTTCTGACTATAACCAACCCATCCAGGGGGTAAATGCTGCCAACATCATTATTTTATAGGTCTGGTGCTTAGTAGCAAGTGAGCAAGGAATACAATGAATAGCTTTAAAATAGCCGAATGCAGATGATTACCTCGCTCTGGCAAATGATTTCATTAAAGGTTCAGAGGACTGGATGGAGGATGGACAGGGAAGGAGTCTTTCAGGACACTGAAGTCTCTGGGTTAGTAAGGAACTCCTCTCCCTCTTCCCCCTCCTGGCGGGACTCTTGTAGGCCCCCGATAGAGTTTTCCATAAGCAGAAGACTGAGCTGGGGCCCCCCAGTTAAGGCCTGCTCCTGAGCTGCTGGCTCCACTGGTTCCTGGCCCCAGCTCCCCAAAGTTTTGCAATTTGGTCTCTGCATGTGCCACAGAGTTGCTGCTTCCCTCAGCCTTCAGGAATGGTTGCCCGACCACTGAGTGTAATGCTAAGGGGACCCTGGCAAAACGGAGGTCCTGGTCCCCTGGAAACTGCACTGACCCTGTACCCTGGTAACTGCTGGACTCCCCAAGGTGGCTCACAGAGCCTGAGAAGGTCCTGTTCTTCACCAGGGTCTGGGCCAAGGATTCTGTCAAGGCTGGACCAGAGTTGCGTTCATCAGTGTCAGTGGCACTGAACCCTGTTTCAGGCCCATCAGTGTTTCCGTAAGTCCTGTTGGGATGGGGTCGGGTAGAGTATTCCATTGGTCTCAAGGCCTGGTGCTCATGTGGCAGGTGGCCAGGAGGCTCTGCTTCAGGCTGGGATAAAAGTTGCAGCAAGGCGGCTGTCACGGCTGGGTTCAACTCCTGGGGGACGCTGGAAAGATCGCCTTCAACCAGAGGGGGTGGAGGTGGCGGCGGTGGAGGTCCGGGGGGCTCAGGGGGCCTCTTCTCTGGTGGAAGAATGTGAGGAGGACATGCTGTGGAAGGGTTACTTCTTTTAACACCATCTTAAAAATCACATGTGATTATAAACACAAACATACATACACACACACACACACACAAACACTACCCAACATAAACATATATCAATACAAGTAACCAAATATATATAAAGAATAAAATCTTGGGATCAGGAAATTTCAATTTATAAATAAAATCAAGTGATTAAAGCAAAACAGTTGCATTCTGGATCTAACAGCTGTTGTAAAAAGATCATATGTTTCAAATATTGTTCTGATTTTTGTCTGAGATTTCCTCCATTTCCTTCCTTAAGGAACTGTTCTAATAATGTAGGCTGTTGGCAGCCTTCCTGCCCCTTTTTGCTGTTGAATCAAAACATTAATGAAAATAAAGTAGAAAGAAGGAAGATGAGAGGGAACAATATACATGCTGTGGTCACATTTCTAGGACATAATCTTGCTGTACAATGGAGACCTTGCATAGACTTAGCTAACACATTTTACAGAATGCTTAATAATAATAAGGTTAACACCTGAAATAGAACTTAAAGAACACACAGGAAAGATGAAATAAAGTAAAAAACCTTTCATTATCATCATGTATAAATATACACTTGATTCTCCAAACTTCAGTCCCTCTCCCCATAACCACAGTCTGAAGAATGGAATATTAACCACCATACTGTCATTCAGCTTCCTATATTATAGTAATTATAAAGACTAAAGTAATCTATAATAATTTTCTTTTTTGTTTCCCAACCTCCTGCATTTTTTCCATGCTATAAGAAAAATTACTATAGCAATGTCATGCGGAATGGGCTGTTAATAAACATCTGTTTATCTTGGAGACAGTGACAAGAACTGAGTATTCAGAAATGTATTAAACTAATATTATACTTTGTCTTTCCAAAGATCTTTGTCTTTCTAAACCACTCTCCAGACTTTTCCCCCACTGCTGGCTAAGTTTGCCCAAGCATGCCAATCACTATCTGAAAATGAACTCCTGCCAAGACAGCAGGTTAGAGATATAAAATGGCATGAGTTTGAGAACATAAAAAAACCAAGTACAGTCAAAACAGTACATTTAGAGAGCTGGAAGTTACCCTGCTGAAAAAAAGGCTTAATGTTCTGGGATATCTTCCAAATGATTGATTTTCTGTTCCCTATATTTTGAAATATCTATATAATAAATTCTTAGTATCTGAGCTAGTAATATAAAGTCATTCCTCAGACAAGGAAAAAGTAGTTTTTAGTTATAGTTAGATATTTTGGTAGCATATTTTACACAATTGTATTTTGCAAGATAAAGTATGAGCATGCAGATGAAAACACTACAAAATTGTGAAGTTATGCAGTGGAAGGATGAGATCAGATGCTATATGTAACATACAAATAAGGGCAACCAACAGTCCCAATTTACCCAGGACTGAGAGGGTTCCCAAATTGCCAACTTTCACTTTTAAAATCAGGATTGCACAGAGATAAGCTGGCCACCCTATATACAGTACCTGCTTAAGTAACTTGTTGACAGACTGGCTGGGTGACTAGGTGGTAGGAAAAATGAATTTAAGGACAAAAAAATTAGCTATGAAAATTCACAACCTGCAAAGGAGACATCCTAAAAAAGTAGAGCTAACTGAACTACATAAAAACATCTATAGATTTCAGAGATTTTTGCTGCCAATGCTACATATCTCATTACATAAAAATATCATAATACCGGTTAGTTTTTAAAGTATTTTTTGGACAATACATGAAATGGACACCAGGTTGTTAATGGTGGGTTTTTTTTGTGTGTGTTTTTTTAATGCTAAGAGAAAATGACTTTAAAAATACCCAACTGCAAAAGTGAGCAAAACTAAACTTAAACTTTTCCAGATATACTACTTACTATTCACATTTAAAGTTTGTCTTTTATGTAATTAGCCAAATTGTTTCAGTAATATAAAGTCATATTTTGAGCTCAAATTTTTTACATGTATGAGGATGAAAACTATTTCAAAGTAGCAAAAGCAGATAGATTGTAAAAAACTATTAAAGTAAGGTTAATAAAAAACTTTGTTTTTAATCCTCATCTGAGGACACGCTTTCATTGACTTGAGAGAGAGAAGGGAGAGAAAGGGGGGGGGGGAGAGAGAGAGAGAGATCGATGGGGGAGAGAAATATCGATTGGTTGCATCCCATCTGAACCTGTAACCTAGGCGCGTGCCCTGACCAGGAATCGAACCCAGGACCTTTTAGTGTACGGGATGACACTCCAACCAACTAAGGCATCCAGACAGGGCTAATAAAACTTCTTAAAGGAATTAAAAATAAAGATCACATTTAAAATATCATACTGTTTTAAGATTTAGTGTTAACAATATTGCCAATCTTTAACAATCTGTACTAATGGAAGGAGGTGTTAATGAAAGGTACAAGTAACTTTAAAACTTTATTTGACTCATCAGTTTTCAACCATAACCCTTTCCCAACAAGCATAGAGAAGCTAAACAGTAGCCAAAGTGATAGATTTTCACCTTCTGCAGCTTATTTAGTCTGCCCTCTGGTGGAAGTGCTAATGAACAGTAAAATGGCCGAAAGAGGCAGCAGGGGAGAAACAACAGGAGACACAGGAGACACCAACTGGTTAATCCAGGGGTGACTGTAATAATTAGGAGTGGCATTTTTATTCTCCTCTGAAAAGTAAATCCAACCATTTTTTACCATAGGACAGGCCTTAATTTTGGTTCAATATCATCATTTAGCTGATAGCTTGCTGGCTCAATTATTGAGTGAATTTCTTTCAATCACTATGCTATTTATTTAATTTGAACCACTTCTTTCAGGTATTTTGATTATAGCTGAATTTTTTTTTGTGGGGGTATGAGAGATGATACAAAGAGGCCTCCTTTAATTCTAGATTAGCTTTCTCTGTTATTCCATGTCCTGGAGTCAACTGAAATCAGATGACAGAATAGCAAAGTGAATTAAGAAACACATTAAAAGGGCACACAAGTTCTAAATTCCGGCTTTGCCAATAATATGGTTCCAGCAGTGGGACCATCGACAGGCTTTCTTTCCTTTTTTAAATAGGCAGGCTAATTTAAACTCGCTGGATTGCAGTTTCCCTAGCTGTAAAATATAAGGGTTAATTTTATTTATTTTATCTTCCAGTTTTAAAAAGCTTTACATATGAAAAATAGCTTCTATATTTGACTCTATACCATTGGAAATAAGGCATATACTTTCTGCACCATCCCATATGAAATGTGAATGCAGGACCCTGAAGTTGAAGGTTAGTGAATCTCTTCAACCCTTGTACCTCTTCTCATTCCCCAATTCATAGGGTCTTCATGGACAGCAAAAATTTCCAAGGAGTTGAAAACACTTTTAGATAAATAATGATTTTGCAAACAGACTGAATCAGAATTGATCAGAAAAACTTCTTTTCCTTCTAATAAATTGCACGCTGTGGTCATGTGAGATCATGGTATAACAAACATATTTCCTTTTGTAAGATTTTTTCCCCCCTTAATATAATGCTCATTTCCTAAGCTAAAATCCATTCAATTGTCTCTTTCAGGAACACATATTTTAAAGGAATCACTTTTATATGCTATTAATTTTTGAAAAATAAATGTATGGTGTTATCTATTTAGAAATATCCCCAAATTATTCTTCATGAGATTAACAATGATGTTTTATTAGGGTTTTCTTGAATGTATCTTCCAGGCAAGACTCTGGTATCCAGCATCCACTACACTAGAGTACCACTATTTACACAATTTGATGGTTTGTTTGGAAGGCAGATTTTCAAGAGTTAGTTGGCCACCATATACACAGTAGTTCAAATATGTCACTAGTTATGGTTGTGGTCTGTGGGTTAGAACACAGGGGCTTTACTTACCTACCTCCTAAGAAATGGAAAAACAATCAGTATATGAAAAGGTGCTTTGAAAAGCTTTGAGACTTAAATAAAAGAAGCCGGACAAGAAATACATCACTTGTTGGTATGTTCTCCTGTAGACTAGGTTACAGAAAAACTGAAACTGATGCCATTGATGTGAAAAAGAAAATGTTAAAGAGATTTTTAAGAGGATCAACAGCACCTGAGCTCAATGAGATTCATGACCGGTCTGTTTACCTGCTGCCTCCTCCTGTGGCATTGTGGGAGTTCTTCGGGGCCCCTGTAGCCCACTGTTCTTGTCACTGTTGTTTTCCTCCAGGTTGCCTGCTGGCTCCTGGGTTTTCATCAGCTGACTCAAGAGAACTGCCAACATATTCTGCATGTCAGCTGGTGTGCTCGAAGCTTCAGGGGTCTTCTGTTCTGCTGAAGGCTGGACCACTGAAGCTGGGGGTGCCTCCTTTACAGATTCCTCAGGGGCCATGGGCTCTGAGTCCTGCTGCTGGGAAGTGGCTTCTGTTAGGGCACTGATAGACTGGTTCAGGGCCTCCAGCTGCTGCTGTATCTCAGGGTTGGAGTGGATGTTAAGCAGCTGTACCATTTGAGGGATGCTCAGGTCTGTTTGGCTCTGCAGCAGATTCAATAATACTGCCAATTCACTTTGATTCAATTGTTGTGTGATGTCACCAAGACCTGTGAGGAGAGAGTGAAGCCAATATAAGAGGATGAGGCAGGGCAAAAACTTCTGCATTCTTCAATTGGCAATAGCAACTTATAATATCCAGTGAATGAAATTTCATTTTAAATGTCTCATTTTTCATGCCTCAGATCGTCATGACACAATTTGTTATCCTTTTTTTTAAATTTACTGATTTTAGAGAGGGAATAGGAGGGAAAGGAGGGGGAGGAAGAGAGAGAGAGAGAAACATGGATCTGCTACTCCACCCATCTATGCACTCATTAGTTGCATGCGCCCCATCTAGGAATGGAACCCACCACACACCTTGGGATGATGATATTCCAATCAACTGAGCTACCCAGCAAGGGCCACAATTAGTTAATTCTTTATATTACTGCTTAAAAATGCATGGACTCGCCCAGCTGGTGTGGCTCAGCTGGTTGAGCGTCCCATGCACCAAGAGGTCACTAGCTCGATTCCCAGTCAGGGCACATGCCCAGGTTGCAGACTCAATCCCCAGTAGAAGACATGCAGGAGGCAGCCGATCAATGTTTCTCTCTCTCCCTTCTACTCTCTCTAAAATCAATAAAAACATATTTTTTTAAAAGTTCTAAAAATAAATAAAAATTCATGGACTAACTCAAATATCTCTGTATTGTAAGTAAAAGTTATTTCATTTAACTTTTATTTATCCCTAGAAAACTGGCAATTATTCAGTGGTGTTTATTTTTAAAGCTTCCTGGATGATTCTAATGTGTAGCCAGCATTGAAAATTACTGTTGTAGGTGGACAGGGAAGGGAAAGTGAGCCAAGGAAAGATTATCTGTAGTTCAGAAAAACTGTGTTCCCACAGAAGAACTACTTTGTTATAATAGTTCATTATTATACAATTTTGTATATATTTAAATCAGATAACAGTCTACAGAATTAACTACATTTAACAATTGTGATTTAACATCATTGGCTTTTAAGGTAATATCAAACCTAACAGATACAGGGCTTCAAATTATGTTTTAGAGATCCATGGGTGAACTAACCTTAAATTAAATTTGGCTCACCTAATTCACTGATTTATACCACACATCTAATTGAGATACAGTATTCCTTACTTCAGGAATAGAAAATACATCTATTGTGGGCTTTCTAAACCACAGGTACAAAATTTGGTTTATCTCCTTTTCCCTATAATCAGAACACCAACCTCTTTATTAATGCTTCAGTGGCTAAAAATTAAAACACACAAACATCCTTGTACTTAACCTTTAAAACCTGCCAAAATGTGCTTAAAAGAAGCACAAAGTCTCTATCCCAGCACTGACCTATTGTATCCCCAGCCTCAGGCTCCACCTTGACAGGAGCAGACTGTGGTGGTGCTGGGCTGTTGTTCTTCACAGGCTCAGCACTTGTCCCTGAGGTAGTTTCTTTTCGAGAGGCTTTGGATGGAGGTGGCTCTTCTACCACAACACCACTTTGTCGCTGCCGTCGCCGTTTCTTACTCCATAATTCATGACAATCCTGCCAGTGGGGGAGGCTGAAAAAAGACAAAGCAGAGGGGAAATGTATGTGGGAATGTGGCAGTGAGTAAACAGAAGAAAGAGATTAAAAAGGGAAGGCAAAGAGCAGTTGAAAATGGAAAGAATAAGGAAAACATAAAAATAACTAGAGAAGTTAGTAAATAAATAGTAATAGTGTAAAAGGAATCATGGCATATAATAGTCTGCGGAAGTAAAAGTCCAAAAGCCTAAAAGACTTCTACAATTAGAAATGAGGATTTTGCTAATATCAGAGACACACCTGCTATAAAAAATGCTCATATTCATTCCTGCCAAGTAGTTAAGTCTTATAGTTCTTACTTGATATAACAATAATAAAAGAGAACTTTATTGGTCAAGTTTCAGTTGGGAATAAATAGCACAGAGATGACTGGCTTGTTAATAGCTACAAAGAGTCCAGGCAAAGTGGTGATTTAAATTTTGGAATAACATAAGCATATCATGATGAAATCCCCTCTATGTAATATCAATTTATGTGTTGCTTGGTCTGTTCATTCTTCTTTCTGCCCACTGAATTTCCAGTACTGGATATTTTCATTTGGAGGGTTTATTAAAATATTCTAATATATTTTCAGTCCCAGTAGGTCAAATCTTACTACAATAAGGATTACCATAACCAAAAATCTATTACAAGAGTTCCCAAGTTTCAGTAAAATGCTTTATGTATTTTAATCAATATGTCTCAAAATTCTAAAGCAATAAATTTCTTCGAAACAATCAGATTTGTAGTTACTACCTACTCGTGTACTAACATCCCATTCATTTCTTTAAGGTAGTCTTTCTGTAAGAAAGAAATTTCCAAAAAGGCTGTCAGTGATAAATGTGAAGAGGCTTATTTGCCAGAATGTGAGATGTGCCTGTAGAACTCTGAGGATCTTAGAGAATAAGGAAATTCATAAAAGTCTAATGAAAGAGAAACACCTTCAAAGACTGCAGTTTATAAACTCAGGACATATTACCTGACAGTGATGCAAACTATTTAAAATTAGCACTGTCCTTGTAAGTGTGGGATATACATGGTCACCATAGACATAGGGAATTCAAGCAGATGGAATAGTTAATAGCAAAAACTAGAAGAAATACCTTCAAACAGGCTCTATATGAATATATAGATCCAGGAACACAAGAAGATAGCTTGAGTCAAATTAGAACAAATATATCTAAATCTATTCCTTCTTTTTTAAAAAATACACAACACAGAGTAATAAAACCTTTTATCAATCATAATACTATTTGAGGATACCTCTCCATTTGGCATATGGCCATTTGCAGTTCCTCTTAAATATCTATTATTTTGAGTTTCTCATCTCTAGGCTTGGGAAGGAGGTTTAGGGTCACTACATGGCCATCAGCACTTACTCTGGAGGATCCATTTTGCTGGGGTCGACATCTTTAAGGAAGTCACTCTGTAGGGTCTGCTCCGCTGTGCAACGTTTGCTAGGATCTAGTGTCAGCATGTGGTCCAGTAAATCAAGTGCTGCTGAAGGAATGCTGTGGGAAGGAAGAGAGAAAGGACAAGTTCACAACGACCACATAATTCTTAAACCTGTAACCTTGTGTCAAAGGCTCTGAATTTCCAGTTCCACAGAAAACTGTGGAAAGGGAGTTGGAAGGTGGCTAAACAAGCAAGCAGGTTTTCTTCCACACAGGATTTTTTTTTTTTTTTTTACATATTTTTATTGATTTCAGAGAGGAAGGGAGAGGGAGATAGAAACATCAATGATGAGAGAGAATCATTGATTAGCTGCCTTCTGCACGCCCTACACTGGCACAACCCAGGAATGTACCCTTGACTGGAATCGAACCCGGGACCCTTCAGTCCGCAGGTTAGCGCTTTATCCACTGAGCCAAACCAGCTAGGGCTCCGCACAGGATTTAAGTGCTATAACAGGTAGAAAACATGAAGCCAGCAATTACATTCTCTTTTTGTCTTGGTAAGATCAAAAAGACTGAAAAAAAATATATAATGTTCAAAATAAAATGGTTTTCTAACATCTAAAGCCTTCAAAAGAGAAAATTACCAAAAGGCACAGAACTTTGTTAAAAATAAAATGCTTTCCTATGTTGTGTTATCATAATAAATTGGGACAACACTAACTCCCTCCGCCAGAAAAAAGCCAAGTCCAAACCAAACACCAATCAAACACAGAAAACAGATGCACATTTTTGCCAAACTCACAAAGAGAATTCTTCTCGTAGACGCCTTCTATATTGTTTCTTCGGTTTCATGGTATTGAAGTAAGGCAGCTTGATAACATCAGGCCACACAGCTGGACAAGGGCTACCACAGAGTCGACTGAAAACAAAGCAGAAAGCAAGAACAAGGAAGTAAGTGCGTCAGCATCATGAATTCTGGAGATTCTAGAAGCAGAAATGACTACCTCCCAAGAGCTTATTAAATTAGAGGGCATGCAGAAAGAAAAATCTGGCCTCACTGCTTTAAGGACAAAAGGAATAGGACAGAAAGAATTGGTTACAAGGTAATGAAGAGAAAATACTGGCACGACTGTCTAAAATAATCCACAACATATTTGGTTTCGTAAACATGTTTTTAATCCTCCACAGAGGTTTCCATTACCAATTTTGTTCAGTTCAGTTAGTGTTAATTACAAGGGGCTGAGCTAGTCCTAAAATGTCCTTATAAAAAAAACTGGCAGAAGAGACCCTAAGACTGAAAATTTTGATGGAAAATTGAGTTTACTTCACAACAAATAATAAGTTATATACCACCTTTTAAAAAAGTTTTCATTAGCCTGCTATATTCTTTCCTTTAATTTTATTGAATAAAACAATCCAAATTCTATCCCAATCCCAGGTCTTCTTGAAGCCCTCTATTACAGGTTCTATTTCATAATTATCTGTTTACATGTTTTCATCACTTATTAAACTCTGAGCTTTTTGAAGGCAGGGACCTATGTTATTTATCTCTGAATCCTAAAGTTCAACAGAGAAAGAAAATTATTACAAAACAGGTTCAATAAAATGTGTGCTGAATAAATCTGATCTTAATCTAACCTAAGAATGGAGTAACTATCCTGAAGATGGCATGCTTTTACATGAAGAATAAAAAACATGCAAAGTAAGACCTAAAGAGTAGGTGGAATACAACTTCTTTACATATATAGCACATGACAAAATATATGGTAAACCTGATTGAGTGAAGAGAAACTTACTGGGACATAAGGAGCATAAAATCATTCAGTAGAATAACTGAAAAGTGTTAGAAATTAGAGGATGTGATCACCTATCACACCTGGGCATTAAGAGCACACGCACAGCTGTACCTGATCAGTTCTAGCTGAGCCAGCTCCAGATTGGCTTGAAAAATAGGCTTCTTTGTGAACAGTTCCCCAAGGATGCATCTAGAAAGAGTAAAATTGAGAGGTCAGAAGAGAAATCCCTGGAAGCTATTTATAGTGTGTCTCAATAAACTTTTATGGTATATATACCACGCTGTAAATTAGCCCTAAACTGCAGTGTCTGAGTTGCATAAAAGAAAATATTTCTTGCACTAAAACTAGACAGTATGAAGGATTTAAATTTATCAGCAGGTATAAAAAACCTTGCCACCCATACAGGACAGCCTATATATAAGCAAAGAAAGGGAGTCAAGAGTCCTTTTCTTAAAAAACAAAAAAAAGTCCCTTTCTAACATTTCCATTGTAAATTAAGAAAATAAGACTGAAAACCCCACACTTCAATTTTACAAGGATGCTCAGCAGTTCCTATAAAGAGAATACGTATTAGTTGTTCATTCATCTGTTCTATGGAATGTGCCCTATACCAGCGGTCGCCAAGTGGAGGTCCACGGACCGCTGGTGGTCTGTGAGGTCCGAAAGGTTGGCAATTGCTGCCCTATACTATAGTCCTCTTAGCACTATTTGTTAAAAAAAAAAAAAAAGTTTATTGTCATAAGCCAAGATCAGTTTCAAAGACTCTTAGATACAACATGCTTAAATACCTTTATCATTTTGAAAAAGCGTTTCAAAACTGTATTGACATATTTACAGTCTCCAAATATCTCTCCACAAATTATTTATTAATTACAACAGGAAAACTAGTAACTATTTAGTGGCGCGGGGCAAACAACACCTCAACCAAATGACCAAAATTAACATCTATAATAATAAAAGTGTAATATGCAAATCAACCGAACAGCCGAACAGAACGACAGTCCAGACGACCTTCCAGACAAGGCCGGGGCTGCGAAGGCCTACTGTTGCACTAATTTCATGCATAGGGCCTCTAGTCACTAATAAGAAACAAATAAATGTGATACTTGAAAAGAACACTTATGGAGTAGTCCAGCCAAAAATTCATAACCAGAACTTACTGAGTAACTAGTCCATATTCTTAAAAAATGTAAATGTCTGCTGAAACCGGTTTGGCTCAGTGGATAGAGCGTCAGCCTGCAGACTGAAAGGTCCCAGGTTTGATTCCGGTCAAGGGCATGTACCTGGGTTGTGGGCACATCGCCAGTGGGGGGCGTGCAGGAGGCAGCTGATCGATGTTTCTCTCTCATCGATGTTTTTAACTCTCTATCTCTCTCCCTTCCTCTCTGTAAAAAAATCAATAAAATATATTTTAAAAAATGTAAATGTCACAAAAGACAAATATTAAAGAACGGTTCCAGATTAAACAATGGCAACTAAATGTAATTCATGTACTGGATTGGATCCTCTTATCAGGTAAGGTATTGTTTCCAGGTCATTGTTGACAAAATGAGGATATGAAATATAAGCTAAAGTACTCTATTAAATATAGTGTATCTAACAATGTTAAATTCCCTGAATTTGATAATTGTACTGTGATTAAGAGAATATCTTATTTCTTAGGAAATGTACATTAAATATTAAGAGGGAAAGGAGATGATATAAACAACTATTTTCAAATAGTTCTGGAAAAAAATATGCAGTACATTCATAAATACATTTTATTCTATATATATATTATATATTAGAGGCCTGGTGCACAAATTTGTGCACTGGGGGGCAGGGTCCCTCAGCCCAGCCTGTGCCCTCTTGCAGTCCAGGAGCCCTCAGGGGATCTCTGACTAATGGCTTAGCGGGCCTAAACTGGCAGTCGGATATCCTTAGCGCTGCTGCAGAGGCGGGAGAGGCTCCTGCCACTGCCACTGTCACTGCACTCACCAATCGTGAGCCTGGCTCAGGGCTTCTGGCTGAGTAGTGCGCCCCCTGTGGAAGCACACTGACCACCAGGGGGCAGCTCCTGCATTGAGCATCTGCCCCTTGGTGGTCAGTGCGCGTTATAGCGACCAATCGTTCTGCTGTTCAGTCAATTTGCATATTACCCTTTTATTATACAGGATACTCCCAAAACCAATGTTTATATAGTTTCACTTTGAAATTATCTGGCTTGATTAAATTTGAGAAAGCAAAACAAACCTAGCTCTTAAAGTTATTAGTACCTTTCTATTCCTATTTGTTAACCCCAAACGAACCTTATCAAAAGATAAAAAAGTAAAATAAAATTTAATTGTTTCTAACATTAATTGCCAAATCAAATTCCAAGTACAGTGCTGTCACAACTGAAAAAAGGCTAAAAGAAAAAACGAACTCAGCTGTGTTTTCAGACTCTAGGTATTATTTGTTGTACTCGTCTTTCTAGTTTCTCCCCAGAATTTCAAATTGAACTGCTCTGGCAAGTCTCTAAAAAGAACATTCTACAAAAGTATCTTCAGAGAGGACTACCGTGGATCACCAAAGTAGTAAGCTCACATCAAAAGTCAAATAAAATCTCAATTAAATGAGTCACTGGGCTTTAAAGAAATTCTAATTTTCTATAATTTCAATTTCAAATTTTGTTTTTGTGGCTTTTTAAATTTCAGTTTCCAGTCCTTTGATGGGGAAAACATCACTATGTAGTCAACATTTTCCTACTACACTAAGGTGGCAGGTTGCAGAGACTGAAATAATAGTACCAAAAGCGCTATGAACTCCCCTCCCACCCTGCATCTTAATGGGGCATTACCTTTAGAGTCTAGTTGTGACAATTTAAATGCTAATACTGTTAAAGCAAACAGTCCAGAACAGACACACCCAGCTTGAATCAGTAATGTTTAACTAAAGCTTCATTTGACCTGGGTAAGCTACCACAGAAATTATATTCTCTTTCTCCCTCACCCTTTTGAATTTTGAAATAAAACCCTTGCCATGCTCCTTTTAAATAATGAATGAAATAAACAAAAACAGACCTGGAGACAGGGAAGCATCGATCAGACTGTCAAACCTCAGAGGGAAAGTAGGGGAGGGTCGGGGTAAGGGGGAGGGATCAACCAAAGGACTTTTGTATGCATACATACAAGCCTAACCAGCGGTCACTGACAACAGAGGGGTGGGGGCAAAATAAAAATAAAAATAAATAATGAAATAGAAGGAAAAAATGGGGCAAAGTGTTATGGTCCACTGTAAGTATGTATGTCAGAAGCCTAAAGCATTCAGGTCAAGGACAGTGGTATGTATGCCTAAGTCATACAACGTAAGAAACAATTAATGAACATGGGCCATGTAAAATGTCTATTCCTCTCACAAGCAAATTGTAAATATTATTTTCAATGAAAAGGAACTAAGATTACTTAGAGAAATGGCTGATACAAGGTATGGGGCAGGAAATAAATCGGGTGAGCCTGGGACCAGAAAACAAGGAAGGCTATCAAAGACTACTATGAATGTATCAAAAAGACTCAAGTATTAACCTGAATAAACTCCCTAAAGACTGGACAGTTTGAACAGGAATAAGAATGATAACTATAATGGATTAATACATATCAAATATGTTTCATTCCATGAGTTTGTAATGAAACTAAAAGAAAAAAGCCCCAGTTATCTTTAGAGAATGCTAGAAAACCATCTCTTTATCTTGAAAATAGTAAATAAAAGAATTAAGCCTTTATCCCTACCTTTTCCCTATCATTTATACCTAAGGTTAGACAAATAGATATGTTATCTTTATTCCAGAAAGGAATGATATAATTAGACTATCACCATCACAAAACAATCACAATTAATGGATGTGGATCATTAACAGCTAACATTTAAAAAAGAGACAATTATATGTTATGTAAAGTGGTGTATATATGTGTGTAAATCTGCCCTAGTAGGAATAAATATTTTACCAGAATAGCCTATATAAAGTGATAATAAAAAGCAGACCAACCCTAGCTGGTTTGGCTAAGTGGATAGAGCATAGGCCTGCGGACTGAAGGGTCCCAGATTCAATTTCAGCCAAGGGCACATACTCAGATTGCGGGCTTGATCCCCAGTAGGGGGTGTGCAGGAGGCAGCCAATCAATGATTCTCTCTCATCATTGACATTTCTATCTCTCTCTACCTCTCCCTTCCTTTCTGAAATCAATAAAAATATATATATACATATATACTTTAAAAAGGGCAGACTAATCTGTAGTGAATTATTTTATTGTTTTCAAATTTTACAGATAATGTACCTAGTTATTGCCTGTCCTCTGGGCAGAGGCTCTCACTGTCCCTCCTCCCCCCGCAACTCTGATGTACCATTTTGGTAATCTGTCAGAAGTACTCAAAACCACCTGTAAAATAGTTTCAGGGTCAGTGGGTGATTGGGAATCAAACCAAAATTCACCTACAATATACAGAAAATGAAAGGAATAGAGAACCATGTCAAAAAAACAACAACACAAGAATGCAATCAGCCCTAACCGGTTTGCCTCACTGGATAGAGCATCGGCCTGCAGACTGAAGGGTCCCAGGTTCGATTCTGGTCAAGGGCATGTAACTTGGTTGCGGGTACATCCCCAGTAGGGGGTGTGCAGGAGGCAGCTGATCCATGTTTCTCTTTCATCAATGTTTCTAACTCTCTATCCCTCTCCCTTCCTCTCTGTAAAAAATCAATAAAATATATTAAAAAAAAAAAAAAAAAAAAAAAGAATGGAATCAGTAAAATCCAGACTATGGGAAACTGTATAGAATAAATGACCCAGTTTCTTCTAAGGAAATTGTAAAGGAAATAAGGGGACTCAAGACAGACAGAGGGAGAATCTATAATTAAAAGACTTGAGATAATCAATTGCAATCTATGAATCTGATTCGATTGTATATGGATCCCAATTCAAACTAAGTTAAACGAAATAAAAAGACAATTAGTGAAAGGTTTAAAATGTATCTCTGAGCCAACCATCCTTTTCTTGGGGTTGCGCTACTGTCCAATGAACATCTAGTAAGGGCAGTACAAAAAATTTAAATAAAAATGAATAAATAAAAAGTATCTCTGATATTAAGAAACATTCAACAACAGATTTCTCTGAAATTTGGCTAAAAGTTTATCCCCCATCCTTTTAAACTTAAAAAACAAAAAGCTACAAAAATCAATGTAGAGAGAGAACAAGATACAAATTCAACAATACGTGAGTTACAAAGAAAAGAAAAAGTAAAGGGAGCCTTACCCACAGCTCCAAACATCTATGGCTGGTGTATAACGCTCCTCTCCCAGCAGAAGTTCTGGAGGTCGGTACCACAGAGTAATGACTTTGTTTGTATAAGGGCGACTGAAATATAATAAACAATCATGACATAAATTTACAATAGCTTCTGATATAAAATATTTGTACAATTAAATGCAAATAGAAATAGCTGCCAATTGAAGTTGGGACTATCAAAACAGCTCCACAGCAACATAATAGTTCAAAAGTAGAAGTTTGGGTTGATTTATTTTAGTTTAAGGCTGATCCAAGAATTTAAGACAGAATTTACTTTCTATAACCTAGGTCAGTGGTCAGCAAATTCATTAGTCAACAGAGCGGCAAACCGCAGCTCGTGAGCCGCAGTTTGCCGACCATTGACCTAGGTAGCAATACATTTAGAAAATTAGGGAACTCTGACAGTTATTGCAACTTGCAGGATACTAGAATATCAAGAATAAAAAGCGTTATTTCCCACATGTAATTTTGATAAATGTCTCACCTCTCTTCAGAGTTATAGAGCCGAGCAAGTCCAAAATCTGCTAGCTTGATTTGCCCACTGTAAAACAAAATCAATTATTTTCATAACTATTTTCATAACTAACAGCAGCAATCTCCAAATTATACCTAAAAAGTCAACTGTTAATTTAGGAGTTAGAGGATTTACAAAAATTGATTTTAACCTTTGCTCTTAGTTCTGCTCTTAATGGTCACTTTTCCCAGGTTAAGTTTCTTTTGATTAATCCAGTTAACGAAGCCTTAGGGTTACTAAGCCTTGGGGCTTTTTTTTTGGGGGGGGGGGGACTACTAATTTTTGAATTTGACTCAACTAAATATTTCCTTCATGTCTTGGCAAACAGTGGCTAGACCCTGCATGATTAAATACTTATTATTGGGGGGAGAAATAGCTGTTCTAGATTAAGAGAGATTTAAGAGGCCTAACAATCAAAGCCAACTCATAATCCAAACTAAGTATACAAAAGATATTTTTGACATAACTGAAAATGACTTTGCTTTAAAATAACTCAAGCAGAGCCCAGCTTGCGTGGCTCAGTGGTTGAGCACTGACCTATGAACCAGGAGGTCAGGGTTCAATTCCCAGTCAGGGCACATGCCTGGGTTGTGGGGCTCAACCCCCAGTGTGGGACATATGCAGGAGGCAGCTGACCAATGATTCTCTCTCATCATTGATGTTTCTCTCATCATTAATATTTCTCTCTCTCTTTCCCTCCCCTTCATCTCTGAAATCAATAATATATTTAAAAATAAAATAAATAACTCAAACCGAAAAATAAAAGCAACTATAAAAAAATGTTAATTGTATATGTAATTAATTATATTAGTCTCAACTTTTTCTTGTAATTTGATGTTTTCATAATAAAAAGTAAACAACACTGTGGCTATCACAGATTTTTTTCAAACAAGGGTGATACTTTGATCTGAGCAAACAATTTTTATGATGAATGAGGCCTTCTACCAACATATTACCATCACTTCCTATACCATCTATATATAGAAAAGACTAATAATATGCAAAGTGTCCCCTCAGGAGTTTGAGAGACTGGGAGTTCAATTGCTCGCTATGATGTGCACTGACCACCACGGGGCAGCACGGAATGAAGGAAAACCCAGTCAGCAGCCGGCAGGGGGGGAAGAAAGGCCCCGGCTGGCAGCCAGGAGGCCCCAATCAGCCCTGATCGCTGGCCAGGCCGAGGGACCCTATTTGTGCACGAATTTCGTGCAGCGGGCCTCTAGTAATGATATACAACTATGATCTTAGAGGGGTTTTCAAACTTTAATATGAAATAAAAATCACTTGGAAAGCTTATTAAAAGTATCCTGGGTCCTACTGCCAGAGATGCTGATTCAGTAGAGGTCATAGCCCCAAAATTTGAATTTCTAACAAGCCCACAGTTAGATGCAAGTACTGCCATTCTGAAAACCACACTTTGAGAACCACTCCCTTAAAAGAACCACACCCACACTTCACTCTGCTAAGTATGCTGTCTTTGACAGTGAAGGGAAGTAATATTTTAATAAACATCAACACAAAATGTTGGGAAACTATTCAAAAACCATTTATTAATTATTTCAGTTTAATCATATTTAAACTCTTATTGTAGTCTATTTATTTACATATACAGCTTGTGTTACCTCTTGGGGAATGAAAAGACAGCTCACTCTTTTTTTAGGGACTGGGGATATCTCAGATGCGTAATAGCTCAGATCAGGTAGAAAGATGAGATAGAAAAAAAAAAAAAGAGGAGGCTATGTTCTGAGATGCTACTCAAGGGGAAAAAAAGGCTAAGCTATGAGGTGCTCCTCAAAGTATCAGCAATGGGACAGACTAGTAAGACAAAGTAACTACTACATGCATATCATATTTTATTGCTCTCTGTTTTATTGTGCTTTCATCAACAGAGAGGCAAGACTTTCCATCAGCAAAAAAATTAGGACTCACTAAAAGCTCAGATGATGGTTAGCATTTTTTTTAGCAACAAAGTATTTTTAAAATTCAGTTATGTACATTTTTTTGACATAATGCTATTGCACTCTCAACAGACTACAGTGTAAACATAACTTTTATATGCACTGGGAAATCAAAAAATTTGTATGATTCACTTTACTGTGATATTTGCTTTATTGTGGTGGTCTGGTACCAAACTAGCAATATCTCCAAAGTATGCCTGTAACAACAAAATTTTACATTAAATCAACTCTAAACATTCCTAGTAAAGACTATGGCATCTTACCTATTTGCTCCAAACATGATTACATTTTAAAGTTCAATTTATAAGCAAATTCTTAGAAAAACACAATGGAAAGGAATAGCTGACTTGAGTTTTATGTTGAGACAAAAAGGGTTCCTCAAATTTCTTGGCATCTTACTCTGAGAGCCTGAGATGACCCACGACTCAAGGCGCATAGTAGACTAAAAGTTAAAATGGCAATAGACATAGTTATGGAAAAATAGGCCAGACCTAAATATCACCAGCACCTAATCCACCCCTTCCCACTCACTCTCAGTAAATGACCTTCATTGAAAACAGAAGCCATCACGTTACCTATAAACTTTTTGCACCTATAACCTTCCTTTCCTTCCTTCAACTACAAAGCAAGTTTGTCAATCTCAAGTTTGTCAATCTCTTCTATTGTTCAAGGCTAATCAACACCTACAATTGTGATTACTACCACCTGTGGCTTTGATTCCAACTCCTCTAGACCCTCCCAACTTTAAATTGTTTTGGATCTTTCCTGAATCTTCAACTTTTATTTTCTATTCCATTAGCATTTAAATATACTCAAACCTCTGCATCCTTAAATAAAAATTTAAAGACACATCTACCATCACCTTCCTATTGTCTTACCCACCCACTTACCCCCCAGTTTCCACTGACCTTTTAATTTTCACATTTTTATAAGTCTTATAATCTGTCTACATCATCGGACATCTATGGCCACTCACTTCTTAAAATTGCCTATTTTTCATTCCTGATATACTTTATTTTCTTCCTCTCTCTCTGACCATTCCCTTGGGTTCTATGCTTGGGAACTCCTGAATCTATGTATATTGCTAGTTTGGAACTCCCACATGACTTTTAGAGAGGCAGGGAGCCCTGCTCTCCTCCCTCTCTTATCAACTTCTCTTTCTTGTCCAGCTGAGGACTCCTTACCATTCTCTCCAGGTAATATCACCCAGAAGTCTCTGTGTAGACAGAATTAAATGAGAAGAGCAAAAGCTACATATAGCTAGACTATGAGACACCTACATCTCGCTTAGCTTCCTGAATTTCCTGATTGTGGGAAATCGGGAACAGGGAGGGGCCTGACCCACCAATCAGAAAAGACACACAGCAGGATTGCAGTTATTCCGTGGCCTGAAATATCCCCCATGGAGGAGCAAAAGGAATAGAAGAAAGCATGGTAACACTATAGTCCAGAAAGCTGCAAGCTGATAACCATCATCAAGTTCTTGAAGCATTCATTACAACTAGAGATATAAATTAACTACGCCCAGCTTTAATGAGAATTGTGGGTCAGAGAGATAGCAACAGAAATAAATAATCTATTAACACCATGTTTTGTCTCAAAAAGATATTTAAATACAAATATATGCAGTTTATATATTTTTTAGTTTAAAATAATGCATTAATTTTATAATTTAAAAACAAAGAATTAACTGAACTGACAACCGTTAGTGGTTGTCACCTATGAAGTTTAACCTCCTTAGCGACTTTATACTAGAACCTTAAATTGGTTCTTGCAACTGTCCAGCTTTACCCTAGCAATACTGATTTTTTCATTTTCCAGACATGCTATGTTATTTTCACATTTATGTGCTTTTGTCAATGGAATTTATTTTGCCTAGAAACTCGGCCTTCTGTTGTCAGTCTTCCTCATAAATTCCTATTCATTCCTCTAGATTGCATCTCCCCAGGCGCTCCCAAATTCAAGGGAAAAAATGGGCTTAATAAAATGCTTACTGAATTGAGCAATTTATTTAACTCCCCTACTAAACTCAGAGCTCTCCAGTGACCAACCAACCAACCCATGTAGGATTTTCAGTACTGAAACCAGGACAGTCCTGGGTAACCCTGCATGGTTCGTCACTCCACTCCACAAAGACCAAAAAATATGTCATAATCATTTCATATTACTATCTATGTTTGTCAAATGTTTTAAACAGATTCTCTCTCATCACTGAAGTTTCTACCTTTCTCTCCCTCTCCATTCCTCTTTAAATCAATAAAAATATTTTTTAAAAAACAATGAGTGAATCAGACTAAGGTAGCTGTAAACAGCCCAATTTCCTAAAGAAACAAATATTGGCCTGATTTTAATAGTGCCAAACTTGCTTTTTATTCCTCAATAGCTAGGGCTATCACCAAAGACAACTGTGCATAACACATCTGATATTACCAATGGAGTTTAGGCAAAGAGCCAGAGAGGAAGAAAGATGATAAAAACTTCTAGCCAAAGTGGCTCGGTGGTAGAGCATCAACCTTATGAACCAGGAAGTAACGGTTAGATTCCCAGTCAGGGCACATGCCCAAGTTGCTGACTCGATCTCCAGTAGGGGGCATGCAAGAGGCAGCCGATCAATGATTCTCATAATTGATTTCTATCTCCCCTTCCCTTCCCTTCCTCTCTAAAAGCCCTAACTGGTTTGGCTCAGTGGATGAAGCGTCGGCTTTCGGACTGAAGGGTCCCAGGTTTGATTCCGGTCAAGGGCATATACCTTGGTTGTGGGCACATCCCCAGTAGCGGGTAAGCAGGAGGCAGTTGATTGATATTTCTCTCATTGGTGTTTCTAACTCTCTCTCCCTCTCCCTTCCTCTCTGTAAAAAAATCAATAAAATATATTAAAAATAAAAATAAAATCAATAAAAAATATTTTTTTAATTAAAAAAAAGAACTCAATGTATGTTTGAATATTATTTACTAAGTATGACAAAAACTCTCTGAATATTCTTGTAGGATATGAGTTGATTCCCTTAAATGTTTGCAATTTACAATCCTACCTCTGTTAATTTCTTATCAACACTGAGTCTGGAGACTGCTGATTAGGATACCCCTATTATAAGTTGTTCCTCAGGTATAAACACCCGATGTGTATATAAATGTAAAAACTGTATTACTGGCTCTAACTATAACCCCAACTAACTAATTGAAACTAAGGGGCTCAGAGGGAGAAAATGCTTAACCTCATTTAGTTTTACTATATTACCTGTTGTTCAGCAAAATGTTAGAACATTTAATATCCCGATGCAGGAAATTCTTTTTGTGACAGTAATCCAATCCTTCCATTAGTTGTTTCATGAATGACTTGATATGATCCTCAGAAAAGTGCACCAAACCAGATTCTAGCAGTCCCATTAAGTCATGGTCCATATACTCAAATACAAGGTAAAAGGCACCTACACAGGATAAAAGAAAAAATTAAAACAATAGAAAAAGGATTATTAAATTACAATGCTTCAAATTTTAACATAATTTTGGAGTTGACCATAAGGCCCTCTGGAACAACTGCTTAATTTTATAGATGAAGAAACTGAAATTCAGAGTAGTTGAATAACTTGCCCTTTCTAATAACAAGTAACAGAACTACTATTTGAATTAATCGTCTGACTCCTAGTCCAGAACTCTTTAGACTACTATGTCTTGAGGAGGACAACTGCCCCAATCATGTTGTATTATTACTAGTCTTATATGATCTAAGTCAATTGGCTAATGATAGACCTTGGGCCAAATCTGTTGTAAATACAGTTATTTATAACACACAACCATGCCCATTTTGTTACGTACTGTCTGATGACTACTTTTGTAGAAATCTTTACCTTCATCAATAGGACTCACATAATATGCTGGGGGGAGGGGGGAGAGCAGTCTATTTAGTATAAATTGTTAGTAAATTTCATAGTATTTAATAATGAAAGAAAGGTGAATCATCTAACTAAACTCCCTAAATTTAGAAGCAGATAAAAAAGAGAAGTACTTTTAGAGAACTGTAAAATATTTGAAATCCATACCATAATGCCACTTTCAACAGGGTTCTTAATAGAGACAAATATCAAAACATAAGAAATACTAGACCTAGTTAGACAATGATTTATCCAGTCTAAAAGTCTATCTCCTGGTAACATAAAGGCAAGGATTCTGAATCTAGGGGGTAGGCTTGAAGGACTCTTCGAACTCTCTGAAACAGTATGCAACATTTTAAAGATATATGTATGCAACATATTAAAGGTATTTTTTTGAAAAATGGATCCATGTTTAAAGAGGTCATGACCCCAAAAAGTTAAGAACCACTGCATTAAAGGAATATCTTAGAGAGATTTAGCTACCATCTCATACAAATTAATAAGAAAAGCACAGCCCTAGCCGGTTTGGCTCGATGGATAGAGCATCAGCCTGTGGACTGAAGGGTCCCAGGTTTGATTCCGGTCAAGGGCATGTACCTTGGTTGCAGGCACATCCCCAGTAGGAGGTGTGCAGGAAGCAGCTGATCGATGTTTCTCTCTCATCAATGTTTCTAACTCTATCCCTCTCCCTTCCTCTGTAAAAAATCAATAAAATATATTTTTTAAAAAAATAAGAAAAGCACAAAACTGCAAAAGGTAAGTAGACAAAGGACAACTCAAAAAAGAGAAAATGAGTAAAACTAATAAACATGGGAAAAAAACTCAGACGAAATATAAGAAATGCAATTCAAAATAATATACTTCACCTATCAAGATGACCATTTAAAAAAAAAATGTACTCAATGTTAGGGAAGATAAAATGGAATGCACACTCACTGGTGGGACATAAATTATTACTTTCTTTCTTAAAAGCAATCTAACAATAAATAGGAAAATCCCTTTGACCAAATAATTCTACATCTCAGAAACTATATTAAGAAATAAACCTAAATGTAATGATTTGTGTACAAAGATGTCAATGCACTATTATAAAATATATTTTTAAACTGGCAATTAATTGCTCAACAGTGACTGATGAAGTAAATTTGGATTCATCTATCTTTATGCACAGTCATTAAAACATGTTAATGATATGAGAAACTGCTTATGACAAGCTATAAAACACTAACTATACTTTGATCCCAGTAATATTAAGATAAATATATATAGCCCTAACTGGTTTGGCTCAGTGGAAAGAGCGTCAGCCTGTGGACTCAAGGGTCCCAGGTTCAATTCCGGTCAAGGGCATGTATTTTGGTTGCGGGCACATCCCCAGTAGGGGGTGTGCAGGAGGCAGCTGATTGATGTTTCTCTCTCTTTGATATTTCTAACTCTCTATCCCTCTCCCTTCCTCTCTGTAAAAAATAAAAAATATTTTAAAAAAAAGATAAATATAGAATATAAAGTACTAGAAAGAAATAAGCCAAAATGCTAATACTATAGTAGTTCTAAGGATGGTATACTGTGTTGGAGTAGAGAGAAGTGACTGCCATTTTCTTTTTCTTATTCTTCTACTCGTGTCCCGGTGCACTAATTTGTGCACATTGAAAGGGAATTAATTAGAAAATGGCCAGCGGGGTGGGACTGGGCAAGACGGGCCGGACACGCTCTGGAGCCAACCTCCCTTGGTCCCTCCCCGGCCGGCCACACCTGGGGTGGATTGAAGGGCATCTGCAGAATGAGCGGGATCCCTCCAGCCGGTGGAGTCCCTTGGCCGGGCCTGCAGGAATCAGGTCAAAACTGGCTCTCCGACATCCCCCGAGGGATTCCGGAGTGTAAGAGGACACTTAGCAAAGTTGCTGTCATTACAGGGTGTGGAACGCAAATGCAAGTGTGCAGTAAACCAGATTCGGGGCCGACAGTGCCCCAGTAACATAACTCATGGCCGAAGGTGGAATCATGCAGCCCCACAAGGAATCAGGCTCCCTCCTCCTGGTTTCAGGGTGGGTCACCCAAGAACCACTGCTGCCAAGTCACTGCAGCTCAGCAGCTCCAGCATTGAGCATCTGCCCCCTGATGGTCAGTGTGTATCATAGTGACCAGTCAGACGAGCGGAGGGACACTTTGCATATTAGCCTTTTATATAGAGGTATTTTCAATTTTTCCACAATGCATCACATCCATCCATTATTTTATTATTTTAAAAAATAACTAATTTAGCCCAGCCTGTGTGGTTTGGTGGTTGAGTGTCTATCCATGCCAGTTCAATTTCTGGTCAAGGCACATGCCCGAGTTTTGGGCTCGATCCCCAGTAGGGGGCATGCAGAAGGAAGTCGATAAATGATATTACTCTCTTATTGGTGTTTCTATCTCTCTATACCACTCCTTTCCTCTCTAACGTGGAATATTCAGAATATTATTCCCAAAAATAAACCCAGTATCAGATCTAACTTTCATAAATTTATCTAAATACTATTACATAAGCAGAATTCCCTTTTGTTTTAAAAATACTTCTACCAAACTAAAGAGGTGCTACTTCCCTAGTGCTAATATCTTTAAGACTATGTAAATAAGTCCAGCTTAATCCATTACATTCTAAATTTATATACTTCAATTCTCTTTTTGTAAAATTTATTTTTTATTATAATTGGCATACAATATTATATTAGCTTTAGGTACACAACATAGTGAGATTCAATTGTTATATACTTTATGAAGTGATCACCATAGTATGTCTAGTAATCACTGGTCAGTACACAGTTAATACAATATCATTAACTATATTCCCTATACTGTACATTACATCTCCCTGACTTATTTTTTAAAATATGTTTTTATTGATTTCAGGAAGGGAGGGAGAGGGAGAGAGAGATAGAAACATCAACGATGAGAGAGAATAATCAATCGGCTGCCTCCTGCACACCCCCCTACTGGGGATCGAGCCCACAACCCTGGCATGTGTCCTGACCCAGAATTGAACCATGACCTCCTGTTTCATAGGTCGATGCTCAACCACTGAGCAATACTGGCCGGGCCCCCTGACTTATTTTACAACTGTAACCTTGTATATTATTTTTGGTTAATCCTCAACCAGGGATATTTTCCCATTGATTTTTAGGGAGAGTAGAATAGAGAGAGGGAAAGACAAAGAGAAACATTGATGTGAGAGAAACACATCGATTGGTTCCCTCATGCACAAGCCCTTATCAGGGCCCAGTCCAGGGAGGAGCCTGCAACCAAGTTACGTGTCCTTGACCGGAATTGAACCTGGGACTCTTTGGTCCACAGGCCAACACTCTATCCACTGAGTCAAACCAGCTAGGGCAAAGTTTATATATTCTTAATCCCCTTTTCCTCCCAATCATATTCTCTCGTAACATTCCAGATTATATTCACACATTCCATCCCTTCACAGCTGCCCATCTCTAAACCTTCAGACTTATTTCAATAAAAGTATATTAGATGTCATATATAGACTATTTCAAACAGAAGTACGGAAACAAAAAAAAATTTTATCGCCGAAATAGACAAAAGTTACAAATCAAGGAAAACAAACCTAAAGATTTAGAAATACCTGCACTGAATTCTAAACTTATCAGTGCAAAACTATGTAAAAATATGGATGCACATAAACAGTAACCAGAAGGGATGATGTAAAAATGAGAGTAAGAAACAAACTGATAGATACGGTGGACAAATTGATGGCTGCCAGATAGGTGAGGCATGAGGATAGAAGCAAAAAAGGTGAAAGGAATTAAGTACAAATTACCAATTATAAAATTAGTCACGGGGATATAATGTACAGCATAGAGGATATAGCCAATAATATTGTAATAACTATGCATGGTGACAGACAGTTACTAAACTTGTGGTGATCACTTCATAAGGGATATGAATGTCTAATCACTATGTTGTACATCTTAAAGCAATATAATATTTTTGTAAACTATAATTAAAATAAATTTTAAGAAAGTAACTAATAAATTGGGTTTTAATTTCCATAATTGTTATTATAATTTGTAAAAAAAGACTTTAGGTGGTACAGCAAACTCTAATTTTAATAATTAATAATTTCTAAAAGTATGAGTACATTGAAAAATGGACATTTTATAAAATAAGCATTATTTAACACAAAAGCAGTATGCTAACTGACATCTTAATTCTGCTGTAGGTTTAAAAAGAAAAGTTGGAGTTTAGAAAAACTATAAACAATGCAAACAGGCAAACATGCTAAGAAAGAAAAATAAGATGTATTAGTCTACCCTGTACATAGTTCTTGGCTTGTACCTTTGTCCTTCTTGAAATCCAGTGCATCTTGTTTATCTGTGACAATTTCCTTCATGTTAACGACACTTCGGTGGATTAGCTGCCGAAGGATTTTGATCTCACGAATGGCTGTGATTGGGAAACCTTCTTTCTCATTGTCTAGTCTCACTTTCTTCAGGGCCACTAGCTCTCCTGTCACAATAAATTCAAATTATTATAGTATCAACTAGCATTTTTTTGGCTACCATCTAATCAATATATGCCCTTGCTCTGAAAGACTGACTTAATGCCTATTTTAATGCTTTTTTACCTTAAAAAACAAATCCCTAAGTTCCCTTTCTTATCTTTAAGACTTGAATTTTTATAAATCCCATAATCAGTTAGGCTTAAACATTTTTGTTATTAAAATACACCAATTCAACTACATTATTTTATCTTCAAGGACTACACCCCTTATCAAACAAAGAGCAATTTACACATTTTATTTTTACCCTCTCTTAAATTCCAAGCAAGCTTATTATAAAACATTTACAAAAGACAACTAAAAAGAGGAGGGTTTTTAAACTGTAATAATTATACTATTCTTTTGGAAAATTTTAGTTTATTTAGTAACTTTCAGAGACCAAATTAAAACTCAAACTTTACTTTTGACAAATCCACTTAAGACATCAGTATTGCTAACTTTTTAACCTGTCATCTAAATTTCGTGGCAATATTTACCTGTGTCTTTGTCCTTGGCTTTATATACTTGGCCATAGGTTCCCTCTCCAATAATTCCAATAATGTCAAACTTGTCCACACAGCGTTTCCCCCAATCACTTTCTGTTTGTCTTCTTTCTCCATAACGAGGACAACAAATTCTAAAAATGGCAAAACAAAAATAAAAACAAGTTTTTTTTAAATTAAGTCTACTAAAAATTTTTTTTCTTTTATGATTTCTCTTAACTCCTGAGTCTTCTATGAATTTCTTTATTAAAAAGGTAGGAATTAAATAATATGAAATAAATAGTTTAAACGGTCTCTCACAATGGTTAAAACACAGATTTTTTTACTTCAGGAAGACACAAGATAAAATAGATTTGCTGCTTGGTTTCTGACCTCTAATGAGTATTTGCTTACTCAACTATAGAATGGGAAAAGAATCCCTACATCATAGGGTTACAATAAAAATAGAAAACTTTGCCAAAACCGGTTTGGCTCAGTGGATAGAGCATCAGCCTGCGGACTAAAGGGTCCCAGGTTCGATTCCAGTCAAGGGCATGTACCTGGGTTGTGGGCACATCCCGAGTAGGGGGTGTGCAGGAGGCAGCTGATCGATGTTTCTAACTCTCTCTCTCCCTTCCTCTCTGTAAAAAATCAATAAAATGTATTTTAAAAAATAAAGAAAAAATAAAGAAAAAAAATCCCACATCTATTAATTTCATTAATGTGTACATGGCTTACACAACCTGAGTATAAGGGCTTTTTTATTTTTTCTTCAATAATCTAAATATTATGAACTCAAAAGATACAATGGGATCAATGTTCGTGGTATATTTGGATTGGGGAAATTATTGCTTTTCTAAAAAAGATAATTAACAGCTATGTAACTGTGAATGTAGATGAATGGGTCTCCTAAGTAGTAAGTTTTTATCCATTAAAATAAAATAGTCTACCTAATAAAAGAGTAACATGCTAATTGATCATACCTTCGCGATGCCCACCAGCCAATTAGGAGTATGCAAATTAACCCGACAAAGATGGCGGGTTAATTTGCATACGCAGGCTCTGAGCAGCCAGGAGCGGGACGCTTGCCTCGTCGCCATGGCAACGATGCAGGCGTTCCCCACCACCCCAGCTGCTCTGGGCCTCTGGGCAGCATGGGAAGGCAGAAAGGCGGCTCCAGAGCAAAGGCAGTGCTGGCAGCCAGGGGAAGGAAGGCCCATTCTTGCACAAATCTTCATGCATCGGGCCTCTCGTAGATATACACTAGGCTCAACCTTCTATGATCCTACTGATGTGGGTTGTAGAAGAAAGTATGAGATTTAAGCTCCAAAGTTCTTCACTGTAATAAAAGCTATACTTAAGGATAGGTCCCTACAAAAACTCACTTTGGTCTCTTTTTATATGGTTGCTGAGGTGGTGTGATTGCCTTTGGTTCTGGAGAGTCTGGTGGAGATGGATCCCCACCAGGGAGTTCTGGAGGGAGAGGGAGGTCCGTGAGTAAGTGACGTGGCCTTTGTTCCTTCTCTTTCTTTATGGGTTTTGAAGGCAGAGTTTCTTTTGGACTAAACAATAAAGAAGAGAAGAAAAGATCACAATTACTTACAGGATATGCAAATAAAACTATCAAAGATCATGTCTGGCTATTAAAAGATTACAAAGATTTTACTTTTAAAGGAAAAAAATCCATAATACAAAGTCAGAAAAAGGAGTTTATCTAAGTTAAAAAGACTTGGATTTTGCAAAAAGAAATCTATAATATATTAAAGAAATAATAGCCCTGGCTGGTGTGGCTCAGTTGGTTGAGTGTCTTCCTGTGCAACAAAAAGGTCGCTGGGCCCTAGCTGGTTTGGCTCAGTGGATAGAGTCGGCCTGTGGACTGAAGGGTCCCAGGTTTGGTTCCGGTCAAGGGCACATGTCTGAGTTGTGGGTTCAATCCCCAGTAGGGAACATGTAGGAGGCAGCTGATCAATGATTCTCTCTCATCATTCATGTTTTCCTCCCTCTCTCTCTCTCTCCCCGCCTCTCCCTTCCTCTCTGAAATCAATAGAAATATATTTTAAAAAATAAATTAAAAAAAGAAAGGTCACTGGTTCAATTCCTATTCAGGACACATGCCCAGGTTGTGGTGAGTACGGGAGGTAACCAACCAATGTTTCGTTCTCTCTAAAAATCAACAAAAATATATTTTAAAAAATAAAAATAAAAATGTTGGAATATTAACAACTGTAATAAAAGCTGTACTTAACAAACTCTTCCTTTAATATCCTTCCCAAGAGTCTATTGAGGCTTTGTTTCTTTTTTTTTTAAGATTTTTATATTGATTTTTATAGAAAGTGGAAGGGAAACATCAATCAGGTGCTTCTGCATGCCCCCACCAGAATCAAGCCTATAACCCAGGCATATGCCCTGACTGGGAATCGAACCAGAAACCTCTTGGTGCATGGGGCAACACTCAAACACTGAGCCACATGGGTCAGATTCTATTTGGATTTTTACTGAAATGAAGTAAAATGCAGAAAGTAATCATCTTAAATTTGCTAAGTATCACTACAACTCATGGCATCATCAAACCGACTCTATATTTTAACCAGCAAAGATTTAAACAACGAAAGAAAGCTCAACAATGTAACACTACCATATTGCTAAAGATGTGGAGAGAACTTGGACAAAGGGAGTAGTATTTTAGAACTCGGAAAAAGAAATAAAGCTAAGCTGGAAATCAAAACTAGTGAAAAGTATACTGACTTATTCTATTGGTTTGGAAGCAAAAGGCAACCATATCTGACCTGCCAAGATGGATAAATAAACCTCAAACTAAAAAATCTAAGGAGAAGAAGTCCAGGCAACTATTACAGAATCATTTAAAGCAGATGAAGCAGATCTCTCATGATAATCAACAAGTTATAGTCAGTGGGGGAAAAAGGATGGCTTTTCTGGAGTAGATTGGAAATCACAGTTTTGATATCCAAATTTTAACTATGTCAATTTAATTTAATTTAAGTAGGTGAAGGATTTTATGCCATGCATGTCCTCATATATTAATTCACTCCTACAAATAAAACCATTTTAGATAGTAAGCCTTGTCTACTCAGTATCACAGTATCAGAAGGTTGAAAAGGATCTGAGAATCCTAACCACAGTAGGAGCCTTCTCCACTTTTTTTTGACAAGTGGTTATAAAAAACCATATTCTACTTTTTCTTTTTAAAGCAGATTGTGACTTGAGCATTACATTTCCATTAAAAAAACTTGATCTGAATTACTTTTAAACAGCTTTACAACATGCCTAGACAGGCTTATAATTTTGCTACTCTAAACAATACTTTTCTTTGGTAAACAAGCCCTATGGATAGTTACTCCTACTAAGCTGGTTCAGTTTAACATACTAATTTCTAAAGAACAGGTATATGCAGTTGGTAACTACAGGGGATGGAAGTCTTAAAAGAAGATCTTAGAAGATGAAACATACTCTTTCATGAATATGTTTCATAAAGAATAGCTCTACCCTTGCAATGTACCTTTTTGAAGCATATTGTTGCCCTTTGTGTGAAACAACTCAAAAGCTACTACTTCCTACCAATTTTCATCATTTTAAGCTCCTATAAATCAGACAGAATAGAATCTAGATTGGTTTGTACTCAGATGAACTAAAAATGGAGTGCAAAATGATCATCTGAACTTTCTGTTAAATTACTGATAGTTATCGTACAATTTGCGCTATTTTTCTACCCTGGGAACAAAGCATATTACCAGGAAACTCTTGAGTCAGGATACAATATACATTCTTAAAATTTCCCCAATTTTCAAGATATCCAGGGAAAGAAAATTCCTCACTTCTCAACTAATGTCAGATATTGTTTTTTAGTCCCAAGAAACTATTTTTAAATTTTTTTCAATTACAGTTTACATTCAATATTATTTTGTATTAGTTTCAGGCGTACAGCATAGTGGTTAGCAAAATAGTCTTTATAAATTTCAACTCCTCATGATTCAGAAATACATTAGTTCTTGGTTCTGCTTCACCAGAAGCAAAGTATCTGAATTCTGTCACCATCATTTCTAAGTTCAGTCTATGTTTTATAGTTAGGTTTTGTTTTCATCCAAGGTTTACTTTATGGATTCAAATATAATTTGCTACTGTGAAAATGTACATTGCTTCTGGAAAAAAAATCACATTAGTAGTATGTTTTTTTCAAGAAAGAATAAGTGTTTAACAGGATGTGTACATTCTACTAATTTAGGACATACATGTTGAATATGGATCAAATGCTATTTCAATAAATTCCAATGTTCCAAAAAACCTTGGAATGATGGCCCATAAAATTGCAATGCTTAACACCTTTATGGTCTTCAGCCTTTAGGGCACTCAGTAAAATATAGCTCTATATAGTCCTGAAGACATACGGATGTCGAGATGTTCTAACATAGGGAAGCAGACACTGACTCTTAAGTCATTACTTAAAAATCCAGTACCAAGAAGTACTGAACTACCTTAATATCAGTACTTCCTGGTTCCCCATTTATACCTATAGACAACTCACATATGGTGAGTAGATTGAATAATACTCATGGTATAATAATTTTTTTTAAACCTCACCAGAGGATTATTTTTTCCATTACTTTTCTGTTTTTAGAGAGAGAGTGGAAGGGATGGAAGGAGAAAGAGAGAAAACATCAATGTGAAAGAGACAAATCGATTGGTTGCCTCCTGCATGCACCTCGACCAGGGCTGGGGATCAAACCTGCAACCGGGGTACGTGCCCTTGTGACCAGGAGTCAAACCCACAACCCCTCAGTGCATAGGCCAACGCTCTAACCACTGAGATCACTGGCCAGAGCTCATGTATAAAAGTTGTCAAGATCCAGGACTGCCTGAAGTTTAAGAATCTCTCTCTCGCCCTGGCCGGTTTGGCTCAGTGGATAGAGCATCAGCCTGCGGATTCAAGGGTCCTAGGTTCGATTATGGACAAGGGCATGTACCTTGGTTGCGGGCACATCCCCAGTAGAGAGTGTGCAGGAGGCAAATGATCGATGTTTCTAACTCTCTATCCCTCTCCCTTCCTCTCTGTAAAAAAATCAATAAAATACATATATATTTTTAAAAGTCTCTTTTTTCTAATTCTTTATTGTTTAAAGTATTAAATAAGTCTTTCCCCCCCTACTGACCTCTCCCCAGCTGTCCCCACTCCCCAAGAGTCTCTTGAAATTTATAATGATGAGATTTAATCTGTACAATGTATAAACACCTCTAATAAGAAGTCTTTATTGTTTAAAAAAAGTGTAATTCCTTTTGAACTATTTAAAAAGAAAATTTCTTCATAATGTTAAAAATTTAATAGCATAAACTTTAATTTATCCTCTTCCACTTAAAGCAGATTATTTAAAAAGAGATTTATTCTTATAAACTTCAATTAAAAATTCGAGTTGAGCTCTGGTTGGGTACTCAGTTGGTTAGAGCACTGTCCTGAAATGCCAAGGTTACAGGTCAGGAATCAACCACTGAATGAATCAATAGGTGGAACAACAAATCAGTGTCTGTCTGTCTCTCTCTCTCTCTCTCTCTCTCTCACACACACACACACAATTCGTGTGTGATACATTAAAAATTGGACAGCCCAGCCAGTGTGGCTCAGTGGTTGAGCATTGACCTAGTCACGGTTCAATTCCCAGTCAGGGCACATGCCCAAGTTATGAGCTTGATCCCTAGTGTGAAGCATGCAGGAGGCAGCCAATCAATGATTCTATCATCATTGATGTTTCTATCCCTCTCTCCCTCTCCCTTCCTCTCTGAAATAATAAAAATATATATTTTTAAAAATTAGTACTAAGCATTCTATTAGCAAAATCTTAAATCAAATGTGAATGCTCATACAGATCCTTTCTTTTCTTTTTTTTTTTTCCAGATCCCTTCTTTTCTATTAAGAGCTCAATACTTGAAATAAACAGCCATTAAGAATAAGTGCAGCTTAGCGGTTGAACGTTGACCCATGAACCAGGAGATCATGATTCAATTCCCAATCTGGGCACATGCCCAGATTGTGGGCTCAATCCCCAGTGTGGGGCATGTCGAGGCAGCTGATCAATGATTCTCTCTCATCGTTGACGTTTCTCTCTCCCTCTCCCTTCCTCTTTGAAATCAATAAAAATATATTTTTAAAAAAAGAACAGTGTAGACTCTACAGAAGTCTAATAAACTCCAAATAAACCAGGCTACCAAAAAAATAATAATAAAGTAAAAAGATTTATAGACCTATATGATTAACTGAAAGTTTCATACAGATGATCTCTTTCAAAGCAAGAGATCCTCATGAACTATGTTCATGAAGAACATACTAATTTGAAGTGGGTGTTTGACAGTCTTTGCTTTTTTTTTTTTTTTTTTTAATTCTCACCTGAGTACATTCTTGAGAGAGAGGAAGGGGAGACGAGATAAAGGGAGAGAAATCGATGTGAGAGAGAAAATCAATTGGTTGCCTTTCCTATGTGCCCTGACCCAACCTCTGACCCGACTTGATATCCTATCAGGGCACATGCCTGGGATCAAACCCGCAACCCAGGCATGTGCCCTGATAGGGTATCAAACTGGCAACCTTTCGGTGCACAGGACAACACTCAACCACCTGAGCCACTCTGGCCAGGCAGCCTTTATTTTTTTTAATTGTTTAAAATATTACAAATACTAGTACATATGTCTCCTTCCCCCCCCCCCCCCATTGACCTTCCCCTAACCTCCCCTATCTCCGACACATCAGCCTTTGCTTATTGAAACCAAGAAACGTAAACCACGAATCAGAAAGGTTTTTGCAATACCACTAATTCACTCCTGCATTTGATACCTGAGTTAATACACTCATGCGCAATCTGTATATTTGAAAGAAAAGCTTCATTCTTTTTCCAAAAAGATTTTAACTAAAAGACAAATCCTTTAATACAAGCTTTATGTCATCCATGTGCCAAATGATTTAACTACATGCCCAGTGTCATTTCACACAGACTCTGACTCCTTCAGCAGTTTTACTTATTCATTCAAATAACCACTATTTACTGAATGCATTCTGTGTGCCTTGTTTAAAGCACTGCAAGCAATAAAAAGCTGTGTATCATCTTCTTAACATGAGAAGAATATAAGTGAGGCCGAAACCGGTTTGGCTCAGTGGATAGAGCGTCAGCCTGCGGACTGAAGGGTCCCAGGTTCGATTCTGGTCAAGGGCATGTACCTGGGTTGTGGGCACATCCCCAGTAGGGGGCCTGCAGGAGGCAGCTGATCGATGTTTCTCTCTCATCGATGTTTCTCTCTCTTTCCCTTCCTCTCTGTAAAAAAAAAACAATAATAATAATAATAATAAAAAGACTATAAGTGAGGTCCATGTGCAACTTTTAAATTTCTTCCTGAAAAGTTTTCTTACATAAAAATTATTTTTCATGTGAAAAATAGATATAAATGGCACATGGAGAGCATATATATATAATATATATATATACACATATACACAAATTCATATTGAAAGAAATCTTCACTTCCATTTTTCTACCTTTAATAATTTGCTTATAAGTGAAAAACAACTGGTAATAGACATACATTTAAAAATAATTACATTGGACTATGAGATATAGTTATACTTTCAGAATCAGAATTGATCTATAACAAAAATAGTTTGTTCACTTCATCCTCTCTCATACACATTCTTAAAGATGTATACTTACATAAGCACTGTATGGTCTTACTTTACCCTTCATTTCTAATCTGAAATATAGAAACCCCTATGTGCCATCTATGAACATCATTCCACCTGAAAACCTGCACTCCACATGACCCATGATAGGTAGATCCAATAATTATTTGGCTAGCTAAATAAACATTTCAAAATAAAGGGTCTTAGCCACACTGATATTGCTCTAACCACTATAGAAACTAATATTTAAATGTGGTTCTTGTGGGTAAGATAATGGCCTAGGGTCCCTTTGGATGACGTTAAACTGACTAATGTTCCTTTTCCAACAAAAACACATAGCTTGTATCTATAAGTATTTCTACATAAATTTCAGGTTCTGTTACTCATCTTTATAGTTCTCAGTATGTGGCAGAATTCATAAATACCTATTAACATTAGAAGAGAATGTGGAATTTTTCTTTAAAATCAGATTTACTACCATTCTTTTAAAAAGTTTTAGGGGGAGGGGTTTTTCCCCATTTATTGCACTTGCACCTTCCTAAAAGGTACAGAGGGTAGTCTGGAAAAATATAGATCTAAATGGCTGAAATGTATCACTGTTCAAATTACCTATGTCACTTGGAAAGTAATGGAGGGTTGAGAATTGGTACAGGATGCAAAATCAGTGGTACTTTATTTTTGTGCTTACAACAAAAATTTGGTGCAGTAAACTAAACTTATATCCTAGAGAACAAAAGGGCATCTCAGTAAAAAATAGTAACATAAATGCTGTCATGGTATATGTCATTGCTAAACTGTGTTTGGTGGCAGTTGCCTAGCTAGTTCTGCCAAGAAATTAAAAATATTTCCTAATGTCTTCTATAAAGACTCATGCTTCATAATCATTTATCAGTTCTCAATACTCAAGAGAACTTACTAAAATTAGTTTTTCTCATCATCCCATTGTGAATTTGTATTCTAATTAGTAAAGATTCTACATATTGTTCTTCTGCTTCTTATAGAATAATTGTTTGTTTTTCTTAAAGCAGAACACTTAAAAATAAGTAAAACTGGCTTATTTTTCTCCTGGACCAGGAAGGAAAAACAAAGCAAAAAACAAAACAAAAAAACAGACATAAGACATTTTAGGGACCATCTGAGGATATCCACTATTATTATGACTACTAGAGGCCTGGTGCACGAATTGCACAAGTGGGATCCCTAGGCCTGGCTTGTGACCAAGGCCTATGGGGGGCCGGCCAGCAGTGGCGAGGGGAAGGTGGGAGGTTGGCCAGCCAGGGGAGGTTGGCTGTGAGAGTGCAGTGACCACCAGGGGGCAGTTCCTGCAGTGAGCGTCTGCTGGTGGTCAGTGCACGTCATAGCGACTGGTCAACCGGTTGTTCCAGTCGTTCCCGTCGTTCGGTCATAATGGTCGCTTAGGCTTTTATATATATAGAAGATTATTATTTATATTATGTTGTTGATAATATTAGAGACATATTAAAGTACTCCGAAGTAACAAATATCTACAGTTAAAGCAAATATGGTCAAAAGTTAACTACTGATGGATCTAGGTGAAGAGTATAAGGGTGTTAATTGTATCATTTTTAAAAAATTTTCTATAGCTACTAAAATTTTCAACATAAGGATTTGAGAAGAAAATGCTATTGATTTTTTAAAATTAGAATCCAAAGTAGCCTTATCAATAAATAGACTTATGAGAAAAAGGGTTCCTGGACCTCAAATTGTAATTCTTCCTAAGTAATATCATAAATAAGGACTTTTCCACTGAAAACTGAACATCCAAGGCATTTCCTATTCATAAAAGCATTCTAAATAGCCATGCATTAGAGCAGTTTTAACAAAGTTTGTGAAAAATGTATTACACTTAGATCAAGAGGTTACGTTTTCTCAGTTAACTATGGGACTTACCTATCCATGTCATCTTCTCCAAGTAATAAGGGTGGAAGGGGCAGAGGAGGCAATGTTGACGTTTTTAGGTGTGGAATAGCAGCTGTTACAGACACTTGAGTCTTCATAGAAACCTGTACAGGGAGCTGAGAATTTGCCTGAGAGGACAGAGTAGACGTCCTTGAGTGAGTAGAAGGGGGCAAAGTTGAAGGACTAGAAGCAGGAACCTGACTAAATGCTGGCTGGGGAGGAGGCAGAGGTGGTTGTTGTGGAATAGCTGGTAATGGAGGCAAAGGTGGCAAAGGGGGGGTCTGAGGCGGAGGGGTAGTAGTTGGTAAAGGAGGTGCAGGAGAAGTAACTGTGGGGAGAGGTGGAAGGGTCTCCTTTTCTGTTGTCTCTGTCTCTTTTGGAGTAACAATCTCCTCCTTCAATGCCATGGGTTTAGTGTCTCTTGATCCCTGTACTTTCAAATCTTTAAGAACAGGATGCTTTTCAGAGTTCTCATCCACCTTTACTTTCCCTGTATCTAAAGAATTTTTGGCTTCTATGTTTAGATGTGTTACATTCACTAGTTCAGTATCTGGGGCAGGTTTTTCCAATTTTAAACCTCTAGGTAACTTTTTAGACTCCAAACCTGAATCCTTAGCTTCTACTAAACTGTTCTCTTTCCTAGCCAAAATAATAGGTGAACCCTTGGATTCCTTTCCATCCATTTTTGCTGCTGCTGCAGCTGCTGCTCTTTCCTTCTTCTTCCTACTGAGTTCAGCTCCCAAGCTGGAGTTCAATGGAAGTCTGACAGGTGAGATGCTGGAATGTCGACTACGTGACCCGGATCTCTTCTTTTTACTATGAGAAGATGAATGTCTTGAATATGCAGGACTTCTACTTCTAGACTTCATGGACTTCCTAATGGAAAAAGAAAAAGACAGTTCAATGGATAGGTTATAGCAATATAAAGGAAAATAGATCAGTTAAACTATGGAGAACTATAACTTTAAAAAAACAAACACTTTAAGTTAGCAATCTTAAAAATAGATTAGTTGTCAAATAATAATAAATCAACATTGGTTCATTAATTGGTTTAATTGTAACAAATGTATCATACTAATATAAGTTGTTAATAATGGGGAAACTGGGTTTCAGGACATGTAAGAAGTCTGCACTAACTTCACAATTTTTCTGTAAATCTAAAACTATTCTTAAAAAGTTTATTTAAGAAATAGGAACTAAATCCTGTATGACAATACATTTCTATCATATAACACTAAAAATTATTTAATCAAAGAAAGATCAATATTTTTTCCCATGTTAGAAAATAACAATATTCACAATGTTTACTTTTAGAATTTTGGTTTAAATTTCTGATAAAGTGAAAACATGATTTAAAAAGTCATACTTTATACCAAGGGGGTTATATCAATCAAGAAATTAAAAGTAACTAGCATTTTTCACCAAAACATAAAAATTTTTAAATGTTTTTAATTGATTTTAGAGAGGGAGAGAGAGAAAAACATAGACAAGAGAGAATCATCAACACTGATTGGCTGCCTTCTGCATGCCCATGCTGGGGATCGAGCCTGCATCGCAGGTATGTGCCCTGACCAAGAAGAGAACTGGTGACCTATTGGTGCATGGGTCGATGACCCTCAACCACTGAGCCGCATCATCCAGGCCCAATATCTAAATTTTTAACTAGAGAACTACTTAATTGACAGGTCCCAGGAAAAAATTTGTGTTCCTTGTATCCTCAATTTATAATTAAATTGTGCCTAAACAAACCCCCAAGATATAAGAACTGTGTTACCAAAATAATTTATTGAAAGTTCTCAAAACTATAATGGCTTTTGGTACTTTCTAATATAAAATGATTTCTAATCAACTTTTTAGGAACTCGTAAAGCAAGGTATTATCGCACGTTCATTTTATTTTCATTATTAAGGAAGGATGGGGAAGTAAAATTTTAGACTCTATGAGAGAGATTATTCTAAATTGAAACCCAATCCTCAATCTTTTCACTTTTGTTTTAAATATATTTTTATTGATTTCAGAGAGGAAGAGAGAGGGAGAGGGAGATAGGAACACCAAGGATGAGAGAGAATCATTAATCAGCTGCCTCCTGATTCAACCCACAATCCGGGCATGTGACCTGACTGGGAAACCAACTGTGACCTCCTGGTTCATAGATTGAATGCCTAACCACTGAGCCATTTTTTAAATATATTTTTATTGATTTCAGAGAGGAAGGCAGAGGGAGAGAGAGAGAAACATCAAAGATGCGAGAGAATCACCAATCAGCCGCCTCCTACACGTCCCCCACTGGGGATTGAGCAGGCAACCCAGGCACGTGCCTCGGACCGGAATCGAACCCAGGACCCTGAAACCACAGGCCAATGCTCTATCCACTGAGCCAAACTGTCTAGGGCCCTTTTGCTTTTTAAAAAAGCCTAATGTGCTTAGGCTTCAAGGTGTGTGCGTGTATAGGGAAATTAGCACTAAAATGTAACTAGACAAAACATAATTTGCCCAGTAGTCTAAAATAAATTGTTTCCATTCCAGATCTTCAGTATCTTCCTTTATCTTTGATCACTGATAAGACTGACATGAATCAAAACATTTCAAAATAGCATATATGTGTAGTGAAAACAACTCACAAGGTGTTAGCCATGATTTTCTTATACCTATACTGCTCTTTGGAAATGTGCCCCCAAAACTTAGTTAAAATGTAAAGTCATTATTAGAATCAAAGTACTCAAAACAACAACATATACATATACATACATACATACATACATATATATATATATGCATGTATGTAAACTACTGAGATTAGTTAAGTGGATTTACCAAATACCCACTTATCCTTAAGAAAATTAATACTTCTCTTGTAAAAAAAACTGGCTGAAACAAGAGGTTTTCTCAGTTTGAATTATAGCTGGTATAAAATTAACACCTCTATCCCATGAAAAACTTCTAAAATCCCAACCACTAAGTAATGTCAGAGACCACACTATACAAAGCATTGTTTCTATAATCTTTCAGCATGACTAAATCTTTCTAAGGAACTTTGCTTTAAAAGCCCTTGAATTTCTGAATAGAAGCCTATTGTTAATGGGGCATTTGGATGACCATATATTTAAGGTATTTTTTCTGATACATATGCTGTATTTGAGATCCAGACCCACTCTTCAAGGAAAAAAAAGGGGGGAGAGACAGGCCCTGCCAGCATGGTTCAGTGGTAAGAGCCTCAACCTGTGAACCAGGAGGTCACCGATGGATTTCCAGTCAGGTCACATGCCCAGGTTGTGGCCTGGATCCCCAGTGGGAGGCAGCCAATCAATGATTCTCTATCATTGATGTTTCTGTCTCTCCCTCTCCCTTCCTCTCAGAAATCAATAGAAATATTTTTAAAGGGGGGAGAGAGCAAATAGGTAAACTCAGGTAATAATAAAAAAATTTGTCTTCAAAAATAAATACACTTTTCCCCTGAATTAAGTTAGGTTCCACCCATCTGAAATGAAATTGCTACTATTAATCACTACTAATTTAGTAAATACAAAGACCTTTCATTTCTGCCAATGCATTTTGTCTTTTAAAACAAGCTGCTTGTTTAATTTTGACTCTCTCCCAAGGAAAAAACACAGAGAATACCATAGAAGGATCTGTATGTTCCTCAACTCTGACTCTAAGAAAGTTTTGTACTTACTGTTTGGAATTCCAACAAACGAGGAAAAATATATAATGCGCAATTCAAACATATGACGCTCTCTACAAACCAACTAAAAAGGTGCATTTGACTCTAGGGTTATAATGAGGTACTTATACTTATTTTCTATACTATCATAAAGTGTCTCCAATTCTTTCTTGATTTATTTTGACCATTTCTGCACTAGTTCCAATTAACTGAGTGGAAAAAAACCTAAGCTATGAATCCAAAAGGAATCACTGCAAAGCCACTGTTCTTACTGAAACTCGTTTTCGTGTTTTAACCCCAATGCACTTCTGTATTCCCAAACCCCACAACAATAAAAATTCTCAGAACAACTTTATTAAACTACTCCCTCAAGAAAACAAGCATTTGGCTACTGTCTGTGGAGTAGCCACTTTCTGTGTAGTGCTTCACTAATAAACTCTTTCACTTAAACAAAAGAAAAGAAAAATTCTGCAAATATTTCATTTCTTAGGGTTCCTTAAAATACTAAACAACCTACAAACGGTACACTTAAGATATCCACTTCCCTGTATATAAATTTTACTCCTCATTAGCTGATGACCTCTAGCTAATGATAATACAGGCTAAATAAAGCATTTATAGTGAAGTATACTAATGTCAGATATTTAAGATAAATCAAAACAAAGGTGAATCGCTGGAAAGATATAAAATATATAGCAAATATTAACTGTAGAATGTAGGTGGTACATGTATGGGTCCTTACTACAATTCTTTAAACTTTTCTGTTTTTGAAAAATTATTATGAAATGGAGGGAAAAACTAAGGAACTTCGGACCCTGATAACTAGGAACTCGGCAGGCTTGATCACTTCAAACTAGTTTATGAATATCATAAATTTAAGTCAACAAAAATTACTCACATTGACATATAAAAGATATGCATGGGTTTTTTCAAGTTAAGAGTAATTTTTCTGGAAGTATTCAACAACAACATTTTCCTTACTCATAGAATTTACTGACTGGCTTCAGGTTCTAAGCACTGTGCTATCCACTTCATATTTACTAATTTAATCCTCACAACAGCTTTAGAACTTGGTAGTTATTATTCCCATTTTACAGGTGAAAAAAACTTGGGCATGGAGAAATGATTTGCCAAAGGACACACAGCAAGATTAGGACTCCATTCAGGTATGACTCCAAAGCCCGTGTTCTGCTTTTGTGGACAAAGGTGAGTCCACAAAGAGAGAGGTACAATTTCATCATCTACGAACAAGAACACGGTTTCCAAGAGATAATTCACTCCAACAATTAAATTTCAAACTAACATGTCTTTCTTGAAAAAATAACCCAGTAGAGGCAGTATTATTTTTTCAGAGAAAGATTTTGAAAATTGCCAGTGGTCACAGAATACAGCAAATCTTAATAGGTCAATGGTGGTGCTATAAAGAAAATCAAATTATCATTGGAACCAATTTCTGCTAGGCTCTACCATCAAAAGGAAAAAGCACGAATCAGCTGAATTTCCACTAGAAATATCTGTGAAAAGACAGGAGCCTTTATAAGTTATCAAAACATTGTCTACTAGGAAATAAGTAAATTTAACAAGTTTGAAGACACTGGTCAGAACAAATGGTAGATGAACTAGGTCCTAGGCAAACAGCTTCAAGATAATTCAAATGAAAATCTGTAATTTCTTACATCTCTCATCAGGTTCAATGAGGTCTCAAGCACTAAAATCAATATGATTTTTTAAAAATTTAAAATAAAGCAACAGAAAAACTAGATAAACTTTGGAAACTAGTATCAAATCCATGCATAATTTTTCTTACACGGGAGCTTACAGCTGAAGACGCTGCCACCGAAGTACCTACCTTTAGCAGTTTTAGGCATGTAACTCTCCACTTTTCAAATTCTGGGTTAGGAGGAGACCAGATTCATTCACTTGAGTGACTAGCCAATAGTAAAGTGTTTTAGGCAATAAATAATGGGAACATCGACCTCACATTACTAACTGCCAGTTTCTCATAACCCACCCTAAGGAAAGAAAGGAGTTAGACAAATAGCTCACCTGGGGAGTGGACTCCGACTAAGAGACCGTTTGCTAGTGAAAGGGCTGCTGGATCGCCTTCGACCATAGGGACTGGGTGATCTCCCACTGTAAGAGCCACTCCTTTCATAGCTTGAAGAACGTCTCCGGCCATAGGGACTCACAGATCTCTGTCGTCTACTGTAAGGACTGGGTGAGCGGGTGCTGGACTGGTAGGCCGAAGGCTCCTTGTAAGGTGGACTAATAGACTGCCTTCTTGAGGTGCTTCCAGGACTCTTCTTGTAGGAGTCATAATTGCTGGAGGTGTGAGATCTTGGGGGACTAAGGTCGTAATCTTGGCCATAAGAAGCTCCTGAGGGGCTATCATCTTGCTTGGGACTGTCAGACCATTTCCTGTGGGGACTCCTGGATCTCCTTTTGGGGCTGTCCACCGTTTTGTAACTCTTGGGTGTTTCCCTTTTCCGATGACTTTTACTCCGGTCTTTATGCCCAGATTTCAATTCACGTTCTTTCCGGGTCTTCTCCTTGTGGAGTTTGGATGACCTGGATTCCTTGTTGCTGCTGCTTTTTGAGATCTGTGCCTTCCCATAGTCATCATTCTCCTCATTTGAACGCTTTGAACTTCCTGATATCCGGTCCTTCATTGATCCCGACTTACTGGAAACTTCCTGTTTCTTTTCTTTTTCTGTCTGTTTACTTTTCAGTAAGTCCCGGGATCGTCTGTGCTGGTGGTGACGATGTCTGTGCAAGCGGTCACTCCGATCAGTTCCACGGCGTTCGTCATTCTCCCTCCTATCTAATTTGAAGGCCATGTCGTCAGAGAAGGTATCGGAATCGGAGCTGATGTCATCATACTCCACCAAAGGTTTGATAACTGTACCCAAAGGTGCTGCTTCGGGGGTCACCAAACCCATGTCTTTGGAGTGCTTGGACTTGTGCCGTTTGTGCTTCGCCGCCAAGCGGTGACGCTCTCTGCTGTTGGAGCTGCCACCTCCCGATGACGGCTGCAAAGTTCCAGAAGCTCCTCCACTCCCGTCCTTCTTGCCCCCATGTCTCTCTGGATTGGGCATCCCCTTTCCCCTGGCTTCAAAAGGGGGAAAAGTTCCCCAGCACTCCAAAAAGTAACCCCCACCCTCCCCCCAATCCCAACCCCACGCCTACCACAGCACCCCTAGTAGGGGGTGGGGAGGGAAGGGACCGTGGCGCAGGCTCCTCCTCCCTCCCGACTGGTCGGCACCCTCCTACATGAGGTAGGAGTGAAGGAGCCAGGGAAGAAATGAGAGTTCCTCAGCAGTGGGGTTGCGAGACCACCAGCAGCCGCTCAAGTCTGTTTGCCCTCCTCCCCACGCGGCGCCAATCCTCCGGCACGGGGGCCGGCGAGGTCGAGGAAGTAGGAAGCCGACGGCCCTGGGCTGCGGGGCCGACTCCGGCTCGGGAGCCCAATGAGGACTGCACGGCCTTTCCCCTACCCGGTAGCCAGATTCGGGGTGGCTTCCTGTCGCTCAGGTCCCGCGGCCTAGGTGCCTCACACACCCTTTGTCCCTCGCTCCTGAGGGAGTTCCTTTTCTTGCCTCCGCCTCACCTCAGTACCTCACACACTCACTCGCTCCCTCACAGACTCAATCCCACACTAGGTTAAACCGAAACGGCACTCGGAGGAGGGGGAGGGGGGGAAGCCCAGGAAATATCGCGAGGATACTAAGCTCGCGGTATTTCGTGCTTTCCCTTTACTTCTTTCTACTGCTTGATCAAACTACGCGAGAACCAGGCTCCAAGCACAAAACGCGATCTTCCATATTCTCGCGATAAGCTCCTTGTTTCCCCATTTGATCAAAGCTTTATGCAAACGGAGCTAGGAGAAATTTTTTTTTAATTCAAAACTTTATTGATAATTCTTTGAACAAACACTCTCAGGTACCTCAGGCACCCGCGCACCTAATATTTTCAACTACAGTGCATTAGGTAGGACACGGGCTTCAAGGTCTGGGTGGTTTTTACTAAATGCTGTTCTTTTTTGTTTTATTTTTATTTCAGAAAGGAAGGGAGAGGGAGAGAGATAGAAACATCAATGATGAGAGAGAATCAGAGATCGGCTGCCTCCTGCACACCTCCCCACTGGAGATGGAGCCCACAGTCCCAGCATGTGCCCTTGACTGGAATGGAACCCAGGTCCCTTCAGTCTGCAGGCGGATGCTCTATCCACTGAGTCAAATGGCAATGCTATTCTTGCTGTTAAAATGTAGCCCAGAGCCCTAGCCAGTTTGGCTCAGTGGATAGAGCCTTGGTCTGAGGACCAAAGGGTCCTGGGTTTGATTCTGGTCAAGGGAATGTACCTCAGTTCCAGGCTTCTTCCTGGCCAGGGCCCTGGTCGCAGCTCATGCAGGAGGCAACCAATCCAGGTGTCTCTCTCACATGGATGTTTCTCTGTCTCTCCCTCTCTTCCACTCTCTCTAAAAATCAATGGGAAAATATCCTTTGGCGAAGATTAACAAAAACAAAACAAAAAAAGGACCGAATTCATTATGTTAAAATGAAAACATTTTTTTTTAAATGTAGCCCAGAAAAAAAAAAAACTAAAGAAAACGTAGCACAGTATTTTGCAAACCCAGCTGCAAACAGGGTGAGCTTGACAGGAACTCAATCAGCCAACCACAAAAAAGAAATCAACAGTGGAATTGACAAAATAGTGAATATATGCAATGGTTAAGCTGCCCTTCGGGGAGGCAAAAGCTTGGGATATGAATCCCCTATCTCCTTTATTTGCTGCAAGTAAATCAAACTACCTTGGGACAACCATCTCTCGTTCTTGAATAGAGCACTTCAAGTAGCAAACGCCTTGAGTTCAGTAACAGGATAAAAATATTAGCAACAGTGTCCTAGCCAGTTAGGCTCAGTGGATAGAGCATCAGCCTGCGAATTGAAGGGTCTCGGGTTCAATTTGGTCAAGGGCGCATACCCGGGTTGCAGGCTTGATCCCCAGTAGGCAGTGTACAGGAGGCAGCCAAAAAATGATTCTCTCTCATCATTGATGTTTCTTTCCCTCCTCTCGCTTCCTCTTTGAAATCAATAAAAATGTATTTAAAAAAAATATTGGCAACAGGGCAAAGGTGGGGGGGGGGGAGGACATTTCAACCCACGTTCCTAAGCTTACAACTTATAAAGCATATAATACATTCATTATCTCTAATTCTCATATTACCCTGCAAAACGCGATATCCTTATCCCTACTTTACAGATAAGGAAACTCAGACTCAGAAAAGTTTAAAGAACTTACTCAGGGTAACAAAGCTAGTCTAGAAAGTGCTAAGGATGAAATTCACATTCATGTGTGACATGAAAGCACAAGCTCTTTCTTTGTATGGCACTCTTTCCAGTCTATGAAAAACCTAAGAACCTGAAAGCTCATCACTTCTTGGGATCATCTATGATTCTTCTGGAGTTATTTAGCCTTTTATTTTCACAGATTATAATTATGAATGAGAAAAGCATAATATTTATGCACAAGAAAAAAATAGTATATTACACTGCCTCTCATTTTTTATTTTTTGAAACTCCTTTGCACTCATTAACTCATTCATTCAATCGTCACAACAAACCTCTGAAATAGGGCTGTGTACGATAGGAAACTAAGGCACAGGGAAGTTATGCCTTTTCCAAGCTTATTCATTCTTTTTTTCCCCCCAGCAAATGTATCTGTGAGATTTTTTAAAATATATTTTTATTGATTTCAGAGAGGAAGAGAGAGATAGAAACATCCATGATGAGAGGGAATAATTGAATGGCTGCCTCCCTCACATTGGACCAAGCCCAAAACCCAGGCACATGCCCCAACTGGAATTGAACCTGGGACCTTTCAGTCCGCAGACCGACGCTCTATCCACTGAGTCAAAACAGCCAGGGCTATCTGTGAGATTTTAAAGTCTTTCTCTGTATAATAGTGCTCATTCAGGGCCCTTAAAGAGGATGTAGACAATATATTCATACCAGAAGACATAAGGTGATAAATATCATAAGAATGATACAGAGTACTACCTAGGTTCAAAATGAGGTTGGTAGTGTTAAGAGAAAGCTTTATAAAGGGCATTTGATTTGGGCCAAGAAAAGTAGATATGATTTGTTTATGCAAAGATGGGAAGATTGATCAGTAAATTAGGAACCAGAAAACATTCTAAATAAAAATAGAAGGATCCACTTTCAAAATCACTCCCTGAAAATGGTTTTGTTGCTTTTTTTTTATCCCACATTGATACTATAAAAAGTTTTTACTTAAATATTTGAGTGCATAAATTATGATTACAAATGAAAGACCCTAGCTTTCCATGACAACTTTTTAAAAATATATATCTGTATTGATTTCAGAGAGGAAGGGAGAGGAGAGAGAGAAAAAAATATCAATGATGAGAGAGAATCATTGATTGGCTGCCTCTGGGATGCCCCCTTTGGGGAGCGAGCCCACATCCCAGGCACATGCCCCAACCAGGATCAAACCCTGACCTCCTGGTTCATAGGTCGACTTTCAACCACAGAGCCATGCCAGCTGGACCATGACAACTTTTTAATCATCTGTAGAAGTAGCCAAATGAATGCTACCAAGAAGAAAAGAAACAAGGAAGACATAGAATTAAGTACTGGAACTCAGGTGTGGTAACTTCCCATCATTGCTGCAAGAGGCCCTGGATAGAAAGGCCCTCACCAGTGTCTGACCTGATGGCAGATGGCATGAGATTTAATGGGCTAGAAAGGAAGTGACTGGCGTGCCTTACCAAACACTGGCATGAATTCATCAAAATTACTCTGATTTTTTGTCTTTTGAGATCAAGTTTTTGACCCAGATACACCCACACCCACAGTAAAATGAAAAAGTGGGAATGACGTAAGAAATTATAGTAATGTCAATGAAACTCTTGAAAAATAAATTCATCATCCAAATTAAATAGCTTTAATCATATTTATAATTATTACCTGTTTGTTACCTACTGAGGCAGAATAGAGATTCCCCTAGTGCAGTGGTCGGCAAACTCATTAGTCAAAAGAGTGGCAAACGGCGGTTTGCCGACCACTGCCCTAGTGAGTGAATAAATAAAGCTTTTTACTGAATTTTTATGCCTTATATATTTTAAAAAATTATTTATTGAGAAAGAGGAAGAGAAGGAAAGAAACATTAATTTGTTGTTCCACTTATTTATACATTTATTGATTGACTCCTGTAAGTACCCTGATGGGGGATCAAACCCAGAACATTGGTGCATGGGGACGACACTTCTACCAACTAAGCTACCCGGCCAGGGCCTCTTATATTTTTATAGCGTTTTAAAATTTTCTGCAGAAGCCTCTTAAGCCTGTCACTAAATATCAGGTGAACAAATACTGGTAAATAACCTGGTGCGGTAGCCACTTGGGTTTTATTATATGCATTACTAAAGGGTGAAACTGACACTCAGGAGTTGGAGTATGTTTATACTAAGTGTAGTTAATATCAGGAGTAGAGACACTTTCTTTAATCCTAGGCCAGCACTCTTTCCATTGCACTACACTTTCGGGGTTTGGCATATAAAATTCTACTCTAATATCAATTATATCTCAATAAAGCTGGAAAAAATTTAGTCTAGGAAATATCAAATTATATCCAAATGTTAAAATACCAAATCTAGCCCTAGCTGGTTTGGCTCAGTGGATAGAGCATCAGCCTGCAGACTGAAGGGTCCCGGGTTCGATTCCAGTCAAGGTTACATGCCCTGGTTGTGGGCTTGATTCCTAGCAGGGGGCATGCAGGAGACAGCCGATCAATGATTCTCTCTCATCATTGATATTTCTGTTTCTCTTCCTTCCTCTCTGGAATCAATAAAAATATATTAAAAAAATAAATACAAAATCTACTCTAAACTGCATGGTTTGGCCTAACAACTGGTGCAAATAGTGCTTTTGTGAAATAAAGGTTGCTTCACTGTACAGAAAAATTAAACTTGCCGGAGCCAGTGTAGCTCAGTTGCTTGAGCATTGTCTTGTGCAGCAAAAAGTTGCTGGTTCGATTTCCGGTCAGGGTACAAATGTACTTGTGGCTTGATCCCCAGTAGGGGCGAGTGGAGGCAGCTGATGGATATTCAGCTCTCACATCGATGTTTCTCTTTCTCCTTCTCCCATCCTCTCTCTCTCTCTCTCAAAAAACTAAGAAAAAACAATAAAAATATTTTTAAAATGTAAAAACACTCACAACTTAAACTCAGAAATTCTAAGACTGCATGATTTAGTTTATTTGCATCTCTTCCCAGGGCAGGGAGTCAGGGCAATTCTATGAACCCCAAGATGCAGTCAGGTGATTACTATAGTTTCCCTGTAAATCCCCAAAGCAAGTGAGAAAGCTGCTCTTTATCAATTATATCTCAATAAATCTATACACAAAAGAAACATTTGCCCTAGCCGGTTTGGCTCAGTGGATAGCGCACCGGCCTCCAGACTGAAAGGTCCTGGTTTGATTCTGGTCAAGGGCACATACCTCAGTTGCAGGCTCAATACCAGGCCCTGGTTGGGGCACGTGCAGGAGGCAACCAATGGATGTGTCTTTCTCACGTAGATGTTTCTCTCTCTCTGTCTCTCCCCTCCCTTCCACTCTCTCTAAAAATCAATGGGAAAATATCTTCTGGTGAGGATTAAAGAAAAAGAAAGAAAGATTTAACTAAATTTGTAATAATTTCCTACCCAGCACAAACCAATTTGTTCGTTTAGATTTTAGGTTTAAAGAGTCCTCTGAAGTCACCCTCAAAGCTTAGTCACTGAAAATTTGCCCATTGTCCCCTTCTTGCCATATAGGATGATTCTTCCTATGTTTTCTTTTGTTTAATGACATGTCTCTCCTATCTTCTTGAGTACAAATTTCTAACAATGTCATTTCATTTTTATTTTTAGATGAGAAATCATAACATTCTATTCTGTGGCCAAAATTTGCTAACATTTACTCTATTTTAAAGCTTTGTAATGTTTAAATTTTTCTACCTATATTTAATACAGACATTATTGTTTCTATGTATGGAGAGCTTCCACGAAGAAGCTGTGTATCTAACATTGACACTTTTGGCATAATAAATTAACAACAAATTTTGAGTACCTATGATTATTGTGACCAATCGTATTTTCAGAACTCTAAATCAGATAAGCCCATCAAAGGCTGGGGCTGTGTTTTCATGTTTATATTATATTAATATTCACAAATACTAGGACTCCATAGATGCTTGTTGAATGAAGAACACTTTGTTTGACAACAGAAAAGGAATTAGCATTTAAAATATGAACTCTCAGTGCTCTTCTTCCCAGGAGCACACCCATCCCTTTTCTCCCCATCTCATGGTCCTCAGGAGACTTGCAGCCAAGGGAGCAAATAGGCAGTGGCAGCTCGTTCAGTGCTAACCCCCCTGAACCTGTCTCCAAGGCCCGTTTTTCTTTGACTTCCCAGTAAGCCAAAGCAGCCCCACTTAGGCTTATCCAGTTGCTTCTTCTATCCTAAGCCCTTCCTTGATTCACTGTTCCCAACTTCAATAAATGTACTCTCAAAAACAAAACAAAACAGAACAAAACAACCCCAACGAAACAAGAATTCTCACTTGGGCCCTAGCTGGTTTGGCTCAGTGGATAGAGCATCGGACTGTGGACTGAAGGTCCCGGGTTTGATTCTGGTCAAGGGCACATGCCCAGGTTGTGGGCTCTATCCCCAGTGGGGGTTGTGCAGGAGGCAGCAGGATCAATGACTCTTTCTCATCATTGATGTTTCTCTCTCTCTCTCCCTTCCTCTCTGAAATCAATAAAAATATATTAAAAAAAATTCTCACTTGGATAAATGCTCTCTGTACTCCATCAACTTTAAGGTTGCTAGGCTCATATTATATACTATTTGGAACATACTTTTATACTAAAAAAATATTTGTTTACTTCTTGAAGTTCAAATTTAACTGTGTTCCGTATTTTATCTGGCAACCCTATCAATTTATCCCAACAATATGCATTGTATCTATGAGATGTGCCAGGAGCTGGGCTATTTACCACCTGCCATGCACCATACCTAGCTGCCGTAAGCCTAAAACAACCGAAAGCTAAGGGAAGGCTCAGTTGGAAAATTCTCGCGAGAAGCACACCATTAATCCTTTTCGCGATAGTTCGGCGTCCCTCCCTCTTCCTCTCTCTCGCAGGATCACGGTTAATCTCGCGATCTTTGGGAAGTTCCATTGGGGAAGATGGCGGCGGCCGGGAGCACCCTTCTCTTCTTGCCGCCAGGGACTTCAGACTGAACCTTCTCGGGAAGAGTGGGGACTGCTGGTGCCCTGCCTCCTGGGAGCCCCAACTAACTTGATTCCCCCGTTAGTGGTGGGGAAGAGCTTATCCAGTTGTGTAGGACTCAGGCCTTCCCCACTGTCAGGATGAAGGCTCTGGGGGAAACCGAGGGTGAGTGATTGAAGGGGAAAGCAGGGGGGCGCGACACATCTGGGGGGAGCCAGTTTGTGAAAGGAGCTGGGGGTCCGATGCCTTCGCGGAGGCCACTCTCTCGTGGGCGCAGAGTCCATGAGGCGGGATTTGTGTGAGTTTTAGATTCTGACTGTGCCTTCCCTGATGGTGGAGAGCTCCGACTTTGTGGTGATGGGGACTCCCAACTTCTGTGAAGGTTGCTGGCTTAGCTAAGGGCAATCAGTTGGGCCTCAGGGCATTTTAATCCTAAAGTTGTGGAAGACCAGGCGAGTGAACCTCAAACGTCTGAATAATGGCATAAGAATAGTAATACAGAGCTGTGTGTCAGAGTACTAGAGGATGTTTGGGCGTGAGTGAAATGATTAGGTCCTCATGATATATTAAAAGCCAGCAGTTCCCTAGAACGTCACCGTGTTCAGAACTTGTACTCTTGTGTATGCGTTGATTTTCATCCTTTCAATGACTGGACCAATTCAGAACTGAAAAATAGCTTTTCTGTGGAACCTTACTTTGATCCTCTAAAGTTACTCCAATTTTAAGTGCTTCCTTGGTATTTTGGACATAGTTTTCCAATTACGAATACTGCTCACTGTATTATTTTGTACTTGTCTTCTCCACTTTATATTGAGCTTTGTATATCAGGGACCTTGCCTTACTCATTGTATAGTTCCTGGGACATAAATAGTTGCTCAAAAAATGTTTGATTTGAGCTTTCATATAATGATATTTATCAGGCTTCTCAAGGAAAAGAAGGGGGGGATGTTTTTTGAAGGAGAGGACAAAGAAAGGTTTACTCCTTGGGTGCAGAGGAATGACAAGTGTAAAATGAAGCAGGCATTTTGTCTAGTTTGCTCACTGCCATATCCCCTACCACATAAAATATGCTTGAACGAATGAGTCTTGAAAGGGGGAATTCCTAGAAATGTGTCCAGAACTGTAAACTGGCTGAAATAGCCCCCAAACCAGTTTTCCAGAAGAAGACAGTATTAGAGGGAGGAGCTTGAATCTTGATTTAGAAGATGTCACTGCCTCAACTCTGATTGCTAACATTCTATTCATTTTAAAAATATATATTTTTATTTATTTCAGACAGGAAAGGAGAGGGAGAGAGCGATAGAAACATCAATGATGAGAGGGAATCATTGATTGGCTGCCTCCTGCGCGCCCCTTACTGGGAATCCAGCCTGCAATCCGGGTCTGTGCCCTTGACCAGAATCCAACCCAGGATCCTTTAGTCCGCAGGCGGACGCTCTATCCGCTGAGCCAAACCAGCTAGGGCCTATTCATTTTTCAATGACATCTTTTTTGTAACATTCCACAACTAATACACTTTTCGTCCTTTGAATTTCAATTAGTAATGCATCTTTGTGGGGTTTTTTTCTCCTTTTAATAAGAGAAATTTTATTTAGAAAGTTACAGAAGTAGCAGAAGTGAGCCAGCTGGGCTGCTAGGCTCAGGAAACAAGTTACAGGAGCAAAAGAAGGACCCTGGGAGCTGAGGAGAGGGAGAGGCTAAAGTAACGGGCCTGGGGGTGGGGGAGGGAGAAGAAAGGGAAGGGAAAGGCTTGGGCCTGCTCCCCATAAGTAGATCAGCTGTGTATCTGTTTTTAAGAGCATATCTCATTTTGCTTTGTGTGATGGTTATTTCCACATTAACTTACCCACACCCTTTCACAGATGTTATCTCCGGCATGTTGTGTTTTTGCATTGCCCGTCATCTCTAGCACAGACCCTTGCTCATCCTAAGCAGTACAAGAGCTCTTGAAAGGAGGGTTTAAGGGCAAGGAGATTTGTTCACCCACTGATTTCAGGAGCCCGTCTTTTCTACCTTTCTTTTACCTCTGCTAAGAACTAATTCTTTAGCTGTTGACATCTTCCCTCTCTCTGTAGTTATAGTTTGAATTCAAATAGGGGAAATATGAATGACAAATAAAGCCTGTTTTTTTGATAAGACTTATAAATTGATCTCTTAAAATTATGTAAAAAGATGAACAAAGTTTGTATTTTTCACATTGAAAACCAACTAACCATAGGAAGGCCATATTCAAATGTGTGCTCTACCTATCTCATCAAGGGATATCATACATATCATTAAATGATTTTGTCACTAAATTGTCGTCCTGATCTTGAAACATCATTAGAGATGGTTCTTTTTTGGTTCTCATTAAAAGTTTGAATAGAAAGCAGTCCTGTTCTGTGGTGTTCATTAGGTTAGGCCCATAATTTATGTGTCTTTTTGTCACTAAAAATAAATTCTTTGTGTGTTTTGAAGTAAATGATATTGAAAAATATTTTAACTGAGTTCTTACCAGGATGACATGGGAGGGTTGTTTGCAAGAAAAACTGTAAGGTCTTGAAAGAAGAGTTTCTAACAATGTCTTCTGATTTATATTGTAGAGTCGGAAAAGCTGAGTAAGATGAGTTCTCTCTTGGAACGGCTCCATGCAAAATTTAACCAAAATAGGCCTTGGAGTGAAACCATTAAGCTTGTGCGTCAAGTCATGGTGAGGATTGTGGTGTGTGCTTTGATAATTATTTAATAAGCTATGTATCCCATGTCAAATTTTTCAAACTAGCTAATACAGTGTGTCTTTTGTTTTATTTATCATAAAGTTGATAGCCACCATGTACTCAGGTGTTTTAAGAATCTACCTAAGCCCAGCCTGTGTGGCTCTGGTTGAGCGCTGACCTATGAACCAGGAGGTCACAGTATGATTCTTGGTCACGGTACATGCCTGGATTGTGGGCTTGATCCCCAGTGTGGGGAGTGTAGGAGGGCATGAATTTGTGCACCAGTGGGGTCCCTCAGCCTGGCCTGTGGGATCAGGCCAAAACCAGCTCTCTGACATCCCCCAAGGGGTCCAGGGTTGTGAGAGGGTGCAGTCCAGGCCGAGGGACCCCACTGGTGCACAATCGGGGCTAGGGAGGGACGTGGGAGGGCTCCAGGGCATATCCTGCCAGTCTCACTCAGTCCCGATAGGCCAGACCCCAGCAGTAAGCTAACTTACTGGTTGGAATCTGGTGGTCAGTGCATGTCATAGTTACTGGTTGGCCAGTCAACTGTCTGCCCCCTGGTGGTCAGTGCACATCATAGTGCGTGGTTGCGCAGCCTTAGCATATCATTAGCATATTATACTTTGATTGGTTGAACGGCCAACTGGATGACCGGACACTTAGCATATTAGGCTTTTATTATATAGGCTGTTTCTATCTCTCTCTCTCCCTCCCTTCCTCTCTGAAATCAATTAAAAAATATGTTGGTTTTTTTAAAAAAAGAGCCTACCTAAGAAGGAGACATATTTATAAAATTGTATTAATCAAGAGTTATAGTAAACTGAGGTACTTTAGGCAAAGTGCTAAGAAATACACCAATAAGAGACACACGTGATAGACTGGGAAAGAGACATTTATTCTTCACTTCCTGTTAAACTCCTTGGTACTAATGTGATAGTACTTTCATTGTTACTATGCTAGGAATTGAGTTTGCAATTCATTCTTTTTATTTTTTATTTTTTTTTGCAATTCATTCTCAATTAGTTTCACCTGTTCACTTCGTCAACCTCTTTTTCTGCAGTAGTACTACTCCTTCCTGAGTCATTCAGCATTCAGCAGTATGTTGAGCCCTTAGTTAAATGGAAGGCAAGGAGTTGGGGAGTATGGGGGCTGGATGTTAAAAGTTCATCCATATGATTCTGTGGTAAATCAAGTGCTGTAGGAAAACTTTACTTCTATGCGTTTACGTGGGCAATAGTTATATGGATGCATTTACTTTGCAATAATTCATAGATCTCTTCAGATTCCTATACTCTTCCATATACTTCAATGAAAGTACCCTCTCCTCCCCTCCAAATCTTACTCTGTGTCCAGAATAAGTTCAGTTTAGTAGACTTATTAGTGTTTAAAATGATCAGTGTAGCACTAGCAAAATAACTGAATTTGTTATCAAATGCCTGTGTTTTAGGCTTGACACAGTGATTATTACTTATATGACCTTGGACAAATTATTTAATACTAGAGGCCCTGTGCATGAATTTGTGCACTGGTGGGGTCCCTCAGCCTGGCCTGCAGGGATTGGGCCGAAACCGGCTCTCTGACACCCCCCAAGGAGTCCTGGATTGCGAGAGGGCTGTTCTCGGGGTGACACATCCCGGAATCGGGCTCCCCCCTCTGGTTTTGGGTGTATCACCTGAGAACCACAGCTGTCAAGTCACTGCAGCTTGGCAGCTCCTGCATTGAGCATATGACCCCTGGTGATCAGTGCGTGTCATAGCTACCTCTCGAAGAGTCTGCCCCCAGGTGATCATTGCGTGTCATAGCTACCAGTTGGATGGTCACTTAGCCTTTTATGTATATAGATATCTGAGTTTGTTTTCTCATTTGGAAAATAGAGGCATACGATACCAGTTTGCTTTTCCACATACATGAAGTCCTTAGTTAACATTTATTGGTTCTTGGAAACTGCAACTCTAAGCGAAATGATGTATAGTGAAACCAATATTACCATAGGCTAGTTGATATACATAAGAGTTAAGTTCCTATGGCATAGTTATGATCACAAAACATCACTGAAATTCTGAATAAAGACCCAGAACACATTTAATATTAAACATCGAACCCTAGCTGGTTTGGCTCAGTGGATAGAGTGTCAGCCTGCAGACTGAAGGGCCCCAGGCTCGATTCTGGTCAAGGGCACATGCCTGGGTTGTGGGCTCGATCCCCTGTTGGGGATGTGCAGGAGGCAGCTGATCAATGATTCTCTCTCATCACTGATGTTTCTATCTCTCCCTCTCCTTTCCTCTTTGAAATCAATAAAAATATATTTAAAAATATTAAACAAAGAAATAAATGTGAGCTATACATCCATTTAAGAAATATTAATGAAAATAAGTGAGATAATATTTCCAATTTGCTGGAATAAATTCAGGGTCTTGGGTGGCCAGAGCCTATCCTGGTAGCTCAGAGCTCAAGGTGGGAACCCACCCTGGATATCATGCCATTCCATTGCAGAGTGCACACACACACTCACGCACTCACATACACACTCACACTCACACTCACTCACACTCTCAGTCAGATGGGGACAATTTAGACATGGCAGTTAATCTAATACGCCTTTGGGACATGGGTGGAAACCCAGAGAAAACTCACACAGACATGGGATAATGTGCAAATTTCACACAGTGGCCCCAGCCAGGAATCGATTTTTGTTTTCTCAGTGTTGTAATGAGATGAAGTTACTTGAGGACCTGCTATAATTCTGTTGTATGGATCAAATCAGGTAATGGATATTAAAGTGTCGGGTTGCTAAAATACTTTTTAACTAAATGTGCATCTTCTGGCTCAGGGTTGTGTACATAAAAGGTATTTAAATTGCCCTGGCCAGTGTGACTTAGTTGGTTGGGCCTCGTCTCATGCACCAAAAGATTGCCTGTTCGATTTCCTGATCAGGGCAATCTATAGTTATGGATTAATACCTGGTATAGGGCGTGCAGGGGACAGCCAGTCGATAACACTCTCTCACATTGTTGTTTCTCTTTCCTTCCCTTCCTCTCTCTCTAAAAATCAATAAAAATATTTTTTAAATGTTTTAAATAAAAGAATGGCAATTTTTACAGTCTGAGGACTCAGAGATTGTCATTTTTAAATTTTTACTGGGAGTACAAGGCAGCCATATTCTAGTTTGAAATATGTGCTGTATAAATGATATTGTTATTAGAGAGACATTATGAGATAGAGGAATTTCAGGTGGCCACTAAGGACCCCCTTTTATGGGGGTACCATAAACTTTGGTTTGGTTACCATACTTCTATTGTTACTTTTCACTTTTGCAGATTCAGAAACTTTACTGGTATATCAAGACTTTGAATTGTTTACAACTGATATACTAACAAAATCTCAGTAGATTAACATGTAAATCAGAATGCCAATTTATTTATTTACAACAGAGGGACTATCTTTCCAGTTACCAAAATACTATATTCATTGTCCAGAACGCCTCCTTGCATATTCAAGGTACAAGGGAAGACAGATTATTAATTAATCAGATGTTTGTTTTGTGAGATTGGAAGTAGATTAAAGAGAGGAATTAAGGCATGGAAAAGCCTGAAAAACTATCCTTATATCATAAAACTGTTCACATTTCTGGGGATTCTAGGGTTGTGCAGAGAAAAGCTTCCCTGGGTGGGGTTAGAAAATCTATGCCAGGTTTTTTTTTTGCTTTTTGGGAATCTCTTTTCTGGACTACGCAACCTCTTACTTTGACTACTGTGTGGTTGTATATCTTAGAATAATTTGGGAATTGCCAAATCTTGTGAACCACCCCATTTAACTGAGTAAATTTTAGGATGTAATTACTTCTACAGGAGGCTGATCTCATTTATTACATTTTGATTCTTCCTAATTTCCCCCTTGAAGTATATCTTACTTTATTTTATTTTTTTATCCTCACCCGAGGATATGCTTTTTATTGATTTTTCAGAGAGAAAGAGAAACATTGATGTGAGAAACATCGATCAGTTGCCTCCCATATGTGCCCCAACCAAGGGCTGAACCCGCAACCTAGGTATATGCCCTGACCAGGAATTGAACCTGCAACCTTTTGGTGTATGAGACAACGCTCCAACTAAGCCACCCAGCCAGGGCATGGTTATCTTACTTTAGATCTGGGAATACCTTTTCCTTTCTTCTGTATATGGATATGGATGTATCCATGTACTATATGAACTTTCTTCCTTTGGCTGGATGGACAGAGCAACGGTTAAGAATATATTTTTAAAAAGTCTATAGACTGTCTAGAGCAGCGGTCACCAACCACTGGTGGTCCGTGAGGTCCGAAAGGTTGGCGACTGCTGAGGTAGAGTATAGAGAGAATATAGAATATATTCTACATATTCAAATATATAGAATATATTTGAGCCAGGGCTCAAGTAGATACAGTCTATAGAGTATCCTGAAGTATTACTATTAGGATAATAGATATGCTTATCTAAAACACTGTTAGCTTGGTTAATTTTTACCTCAAATGTTTTCCCACTTAATACAGGAGAAGAGGGTTGTGATGAGTTCTGGAGGGCACCAACATTTGGTCAGCTGTTTGGAGACATTGCAAAAAGCTCTGAAAGGTTTGTAATCATCTTTGAAATATGCTGATTTCTTAAAACCACCTGTTTAAGAAAGACTATTTTACACTTACACTAGAATAGGTCAACTTTCTATGCTAGGTTTTGGTTTTGCTTTTATTATGGAATTGAGATGCGCTCTTACCTGATGTTTTGAAACATTTATTTTGATTGTATTTTAGAGGCTGGTAGAGACTCAAAAGATAATTGATGAAGCATAACTATAGATAGCAGGGGAAAGTTGTTTTTTTTTTCACCTTTGCATGTTTCCTTCTAATTAATTTTCAATAGGAAAATGGACATTTTAACGCTAAAAGATTTTTACTGTGTTTCTAGACAATGTTTTCAGGAAAGCAAACATAAAATTTAAATTGTGAGCTTGATTATGCATGCTTATAGTTACCTCATGTTTTTTTTTGAGAAATGAAAGGAAAAAAAGATTTTCCTCTGATGCACCACAAATAAAACTTACTCAGCTGAATATTGGTTAATTTTTTCATTGTAGTAAAATATTCATAACATAAAACTTATCATTTTAACCATTTTAAAATGTACAGTTCATTGGCATTAGGTACATTCACATTGTTGTGTATCCATCGTCACCATCCATCTCCAGAACTTTATCATCTTCCCAAATTGAAACTGTGTACCCATTAAACAATAACTTCTCATTTCCTCTTCTCCCCAGCTCCTGGCAACTACCATTCTAATTTCTTTTTTTTTTTTTTAATAAATCTTTATTGTTCAGATTATTACAGGTGTTCCTCTATTTTTTCCCCCATAGCTCCCCTCCACCTGATTCCCCACCCCACCCCATGCCCTTACCCCCCGCCACTGTCTTCATCCATAGGAGTAAGATTTTTGTCCAATCTCTTCCCGCACCCCTCACACCTGCTTCCCCTGAGAATCGTCAGTCCACTCCCTTTCTATGTCCCTGATTCTATTATATTCACCAGTCCATTCTGTTCTTCAGATTTTTTATTCACTTGATTTTTAGATTCACTTGTTGGTAGGTATGTATTTGATGTCATTTTGTTGTTCATAATTTTTATCTTTACCTTTTTCTTCTTCTTCCTCTTCTTAAAGAATACCCTTCAGCATTTCATGTAATCCTGGTTTGGTGGTGATGAACTCCTTTAGCTTTTTCTTGTCTGTGAAGCTCTTTATCTGACCTTCAACTCTGAATGATAGCTTTGCTGAGTAGAGTAATCTTGGTTGTAGGTTCTTGCTGTTCATCACTTTGAATATTTCTTGCCAGTCCCTTCTGGCCTGCATAGTTTCTGTTGAGAAATCAGCTGACAGTCGTATGGGTACTCCCTTGTAGGTAATTAACTGTTTTTCTCTTGCTGCTTTTAATATTCTCTCTTTGTCTTTTGCCCTTGGCATTTTAATTATGATGTGTCTTGGTGTGGTCCTCTTTGGATTCCTCTTGTATGGGGTTCTGTGCGCTTCCTGGACTTGTACGTCTATTTCTTTCACCAGGTAGGGAAAGTTTTCTGTCATTATTTCTTCTAATAGGTTTTCAATATTTTGCTCTCTCCCTTCTTCTGGCACCCCAAAAATTCGGATGTTGGTTCGCTTAAAGTTGTCCCAGAGGCTCCTTACACTACCTTCATATTTTTGGATTCTTTTTTCTTTTTGTTTTTCTGGTTGGATGTTTTTTGTTTCCACATATTTCAGATCTTTCGTTTGATTCTTGGGGTACGTTGATCTACAGTTGAGTTTCTGTATATTCTTTATTTCAGACAGTGTATGCTTCATTTCTGACTGATCCTTTTCCATTTTTTTGGCATTCTCATTAAGCTCCTTGAAGGTCTCATCAAGTTTCTCAGCAGTTTTAAGAAGATTCTTGAGTAACCTTATAAATGTGGTTCTGAACTCTATGTCATCCAGTAGTTTGCTTTCCTACGTTTCTTTCATTTGTGACATGTTTCTTTGTCTCCACATTTTGGCTGCTTCCCTGTGTTGATGGAGTAGCTTTGTGTGGTAGGTGACCTATAGGGGGCAGTAGCTCAGCCTCCCCAATCACCTGATGTGGACGCTCTTGGTACACCCCTTTGTAGGCTGAGTGCAAAGACTTGGTGCAGTTAAGCCTTAATTGCTGTTGGTATACTGGGAGGAATTGACCTCCAGGCCAATTAGCTGTGAGCACTCACTGTGTCTATAATGGAGGAACTGCTGCGCTGAAGACACACTTATGGGGCAGGACTTGTTTCAGTGGGGCTTTGGTGCTCACTGAGTCTGCCTTTGAATGTGTCACTTATGGATGTGAGGAGTTGAAATCTGGTGTCTCACTCTGACCACTAGGTACACTGGCTTCTGTATCTCCAATGGGGTGCAGGTCAGCTACTGTCTGAGGCCATCCAGCAGGAGCTACAGTGAGAACTACAGTTTTCTCCTCTTTGCTTGGGGTTTGGAGGTTTTGGAGCTGTCTGACCCGGTCTGCAAGTTTGCTAGGTTAAGCTGCGATAGGGCAGGGCTTTCATATGCTAAATACGCTGCTTGGAGCTTGGGTGGGTTTGTAGGTTGTGCTGGGTGGGGTCTCAGGGTGTCACTAGGCTAGGGCGTGGCAAACAGCAATGGCTGCTAGTTAGCCAGCTCTGTGTCCCCGACTGCGTCCCGGAGTCCCGTGCCCCAGTGCCGTAAACAATTATTCCTGTGCGCAGCTCTGCAAGCAAGCCACCCTCACTGGCAGACAGTCCAGCTTCTCCCCGTAGGAGTTTGGGTCCCCCGCGTCTCCCCAGAAACTGGATTTCAGAGTAGTCAGGGGCTTGTCTCCGTTCGGGTTGAAAAAAGCAGCGCACCCAGTCGCCCGCAGCCAGCCCGGATCACGCGCCTCCGTACCTCAGCTTTTCAGTGCTCGTGCACATCTCAATGCTCTTTTCTCTTTCCTTCTAGTTGTAGAACTTCCACTCATCCAGCTTTCCCGTGGTTCTGGGTGATAGACATTTTGTCTTTTAGTTGAATTTTTGAAATTGTTGCGCGAGGCAGCAGTTGAGGTGTTTACCTACGCCGCCATCTTGGATTCTCCCCATTCTAATTTCTTTCTGCAAGAATTTGACTTCTCATAATAGTAGAATCATAAAGTATTTGTCCTTTTGTGACTGGTTTATTTCACTTTAGCATAATGTCTTCAAGGTTCATCCATTTTGTAGCATGTATCAGAATTTCCTTTTTAAGAAAGCTGAATAATATTTTAATGTATGTGTATACCACATTTTGTTTATCTATTCAGCCATTGATGAAAACATGGGTTATTTCTACCTTTTGGCTATTGTAAATACTGCTTCTATAAACACTTGCGTATTTATATATTTTATTATTTTAAAGAGTGGGTTTATTAAAGCTGGGGACAGTGAAACAAGGAAGGGCCTAGGATAGAAGAAGCAATAGGAGAGACTCTAGGTGGGGCTGCTTTTGTTCTCTAGAAATGTCATAGGAACGAAATGAGCCGAGGCGGGGCTACTTTGGCTCACTGGAAGGTCAGAGAAAAGGGGCCTTGGAGACAGGTTCAAGGGGTTAGCTGTCCATTGCTCCCCTGATTGCAAGTCTTGTGGGGACCCTCAGAGTTTAGGAAAGCACACCTGAGAGGGAGAATGTCTGTTTTTATGTTGTTGTTGTTTTTATAATTTTATTTTATTGTTTAAAGTATTACATATAGTAGTACATATATCTCCTTTTTTTCCCCGTTGACCTTCCCCTAGCCTCCCCTACCCCCTGTCACATTTATGTTGGTTTTGATGTTAATCTTCCTTATTCAAACATTAGCAGATAACTGAGTCTTCTTTAAGTTAAAGGTAACTGTCCCAAATGAGTAATGAAAAAGGGAGAAGAGAAAGATACAATAGTGTTTTTTTTAAATATATTTTATTGATTTTTTACAGAGAGGAAGGGAGAGGGATAGAGAGTTAGAAACTTTGATGAGAGAGAAACATTAATCAGCTGCCTCCTGCACACCTCTTACTGGGGATGTCCCCGCAACCCAGGTACATGCCCTTGACTGGAATCGAACCTGGGACCTTTCAGTCTGCAGGCCGACGCTCTATCCACTGAGCCAAACCAGTTAGGGCTCCAATAGTTTTTTCAAATATATTTTTAAAAATTGACTTTAAAGAGAAGAAGGGAGAAAGAGAAACATTGATAAACATCCATAGGTTGTCTCCCGTATGGCCTGACCGAGGATCTAACCCTCAATCTGGGTATGTGCCCTGACCTGGAATTGAACCTGCCACCTTTTGGTGTACTGGACAATGCTTCAACCCAACTGGGTTATACCGGCCATGGCTCAAGTAGATTTTTTTTTTAACCTTTATTACTGCATAGGCCATAGCTAACCCTTACCAATGACCTTTGTGCAAATAGTAAGCATTCGAACTATTGAATGTGTTTATCATTTTGAAAGGATGGTCTTTGAAGAATACAATTTAAGTTATTTGGAGCATCCTTTGTGATTTCCTTTTTTCACCCTTTCATAGTAACATCTTTACCCGCAATGACTGATCGTTTGGAGTCTATAGCAAGACAAAATGGGTAAGTAGACAGACTATCTGTAGGCAGAAATGTTTAACTTAGTGTTGACTTTGGGTGGCTTTATATATGTGTCTTCTATTAATTTTTGTTTTGATTTGTTCCTGCTAGACTGGGCTCTCATCTCAGTGCCAGTGGCACTGAATGTTACATCACGTCAGATATGTTCTATGTGGAAGTGCAGTTAGATCCTGCAGGACAGCTTTGTGATGTAAAAGTGGCTCACCATGGGGAGAATCCTATGGTATGTGTTGTCGCTATTTCACTGGAATCTGTGGGGTTTACTTAGGGACATGAATTTTAAAATGAATTGTTGGGGTTTGAAATAGCTTGGGTGTAGTGTTTTCATGAGCCACTATAGAGGTGATGTGATAGGCTACAACATCAGTAGCTTTAGAGTGGGATTTAGAGTAACATTCTAAATTTTAGATGATGTCCATCTCTAACATCATCCAAAAGCTTTAACAAGTGGAAACACCAGAGGAACCATTTCCATTTCATATACACAAACATGAGCCACAATTGAACAATAGGTACTTGGGCTTCAGAGATAATTAATAAAGTTTCTATCCTCGAAGAACTTATAATCAAGATGGATGTCTCTGAAAAATTCTATAAAAGGGATGAATCTAAAATGTGTGTAACCAGACAATTGGATATGGATTCCAAGGATGGCATTTAAGAGAGGTCCTAATGTTTTAAACAAGCTACTGAAAGTTGATTCTTTTATAAATTATTTCATATATTTTTATCTTTAATTTCCTGTCCCAATCCCATGGTTTACCAAGTAGGAAGAAGATGTTTTTTGATATCTTAATAATGGCATGTGTGCTAATAAGAGAAAAATTCTTGGTGTCTTCAGAGTTCTTAAAGTAGTTTAATGTTTTAACATAATTTCTTTAATTTCAGAGCTGTCCAGAGCTTGTACAGCAGCTAAGGTAAGCAAATGACATAGTCCCTGATATTGGCAGACAATGCTGTTCTTTATAGCTAGGTTTTGAGGCCAGTCAAAAGTTACCTTCCTGAGGAACAAATTTATTTTCTTGAGTCAAGATTTTTCAGAGTCTATACTTGTTCACTTTCAGAATTGACTTAACTTGATTTCTTACCCTACTCAATCTAGTGCAGGGTTTTTCAACTTTGGCAGTGTTAATAATTTGGATTGGAAAATTCTTTGCTCTAGGGCAGTGGTCAGCAAACTCATTAGTCAACAGAGCCAAATATCAACAATACAACGATTGAAATTTCTTTTGAGAGCCAAATTTTTTAAACTTAAACTTCTTCTAATGCCACTTCTTCAAAATAGACTTGCCCAGGCCGTGGTATTTTGTGGAAGAGCCACACTCAAGGGGCCAAAGAGCCGCATGTGTCTCGTGACCCGCAGTTTGCCGACCAGTGCTCTAGGGGGCTTCCCTGTGCATTGTAGGATGTTTAACGGCATCCTTGGTGTCTCTCCACTAGTTGCCAGTAGTAGCTCTTGAATTGCAACAATAAAAAATATCTCCAGGTATGCCCTAGCCAGTTTGGCTCAGTGGATAGAGTGTCTGCCTGCAAACTGAAAGGTCCCGGGTTCGATTCTGGTCAAGGTACATGCTCGGGTTGCAGGCTCAATCCCCAGTAGATGGCATGTAGGATGCAGCTGATCAATGATTCTCTCTCATCATTCATGTTTCTATCTCTCTCTCCCTCTCCCTTCCTCTCTAAAATCAATAAAAATATATTTAAAATATATATATTTCCAGATATTGTCAAATGTCCATTTGAGAGCAAAAATCACTCTTGTTTGAGAACTACTGACTTAGCCTTTGGAATTCTGTATGGAACAAAATAAACAGCATCTAATTATTGAATTAAGGAAGGCTTGAAAAAATTGGGTCTATACTATAAAAAACGTGTTTTTTCACTTTAATTTTGAGAAAAATTGTTTTATATTTAAGGCATAAACTCCCATCATAGAATAGTGCTAGGCTTGAATAATCTCTTTTGTCAATTGGTGGTTTTTTTCTCCAGGCTTATCTTTTCCCTTTGAATTGAATAGAAATATTCATACTTAAATTTAAACCCAAAATTCACTTTCTGGGAAATTTTTAAAAAATATATATTTTATTAATTTTTTACAGAGAGAAAGGGGGAGGGATAGAGAGTTCGAAACATCAATGAGAGAGAAACATTGATCAGCTGCCTCCTGCACACTCCCTACTGCAGTGGTTCTCAACCTTTCTAATGCCGCGATCCTTTAATATAGTTCCTCATGTTGTGGTGACCCCCAACCATAAAATTATTTTCGTTGCTACTTCATAACTGTAATTTTGTTTTCCGATGGTCTTAGGCGACCCTGCTAGTGATTCTGAGAACCGCTGCTGTAGAGCCTAAGACCATCGGAAAACACAGATATTTACATTACGATTCATTAATAGTAGCAAAATTACAGTTATGAAGTAGCAACGAAAATAATTTTATGGTTGGGGGTCACCACAACATGAGGAACTGTATTAAAGGGTTGCGGCATTAGAAAGGTTGAGAACCACTGCCCTACTGGGGATGTGCCTGCAACCAAGGTACATGCCCTTGACCAGAATCGAATCTGGGACCCTTGAGTCCGCAGGCCAATGCTCTATCCACTGAGCCAAACTAGTTAGGGCGGGAATTTTTTTTTTTTAATTTAAATTCTTTATTGTTTAAAATATTACATGAGTCTCCCTTTTCCACCATACTTGGGAATTTGAGAAAGTCATACATCAATTTTATGTTTTAAATATAGTGAAGTTGCCCTGGCCGGGTAGCTCAGGTTAAAACATCACCCCCAGCCGAAACTGGTTTGGCTCAGTGGATAGAGCATCAGCCTGCGGACTGAGGGGTCCCGGGTTCGATTCCAGTCAAGGGCATGTACCTTGGTTGCGGGCACATCCCCGGTGGAGGGTGTGCAGGAGGCAGCTGATTGGTGTTTCTCTCTCATCGATGTTTCTGGCTCTCTATTCCTCTTCCTTCCTCTCTGTAAAAAATCAATAAAATATAAAATAAATAAATAAATAAAATAAAACATCACCCCGATACACCATGGTTGTGGGTTCCATCCCTGGTCAGGGCACATAAAAGAATCAATCAGTGAAGGCATAAATAAGTGGAACAATAAATAGATCTTTCTCTCTCTCTCTCTCACATTAATAAAATAAATAAATAGATAAAGTTGAAATTCTCTGTTGCAGTTCTGTTGAAGATGCCACAGAGATGTCTTAGAAAGGGTGGTAGTATTGAGGAACTAAGTTTTACACTCATATTTCTCAGTGATCTGGTTAGTGTGCTTATAGCCAAATGCATCAAATTTGAACTAGCTTTAAAAAATTGCAGGGCAACATAAAAATAACCTTTTTATGATTTAATTAAACCAATAATTATAGCAAAGCTATATTATCACCTTTGTCCAGAAAGGTGAACATTGGCTTAGTCCACCAAGCCAGTATTTCTGGTTCTCATTTGGAGTAGGAGACTGCTCCAACTTAAGAACTAGTGGTATTCTGAAGTTAATTTGTGCCTTGGCCAGGTTGCTCAGTTGATTAGAACATCATCCTGATATGCCACAGTTTCAGGGTTGTTGTTTTTTAATGTGTATGTTTTTTTAACATGAGGATATATTTTTTTTATTGATTTTTAGAGAGAGAGGGAGGGAGGGGAAGAGAGAGAGACAAACATTGATGTGAGAGAGACACATCGATTGGTTGATTCCTGCATGTGCCACGACTGGGACCAGGGGTTGAACCTGCAACTCAGGTATGTAGCCTTGACCGAGAATTGAACCTGAAACCCTTTGGTGCACGGGCCAATGTTCTAACCAGCTAGCTACACCTGTCAGGGCAAGGTTGTGTGTTTGATTCCTGGTCTGGGCAAATCAAAGAAGCAACCAATAAATGCATCAATAAGTGGAACAACCAATTGATATTTTTCTCTCTCCCTCCTGCTCTCTAAATTCAGTAAATAGTCCAGCCGGTGTGGCTCAGTGGTTGAGCATTGACCCATGACCCAGGGGTTACTGTTGCATTCCTGGTCAGGGCACATGCCCAGGTTGAGGGCTTAACTCCCAATTAGGGGCTTGTAGAAGGCAGCCTATCAATGGTTCTCTCTCTCTCTCCCTACCTCTATCTGAAATCAGTAAAAACATTTCTTAAAAATCAGTAAAAAAGAGTAAAGTTAATTTCTGAGCATGTTTGGAAGTGGAACCTCAGGAAGAATATTAGCCTTTATACCTGATATTTTTAGTCACTTTGTATAGATTGTAATTCTAAGGTAGGGAATATATTTTGCTACTGCTCCTGTTTCTTTTTATTGTCTTCATGGCACTTCTAGCAGTAAGTATTCAATAAATGCCTGGCCAATTATCTGACATTGTCAGAGCAATTTAGCTTTCAAGAGATTTGTTTTTTTTTAACTTTGAACAGAGATGCAGAGAGTAAGAATTGTTGTGTTGGATTCCTAAGCCTGCCCACAAAAGCCCATTTGACTAAGAATCCAAGACTGTTTTTTTCCTCGTGACATCTACTCATCTCATTATATATTAAAAGGAAAAGGAAGTACCCTAGCTGGTTTGGCTCAGTGGATAGAGTGTTGGCCTGCAGACTGAAGGGTCCCAGATTCGATTCCAGTCAAGGGCACATGCCCGGGTTTTGAGCTCGATCCCCAGTGTGGGGTGTGCAGGAGGCAGCTGAGCAATGATTCTCTCTCATCATTGATGCTTCTATTTCTCTCTCCCTCTCCCCTCCTCTCTGAAATCAATAAAATATATTATTTTTTAAAAAGGAAAAGGAGCCAAAGTTGGTTTGGCTCAGTGGATGGAGCGTCGGCCTGCGGACTGAAGGGTCCCAGGTTCGATTCCGGTCAAGGGCATGTACCTGGTTTGTGGGCACATCCCCAGTGGGGGGCGTGCAGGAGGCAGCTAATCGATGTTTCTCTCTCATCGATGTTTCTGACTCTCTCTCTCTCTTCATCTCTGTAGAAAAATCAATAAAATATATAAAAAAATAAAAAGGAAAAGGAAGTGATTTATTTAAAATGTCTCATTTGCCCTGGCTGGTGTGGGTCAGTGGTTAGAGCGTTGACCTGTGCATTGAAGGGTTACTGGTTCGATTCCCCATCAAGGACATGTTCATGGGTTGGAGGTTTGATCCCGGGCCCCGGTCTGAGTGCACGAGGGTGGCAACTAATTGATGTGTCTCACATCGATGTTTCCCTCCGTCTCTCCCTTCCTTCCTTCCACCCTAAAATCAATGGGGAAAATGTCCTTGGGTGAGGAAATAAATAAATGGCTTATTACTTAGGAACAAATTAGTATATAAATTATCAGGTCTTTTTTACTATCTTTTTAAAAAAATGTTTTTATTGATTTTTAGAGAGGGATAGGCTGATAGAAACACCAATGAATTGGCTGCCTCCGCATGCCCCCCACCAGAGATTGAGCCTACAACCCAGGCATGTGCCCTGACTGGGATTCAAACTGGTGACTCTTGGTTCCTGGGTTAATGCCCAATCACTGAGCCAGACCGGCTGAGCTTAACTATCTTTTATACTGCTTATTAACACCTCCAGAAAAATGGGCAGAACAAGAAAACTTTTCATTTTCTTTTGCTATTGTTTTTTAAAAAATATTTTTATTGATTTCAGAGAGGAAGGGAGAGGGAGAGAGAGAGAGAAACATCAATGATGAGAGAGAATCATTGATCGGCTGCCTCCTGCCCACCCTCTACTGGGGACTGAGCCCACACACAACCTGGACACATGCCCTTGACCAGAATTGAACCCAGGACCCCTCAGTCTGCAGGCCTACACTCTATCCACTGAGCCAAACCAGCTAGGGCTCTTTTGCTGTTTTTGATTAATTCTAGAAACCTGGCTGGGGGGGGGAAGAATAGAGCAAATTATGAAAATTAATTTTATATAGCCATGATTTTTGGCACTTTGCTGTTAAGATTGAGTAGTAAATATATCTTTTATTCTCCTCCCTCTCCCCTCTTCCCTTAACTCCTTATAGGGAAAAAAATTTTGATGAATTTTCTAAGCACCTTAAGGGTCTTGTTAATCTTTATAACCTTCCAGGAGACAAGTGAGTATTTTTATTTTTTTGCTATTGTTGGAAAAACCAATATAAATCTATAAACTATTTTGTGCTTAGAAGTTTGCCAAGCATTTTGCCCTTTCTCATTTGTGATTTCTAATAGTACTGACAATCTAGAGCTCACCTTCCAACTCTTAAGTTTTTAAGTTATTTTAAATAAATAGTATCTGCATTAATGCATTATGCTAAAAGAGACTATAATCCTTGAGATGTCTTCAACATATTGATTGCTGGGCTGAAAGAAGTTAGTTGTAGAACTGGTTTGTCATTTTTACTTTTATCCTACTTGGGATTCTGTTAACCTGCTTTGCTCTTTTAAATAGAAATAAAAATTAGCTTTGATAGATCATTGGATTATTATTTTTTTTCTTTTAAGTTTAGAAACACATTTTAATTAAGATCTAAATACAGTTCCTAAAATATTGACTTCTCTAGAAAACCGTGGCTACACAATAATGAATTGCATCTATCATGTTAGAATGTGCATTGTACTCAAATACAAAAACTATAAGACAAACCTCCATCCTTCAACAACTGAGCAAAGATAGAATGCTTAAGGAACAACGTGGATGGACTTACAGAGGCTGGGCTCTTTTACTTCAAGCACCATTAAAAAGAGAGCACAAATGCATGGATTTTCGGGTATATCCATTGAGTTGAACTTTTGGCACTAGGAATATCACTATAGATTTTTATTATTTTTTAAAATATATTTTTATTGATTCCAGAGATGAAGGAAGAGAGAGAGATAGAAACACCAATGATGAGAGAAAATCATTGATCGGCTGCCTCCTACACACCCTATGTTGGGGACTAAGCCTGCAACCTGAGCATGTGCCCCAACTGGGAATCAAACCCTGACTTGCTGGTTCATAGGTCTATGCTCAACCTCTGAGCCATGCCGGCTGGGCCTCACTATGGATTTAAAAAAAGAATAACATTTTAAAAGTTGTTTTTTTTTAATGGATATTTTAGTTGCCTTCAATATAGACTTGTCCTTTAGGCTTTCTGTATTAGAGAGGAAAAAGGAGAGAGGGAGTGTGTGTGTGTTTTAATGATTTATCTCTTGTTCTCTTTACTTTCTAGCAAACTGAAAACTAAAATGTACTTGGCTCTCCAATCCTTAGAACAGGATCTATCTAAAATGGCAGTCATGTATTGGTAAGGCTGACTAAGGTGTCAATTCTATATGACCCTTCTGAGTACCCCATTCTTAAATATAGGGCATTCTTTTTTATATAGGGCATTACCAGGGTCCTATTATATGGAGTTGGGCAAAAGAAGGCTTACAGTTGTTCGTATGGAAAATAATACAAGGATTCATAAATAATACAAGAATAAACTCTGTTTTTCATACTCACAACTGTAAACCTACTCTTGCCCCAACCTGTATATATTTATATGATAGATGTATATTACTATACATCTGTATTTTATCTATATTATACATCTTGTCCATCTCCTTTCACTTCCCAAATGATGATTGCATTCCATTTTCTGACTGTCAGTATCCCTAAGTTGTTGGTTGGTATACCCTGGGTTTTATTTGAAGTGTTGTCAAACCTAGCCTCCCATCTAATAAATAATAGTCTAGTTGTAATTTTTGTTTGCCACACTATATATTGCTGTATACTTGGAAATAATCCTTTCACTTTGAAGTACAGTTGTTATATGCCCAAGTACAGGACAGCGTCATTAATTGTTATATGCCCAAGTACAGGACAGCGTCATTAATTATGTCTTTTAAGAGCTGAAGTCATTTTCACAATGTGTACTGATAACCTTCAGGCTTTAAATACAAGCAAACATAGATCATGTGTCTTGCAGGAAAGCAACCAACGCTGGCCCCTTAGATAAGATCCTTCATGGAAGTGTTGGCTATCTCACGCCAAGAAGTGGGGGTATGTGATCCTATTTTGCTTATTTAGAAAAATGTCTGATTTTTCGTTGAGGGGTCATTACTTAAAATTTCACCTTGGACCAGGCCAGTGTGGCTCAGTGGTATGAACTGGGAGGTCACGTTTCTATTCCTTGTCAGGGTGCATGCCCAGACTGTGGGCTTGATCCTCAGTGGGGGGACATGCAGGAGGCAGCTGATCGATGATTCTCTTTCATAATTGATATTTCTATCTCTCCTCTCTGAAATCAATAAAAATATATTTTTTAAAAATTTTCACCTTGGGTTTATAAGCAGAGGGAGAAAATTATTAGTCATTTATAAGGTATTAACACCTGTCTTCCCTACATTTTATATTTTTAATTGTGAAGGAAATTGTTGCCACTAGAATCAATACTTATGCTTCTGTCATATTTCATAAGCTGCTTTAGAGCATGAGTCTTCATATCTGTGAAACTATTTCCTGTATATAGGTTTATAGAAATGGAGATATTTTTCTTTATTTGTAATTTACCTGGTAAAGATGTAGTGATAAGTTTTACTTTTCATAGGTCATTTAATGAATTTGAAGTACTACGCCTCTCCTTCTGACCTGCTGGATGATAAGACTACATCTCCCATCATTTTGCATGAGAATAATGGTAAGACTTTAAAGCAACTGAAGATATTTATCAGTGTTTAAAGATATTTTTTTTAAGTTTGAATGTCTGTGCTTGTACTTCTTGGTTTGCTACTCGTAATAAGTTTGCCATCCCTGTTAAAGTTTGCACCTGATACAGTCACACACACACACACACACACACATGCATACATATCTTTATATATAAATATGTACTTATATATATATGTGAATAAGTAAATGAGTGAATTAAAGGATATAAACCACCCTGACTTGAAATAATCTCCTTTAATCATTATTTTAATGGTGAAGAAATTGACCAACTTACTAAAGAATTACAATAATGGATGTTATTTTCTATTTGCACTTTAATACACTAAAACAAAATGAGAAATGGCCTAATACTTCATTTGATCCCCTTATAACTTTAATCATTGATTATCCTATAATCATAATTCTATTTAAATACATTCTAAAGTTGGAGAAAATAAGCAAATATCAGTAATGAGCTTTAAAAATGTTTTTTCTTGGACTGCATTATTTCCTGTATTTTGTTTTATTTACTGACAGAAACACTGGTTGGTTAGAAAGGTAACTTCTAGCATTTCTAAGTTATATAGGTATTACAGTATCTGTTAAACAAAATAGGTCTGACAAATCATGCAGAAGTTAGCCTGTTTTTTGTTTCCTTAATGTTAGGGTCCTTACAATTTGTGTTACTTTGGAAAATATCCTTTTTCTTTTCTCTTCCCAGTTCCTCGATCTTTGGGCATGAATGCATCAGTGACAATTGAAGGAACATCTGCTATGTATAAACTCCCAATTGCACCATTAATTATGGGGTCACACCCAGTTGACAATAAATGGTAAGTTAACTATAATTAATCCTAGGGTAGCAAAGTCCATTTTTTACCATCAAGCCCAGTTTTAAGCCAGTTTCACTTGGCTCTTCCCTCACTTGACTTTCTAGAGATTGGCTTTTTGTTTTCTCCATTTAATTTCTTTTTTCAATGTTTACTTTAATGTTCCTCCGAAGTTTGCTCATGGAACACATTCTCTGTCTTGAGAGAGAAAAAAGAGAACTGTGCTCATTCCTCTTTTTATTTTTTTATTTTATTTTTAAAAAATAAATCTTTATTGTTCAGATTATTACAGGTATTCCTCTTTTTTTCCCCCCATAGCTCCCCTCCACCTGATTCCCCACCCCACCCCATGCCTTTACCGCCTCGCCCCCACTGTCTTCATCCATAGGTGTAAGATTTTTGTCCAGTCTCTTCCCGCACCTCTCACACCGCCTTCCCCCTGAGAATTGTCAGTCCACTCCCTTTCTATGTCCCTGATTCTATTATATTCATCAGTCCATTCTGTTCATCACATTTTTTATTCACTTGATTTTTAGATTCACTTGTTGGTAGGTATGTATTTGATGTCATTTTGTTCATAATTTTTATCTTTACCTTTTTCTTCTTCTTCCTCTTCTTAAAGAATACCCTTCAGCATTTCATATAATCCTGGTTTGGTGGTGATGAACTCCTTTAGCTTTTTCTTGTCTGTGAAGCTCTTTATCCGACCTTCAACTCTGAATGATAGCTTTGCTGAGTAGAGTAATCTTGGTTGTAGGTTCTTGCTGTTCATCACTTTGAATATTTCTTGCCAGTCCCTTCTGGCCTGCATAGTTTCTGTTGAGAAATCAGCTGACAGTCGTATGGGTCCTTCCTTGTAGGTAACTGTTTTTCTCTTGCTGCTTTCAAGATTCTCTCTTTGTCTTTTGCCCTTGGCATTTTAATTATGAGGTGTCTTGGTGTGTTCCTCTTTGGATTCCTTTTGTTTGGGGTTCTCTGCACTTCCTGGACTTGCAAGTCTATTTCTTTCACCAGGTAGGGAAAGTTTTCTGTCATTATTTCTTCTAATAGGTTTTTCAATATTTTGCTCTCTCTCTTCTTCTGGCACCCCAATAATTCAGATATTGGTACGCTTAAAGTTGTCCCAGAGGCTCCTTACACTATCTTCATATATTTTTTTAAAATATATTTTATTGATTTTTTTACAGAGAGGAAGGAAGAGGGATAGAGAGCTAGAAACATCGATGAGAGAGAAACATTGATCAGCTGCCTCCTGCACATCCCCTACCGGGGTACATACCCTTGACCGGAATTGAACCCGGGACCTATTAGTCCGCAGGCCGACACTCTAGCCACTGAGCCAAACCGGTTTTGGCCATCTTCATATTTTTGGATTCTTTTTTCTTTTTGTTTTTTTGGTTGGGTGTTTTTGTTTCTTCATATTTCGGATCTTTGGTTTGATTCTTGGGGTCCTTTGATCTACAATTGAGTTTCTGTATATTCTTTATTTCAGACAGCATATGCTTATTTTCTTACTGGTCCTTTTCCATTTTTTGGCATTCTCATTAAGGTCCTTGAAGGTCTCAGTGAGCTCCTCGAAGGTCTCATAAGTTTTTCGGCAGTTTTTAGAAGATTCTTGAGTAACCTTATAAATGTGGTTTTGAACTCTATGTCCAGCAGTTTGCTTTCCTCCATTTCTTTCATTCGTGACATGTTTCTTTGTCTCTACATTTTGCTGCTTCCCTGTGTTGATAGAGTGGTTTTCTGTGGTAGGCGACCAGTTGTTCAGCCTGTCATCTGAGGTGGACAGTCTTGGTGCACCCCTTTGTGGGCTGAGTGCAAAGTCTTGGTGTAGTTAAGCCTTGATTGCTGTTTGTACACTGGGAGGAATTGACCTCCAGGCTAAGTGGCTGTGAGGACCCGCTGTGACGATAATGGAAGAACTGCTGTGCTGGAGACGCACTTATGGGGCAGGACTTGCTTCAGTGGGGCTTTGGTGCTTACTGAGTCTGCCTCTTGAATGTGTCACTTATGGATGTGAGGAGTTGAAATCTGGTGTCGTCTCACACTGACCACTAGATACACTAGCTTCTGGATCTCCAATGGGGTGCAGGTCAGCTAATGTCTGAAGCCACCCAGCAGTAGCTACATCGAGAACTACAGTTTTCTCTTCTTTTCTTGGGGTTTGGAGGTTTTGGAGCTGTCTGACGAGAGCTGCAGCTGTGTGGAGCTTGGGTGGGTTTGTAGATTGTGCGGGGTGGGGTCTCAGGGAGTCACTAGGCTAGGGCGTGGCAAACAGCGATAGCTGCCAGTCAGCCGTCTCTGCGTTTCCACGTCTCCAAGGCCCCGGGCCCCAGTGCAGTAAACTGATTGCTGCGTGCACCTCTGCAAGAAAGCCACCCTCATTTTCCGACCCAATGGTAGACAGTCCAGCTTCTCCCCGTAGGAGTTTGGGTCCCCAGTGTCTCCCCAGAAACTGGAGTTCAGAGTAATCGGGAGCTTGTCTCCCTTTGGGTTGAAAAAAGCAGCGCACCCAGTCGCCTGCTGCTAGCCCCATTCACGCGCCTCCGTACCTCAGCTTTTCAGCACTTGTGCAGGTCTCAGTGCTCTTTTCTCTTTCCTTCTAGTTGTAGAACTTCCACTCAGCCAGCTTTCCCGTGGTTCTGGGTGATAGACGTTTTGTCTTTTAGTTGTAGTTTTGAAATTGTTGTGCGAGGCAGCAGTTTAGGTGTTTGCCTATGCTGCCATCTTGGTTCCTCTGTCCTAATTCCTCTTTTTAAATGATTGCTCCTTTTTCTCTCATGGGACTTAGGTTGGTTTGGAGTTACATTGGAGCAATAACTAGAGAACATGCTTCAGGGTAAATGTTTGATTAAATACTTTAGGGTTAACAAATAGGATGTTTTGGAATTGGGGAAAGAAAGTTTTGATAAGCATTGTGAGTATATTTTTATATGAAGCAGACATGTCTAAGAATGGGTGTTTAGATTTTTCATTTTCATATCAAGTCAAAACCCAACCCTACCTCTTCTTTTGTTTGAAGGACCCCATCTTTTTCCTCAATCACCAGTGCCAATAGTGTTGATCTTCCTGCGTGTTTCTTCTTGAAATTTCCCCAGCCAATCCCAGTATCTAGAGCATTTGTTCAGAAACTTCAGAATTGCACAGGTGAGTTATAAGTATCAGTAGCTAATCTTGTTACAAATAAGAAAAAGCAAGCTTCAATTTCAGATTATTTTAGACCTCTTTTGGTCTTGTAGGCCTCAAAAAATTATTGATGGGTATAGATGTTATGGTACTTGGTACTGAAGTACTTTTTGAATAAATGGACAAATGAAGTAGAAGTCATGAAGGGAAAACTGAGCTGTCAACGTTTTGATCTTATTGTGATCATTATATTGGTCCTTTCCCCCCTCCCCCCAGGAATTCCATTGTTTGAAACTCAACCAACTTATATACCCCTCTATGAACTGATCACTCAGTTTGAGCTGTCAAAGGACCCTGACCCCATACCTTTGAAACACAACATGCGATTTTATGCTGTAAGTAAGACTCTGTGGGCTGTTGTAGGTTATGTTTGGACCCCAAATGAGAATCTTCCTTTATAGGATTACTGAGGTTAAGTATTCTTTTGGACTGCTGGATCATACTGTATTTCCTCAGTCAGGCAGGAGATTACAGAACTCTCTGGACTATACTGAAGAAGTCAGGAAACAACATGCATTTCATTATTGAAATTTCAGATGAAAGTTCCTTAATGATATTTGGACTTTTACAAGCATATAAGTAGGTGTTAAATATTCTTTTTTTTTTAATTTTATTTTATTTTTATTGTTTTAAGTATTACAAATAGTAGTACATATGTCTCCTTTTTTTTTTCCCCTTTGATCTCCCCCCGACCTCCCCTACCCCCCAGGACATGCCTTCACCTGCCCACCCTCCCCCCCCTTAAATATTCTTATTGTTTAATTTTTCAAGTGCCATGAGTGTATAATCTGGAAAGGTCATTTATTCAGATGCATAGAGAAGAAAGTGCTTGAATGCCCTGGCTGGTGTGGCTCAGTTGGTTGAGTATTTTCCCGTGCTCTGAGAGGTTGCCAGTTCTATTCCCAGTCAGGGCACATGCCGGGGTTGCAAGCTTGATCCCTGGTAGGAGGCAGTCAGTTGATTCTCATTCTCTCTCTCTCTCTCTCTTCCCCTTCCTCTCCCTTGCTCCCTGTCTCTTTCCTCTCTCTCTAAAAATCAATTAAAATATATTTTTTTAAGAAAGGAAAATGCTGGAGTGAATAAATTAAGTTTCAAATCCTCATTTTCACTTAAATTTATTGGAATGTTTGATGATAGTCTAGACTAAAGTAGTAGTTCCCAAATTCTGGCTGCATTATAATTATATATAGAGTATTTTATTAAAAATACAGATTATACGGATTTCTGAGGTAATTTTCATGTTAGCTAGGCTAGGAGACCACTAGCAGAACATTTACAAAAAAGGGTTTGTTTAGCCAAGTGGGCAGTTAGCCTCTATAACATCAGCTGACCAGAGAATTGAGTGGAGTTCTGTTACTCGCTGAGTTTTGAGGTGTAGGTTTTTTAGGATAGTTGTGGTTGGAGTATGAGTGAGTAAATAGCATTCATTTCCTTTGTTCTTTTTGCCTAGGCTCTTCCAGGTCAGCAGCACTGCTATTTCCTTAACAAGGATGCTCCTCTTCCAGATGGCAGAAGTCTACAGGGAACCCTTGTTAGCAAAATCACCTTTCAGCACCCTGGCCGGGTTCCTCTTATCCTAAATCTAATCAGACACCAAGTGGCCTATAATACCCTAATTGGAAGCTGTGTCAAAAGAACTATTCTGAAAGAAGGTACTGTCTTTCCTTTTGATATCCTTACTAATAAATGGAAACTGGTAACTCCAGTGATTTTCTAATTTGGTAGCCCATCATATTACCTGTGGAACTTGTAAAAAGACAGATATTTGGTTTCCATATCCTCATGAACTGAATTAGAACCTCAGTGGTGGGAGGTGTTGGGAATCTAGTTGAAGCTCCACAAATAATTTGATGGAATCAGTCTATAAATTAGCATATGGAAACCACTGTGGGTTATTGGCGGGGGGGGGGGGGGGTGCAGTTTGCAATGGACTTAGTTTTTCTCTGCATACAGTGATATAATTGGTTAGCTAAGGCCTGAACCCTGCAGTTGAATATAAAGTAGAACTTGAGATGCTGTAGGAAGAAAGGACTTCTTGATACCTAAATTTTAGGTTAAGACAGTTCTTTTAGTCCTGAGTATATTTCCTCCATTCTTTGGAGAACTTAAGCATATAGTTTAAAAAAGGATGAAACCTGTGCCTTTTTCTCCCAGGATTCTGGAATGCTGGTGTTTTCCAAACAGCTATTAGAAGCTTTGATATGAATTTTGGCTGCTCTAGTTAACCACAGTTACTTTTTACCTTAGTTGTAAAACACTTCAGTGAAAGAGATGTATCAGTGCAAATGCTAGGCAAGAAGAAACAGGGAAGGTAAATCCGGAGACATTTTTTGTGGGAATAAGAACTGCTTTAGAAATGAGAAATTTTAGAGAGCATAATCAAGTATGCCTATGGACCTTCTATTTCATGTATTTGAATCCTAGGAGAGTTCTTCAAATAGCTTCAGGGCTAAAAATGAATTTTTGTATGGTAGTTATGAAGTTAGTCCTACAGAGATGTTTTCTGCCAAGAAAGTATGTGATCCTTGATTCTGGGCTGCCAACATGTTTAACTTAAGATCCTATGATGACAGATATGTGTGTATTTGGTATATCATTTTAGATTGTAGCCCTATATCCTTGCTCACCAGATTATGGGTTGCACAGCTAACAGCTGCAAACACTGATAGAAAGCAGGGTTTATGGCAGTGGTTCTGGATGTCTGCTTATCAAACAGAATGAGAAACTCCTCTTGCCACATTTATATTCAGAATTCACTTTTAAGGCAGGGTGTTTATTGTTTATATCTTTCAAGGTCTTTAACAATTTAGGGATTAAATGCCTTCATTTTAGAAAACTTAAATTTAGTCTTTGTTTCGGAGTACTTATAACATAAACTGGCAGATTCCTTTTATTACCTGTGAATGATATAGTAGGTATGGGATTTAGTTTCCAAGGGAAAGAAAAAATTTGATTCTTTAAATTAGGGATTATTTACTTGTCTCAAGTCTTATATTTATTATTTTATGATGTTTTCTTTGCCTTTTAGATTCTCCTGGGCTCCTTCAATTTGAAGTGTGTCCCCTCTCAGAGTCCCGCTTCAGTGTATCTTTTCAACACCCTGTGAATGACTCCCTGGTGTGTGGTGAGTTGTATGGGTGGCTACCATCTCTCTCAGGGCAGCAGTTTGGTTCCTTCATCTCTTTTTGAAAATTCAGGAGCTGAATCTAACTCAAATACTTCTTATATATTTTGTCTTTCAGTGGTAATGGATGTGCAGGACTCAACACATGTGAGCTGTAAACTCTACAAGGGGCTGTCAGATGCACTCATCTGCACAGATGACTTCATTGCCAAAGTTGTTCAAAGGTAGCACTGGCCCTTTTCCATCAGAGTCCCAGTAAGAGGTGTAATGTTTTTTTCAGTATTAGAGTGAATTGGAAATTTAGAAGGAAAACATTTAGTCACTGCTTTGAATTCACTCTCCTCTGCTTTCAATTCTAAAGCAATATGAGCTTTGGTTTTTAAAATATCATTATGAGAGTAATAGGTTATAAGGTAGGTAACTTCAGGCCTGGCATTAGGGTTCTTGTAGGAGGAAGAGAGCTAAAATAAGATGTAGGTCTTTTTATTTTTTTTAATATATTTTATTGATTTTTTTACAGAGAGGGGGAGAGAATTAGAAACATCGATGAGAGAGAAACATCAATCAGCTGCCTCCTGCACACCTCCCACTGGGGATGTGCCTGTAACCAAGGTACATGCCCTTGACTGGAATCCAACCTGGGACCCTTGAGTCTGCTGGCCGACACTATCCACTGAGCCAAACTGGTTAGGGCTGTAGGTCTTTTTTTATTTATCCTCTTTGTAACATGTCAGTGACAGTATGTGGGAAGATACTTAAGCCAGTGAACTTTCCAGAAATATTGTGTAATTTTGAGATTTTTCTTGAAAAGATACCAGTGGGCCATTTTGTAAATAAATTTTATTGGAACAGAGCCATGTCTGTTCATTTACATATTGTCTGTGGTGGTTTTGCAGCTAAGATGGCAGGGTAGTTAGACAGAAACCATATGATTTTCAAAAGCCTAAATTGTTATTAACTGGACCTTTAAGAATAGTTGCTGACATGTTCTCGAGCAAATGTTTTCAAACATAGGTTTATAAATATAAATTTATTAGATAGAAAGTGCTTTACTTTAAAATAAATAAGATTTCATACCAGTAGTAGCACTTTTTACAGTATTGTTTTGGGGTGATCTAAGCCATTAAGGTTTAGAATTTAGATGGGCCAAGAGATTTTTCTAGTGGTTGATTAATTAAGATAAATCATGTATCCCATTAATCATATGTCACGCTCCAGAAAGAAGGCATTTTGTTACTGAGTTAATTATTACCAGCTTTATTTTAGTTAATTATAATATGTAATTCTTTGGATTCTTGTTTATGGTTAGTTTGTTTTTGGTGATGCTTCAAAAGAGATTGACGATTGCCTACTGGTCCATATTCTCTTTAATTTACCCGAAGCTCTGGCCAAATTTACTGGTCCATATTCTCTTTAATTTACCCAAAGCTATTGGGTAAATTAAAGAGAACTGTTCCTGCCTTTGGGGTTATTTGCCTTACCTGAAAATTGCATTACTGCAAACCTCTGATGACATACCTAAATCTCAGGAAAAATTAAAGCTTATTTTCTCTAATGAAAACTTGGTTTCATTCAGCAGCTAGTGCAATGTTAATTTTGTCTTTTTCCATGTTATCTTACAGATGTATGTCCATCCCTGTGACGATGAGGGCTATTCGGAGGAAGGCTGAAACCATTCAGGCTGACACCCCAGCACTGTCCCTCATTGCAGAGACAGTTGAAGACATGGTGAAAAAGAACCTGCCCCCGGCTAGCAGCCCAGGGTATGGCATGACCACAGGCAACAACCCAATGAGTGGTACCACTACACCAACCAACACCTTTCCGGGGGGTCCCATTACCACCTTGTTTAATATGAGCATGAGCATCAAAGATCGGCATGAGTCGGTGGGCCATGGGGAGGACTTCAGCAAGGTGTCTCAGAACCCAATTCTTACCAGTTTGTTGCAAATCACAGGGAACGGGGGGTCTACCATTGGCTCGAGTCCGACCCCTCCTCATCACACGCCGCCACCTGTCTCTTCGATGGCCGGCAACACCAAGAATCACCCGATGCTCATGAACCTTCTTAAAGATAATCCTGCCCAGGATTTTTCAACCCTTTATGGATGCAGTCCTTTAGAAAGGCAGAACTCCTCTTCCGGCTCACCCCGGATGGAAATGTGCTCGGGAAGCAACAAGACAAAGAAGAAGAAGTCATCAAGATTACTACCTGAAAAACCCAAGCACCAGACTGAAGATGACTTTCAGAGGGAGCTATTTTCAATGGATGTTGACTCTCAAAACCCTATCTTTGATGTCAATATGACAGCTGACACGCTGGATACACCACACATCACTCCAGCTCCAAGCCAGTGTAGTACTCCCCCAACAACTTACCCACAACCAGTACCTCACCCCCAACCCAGTATTCAAAGGATGGTCCGACTATCCAGTTCAGACAGCATTGGCCCAGATGTAACTGATATCCTTTCAGACATTGCAGAAGAAGCCTCTAAGCTTCCCAGCACTAGTGACGATTGCCCACCCATTGGCACCCCTATTCGAGATTCTTCAAGCTCTGGGCATTCTCAGAGTGCCCTCTTTGACCCTGATGTCTTTCAAACCAATAATAATGAAAATCCATACACTGATCCCGCTGACCTTATTGCAGATGCTGCTGGAAGCCCCAGTAGTGACTCTCCTACCAATCATTTTTTTCCTGATGGAGTAGATTTCAATCCTGATTTGTTGAACAGCCAGAGCCAAAGTGGTTTTGGAGAAGAATACTTTGATGAAAGCAGCCAAAGTGGAGATAATGATGATTTCAAAGGATTTACATCTCAGGCACTAAATACTTTGGGGGTACCAATGCTCGGAGGTGATAATGGGGAGACTAAGTTTAAAGGCAATAGCCAAGCTGATACAGTTGATTTCAGTATTATAGCAGTGGCTGGTAAGGCTTTGGGTTCTGCAGATCTTATGGAGCATCACAGTGGTAGCCAGAGTCCTTTATTGACCACTGGAGACTTAGGGAAAGACAAGACTCAAAAGAGAATAAAGGAAGGCAATGGTACCAGTAATAGTCTGTCAGGGCCAGGATTAGATAGCAAACCAGGAAAGCGCAGTCGGACCCCTTCTAATGATGGCAAAAGCAAAGATAAGCCTCCAAAGCGGAAGAAGGCAGACACTGAGGGAAAGTCTCCGTCTCACAGTTCTAACCGACCTTTCACCCCACCTACAAGTACAGGTGGATCCAAATCTCCAGGCAGTTCAGGAAGATCTCAGACTCCCCCAGGTGTTGCCACACCACCCATTCCCAAAATCACTATTCAGATTCCTAAGGGAACCGTGATGGTGGGCAAGCCCTCTTCTCACAGTCAATATACCAGCAGTGGTTCTGTGTCTTCCTCAGGCAGTAAAAGCCACCATAGCCATTCTTCCTCCTCTTCCTCATCTGCTTCCAACTCAGGCAAGATGAAAAGCAGTAAATCAGAAGGTTCATCAAGTTCCAAGTTAAGTAGCAGTATATATTCTAGTCAAGGGTCTTCTGGGTCTAGCCAGTCCAAAACTTCATCCCAGTCTGGTGGAAAGCCAGGCTCCTCTCCCATTACCAAGCATGGGCTGAGCAGTGGCTCTAGCAGCACCAAGATGAAACTTCAAGGGAAGCCATCATCACTTATGAATCCTTTAAGTAAACCAAATATATCCCCTTCTCATTCAAGGCCACCGGGAGGCTCTGATAAGCTTGCCTCTCCAATGAAATCTGTTCCTGGGACTCCCCCATCCTCTAAAGCCAAGTCCCCTATCAGTTCAGGTTCTAGTGGTTCTCATATGTCTGGAACTGGTTCAAGCACTGGCATGAAGTCTTCTTCAGGGTTAGGATCCTCAGGCTCTTTGAAAACTCCCCCATCATCTAATTCTTGTACAGCATCTTCTTCCTTTTCCTCAAGTGGCTCTTCCATGTCATCCTCTCAGAACCAGCATGGGAGTTCCAAAGGGAAATCTCCCAGCAGAAATAAGAAGCCGTCCTTAACAGCTGTCATAGATAAACTGAAGCATGGGGTTGTCACCAGTGGCCCTGGAGGTGAAGACCCAATGGATGGCCAGGTGGGGGTGAGCACAAATTCTAGCCATCCTATGTCCTCCAAACATAACATGTCAGGAGGAGAGTTTCAGGGCAAGCGTGAGAAAAGTGATAAAGATAAATCCAAGGTTTCCACCTCGGGGGGCTCAGTGGATTCATCTAAGAAGACTTCAGAGTCAAAAAATGTGGGGAGCACAGGTGTGGCAAAAATTATCATCAGCAAGCATGATGGGGGTTCCCCTAGCATTAAAGCCAAAGTGACTTTGCAGAAACCTGGGGAAAGTAGTGGAGAAGGGCTCAGGCCTCAGCTGGCCTCTTCCAAAAACTATGGCTCTCCACTCATCAGTGGTTCCACTCCAAAGCATGAGCGTGGCTCTCCCAGCCATAGTAAATCACCAGCATATACTCCTCAGAATCTGGATAGTGAAAGCGAGTCAGGCTCCTCCATAGCAGAGAAATCTTATCAGAACAGTCCCTGTTCAGATGATGGTATCCGACCACTTCCAGAGTACAGCACAGAGAAGCATAAGAAGCACAAAAAAGAAAAGAAGAAAGTAAAAGACAAAGATCGGGATCGGGACAAAGACCGAGACAAGAAAAAATCTCATAGCATCAAGCCAGAGAGTTGGTCTAAATCACCTATCTCTTCAGACCAGTCCTTGTCGATGACAAGTAACACAATCTTAACTACCGATAGGCCCTCAAGGCTCAGCCCTGACTTTATGATTGGGGAGGAAGATGATGATCTTATGGATGTGGCCCTAATTGGCAATTAGGAACCTTACCTTTTTAAGACAAAAAACATGGCCAGAGAGAAACTAATAAGTTTATAGGTAAACCACCATCAGGGGTGAGTCGGACAGGTGGTGTTTAAGAATGTTAAATGACATGTCCTTGATACTGAGCTGGGTGAATTTAGAAAAGCATAGCTAGACCCTACTAAAAAGACCATGGGTTTGATTATTAAGAATCACTGTTCCTTTGCCAGGAAAAAAAAGTTAAAATACTTGCTTATAAAAGGGAGCCGGGTGGGTGGGGCATAGGGAGAGGGAAGTGTGGAAAACAGTTTTGTGGGAAATATTCATATATATTTTTTCTCCCTTTTTCCATTGTTAGGCCATGTTTTAAACCCAATTTTAGTGCATGTACGCAAAGGGCTGGGCAGGAAGTGAAAAAGCAATACATCCCTTGATGCATTTGCATGAAGGTTGTTCACCTTTGGGTAGTTGTCCATTTGAGATATGGGCAAATGAAGGACTTTGGTTACTTTGGACACTTAAGTAATGTTTTGTGTCTGTTTCTTAGGAGTGTTTGGGGGAGGGAAGGTAATTTTAGCTATTTATTTGTAATATTTTAACCCTTTATCTGTTTTTATACAGTATTCCTTTCTAATTCTGAGGTTCAGGGTTCCAAATGATAGGAGGTAGAGAAGAGCAAGGCTTACTTGGTTGTAGGGAGCTTGTAGCTTGTGCTGGTACGGTAGCATGAAGCCCAAGCAAATTAGAGCCCATCTTTGAAGTAAAGGAGAAAAACCAAAATGGTATTTTCTGTTTTAGGAGATTTTTTCATGGGATTCAGACAGCATTGGAATATTAGGAGTTACCTCCCTGTGGAGGTATTGATTTATAGTCTCCCTTTCCTTCACAAAAAAAAAAGCTGGGCTGGCTTTTTGGGTTGTAAACATGTTTTCAGATGCAGTAAGGTTTAATGTGGGACAGCTTCCCTGACCCAGTGGCATGAAAACCATTGCAGAATTAATAGTTCTCCTATTTCTACAATGTGCCAAAAGTCTACACCCCAGCATTTTGTTTGTAGGAGAACAGATGCCATTCCTGAGAGCTGGGCTCCTTTCTCACAAGGAGGAGTCCAGACTTGAATCACTCATGCTCCCTTAGATAAAACAGTAAAAAAAAATGTGCAGCCATAGTTCACTTAAAACAATTTCAAGCTCACTTGAAGTAAGGGAGCCTGGAATGCTAGGTGGGCATGAAGATAAACCCTTGCTACTGTGTAGCAACACAATTGGACCTTTTTGGAGGAATAGGTCTGAGTCTGGATTCTGGGGGACATCAATAAGAAGCCCTTCTCATAAATATAAAAATCCAGGAGACCATTTGAGTGCAACACAAGTTCTCAGTATTTGGAGGGTCCTCTCAAAATTCTGCGGCCTTACTTTGATTTTTGACACCTGCACTGTGCCATTCCTGATGATTCCATTCAGGACCTGTATCAGCAGGACGGGGCATGGTCCCCAGCACAACTCTTCTGGATTAAAAAAAGAAAAGCCAGGTGACTTATTTATGTATGTGTGTGATAAATGGAGTGACTTCATCAGATATTGAAGAAGATTTCTATATTCAGCTCTTTCTGCAGGTTGGAGTTAGCATAGAGTTGGAAAATCAGCTTTGGCTTCTTTCCTGACTGTCTCTGATTTCCTCTAGTGTTCTCCCTTTTCTGGTCATCAGCTCTCAACAACTCTGCCACTTTTGTGTCCCAAGGTAATAAGAAGTAGGAAACGAAACATTGCAAAGTGGAGCAAGAAAAGTTATCCGTTACCGTATCAGTCAAAAGTCTTGGGTGACACTAAGGAGGACATGGGCAAGGTGATACCAGAGTGCTTTATCTTGTGATGCTGATACAGTAGCAGCCTCTCAGACATACAACCAGGTTGGATTTCTCACAAGTTTCTCACCTAGTTTTGAATCCTGTCCCATTGGTTTCTGCAGAAAAAAAAAAGTTATATGGTATTTTTGTTCTGGGTGGGGAAGATCTTATGGGGAATGTACTGCATAGTATCAGGGGCTCAGCTCCCCCAAGCAGAGCCAACAAATACCAAAATGAGTAAACTGGGAAGCTTTTTCTCTCTTTCTGTCTTCATCCCAGATCAAAGGATCCCGAGTTAGGATCTGGATGAAGGATAAGCCCCTGAATTGTCGATGGGCACACCCCACACACTGACCCAGCATCTGAACTTGCTTAACAGGGAGCCGGGGCTAAACTGCTTCACCCTGCCTGAGAACCAGGGAGCACTGCATTTCTCCACAGGGTGGAGGAGAAGAGGCAGAATAAACCAAGCCTGGGACACCTCCCTCCTGTCTAGGTGTACTCATTCTCCTGTTTCAAAAGACGGCAAGGACATGAAGTCAACTTCTACCTGTTTTCTGCTGCTGGTGTCTTTATGTATTCTTTGACTTGATTTCTCTTTTGTCTTTAGCTTCATGTTAGGGGTTCTTGGTTAAAACCTGCTCTGATGTACATGAAGATTTCAGGTTCAAAATCAGTATGTTTTAAAATAAGTATCGGGGGTGGTTGGATGAAGCAGGATGTAATTGCCAAAACCAGGCTTGAGGTTGATAGCTCTTGGAAAAATTTTTCTTAAGGCCTACATCTAAAAATTTAGTGCAGCAATACCATGAATTCTCAGAAAACAAAAACAAAATCTTTCATGGAGCCTGTGAGTCATACAGTATTCAGTCAAGTTACTTAAAGCAGATGCCAGTATAAGAAACTCATTATCCACAATCCCTGGGCAATCTCATTGTCTTACCTCCCCCCCTCCCCCCACTTACTTTTCAACCCTCCTCCTCCTCGATTTCTACCCTAAAGTTAGCTTTTTGAGGGATAGGAAGTGCTTAACATCTCAGAAACTAGGTTGGGAAACAGGTTCAGTTATAAAAGCTGGGCTTTAAATTTTGAGTTTTAAAAATGTACATCAGGAGCAGCTGGGGAGGGTCTTTTCTAAAATCTTTGATTTTCTGTGTATATGGCTGTTCTGTAAATACTTTGGGGTTTTTCATTTTTTTGAAAGACAAAAACCTGGGATTTTCCCCCCAAAACATTACAAAAGAACCTGATTATTTACATGCAAATAAATTTCTTTTGATAAAAAGTAATATGCCTATATGTAATAAGTTTTTAACCTTTGAATAATGTTCATATATTCACCTTTTTAAAAGTTTGGTCTACTAAAATTTTATCAAAAAGTAAAAGTATTCCTCCAGTAAGTGTAACTTGAAATAGGTTAACTGGAAAAGATAATTGAAACAGGGAAACAGACCTGTGAAAGTTTCATTTGATATATCTGCTTTCTGCAGGCCTTAAGTCACCAAATTCATCAGTTTTTGCTAGGAGAAAACTGCTCTTAGGTGAGCTGTAACTAAAAGGCTGGGTTTTTTTTTTGGCTGAAGTGAAGCAATACATTAAAAGTACCTGTGAGGGGAGAGACATAACATCTAGATCTGGGTTTGTGGACCTAAGAATGAGTTTCTGAAGCCAAGGCTTCTTGCTTAGGAAGCCCTTTCTAGGATAATGAAAAGAAAAGTGCTTTAAGAGTTTGGTAGTAAGACAGCTAGAATATGTCGGGTTTTTTTGTGTTTGTTTGTTTTTTTACAATTCCTCAGCACTATTTGTTCTTAAGCTCGTAATGAGATTCATAACAAGTTGGTCACTAAAACTGCGAATTAAATGAGGTATGAAGACAAACTCATATCTGCTGAAATTTGATAGTTTTTAATTTATCTTTGGGACGCGATTTTGTGGTTTGTCGTTGTTTTAAGGGCAAACTCTTAATTCATGTAAATCCTATCATGAATTTCCAGACCTTGAGGACTGGAGTTTTTAAAGCATAATGTGATGACACAATCTAAGCAGTCAGATATGTCAGTTTCCTTTCTATAAGCGCCGCCTACTCGCCCAGACACGCTTGTTTCTCCCGCCAAAGTGGCGTCAGGATCAGGTGCTCACCAACCAGAGCCCTGATTGGAGGGCGGGCAGGCAGTAAGCCCATTGGGCGCCTGCGGCGGTCGTGGCGGAGAGGAGGGGGAAGCCAAAGGCCCTTTTGCCTTGCCTGCCCCCACTTCCACCCAAGTGCACCCCTCCCCCAGCTAAAGGAATAGTCACCCAGCTCCAGCACTGAAACCACCCCCTCCCCCCCGACCCCCAGGTGCGAGGTGCGGCCTCGCTGCATATCCCCGGAGCAGTGGGCAGCACAATTATCCCCTTGCCCTTCTGATTCATGCACAGGAAGACCCACGCCCCGCAGCGGCCCTCCAGGCTTCCCTGCAACACCGGGTAATGCAATCCACGGGGGCGGGGGAGGCGGCGGCAGCGGTAGCTACGGCAGCGGCGGCAGGAACAACAGCACTGTCCCAATCTAGCGACAACCAGAAAGAGGAAAATGGCTCCGAGCAGGGACCGCCTGCTGCACTTTGGGTTCAAGGCGACAGTGAGTGATAGGGGAAGGGAGCTGGGTGGCCGGGAAGGACGTGTGTGGCAACACAGGCTACTGGGGGGAGAAGCGACAAGACATAGGGGGCTGGGGAGGAACTAGACAGAAAGCTCAAGTGCTTGGTGGGTTGATGCGTGCTCCATGCCCGCGGAGGGGAGGAGAACTGAGGGCTCCGGTGCTGCGTGCAGTTGTCCTGCTTTCCTCGCTCTCCCGGATCCGCGAGCACGCGCGCACTAGCACCCGCCTCACAGCCCCTCCCATACAGAAAGACACACAGACACACAGACACTTCCCTGCCTCTCCAGCTCGCGGTGGGCTTGCCTGCCTGGGAGGCGAGAGCGGGCTTGCGCCGCCCCACGCTCCGGCTGCTCCCGGGCCGACCGCTGTCGGCTGCGCCGGGAGTGGGGGGAGGGGTGGTCCCGCGCCGCCGAGCGCTCCTCCTCCCCCCGCCCCACGCTGCTCCGAGGCCCGGGCGGCTCTGCCCAATGAGGAGCGGCGTTGCTGGCAGGTGGCGAGTGTTTTTGTTTTGGGTTGAAGTTGAGGCTGAGGAGAGAGAAGAGCTAGCGACGATTAGTCGCCGCCGGCGCCGCGGGAGGTGGAGGAGGATCAGCCGGAGTCGAGAGGTCTTATCTCCCCGCCGGCGGCCCCTGCCCGCCGCTCCTCTCCCTCCTCCCGGTCCCGGAACTCCCGGGCCTGCCCGGGGCCCCTCGTCTTTGCACTCCGCTCGCCGCAGCGCCGGGCCCCGGCCGCACCCGCCGGCCTCATGAGGAGGGACGTGAACGGAGTGACCAAGAGCAGGTTTGAGGTGTGAGCTTGGTGGGGCTAGGGCGGCGTGCGGAAGGCGATTCCTACTCTCGTGCCCCCCAAATTCGCTCCACACGGAGCCTCCTCCCTTTGCCTGGCGCCGTCACCCACCGGCCGCTGGCGCTTTCAGACTTCTTTCCCCATCCTCGCGACCCGAAAGGCTAGTGCAGCCCGGCTTCCCCAGTCCTCCGAGCTGGCCGCCTCCCGCCTCTTGCACTCGGGGCCCCCGGCGGGGGGATTAGCTCTGGCGCCCTAATTCTCCCCTCCCCCCAGCATCACTCAGCTTTCAGTTCTTTACACAACCCTTGGCTTGCCTCCCTCCACCCAGGAGAAAAAGCATCACAGCTCCCTTCGACCGGAGCTGGCTTTTCTTTCGGCCACCTTGTTCGGGAAGCGAGGGGGGAGATGATGGGCCAGGGGGCCATTGGTCCGAGTTTTAGAGACCTCGGTCAAACTGGGGAAGTGGGGGTGGTAGGCTGGGGTGAGAGAGACCACCAGGGGTTTTCGGTGCCGTGTTTGGTCGCGGTATTGTTCTGATACTTCCTCTTCTTTCCCGTTTAGTCTGTACTTTTGTAGCTCATTGTTTCTGGGAACTCTGCGACGTGTACAGGCGTTGAGATTGGGACGAAGGTCTGAGAGATTTCAGGAAATCCCTTCAAGTCTGTTTGTCTCGAAGAACTTCTCTGACCGGAGAGGTTCCTAGTCATGAAGTTGAGAAATGGGTGAGGAAATAGGGACACGTCTGAGAAGCGTCTTTGGAGCGCAGTCCCCGTAAAGGGAGGTGATTCCTTTGGGAAGTGAAGTATGGTGACTGCGGGTGAGATACAGTAGTCACTGTACAAGGAGGTTTATCAAGGGGATTGAGCGAGAGAAACTCGTACAAGAGGAGTAGATGTTACCTGGCCTTTTCTGGCAGAGAATCAGGCTGACCCGGGATCACTCACAGCTCAGTGTACTTCTCACTGGGTGTTTTTCTTCATTTCCATTTGAAGGATGAAATTGTAAGACGGTGAGACAAAAGTTTCAGAAAACTTGCCAACTAGGTGCAGAGGGTGAAATTGCTACCTAAAGGTCTTAAGTTTAGTCTATTCCTTGATTTTTTTTTTTTATGGTTATGGGGGAAATATTTTTTAATTTATCCACAAATGTCAAGATAGGAAGTGTTTGGGGGAGGTAGAAATTGAGGACTACAATGTTGCAAGCGAGGAGTGGAGAAAAATTAAGGAATTGGTCTCCCTCGTGCTTTAATGTTTATCTTAATCACAGGAAGAAAGCATTATGGTGGATATGATTTGGTTTTTACTTTATGTTGTCCTAAATGTAGAGAGACCCAATAAACTTAATTCTTGGTGTTTTCATGTTTCGTACTACTGTAAAAGTTGGCACTGTCATTAAAATTACTGAACAGACATTTGGCACTTAACAGGAATCTTGAAAGCCCTCAAATACTGAAGATTTGCGTGGGGAATAGCCTTTTGCCATTGCCAACCAGCTTTGTATCACTTCTTTTGCTGTTCACTTTTAGGTTGTGTAACTGTTGGAAAGAGTCCTTTTGTAGTGTGTGCTTTAAAATTGCATTTTAAAAAATAATTTATGTTTTAATTCGTAGTTTATCTGTAGTCATGGTGCTAAAATAATAAGAAAATTTATTGCTTTATTAAGCATGTCTATTTACCTTGATTGATATGTAACTGGCAGTTACAGCTTTCTAAACGTTTTTGAGAAGATTAAAAAAAATAAAAAAGAAGAAGGGGTGGGGAACCCTCCCTGTACAGTGTTCCTGATTAAAGTGTTTGTAAACCAAAAGCTACTCTTATTATGGGAAGCATTCCATGCTAGAATACAAATGAAAAGGGCTGGAATTGGGGTGTGTTAATGGGTTTCATCCTTTCTTTCTTTTTTAATCTGGGTATTTCTTAAAGTCATTTCTTTACTCTCCTAATTTACAAATAGGAAAACAATAAGATATTTGATCTTTCATGAAGAATACACTTACTGCTAATTTATTGAAAACATTTTAAATATTCACTTTTAGTGGCTAGAAGATATAGACAAGATAAAGCAGGCTTTTCATATTTAAAACCTTTACATCAAATTATGTTTAATTCTCAATATTCAGAATACTTTTATTTTTTCAAATATGCTTTTTAAAGGACTGATAATTTTATGATTGTAAGTAGACACCTGATCTCTGAGAATTTTTGTGAGTGCAGAAAATTTTATACCAACTGATTTTAAATTAGTTATTATTATTATGAAAAGTGAAAAATTGTTGCCTTTTTCTTGGCCACATTTTTTTTTCCTGGCAGAGAGAAGATAACCAATGCTTATCTTTTTATAGTTGATACATTAAAATCTTTTTATAGGGATTTTCTATGTATTATGCTTTAGGATGTTGTACCTGAAGGCCACACACTTTAAATCTCACACTCAGGGACAGAGGTATAGAAAAAAATTTTAAGTTATAGTCAAGAGAGAACACAACCTGTTAGCCAGCTATGTAGCATCCCATAAGTAAATAGCCAAAGTAGATGATTGCTGGATAGAAGAGTTAAGATAGAGATGTAAAAATTATTATTGTTCATTTCTCTTATCACTTTGGCATTAAATCGATACAATAATAATAATCCTTAAACAGTAACATAATGTGTGCCCAATTGTTTTAATCTCTTAATTGAAATTCATCATTCCAATACTTTATTATTTATAATAAACTTTGTTTTTCAGCAAATTTGGTAATTTCCAATTTTTTAAAATATATTTTATTGATTTTTTTACAGAGAGGAAGGGAGAGGGAAAGAGTTAGAAACATTGATCAGCTGCCTCTTGCACACCTCCTACTGGGGATGTGCCCGCAACAAAGGTACATACCCTTGACCGGAATTGAACCTGGGACCTTTCAGTCTGCAGGCCGACACTCTATCCACTGAGCCAAAGCCGTTAGGGCAGTAATTTCAAATTAATAATAGTTATTTCATGCTTCCTACAGATCCAGGCACTGAGCTAGGTGTTTTTACCTCAGTTACTTCTGATTCTCACAATTCCATTTTACAGTTGAGGAAAACGGCCTGAGAAGCGTTCAGGTTGCACAGCCAGCAAGTAAGGAGAGCCAAGATTCCAATCTGCATTTTTGACTCCACTCTATCATTCTGCTCTGTGTTTTAGTGTAACAGCATAAAAATCCATAAAATGTGTGGAGAAGAGCTTCCTAAAGTTCTTCATCTATAATATTTTATTTTGTCTTTGCTATCAAGAGAATGAAGCTGCCCTTCATCTTAAGTTCTGTAAACAATGTTATCTTAACACTCAGTGAGATTAGTGACAGGCTTGTACATTTAAATTTTTTTGTTCTTGTTAAACCTCTCTGCTTTGTCATGCTTTTATCTTAGTAGCTCCATTATGAGAACATAGTACTATTAGAGGAAGAATTCTATCTTATTAGGGTTTATTAAAAAGTCTAACATTTGCCCTGGCTGGTTTGGCTCAGTGGGCAGAGCGTTGGCCTGTGATCTGGAGGGTCCCAGGTTCAGTTCTGGTCGAGGGCACATGCCCGGGTTGTGGGCTCAATTGCCAGTAGGAGGCGGGCAGGAGGCAGACAGTCAGTGATTCTCTCTCATCATTGATGCTTCTGTCTCTCCCTCTCCCGCTCCCTTCCTCTCAAATCAATAAAAATATGTTTTTTTAAAAAGTCTAACATTTAAAAAGTTATAGTGGTAATATTAACTGACATATGTTATCTTACAGTTTATTTAGTATCTGGAGATGTTAAGAAGTGATAAGCCCTAATTTGGGTATTTTGAAGTATTGTTCATTATTGCTTTTCATTGTACCTCATACAATTAGGAAGTGATGTGCTCTAATTTGGGTATTTTGAAGTATTGTTCATTATTGTTTTTTCTAGAGGCCTGGTGCATGAATTTGTGCACGGGTGGACCTATCATGGCCATCAGGCCAGCTGGGGTGAGAGGCTGCAGGCGGTTGGGGGGCCAGCCCGCCCCCTGATCGAACTCCCACAATTAGCCTTTTATTATATGGGATTATACATCACTGCTACTGTGATAAATCTATAATATAGCCTGCCTCATTTTATTAATTCAGCTTGTCCAAAATAAGAAAAAACATAAAAGGTGGCATGGCAGATAGAACATACTACAGTGGGAGTTAAGAGAACTGGATATTTTTGCCACCAACTAACTATAATTTTGGTTATTTTTTTTAAAAATTGACTTGAGAGAGAGAGAGAGAGAGAGAGACCGGTTTGTTGTTCCAGTTACTTTCGCATTGATTGGTTGAGTCTTGTATGTGCTCTGACTGGAAATCACACTGCAACCTTGGTGTATACTGACAACACTCACCAACTGAGCTACCCAGCCAGGGCTTGATGATTCCTTTTCACTTCTCTGATTTGATCATTTCCCTCTGCAAAAAAGAGAGTTAGAATCAGTTACAAAGGTTTCCTTTGTTTCAGAATCCTATGAATCTGTAATTTTTGAATAAAAGCAGAGGACCATATTTCTTTGTCCATTTCTTCTGAAACAAACAGCCACTCTGATATTTTTGTTTTAAAATTTGTAGGCCGACGGGAGGGTGGAGGGGGGAAAGAGATCAACCAATGAACTCATATGCGTATATGCATAACTGGAGGACACAGACAGTGGGTGCTGAAGGCTTCAGGGGGAGGGGGTGGAAGAGGGAAGTGGGGGGGAAAGGGGACATATGTAATACTTTCAACAGTAAAGATTTATTTTTAAAAATGGCTATCATCAATGAATCAATAAACAGCCCAAACAAATTTTGTAGTCTGAGTTGCACAGTACTGTTAAGCCTGCAATAATAACCTTTTCCCCCCTTAAGGTTCTATTTTTTTAAAGGATATTTTGCACAGTAAATAACCATATTTTCCAATTCTGTGCATGTGGAAAATTATATATATTTTTCTAGTGGGTGAGAGTCATTTCACTCTATTTGAAAGGCATTGCAGTGAGAAAGAGTACTAGTAATACTAAGGACTTTGGTTTTTAACACTTTATTTATTACTATTTTTTGTTTTAACACTTTAGAGATTGATTTGAAAGCAATCTAATATAGAAAATCCAAATTAGTAGTCTGTGCTTTATAAGTGCATTCAGACAATCTGCCCTTTTTGAATAGTGTTATTGATGTTTCTTTATTGTATAATCATGGGTCCTTTTTTACTTTTTGAAGTACAATAACATCATGTACTTATGTGGTAGTAGTTCATTATTTAAAAATTAACATGTTTGTATCTTTGTAGTCTTCATAGGGATAAACTATTATGCATGTTTTCCATTAAGTTGTTAAAATATTTTAGCTTGGCAAAAACTTTACAAAACGTATTCTCTTTTGTTGTTGTTAATACTTACCTGAGGATAATTCCCCCCCACACACAGACACACCTCCCTTTGATATTTCTAGAGAGAGTGGGAGGTGGGGAGAGAGACACATAGATTGATTGCCTCCTGAACACACCCTGACTGGGGTGGGGGAATCTAACCTACAAACCAGGTACGTGCCCTTGACTGGGAATCGAACCTTCAACCCTTTGTTGATTAGGCTGACACTCTAACCACTGAACACATCAGCCAGAACAAAACATACTTTTAAATCCACAACTGAGGATATTTTTATTGATTTTAGAGAGAGAGAAACATTGATTGCTTGCCTCCTGTTCAGGTCCCACCGGAGATTTGAACCTGCAACCTGGGTATGTGCCCTGATCTGTAATCGAACTCACAGCTTTTTGGTGTGCAGGAAGACGCGCCAATCAACTGAACCACCAGGCCAGGGCTGTAAAAATTCTATTTTCATTTCCAGAGTTGTCTTTCTTTTAAGTCTTGGTCTCATTTTATTTTTTACAAATTAATAACTACTTTGGTTACAGCTAAGGATTCCATGCCTAGCCCTTAGATTCCTGTTTCCCAACTGGTGACAGGTTGGAAAATGAATTAAAATTTTAGTAATCTAACTACTATTGTGGTTTTGGAAGGGTATTTTTAGATGTTCAAAATAAAATATTCTGTTACACCAGGAAAATCCAAGGGAGGGAGAAGAAAGAATGCCCTTAAACTGATTAAATTTAGCTGCTTTCGCATAGTTGTCTTTAGTTTTCCTACTTGCCCTTCCAGACTTAGTGAATTCTTGGGTTAGACCCCCACTCAAAATTGACTCAGGAAAATGAAGGCATTCAACTGTGGTTTTACAGATTTATGTCTTAATGCACTTGGACTCATTTGAAAATGTTAATAGCAACTAACAATAGTTGGTGGTATGGAACTAGGCAAAAGTATTTGTTTTTCAGCTTGCTTAATTATATAACTATAAAATCAAATGTACTATTATGGTATTTGTTGGTGAGTGTGACTTTCTGATCAACTAGGATTCAGGTAGGTAATAATTTCATAATGAAAAGTAAAAAAAAAGGACAAGTGTTCTTAGTTTTTTTTATAATTTGCAACAATAAGAAGAATGCCACAGGTTTAGCTATTGTGGGTGCTTTACTGTCTCCTGAGTAAGGGAATTTGTGTGGCAGGAGGGACAGGCAAAAGGAAAACAGTAAAATTTCTAGCTTAGGGCAGGTTTTTTAATGTAGAGGGGTACCTGTTCTTATGCATGTGTCATTCCTGGTTGACAGTTTAGGCCCAGGGAAGGTCATTACCACCTCGCTATATCGTGAATTGCAGTTACCAACAAAACCTGTTCTGTTTTTTTGTTTTCCTTTTTGAAGGTGAGTGGGGAGAAGAAAAAGAAAAGGGATTTGCAGTTCCCTGCAAATTAACAATTTATTGTTAATTATAAATGTTAACTACAAGGTTTTCTAGAATATGTCATCCTTTGTCATTTTATTTTTTGAACCAGATCATTTATATATTTGATATCCTAATTTTGAAATTAATTTGAGTAAGGACAGAATGGAAGTGTGAAGGTGATATCTTAAGGATTTTACAAAGGGAAATAATTCAGAACTATAAAATAAGTACTCCCATATATATTTTAATTTTTCATAAACACACATATATATGTACTAGTATCTATGTGACCTTAGGGAAGTTACCTCTCTGGACCTCTGTCTCAACTCCAAAGTTCCTGTGAGCATGGTAATTCTGTGATTCTCTATAAATAAATCTCCCAGTTTGCTGTTGGTCAGCAATTAGATATTCAATTTATTGCCAGTGTTCTTATATTTCTTTACATAAAACTGCTCATAAAGACAGCCTTTGTGATCTTAACCTGTATTCTCCTTTTGACTCCTGCTTATTTTTGCCTTGAACTCTGGTAAAAATGGAGGGAGACACTAGAAGAAAAAACAACTGTGCAGTGTCTGTCCGAATGAACACCTTTGCCAAGGGAGCGAGGAATGGCTATATAAAGGCTGTGTGACATCCTGTACTTAATAGTGTGCTGTTATTAAATGAAAATTCTTAGGATTTAGAGAGTATTATACCCTATTTAAGAGCATTAGTTTTTAAGTTAGTTTGAAAGTTTGAACCTTGGCTTGCCTTTACCATCTCTGTGACTTAGACAAGCTACTTAATGTCTCCAAGTCTCAAATTTCTACCCAAAACGGGTGTACTACTTACTGCACTGGATTGTGAGAATTAAATTCTATGTTTGTGTATGTCTGTGTAGTATTTAGCAAATTATCTACTGGACAGTAAATAATAACGATTACTATGTTACTTTGTGGAGTAGAAATGTTTTTAAGTAGACTTAAAAAAATTTTTTAAATATATTTTTATTGATTTCAGAGAGGAAGGGAGAGGGAGAGAGAGATTGAAACATCAGTGATGAGAGAGAATCATTGATTGGCCACCTCCCGCCTCCCGCATGTCCCCTACTAGGAATGGAGCCCATATCAGGGCATGTGCCCTTGACTAGGAATTGAATCCGGGACCCTTCAGCTCGAAGGCCGATGCTCCATCCACTGAACCAAACCAGCCAGGGCTAAGTAGACTTTTTATTAATCATTTTCAATGCTTGGAATTTACTATTTAAAGGAAAATTTCTCTCATAAAGAAAAGAATGTAACTATCTCTTAATTCATCTGATTTAGTTTTATATATTGGGTTTATTAAGTAGGAACTTCTGTGAATTTTAATCAACCTAGTTGAATGGTAATAACTTAGCAGTGTTTTAATCTGGAGTTTATACTGTAACCATTATTGTATTATTGTTAGGCAGATATGGATAAATGTCTCCTAAGATGAGAATCTGGCACCCGTTTGTAAGTTGACATCTAAAACATTAAGATCCGTCAGCTTTTCTACCCCAGAAACTCCATTTTCTGATTTGTAGAAAATTAAGCTATGGCGTGACTGAACATGCACAAAGTAGCGATGCATTTATTTTTTGAAAAAGAGCACTGCATTGCTAGTACCCTTTTCCCACATGCATTCGTGTCATTTTTTGAAAATTTACATGTTCTTCATGTAAAGAAGCTTATGTTGAAAATAATTGCATCATAACGTATTTCTGCAACCCATTTTGTAGGAAAGAAACCTGATGTATCTTGGAATTCTCCATTACACATTTAATACTAGAACTTTTTATATCATCATGAATGGTAGCTTCAGGAAGATAAGGGACTTAATATTCAGTATTCTTTGTCAAAGCTGACTGGATTTATACCAAAGAAGCTTCCCAAGTCTAGATCTACAGCAGCAACAACAAATGCAGTTTTTCTGAATTCAACACATTCCTTAAGATTAAAATCCTCAAAAGATGGATTATAGGCCTTAAATTTCACAAGTTTTATTTGCACTCATCAGTCTCTGATCCAGACAGAAAAGTTTATTCTAAATTAAGAATCAAGATCTCCACACAGACTATGAACTCACACTGAGCCCTAGGGGGAAACCATTTACATCTCTTTTTCTTTACAGCTCTTATTAAAATGAGATCTCTAGTTGTCTGTTTCTCTAGTTTAACTGGATTAATGTTAGTTAAAGATTAAATTTAATATAATGTATGTCGGTTTTAAAAAAAGAACTTTAAACCCAGAACTTTTACTTTTTAAGACTACTCCCCCTGAGTTAAACAGACTTTATTAAGAAGGAGTAAATAAAACTAAATTTCATTTATGACAACTGAATTCTGTAGTAGAGATTAATAAGTGTCAACCTGAATGGCTATCAGACTCACTAGTGAAGCTTCTGCCCAGTACTAATCCCTTCAGACTGTTGTCATCCACAGTGTGGGAATGGGAGATCTGGGAATGGAAGTTTCCTAAGAGAGAGTGATATAAATTTCTGTTAAAGAAACATGGAAAAGGAATACAAAGATAATTTATATTTACAACCTGAACCCCATGGGGAAGTAATTTATATATTGTAAATTTGAAATCATAAAATCAGTACCTCTTTTCTCAGGTTTCTATTCTATTCTAGATGCTTAGCCCTAGAAACAAGGTCTGCACCTAATCAATCAAATGTACAGCACCGAATATATAGTTATTTTACAGTTTGTATATTTTATGTGATCTAGTACATCGTTTCACTAATGAAACCATCACACCACACTATAGAGCCTCTCATCCTCTCCAAAACAAAGATATGTGTCAAAGCTCAGCAAAGTTTATCTCACCTTGTTCAGGGCTCAGAAAGATCGGAGAATGGAAAACCAAGGCATGCTATTGGTAGGAATTCAGTCTGTTAAAAATTTATTTAGCACCAACTATGTGTTCAATATTGGTAGGTGTTAGAAATACAAAGCTGTTCCAAAAAATGGTCTGCCCCAGGGAGACTGCAGTCTAGTTAGGAAGGAAGATAGATAAGAAACATAATGAGTGGGTTCTAGTAAATGCAGTGATAGATATATGGGAGTGATAAAAACCAATTTGATGAAAAGCATTCACACGTTCTGTTATCAGACTGCTTATAAGAGATACATTATACTTTAATGCTTTTATTTTATTATTTCTGCTGATTTTTAGAGAGCGAGAGGAAGGGGAGAGAAAGAGATTTTCGATTTCTTGTTTCACTTATTTATGCATTCATTGGTTGCTTCTTGTATGTGCCCTGAGCTTGAACCCGAAACCTTGGCATATCAGAACGACACTCTAACCAACTGAGCTACAAAGCCAGGGCTAAATTTCTTTTTATTTTAATGCTTTTAAAGAAAAACAAAATCCATTGACCCTGCTTTCAAAAAATATTAGCACTTTAAGCCCTGGCTGGGTAGCTCTTTGATCCCCCAGCAGGGACCAAACAAACAGTTAATGCGTAAATAAGTGGAGCAACAAATCTATGTTTCTCTCTCTCTCTCTCTCAACAACAACAAAAAATATATTACCACTTTACTCTCAGGTGTAAGGATTTATTTTTAAACATAGGAGTATGAATTATCCCTCTCTATGACATTCTCTCCAAGTTTACAGGGAAGGACCAAGGAAAAAACCCGCAGGTTTTTATTAGTAATTTCTTTGGTTCTACTGAGACATCTTTAGGGAAATGAAACAGTACTACCAATGCTAGTAATCTCTCCTCTCTAAAGCAACATCCCTCAGAGACTTAAGCAGAAATTAAACAAGGTTAGAAAAAGAGGAATAGGAAAGTAACTCTGTCAGCAGTACCAGGAATTCATTGTACCAGGTGGAGCAAAAGTAGGTTTACAGGTATACAGATTTATATATGTGTGTGTGTATGACCCTCGTATATATCTTAATAACCCCGAGGACAGATAAATTGAACTATCTCAAGTAATGAATATAGTGTTTTACACATTAAAGGGCATATTCCCATTTATCGTTTCATTTGAACTTAAAAAGAATCTTGTATGTTAGGCACAGGATATTTTTCTGCTATTTTATAGAAAGCAAATGCTCTGGAAGGCTGTTATTTTTCCCAACATTAAATATCTAAGTATAAAAGCCAGAACTTTAATCTAGTTGACTTGAGGTCTGTTATGCTTGCCTCTAGGGTATGCTGAGAATAGGTTGTTTTGAACAGTTTACCCATTCTTCTTTTTTTGAACCATAGCAGTCATTTATAAGATGTTTTGTTAGGATTGAGTAATACTAGTACTTGGTTTGTGACCATAAAATTGAGCAAAGTTAATTTTGTGGAGACTGCAAAGTATGGGAATTTAACCGGTACTTTGGCTTATTAGCCATACTTATTAACCAACGTAAGTAACTCTCTTAAACAACCATGAAAAAATATTCTGTGTAAACCACACCAAGTAGTAATTTCCTTTCAGATACCTATGCGGTAAGTCACCATTGGTCAAAAAGCTGTTAGTATATTATCCATATGTGGAGTAAAACTAATCTGACGACCTTTTTTGCTATAATTCTTCCTCATGAAGACTGGGAGTGAGATATTAAAACAGTTTTATAGATATTTGTACAGGCAGTGTGGCTCAGTGGTTGAGCATCAACCTATAAACCGGGAGATCATGGTTCAGTTCCCAGTCAGAGCATGCTGGGGGGGGGGGGGGGGGGTCGATCCCCAGTAAGGGGGCGTGCCAGAGGCAGTTGATCAGTTATTCTCATCATTGATGTTTCTATCTTTCCCTGCCTCTCTGTAATCAATAAAAATATTTTTATTTAAAAAAGGAAAAGAAAGAATACCAAGAAACAATATTATCATCTTCTGGAGTATTTAAATGATTTATTTCAATAATGTGAAATTTGCATTTAAACTGATTCCATCCATGAAATACAAGGTGTAATGGCCAAGATCTATCTGGCACTACTAACTACAAACATATTCAAATGAAATGTGTAATTACCTCATACATTACCTTTTCAGTCAATAATACTCCCTCCCTACGATTCAGTTTTATTCTATGCTTTACATGTTATGGCTGTAGTGGTGGCTAGAGGTCATTGTTTTCTCCTATAGGCCATATCTTGCAAGTCTGTTTGGGTTCATTTTTCTTTGAGTGCCAGAAATCATGCCAAAAGCAGTTGTCCTGCCACCACCAAAATGGGTTCTGAACCCAAATACAAAGATGACACTGGTATGGTCTTACACATTTTGGCTAGTTTTTCCTGAATCTCTGTCCTGGGTACTGTTGCCTTCCCAGGGTGAAGGATGTCAAGGAGCATTTGTTTCCACTCTAGCAGTCTGCTGGTCATAAACTTCCTGGTTGGGATAGCTCCTGTGTTGTTCATCTTGGCAGCCAATCGTTAAGCAGCCAAGGAGGGCTCAATACTTTTGGGTATGCACTTCGGAGTGGAATTTCTGGGTCATGTGGTAATTTTATGTTTAACATTTTGCAGAACTGTCAAATCGCTTTCCACAGCAGCTGTACAGTTTTACGTTCCACCAGCTCTGTACAGTGGTTTAAATTTCTCCATATCCTTGCCAACAGTTGTTGTTTTCCTTTTTTAAAATTATAGCATCCTGGTGGGAATCTCATTGTGGTTTTGGTTTGTATTTCCTTAATGACTAATGATGTTGAGCATCTTAGGTTTTTTGCCCCTTTGTATCTTCTTTGAAGAAATGTCTATTCAAAGTCTTTGCACATTTTAAAACTGGTTATTTGTACTTTTATTGTTGAGCTATAAGAGTTCTTTATTGTGGATAACTAGACCCCTATATATATTATTTGCAAATTACTTCTTTGCATACATTGTTTTGTTTTCTGTTTTTTTTTAGATTGGACATTTTGAGTATTAAAATGTGGCAACTCTATTCATTTTTCTCCCAGGTGTGTTAATGCTGCTTATTGTAGTGTTGTTTGTTTAGTGTATTTTTGAGCTAATTCTGTAAAATGTGTATTCTTTGTCTTGTGTGGCCACCGAAACTTCTGTTCTTAGCTTAATAATCAGCTAAGTCGGTTGTCGGCAAACTTATTAGTCAACAGAGCCGCAGTTTGCCGACCACTGAGCTAAGTGATTGATTGTACAGAGATTTCCTTAAATGCCTGCAACAAAAATTCTCTTTATTGAGTTCTTTTTGTACATTGAGGGTATCCCTTAAATGCTTAGCCAGACAGTTTACAATTATGCCTTACTTAGCCTTCACTTCCTGCTTCTGTAAAGCCTCAAAGTCAATGAGAGGTGATAGGTTAGGGCCCTTCTCAAGTCTTTCCTGGACATGTGCACAACCCTGAGCATGTGTGTGGCCTTCCGTATTCCCAGGAATATATGGGAGCTTTCAGTGCCCTGATGGAGGTCTCATTTTCTGGCCCTTTCCTCCCAAGCTCTGTGGTTGGTCCATTGTTTGCTCCAACTCTTACCTGTCCCTCAGGCTGCTGTGACTAAAATATTGGCCTGTAAATGTTTTGGACAAAGGGGGGTAGTTTCTTCAGCATTGGGCCCCTTTTGAATTGGGCAAAATGAAGACAAGCCTTTTGAGTTGGTCTTTCAGGAAGCAACCAGACAGGTGTAGACAAATAATTACATCACTTTGAAAAAGAGATCTGTTCTGGTTCCTCAGTTCCGAGCAGTGCAAGCTGTTATTTTTAGGGCTGTCCCTGATCTGGGCGTTGGGGTAAATGAAAATGCCACAAACTCTGTTCTTAATGGGATTCAACTTTTTTCCCCCTTGAATATGCACTACTTGGGTTGTTGCAAGCCTTTGGTTAATTTCCAAAGTTCAAAAAAAAATTTGTTTTGACCATTTTTTTGGTTAATTTTATGGAGAGGTGGGATTTCAAAATTCCTTATTCTGTCATTTTCATTGATGTCATCTTTAAGTACACTTTTGATCTGAGTCTTGAAAAGACTCATTTTTGGCTCCCTAGTGTTAAAATACTCCAATTACATTAAAAATGTACTTTTTCAATTTCTAATTTTTATTCTGTAGAAGAGTGACCACAACCAGTGGTTTGGCTGTGTCTTCTAATCATTTTTATGTACTACTTGTTTTTTAAAAATATATTTTTATTGATTGCAGAGAGGGAGAGGGAAACAGATAGAAACATCACTGATGAGAGAGAATCATTGATTGGCTGCTTCCTGCATGTCCCCCACTGGGGATCGAGCCCTGTGCACACATGGGCCCTGACTGGGGCTTGTGCCCTGACCAGGAATGGAACTGTGACTTTCTGGTTCATAGGTCGATGCTCAACCACTGAGCTACGCCAGCCAGGCTGTACAGTATATTTTTAACCACTACTTATGGTTCAAGACAAGGCATTCACACGGGACAGCTATTGTTGTGTTGACTGTTGTCATTTTTTTATTTGACAATTTAAGGGAAAAGAGGTCAGTGCCCTTGACTACATAGTCAGGTATTGCATGCTTTAAAAATTCTTGTGGCACACCAGTTGAAAATCTCTGTTCTAGAAGATCCAGTAGAATATAGAGATAGGGAGGAATATATGGTGTTTTCCAAGTCCTTTTGTTGTGGTTGATTTTTTATGTAAGAATTCAGTTATTATATGACATATTATAGAAACCTCCTTCCAGATATTTATCAATTAATTAATACCAGCCAAATATCTAGCTATATCATGTATCCTTTGTTCAACTGGCTTCTTAAAAATTGCACCATTGTATTGTTCATATCATGACCTAAGTTAATAGATTTCTTTGATCCATTAACTTGGTATCACTTTTCCTAATGAGTTTCTTACTAAGGTATTTCTTCCCTTCCACTTTAAAAAAAATCTGTCCCCCCCCCAAAAAAACAAAAAACCAAATCCTTGTTCCAGTTTTTGATACATTGGGTTTTTTTGTTCCTATTAAATCTAAAATATAATTTCTGGCATGCAGTTAGTATATATCTAGGGTACTATGTACTTTATTTGTTTCTTATCTGAAACTCGGGAATGCTTTTTTTTTATGAATAAGTAACGCGGCTACATTAAAATCCTGTTGCTTTGGAAATATTTCCATAGCAGTAAGATGATTTAAAATGTGTGCTTGTGAGTGAATTGTAAAATTACTATCTGACATATGTCTTGGAAAATTCCACCAATTCTGCCAATTTTCAGTTTCTGGCACATTGGCTAGAATTTGTACATGAGGAAATCAAATTCTGCTTTCTCTTGATTTACCAATCCCTGTGGCATTTTGGAATATGAAATTCAGTTAAATGCCTGCTACTACTGCATCAAATCCCATAATGACTTGCAGTATTTACCTCTTAGTTCTTTTGTATGTATTTAGATGGGGTGGGACTTGGGAAAGTGGAGGAGGAGAGTGAAGGACATATAATTATATTGCTACTTTGAATTTTCAATTCTTTCCTTTCATTTCAAACTTAAAAAGTTTTCAGTAAGGCATGGAAGATTTTGTCAACGAAAGAAACTCCAAACCTATAGAACATTAAAGAGTTTATTTCAGCCAAACTGAGGACATGCCTATAAGCAAGATCTCACTCAAAATGTTCCAGAGAATGGCAGTTTTGTGATTTTTAAAATACATTTGGAATCAGAGGAGGGAAGTAAGGAATCTATAATTGGATGAAGAGTAAAATGGAGAGAGAAAATACATTCACATTGCTGGTATAAGATAAAAAGGTTTACAGTAAATAGGGTGGTACATAGGCAATAAGATCATGTGTTCCCTTGAGGGTGGTTACACCTCAGAGGGATCTGAAAAGGGATTACTCTGGCATTTCACAGTTATAACCTAGATGCACAAGAACAATGGATAGGGCTTGCTTACAGCAAAGATAAATCTTTACTAAAGAAATTATAAGCCTAGGGTGTGGCTACCCACCATGACCGGCCCAGCTTGGAATTTATGATCAGGTCACTCTGTGAGGTTACTTCAGTCACTGCACTTACCATATTTATTACATAGCCCCCTTTTTTCATACATAATTTCTATGAATGAGCAGCACTCAAAATGAATTTCAGTCATATCTAGTGGTTCTTCAAGTTCATGGAGTCCTCAGGGCCCTGGAATATTGTTGTGTATAGTTAAAACTTAGTAGGTGATAGAGAATAGAATAAAAGTGTATACTTATTTTAAACTGAGAGCAAGGAATTGGTAGTGGACATAGATTTTGGTTAAGTAAACAGAAGTCAGGGTAAAAGAAAGCTTGGAATACTGAGGTAGATGTTAGCAGATGTCCAAAGCAGAAAGTTTGAATACTAGTAAGTACTGTGTTTGTTTTCTAAATATATCCCTTCCTTGGTTTTTATCTAGGGATATCTTTCCCCTTTTTTTTTTAGGGATTTCTTTCTTAGGATAAGTCTTCTATATGTATATAAAAGGCTAAGTGACTGACCATTGGTCTGACCAACTAGCTGGCCGGAACACATGACGCGCACTGGCAATTTAAAAATAAACGTTGATACATATAAAGCTCTTGCTGGTGCCACTTCTATTTAGAGAAAGGGCGAATAGCAATATTAAAATATTTTGTGTATGAATTTTGTAATACTATATTATATGTACTATTTTGACATGTACTTTTTTTTGCAGAAATGTAATTACTGCATGAATCTTTCTTCTAATTAATTTCCTTTCAGTGTGCATGAATCTGTGTACCAGGCCACTAGTTTAGTCATAAGATGATAACACACTGGCAGTAGTTTCTTTTTAAAAAGCAGTTATGTGTCCTGACCGGTTTGGCTCAATGGATAGAGCGTCGGCCTGCGGACTGAAGGGTCCCAGGTTCGATTCCAGTCAAGGGCATGTACCTTGGTTGCGGGCACATCCCCATTGGGGGGTGTGCAGGATGAGGCTGATCAGTGTTTCTCTCTCATCGATGTTTCTCTCTAGCCCTCTCCCCTCCTCTCTGTAAAAAAATCAATAAAATATTTAAAAAATAAAAATAAATAAAAAGCAGTTATGTGTCTGTTAGGGACAAGATGTTGGGTGGAGGAATTATAGACTTTTTTTTTTTAATGTTTACTTAGCCATGCAAAAATGTTTTTCCTTTTAGATCCTGGCAAGAAAACCAGCCAATCAGAAAAACATTTGGTGTTGGCTTAGCTAGGGAATGGCATGATCAGTAAAAATTACTTATAAAAAGTAAAAATAGCCCTAACCGGTTTGGCTCAGTGGATAGAGCGTCGGCCTTCGGACTCAAGAGTCCCAGGTTCGATTCCAGTCAAGGGCATTTACCTTGGTTGTGGGCACACCCCCAGTAGGGGGTGTGCAGGAGGCAGCTGATTGATGTTTCTCTCTCATCAATGTTTCTAACTCTCTCTCCCTTCCTCTCTGTAAAAAATCAATAAAATATATATTTTTTTAAAAAGTAAAAATAAAAGGTTTTAAAAAAATCTTCTGCAGTTTTAACTTCGGATTTCTTTATAAAAATTTATCCTTAATCCCTAAAATTTTCCTCCCACTGAAAGATTTGACTTATATTGGGTTACCTTTGTATGCCTTAAAATTTTTTTTAAATATATTTTTACTGATTTCAGAGAGGAAGGGAGAGGGAGAGAGAGAAACACCAATGATGAAAGAGAATCATTGATCGCCGCCTCCTGTCCTCCCTCTCCCCCTCCCCGCCAACTGCCCACTGGGGACCGAGCCGCAACCTGGGCATGTGCCCTTGACCAGAATCAAACCAGGGACCCTTTAGTCCGCAGGCTGACTGTCTGTTCACTGAGCCAAACCAGCTAAAGTTGTATGTCTTAAATTTTATTCAAATCCATGAAATTGAGATCATGAGTCAAACTTTTTATTTATTTTTATTTATTTTAAATATTTTTCTTGGTTTCAGAGAGGAAGGGATTGAGAGAGAATCATTGATGGGCTGTTGCTGCCTCCTGCACGCCCCACACTCGGGGATCGAGCTTACAGCCTGGGCCTGTGCCCTGACCAGGAATCGAACCGTGACCTCCTGGTTCATAGATCCACACTCAACCACTGAACCATGTCGGCTGGGCTCAGTGAAATACGTTCAGACAGACAGATCTCAGAGGGGGGAGAGGTGGGGGCAATGGGAAGAGATTAACCAAAGAACATATATGCATAACACATGGACACAGACAGTAGTGTGGGAAGACCTGGGGTGGGGTAGGGCTGGGTGGAGAGGGGCAAAGAGAGATGAATGGAGGATATCTGTAATGCTGTCAACAATAAAAACAAAACATTATGCAGTGTAAAGGAAGCCAGATGAAAGATAACATTTTCTGTTTCCTTTTTTTTTTTTTAATGTCCAGAAAAGGAAAGTCTACAGACACAGAAAGCAGATTAGTGGTTGCTTGAGGTTAGAGATCAGCACAGGGATTGATTGCAGAGGAGTATGAGGGATCTTTTTGGGGGGGTGGAAATTCATCAGAGTGAATTATGATGGTTGCACACAAATGACTGAAGTGTACATTTAAAGCCAACAAGTGTTGTGTGTGAATTATACCATAACAAAGCTGTTTAAAAGTGCCATGCAGGTGAAATTCCATGATGGTGAAACTTAGCAATTATTATAACTTTTATAAATCAAATTTAATGTAGTTCATGTCCCTTTAAATAAATGGGGCAAAAGCTGAGTCTCTAAACTTACATCTCTTCATATAATTTAAGTATTTATAAAGATACTCAATCTGTTATTGTGCTGGTGTCATTTGCATCTTATTTACTAAATTTAATGTAACATTTAGTTGGTCACTGGTATTCTGAGCTTTGGGGTGAGTTGGAGTTTCATAGGAGAAGGAACCAAGCACATCCAGTTAGGCAGATTGGGAAAGACTTCATGGCGTACACAGCATGTCCAGTGGACATTATTTCTATTGACAGATTAGGCAAGTTTGGTTGTACAGGTACTTTAGAGAAAAAAACAGGAGCAAAAGCACGGAGCCTGTTTGAGGAGAAGCAAGTGGTCCTTAAGTTCTACTTTATTTCTGTTTTTCTCCTATTGGTTATAATTTACTATATATAATTAAAAGTTGTGAATCATTAAATGTACCATTATTTTATAAACCACAAAAAAGCTTTAGATTTTAATTTTAAGGTGCTTCCAGAATTGTTAAAATGAAAAAAATACCTTAAAATTTTTTTAATTGTGAAAAAATACATATTAGCATAAAATTTGCCATAATATATTTTTTGTTAATCCTCACCAGAGGGTTTTTTCCCCATTGTTTTGTTTGTTTGTTGGTTTTATAGAGAGAGAGTGGAAGGGAACGGGGAGGAAGGGGGAGAAACATCGATGTGTCTTTCTCACATTGATTGGTTGCTTCCCGCACAGGTGGGGAGGGAACCCACAACCGAACCTGCGACCCTTCAATCCCTGGGCAGACATTCCACCTGCTGTGCCAACCCTGCCAGGGCCCTCTTCATCATTTATACGTGTACAATACACTCACAGTATTGGGCAACCGATCTCCAGAACTCTCTTCATTTTGCAAAAACAAAATATATCTTTTTAAAATCTAAAAGTGTATTCATAAATTGAGCTGCATATATCAGAGATTCAAATTAAAAGTGGCTTAAATAGTTTATTTTGACTTCATATAAAGCCCAGAGTCATGGTGTCTCTACAGTCATCATCAGGCTTTTTCTAGTTTTCTGCTTATTTTTAAAACTTGGCTTTCAACGTTATGATAGAAGACCGAGTTCAGTCATCCTAACCACATTTCAAGCAGTATAATTGAAGAAGGAGTAAAGAAGGGGCATACCTTCTCTTTTTAAGGACACTCCAGAAATTGCAAACATCTTTTTCTTACATTCTGTTGGCCAGAATTTAGTAACCTGGCCTTATCTAGCTGCAAAGGAAATAAACTCTTTTTCCCACACTACCCTGTGCTAGCCAAAAATTGGGAATTCTGTTACTCTAAAAGAGGAAAATGGGTATTGGGGAATAACTAGTATTCCCTGCCAAAATACTCATTAAAATTTGTATTTCTTCGAAAGCTTGAATAAAATAGATCAGATCTTTTAATACCTTTTGGAGTTGGTAACTATACTCTTAATTAAATTATCAGCAGGGGTCACTGTTGAGCAAGTATTTATTTAATTTACCTTTGTTCAACCTGTCATTTCTCTCCCCGATCCTGGATTTAAAACTTTTTGAACTGGTTTCCTGGGTCTTGTTTGTGTGCTAATAAGCACTTAAATTCATTATGTTAGTAAACTAATCCCCAGAATGTGCCAAAGTAAGATTTAAAAACTGATCAGAGTGCTCCTATGGCAGCATATGTACTAAAATTGGAATGACACAAATTAGCATGGCTCCTGAACAAGGATGACATGCAAATTTGTGAAGCATTTCATATTTTTTATCTCAGACTGAGTAAAATAATACATCTCAAAAAACTGATCAAAAGGTTAAATTAACAAAAAATGCTTCTTACCATTCAGGAACTCTTATTAGATGATGTAATTATAATTTGTAATTTAAAGTTCTATTTTTCAGCTCTGTAATTATAGAAAAACAATTACAGTGTTATGCAAAGCAACAATAAGTGCTAATGTTTGACAAACCAAGTCACTAATTTAAGTGATTTTTTAAATTTTAGAATGTCCTATCCTAGAAGAAGGGCTGTAGCCATGTCTCTTTGCTTTTTTAAGAGATTGGAGTCCTATCTTGAAATTTATAGCAAGAGAATAGTTTAGTTGCTCTCATGTTTTCCTCTCTGACTACATCCTTGTAATTGTTTGTGGATAGATTATAAAAATACATAATGGTATATCCCCATGTTAATATAAAACCAGACTAAGGTCAAATGTTTGAACAGACACTTCCTCTACAACAGTTACAGCTTAAACCCTTCACAAATTTGTTGTAATTCATTATAGTTTTTGACATCCTTTGTATTTTGCATGAGAAACCTAGAGTTTGGATTCAGCTGAAATATTAAAATATCTAAAACATGTATTTGATTACATCTGTGAAACATTTATTTTTACAAATAATACGATCAACTAGCAGAAGCCATTTGATTTTCCTGAAAACATCTAAAATTATTGTATATCTGCCTCTAGAATTATTTTCTAAACTCCATTGCTGTGTCACTTAAATAGTAAAATACTTCTGATTATCTGTGAGAACTGTACTTTCTTGGGTTCTGAGATCCTCATTTTACTTTATCTGGTGAATTGTTTCTCAGACTTTAAGGAAGCATCAATATCACCTTGAGGGTTTGTTAAATACAAATTGCCCCTCTTTCCCTTCACTTCCTCCCCAACCCCAGTTGCTGATTCTATAGGTCTGGAGTACAGCCCAAGAATTTGCTTTTCTAACAAGGCCCCCTTTTGGTACTGATGCTGCTGGTCAGGTGACCAGTTGTGAACCACTGATCTTAGCCTTTCTTGCAAACTTGGAGTAGGGTCCATATGTGCAGTAGGGTGATAAGGGAAATATAAATCTGGACAGATGTCCTATACATCTGGTGTTTCCAGATCCTCTCGGGATACTGTGTATTCTTTTTTCCCTTCACATACCTTCATGTTCCCACAGAGACAACAGCATTCAGTTTGTATAGACTGAAGCAAGGAAAACGACCCGCAGCTGTATGTGAATTTTGTTCCTTTTTATAATTAGAGTTGTAGAAGAGGAGAGAGATGATGTTTTTTAAATACCTTCCACCGATGGATAGATATTGTTGGAAAGTAGATAATTCATTTTTTAAAAAGAATCTTTATTGTTGAAAGTATTACATGTAATTACATGTGTCCCCTTCCCCCCCCCCCCCATCAACCCTCTCCTGCCCACCCCAGGCCCTCACCACCCCATCGTCTGTGTCCATGGGCCATGCATATACGCATACAAGGTCCTTGGTTGATTACCTTCCGCCCACCCACCCTCCCCTGCCTTCCCTCAGTGATTCCCTACTCTCTTCCATAGGAAAGCAGGTTATTCTTTAATATCAGATAATTTTCTAAAACATGTAATTGTCAGGCAATAGCATTACTTTTATTTTTAATCCTCTGGTGGATATATTTTTATTGATTTTTAGAGAGTGAGGAAGTGGGGGGAAGAGAGAGAGAAAAACATTGATTGATTGCCTTCTGTACCCACCCCAACCGGGGATGAAACCCGAAACCTTTTGGTATACTGGACAATGCTCCAACAAGTGGAGTCACGCAGCCAGGGCAATGACATTATTTTAAGACTTAGAGGCCCGCTGCATGGATTCGTTCACCAGTGCGGTCCCTCGGCCTGGCCTGCAGGGATCGGGCTGAAACCGGCTCTCCAACATCCCCCCAAGGGGTCCTGGATTGCAAGAGGGCAGTTCTTGGGTGACGCACCCCGGAATTGGGCTCCCTCCTCTCTGGTTCCGGGTGTGGCACCTGAGAATCACAGCTGCCATATCACTGTAGCTCTGTGGCTCCTGCGTTGAGCATCTGCCCCTTAGTGGTCAGTGTGCATCATAGGTACCATTCGGAGCGCCTGCCCCCTGGTGGTCATTGTGTGTCATAGCTACCAGTTGGATGGTCCCTTAGGCTTTTATATATACAGGTAGTGTTTGCTGCACTGAAGCTTAGTAGTTAAACTAACTTATTACCAAGTCCTTAGCCTGGGAAAAGAAGGAAAGTCTATAAAGGAAAGTCTGTTAGTTGTCATTGGACTTCTCAGCAGAAACTCTGCAAGCTTAGAAGAGAATCGAACCAAATATTCAAACTACTGAAAGAGAAATTACTAGCCATTAATAATATATCCAGCAAAGTTATCCTTTAGATATGAAGAAGAAATGAAGACTTTCCCAGACATACAGAAGATGAGGGAATTTATCACCAGAAGCCTTCCATTGCAGGAAATACTCAAGGGGGGTATTGTACCTGAAACAAAGAACAAAATGTCACAAAACTACAAGTAACATCACCAACAAACTTACAGCATAAACAGGGATAATTTGTGACAACAGAAACATAAAAAGGGATGGATAAAGGCCTGAATTGGCAAAGGAGAATGGAGCCCAAATGCACTCAAAAGAAAAAGGACTGCTGTATATATGACACTTACTTTTTCATAAACTTAACGGTAAACACACACACACAAAAACTGAGACGTAACTTAAAAAAAGAGGAAACAGATGGAAAATATATGGGATACCACCAAATAAAGCAACAATCAGAAATGCAAAGGAAAAAGAACCAATGTAGGCACAGAGCTAACAGAAAACAAAAGATAAAATGGCTGTAGGAAATCCTCATACATCAGTAATTACCCTAAATATTAATGGACTGACTTCACCAATACAAAGGCATAAAGTAACAGATTGGATCAAAAAAACAAAATCCAACCATATGCTGCCTTTAGGACACACATCTAAGCTGCAACCACAAAAATCGGTTCAAAATGATTCTCTGAGCAAATAGCATCCACAGAAAAGCAGGTGTAGCCATACTTATATCTAACAAAATTAAAATCTTTCTTTTCTCCTTTTTTTTTTAAATTTTATTTCCACTGCCCCTGGAACCTTACAGAGACTTGCATCATATTTTACTTGAACTATGTCAGTATATTCTTAGCTTATCCCCTTCCTAGTCCAGAGTTTAATTTCTTTAGGTTTCTCTTTTCAAAAGGATTGTTTTAAACTTCCTTCATGACCTAACCCCACCATCCACTTAACAGTTCATTCATTAGATTTATTGAGTTCCTAACATGTATCAGGCTCTGTGCTCAATTCTGGATACTCTTTAGATGTCTGAGATTGAGGGGCAAGTATATTCACTACTTCCCTACCTCTTCAAATTCTCCTCTATTACTTCTACTTTGTTATTTTTATTTGTTTTTAATTTTTTTTTATTATTTCAGAGACGGGGGAGGGGGGAGATAGACACATCAGTGCTGAGAGAGAATCATCTATCAGCTGTCTCCTGCGCGCCCCACACTGGGAATCGAGCCCACAACCTGGGCATGTGCTCTGACCAGGAATCAGTGATCTCCCGGTTCATAGGGTGCCACTCAACCACTGAGCCACCCTGGCTGGACACCTTAATGGCATTTTAATTTTTTTAAGTGTTTATTTTAGCCAAACTGGTAACATGGAGCAGAGAGCAAGATCTCAAATGCTCCTGAATGACTTTTTAAAAAAAACACATATTTTTATTGATTTCAGAGAGGAAGGGAGAGGGGAGAGAGAAATAGAGAGAGACATCAACATCAGCGATGAGAGAGACATCATTGATCGGCTGCCTCCTGCACACCCCTACTGGGGATCGAGCCCACAACCCAGGCATGTGCCCTTGACCAGAATCAAACCTGGGACCCTTCAGTCCATAGGCCGACGCTCTATCCACCGAGCCAAACCGGCTGGTGCCTTAATGGCATTTTTAAATGGTCATTCTGTAGTGATACGGTTTTAAGCAGTCAACCTTTTGTAATTCAGTTTTCTTAAATGTAAAATGAAGATAAGGGGTAATGTGAAGATTCAGTACATTGATACATGAAACTAACTGCTATTCAAAATTTCTAAAGACAGGGAACAAATTAAGTATCTCAAAGACGTTTTTCAACCTAAAGAATCTCTGAAAATATGACTGTGGCTTTATAATACCCACTATACTTACTCACCTCTCTCCTAAAAGTATTACCTCTATAAACTGTTGAGCACAATAAAATGTTAAGTATAACACTTGACACAGTATTTTGTTTTTGCAGATGTTCTCAAATAGTGATGAAGCTGTGATCAATAAAAAGCTTCCCAAAGAACTCCTATTACGGTAAGTCTGAATGCTAATCTTATGTTTGTGTGTGTGTGTATCATATTTATCTATTTAAAAATTTGTCCTTATAAGTAATATTTGGATTATCTGAATTTATAAATGTATTGATTTTTTTGTTAAATAACCTTGTCTTTTCTAGATAAAAATATTTTTGAATGTTTAGTCTAGAAAATTTTCTCCTACCCAGTTTGTACCTATATATAATTTTGTTTTCTCATTTTCTCTTTGCCCTATTCTTGTAGATAATGTAAGAGGTAGCATATTTTAGTCTAGTTTAGTACTGATTTTTTTTGAAGAGTGATTTTAATCCATCCCTTCCCCACACTTATGTTTGCAAGAAAAATATTACATATACTGAGGTGCTGTATAAAAGAGTTACAGCCCTTTATTTTACTGATAGAAAGGCAAAAGCTATTTGAGACTCTTTCTTTTCCTATATTGCACTTAAGATTTTACCTTTCTTACTTTTAATGTTTAGAAAGTACATTTGGGGTCACCCGTAACATAAAACACACAGCTCCTGGTTTACATACCTGACTCAGGAATCACCTAGGAAGAAACAGGCATTAGGGAAGTTACTTTCAGTACCCATTGTTTGGGCACTTAATCACACCATTCTTTGTTCACTTACGTGAAATATTGTGACTGAGAAAGAAAGGTATATTCTCACTTGCAATTGTAAGAAGTTGTTATTTGTGCTTAAAGGTATCACTTCTTGCTCTTAGCTTGCTACAAAGTCTAGCCAGCCCATAACCAGCCCATCCCTGCTTCAGGATTTGTATGTCTTAAGTCCTCCACTATATTGTAAGGTTCCTGTAAAACAGGGATTATCTATATATATAAAAGCCTAAGCAACCATCTGACTGACCAACTGACCAGTAGCTATGATGTGCACTGACCACCAGGGGCGGGGGGGGGAAGATGCTCAGCCCAGGAGCTGCCAAGCTGCGGTGACTTACTTGGCAGCTGCGGTTCTCAGGTGATGCACCCGGAACCAGAGAGGAGGGAGCCCGATTCTGGGGTGCATCACCTGAGAACCGCCCTCCCACAATCTGGTCCCTCATGGGATGTCGGAGAGCCAGTTTCGGCCCAATCCCCACAGGCCAGGCCAAGGGACCCTGGGCCTCTAATATCCTATAAATATTTATGTAGTACCTTACACATTGGAGATACTAAGAAAAAATAATGGAATTGAACTTGCAATGGGTTTTTGCCTGGAAGCATTGCCTGTGTACATGCTGGTTGACTAGTTTAAATTAGTAGCAATACACCCTTGACTGCCCAGGGCCATTGGAGAATATACAATCCTGAATATATTGAGTAATATCTTGAGTATCCCTCAAATTTCAGCAAAATTTTAGCTATATATTTTTAGATAGGTTATGTTCTTAACTGCTGTTGTAAGCTGAGTATACTAAAGCATTCTTTAGGTGTTTTTTTTTTATAATGACATTTATTTGAACGCTCAGTTCTACATTGTACTTTTGTAGTTTACCTTAAGACTCACTAAGATTTAGGGAAATTACTTGGCTCCTTGTTAACTGGCCACATCATATATGGTTTATGTTTTTCAGTTTTTGCCATGAAACTCAAATTTCTTATTATGGCCTACAAGACTCCTCATGGTCTGGCATTATAGTTTAAGTTGGCTGATTTCTAACCTAAACAGGGAAGCCAACTAGCATGTATAATAAGATTTCTGTGAGGAAATGAGCTTAAGTTCCAAACTGTCCATTCTGTACTTCCTGATGGGAACAAGTCCCTTCCTAAGTTGGAGACAGAGTGAAATTGATAATCCTGAGAAGGAAGGAAATAACTAGGGACCATAAAACATACTACTTATGAATGCATTTAAGCACACAAAACATAGGTTTTATTTAAAGCATTAAGACAAATAGAAAAGAGGCTTTTTTTGATATCTTTGACATTGCACCAGATAACAGATCAATATAAATGTTAATAAATTCAATCTGGGTATTTGTAATTTATTGAATGTGATATTTCCTAAAGTTCAAATTTTGTTTAAAGTATACAGGGCATGACTAGAAACAACAGATGCCCTGGGAAGGAAAACTGGATAACTGAAAGATAGGAATAGAAGGAAAGCTTACTTTTTATTAGGCTTTTTTGTACTTTAAGCTATTCTTATTTGAGCTCTTCATTTTGAAATAGTGGCATACTTACAAAAAGCTACAAATAGTTTTGAGAATACCCTTCCCTAAGAACTAAAATTTTATATAACTAAACAATACATTTATCAAATTTAGGAAATTAATATTGCTATAGTACTCTTAACTAATCTACAGACCTATTCAAATTCCTCAGTTGTCCCAATAATACCTTTTATTCTGGCCCAGGATGCATTCCAGGATTAGACATTCCATTCAATTGTCATGCCTGCTTAGTTTTCTTTAAAGGTAATTCCTTAGTCTTTCTATTGTTTTCATAATCTTGATACTTTTGAACTGTTATTTTATAGACTCCCTCAATTTGGCTTTGTCTGGCGTTTCCTTATGATTAGGTTATGCGCTTTGACAGGTACATTACAAAAATGGTGTGTGTCCTTCTCCATGTATCATAATAGGAGGCACATAAATTAATATGCTTATTACTGGTGATGTTAACTTTGATCACTTAGTTAAGATAGTGTTTTTCTGTTTCTCCACTGTGAAATTATTTTTCTTTGTTATTGGTAAATATCTTGTGGGAAGAGATATTGAGACTATATAAGTGTTCTGTTAAAATACAGTCTAAGCCCTAGCTGGTGTTACTCAGCGGTTAGAGTGTCAGCCCCTCACACTGAAGGGTCTCAGGTTTGATTCCTGGTCAAGGGGCACATACCAGAGTCCCGGTTGGCTCCCCAGGCCTACGTGGGTACATGCAGGAGGCAACCAATCAATGTGTCTCTCTCACATTGTTATTTTTCTCTCTCCCACTTTCTCTAAAAATACCTGTGGATGAGGATTTTAGAAAAATACAGTTTAATAAATATTATACAGCATTTGGTTTGGTTAGATTTTAAGTTACATATTACATCATTGATTCCAGCATATATTAACTTACACGAAGGACAATTGTGTTCTTAGGACCCTACTATTTACTTGTAAATGCAAGGCCACAGCCAAGTTACCAGTGAATTAAGTAAGTGTTCTTGTTTCCTCTTAACTTTAACTTACTGATTCTCTTCCTTCCCTTTTAAAACAAAGTTTATTATTAATGTGGTAGCAAGCTGGAGTCCACTGATTGCATAATGTGAAATCCGTTAGCAGAATTGACTGTACTCTCTTTCAGAGCAGAGCCATATGCATTTATTTAGGAGTGCCTCTTGATAAATGAATGTCAGTGTTTATAAGACAAAGAGTCTTGTGTATTTTCCCAGAGCTACTGTAAAGTGACTTGTTCCTCAGAGATTTTCTCTGGAGAGGATATTGATAACTGTAAAAGTGACATCAAGGATAAGACTGCTTGAGCCCACACATGCCCTTTTAGTTATGAAACAAGTGCAGTTTCAGAATGAGGATTATTATTACTTATAAGAATCTAAAATATTTTTCATTTTTTCAACTGTTGGAAGTGTTGGCACATAATTATCATGTAATATATACTATATATGTGTGAGTTGGTAGAAGAAGGGAGTGAGGGAAAGGTCAGAGAGAGATTATTGTTTCCCCTTTTGTGAACAGAGACAAAAGGTGCTTTTTAAAAATATTTTGTTGTTGATATCAGAGAGGAATGGAGAGGGAGAAGGAAATAGAAACAACAACGATGAGAGAGAATCATTGATCAGTTGCCTACTGCACACCCCCACGGCGATCAAACCCACAACCAGGGCATGTGCCCTGACCAGGAATCGAACCATGACCTCTTGTTTATACATCAGTGTTCAGCCACTGCCAACTGGGTGACAAAAGGTCTTTGATTCAGGTGTACTACAAGATTTTAGGCTCGAGGGTGTGTTTTTTTGTATAGTATATAGTATTGTAGTTTAGGATTTCCCCCCCAACCCTAAATGTCATTTGTAATACTCTTTATTTTGGAGAATTTATAAGCTTTGCATATATGGTCCATTATTAAGTTGGATGGGCAGTATTATTTTTGTAAATTGCTCTACTTTATCTTGTAATAAAGTTGTCTTTCTCTTTTTAGGATATTTTCTTTTCTGGATGTTGTTACCTTATGTCGCTGTGCTCAGGTCTCCAGGGTAAGAATGCTTGACATAATTAGATGGGTACCCCTTCCTGACACTGATAATATCAGCTTCTGTAGTAGGGAAATTATTTACTTTAGATGTTAGTTGAATGTTGTGTTTCAAAGGATGTTGTTTCATCCATGGCATACCCAAACCTATGTAATTCTACAATTCTGCTACATGTACCGTCTCGACTGTTTGTATAATACAAACAGAGGAAACATTTTCCCGGAAAAGATATTAAACATACAAATGAAAAGATTGGTCTCTACTTAGAATTTTAATAAAATAGTGTTTCATTATGTTTTCCTAGTTAATTTTATACACACATATACATATGGAAAGCTCTTGAGGTCTGATTCGCATGTCAACTCCCCTTATGTTTTTCTCTCAAACAGTAATAGCTAGTTTTTTTTCTAATTGTAGAACAAACCAGATTCCATTCTCAAAGTCAGTTTTTACATTATTATTATTTATCCATTTTTGCCAATTTACTTGCCATGATAAAACAGTGAAACATAATCTTATTGGCTGTCACTAATATAAAGAATAGAAACTCTTTTGTGGAAAAACTGCTTTATGAACCATTCTTAGTCTCTATTGTAATACAGACATATAATAATTAACCTACTAAAAGGAATGTGTACTTAGAATTATCATCTTTTTATAAACTGGACAATGGTACAATCCTAGGTCCTGAGTATGTAATAACGGTTATGTCATAGAATCAAGTATTGTGTTTATCTTTATAGGTAGACCTAGGTTTTCTTCAAATTGCCAACACCACTCTCATCAAACAAAACAGAAAACTTGCCATAGAAAGTTCACTTGGTCCTGCTATCTTCAGTGTAATTTCTGCATCCTAAAAGCCATACACTAAATCTGTGCATCAGCTATTTTTGAAACAGTCAGTAGTGTTTTGATGATTTATGACATGTTAGTCCCTGGTATTTGAGTGACATGGCTTTTTGTCTCCATATGAAGCTGGGGTCATCATTGAGAAACAAAATACTCAGACCAGTCTCTAAACCTGTTTACTAGTAGTTACTGCATCTAATCTTAGCAATGTTGACTTGAGTAAATTTTAATTGTTTTCACTTGAGGTTTTTCTTCCCTCTTAATATGCTTTAATTTAAAAGAAGTAAAGCACAGTGCCAATTTTCTGTAAATCTGGATAGTTAGTACATCAGTAGTTACCTTATCATTCTCTGTACTTGAAGTAATTAATTTGTTTTTTAAAAAAAGACTCTGGAAGGAAACCAGTCATTCTGAATTTCAGTCTCAGTTTGGCATGTTTCCTGTTGCTAGAGAAAGTAGTGTAAGGACATGGGAAATATCAAACCAAATTAGTATATTTAGCCCAAGAATCTAGTAAACATATGAACTTTAAAAGTTTGATCTGTTATCTCCCATAGCTAGCCATTTAAAAAACCATTGGAAAAATATGAAGCTACAAAAACAAAGGTAACATTGAACTCCTGAGAAAACCTTAAAAGATTTCCAGAATAATAACTTGGTTTACTTTCTCTTTTTTTAAAAAATATATTTTATTGATTTTTTACAGAGAGGAAGGGAGAGAGATAGAAAGTTAGAAACATCGATGAGAGAGGAACATCAGTCAGCTGCCTCCTGCACACCCCCTACTGGGGATGTGCCCGCAACCCAGGTACATGCCCCCGACCGGAATCGAACCTGGGACCTTTCAGTCCGCAGGCTGACGCTCTATCTACTGAGCCAAACCGGTTTGGGCAACTTTGTTTACTTTCATACCCCTGACTTATTTCTTCCTGATTGTGTGACAGTTATCCTGGGGTCAATAAGTATATCCACAATTTTTTAAAATTTCAGTATAAATCTATGTCTTGAATGTTTATAGTAAGAGATGATATTTTAAGTTTATAGCTCAACAATATTAAGACTTTTGTTTACACTTTAAATTCAATAGGGAAAACTTTTAAAGACTTTCTTATTAAAATACAACAAATTAACTCTGAATCTTTTTCCATCTGATCCTGAAAAGTTGAAAAGCTTAGAAACTTTCTTACCTCCCTTTAGCTTACTGAAGAAATGTACGAGAAGTCTTTAAACTTTCACTGTTTTGCAGTGATCACTGAATTAATTTAGAGGGAAAGTTGACCAATCGAAAAACATGCATGAGTGAGCAAATTGGTCTCAAGGAAAGCATTAAGGCTCTATCAGGTATACAGAGAAGTTATGCTGTCTTTTCAAAGTCCCAGGTTACCATATCACAGTTTCAAGTCTAACCAAGTGATGCTATGGATAACAAATAGGTATTGAACATAGCAATATTCATTATACTGTCCTTTTTCTTTGGTTTCACCCTCATCTTGATCCTTGTTGAGAGAGTAACGGGCTTACTTTTCATCAGCTGAACTATCTCTTTGGGATGAGAAACTAGAATCTTCCAGTTAGGAAACATTTTCTGGCTATGATACATACTACAGCCTGTTCTTTCCCCAAGCTCCTAAAATCTGTTGTAGCTCTACCCACTCACTTATGAGATAGTCTCATTGGAGAATAAAGTACGAATAAGAAGACAGACTTATTGGGTGTTAATAGTGGGGACTGAGAAATGTTTCCGTCAATTTCAATCATTAGTAGAATGAATTGTGAACACGAATATTGCTGGGTTTTCCCCTTCGTTCCAGCTCCTGCTCATTCTGTCTCTTTTTCTTCTAAATAGGCCTGGAATGTTCTGGCTCTAGATGGCAGTAACTGGCAGCGAATTGACCTGTTCGATTTCCAGAGGGATATTGAGGTATAATTATGTGGTGTGTAGCCCCATTTCTCTTGTTAGGATATAATTACAGCATGGAACAGATTAGTGAACCATACAAATCTTCTTTCCCTGGAGAGACAAAGTATTAATTTTGGTGCATATGAACTTCATGGGAGCCTTTAATGTTCCCACAAACTTATTCTTTGAGTCTTTGTGAATGAACAGAATGATTTAATTGACATAATACTATTTATTAATAGGACAAAAAATTTTTTTGTGGTGAAAATATGAGCCTGTATTTGCTCATTTTAAGGAAGTCTTTTTATATTTATTGAAGAATCAGTTAACTTGTTGAGGTATGATATTTGTATAAATTCTTCTTGAGATGGGCATTTTGGTTCTTGGAAAGATAGTTTTTGCAAAGAATGAAAAAAAGAATGAAGTCAAAAGTCATTTATTGAATTATTTTGCTGGAGAGAGATTCCCCCCCTTTTTTTTTCTCCCCATATTTTATCTCTTAATATTGTTTATTATTTCTAAAACGGAGAAGCATAATAGCTTAAACTTAAATTATTTTAACCTCAATTTGAGCTCTATGGTCCTTGGTTTTCTCATCAAAAGGATGGAAATAGTAAGAGTCCTCATCCTATATAATAAAAGGCTAATATGCAAATTGTCCCTTTGGGGGTTCGACTGGCCAGGAGTTTGATCACTCGCTATGACGTGTGCTGACCACCAGGGGGCAGTGCGGAACGAAGGAAGGCCCCGGTTGGCAGCCAGCAGCCAGGGGAAGGAAGGCCTCGGGACCCTACCCGGGCACGAATTTTGTGCACTGGGCCTTTAGTTGTGTTATAAGAATTAAGTAAATTTCACTGGAACTTAATTATCTATTTTATGTTTTTCACAGTTATTTAATCTAATGGAAGTGATTGCTTAAAGCAACATAGCCTACACAATCATTCAGCAAGCTTTTGTTAGGTGTTCATTGCTGTAATTAGAAAACTGTAAGAAGCACTTTAGAAAGAATACAGAAATAATAGAGTTAATATCTTTCAGTAGCTGCAGTTTAATTAGAAGGGCAGTTGGGCAATCTGCTTTATAATAATAAAAGCGTAATATGCTGATTAGACCAGACAGCCGAACGACCTTCTGGACGTCCTTCTTGATGAAGCCACAGGGGCTGAGGCAGAGGCGATTAGGGACAATCAGGCAGGCAGGTGAGCAGTTAGGGGCGATCAGGCAGGCAGGCAGGTGGAGTGGTTAGGGGCAATCAGGCAGGCAGAGTGGTTAGGGGCCAGGCAGGCAAGCAATTAGGGGCAGGCAGGCAAGTGGAGTGGTTAGGGGTAATCAGGCAGACAGAGTGGTTAGGGGCAATCAGGCAGGCAGGCAGAGTGGTTAGGGGCGATCAGGCAGGCAGGGAGGTGAGCAGTTAGGAGTCAACAGTCCCAGATTGTGAAAGGGTGCAGGCTGGCCTGAGGCACCCCCCCTCCCCCCAGTGCACAAATTTTGTGCACCAGGCCTCTAGTCTGTCTATCTATCTATCTATATATAAATAAATGGCTAATATGCAAAGTGTCCCCACGGGAGTTCTATCACTCACTATGATGTGTGCTGACCATGAGGGGGCGGCACAGAACAAAGTAAGGCCCCGGCCGGCAGCCAGGGAAGGGAGGCCCTGGCCAGCAGCCAGAAGGCCCTGATCGGCCCTGATCACCAACCAGGCCTTAGGGACCCTACCCGTGCATGAATTTCGTGACCTGGGCCTCTAGTATACACATAAGACCTTACATAGACATAAACCTTAACATAGGCATAAGAGAACTATAGAGCACCATTTCCTCAAATAGAGAATATCTTACAAATTGAGTGAAATAAATAGCTATATAGGGTTTGTTTAGGCATGTTTCAAGTAGATGCGATAATCAGGAAAGCTTTTACACAGTAAGTTGAAATTCTATTGCATTAATAACTAATTCTTTAAAATGAATAGAAGCCTCTTCTTTATGTTTATGAATTATTTAAAATGAGTTTGTATTCTTTTCAAAATCAATGTGATGACTTATCTTTTTGTTTACCTGTCTATATTTTACAGGGCCGGGTAGTGGAGAATATTTCAAAAAGATGTGGGGGCTTTTTACGAAAGTTAAGTCTTCGTGGGTGTCTTGGAGTAGGAGACAATGCATTAAGGTAAGAACATAATTATTGATTAACTGATCTTCCATAACTGAAGTAAAGAAAGCACCATCTCATCCAGAAAAGGTTAAAATGGTTTTAAGCTTTTTATAAAGAAAGTTATTGCTTTCTTTACGCTATTCTGAACTCAAACACACATACATTGCTTATAGCACAAAGATATTCAGTAGTGGGATGTAGGGTTTTGAGAATAAAACAAGAACCCGTGTCCCTTCCAAAAAAGCCAAATTCCCCATATCATAAATAGTTCTTTTGAAGCCTTAAGTTTTGGGGTTTTGTTTTGTTGTTTTTTCTCAAAGTTAAGGTAATTTTAACCTTGGTTGACAAAAAGATCAGTGTTAAAAGTTTGTGGTTGAGCCCTAGCTGGTTTGGCTCAGTGGATAGAATGTCAGCCCTCGGACTGAAGGGCTTGGGTTCGATTCCGGTCAGGGGCACATACCTTGGTTGCAGGCTTGATCTCCGGATGGCCCTAGTTGGGGTGCTTTCAGGAGGCAACCAATCAATGTGTCTCTCTCATACCAATGTTTCTCTCTCTGTCTCTCCCCCTCCCTTCCACTCTTTCTAAGAAATCAATAGAAAAATATCTGCAGGTGAGGTTTAACTCCCCAAACCCCCCTCCCCCAAAAAGTGTTTATGGTTGAAAATTAATTTATTTGTGATTATGAACTACTTTTGTACCAAATATCCAATAACAAATAATATGTATATACACACACACACACACACACACACACATATCTTTTATTACTTTTTAAATACCAGAATTGTGCCTGTTTCATTTCAAACCTTTTGTTTTTTTTTCTGTGAAGGACCTTTGCACAAAACTGTAGGAACATTGAAGTACTAAATTTAAATGGGTGTACAAAGACTACAGACGCGTAAGTATTTTGTGTTTTAGAAGGGTAAATCATAGCCCTTTGTGTCTTGCCTATAGAGTCTTTAAATGCATGCTACTAAATGCATTTAGCATATTTCATTTTGGTATTATGGAAGAAAGATATTTTAAAAGGAGAAAGTAACATTAAAGTAGCAATGAAATAAGGCATTTATTTTGGAATCGGGTGCAAATCCTATCTTGCTCTTTTAAGTGAAACTTAAAAATTGTCAATGAATATGCAGTAGGGATAATAATGATGTAAGTTACTAGGACAATTTATATTTCAAGAAGATACTGGTGGCTGTCATTCAAAAGACATGGTAAACAGATAATTTTATAAAAACGTGTAAAATCTTACACATGGGACTAAACATTGTGATAATCAGTATTGAGAGTATTGATTAAATGACTTTGAATGTACTGTGTTTGTATTGGTCGTAATATAAAAGAAATAAATTCTGATCCTTCATCCTTGAGAGTTTATCATCACAGATACAATAGACATCAAAGGTAAACATGGTAAACATTTTTAAAAGCTCAAGAATACCTATTGGTAATAACATGTATCAAATAACATTTACATATTAGGTAGGGAAATTATTGCCTATTGTGAGATGAAGCCATTGGAGAATTATGCTTTCACAGCGAATGGCCAGAATTATTCACGGAATCTTCCTGTTCAAAAAGTCCTCATAAAAAGAGAGATTTTTAGAATTGCTTGAATGAAGGAAAGTGGATGGTAACTCCAAGCACAGGGGCACATTATTTATTTTATTTCTTTCTTTGAGGTCACAACATTGTTCACTTTTAAAATAGGAAAGTGTTTGAAAGACAAGGACTATGGTTATTAACAAGTATTACTCCTATGGGTTGATTTGGAAATCTTGAATAGGAGAGACAATTTACTAACCCCTCCTCCAACCATGACTTTATACCACTAGCCTAACATTTACTTTAGATAAATTACCTGTTTATTTTTTCCTTTGAATATTTAATGTAATAGAGATTAAGAATTTGACCACTTGGTATCTAAAAAGTGACATATAATTTACACATTTTTCTAGGAATTTATATACCAAAGATACACTGGCAAAAATGTAATACGATTTATGTACAAAGCTATTCATTTTTACTGTTGGTAATAGCAAATACTGCATTATTATTTTTTAAATGTTTTTACTTATTTTTAGAGAGAGGAAACAAGAGAGAGAAACATCAGTGAGAGAGAAACATTGATTGGCTGCCTCTCGCACACTCCCTACTGGGGATCGAGCCGTGACCTCCTGGTTCATAGGTCAGTGCTCAATCACTGAGCCACACCAGCCAGGCAATACTGCATTATTCTTAATAGCAAATGCCAGAAAACAGTCCAAATGTCTATTAGTAGATGTCTGGTTTAAAAAAAGGAAGGAACCCTAGCCAGTTTGAGCCAATTTGATAAAGTGTCGGCCTAGAGACTGAAGAGTCCTGGGTTTCATTCCAGTCAAGAACATGTACTTTGGTTGCAGGTTCCCTGGCCCTTGTTGGGTGTGTGCAGGAGGCAACCCATAGATGTGTCTCTCTCACATCAATGTTTCTCTCTGTCTCTCCCTCTCCCTTCCACTCCCTCTAAAAATTAATGGGAAAATATCCTCGGGTAAGGATTATCAAACAACAACACAAAAAAAACAAGGAATGAGGAGAATCTTTTCTATAGTACACTGTAGTGATTGCCAGGACATACTGTTAAAAAAGCAAGTTGCAGAAGAATTTGTATAATAAGATACCTTTGTAGGGCCAGGGGATGTAATACAAATATATATTCATACTTACTAGTATTTTCTAGAAGAAGCAATGGAAAGGTAATCAAAAACTAATAAAAATGGTTACCTATGGCGGAGAGAGAACACCAAGAGACAGGAATGAAAGACTTCTGAAGTATCATGTTTTATAACTTAATAGCCATGTAAATGTTCTACATAATTAAAACATGAAGCTAAAAGGAAATCAAAGCAGTCCCTAACAATCAAAACAAAACACATGAACCCAGCCATACCGAATTGAAGCTATAACCACGAGAGAGAAATTACTTCTACTGACTTTTGACTTCTTACAACACATTTTAAGCATATGCCAAAGTAGACAAAATTGAACCCATCAGCCATCTTCAATTTGATAATTGAGGAATTATTACTTAATGGCTAGTCTTGTGTCACCTTACCCCCTCATTTATCTTGTTTTGAAAAAACGTCTTAGACATTATATTATTTAATCAGTAAGTATGCATTTCTAAAAGTTAAAGGCTGGGTCTGTTTTTTCTATTCCTTCTGTGGTGTCCCTGAGGAAAACCCTCACACACATACAGAATTTTCAGCATTCAGTCAGAAATTACAACACATGCAACGAAGCAGGAAATGGTACCAGAAGAAGAGCCAGAAAGAAAAACCAGCCAATAGAAACAGACCCAGAAATGACAGAGATTATAAAATTGACCAATAAAGAGTTTGAAAATAGCAATTACAGATATGCTAAAAATGTTTAAAGATAATACAAAGATTAAAAGGATGGGAAAAGATATACTACTACAAACACTAGTCACAGGAAAGTTGAAGTGGTTATTAACATCAGCTGATGATGTAAACTTTAGGAAAAAGAGTGGATGGAAAAGATATTAAGTGGTACCCTCCTCTTTCAGTAAATGATTAAATTTGTGTATCAAAACCAATAAAATTATAGAACACTTGAGCAACATTATCAGTGAATTTGTCCTAATTGACATTTATACACTGCTATACCAAAAAGCACCAGAATAAGCTTTTCAAGTGCACTTGGAATATTCAACAATACACACCAAGTAACGGGCCATAAAACAAATTTCAATAAATTAAGAATTGAAATTCTATTGAATGTGTTCTATAGCATCAATGGTATTGAAGTAGAAATCAACAACACATATCTAAATGATGTAAAAATTAAATACCACCCTCTGAATAACCTATGCACCAAGGAATAAATTGCAAAGGAAACTAGAAAATATGTTTTGCTGTGTGATGATGAAAACACAACATTATGTTGAGACTTGTAAACTGCACCAAAGGCAGTGAAGTGCTTAGGGAAAGTGTATGGCTTTAAATAACGGATTTCCCCTGCTATCTGAAAGTGTCCCTAGCAAACCTTTCTTAAGCCAAATTTATATAAAATAATGAAGCTTTGGACACCTTAAGAGATGAACAAAGTAAACTGAGATAAAGCACAGATGCTCAGAGTTCAAAGCCAGAATGGCTTGCCCTGGCCAGTGTGGCTCGGTGGATTGGAGTGTCCTCCCGTACACTGAAAGGTGGCAGTTCGATTCCTGGTCAGGGCACATCCAGGTCGTGGGTTAAATACCTGTCAGGGTACGTACGGGAGGCAACCAACCCATGTTTCTCTCTTTCTCCTTTACTCTCTCTGACATTTAAAAATGTCAGAACAGTTCTTGACTTTGGACTATATAACAGTAGGTAACTGATGAGATTTACCGTCCTCTAGAAAAAAAAGAACAAAAGCCACATGATCATCCCAGTGTGATAGGCAGCCTCTTTTAAAAAGGCCCCCAAGTAATTCCTGCCTCCCTGGTATTCACACCCTTGTGAAGGTCTCCTGCATGCACTGGACCTAATTAAGGTCTCATTTCTAATAATAGGGTACAGCAAAAGATATTGGGTGTCACTTTGGAGATTAGGTTACAAAAAGATTGTGACTTCTATCTTGCTCTACTTTTTCTCAGGGCTCTGACTTGGGGGGAGCAGGGCAAGTTGCCCTGTTTTGAGTAGTTCTGTGGAGAGGCCCATGTGTCTAGGAAGTGCGGTCTCTGGCCAAGAGCCAGTGAGGACCCAAAGCCTACCAAAAACCAAATGTGTGAACTTGGAATTGGATCTTCTGAGGTTTGCCAAAAACTACTTAAATGAGCTTGGAAAGGAATCTGTACTCAGTTAACCTTTGAGATGACTGCAACTGTGGCCAATTCCTTGATTACAGTCTTGTGAGAGACCCTGAGTTAGAGGCACCCTGCTAAGCTGCCTGTGCAGGTATTCCTGGCCCACAAAATCTGTGAGATATTAAGTGTTTGTTGTTTTAAGCTTCTCACTTTGGCGCAATCTATAATACAACAATAGATAATTAGTGCATCATTAGATAAAAAAGCACATAACAAAATCCAGCACCCGTTCATGTTAAAAATTCTCAACAAACTAAGAATAGAAGGCCATTCCCTCAAACTGTTCGAAGGTGTCCATGAAATTACTTATTGCCAGCCATCATACTTTAATGGTGAAACACTGAATGCGTCACCCTAAGTTCAGAAGCAAGGATGTTCACTCCTGCCGTTTCTATTGAACATTCTTTTGGAGAGTCTGACCAGTGCAGTATGTTTATTACAGAATGACAAAGTAAAAGCCCAATAGGAGATTATATTCCATACCCACTAAAATGGCTGTAATAACAAAGAGGGGCGTGGGGAACCAATACCAAGTATTTGGCAAAGATATGGAGAAACTGGGGCCTTCCCCTAGCCATCTAGCCAGAAGAAATGAAGGAATAAATTACAGAGGAAACTAGAAAATATGTTTTAGGTCCACACAAAAACCTAAGAAACATATCTGCCAAATAGTATGTATGGCTCTTATTTGGGTCCTAATTTGATCAAATCAACTTGACAAAGGCATTTATGAGAGAATTGGGGGAAATTAAATACAGTGATGATATCAGATATTAAGGAATTAAAGTCCTTATCTATTAAAAGTATGTCCTGAAATATTTACAGGTGAACTATGTCTGGGATTTGCTTTAAAATATTGGAACGAAAAGGAAGAGTAATGGGTGAAATAGAAATAGAATATTGATAAGTGTAGAAGCATAATGATGGTACATGTGCTTTCTCTGATATTCATTCTTGTGTATATTTGAAATTTTTCATAAATGAAAAAAATGAAACTGAGGCCTTGACCCCTGTAAAAAGAGCCTCTAAGAAATTCATAAAGGGAAGTAAGAAGTAATGTTATGTAACTTGTTTCAGCCCAGCACTGGTCCATCCTTTGCATTTCTTGCAAAAATTCAATTATTACTGCCATACAAGAAGTTAGCAGAGATTTAAGTGCAAGAGCAGAGACAGAGCTTTCCGTCTTCACGTCTCACTGCTTGCTAGCAGGTAGTAGCTTTCTTAGGCTCCTGAATTGCAAAGTGCATGGAGATCTTTTATCAGCACCTATGCAGCTTGCTTTTAGTAGCTATTAATATTTCCAAAAATGAATAAAGCACCACCTTCCCCTCATACACATCACAGCCTTTTTTATCCTTTATAAAGGCCACTGGTTTTCTTCCTCAATGTGAAAGGTTCCAGGATTTATAGCTGCTTTATTGGGGGCATGGAAATTTTACAGTTCTTAAGTATATACATGTATTTAATGAAAATCGTGTATGATATACTAAGGATGTGTTATTATTTATTTATTAATTTCTCCTTTTTCCATTTTTCAGTACATGTACTAGCCTTAGCAAGTTCTGTTCCAAACTCAGGCACCTTGACTTGGCTTCCTGTACATCAATAACAAACATGTCTCTAAAAGCTCTGAGGTAAATTTCTTAAGGTTGTCCAACAATCAGAACAAATACTTACTAAAAAATAATAACTGACATAAAGTTGGAATTGAAGGAAATTATGATTTATGGATACATACAACGGTTCAGAATAGATCTTTTACCACTTGCCCAAATTATAGGACAGGTGAAATGACTGGAGGTAAGTAGGGCTTATTTATACGTGAATGATTAGTTGTTTTTATGGAGGCTTCCTCCCCTCTTCCCCAAAAATGACACATAGTGTCACTTAATGATTAAAGGAGTGCTCTGGAGTTAGGTCATTAATTAGGTACCTTGAACAAATGTAGTCCTTGTAAGTTTTTCCTTGTCATCTCAGGTTTGTTACTAGGATTAAACCATATTACCATTATTTGATAACATTAAGCCAAACCATATAAAGTTGTCAATATTTCAACAGCTTTTGTCTTATAAAAATGACAGTTTCATGTGTTTTAACTTAATATATATAAATTGCTTAGCATATAGTAAGCACTCAATAAGTTGTCATTGTTTTATATCTTAAAAGGAAGGTGAGATGCCCATTCTCTTTGTAACTTTGTTTTTTGTCAGCCTTTTATGGTCCTATATATTGGTTACATTTATGAATAATAAAAATTAAGCTACTAAAAGATTTAGTTATGTAGAGTATAAGTAATCTTTAAATGTGGCTCCTAGACTTTCCTTGTGAATATTAAGCACATACGTATCTAAGGCTGTTTGCTGTGTAGGATAATAGCATAATATAGTAACATTTAGAGTTTACAAAATATTCACATAAATGATCTCATTTATTTGAAAACCTTGTGCCGTAGATAACCTTGTGAGGTAGATATAGATAGTGTCTACTTTACAGACAGAAAATCTAAACTTCTGTGAATACCAGGTATGTGATTCAACCATGGCATGTAGCTGAATAAGAAACTGTGCTGCCCTTAAGTTTCTCAGAGTCTAGTGGGAGAAAAAACACACTAAACATGTCATCATGTCACAGTGTGGTGATAGAAGTACGGTCAGCAGTTCGGGGAGAACGTAGACGTGGCTGTGGCTAATCTTGGTTAAAAGAGGTTCAGGCAGGCTTCCTGAAGTGACTTGCTCGAAGTCACACTATTAATGTTGAAGAATGGGCTTGAACCAAGATACCCTGGTTTTATTTTATAAATCAGTTAAATCAGTATTTTCCAAAGAATGTCATAGAGTTTTGGATTCTTCCATAGATTATATGTGAAATCAGAGTTCAGAGATAAAGCTAGTATTTGATAGAAGCCAGAGATCAAATGCAACGTATTTTAAATTCAGCCTATAGAAATAGTACTCTAGATACTTCCCAGATAAGTAATATGTATAGATCTCTGTAATTTTTAAAGTAAAAGTTTAAATGTCCTCAGTAGTACTTTGATAAGTAATAAAATTATTTGATAGAGAATCTGAGTTTGACTCTAAACTTTATTGACTACTTGCTCGACTTGAACAAGTCACTTAGTTTTTGTTTCCTATCTAGGAAACTTATAAATATGTGATAGTACAAAGAGAATATAATTTGAAAAGTATAAACCTCCATTAAAATTAATATATCTGGAAACAATATTGTGCTTGGTGTTTGTTAGTTAAGCTGGATTTGAGCTAGCCCTCCTAGTGATATAGTTCCACACCAACACCACAGACATCGATAAACCCACTTTTGCGATTAGGAGATTGCCTGTGTTCTAAATCTCTGTCAAGTAAATACGTATATTCTTGGAAGATCCTGGGGCTCTATCCATTTCCCAACTAAATGGCCAATAAAATGAGACTTTGGTGCCTTTGGAATTGGATTTGGTCATATGTTTGTTTCATTTTGTTTTAACCAAGTGAGGGATGTCCACTGTTGGAGCAATTGAACATTTCCTGGTGTGACCAAGTAACCAAGGATGGCATCCAAGCACTAGTGAGAGGCTGTGGGGGTCTCAAAGCCTTATTCTTAAAAGGCTGCACACAGGTAATACTCTATGTAGTGCTTGTGAATGATAGAGAAACTTAAAGAATATGTAATGGTTTTGTGTTACTGACCAAAGGCATATTTACCAAAAATTACTGTTTTAGAGTAAAAAATTTTAAAAAAAGAGAAGAAGAAGGAACATCTGACCAAAGATAAATTTTTGTTTTGAGGGGAGGCAGACTGGAAAGACAAAAAGCATACTGAGCAAGCACCATAGGCAGGAAGGATTTGATGCAATGTAATCTGAAAAGAGAACTTGTGTATTGTTACTGCCTGAGACCTTGAACTGGATAGACAAGGAAGGCCATCTTGACAATTTTCACTAGTTTTTAAACCACCAGAAGCTTTTCTTAACTGTACCAAGTATGCAGCTACCTGCATTTTATAGTGTTGATGCTTACTTCCTGCCAGTCACATTATAAATTCAACATATTTTGTCATTACTGGAAGGCATTGGCCTGGGAATAATCAAGAGTGGGTTTCGAAGTGACTGACTCTCATTACCTTATTTTTTTAATCGTTACTCAAACCATGCCTTGAATTCCATTAAAAATGCCCTCATTTTCCCCCCCACCACAATTGGAGATGTTCCATTGTTTGAAACAGAGCTTTGGAAGTATGACTACCTTCAAACAACAGCTTGCACTTCTGGTTATTTATGGAATCCTGAAAAATAGTGATTGGAATGCATCATTACAATCAATCACTGGCCATCTGCTCTCAGCACTGTACTCGTAGCACTCATCTTCCAGCAGCAGATAAACTGGATTCCTTTCTTAGCTCCTGCTCCCAAAAATACAGGGAGTGTAGAAACTTGAAAATTCTTTTAGGTTCCTAAATGTTCAGCAAAATGCTGTAAAGCATATTTACCCGAAGAAAAATCCTCAAACATTAGGCAATGTTTATTTTTTCTTTATTTCATGATAATAAGAATTCGATGTGGTAAGAACTGATAAAAAGTGAAACTTACTGATCATATGAATTACACCTTTATGTGACCATGGTTCATCGTTCCTTTGAATAGTGGAACTTGGTTGGCTGTATTTAAAATATATTGATGAATGTGTACACTCTTAAACCTTTATCCTTTGAAACAATGTCAGTAGTTATTTTTTCTCTCATTTAATCTTTCTAGCTAGAAGACGAAGCTCTCAAGTACATAGGTGCACACTGTCCTGAACTGGTGACTTTGAACTTGCAGACCTGCTTGGTAAGCAGTCCTTCCCACAGTTCTTCTGTATTACTAATGGACTTCCGTATTATTACTATAATAGTTTCAGTCATCAAGGCCAGTAGTTTTTCCACTTTAGCCCAGGGGACACAGTAGTCAAATAATTCTTATTTATTTTAGAGGGAGAGGGAGAGAGAAACATAGAAATATCGATGCAAAACATTGATGGCTTGCCGCCTATTGGGGATCGAACTTTCAGCCTGGGCATGTGCCCTGACTGGGAAAGCGTTCCAATAACCTCTTGGTTCATGGGTCGACGCTCCACCACTGAGCCACATTGGCTGGGCTCTCCCAGGGGCTTTGACATAGATAAATGGGTAGTTTATTCAGAATTCTAAATTCTCAATAGGCTAACTATAACTTCCTCCCTTTCTTTTCTATTTAAGACTACTCTGCTATATAGTATATAAAATATTTTTGGTAAGTTCATCGCAGTCCCATTGATTAAGATCTATCCGTAAGTCAGAACTATTAGGAACCACTGATCTAAACAGATGGCAAGCAAAATGTGCCCTTTAAATTATACTCGAATAGTATTTGCAGTTCTCATTTGTTTCTTCAGACTACCAACTTTTTTGTTTCTATCCCAAAACTCCTCAATTTTACTTGAAGAATTTGCTGAGACTATTCAGGGTCCTGGAACATTGGCGCCTTTAGCTTTTCTCTCTTGCCTTGGAAAGTACCTGTGTGTGTTGCTTTGGAATGAGAGCCTCTCACAGTGAAAAAGGTTGATGAGGGTTTTCCTTGTCTTTACTAAGCCTTTTGATTATTATGCCCTCCCCTTCTTGTTTAATCACCTAAAACTTCAGAGCATGGTGGCTGCTTAGTTTAAACATGATGTTTTAGTTTAAAACTGCCACATTTTGTACAATTTCAGCAACTTGGCCTTCAGCCCTTAGGGGTGGTGGTGCTTCTGCTTAGGAGGCTTCCGGGGACCGAGTTAAAGAAATGACATTCTTTTCCATCCTAACCACCCCTTCCTCTTAATTCTGATTGCATAGCTGCGCATTACCAGACTTGCCTAATTTTACTCATGAAAATGACCTGAGAGAAAGAGCTTAGATGACTGTGGTAAACAAGAAACCATCATCTTAAAATGATAGGGAAAAGCTGTCCTTGAGCATCTTCAGATTTTATTTGTATGCATATACATGCACACATTCTGTATATATATGTTGCATACACATTCGTACATACACATAAATTCACATATACCATACCTACCATTTACCATTGTAGTTTCATTTCCTTTATCCTTCCAGCAGGCAGAAATCACAGTTGATAAGCATAAAGAACCAGTTCTATCATGTATGTATTTTACTGTTTCCCTTCACCTAGATACTCGGACATGAGTTACTCTTTCATCATTCCTTCCATGCGATGCATATCATTCATGTTCCTGCCCAAATTGAAGTGACAAAAGTACATTCTTGATCCAGTCTCTTTTTCTTGACTAATTTAAAAACGTAAAAGTTTAGTAAGTTTTACTTTCTAAAATTCAAAGTAATGGTAATATGACTTACTTTTTTCCTCTCGTCTTCCTCTGTAATTTCTTACAGACTTTAAAACATTAAAAATGATTTATAAGCTTTAAAACATTAAAAATGATTAATGTCACCTCAATAAATTAAACAACAGGAAAAAAACATTAAAAAGGCCAGGCCAGCATGGTTCAGTGCTTGAGCATGGACCTATGAACTAAGAGCCACTCTGGTTGGTCATGGTTTTTTTTTTTTAAGTCTTTTTTGTTAAGTATTACATGTGCCCCTTTTCTCCCCCATGGCCTCCCTCCAGCCCACCTCCGCCCCCTGCCCCAGACCCTCATTGCCTCATTGTATGTGTCCATGGGCCATGCATATACAAGGTCCTTGGTTGATTACCTCCCACCTACCCACCCTCCTCCACATTCCCCCCAAGATTCCAAACTCGGTCCCATGCTTCCGTGACTTTTTTAATGTAACATCTTTGTTCTTTTTTTCTTCTTCTTTTTAATATATTTTTGTTGATTTCAGAGAGAGGAAGGGAGAGGCAGAGATAGAGGATAGAAACATCAGTGATGAGAGAGAGTCATCCATTGGCTGCCTCTTACACTCGCCTTACTGGGGACCGAGCCCACAACCCCGGCATGTACCTGACCGGGAATCAATCTGCAACTTCCTGGTTCAGAGGTCAACACTCAACCACTGAGCAACACGGCCAGGCATATCTTTGTTCTTTTCAATTTTAAAATAATTTGAAACCTACAAAATTATATTTGAGCTAGACACAACTGTTTCTCTCCATAAATTAGAATATTCTTTATTAGAAAACAAAAATACAGAAATAAATGTATCTGTGGTTGATGTGAGACTGCAGTTGTCATCCACGGGTTGTTTTATTAGTAACTTAGTATCAATTTTGAACTTGTTAGTATGTTTACATTATTAAAATACTGCCATTTTTATTGGTTATCTAGGTTTTAAAACCATTTAATTGAATGTACATCATGATACTCCCCATGCTGTTCCCAATTGATTAGATTAAAAGAATCCCTTGATAGCTTCTTGCCCCCAAAATGAGCACAGATTCTCTTGCAAACCAAAAGAAACGGGGAAGAAAAAACAAATTGTGCTCCTTTTCCTTTAGGTCTGCTACGTGACTGATATTAAATCTGCTTTTATTTCTTTTTGGTACTTTTCACAGGTGACATTTTTTCCTTCTTTTCTGCAAAGCTACTAATATCTATGGGGATTTTTTGCTCTTGTTTTTTAGCAAATCACAGATGAAGGTCTCATTACTATATGCAGAGGGTGCCATAAGTTACAGTCTCTCTGTGCCTCCGGCTGCTCCAACATCACGGATGCCATCCTGAATGCTCTGGGTCAGAACTGCCCACGACTTAGGTAAACATTTATTTTCTTTTTAAAAATACATTGGGTTTAGGGAAAAAAAACCCTACAGATTTGTGTTCCACTTATTTATGCATTTATTGATTGATACTTTATTTTCATTTTTAGTTTTGTATCCTCACCCAAGGATATGTTTATTGATTTTAGAGAGGAAGAGAGAGAGAAACCTCAGTTGGTTGCCTCCTGTACACACAAAACCGGGGATGCAACTCGCAGCCTAGGTGTCTGCCCTGACCAGGAATCCATCCTGCAACCTTTTGGTGTAGGTATGACGCTCCAGCCACGTGAGCCACCCAGCCGGGGCCATTGGTTCATTCTTGTATGTGCCCTGACTGGGGACTCGAACCCTTGGCACAGCGGTGTGACACCTAACTAACTGAACCACCCAGCCGGGGCTATTGGTTCATTCTTGTATGTGCCCTGACTGGGGACTCGAACCCTTGGCACAGCAGTATGACACCTAACTAACTGAACCACCAAGCCAGGGCAGCATTTCTTGTTTAGCTTAAAAGTATTGGGCAAAGAACAGGCCTCCTTCACTTGGAACCTGGACATATTTAAGGTAGACCCTACAAGGCCACTATCCTTTTAGATGCCTTCCGTCTTGCTTTATACTTTATTGGATTTACATGTAATTGGCCTGAACCAGCAGATAATGGTGTCCATTTTTTACTTCTTCTAGCTATACTAGAAAAAAAATCATTTTATTTTGTTACTTGAGAAAAGAAATAAAGAGGCATTTCCTCTTACTAACGCTTTCATATGTAAGATGGTCCCCTGCTTACAATCGTTCAACTTATAATTCTTTGACTTTATGATGGTGGAAGGTGATATACATAGTAAATAAATTACATGAAATAGTCAACATTTTATTATAAAATAAGCTTGTATTAGGCGATTTTGCCCAACTGGAGGCTAGTGTAAGTGTTCTGAGCACATGTAATGTAGGCTTGGCTAAAATTATGATACTTGGGAGGTTAGGGGTATTAAATGTACTTTTGACTTAACGATATTTTCTACTTTTGAGGGGTTTGTCTGGACATAACCCCATCACAAAGCAAGGAGTATCTGTAATTCCTTTCTGAAGAAAGTTTTTGAAGGCCTATCCTGTGGTCATTTATATTGTAATAATGATGCTAGGTACATAGCAGAAAGTATTTAAAAAGAAAAAACAGCCCTATAGGAGAACCTCCTTTATGCTGATTAGTGGTATTTTAGAGCAAGACTTATTTCTTTATGGCTCCACCTCTCTGCCTAATATAGGATTGGCTAAATATTTATTAAGAATGCTGTGTTGGCATGCACATGGTATCAAACCCATGTTGATTCTGTAAGAGCACACAACACACTGTTTTAACCTCCATATACCATCTTCAAAAAAATAAAACTTATATTGTATTTATGTGTTAGACATATTTGCCATTGTTTTAAGTGATTCACAAATATTAATTTATTTAATCATCAAACACCATATAAGCCCTGTTATTATCTCCATATTATAGATGAAGAAAACTGAAGCCCAGAGAGGTCAAGTAACCTGTTCAAGGTCTCACAGCTAGAGTAAGTGCAGGAGCAAGGATTCAAACCCAGGCAGTCTGGCTCCAGAAACCACTTGTTTTACATAGAATAATCATTTATGAAACTTTTTTTGTAATCATCTAGCCATGGGCCTAACTAATTAGTGAAAGAAAATTTGGCTATAGTATCAAAATTCCTTAATAGATCATAGACTTCTTTATCAAAATTAGTAATATCAGAAGCCTAGAGTAGAATTCTATTCAGGAGCTAAGGAGGTAGCCAAACTCCTATCTAAAAATATTACAAATATTACCCACTAGAGGCCTGGTGCATGAAATTCATGCACTGGGGGAGAAGGGGGTCCCCTTCAGCCCAGCCTGCGCCCTCTCGCAGTCCGGGACCCCTGGCTCCTTACTGCGCGCTTGCTCACTGCTCCTTAGCACTGCTGTAGAGGTGGGAGAGGCTCCCGCCACTGCCACTGTGCTCGCCAGCCATGAGCCTGGCTTCTGGCTGAGCAGTGCTCCCCCTGTGGGAGTGCACTGACCAATGGGGGACAGCTCCTGAATTGAGTGTCTGCCCCCTGGTGGTCAGTGCGCATCATAGCTACCGGTCATTCCACTGTTTGGTCGATTTGCGTATTAGTGTTTCATTATATAGGATTCCCTTTTTTTACAATTTATTTTACTGGTTTTAGAGAGGAAGGGAGAGGGAGAGAGAGATAGAAACATCAATGATGAGAGAGAATCATTGATCAGCTGCCTCCTGCATGCCCCCCACTGGGGATCGAGCCCACAACCCCAGCATGTGCTCTTGACCACAGTCGAACCTGGGGCCCTTCAGTCCACAGGCTGTTTTGCTCTATCCACTGAGCCAAACCAGCTAGGGCACCCATTCGCTTTTTGTTGTTGTTAATCCTCACCTGAGAATATTTTTCCATTGATTTTTAGAGAGAGTGGAAGGGAGGGGGGAGAGAGAGACAGAGAGAAACATCAATGTGAGAGAGACACATGATTAGCTGCCTCCCGCACGAGCCCGGACCAGGGCCCGAATGGAACCTGCAACCGAGGTATGATGCCCTTTGACCTAAATCTAACCTGGGACCCTTTAGTCCACAGGCTGATGCTCTCTTCACTGAGCCAAACCGGCTGGGGCTTACCTGGCCGGTTTGTTTTTGTTTTAAAGAGAGGGGCGTTCAGCTTCCTCCTCTTTTGTGTTTTATCTTATTGTTAGAACAGAAAGACTCTCAGATGTGATACTTCAGACAGTTCATGTTTTTCCATTAGATACAGCGTTCCTTTCTCTTTTTTTAATTTATCTTTTTTATTGTTTTTTTATTTTGTTTTTGTTTGTTTTTTAATATTTTTATTGATTTCAGTGAGGAAGGGAGAGGGAATCATTGATCAGCTGCCTCCTGTACACCTCCTATTGGAGGTCTAGTTGCAACTGGGCATATGCCGACCTGGAAGCAAACTTTGACCTCCTGCTCTTTAGGCCGGCGCTCGACCACATAGCCACACTGGCCAAGCTAATTTATCTTTATTGTTGAAAGTATTATATATTGCCCCTTTTTTCCCTCTATTGATCCCCTTCACCCCTTCTAATTGATTGTCAGTTGATAATGATTTTTTATACATTAGTGTTGTTTTTTTTTTAACTTCTGTAAATAATTTGTAAGCAAATGTAAATATTCTATGGTACCATAGTGCAGATGCCACCAAACTTTTCACAGAAAAGATATGTTTGATTCCTCAGTCCTGTGGTTGGTATTTAGGTTGTTGTGTAGCAGCTCCTGAATAGGACAGTGGCTGCCAGCTCAGCTCCCCTCTCCATTGGGCCTCCCTGGGAGCCTGTGGGAGGAGGCAGGAAACGTCAGGCTATTTATTCATAAGTATGGAATTTCATATTTGGGATAGGCCTGTAATTAACCAGTCCTTTTATAACATTTAAAAAACCTATTTAAATCTGAGTGGACCTGCGTGTAAAACAGGGACAGAAAATAGTTTCCTTTAGCGACGGATTCACGGAGTACCATCTCCATTTCCCTCATTCTCTAGAAGCAGGCTGTCCTCTGGGTGCAAGCAGTATGCCATCAAAAGCCTTCTTACTTATTTATTTTGCTTGTTTATTGCTTTTCTTCTTTTTTTAAATAATGCCTTATTGTTGAAAGTATTATATGTGTCCCCTTTCCCCCCCATTAACCCCCTTCAGCCTGCCCCCGCCCCGCCTGCCCCACAGGCCTTCAGCACCCTATTGTCTGTGGAGAAGCCTTTTAAATGGATTTTGGCATTAACTACAAGCTTCTCTTATATTCTTCTGATTGCATAAGTCTGCAATGTTGTGTTTATAGGACCACTTTATGATGACTCCATGAAAATGAATGGCAAGATCTTTATACATACTTGCTTAGCTATTGATGTCACTCTATATTATGTAGTCCTTAGGGACTAGGAGGTTGTTTTCTTAAATTCTTGCTGTTTTAATAAACGTGGTTTTCAGGGACCAAGGACTTTACTTTCACTTTGGTTTTTTTAACAGAATATTAGAAGTGGCAAGGTGTTCTCAATTAACAGATGTAGGCTTTACCACTCTGGCCAGGGTGAGTATTTTCTCCAGGTTCTACATAAGTTTTGTTTGGGATTTTTATTTCAGAAGAATGAGCGAGGATGGAGATGTGGAATGGCAGCAGAATTGAGGGTGTGGGGTGTTGGGGAACTTCCCTGTGGCTAATGTTATACAAGCTAGTAGCTGTGGCATGAGAACGCTCTCATGCCACAGCTACTAGCTTGTATAATTATAGGATTTAAAATTCTAACTGTCTTTTGACCAATGTATGGAACAAGAGGAAGGACCTTTGCTTTCAGGCAGATTGATATTTTACACCACTTAGTTTTCTGGCCTTAAAATTTCCCCGTATTTTAAATGTTTGTATTGTAATGTTTGGTTTTGTGTTTTATAGAATTGCCATGAGCTTGAAAAGATGGACCTGGAAGAGTGTGTTCAAGTAAGATTGTGGATTTTTACTCAGAAGTACAGTATAATAGAAACTTACGTAACATGCACGCAAGAACATTCGCTTCCCTCCCCTGGTGTAACGCAGTGCCAGGCAGCATGCTGACTCAATACTGCTGCCTCTCCAGGCACACCTAGCAGAGGATCATGGTATCTGTGTCCAGGAGAAAATGTATGTCATCAGTAAGGTTGCCATTGGAAAGAAAGAAAGCCCAAACATTCAAGCCTTAAGATATTTCCTTAGACTTCTACAGGGTTTTGATATTAGAAAATAATTAAAGCCCCATCACACTGATATATAGCCCTGCCCTTTTTAGCTTAAGTGGTCGCTGGACCCCTTACATCATTAGCCCTAGAGACCTGAGTCTGAATGGAGCTCTGTCCTTCAGGCAGGCAACCAGATACTTCCTTAATAGCACTATCTTTTCTTACCAGTTTTAAAGAGTTTTGAGATTAGTTGATTGAGGAAAAACTTTGATGGGAGACTCCTAAAAAGAAGATAGAATAATGAATTTTATTAATGGTAAAAATAAAGAAGATACTTGGGTCTATTGAGATCAATTTTTTCTAAATTACTTGTTATCTGACACTACTTAGCAGCTATTAGTTCTTAAATTTGTTTCTGTCCGCTTAGCTCTTACACATGCTTGGTGTCCTTTCCCGTGTTAGTCCTTCTGAGTGATGTGCACACACCTGTCTGCTCCAGCTCCCCACCGCCTTGACATTCTGTATTAGAATAATGTAATACCTCAGATTTGGAAGAATTTGAAAAGAAGCACTGACTTACTTTTTGTCCTAAGATAACTATAAAAGACTGTTCTTCCTTTAGGAGTTCTTCCTTCCTGAATGTCAGTAGGTAACCCATATTCCAGCAGCCCCTTTGTGCCACCTTTGGGAAGGTAACTGGCACCCAAAAGATAACATTAATCTTTTTTCATGGAGCATTATCTCCCTTTTTGTTTTCTGTCGTGGGTTTAAGTAGGTACAACAAAGTATAGTGGGTAGAAGTTATGAGGAGACAGATTTTCATTCATTTAAACAAAAAACAGTTTTCAACCAGTCTGGGCAAAGATGAAGACTGGAGAATACTAGATATGTTCAAGCCTAGTTTCTTAAAGAATGATTCCAGTATCTGGGATATCAACCTCAAGATTTTGTTATTTGAGAATTGACATCAGGATATCAGTCTAGATTACAAGTATAGTCAAGAGTGAGGTACAGGCCATGAGCTTTTTTTTCTTGGAATTATAACTAAAACAAGCTTATGTGTTTCTTTCAGATAACAGATAGCACCTTAATCCAACTTTCTATACACTGTCCTCGACTTCAAGTATTGGTGAGTTTGACTCTGAAGTTGTATGTGTTTACCAGACTTAAATACGTTTTTATTGATTTTTAGAGAGAAACGTAGACATGAGAGAGAAATGTTTATCGGTTGCTTCCTGCACACACTCCATCTGGGGACTGAACCTGCAAATGGCATGTGCCCTGATGAGGAATCGAACTGGCAACTTTTCAGTGCACGGTATGACGCTCAACCAACTGAGCCCACACCAGCCAAGGCTATTATACTTAGATTTAATCAAAGCCCAGCTCTTACTTTCCTCTTGCTCTCTGTCTACCATTTTGGGAAAGCATGTTTCTCTAAATTGTCAACTCACAGAGGACCAAGAGGGGATTAAGAAATGCTAAATGTTTTCTTTTCGGTGCTTGGAAATTGAAAACTGACGTGGAAAGTATGAGTTCTTCCTCCCACATGAACCCCAGCCGAATGGTGTGAAAATTTCCAGAGTCCTGGGAGTTGATGGCCAAAAATACAGATTGCTTCACCTTCGGACCCATACAGAAGCAATCGAGGCTTTTACTAGGGAGAATTCTCTGCTACTGTTCCTTGTAACACTATGGGAAACAAAGCATTCTGGTTGACCATTCTTTTTTTTTTTTTTAACATATTTTTTTGTTACTGATTTCAGAGAGGAGCGGAAAGGGAAAGAAAGATTGAAATATCAGTGATGAGAGAGAATCATTGATCAGCTATCTCCTGCACACCCCACACGGGATTTGAGCCCACAACCCATACATGTGCCCCAACTGGGAATCGAACCGTGACCTGGTTCATAAGTCAACGCTTAACCACTGAGTCACGCCAGCCGGGCATGGTTAATCGTTCTGTATCTAGGTTCATTTTTGGTGTATTTGGTGGCACCTCGCTCTCCAAATTGGGTCAAGGGTTCTGAGTTTCACGTGTAGGAACCAGGAACTTAAGGAAAATTGATACAGTGAAGAGATTTATATGAAGAGATAACCACACCTGACAGCTATCAGAATCAAGTTCATTTAATTAACTTGGCATCCCCCTGTACCAGGTAATCAATATGTAGTACAAATTATAGAAATTTTTGTGCAGGAAAAGCTTGAGCCCCACTTGTCCCTGTAAAGAAAAAAAGTGTTCGGGGGGGGGGGGGTATTTTATTTTGTTTATGATTTACCACATGGATCTAGTGATGGTTCCATATGCATCAAAATCAAACTAGAGCCGAAACCGGTTTGGCTCAGTGGATAGAGCGTCGGCCTGCGGACTGAAGGGTCCCAGGTTCGATTCCGGTCAAGGGCATGTACCTTAGTTGCGGGCACATCCCCAGGAGGGGGTGTGCAGGAGGCAGCTGATCAATGTTTCTAGCTCTCTATCCCTCTCCCTTCCTCTCTGTAAAAAATCAATAAAATATATTTTTTTAAAAAATGATATTCACTTTTAAAAAAAAATCAAACTAGAAAGGTCTCTCTGATGTACACAGGCCTCTGACTAGAAGAATGCCATAAGATATATCAGTGTCCTTCCTTGCTCTATTTGGCTGCAGAGTCTGTCTCACTGTGAGCTGATCACAGACGATGGAATTCGTCATCTGGGGAATGGGGCCTGTGCTCATGACCAGCTGGAGGTGATTGAACTGGACAACTGCCCACTAATCACAGACGCATCCCTGGAGCACTTGAAGAGCTGTCACAGCCTTGAGCGGATAGAACTCTATGACTGCCAGCAAATCTCACGGGCTGGAATCAAGAGACTCAGGGTAAAGATGGCTGTATCACCCTCCAGCTCTCGTGTTCTCAGCACCCTTTCTTTTTTTTTTTTTTGTTTTTAGATTTAGATTGCTTTGATTTTTCAATTTACTTAGACATTTAGCAAAGATGGGAGAAATGGAGAGCAAGTGTACAGGAAGATAGTTGCAGGTAGAAATGTAGGAAAATACCCGCTGAAGGGAAGAAAAGTAGGTCTCCTCCCAGCAGTTTCTCCAGTGACGTCCAGGGTTTAATAACATGCCTGGAGTCAGACGCATATGCCACATTTTGGTTCTAAAGGAAAGAAAGGAATAACAAAATGTTTAAATAGGATTTAAATTTTTAATTTGTATTTTCTTCCATATCAACCCCTCTTGCTGGGATTTTTATTTTATCTATTTTAAAATGTGCTTGTATTGATTTTTAGAGAGAGGGGAAGGGAGAGGGAAGGTCGATGAGAGAGAAACATCATTGATCGGCTGCTTCCTATACTCCCCCACGGGGGATCTAGCCTCAACCCGGCATGTGCCCCGACCAGAAATGGGACCAGTGACCTTTTTGGTTTATGGATCAATTCTCAACCACTGAACCACAGCAGCCAGGTGGAGTTTTTGGGTTTTTTTAAGACAACAAATGGATCAAGCAATTTTTTCCCTTTTTCTGTTTGTCCCCACCCCCGTAGAAGAGAGACCCATGTATAGTCAAATGACTGGAAGACAGGTTGCCAGCAAGGAGGTTATAAAAGGCTGGATGGATCTATATATTAGATTATTCCACTCAAAGACATTTATTGGAACTTCTGCTTCACACCTGCTGTGGGAAAGGCACTGTGCTTACTGTCCCTTACAGCCAACCTGTAAAAACTCCGTGGTGGCCATATGGCACCTGAGCACGTAAAGGAGCACCACACCTCATCTTGATTTTCAGTTGGCTCAGCTCCTCCTCCCCCACCAGCCCTAGAGGACAGAGCATAGCTGCAGTGGGGAGTCCTTGCAGCCGTCTTTCTTCTACACCAAAGACGAGAGCCACAGATCATCAGAAGAAAGACTGTCCACAGTGACTGGGGGAAAAAATCTTAAGCTTATTTCAACTGTGGAATCAAACTAGGAATCCCTTTGGGAACAGATTAGGAAATAAGTATGTTTTTCCCCACTTGTATTATGGAAGCAGGGACCACAGTTACGTGAGCTGATTTAGTCATTTAGAGTAACGTGTGGGATGGTACAGAGTAGAGCCCAGGCCTCTGCAGCATTCTGGCTGCTGGTGTTCAGCCTCTGCCCTGCTTTCATGGCCTCTCAGTATTTGTTCTGAAAAGCAACATTGCTCTTTCTGTGTAAGCCCTCTCTCTCAGTGATGTTTCTGTCTTGTTTCAGACCCATTTACCCAATATTAAAGTCCACGCCTACTTCGCACCTGTCACTCCACCCCCATCAGTGGGGGGCAGCAGACAGCGCTTCTGCAGATGCTGCATCATCCTATGACAGTGGAGGTGGCAGCTGTGGCGAACTGAGTATTTAATGACACTTCTAGAGTTACCGCGGAGTCTCCAGTGGAAGCGACCCAGTGTTCTGGGCAAGGGTTACCACGTGAGGCAGCGTCCAGATTTCCAGAGCCACACGTACATATACATACCCATCCACTCTAGCTCTGTGACGGGGGACTGAAGATTGTGCTGGCTTTATCAAGTGGATTGGTAAAACTTAGCCATTCCTGTTGGACGTTCCCAGAAGAAAATCAGGCAAGGTAGGGGGAAGGGGGTGTTCCAGCAAACCCAGTGTTACTGCTTACTACGGTTTCTTTATTTTATTAAGGGGTTTATTTGGTGATTTTGGGACAGCAACTGCAGTCCTCCAGGGTCAAGGAAAGCATAGAGAAAAACAATATATGTTGTATCCAGGGACCAGAAAGAAAATTTCTTTGCATCCTTATAAATGGTAGCCATCCATTGTGAGATGACTACATAGCTTATGTGCTTCCTCGTTCCCATGCCAACATGCTGAGCATGCTCACAAAGAAGGCTCCTCCATTCCGCCTCCTGTTGAGTATTTGGCCCAGTGGTTTCCTAAATGGTCACATTGAAATTACTGTGATCCAAATGTGATTACTTACCCACTCAAATGGTCACTGTCTGTAGCACACTTGTGCACCTGTTGTCCTTTGTTACTCCCTCCTGCATTCTTGCCCCGTCTGTCACCTGTTCATAGTCTGCTTACTCACACTCAGTTGTTACTCTTTTGCTGTGTTGTGTTTACAGTTTGCATTTTGGATGATTAGTTGGGGTTACCAAACATTTTTAAAAGAGACATTATCAATAAATATTTTTTTAATTCCAAATTTTACCATTAGGGGACCCTGCCTGAATCTTTGCCAGTCTGAAGGGAAACAATTACAAAAGCAAGAAAAGTTATGAGAAGAAATTAAGCTAAAACTATTTTGATGATAGTAAACTTTGCCTTTTGGGTTCTGTTATATCTTGTGATATGTGATAATATGCATGATATGCCCAACACTTCCTGTACATTTTTTCCTTCCATCAGGCTCTGCTAATTTAATGAGAAGAGCAAAATGCATTATTAGTAAAGAGTGGGATGGCAAATCCCAAAACTGAGCCTGGACACCCCACCACCCAAACTCAGGCACGTCATCTGTTCACTGAAATCTAGGTGTGATCAGTGACATCTCTGAGTTGTGTCTTTGGGATTATTTTGTTTTAGCAGAAATGCTATTAGAGGCACTGTGCCATCTAGCCAATCAGTGTCTCTCTCCCCCACCCCTATTTCAGCCTATCAGGGACCCTGTAACAGCTGGTCAACTGTATGAGAGTGTTGATGGTATCATATTTAATATTGGAGCCTCAGAGGACTGGAACCTGTCAGCCGAATCTCTTGTTCTCCAGACTTCCCATAAATGAAATAAAAGAGTAGCCAGGTGAAGGAACTGGGGCAGCAGAAAGAGAACATTGAGGAAGAGGAAGTAGGGGTCTCAGTGCCTCTGCCCAGCCTGGTCATCAGAGTTGAGGGCTCGATAGGGTATTCAGTGCCCATGACTCAGTCAAAGATGCTTCCCCTCCCCGACACACACAAAATCCTGCAGAGTGAGTTAAACGAGTTTCTAAAGTACTAGAAGTAGATTTCTAAACCCCAAGGTTAAAAACCATGTGTGATTTTTTTAAAAATAGGATGACTTCTGTAAGAATTGTGTGATTTATTCCTTCACATGAAAAGATCCCAGAAATGTGTATAACCCATCAGTATTTAATATGTTACATTTATTTTAAATCCTATTTAATTACTCCCTTTTAAAAACTAAAATTATATTTTTTAATTCCCCCTTCCCCTTTTTAAATTACATGGTAAGGAATATAATTTTTAAAGTGATACTCACTCTCCTGGCTGTACCCCACACCTATAAATATATACGTGCACACACACTTCCAGATGTAGTTCATAATATTCAGATCCCCAGGTCACTCATTCAGACAAAACTAAAAAGAAATATTTAGGGCCCATCTGCTCTAATGTTTTTTATAGTGCCTGAACAAATTGACCATAAAACCCTGATTGATTAGTGAGTGTGGATTTGAATTGCCCAATTTGAGGATATTAAGGGTACTATTTTACCCTTAAAGTATTAAGGGTACTACTTTTTTAAAAAGATCCTACTCACCAGTACATGAGTGTCTTGGAAATGCTGTTTCTCTCCTCAAAGAGTGTTCCCACGTGCAGGTCCATGAGGACTTGCCCAGGTGATCCCTGCCTGTCTGGGCTGGGAACAGAGTGGAGTGAGAGGATAAAAGCCTAGAGTGTGCAGCGGTATGTGGTCAGGCAGGAGGCTTGTTCCTTTCTCAAGAAAACTTCAGGCCATCAAGCTTGGAAAGAAATATTTTCTTATGCCAGTCTCCAACTACGCCAGCTGATGAAATGTACCAGGACTTTGAAAACCCAGAACATGGTAAGTTTTGGTCAGGTGGACAGGGTCTGTCATCTGGACACAGTGCTTCCTGTTACAACATCGGGGAAAGTTCAGAAAGGTTTCACAGGCGTAACTCTTCCTTAGGGAAAGCTTCTTGTCTGGCTGCAGAGCCCCTCCACAGTTTGCCTTCCGTAATGAAAAATGCAGCGGGAAGAGAGATTGGGGTACCCTCAGAGGTGTTGCCGTAAACCTGCCGGTAGCCAGGAGGAATTACTGCAGTGTCCTCTGGCGAAACTTCTTCAACATCCAGCAGCCTCTTCTCCCCTCACCTTTTCCAGCATCATTTGCTACGTCAGTACCTTTTCTATCCTCTTCATTGGCCCCGTCAGCTTTTTTTTTTTTTTTAAATCCTCACCCAAGGATATTTTTCCCATTACTTTTCAGAGAAAATGAGGAAGGGGAGTGGGGGGAAGGGGAGAGAGAAACATTAATATAAGAGAGACACACGTAGATTGGTTGCCTTCCACACATGCCCCAACAGGTCTAGAGATCAAACCTGCAACCCAGGTACATACTGGGAATCGAACCCTCAACCCTTCATGCGTGGGTCAGCACTCTAACCACTGAACGCACCGGCCAGGGTCCAGCTTTTTTTTTTTTTAATTGACGCCTCCCATTTCCTCCTACACCCATCCTCACTGTCTGTTTAAAGCCTCCATCTCAGTCCCAGTGATACTACTGATTCTGAAATGTCTTCAGTCTAGCTTCCACTTTGGGTCCTTGTCCTGATCGAGGCAAACCATCCTAGGCAGCCTTGAATTCTGTGACTGTCAGTGGCCATTTTTCACTAGGTGGTCTTGGACATTTGTTTGCTGAATTAGAAATCAAACTTGGATATGAGTAGTAAAGGGGATCTGGCTTCATTTCCCGCCCCCCCTCCCCAATGTTTGGAATATGAAAGCACACTGTACTTCATATAAAAGGTTTTCTCCTGTTCTCTCTAGTGGATGTAAAAGTACTTCTTAAGTGTGTGTGTGTGTGTGTGTGTGTGTGTTTCCACATTCATGAGTTAAGCTGACTTAGAGACATATAAGTCAGAAATTTCATATATTCCTTAGGTCACACATTTTAGAGAGAAACCTGGTAAATGTTTTTATGATGCTTCATTTTGGGTTTTCCAAACCGAACAGTTCAATGTAGCTGTAATGCTACAGCAGTCAAGAACTTACGTTCTAGTTGCCTTCTAAAATGCATTTTTACTGGTTTAATAGCCCACTCGTGCCGTGGGGGCCACACAGAGTATGCCACGGAGCCTGTCTTGGTTTGAAGTCGCTAGGAAGTGCGACGTGTTACTGGAAAGAAGAGGGTGGTTGCCTGCCCGCCTGTGTTGGCAGCATGTCCTTAGCGACCCTGTTGTTTTGGAAAGGAGGAACATTTGCGATCACGGTTGCAGACCCTTGGCCGATGGATATTTATTGTGCTGAAAATCACAGACTGCTCATGACGGTCACCAACACCGAGAGAGGAAAATGGTCTAGTCTGCCTTTTCCCTGCTGTGTGCATGCTTTCACCCTAGGTTTCTATCCCTATTGTGCATCCTGGATGACACACTTTCCATGGTATGCTTTCAGCTTCTGGAACATTCTATAACACGATCCCCTTCTTTCGCTGCCCACCAGTTCTAGGATCTTTAACCACCTCAGACCAAAACAATGTGAATTAGCCACGTTTTGTTTGAGGAGAGGTTTAGGGTGTTTGGTTGGTCTTTTAAGTAGAGCCCATCCGTCCCCTTACAATGGTGGTGATCTGGGACCAAAGAACCCTAAAGCAGTAGGAGGGTGAGGGGACATATGGAGTCCCAGCCTCTCCTCACCTTTATTTCTATCATAAATTTTAATTGGAAAACCACAAAAGACTGTGAAAGACCGTGTCAGTCGTGTATAATTAACGAGGTAATAAAGTTGGGCTGTATTTGCTATGCCCAGATGCCCTGACTTACCAACAACATGCGTCTCTAAGCTTGCCACTTGGGACCTTCTTCTGCCAGACACTACCGTTTGAGGCAAGTGCGTGTTCTGCATGAAGGGCTTCTGCAGTTCTCTCCTCAGGCAAGTCTCCCTATTTTGTCCATTTTTATTCTGAGCATTTCACTTGTACATTTCTGAAGCCTTTGGTCCTTAGGAAAGTTCATGAAAATCTCTCAGCTAAGTCTGAGTGAATCTTTGGAGCCCAAGAGAGTTACACTCAACTTTCAGTGGAAAAAAATTGGTTGGACAAGCTCACATGAGGAATGTTAAGAAAAATTCCATAATGCACTTCTTCCATCTCTGCTGTGTGTGTTTTTGGAGTGAGCCCTTGGTAGAGTTTGATTCCCAGGTGTTGAGGATTATTGCTTGCTCAGCCAAGGTATTTCGCTGCCCTTGAGGAAAAAGAACCATGAGCAACCAGAATTGTATCAATTGACCCTGTGTATTTTCTCTGTTTTTCAGTGTCTTGTTTTGAAGAATTGGGGTGGGGAAATGGTAGGTGAGATTCCAAGTAAAGGAGAAAATCAGTTCTGGAACTGGGGTACTTTGCTTCAGGTACAAGCACCTGTCCTGAATATGTAGCAACAACTGCTTCACGTGTGAGTAGATTTACTTCCCATCTAATGAACTCCAGGCCCTTTTTCCTTCTGCTTTCCACACACACCTAACCAGAGTCATCCAGTGGGGATTGGCGCCACTGAAAGAAACCCCAGGGCTTCCCAGCTGCTTCTGGGCACGGTGTTCGCCAGGGCAAGAGCCAGGTAGGCGATGCGGATCCCCACCTAGGAAGAGGTGGGAGGGAAGAGGTGTCCAGACACTTACTTTTTCTCTTCGGCCTTCCTCCAGGAACCCAGGGAAATCTTTGAAGTGATGTCTTTTATATTAAAGTGGAAGAAGAAGTTTGCCCCACTAAGTTTCGCTTGTCATTGTCTCTTACTACAGTTTCTTGTTCAGATCCGTACCGCACTGCTGTTCACACACGAATGTATGTGGTTCTTCTCTTAGCCTAACTCTTCCCAAGCACCCGAAGTCATTATTCTCTTTTGTTTTTCTTTTTTTACGGCACTAGTGAATGAGAACCTAAAGTCTTAGAAAATCCTGACTTGAAAAGGAGTCTCTAATCGGCATGGTTTGATTATTTTGCCTTCTCCCCCCTAAAGACTTGAATGATTTTCTTTCCTAGCGCCGTGATAGATCTGTAATGAGGGAAACCTTTGCTGCTACTTTCCTGGGTTTACCAGTTTTTTTCTTTCCTTAAGAATAATTTATCTGTGTTTCTCTGATGACTGTTAATTTCTAACAAGTGCAGGAGCGGTGAGCCGGAGATTTCTTCTCTTACTCCCCTCCTCACCCTGCCCCCAAGTTGCACACTAACCTCTGCAGCCTCTCTGGGATGGGGCGCATCTCTCGGAGCTGGCCCCTGTGGCTCGGTGGCTGCCCAGCACTGAGGGTGACTTCGGAATCTTGCCTTTCTCCATTCCTGTTTTATGACTCAACCTTCAAATGCCTCCCCCCCTCTGGCCGCCTCCTTTTTCCTCCCAGGAGTCATTTCCAAGTGACCTGCCCTTCGGCATTTCCCAGCTGCTCTCCTCACCTTTGCCCACCTTCCAGTGACCCTGAGAGCACAGGCCTGAGAAGTGCGGCCTGTGCGGAGCTCAGAGAACTGTGAGGACTACCCCTGCCCGTCAGACTCTGCCTGGGAACAGAGATGGATGGGTAAATGGTGCTGTGGGAGCAATTTTTATCTTCAAGCGAGGCTCTTTCATCCCTGTACCAGGCAGCCCCCTTCTGTTCCCAGCCCTTGAAGGGGTACAATGCAGAGAGGATGGTTGACTGGCAGGGTCTGGTACCTAACGTTATTATCTGGCCTGCCTAAGCCATCCCCAGCCTCTGGCCTACCCTGGAGCACTTCAGTGTGTGGGAGCTGCTGCTGCTGTTTCTCCACTAGGCCTGCCCAGCGCTTTGCCAGTCCCCTGGCATCGACAGCCCCCCACGTGGTGACCTGACGCCAGGTTCCATTCGCTGTCCAAGTGACCGTTTCCACTACTACTTCTGGCGCTTGAGATTGCGGGGGAGGGAGGGTTATTTAAAATAAATAAAGGCCAAGGTGGCAGTAGAGGATTCCTTTTGCTTTAAAACCTTTGGACTAAAAAGAAATGTTTTTTATATATAAATATATAAAGTAAATTGTTATGTAACTATTCTTGTTTCCTGTATGTTCTAATTTTGTTTTATGATGTAATTAAAGGAAATAAGCTGTGAAGACGTTTTCATTTTGCTGCGGTAGTAGCCTGGCTTGGAGCTGTGATTCTCTGCTTTCTTGAAATCCTAGAACTGCACAGGCTCCCGGGGCTCAGTGACGAGGCTGCTTTCTGGCACCCTTATATTTTTAATAGAATCTAACTGATCACCTTTAGTTAGTAGCTTTGTAGAAGCCTTTCTGTAAGACACTGAACTCTACTTGTCTAAGAAAAACAGAAGACATAACACAAATCAGGATTTTAACATTTTTGTCTTAATCTGATATTAACAATTCATCCTGAGTTCCTTATCTGCGCAGGCCATTGCCCTTACCTGGCCTAGGAGGGAGGGAGGATGCTTAAACACAGACTCCCCAGTCAGATTGCCTGATCTCCACCCAAAGGACCTGCACGACCCGCTGTCTCATCCTTATCACTTCAGAGCTGTAACGATTAAAAGAGGTACATTGTAAGCACTCACATGTCACCTGCTCTATTCCCTTCGTTTCAGCAACTGTTTCAGTGTCTGGTCTGTGCTAGAGGCTCCTAGGTAGAGAAACACAGGTTAATGAAATGGGGTCCCTATCCTTTTGGTGGAGATGAACAGGGGAGCCAAATCTGCAATCAAAATTTACATCGCAGGGTATCTGTCCTGCCATGTAACCCCCTCGGGGAACCTGCGGGTTCATAGGCCTCTCTTGAAATCACTCATTCTGCACGAGGTAAAGGCCTGGCGTGGTTGGTCATTGGGGTGAGGCCACCGGGGATACAGGGGTGCACGCAGTTGTCCATGTCGGATCAGCCCTGTATGTTGAGGGAGATACTTTCTAGGTCTTCAAGGATAAACAGACTTCCCCTTCCCTATCCACTCTTTTTTTCTTAATACCCAAGTATATTTTTTCCATTGATTTTTAGAGAGTGGAAGGGAGGGGGAAAGATAGGGAGAAACACCAATGTGTGAGAGGCCCATCGATGGGCTCCCTGGCACGCACACACCCTGACTGGGGCTGGGGATCCAGTCTGCAACTAAGGTACATGCCCTTGACTGGAATTGATCCCACGACCCTTCAGTCTGTGAGCCGAAGCTCTAACCACCGGCCAGGACCCCCATTCCAGCCAGTGTTCAGAGCCTTCCCCTTCCTGCCCTCCCTGGCCAGGGGCTACCTGGTTTAAAACTCCGCAAAGATGACCAGTAAATGATTGAAAAGGGATTAAGCAAGGGGTGCCTTGGCCTGTTTTCCATTCCAGGCATATAGGTCTTCTCTTTTCGGTATTTTTGAATTTTTTTTGTGATAAAATTTTGAGGAAAGGGAAGGGAGTGAAAAAAAGAGAACATACCATGTTTTAAAAAGCATTTAATATAAAATCGGTTTTCTGCATGGGAAAATATACACCAAAAAAAAATCAGTTTCAGATGGATTGACCTAAACGTGAAATGCAAAATTAAAACTTTGAAAATGTTTGTTTATATTTATGACCTTAATATAGGGGAAGACGTCTTAAGACCTAAAAATTAAAATATTGTTAAGTTCAGCTGCATTTTAAAAATAAGACCCTATGGCCTCAGTGTTTAAGAAGAGCTATAGTATTTCCCACGTCTCTAGAACTGCAGTTTGAATAAGCACAGCAATCTGATAGTTGGTCTTTCGGAGGCTTTAGTGAATAGTTGTTGCCCTAACTAATTGGAATTTTTTTAAAAATCCAGCCAGATTTATTTATTCCTGTCCCAGACTCTATCCCTTGCCCTAGTCTATAGTTTAGGCAGAGGACAGTTCTCAAGAGGACCATGTCATCAAGAAAATGGAATAAGCATTAAGTATATATACCTTTTAAAATTAAATTTGCAAAAAAGGAAGAGGTGAGTAGAATTTTAAACACAAATTCACTCATTGTTCAGCAACACTGTTTGGGGCAAAAACTCATCCATGTTGCCAGGTTTCTTGGCTCAGAGGCCTGGCCAGTTTAGCTAATCTTGGGAAGCTGTGTCCCAGGTTCCAATAACTTGCTGCCGTGAGTTACTGAAGACCAGTAAGAAATGTGATCCTGAAGAGCTTCACAGACAAGAAAAAGCTAAAGGAGTTCACCACCACCAAGCCAGGATTACATGAAATGCTGAAGGGTATTCTTTAAGAAGAGGAAGAAGGAAAAAACGATAAAAATTACGAACAACAAAATGACATCAAATACCAACAAGGGAATCTAAAAAGTGAATAAAAAATCTGAAGAACAGAATGGACTGGTGAATATAATAGAATCAGGGACATAGAAAGGGAGTGGACTGACAATTCTCAGGGGGAAGCAGGTGTGAGGGGTTTGGGAAGAGTGGACAAAAATCATACTCCTATGGATGAAGACAGTGGCGGGGGGTAAGGGCATGGGGTGGGGTGGGGAATCAGGTGGAGGGGAGCTATGGGGGGGGGGGGACACCTGTAATAGAACAATAAAGATTTATTTTTAAAAAATGTGATCCTGGGGCTCCTTGCTTCCTGCCCAGAGGAAGGATACAGGACGGTGCGGCTCTTCACCTGGAGCCTGGGGCAGCATCGAGGATTTTCTGGAGAAGCAGGCTGGCATCAGTTTCCTCTTGCAGCAGGGCGTCCTGGGCTTAGGTCAGCACCAGGTAGTAGCCATCTGGATTCTGCACTGAAAGCAGTAAAAAGGGCACCGCTGGGGTGAGGCTGGCCCCAATCACCACTAGGATGCACTCCCAACAATGAGTGGCCTGCAGCGCCTCTGCCACACCCAGGTGTTCCCCTCACCTCCACTCCACCTCTTTAGGAAGCCTCCCTCTTCACTGCAACATCACAGGAGGGGCAGGGCAGGCATCCAAATAACCAGGCCTACCAGCTGACTGGTCAGCAAGCACCTGCCCTCCTTCCCGTGTGATTGTTGCAGTTTGGGGGGGGGGGTGGGAAAGGCAGGGGGGAGCTCACCTTCCATGGTAATACACTCCCTAACAGAGAAACTCAGCATTTATTTTCTCTTAGGAGAATGCATTTATAAAGCCATGTTTTTCCTGGGCAATAAATAGCTGTCTCTTTGCTACATGAATCTGTCTCTCGACACAAAGCTAGTGTCTCCCTCTAAAACTCCTACCTTTTTTCACCACGGCCACAAAATATGATTCATCCTTAAGATTCTGAACCACCTGCAAGGGAGAAGGGGGTCACTAAGACAACTTTGCTCAAATAGCTCTGCGGCATAAGCCAGGGTAGACAGGGAGAGGGAAAGGCGTGATCCAGGCCTTAGTGGCACCTTATGGGGAACCACTGCCCCTTTACCTGGTCACTGAGGAGAAGGAGGATACCCCCAGGGCCCTGGTGGAAGAGGCGGTGGATCTGATTGGCTGGGAGGTTCAAGAGCTCGGCCAGTTTTCCCATCAGCTCCATGGCGCTGAGTTCATCCAGAGAAATCTCTTGATAAAAGCCTGGGGTGTGGGCAGCAGGGGTCAGTGGGGAGAGGGGTCTAGAGGCATGCTCCCAGATACCAGGAGGATGAGGGCATGGTAACAGCCTCATGGTGGGTGTGAGGGGAGAGAGTAAAGCAAGACAAAGGATTATAAACCCACTTAGTCTTCACCTCCTATTCCTCATCTTTGGGGAGGCCTCAGATTGAGGGGAGCCCCCAGTTGAAAGAGGAGATTGGACATCTACATATGAAGGACCGAAACCCAAGTACAGTAAGATTATGTTCTAATCCCACATGCTGACGGAAGGACAAAATCAGAAGGGGTTAGGGAGAGAACATGGAGGAATAGACCCAGGGAAACATCCTGGAAGGAGAGGGCTAATCTGGTCATGGAAGGCAGGGCAATGCACGGAGGGCACCTGGGTCCCAGGAATGGTGGGCAGCACCCTTCCCCCAGGCCGGAAGAGGGTTCGCGCAGCCACACCTGAGTTTCTTCTGGAGAGAGGCCAGAACCTCACCTGGTTCAGGGTTCTTAGGAGCCTGGTTCTCTTGCCTGGAGGCCTCCTGAGCCACATATAAAGTCAGCCGGTGACGGATGGGCCTGGGCCGGGAAAACAGTCTCAGCCCTTCTTACCTGGACCATCAGCTCCCGTTTTGAGCCCCCATCCCTGGGAGAGACCCCTCCTCCTCCCAGGTCTCCAGGGAGAGAAATGGCCACGCATCTCTTAAGCATTTAATGAATGCTAGATCCTGGGGGAGAGAAGATGAGGAAGATCTAACTGTCCCCAGAAACAGTGATACCGATGGGATGGCCACAGAAAGGAGGGGTCACGGGAGCCAGTCTGTAACCTCAGGCAGATCCATGTCCTTTTGGGGCCAGTTTCTTCCTTTGTAAAATGAGGGCGTGGGGATAAGTGGCCGTTCAGGCGCCTCTTGACTTGAACATTCTGCTAGCTGAATTGGTAGGTGCCACTACAGAGGGCAGGGGACCCCGGTTGGCAGTGCCCAGCACCTGGCTCTAAGAGTATTGAAAAGGCGGATCCCGTCGGCAGCCCCGCAGATCTGGATAAGGTCCTGCCGGGTAAGCTTCAGCAGATCAGTGCCTGCAGAGGCAGACAGAGCCAGATTGGGGAAGAGGCCTGGGATCAAGGATGGCAAGGGACACAGTCCAACATGAGTCTACAAATAGCTCTCGTATATCCAGGTAGACTTAGAGCCACACCCTGGCTCTGCCACTTGTCAGCTGTGTATCCTTCCGCAAAGTATTTAACCTCTCTGAGCCCTGTTCTCACGGGGGAGTGTGTAAATTATATAGGATAATATGAGAGAAAAAAACCTAGCAAGTACGGTGCCTGGCAACTCTTAGTCCTAAATAAAAGTTAGTTGAAGGGAACACAAAAGCCAGAACTGAGGCAGGCTTCCTGCTGAGAGTCCCACCCCCATTTCCCTACAGGGGGACCCCAGTCTCACCAGTGAAATTGGCTAGAGTCCGGCAGAAGCTGGAGAACCGGTGGCGATGTAACCACTGCTGCGTCTCCAGGATGGAGGCTCCAGGGTTCAGATCCTGAGGCATAGAGAGGGCAGTCCAGGTAACACCATGAGCCCACGGACTGAGAACAAAGGGCGGGGGGGGGGGGGGAGGAACAACCTCTGCCCTTGGGGGCCCCAAGTCTGAGGGGGAGGCTCATTCTGCTGGTGGGAAGTGCCGGGGCCATGCAGGGAAGTTTTGTGATTTAGGGCCATACCACATCTGTCCACCAGGGGGCAGGGCCGCCCTATTCTGGACCGAGAGAGGAGGTTGCTGAGGCCTTGGGAGAGTGGAGGGGAGAGAGGGGCTTGGAGAGGGAAGACTCACCTCAGCTGGGCTGCCTCCCAGAGTGTCCGAGATGAATGGTGGTGAGCAGCAGAGCCTGGGAGGGAGCAGAGAGTCAGGGGCTCCTGGGAGCAGTGCAGCCAGTCTCCCGCCCTGGGCGGCAGAGCTTGCCAGGTGCCATCCCAGGTGTTCCCCTGCCTCAGCGCAACTCTCAGCTCTGCCCCTCCCCCATGCCTTGGCCTCGGAGCTCTTCATTCGCGCCCCAAAGGGCCGATAGGAGGTGCGCATCCCCACTCACCTCTCCGGGGACAGGAGTTTGCAGGAGTGGGGGGAGGTCAGATCCCGAGGGCTGAGAGCCAGGTAGGGCTCTGCACTGGGCTCTGGCCACGGTGAACACTGGGGGTAAACAGTAAGGCCGTTCGTTGGAGAGCAGTGGCAGCTGTCCCTCACCTCCCTCCATCTGCATATTAAGAGTTGACAAGGACCCGGCCTGTGTGGCTCAGTGGTTGAGTGTCCACCCAAGCACCAGGAGGCCGCCAGTTCGGTCATTCTGGTCAGGGATCAGGGCACATGCCCGGGGGATCTGACCTCCCCCCACTCCTGCGATCGCCTGTCCCCGGGGCTGTGATCATCCTGAAGCTGTCACAGCCCTGGAGCCCTCCATTTCCCAGGTGAACATGAGGACCTTCCCTCCAAACCTCCTTCCCAGCCCTGCCACCCCAGCACACACCTCCACGAAGACGGTGCTCTCACAGGCAGCCTGGTACTTGTCTCTCTCATGCAGGGGCTGTTTCTCAACCTTCTCCCGGTCGGTTTTCAGTTTCCGGTCAGCTCCTTTGGGCTACAAGAGGGAGACATGGGAACCGCAGGGGCCCCCTCCTCCCCTGCACGCTTCTCTTCGCGGAAAGGGGCTCTAAGAAAGACATGCAGCCCCGTCCTCCGTGCACGGAGAAGGAAAGAGTCCCAGAGAGGGGGCCGCAGGCTGAGGGCCACAGCAAAGCAGGGCCAGAATCCACACAGCCAGGGAGGCAGGGTGACGAGCCCTGACCGGGAGGGGACAGGGGACCCGTGCTGCCTGTACCTTGAACACCTTGATGAGGCAGCCAGCTGAATGCAGGTGTTCAGGGGGAAGCTCCTTGTCACTGGGCCTGAAAGTGTCAATCTGGAGGCGGAAGGGGACACCTTTCTCTCCACCCTTTTTCCGAGGAGTGAACTCGGTGCTGATGCAGTGAACCTGAGGTGGAGGAGAAGCAGAGAGGAAGCAGGGAGACTCCGGGCCCCACCTACATTCCAGGGGGATTGCCCCTAAAACCTGTGGCCTGCCTGTCACCTGTCAGAAACTTCTCTTCCTCAAGTGTAACTTCGTTAGGTTCTTTCCCCATGTTGTACTTTACTTCCCCATGACACGTATGCATTTTAATTAGCATTTAGTATCCTTATAGAAATTGTCTACTTACATCCTTTGCCTATTTTTCGGTTGGTCTCTCTTCTATTTTTTCTTACTGATGTATGATAACTTTTTATGTATTAAGGCTGTAACACACTAACAACTATTTTTCCCACTTGGGGGTCTCCTTTCAAAGAAGCTAAGTCCTGTGTTTTGTAGTTTCTTCCATTGCTTTAATGTTTAACTAGTCCCTCCCGATGGTGAGAGTCCATAAACCTTTATCCATATTTTTCCCCCAAGGTGTTTCCTGGAAGTGATGATTTTTACTGTCCCCTTACCCCCACCCAAACTCACCTTCCTTTCCCAGCTCCAGGCTCACCTGCAGGAAGAGGGAGGTCCTCTTGGTCGGGTCCCAGTGAAACTCCACCGTGTTGAGCTGTGAGGGCAGCACCTGGGGCTCTATCACCCCCACGGACAGTGGCACATCTGCAGACACAGAGCAGCAAGCAGGAAGCAAGGCTCAGCCCTCCCCACCTGTGAGGGCTTTCAAGACAGACAGTGCCCCTAAAGGGCCCCTCCCCATTCACCGATGTCCAGGATGCGGTCCCCAGGCCGGCTCCATCTCCACCCATCCAGCTGCTGCTGCTCCGTGTACTGCAGGTGCCGGTCATGGAACACCACACGCACCACACTCTGTGGGCACAGGAAGGTGGAGCTCATAGGCGCTTGGGAGCCAGTTCCCAGACCTGGGGTAGGCCAACCCTCCCACCCTCTCCCCACCTTGCTTCCCACTCCCAGGACACATGGGACTTAGAATCACTAGGTCTGTGTCCAGATGCCCACCTGCCATTCTGTGAAACTGGGGAGGTAATTTAGAGACCCTGAGCCTCAGTTTCCTCATCTGTAAAATAAGGAAGTTAATCCCTTCCCACTCTTAATCACTCTACTGGTCTCTTTTCTATATATATATATTTTTTTTAAATATGTTTTTATTGATTTTTTTACAGAGAGGAAGGGAGAGGAATAAAGAGTTAGAAACATCGATCAGCTGCCTCCTGCACACCTCCCACTGGGGATGTGCCTGCAACCAAGGTACATACCCTTGACGGGAATCGAACCTGGGACCTTTCAGTCTACAGGTCGACACTCTATCCACTGAGCCAAACTGGTTAGGGCTCTCCCTATTTTTTTTTTTTAACAATAAGCAAAACTTTACTTAGAAAGTCACAGAGGTAGAAAGAAGCAAACCAGCTGGGCTGCGTGGGCTCAGGAAACAAGTTACGGAGGCAGAAAAGAGGGCCCTTGGAGCCTAGGAGAGAGAAAGGCGAAGGCCGCTGGCCTGTGGCGGAGGAGGAGCGGAGGAGAAAGGCAGGCGCGCTCTAGAAAGGGAGCGTGCTCGCAGTCTCTCTTCTGTGCAGCAGCACTTATCATTTTGCAATTTGTAAATCAACTTGTAATTGCATATAATTTGTGTAATTACAAGTGTGGCTCACTCAGTAGAATGCAAGCCCCCTGAGGAAAGGAATTACATCTGTCTCTGTACTGCTGAATTTCTAGCTCAGAGAACGGTTTCTGGCAATAAATAGGAGCTTAATGAATAATTTTTCAAAAATCTTCACCCAAGGACATGTTCCCTTCTTTTTTTTTATGAGAGAGAGAGAGAGAGAGAGAGAGAGAGAGAGAGAGAGAGAGAGGTGAGAGAGAGAGAGAGAGAGAGAGAGAGAGAGAGAGAGGTGAGAGAGAGAGAGAGAGAGAGAGAGGGTGAGAGAGAGAGAGAGAGAGAGAGGTGAGAGAGAGAGAGAGAGAGAGAGGTGAGAGAGAGAGAGAGAGAGAGAGGTGAGGGAGAGAGAGAGAGAGAGAGGTGAGGGAGAAACCTCGAACCATTATCTCTGGTATATGCCCAGGATGTGGATGGAACCTGCAACCTAGGCATGTGCCACCTGTTGGTGCATGGGCCAGTGCTCCAATCAAATGAGCCACCAGCCAGGGCTAAAGGAATGCATTTCTGAGAGAAGTAATCATGTGTGTGAATAATACACATTTTTTCTTTTTCCCCCCCTTCTTCTTTCTTTTTCAATTCCCACCTGAGGATATTTTTCCCATTGATTTTTAGAGAGAGTGTAAGAGAGAAGGAAAAACAGAGAGAAATATCCATGTGAGAGAAACACATCAATTAGTCGCCTCCTGCATGAGACCCGACCAAGGCCTGGGCCTGGGAGAAGCCTGCAACCAAGGTACGTGCCCTTGACCGGAATCAAACCCGGAACCCTTTGGTCTGCAGGCTGACCCTCTATCCACTGAGCCAAACCGGCTAGGACTGTAACATATTTCTACATCCTGGTTCTGCTACTTACTGGCCCTGTTTCATGGAAAAATACTTAACCTCTCTGTGCCTCTTGCCTGCACAATTCCTGCCCACCGAAGGTCAACTTAAAAGGTAGACCTGAACCCTAGCTGGTTTGGCTCAGTGGATAGAGCGTCGGCCTGCAGACTGAAGGGTCCCAGGTTCAATTCCAGCCTGGGTTGTGGGCTCGGTCCCCAGTAGGGGCGTGCAGGAGGCAGCCAATCAATGATTCTCTCTCATTGATGTTTCTGTCTCTCTCTCTCACTCTCCCTTCCTCTCTAAAATCAATAAAATATATTTAAATTTTTTTAAAAAATAAAAGGTGGACCTGAGAGGGTTCTACTCGGCAATGACATCACAGGATGGCACTGGCTTCCTGGCCCGTGGGGCAGTCAGACTCAGCCTTTGCCAGATCTGGGAGGGGATGCACCTACCTTCAGCAGCCGCGGCCACTGGGTGGCGTCACCCAGCTTGCAGAGCATCTGCACCTCATAGGACTGGCCTGGGAGAGATTGGGGGACGTGTGAGCCCCGCTCCGAGGGGCAGAGGTGGTGCCTGCCTCCCCGGCCCACCCTGGCACAACCTCCAGAGCTTACTGCCCCCACTCACCCCTGTCCTTCCCAGGCCCAGCGTACCCTGGTTCAGGTAGGTCAGGGCCTCCTCCTGCTTCTTCACGGCTGGCGAGGTGGCTGCACAGAGCACGTACTGGAATGAGGGGCAGGGAGGCTCCACGCTGGGGATGTTGGGCAGCTCCTCCTGCTTCAGGTAGGGCAAGGGCAGGGACTCCCTGTAGGGAGAGGAGGCCCTGCCAGCTTTCTGCCCGGTCCACCCCATCCCCTCTGGGGCGTTGACTCTCTCTGCCAGGTCCTATCTCCTGGGAGCCCCCAGTTTCCTGTAGCAGGCACCCTAGCAGCAGCCAGGGCCAAAGGGGCCCCTGTTCAACTCCTTCGGCCTCTGGGAGACCTCCGTTAAGATGCGAATCCCAGATACTTCCAAGCATCTACAAACATCTGGCATCAGTTGCTTGTTTGCAACCTCAGGGCTTGCCTGATGCCAAGTCAATGCCCCACCAAAATGTCCTGTGTAGGTGGTGCTTGGGGTGTTGTGAGATGTCCCAGGACCCACTAAACTCAGGTACATTTGACCACATCCCCACCCCCAAAGGGACCCAAGAGCAGGAAGCCCATCCCCCTCTACTTGAAACAGAAGCCCTACATGCCCACCACAACTCAGACGAGGGCCTTCCTTGGGGGCCCGAGGGAAGGGACTCTGGTCCTTACCTGAGCAAGCTGCTTGGCGGCCCGGGATACAATTCCCCGGGACTGGGCCACAGGTGCTCCAGCTGGTTGTGCCAAAACAGCATCTTGGAAAGGGAGCGGGCCAGGTGTGTAACCGAGAGGTCAGCACTAGGTGGGGCTGGACCCACTGGGCCTCCACCTAGGGCCTCAACCTCTATTTATAGAAGCAAACCCACTAAAGGGTGGGGTCAGGCCTGAGGTCTCTGATTGGCTGAGCACCCAGGGCTCTAGGAAGCTATGGACCTATTAGGCAGCTTAAGCTGGGAGGAGGAGGAGAGGAATGGTGTCCCCAGGGCTCCCTACCAATCATTAACTTGAAGGGGAGATGGTGGTACAGCAAAACAAAGTCACAGGGATGCACATCCACTCCCCCACCATTCCCCAAGAGGCCCAGGGACAATGAGGGGACACCCTTAGGCTTCAAGATTGGCCCCAGATCCATGTAGAATCCCAGAGACTCATAGGCTAGGGCCCTTCACATGACCCCATGGGAGGAACCTGACCCTTCCCAGGGTGCAGGACAAGCAGGCATGCTGCATCACATGCACCTACAAAGGGTCTTTGCTCCCTGCTGGCCTCCCACCTCCTTTTCCCCGACCCCAACACACAGGTGCAGGGGTGGCAGGACACCTGTCCTTTGGCTGGGCTGCCTGGCTAGGGGACTGGAGTTTACAGAACATAGTCCAGCTTGCTGTGGAAACAACTCAGGGGGTGGTGCTGGGGGGAGAGCCTGCCTGTGGGGAGGAGGGGTGTGTCTGGGGGGAGAAGCCTCCCAGGGCAGGAGAAGGAGAGGCGTTCCAGTGGGGTTGGTTTCGTTGCCGCTCCTCTGCCCTGGGGCATGGGGTGGACTGTGTTTAGACACAAATACAGTCTGCCTGGGGGAGGGCTTCCTTCCGCAAGCTCAGCCCCTGTAGTCACTGTACACAGACAGCCCCAGGCCCCTGAGCCCAACCCCCAACTACTGTTTGGTATAAACAGACAAGGGCCTTGCAGAGAGCAGAGAGACTGGCCTCTCAGCACATAGCCTGAGCTCATGTGACCTTAGCCATCCAGGCTCTGTGACTCTGCAGGGCCTGCCTGGGGAGAGGGGAAGCCGAAGGGTCTCCAGGTGCCTGGCCCTTGGTCCTGTACCTGCTTTCTTTTCCATAAAGCCAGACAAAACGGGAGACGGGAGAAGAAAGGAATGGAACGTGCCTGCCAGGGGGCCGAAGAAGCCCACGTACCCAAGACCCCGCGATAAGACCCCAAAGACTTGGAGAGCCCACCCATTGCCCAAAGGTGGAGTCCAGGCGAGGAGGCCCCCATGGAGCCCTCCAAGGTTTGACAGAGCAGGATCCCAGGAAGGGAAGGGCGTGGAGGGGTCCTGGCCACCTTGGTCCTGGCCTGGGGGGAGCAGGGTGTGGGCCAGAGGAGGTACGCAGGCAGATGGAGGTAGAAAAGGTGGAGGCTGGTGTGGGTCCCCTTTGAGGATGATCCTCAGAGCAGGTCCTGGAAGTGGGGCTCCAACTCCAGCACCCAATTCCCCGCCCTCTCACCGCCCTCCACCTGCTTGCATCCTCCCGCTTCGCCCCTGCGTTCATCTCTCCCATACTGGCTGCTACTCCTTCCTCCCGCCCCTCTGCACTCGGTCCCACTGGGATGTTGCTGGGCCTGTTTCTGGTTTTCCACCTCTCTCTCTCTCTCTCTCTCTCTCTCTCTCTCTCTCTCTCTCTCTCTCTCTCTCGAAAGAAGCCGGGCTTGAGGCAGTGGCGGCAGCCTGGCCACTTGCACCCCGGCAACCCCACCCCACCCTTTCACTGTGCCCCCTGGGCCAGCACGGAACAGAGTTTGAACAGCTCATCCTCAAGTCCAGAGAGGCCTTAGGACACTTCTGGTGCAGACTCCCCACTCTCAGAGGATTCTCAGGCCCTGGGGGGGGGGGGGGTGGGGGGGGGCGGGGGTGAGGCCCAAACTCCCCTCTTTACCTTTCTGAATGGAAGCAAGGCCTCCCTCCTACCGGGTATGGCAGGAGGATTAGTGGTAATTCTGTGGTGCTGCGTCTTTTTCCAGGGTTGAATTCCCAAGAGCTCCCCTTCAGGTATGGGAGGCAGGGGCACCAGCAAGGTCCCCAGTGTCACCAGTCCTGGAGGGTATAGACATGATTGTCCCAGAAACTTCCCCACACACAGATAATTTCAGGGACAACTTTTTGGGTGCAATTTTTTAAAATGGATTTTTCCCCACCCAAAATGTTCTATCATTTTCTAGGCCACGGCATAAACCTATCCTAATAATACCCTTTTGGGTTTCTTAAGCCAAGGAAGTAACTTTCTATCTGTAAAAAAAAAAAAAATGCTGAGAAATAACAATTCTATGTCCTTTTTCTCCTCTAACCAAAATGTCTTGTTTGGTTTTGCTTTCTATCCCAAGGCAACATTGAACCTGGAGAGGGGGAGAGTTGAAGGGTGAGGTCTACCCCTCTCTCAAGAAAGAGGGGCTGAGAGGAGAAGGATCACTCATTCATTCATTCATTCATTCAACAAAATGCTATGAAGTGCCTACTATGTACCAGGCGTGCTCCCCCCCCGCCCCGCCCCCTCTCTCTCAGAGGAATCCTGCCTATCCAGGGCAAAAGGCCTGGGCCCTGAGTTGCAGGCACAATTATTTTACAGTGGAAGGGATGAGAGCATGATTTTTTAGACGTCTCATGCACAGGCACACAGGAGCACGCACACTCAGAGGAAGCTGATGATCCCCTGGGGCAATCCCTGTGTGATCGGTAGTCTGTGCACACCAATCCCCCTACCCCCAAGAGGCAGTCCCTCCTCCCAGCAAAATGCCTCTGAGGATTTGGGGTGCACAGCTCCAAAGGGCACCACACGAAACAGTGCCCCCTGGAGTTGGACAGCACACAGGCCTGGCTCTAAGTCCCCAATCTTTTTTTAAAAATATATATTTTTATTGATTTCAGAGAGGAAGGGAGAGGGAGAGAGAGATAGAAACATCAATGATGAGAGAGAATCATTGATCCGCTGCCTCCTGCACGCCCCCTACTGGGGATGGAGGCCGCAACCCGAGCATGTGCCCTTGCCCAGAATCGAACCTGGGACCCTTCAGTCTGCAGGCGGATGCTCTATCCACTGAGCCAAACCGGCTAGGGCAGGCCCCCAGTCTTTTATTCCTGAGGCTCCCTCTCAACCACCAGTAAGTATCCCTTTGGAAAGGTTCCCTCTGTTCATGAGTCAAGCTTAGTTTGCTTCTTAAACCTTCCTGCAGCCCAGTCAGTTGGCGCTTCTGTTCTCCATGTCCTGTCTCTGTCCTTCACCAAATTCATTCACAGCAGTCATCAGATGTGCAGTTTATTCTTGTGTACTTTGTCTAATTCCCGTCCCCCCCTCCCCCCCGCCATAAGAGTGGAAGTCCCCTGAGGATAGGGACTAAGAGAGGTTTGCTGGTGTTGAGGTTAAGGGTATGTCTGTCAACATAGACTGAGTTCAAGTGCAGCTGTGTGGCCTTGGGCACGTAACTTAACCTTTTTAAGCTTCATGCTGCAGCTGTAAAAACAAGATGATGAGAGTCTACTGCATACGAACAGAGTGAAAACTGAAGGAGATAATAGTTGAGCCCTCAGTAAATGTGGGTGTCTTTTTTTTCCCCTATGTATCACCAGTGCCTAGTACATCATAGGTTTATTCATTTAACGCATAGGTTTACTTCTATAATACTTATAAGTATTGAGGGTCTGTTTATCAAATAAACAGTTCTTCGGTGCTTTTCAGTCTACCTTCTGAGGAAGATACTATTTTTTTTCTATTGTTCTATTATCCTCCTCCCCCATTATACAGATGGGGAAACTGAGGCTCAGAGAGGTTAAGCAGATAGCTCAAGGTCACACAGCTAAGAGGAGACAAAGCCAGGGTTTGAACCCAGGCCATCTGAGTCACAGTCCCTGTTCTTAATCGCTGTCCTATGTCCCAGTCTCCCTGACACATTTGCTATGAAATTTTAAAATGAATCTCCAGGCAACTTTCCAATCTGCAGAGTTGAAGAAAGAGGTCTACCAGTAATTCTCCCCCAAAGAAAGAAAGGTTGATGGGGGAAGCATTTGTCATTCATGCATTCATTCACTCAACAACCCCCAAAGAAGTATCAGACCCAGGGACCTGACTCGGATGATGGCAGTGACCTTGGGCCTTTCTGAGCTTTGACCTTTCCAGCTGCAACGTGGGGATAACATTGCTTTCTGCCCCACTCCTGGGGCCGAGCGGAGGGTGAGTGATATGAATGATAGTGCCTGGTCGGCTGCAGTTTTGATAGATGTGGGAGGGGGGGTTAAGGATAGGGTGGCAAGGACAGGATCTGTGGTCTCATCAGGTGTGTCTGTGAGTGGGGTCCTGCTTGACTTGGGAATTCCCTTGGGATGAGCAGCGTGTGGAAGCTTCCGGAGGGAGGGAAAAGCACTGCAGGCAAGGGAAGCGGCTGGCCCTGAGGATTTAGAGGTGCACGATCCCCATGGAGAAAGCTCAGCCCCATTGCACGTTATAACCACCCTGTGAGGTAAGATGGGCCCCATTTAGAGTAGAGAACACAGGACGGCACCTTGTCCAAGGTTATTTGCTAGTAGAAGTGGCTGGAACCTGTGACGCTTCACAGCCCTGCACAAGGACTCCTTTCTCTCCAGCCCACAGGGAAGCCTTCGGCTAGAGGACCGGAAGAGCCCCCCGCCCCCCCCCCGCTCCGGCTCTCTGCTTCAAATTTGCCGTCCTTGGGAGCCAGGGGTCTCCCTAAGACACGGGAACGACTGGACCACTCCTCTGCGGAGAACCCCATGCCCCCCACGCCGTTCTCAGCACTGTTCTCAAGCGGGGCTGTGGAAACCCTGGGCGACCACGGCCCGTCTTCCAGGACCTCCGTGGGACACAATGGTTAGCGCTTAAAGTAATTTTTTTTTGGTAGGAAAACCACCATGGATATTCTTGGAGTCCACTGCAAGGCTTGCACAAACATTTAATATGGAGCGATGCCTTTCTTTTTAAAAAATCTTTATTGTTGGAAGTATTACATATGTCCCCCTTTTGCTCCCTAGAGCGATGTCTTTTTTTTTTAAATTATCGTGTAGCTTGCATTTTATTTATTTTTTATTTTTTTAAAGTATGCCTTTTAAAATTAGCCTTATGCATGCCTTCTTTTTTAATTTTTTTCTTATTATTATTTCAGAGAGGAAAGGAGAGGGAGAGAATCATTGATCTGCTGCCCCCTGCACGCCCCGCACTGGAGATGGAGCCCCCAACCCGCGCACGTGCTTCTGACCAGAGTGGAACCCGGGAACGCTTCAGTCCGCAGGCGGACGCCCTATCCAGGAGCCACACCGGCTAGAGCTAGAACGATGTCTTTAAAATTCTCTCAAGTTCGGAGTGCACCACTTTGCCTTCTCTCCCCGCTCCACCACCCCTTCCTCCATGGCACTGATGAATTGCTCAGCGGGGCTCCAGGGAGTGAGTTTGAGAAGCCACTTTGCATAGGAAAACTCAGCTTCCTGGCCATTTGTCCACTTTTCTCTGCCCTTCCTTCTCACCACTCCTCCTCTCCTTTGTCTGCCTGCAGCTTCCAGAACGGGCTGTTCTTTTTCACACCTCTGTGAGTTTTCCCAGGCTGTTCTCTCTGCCTAGAACGTCTGGCTACTCCCAAGTCGGCTAGAGGGAACCCCTGAATTATTGCGCCCTCTAGGTCAGGATTTACGGTAAGACCTCTAATGCAGGGATCAGGCGCCCCAATGTCCATTACCACTCCAGGCAATTAGACGGTTTAGAAGCCTCAAATGTGCACAGACCCTCAAAGGCCCTGCTAAACACAGCTTCCTTGCCGGGCATCCAATGTTGCTTTCTGTGCAGCCTGCAGGGGGCGGTGCGGGCCTAGCCCTGCCCCAGGCTCTCCCACGCTGCTTTCAGCCAGAAAACCTCTCCCCATGGGCCCCAGCGAGGAGTTACAGGCAGGATCCACCCTCCATGCCTCAATGTCTCCTTTGCCATCACCACCCTCACGCTTCTCACCAGAGTCACCCTCACCTCTAACCCTGCATCCAGTTGCTTCCAAACTTCATCCTCCCTCTTTCCCACCAGCTTTCAGCAACAGCCTCTATCCCAGTCTGTGCCCAAAGCCCCTTTCCAGCAAAAGGATCCTCCTTTAATAGTTTGGGCCCCCTCAGTGCTTATCTCTCCAAAATTCTAACCCCTAACAGCACCCTCAGTCCACTGGGCTCCACCCCCTCACTCACCCCAAAGTGATGACATTGCTGTTACTTTGGTAACAGATGCCTGTGGGTGGGTAGGGGAAATGGACTAGAGAAAGAAAGCAGTGGCTTCAGGACACTGTCAGAGGCATGGGAGGTGGGCAGGGGGCAAACTGACGCAGTGGCTAGGGAGGGGCTACCAGGGGCTCTGACCCGCCCCACCAAGGCTGCGGTCAGCCCTATGTCCCAGCCTCAAGGAAAAAAGAAACAGAATAGAAGGGACTTCTTCCTGGAAAGAGAGATTTTCTTCATGGAGGAAAGGGAAACATCCCCAACCCCAGTGTCCCCTCACACAGGAACAGGTCTCCTGGGCTTGGCAGGGGACAGGGAAGGGATTGCATATACTGGAGCCCAGTTTGTTCCCCTCCGGGGAGCCTGGGGCACAGAGAGAGGGAGCAGCTCACCCAGGGTGTATTAGGGACAATGCCACAAGCAGTGGGAGGGTGGCTCTATGCCAGTGTCCTGAGCTCCTGGGGTTGGCGGCAGCAGGGGGTGGAGGGCCCTCCTCCAGCCCCTGGGGACCTGGCTGTCCCAGATGCCACAGACGGGAAGTGTGTCAGGCACTTGCGTAAGAGCCTTCTATAGTTCCATAAAGTTGTAATTACTGAGGCCTGCCATGGGCCTTAGCTCATTAGAGTGGTATCTGCCTCTGGGCCCCAGGGTGGGCTGGCCGGCAGGGGGAGGTGGGGGAGACCGGACCAGGCCAGACCACTCATGGTGTTCTCTGCATCCCCATCCCCACGGGTCCCTCTTCCTCTCCCCAGCTGGGAGATGAGAACCCAGACTTGACCTCAACCATGATGGACTACCCCACCCCAGGTGTGCTGGTCCTAAAGCTAGAGGGAAAGGCCAGGCACTCAGGTGTTTCAGCTGGGGCTGTCCTGGGCAACCCCTGGGGCCAGAGGCCACAGCGGGAAGGGCTGGAGCTGAAGATGTTTATGGGGAAAATAAGTCAGTCCCGTGGAAGGAGTAGCAACCCTCACCTCAGCGAATCTCAACCTCTTCCTGGAGGGATCCTGGGGGGTCATTCAAGCCAAAGATTCTTAATCCTTTGGGGATCTTAGATTCTCTGAGGAGCAGATGAAAGCTCTGGCCCTTCCCAGAAAGTGCTTATTCTCCAAATTTTACAGAGTTTCAAGGGGCTCACGAACTTCCTAAAGCTTCCCTGCAAGCCCAAGGTTAAGAATTCTTAATAGCAACAACTATTATGGCCCCATTTTAATCCAGCTCCCCATTGCAACCTATTCCAGTCCGATTCTGCCCATGTAAAAAGAAGGAAATGAGAGTCCCTCCAGAGCACAGCTCCCTGCCCACAATCGAAGAAGAGGGGGAAAGGGGGCAGACTTGGGATGAGGACCAGCCTCTGAGTGTGCTGGACACCGTGCCCCAGGCAGATTTAAGTCGTTGGCCATCCCTCAGCCCCGGGGCTCCTGAGAGCCCAGTGCCCACGCTCATTCAGGCAGTTCTCCTACCCAGAGGCACTCCAGTCGTTGTGTTTTGACTTCTGGTCTCGGGGGTTCTTTTGAGAGCGTGACTGCCATTTATCCTCTCATGGCACCTTGACCCTTGTGATTTCAGCCACCGCATCAGAGATGGGACAGTGTCCCTCTCCCAGGAGAAGCTGGTCCGGTGCTCCGGCCCTGTCCCTGCGCTACTGCAGTAGGAGTTGTTGGCGCTGAGGCAATGACTCAGACTTAGTGTATGAAAGGCTTCTCTGAAACACTTCCAGAAAGGACATCCAGAGGTCATGGCATCCAGCCCCCTGGCCTCCTCCACATTTGCCCCACCTCAGGCTTCTGGTGCTGAGACCAGATGGGTCCAGGACCCACCAACTTTCCTGGCTTGCCTTGGTCACTGGTACCACTGAGGCCCCCTGGGGATTCTTCCTCTTGTCTCATCAGGATCCTTTTCTGGGTTGACTCCCCGCTTAAATAACAGGCTCCCAATGACTCAGGAAAGTGAGGGGCACAGCACTGTTTCTTCTCTCTGCCTCAGGAAAAGCACTGGGAAGGAACAAACACCCCAAAAGAAAGGAGGCAAAGAAGAAAATTAATTTTCCCTGCGTGTCTTCCCTGGGCTAACTCATTCATTCTCCTAACACTGCACGATGTCCATTTTGCTGATGAAGACATCAAGGCTCTAAAAGGTTTAGTTACTCACCCAAGGTCACAGTTGATTAGTGACTATACAGGTACTGGATTCTAAGGAACCCAGCGTTTCTGCTATGTGGGAGAAACAGGGGTACCTCCCCAGGATGTCTCGAGATGCAGAAGGCCTTGTTTGCTCTAGTCCAGAATAGATGGGGGGAGGAGGCTGACAACTCTATCTCAGGGTGCTCCAAGCAGTTCTACATCTCAGTTGGCCAGGGAGGAGATTTTAGGGTGCCCTGAGCTGGGCAAGGGGGAGGAGGGCAGCCCTCCGAGGAGATTTGGAGATGGCTGGTCATGAGTGGGCCTTTGGAGAGACTGGTTTAAGGGCTGAGGCCAGGTTCTATTGCAGCTCCTTTCAGGAAAGCTAGCTCTCAGCGTCTGTGGCTGCAGTGGGTGGATCTGGAGGGGAGGGGACTAAGCCCCCACAATCACGAACCCTCACATCTGCCCTTGTCCTACTTCTGTCACTGGCAAGTAAATCTCTATTCTTGGACACAGTAACCTGAGCGGTCCTCCAATGCTGAGCTCATCCTTGGGAGGACAGAGATCGCATGGATGGCTGTGTGCATGGGCAGACACAGGGTTCAGCCCCTCCTCCAGGGCTGCCATAAAGGCAAGACCTTCTTGAGGTCCCCCCGCCCCCATCTTATTACCCACAGCAGATGAGGAGGAAGGAGACTTAGACCCAGAAGTCTCTCCACCTCCACCCCGAAAAGAAGTCTCTCAACTCCCAACTTACCTCTCTTTCCTTGGACTGGCCAAGAGATGAAGCTAGACCTTTTGGTCAGGATGGGAGGTGAAGGAGGAGGACTTGGGGAAATAGAAGGTACACACACACACACACACACACACACACACATGCATTAGAAGAGATACCTTCAGACAAGTGGGCAGAAGACACCTTGGAGGGCAAGAACCTGCTTGCCCGTCCACCGTTCCCTACCCCCTGATCTAACTCCATCTGTGGTAGGTTCTGTAGGAGGGGCATGTCCTGGAGAAGGTTAGAGGACCTCAGGTGCTGGGACTGAGGCCACTTCTCTCTTTTCTGCTGAAGTCCAGACAAGACTGGAAAGTGACACAATGTCCAGCTTTTCATCCGCAAGAAAGCAGTTTGTCAGGCCTGGCCTTTGACCCATGATGTTAAGTTGTCCCTTCTCTGCTTAAGGAAATTACTACCTCACAGTCCAGGGGTACGTGTGCTTGGGGAGCGTCTCTTCAGGGCAGAGAGACACCCAGGTACTGAGTGGGGCAGAAGGGTCCCCATTCTTCCTCCACCTCTATCAGGAAGTCCTCATTTGGATTCCACTCTCGGCTATCCTTCTGCAGATGTAACCTATTTCTCTTCCCCACTCCACCCCCCAACCTTATCCAGACTCTAATATGACCTCTGGAACCATCCCTCAACCTTGTCACGCCACCCATTCCAGGTTTTTCAATGTAAAACGGCCCCCCTCCACTTCTCTTCCTTCCAAGCCCCGCCCCATCTTGTCGAGCCCTCCAAGGCTCCGCCCCCCTCGCTCTCGTTGCCACCGCGGTAGCCAATAGCGGAGACGCTGATTTGCATAGCGGCGCGGGGGAGCGGCGGAGGGAAGGGGGAGGAACCACGCGACCTCCTAAATCAAAGTTGGGAGGCGAGGACTGGGCGGAGGGGACCTCGGGGTGCGGGGCTGGGGCCCGCGGGGAGGAGGGGGAAGATGGGGGGCGGGCTCAGAGGGCGGCGGGGGTGGCCGGACCAGGACAGCTCCACGGCTCCCTCCCTCTGCTCATCCCCGCGTCCCCACTTCCCTCCTCCCCTGACTCCGAGCAGCATCCTCTTCGGACCCTCGGTCCTCACTCCCGGGGTCGTCCCGCTCCCACCGCTCCGTGTAATTACCACCCCTCCCCGGCCAACCCGGGAACTTTCTCCGCCCGCGCAGGGGAGTGAGGGGTTGCTTTGTCTGGGCGGGTTTTTCCTGGGGTTCATTGGGTGGCAGTCTTCGGAGAAGGGCGTCAGGGTCCCAGAGAGACGCCCGCCCGCCCGCAGCCTGCCCCCCAGCGGGAGGACCGTCGGGTCTCGGCATCCTCGCGGCCCTTCTCCCCAACCATGACTGAAATGAGCGAGAAGGAGAGCGAACCGGATGACGCGGCCACCCACACCGCCCCGGGGACCGTGTCCGTCCTCCAAGAAACCAAGGTAACTCGGGAGGCGCGAGGCCTGGACCCCTCTCCGTCCGATGCGCCCCCGGGCCGGACGCCCTGCTCCGGCCTCGGTCGCCACTACGGGTTCGGCTGCCCTGGGGTCACAATAGCGGGGCAGGTGTGATTCTTAAGGCTCCGCGCGGGGGAGTGGGTTCGCGACGGCGGGCCGCCAGGAGCCCCCATCGCACAAGCACGACACGCCCTTGCGCGCGTGATGAGCAGACGCGCCCCCAGACCCTCCAGGGAGCTGACAACTCGGCTCTGTTGGAGGGAATCGGCGCGGCGCAGGCGGAGGCAGTGTGTGGCCGTGTGTAGCGGGTGTACGCGCCGGTGTGCTGCGTGCGAGGCGCATCCCGGTGGAGTCCGCCAGGTCTCGGGGAGTAGCTCAGCCTGTCCCTCCCTCTGCCTGTGTCTCTCTGAACATGTCTACAACCTGCCTGTCTCTCTGTCTTGGTATCTCTCTGGGCGCGTCTCTCCCGCGTTCTTGGGGCTTCACTACGTGTTTATCTGAGTCTCTCCGACCCGCCGCAGTCCTGCATTCCCCCCTCCCAACCGGGTTAGTCCGGGGACGCGAGGCCGCGGCCCAGGGGTGCGCAGCGTCCGAGTCCACGCCGGGGGCTGCGGCAGCGCGGGCCAGCGCGGGCGGGGACGAGGGGGCCGGGGGGGGGCGGCTCCACGCCAGGAAGACAGGCTGCTCTCCCCCCCACCCCGGGATCTGGACGAGGGTGGGGTGGAATAGGCCGGGCAACAAGCAAAAAAGAGAAGTCATCGTAATTAATGAATGTCATAATTAACCCTAATTATGTATGATCGTTACTCCTGCGGGAGTCACAGTGAATAAATTATTCCCCAGTGAAGTCAGGCGGAGCCCAGACTCCTGGCGCTGAAGGGGGTGAGGGCGTCGCTCACATTCAACGCACCCCACCCCCACCCCGTCCCTCTTCTAATCTGTCTGCTCCCTTCCCAAAGTTCTAGGTGCTCTCAACTGACCCGCAAGAAGTTCTGCGGGAAGCAACCTGAGCTGGGCCGGGGATGGGGACAGCAGAAGCTCTGCCCCATCTCCAGACTTCAGGCCAAGACCTCCTCTCTCCCTTCTGCCGGGTGTTTTGTTCCCACCCTGCTCCTGTTACCCAGATGAGGAAGGCAGTGAGCACCGGAAATAGACGGGGTCTTTGGCTCCCCCTGGTATCTCTAGTTCATCTAGAATTCTCTCCAATGCCCATCTTCCTCCTCATTCTGTCTTGACCCCTCCCTGCCCCAGGATATAAGGTTAATTCAAGGTCAAGGTCATCAAGGGAGTGACCAGGGGGAGGTGAGTAAAGCTACGGTGGAGTCTGGCTGAGGCACCCCAGGAAGCTCCCCAATCCCTAAACCAGAGGGACCCAGTGGGGCTTCATGTCCAAGTCTTCGGATATACGTTTTTTAAATTCTTTGTTTTTGTTTTTTTTATCGATATACATTTGACCTTCTCCTGGCCCTTCTGAGAATGAGACCCTGGGCTCTCAGACCACAGAATTAACTCCCCCCCAGAAAGTCAAGTGTCTACTGGGAAAGGAAAGAGATGTGGGGCAGGAGGCTAGTGCTTGGAATATTTGTGACAGCTTCTTTCCAGCAGAGGGTCCCAGGAGCTGAGCCCCATCCCGAGGTCCAAGGCCTCTGACCTCAGTTGCCTCTAGTCACCCTGGACAGACATAGGCCATCCCCCTCCTTGCTTCCCAGGGACTAGGGGGCCTGCTTCTCACACCAAGGCCTGGCAGCTCTGCCCCTTCCTTAAGAGCTCCCCACAAGCATGCAGGAGTGAACGCAGGCAGGGGCCCTGGGCAGTGCTGCCTCAGCAATCAGCAGGCTGCAAGCTCAGCTGTGTGGGGAGGGGGAGGCCTGTGCCTGGCAGGTTTGCACTGCCTTCCTCCCAGCCCAAGGACCCTCCAATGCCAGTCACCTCTGGGTCTGAGCCTTGGCTATCCCAGGAACAGGGGAGGAGGTAGAGTGCACATTTGGCCTGGCAGCTCTGTGCCTTTGTGCCCTTCCCCTATGCCACGCCCTTGTGAAGGACTCAGCCATAACTCAATAATAACCTGCTGGGCTGGGGGTCAGGAAGGCAGAGGTGGGCAGAGAGAGAATAATTCAGGACCCTTGCCAGCCTCCTTCCATTCTCCTCCCACAACCTGTCTCAAAGAAACTTCTATCTCCAGATTGTAGCAGTTGGGGAGAGGAAAGAAAGAGGGTTGGTTGCTGCCCACCCAGCTCAGTTCGAGACAGGTACAACAGAGGGGGCTGGTACCCACCAGACAGTGAGGCCAACATTCCAGGCTTACCTATCGGCGTTTGGGCCCCCTGGGCATTTCTTGCCAAATCCATCCTTCTGCCCACCCTGCAGTTGGGTCTCACCCCTGCATCCAAGCTACTCAGCCACCTTCCTTGTGTCAGCATTTCCTTTTCTGGGTCCCCATTCCATGCTACCACATGGGGGTCCGCAATCGCCCCCTTTGGTGCCATCTTTGGGAAGACCCTGCCATGCCAGCTCTACCATCTGAGTCAGCTTGTGCCAAGTCCACCAACACCCCCTGCCAGCTGCTTAGTGCCCTTTCAGGAGCTGGCAGGAAGTGATGAGGTACAACAGGGAATTGAGAAGAGAAGGGACCATCGAGGGCAGGGGTGGGGAACCTTTCTTCTACCAAGGGCCATTTGGATATTTATAACATCACTCATGGGCCCTACAAAATGATCAACTTAAACATTAGCCTGCTCTATTTGGTCACACATGCAATTAACTCACCCCTAATGCCTTGGCAGGGCCAGACCCAGTGACTTTACAGGCCTTATATGGCCCGTGGACCTGACATTCCCACCCCTGGCCTAGGGTATGGGGAGGTGGGGAGGAATTCAGAAGAACAGGGCTGGTGGTTCAGGCTCCAAGCCAGACATGCTCCAGGGGGCATTGGGATGGAACAGGATCCAAGAGAAGGTCCAGCTCACCAGGGACATGGCAACTTCTTCCCATGCCAGGGAATGGGTCCTGGAACGGTGCAGGCACCAAAAAGATACCTGATGGGGAGATGGGGAAAGATCATCTCTGGGAACTAGGAGCCCCAGGAATGGGAATACTTGGCCAGGCTGGGCCAAAATGACATCAGGTAGCCAAGCCGGATGTATCTGGAGTGAGCAGGCATCAAGCCATTTGCCAGGGGTGATGCTTCCTGCCCTCCAACCACAGCCGTTGACATCTGCCAGCCTCCCCAGGTGGTATCTGGGGCCCACACTGAGCCAGTGAGTTTCAGACAGAGTTGGGGTTGCTCTGGTGCTGGGGAACATTTTGTTCCCGCGGCCTCTGGAACCCTAAGAGGTGGCTCGCGGCTCCGAGGCCAGGGGGCCACTGGAAAGGAGAAGAGGGAGGATTACAGTAATCCTGTGAGGTTGCTATGAACATTAATGGCCTTGGGAGGGGGACATGATGGATGTCTTAAATTATTGGAAGGACTGATATGTGTCAGAAGGAGTAGCCCTTTCTGGAGCCAAGGGAGGAACAGGGGCCCATAGGCAAAAGTGGCCGGAGGCAGGTTTCAGCTCTAATAGGGAAGCACTATCCAGTGATGGCAGCTGCCCAGAGACGGAGTGCCTGTCCCAAGAGAGGGTGTGCTTCCTGTCACAGAGGTGACCAACACAGTCAGACAACCACTCTGAGGGGACGTGCAGGGGCGTCAGGTAGGGACTGCTCTACATAGCCAGTCTTTCAAGTCCCTTCTAACCTAAATTGTATTACTGGCCTGTAGACAAGCCCATGGAGCAACTGAGGGGCAGCGGGGAGGGCCAAGGCAGGGCACAGAGCGGCAGGAGGCTCCTGCTCACTTGGGCTCAACAGCTAAAGCCACTGGTTCGAGTCCTGGCTCTGCTACTTTCCCGGCGGAGGACTCAGGAGTAAGTGCCTTCACCCCTATGAGACTCAGTTCCTCGTCTGAAAGGGGGGTCATGGTCACCACCTCCGAGGGTGGTGGCAGGATCAATGAGATGTTGCAGAAAAAGTGCTACCTCACTCCCAGCTCACTGACAATGACAGCCCCTTATAGCTATAAGTTTATGTTTTTGCTTTTTGGACCCAGAGCCTTGCATGGTGTAGGGAGCATTTAGCCCGCCCTCTTTCCTCTTGGATGTGGGGAAGATGAGGCTCGGAGACAGGACAGGAGGTGACCTGCCTTTAGACAGCAGGTTCAGTTCTGCGCCCAGCCCCCCAGCACAGACTTCCAGAGACCTCGTGTGTCCTATGTCCACCTCCTGTGGCCATTGATGGGTTCCCTTGCCTCCCTGGGCCTGTGAGAGCCCCCAGAACCACATTTGGCCCATAGATCACATTTGTGTTCTAATTCTTTGTCCCTCTGGCCCTCCACCTCTGCCTCAGCGTGCAGGCATCCCGGGCCTGGGGCCCCGATTCTCACAGGCACACAAAGAAGCCCACAGTGCTGTCCAGGAAGCTGCATTTGGAAGGAGCCAGACACCCCAGGGTTCTGCCTTCACAGCTGGCAGCGGCACACCAGGCCTACCTTGTGCCCAGACATCTCCCTCTCCACTCCCCTCATCCGTCTCGCTGCCTGCTGACCTCCCCAGGGCTGGAGGGGCCACCACTTCCATGCTCTTGGCACCACTGCCAGGCTGGCTGCCATGGCACACGGGCTGCCTGGTGTGCCAGCTGGGAACCCTGGCCAAGTCTTCCTGTCTGAAGCCAGACTTCTGGCCCCCTTTTTCTATCACTGGTGGAAAAGAGTAGGCAGGGGTAAGGGGGCTCTCAACAGGAGGGGAGTGGGGCAAGGATCTGGATAGAGAAGATTCCAGGTCTCGCTCGGGGCAGACTCAGGAATGGTACATTAGGGCGAGCAGCGGAAATAACCCTGGCCTCACTGCAGGATCCACTCTGCACTCCAAATGGGCTCCATTTAGGATTCCAGCCACTTGCTCATTTATTCAGCAAACATTGACCGAGCAGCTACTATGTGTGCAGGCCCTGTGTCCGAGATGTGAAGCATCTGGCCCTGCCCTTGGCTGGCTCACAGTCTCTTGGGAGAATGAGAAGTGAATAACAACATAAACCTGATTGGAGCTATAATGGAAGTCAGCGTTGGGTGCGCTGGGCCCCAGAGGAGGGAGTGGTTTCACTACATGGAATTCCTGCAGAAGAGACAGCTTCCCGGAATAAGAAGTCACTGGAAATCCTGAAGGATAAAGAGGGCATTAATTGGATGAGGAGAACAGAGGACAAATAAGTCCATAGCTCAGGGGCATGAAGCACGGATAAGTCCAAGGCCTTAGGCCTGGGTGGGAGGCGGAAGGCAAGGGTGGGAAAGGCAGGTTTGCCCAGGTTGCTGAGGCTCATGTCTGGATCAAGGGCTTTTGCTGGGTCCTGAGGAGCCATGAAAAGTTTTGTGTTTGGTTTTTAAAAATATATTATTATTGATTTCAGACAGGGAGGGAGAGGGAGAGAGAGAGAGACGTCAATGATGAGGATCATTGATTGGCTGCCTCCTGCACACCACCTACTGGGGATCGAGCCCGCAACCCTGGCATGTGCCCTTGGCCGGAATCAAACCTGGGACCCTTCAGTTCACAGGCAGAGGCTCTATCCACTGAGCCAAACTGGCTAGGGCCATGAGAAGTTTTCAGCAAGGTCAGGGATCACCTCCCTGTATGGAAAGCAGATGGAGGCAGCCCGGCTGGTTTGGCTCAGTGGTTGAGAATAGACCCATGAACCAGGAGGTCATGGTTGATTCCTGGTCAGAGCACATGCCCAGGTTGTGGGCTCAGTCCCCATTAGGGGACCTGCAGGAGGCAGCCGATCAATGATTCTCTCTCATCATTGATGTTTTTATCTCTCTCTCCCTCTCCCTTCCTCTCTCTCAAATAAAAAAAAATAATTATTATAATTATATATAGAAAGCAGGTAGAGGCAAAGGGTTGTGGCCCCAATCAGACTGGGGGTGCTGTGGCCTGAATTAGGGCAGGGCTGTGCAAGTGATGAGGTGATTGCAGGGGACAGGCTGGAGAGTGTTTTAGAGGGGAGATCAGCCCTGAGGATGAGGGTTCAGGATGACCACTCGCACCCTGTTCAAGGACACAGGTGGACAACTGGGACCTGGTGTGTTTTGTCTGACCCCCAAAGTATTTTTTAACTCAAGCAAACGGTATGCCCATACAATGAAACCCTGTGTAGCCATAAAAAAAGAAGGATGGATCTCTTTAAGTATTGGTATGGAATGATTCCCAAGATTTACTGTTAAGTGAAAAAAGCAAGGTACAGGGAAAATAGTATACTACCATTTCTGCAAAGGAAAATAAAATGAAACCTTTTAAATGTGTTTCTATTCAATTTCCCATAAAAGTCTAGATTTCTTTTGAAAGTTGAAAAACCTGACAGTCCTGGGCAGCCTCCGTTGGCTGAGGGACACCAGCAGCGGCTCCCTAGCTGTTCAGTTTGCCGCGGTCCCCACCCCTCCTCATTATGCGCCTGCCCGGCCGGAGCTCCTTTGCTCACGGAGGTTACTGTAGGCATCTGGGGTTGTCACCCACCTTCTGGAACTTGGCAGCCTTTCTCTTAGTACTTCATCTCACCTCTGGCCCTCAGCCTTCAGCTGCCGCTGACCAACAGAGCTATCCTGGGGGGAGGGGGCCTGGGGCGGCACCCTTTTGGGTTTCCACTCACAGTCCCTCTTCCTCTCTCAGCTCCAGCGGTTCAAGCGCTCGCTTTCCCTCAAGACCATCCTCCGAAGTAAGAGCGTGGAGAACTTCTTCCTCCGCTCAGGCTCTGAGCTCAAGTGCCCCACCGAGGTGCTGCTGACACCGCCAACCCCACTGCCCCCTTCCTCCCCGCCACGGGCATCCACAGATAGGGGCCTGCCCACCCCGGCACCCTCCCCCTGCCCAGTCCCACGTCCCCTGGCATCTCTCAAACCAGTGAGGCTGCACAGCTTCCAGGAACATGTCTTCAAGCGAGCCAACCCCTGTGAGCTGTGCCACCAGTTCATTGTCGGTAGGTGCCTGAGGCGGGCAAGGTGATGGGCCAGGGTGGGCATGGGCATTGGCTTATGGAACTTCCTGATAGTCATGGCTCCCAGTTCTAACTGTGCCCCTCATCCTGGGCAGACAAATGAGCACTGTTGGGGTGGGGGGTTGCCCAGTCTTGCTGTGTTTACTAACAACTCAGGCTTCAGTTCCAGTTCACACCCTGACTGGACGAGGGGTAGATGCTAGTCCCGGAGACTGGTCCCCTACCCTCTCCCCACCCCCTAACCTGCCTCCTTTGCTCCATTGCCCATGCGTGTGTGTCCTCTCGTGATCAACCTCTTTTTCTGAACCCCAATTCTTCCCAGGAAACTCCAAGCAGGGCTTGCGGTGTAAGACATGCAAAGTCAGTGTCCACCTCTGGTGCTCCGAGGAGATCTCCCACCAGCAATGCCCAGTCAAGACGGTGAGTGGAGGTGGCTGGCGGAGAGCCCCCAGAACCAGCGTGTGGGGGGAGGAGTACCCCTCAAGGCTGGTTCCCCATGTGGAGTTGAGGAAGGTCAATTACTCCATGGGCTATGGCATCCTCATGCCCTCTCTCTGCCCCCTCTTGCCGTAGTCTTCCTCCTTCCGTCGCAACTTCAGCTCCCCCCTCCTGGTGCATGAGCCGCCACCAGCCTGTGCCACAAGCAGAGAGTCCCCCCCGACTGGTGAGTATCCCCTGTTGCTCCTGACCCCACTGTGGGGTGTTGAGAAGCCCATGCATTCCTCATATGGACACCTGTGTCACACTGCTGCCGCTTCCCTTCCGTGGGTGCTCCTGTCCTGAATGTAGGGTTCCTTCACTCACTCATCCTTCAACAAAAACTTTACTGAGCACCTACTAAGTGCCAGACCTTGTGCCAGCCCCGGGGACATAGCCCTAAAGAAGATGAAGTTCATGGTCCATAAGGAAGCGAGACAGGAAATAGATAATCACACCAGTTATCAATTAATCATCATTCAGATGAATGCCTAAAACAAGGATAGGAAATAAAGAGAGGAGAAAGCAGCCACCGTCCTCAACCATGGAGACTGGGAAAGGCACCCCAGAGAAGGGAAGGGTGGGGAGTTAGTCCACGGAGGCTCTGGGGAAGGCGAGTGTGGGCAGAGCGTGTGACCTGAGGTGAGGCGGGAAGGGGCAGTTAAAGAAAGGACAACATGGCTGGGACTCAGGGAGTGAGTGTGAGAGGGTGTGGCAGGACCATGGGCCCAGGGCCTTAGGGTCCATTTTATGATTGTTCTTTGGACTTTATTCTAAGGACAATTTTTGTGTTTTCACAAGGGCATTCTGGCTGCTGTGTGGATGGGAGGGGCCGGAGTGGAAGCAGAGAGAGTAGTTGGAAGGTTGTGATGGTTGCCAAGAGAGAGTTTGGGAGCTTGGAGCAGCCTGGTAGCGGTGGAGATGGAGGGAAGTGGGCAGATTCTAGAACATTCGGGAGGTAGGACTAAGTGACAGAGGGCTATGGGCAGTGAGGAGAGTGAGGGGTCACGGATGCCACAGGTTTCTGCATGGGCTCCATGGGAGGACCTGGGCTCTCCCTGTGATGAGGGAGAATGGGGAGGGCAGAGGAGGGGAGACCAGAGTTTAGCCTCCAGGATGCTGAGCGGTGGGGCAGCCAGGGCTGAGATCCAGGGCGTCAGGGCTGAGCCAGGCTGGCAGCTGGGTGCCCGGCCTTGAGAGTGGATCCTTGGCAGGCGCCAGCGGGAAGGTGGACCCCATCTACGAGACCCTGCGCTATGGCACCTCCTTGGCACTGATGAACCGCTCCAGCTTCAGCAGCACCTCTGAGTCCCCCACACGGAGCCTGGTATGATGGGCACCCGAGGGGAGCCTCGGGGCAGGGGTCTCTGAGGATGACGGTCCAGGGGCTGAACCCTTCCCTCCTTCTGTCCCCAGAGTGAGCGGGAGGAGCTGATTGAGGATGGGGAAAGCAGCATCCGAAGCTCTGAGGAGGGCCCTGGCGACAATGGTGAGTGGAGGTTAAGGACCAGGGGCAGGAAGGGATCACAGTGCCCAGTGCGGTGGCTTCCTGCTGCCTCACACCCTGTCTCCCGCCCCCTCCCGCCCCTCCCACCCCTGGCATCTGCGGTGTTCACAGCCCCGGCAGAGAGCGAAGGGTCGGTACCAGAGGAGAAGAGCCCTGGACAACAGGTGAGGTGATGCTGGCGCCAGCCCCAGTAGGCCAGGTGGGAAAGGAATGTCACTGACCCACAGGTGGGTGAGAACAGGGCAGTGGAAGTATCACTACTCCATCATTTATTCTCAGCCTACCGTCCGCAGGGGTGGGCGATGCTTGCGGGAGTGGTCACAGGAGGCAGGGGTGTTACCCCTCCCACCACGGACCCAAAGCCTATTGCTCCCACTCCTGTTTCCACAAGGCTGGGCAGTTTCAGGGTGCAGAAGGCAGCAGAGTGTCCCCCTTCTCCAGCCTGGCCCAGTCCCCGCTGGGGTGTGTGAGCACAACAGATAGGAGAGGCTGACCTCTTCTTACCCTTGACCCAGAAGCCTTGTGTCCCACCTCCCAGCCCCCAGGTAGCAAGGTCAAGGCCAGTAGGTGGAGTGAAGAGTGTATGGCCCTCCCATCCCTGACCCAGAGCTCTCCCACAGCCCCCCAAACACCCGCTGCGGAAGGACGTGGGACCCATGTACTCCTATGTTGCGCTCTACAAGTTCCTGCCCCAAGAAAACAACGACCTGGCTCTACAGTAAGTCGTCTTTGTGCCCAGCCCCACCTGGTGGCCACCTGGCTCCAACCTCAGGGCTCTGCACTCCCAGCCCTTGAGGGGGCCCTTCAGGAACCTTCTCCTGCATGCTGGAGGCTGCTGAGCCCAGAGAGGAGCAGAGCTGCCCCGGGTCCAAGAGGGAATTGGTGCTGATGGCATGGCTCCTGCCCCTGCCCAGCTCTGTCCTGGCGACTGTCTGCTGTCCCTGCGGTCACACAGTGTCCTCCTGTTGAGGGCACCAGGAATCCGCCTTCAGCTGAGGGGGGCACGCAGGGGATCTGGGGCCCAGGACTGTGGGGATGCAGAGAGGGCAAGCCCACCCTGCCGCATCTCTCTCCTCCCAGGCCTGGAGATCGGATCATGCTGGTGGATGACTCTAACGAGGACTGGTGGAAGGTGACTTGGCAGGGTGGGAAACGGAGGGACCCTGGTAGGCATCTCACCAACCTCTGCCCCCAACGGGCACTGCCCCACCTTCTCTCCAGGCCCCAAAGACCACTCCTCCTCCAGCCACTGGCTCTAGCCAAGCCTGGGACCAACCCTCAGACCTGGCTCTTGCTTTGACCTCCCCCCCCCGCCAAGCCGCTCCCCCCACCCTCGCCAAGCTGCCTCAGCTCTGTCCCTCTGCCCACCTAATGCCCTTCCCAATGCAGAAGCCACCCGACTAGGGGCTTGAATACAGAGAACCCAGAATCTGGCATTGGCTCTAAGTGGTCACTGGGTCTAGAGAAAGCAGTGAGGGTGGCACTGGTGCTCATGCCAGCCTCATCCCCAGGGCAAGATTGGCGACCGGGTTGGCTTCTTCCCAGCCAATTTTGTGCAGCGGGTGAGGCCAGGCGAGAATGTTTGGCGCTGCTGCCAACCCTTCTCCGGGAATAAAGAACAGGGTTACCTGAGCCTCAAGGAGAACCAGGTGAGTGCCCGGGCCCTGCAGCGGTTACAGGAGGTGGGACTGCAAGGCCCTCTAGTCCTCTCCTGCTGGGACTTGGGGTTGGTGGCCACAGGCAGGGGGCAGAATTACAGGAGAGACAGCTTTGGGGAGCAGAAGAGCACTGGATGAGGAGCCCAGAGGCTTGTGTTTGAATGGTGGCTCTGCCTCTGGCTTGCTGTGTGACCTCAGACAAGTTCTTCTCCCTCTGTGATATGGGGGAGGGGCTGCGTTAGTTAGACCAGCTGATCTCCAAGTCAGCCCCAAGGTGCTGCTCTGTGTCTGCTGATGTCCTGGTCTTGCTGCTGCACCTTACACCCTCATGGGATCTGCTCCTAGCACCCCAGCTGAGGTCTCCAGCCACCTCTGATGCCAGTTTCCTCATTCCCTGGAGCGGGCCCCCTGGGAGCCATCAGCAGGACTCGGGGCCAGGGCTGCAGGCAGTGCCAGGCCTTAGCTCCATGTCTCTCTGGCTCAGATCTGTGTGGGCGTGGGCAGGAGCAAGGATGCTGACGGCTTCATCCGCGTCAGCAGCGGCAAGAAGCGAGGCCTGGTGCCAGCCGACGCCCTGACCGAGATCTGAGAGGAGCCAAGAGAACCCAGATGCCACCCCTGCCTGTGCCTGGCCCTCGCTTCTGGTCCCGGGAGGGGAGCAGGCATCTGCCCACACTCTTCCTCCCTCTGCCTCTCTCCTAGCGGCCATGCGCCATGGCTTGGGAGGCTTCCGCACTGAGGAAGGTTTAATTTCTTGGATCCCAGGGTGTCCTGAAAGATGTGCTCCTCTGGGACTTGGGGGTGGGGGAGGAGGAGAGAATGGGGGGGATGGGGAAGCTCCAGGTAGGACGACCCCGTGCCCAGGCACCCCCAGTCCAGTTGCCGTGCTGAGTCCAGCCCTGAGGGGCAATCTTGGGGGAACGTCCCTGCTGCTTCTTCCCCCAGAGCCTCCCTGTGCTCACACCAGCTTTGCATGACTGACACCCCCTCTCCCACTGAGCCTCTGCTTGGGCCCAATTGTGTGCAGCCTGGCCACTGCTGCCCTGGGGAAGTGAGTGCCTTCCCAGCCTCTCAGCCCTCGGCCCCAAAGTGCTGCTCTGTGTCCTCTGACAGAAGGGTTGGGAGGGGATTCGGGGCTATGGGAGGGTCCTGAGTCCCTCTCCTGGTCTCACTGCCTCTGTCACTCAATCAATTCTCAGGAAAGTCCTGCAGGAATCTCTCCCATTACTTGAACTCTGGGCGGACCGAGGAGGGGAGGGGTGAGGGCTGAGGAGGATGTGGCAAATCAGAGACTGTCCCCGCGAGTAGCAGTCACCACAGAGCAGCCGCACCCTACCCTCGCTCACGGGAAAAGGACGGCCAAGAGCAACCTGAACACAGAACCCCGACTGAACATGGGCCTGCGCTTGGTCAAAACACCCCCATTTCATTGTCAGGACTCTAACAGCCCCCCAGCAGCAGGAGCCACCAGCCAGGGGCCCTGACCGGTGGCCCCGGGAGCCCCAGCCTCAGGGCTGACTTCCAAACGGCCCTTCCTCACCCCTCTCTCTGAGCTCTGCAGGGAGGGTGCCTTCGCTGGCTGTATTTGCTCCCTTGTCCTGGACACAGAGCCCTGGGAGGAAGAGGGAGGGAGCGGCTGGGAAGGAGGGTCTTTGTTGGGCCACCAGGAAAGGAAGGGAGAAGGCACCCCAAGGGCGGGGTGGGCACCCACAAAGAAACACTCCCTTGCAGGTTGCTTTCCTCTGGTGCCAATGTCCCTCCCCCCCCCCCCCAGCTCAGAGCCTCCTCTGGTGTCCTTGATCGTGCCAGCTGATGCCACCCCCATCCTGGGCACAGTCATGCCCTCCCGTGCGGTGGGAGGGACACATTGTCTTACCCACCGGCCCCTGCCCCACTTCTCCCCCCGCCCCCCGCGGAGGGGGACTCAAGCCACACTGCCCTGTTTGCTGCCATGAGGCCCCTCAGCAATATCCCAGGGACGGCCCTTGCCCACTGTACATACGGCTGCATGACGGTCTGCTGGGGCATCGCCAAGCCCCCAGGCCCCCAAGTAAACGTTCCTTGTCCCAACCCGTCTGCTCTGTGTATCTGCTTGGGAAAGGGGGAGAAAAAGGGGCAAGGAGTGGGACGGGGCTAGGAGGAGGGAGGCCTGAAGGTGCTGATTCTGGGAGGGGTGTTGAGGCGGACATTGGAGGGGTCACCCAAGCCTCTTCACTCCCTTCCGCTGGAGCAGCCGAAGACGCGGGATCTGGGCGGTGTTTGAGAGAAGGGGCTGGGGAGAGCCGAAGCGGAGACGAAGGTGCAAAGTACCGAAAGGGGGAACCAAGGTTTGTGGGATGCTGGAGGGAGAGAGGGCGGGGCTGCGGCCGCTTTCTGGTTCCCCGCGCACCTGGGTCGCGCAGGGGGCGGGCACACACCTCCCCGCGTCTGGACGCTTCCCGCCCACCCAGCGCGGCCCTCCGGGGCCAGGGCCTGCGAGGGTCAATGTCCACCCGAGACCAGCCTCGCCCCCGCTGCCTCCCAAGCCCGAGGCACACACGTTGGCGGCTGGGACAGTCGCGGACAGTGGGGCCCTGGGATGACTCAGTCGGGAGCCCGGCACGAAGATCTCCGCCCACCTGCTCCGGCAGGAGAACAGCTTCCCCCTCCCCTGCCCCGCGGGCGGCCGCGTCACCGGGAGCGCGTCCCGGGCTATTTATAGGCAGAGGGGAGCCGGGAGGCGGCGGGAGGCGGCCTGTGGGGGTGCCGGGTCCCGGCGGTGCCGCGGTGCCGCGGGGCGGGGGGACTGCTCCTCCCCGTGGCCACTCCCCTGGGTCTGCTTTCCAGCGCCCCGCCCCCAAAGCAGGGTAGGCCAGGTGGGACCAGGCCCTGAGCTGTCTTTGGGCCCCTTCACCCCAGGAAGGCCTCAGGGCTGGTTGGGAAGAAGGAGGAGGAGGATGGCCTCCTCTTCCGAGGACCCCGGATGGGGGGAGTGAAGAAAAGGGGTCACAAATCCAGTCCAGAGGCCGAAAGAGAGAGCAACTCACATAATAGGCACCGACTGTGTCCCAGGAACCAAGCCAGGATCTTAATTTTATTTAATCTTCTCAATGACCCGATGAGGAAAGAGGTGGCGTCCCCTTTCACAGACGGAGAAGGGGAGGCCCTGCGGTATTAGGGGGCTAACCCAAGGTCGTGGGGATTATCCTGCTCCACCGGGTCCCTTTGTACCTGGGGAAACGGAGGCCCAGAGGGACTAGGAACTTGTCCAAGGTCACCCAGCGAAACAGCGGTCAAGCCACTGAGCAATCGTAGCTCTGGCCAGTCAGCTCTTCTCCCGTTGGGCCCTGGGTCTCTTGGTGCCTTAAACCAGCAAGATGGAAGCAGAGACACCCCAGATGCTGGGCCAGGGGCTCCAGGGATCAAGACCCCACTCCACTGGAGACAGTGAGAGCCTTCCAGCCAACCCTCCTGCACACTCCACTGCCATCTGCCACCAGCCAGCAGCTGGCCTGGACCCATGCCTCCTCCCCAGCCCATTTGCCGCACTGCTGAGCACAACAGCTTTTTCGGGTGACTGAACCACTGACAGCATGCTCACAGCCTGAGCGCTGGGAACAGCTGGTGCCCTCACCATAGCCTCTGCCTTCCTCTGTGCCCACTCAGTGGGTGGCTGGACCAGCAGCACCGTTGGCCTGGGGCAGAGCATGCCCAGGAAACTGCTGGTGGTGCCAACCCACCATTTGGCTCTGTTGCCTGACCCACATGTGCCCTCCATCCTCCCACCTCAGCCCGAGTTTAACTGTGTGGGGATAAAGGTTACCTAGGCTTAGGAGAGATGCAAAAAAGAGGGGGAGACTGGGAGAGCCAGAGACAGGAGAGGCCTAAAAGGGTAGAGAGATGGATACCAGAGGTGGGAGGAGGGAGTCACAGTGAGCCTCTGTCCAATCCCACCCCTTTTGCCAGCACCAGCCACTCCCTTTGGTCCCTTCAACCTTCTTCACAAGCCCCCCTCCCCCCATACCCACCTCTCCCAATGCTTGGGACAGGCGGGGTGGGACACCTGCTGAGGAGTGCAAGGAAGATGGCCATGTACTTCCAGCCTCAGCCCCTCCTGGTGCTTGCAGGGAGCCGTCCTAGGTGGTCCCTCTCTCAGCATCAGAAAGAGCACTGGGAAGAGGGCCAGGGACCTACACCCCTTTTCCAGCTCGTGGCTCTGCAGCCGCCACTGTGCGCGGTACCTCTGCCGCAACCCACTCTGAGTCACACCCTCCCACGCCTGGAAGAGTCAAAGATGGGTGCTTGTGTTCATGCAACACTGAGATTCTGGGGAGCCTCTGGCCCCTCTGAAATGGAGTTGGACTTGCTCAGGGAATCTTTACCTGGGGTCACTGAACCCCTTTAAAGGGTATACAAATTATATAAGGGGACCAATGGTATATGCTTGAGAGAATGGACATATGTTTTCATAAGTTTCCATACCTAAAAGAGATCCAGCGGTTACTTCAGGGATCTGCTTGCTGAAGGGCCTTCCCAAGCATGGCTCTGGGAAGGGGTTAGAGGCCCATGGCAGAAAGAGGTAACTTTCCAGGCTGGGGTGAGCTTCAGAAAGAAGGAACTAGGGCAGTGGTTGGCAAACTCATTAGTCAACAGAGCCGCAGTTTGCCGACCACTGAACTAGGGGGTTGGGTTGTGGAGGATGGTATAGGGAGGATAAATGGTGATGGAAGGAGACTTGACTTGGGGTGGTGAACACACAATTAGTGTACAGATGCTGTGTTGTAGAATTGTGCACCTGAAACCTATATAATTTTGTTAACCACTGTCACCCTCAATAAATTCAATAAAAAAGGAAAAAAGGAAGTCACTAAACCCAAAGCTTCCCAAGAGATAGGCTCCCACAGCCCATGACCCTTCCTTCCCCGCCAGTCCTCCCCACAACCCAAAATGCAAGGCAGTTTTCTGCAACCACCGGTGAGAGAACAGCACCATCTCCTGGTCCTGGGTGGAAACCGGTTTCTGTGCTGCAAGCAGGAGCCCAGGTGCAGGTGCCATGTTTGTTACCATATCCTCCTTTCGGTCTGGTCGCTCCTCAACTCCCTGGGGGTAGTGGAGGTGGAGTGGCCTCCACTGGCCTTCCTCCTCTGGTCCATGACTGGGAAGGGGTCCCATACTCCAAGATGAGAGCTTGTCCAAGGCCCTTCCCCTTCTAGGCCACAGATTCCCCACTTGGGATGACAAAGGGTTGGAGCAGGAGCTAAAAAATTAAGTGTGTACAGGCTGCCACAGTGACAACAGGGAACCCTCAAATCGGTGCTCTGTCTCAGGCTCTGATGCACGTGGCTGGTGGAGGTCCTCTGGACATTTCTCATTGAACCTGGGCTTCCCTGCCTTGGGCCACTCACTTCCCCCATCTGGTCCAGAATGGACAAGGACAGTCGAGGCAGAGCTGGAGAGGGGCCTGCTGTCCCCAAGGCCACCTTAGCCCTGCCTTTCCCAAGTGCAGATGACAACATCTGCCAAGTACATCCCCTGAAGGCCCATTGGCTTTGTATTGCTCCCCCCAAAAGCAAAAACTCCTCAGGAGAGGGGTGGAGGGCAGGGAGGTAACTAGCTAGGACATCAGCTGTGTCCATAATAAAGGAGGCGGCCCCTTCTATGCAACCTTCCTCCCAACCCGGTGTCTTCCTCATCTGAGTCAACATTCCTGTATTTAACTGGCTGACTGACCCCCTCCACCTGGACATCTGTCCTTCAAACTGCCACCCACTCAAGATATCTAAAGCTCAGCTCTTCTAGCCCTTCTTCCCACCTCAAATGGTTCCTTCTCATCCCTAAAGGAATCTCCTGCCCAGTCCTCCAAAGCTCAAGGCCTTGGGACCAGCCCAGACTTTTTCCTCAGCCCCCACAATCAGTGTCTACCAAGCCGTTTCACTTCTAAATATCTTGAATCCACTTTTCCCACCCCAACACTACCTTAGCTTTTCTGTGTGTGAATCCAATGTCTGCAAGACAGGCAGTAACAATCCTACTTGACAATGTTGCAAAGACTAGAATCCATGTCCAGTACTGGGCTCTCAGAGCATGTTTCACTGTAAAACTGGCCGTTACTACTCCCAGTAATAGTTGCAAAAAAAACCCTTACTTCCTGTTTGTAAAAGGGGCTACAGATTCACTAAGCAACTCACAATGGCTGACCAGCTTTTGTGTCACGTGCCTTTTCCCAACTTCTGAGAAAAGCCTTTTCTTTTATCCCGTGTGATAGGTATAAACCCCACCCACCCCCATATCATGATAGGACAGGAAGGTAAGATTTAGAAATTGTGATACTCGGCTTGTTCCACCTCAATACAGCTGTTTAGGGATAGCGGTCAGCAGTCGAAGTCCAGGTCTAACTTCTGGACTGATGTTATAGGACAGATCTCAACCTTGGACCTCAGTGCCCAATTGAGAAGTGTAAGCACTCTATTTGCTGTTATTTTTAACGCCATGTGACAACTATTGGTCCCCAACCAACATTTGAGACCACTTTTAAGGTGCTACCCATGCTCTGCTATGAAAGCATTTCTGAAGCACAGTATTTTGAAGGCTTGGGTAGAAGCCATTCCTTCCCTCCCTCAAAGCAGGCCCTGCACCCCACTAAAACAAGGTCACACACACACAAATCCCCTCTATCACGGAGAGGTCACGAGTCAAGAAACGAAACAGGGACCCTGGAAGGGCCTGTATCTCAGTCCTCCGAGTGGTCATTCTGGCCCTCTCAATAGTGAAGACTGGCCCTGGCTAGGTAGCTCAGTTGATTAGTGTTGTCCTGATATACCAAGGTTTTGGGTTCAAGCCCCGGTCAGGGCACATACAAGAATCAACCAATCATGGCATAAATAAAGGGAACAAATCAATGTTTCTCCCTCTCTAAAATAAATACATGAGTAAGTGAAGACACACAATTAGTAACTTTGGAAGAAGCAGAGAGGTAGACGAAGGCTACTTTTATTAAATGACTGACCCATGTAACTGCCAAGGCCACTATGTACAGCTAAGAGGTGAAGCTTTATTTCTTGGTCTCTTCCTCCTTGGACAAAGTCTTGATGATCTCCTCCTTCTTGGCCTGGAGCCGCTCCTCACGGCGCTTGCGGGCTTCCTTGGTCTTAGACCTGCGGGCCTCGGCCTGGTCACTAAGTAACGGAAGAGAAAAGATGGGTCAGTGTGAGAACAGATAGGCTGCTGGGAGATGGAAGCGCAGGCCTAGACCTCTCTCTTTGAACATAGTTAGCTTGAGGAATGAATGGCCTGGGCCCGTGGTCGGCAAACTGCGGCTCGCGAGTCACATGCGGCTCTTTGGCCCCTTGAGTGTAGCTCTTCCACAAAATACCACGGCCTGGGTGAGTTTATCTTGAAGAAGTGGGGTTAGAAGAAGTTTAAGTTTAAAAAATGTGGCTCTCAAAAGAAATTTCAATCGTTGTCCTGTTGCTATTTGGCTGTTGACTAATGAGTTTGCCGACCACTGGCCTGGGCTATCAAGAACTCCCACTTCAACTAACCTCCAGTCCCTACCACCCCACATGTCTCAGAGGAACACGTGTAATAATAAAAGTCAAAGAAGCTGCCCCATGACACAGAGGCCATTTCCTTAAGAAACTTACGCCAGAAGCTTCTTGCGAGCCTTGTCTGCCTTCAGCTTGTGGATGTGTTCCATGAGAATCCGCTTGTTTTTGAACACGTTACCCTTCACTTTCAGGTACAGGCTGTGGTACCTGCAGGATGAGGGAGCAGAGGTTCTGGCCAGTGACGAGATCAGAGGTTGGCCCGCCCATACCAAGTCCCTAAAGCGTGTAGGGTTCCTCTCCTCTCTTCTATTGCCGATGAACTGCTGTCCCTCAAACCAGAACTGTCTGGCCAGAAGAGCTTATCTGGCAGATAATTCCATACTTTGACTACCCTGATGATGTATGGGGGTGGGATGGGAAGAAAAACAGCTAGCCCTGGCTGAGTAGCTCAGCTGGCTAGCGTTGCTCCCATACGCCAAGGTTGCGGGTTCGATCCTCCTCCCCGGTCAGGGCACATACAGGGGTCAACCAATGAATGTATAACTAAGTGGAACAACACATTGATGTCTGTTCTCCCGCCCCCTCTAAAATCAACAAGTAAACACACGCACACACACACACACACGCACAAAAACAGGACAGAATGGAAGAATTTCCTAAGCTTATTCCACACACATAGCTCCCTCGCCAAGGCCAATGAGAGAGAATTGTGTCTGCACAAAGAAAAAGCCATCAAAACAGCAAACGGGTCTTGGTGGGCCCAAGAGGAAGACACGCTTACATGTGGCGGTCAATCTTCTTAGATTCGCGGTATCTTCTGAGTAGCCGGCGAAGAATTCTCATCCTCCTCATCCAGGTTACTTTCTCAGGCATCCGAGCATTGGCAGTACCCTTTCGCTTACCTGCAGAGAAGATGAGTTAGGTCCACTCTCATGCATTTAGATCTCAAAGGAGTTATTCAAGCCAGCTGATTGGTCCTAATAACAGCTACCAACTTCCACCTTGTGAAAACCTTTATAATTCACTAGGTCATGTGACAAGTGCTTTTTATCATTTTAAGTAAATTTCCATTTTACAGATAATCCCAAATATTTTATTTCTTTCACCCATTCAATTTTAAAGGAAGCACAGACCAGGCCATTCTTCCCCCTATGCTTTGCACAGAATGTGGATACAACGGGCATGCACCAAGGCAGCCTGGTAAGCTGGAAAGGGCTTTAAAGGTGGTGTGGCCTTCATCTCTCTAAATTATCAAAGTGGTTTTAGAATTTATTGGACATTTTCAAGTACAAAGTAGAATCCTTGGCATAGGGTAGGTGCTCAAGAAATGTGACCTCTTTCTACCAATACTGTACTTTTAATTTCAACACCAGTGCCAACTTTCTGATTTGCACAGAGAAAGCACATCAACTATCAGAGTAAGAAAAGGGCTCAAGATTAGACAGACTGGGAAGAAAAAGATCCTAAATATATTTCAGTCTAGACTTAAACATCCATTATTTCTTAAGTCTTAGAGGCAGAAGAATGCACTAACCTATGCCCATATGCCTGCCCTTCCTGCGGGCCAAGGTGTTTTTCCGGCATCGAGCCCGGGAGTGGACAGTCACAGGCTTCCGGATGATCAGCCCATCTTTGATCAGCTTCCGAATCTGCTGCCCTGGAAAACATAATGTACCTGGTCAGTCAGATAGGGCCTAGCTTCAAGAATACAGGTCATAACCCAGAGTTTTAATAGGACAGGCCATAGACACTGTGTACATCCCCAGCCCAGTGATCTCAAAACTTCCCCCCACTTTTAGGTATTTGTAGCATACTCAAAATATCCATCACCATTTCCCAGGTGATGTCTCACCATCCTGGCCCGTCTTCAGTAAGAATCCTGGGAGGCCCGTTTAACCAAAATCCCTGTTACCTCCACTTCCTCTTAGTAACTTCCCGTCCACTGACCCTCTACACTGCGTGCCTTAGCTACAAACTCTCCCTGCCCATGCTGTATTTGGATTTGAGCCCAATCTCCCTCCCCCCACCCCTGTAAAAGCCCATTTGCAGTGGTTCCTGTACCTATCACAATGATCCAAAATGAAGCCTGCCTTACAGTTGTCATCGAATACTTTTTTCCTGTAATATTATATGGAAGTATTGTGGTATGATGCTCTCTGTAGGATTGACATCTATTTGCCTTGAATATGCCAACAGGCTCTCCTGAGTCTGAGGCCCCAGGTCTTCCCACATCATTATTTCCTTGGTCATTTCTACCCCCCAGTGCCTTCACAGAGCTATAAAACAAAGAGTATCCACTCTAGGAATAGTAATTAATAGAACACTGGGTGGTTCCATCAACTTGTGTTTGTTTTTTTTTCTAGGAAGAGCTAAGACGAAATCCTAGCTCTTTTATTTACTTTTTGATTAAAATTTTTTTTCTATGAACAGTTTATCCGTTAATTTCTATCCTGCCCTTTTGGCAAATGACAGGAATAAAAACGCGGGCATCTCCATTATTCTGTGATCCCTCCATTTTATAAGACCTCGCGGACTATAAAGTCAACACAACTGTGTCATCTTCCATCTCATGAAGAATGAGTAAAGGGTAGGGCGAAGAAGGAATATAGACCCAAGAACTCACGGGAGTTGGCATTGGCGATTTCATTGGTCTCATTGGGGTCCAACCAGACCTTCTTTTTGCCACAGCGGAGGACGCTGGAGGCAAGCCTCTTCTGAAGCCTGAGCATACTGCGACAAACAGAAAGAAAACACTGTCAGGCCCTGGAAGCCATTGCTAGGAAGGAACGAGTCTCCCCAGCACCCTGCCCTTCAAAGTCTTCTAAGGTGGTGAAACAGAACACATGGGAAAGTGGATGTGCATGCGCACACAAGTGTTAGGGGCAAACATGTCCCCCTCCACGAAGACTTTTGCCAGCCACGCCATCACCCCCCCCCCGCCCCCAGATCTTTCCTATATCATTCTCTCTCTCCTCTGGAAAATGAGAACGGGTAAAATTAGGATGAAGAGAGAGGGGGCTTATGCCCGTTCTGGTATTCGGCTCTAAAAACAAGTGTTTAGCGTGAAGAATCCGCGGCCAGTAGACCTGATTTGCTAGTCTAGTCCTTTGCTTCCTGGGCTCGTTTCCTTGGTCTCATCACAGTAATAAGCGAAATTCAGCTGGCCTTAGAGTTTCCTTATGAGCGGTCTACGGGAAGTGCTAGGGTTCGCCCCTCTTGGCAGCCGGAGGCCTGAGACCTAATCACATTGATGCAGAGATCGGCTCGGACCCAGGACCGCCCCGCGAGTATGGAGGCCAGGGCCTAGTCACCGCCGCTACCTTCCCTCTGCCCGCGTGGGTCGCCCCCGATCCGAGTGCGGCGCCCCGCCCCGCCTTCCCGCGGCCTAAAGTTCTCGGGACGCTCCGCCACCCCAATCCTCTCGAGGCCGGGGCCTAGTGTGCTCCGGCCTACCCCAAACTCCGGGACCCGCCGCTTCAGGGCTGTCTCCACCTCATCTCTCCCATCGGGGGCCACGGTTCCGAGCCGCGCCGTCCCCCGGCAGCCGGGATCAATCCAGGCCGGAGACCTGCGAGTCCTCACCTCATGGCTGCTGCCGCAGCGGCGAAAGGAAAGAACTCACTTCGGCCAGGCTCCTCCCATTATCTGTAAAGGGGAGAGGCCATTCCCCGCTCCGCTTTCATCCGTACTCCCCTCTTGTCCTTTCATCTTCCGCCATCCTAAACTTACTTATATCGTGTGTAAATACCCTAGATAATAGAAGCGTAATATCAGGAATCGTTTTACACGTAAAAACATGGAAAATACACCCCTTTGGTAAGGCAAAATGGTATAGTCCGACTTCCTACTAGGCACGCGCAGCAAGGGTGCCTGATCACGTGGTTAGTGGGAGCCGGATGTCAGCTGGGTTGCGCAGGCGGGCTAGGGGAGTTTGCTAGAGTGGCCCAGTCCTTGCAGGCATCCTGTATTCTCTGGGAAGATGTTTTATTAGCGGGTGAAAAACAGTGAATGAAGCGGAAGAAAACAATAGGGCAGATATCAGGCAAAAGCCACCTTTTTATTCATTTTCTCAGTAGATCGGGAGCCCCTAGAGTGCAGCATAGGTCACCAAAGACATTAGCTTGTTTTTGCACCACTGTGGTTCTTAATCCTAGTGCCTCAACTTTCTCCTCGGTAATATTTCCGTAACCCAGTTGTGGAAATCACGTAAGTTAATGTTTGCAACTTGCAAAGGGAAGCTTTAAGACAAGCTCCTTGATAGTAGGAAACTTGCTTGGCTTACACTGCACTACAGCGGATTTAGAGTTTAGAGCATACTAAACACGTGAGAAATACTGTTTTGGCTGAGTCAATGCATAGTTGTGGAAGTTTAAAAAAAATTCGAATGACCACACAACCCATAGTTCTTCCCTCCTGGCCTGGCGTACCCAGCGCAAAAACCCAAGGAGAATATTCTGGAATCCAAGAAAACTCGATTTGAGTGCTGGCTCCACCTGATGACCGCATCTCTAGCTGAATTTTTCTGGCTGCTAAACAGAGCTCAGGTCAAAAAGGGAGAAAGAGGAGCAACATTTATGCCACATCCTCACATCACAATCAGAGTCATTGTCATGTTACAGCTAAGTGAGGTAGCAGAAATGGAAAGTCCAGGTCTTTGTGACTGCAAAGCCCATGCCTTCTGTCATGCCAGGCCCGCTTGTGTCCAAAGGGCAGGTGGGGACCCTGCTCCAGATTGGCTCTGCTCACAGGACAATGCTAATGGGTTTCAGCTGCAATGTCTCTCAAAGGGATGTGATCAGAAAAACAATTTAGGCTGGCCATCTACTTGTTGCAGGCCGGCCTTATTTTAGGGTCACTAAAGGTGGGCAAATCTCCCTTCTACTTCTCAGCTCTCCTCTTTGTGGAACAGATTAGGGAGATAACAGGTCCTCCTGTCATGACTGACCCCTACACTGCTCCTTACATCTCCAAAGGCCCCAGCAATCCATCATTTAATTTAACTTTCCCTCATCCTCCCAATAATCCCAGGCGCCAAAGATACCAGTTACTGGCAACCCCATTTTACAGAAAAGGTGTAGTGATTTGTCCAGGGTCACATGACCAGAAAGAGCCTGAGCCAAACTGACACCAAGGTCTCTTGCCAGAATCCCCTACTCCTTTTCTCTGCGAAGATCATGCGTGTTAAGTGGGGTCCAGGCCTTGGATTGGATGAAGAGGGAGCAATCCTAGGTCAATGGTCATTAGATCTGATTTTAGCCAGTTTCTCCTCACAGCTCATTTCTTCTTCCTTTTTCTTCTCTCTTCGCAAGTACACGGACCTCACCCAGCCCCAATCCCAGCCTTTTGGAAGGGCCTGGGATACTAGCAGCTAAGACAGAAGGACTCCTGGGTCCCTGGGATTTCTTGTGCTCTGCTGGGACTCCCTTTGGACACCCTCCCCACTCCAGTCTCAGCCCCGCGCCGGCCAGCCCAGAGTTAGAGGCGGGGAGGGGACTTTCTGTTTGGTTCAAGGGGACCTGGGCTCACACAGAGGAGAAAGCATTTAAAGCCGGTTCCCCGGGACCGAGAAGTTCCGGTGGCCCAAGCTGGAATGGGGAGAACAGCTAGGAAGAGCGGTTTGGGACGGAAGGGGGGCGCGGTGCCAGCCATGCTAAGCCGCGTTACACCTCCATTAGCGCTTGGCATCCCCTGGTAAGCCGCCACCCTCGGCCCCCAACCCTCAGGCGAGTTTCTACCCCCCACCCCTGCCCCCGCAGAGTGGGCCGCCTTCACCCCGGGCCAGTCCGAGGTCAGCGCGCGCCCTGCTCGGGAGCCAGGAGGGGCGTGCTTCCCTCCCGCCGCCCTTCCATTGTCCGTGCGGAGCCCGCGGAGGGGCTGCGAGGGGCGGGGCCGGGGCGGGCGGAGGGGCGGGGGGAAGCGGCGCGGGCGGGGGGAGATGCTGAGCCTTCAGGGGCGGAGGAGGCGGCGGCGGCAGAGGAGAGAGCGGGAGGAGGGAGGGAAGGCTGGAAGAGGGCAGCCGCAGGCAGGGCCAGGTGGCTGGATCCGGTGCTGGCTGCGCTGCGCCGCGCCGCTCTCGGTTCCTACGGCCTCTCGTGCGCTGAGGGCGCCCAGCTGGGCCGGGCCGGCGGCCGGAGGGGAGGCTCCTCTCCATGGTCCAGAAGACCAGCATGTCGCGGGGCCCTTACCCACCTTCCCAGGAGATTCCCATGGAGGTCTTCGACCCCAGCCCACAGGTGAGGCGCGGTGGCTGGGCAGAGGGAAGGGGCCGCTCCCGCGGACCCTGTGAGGTTGGCTGGAGGGACCCTGGGGAGGAAAGGGTTATAAGCTCGGCGCGGAGGGGAGAGGGGCGCCTGCTCGCCCCCAGTTCCTGCGGGTTAATGATTGATGGGCGCTTGGCCCGGAATTGGGATGCGGTTTTGCGGAGCCGGAGGAGGCAGTCGGAGCGCCTGTCACCCTCGCTTCCTCGTGTCCCTGCTGCTCGGGTACAGGTTCCAGTGGGTTGAGAATGGGGGTGCTGGCGGGGGGGATCCCGGGGTTGAGGGAGGCTGGAGAGCGAGCTCAGGCAAAGGGGGCGACGCAGAGCACGCTCTTGGGCGCTGGGCGGGGGTGGGTGGGGCGGGGGTGGCTCTGGGAGATGGCCGAGGCGCTAGTCAGAGGGCGGCGCCAGCAGGCCTTCGGAGCCGCAGACAGTGGCCCTCGAGAGTGGGGAAGGGGCCAGGTTCCCATTCCAGCCACGTCAGCTACATCCCTATATTGGACCAGCTCCTCGTCCCCAACACCCACGTCCTCTCTCTCTGCCAATGCTCCCCTCCCCCCTCAGCCCCGGAAAAAATGCCTCCAAAGTTTGGAAAGTTGGATGGATGCCAACTCACTGTCCTGGAGGGGAAGAAGCTGTTACCTGGGGGAGGAGGTCTGCAGCCTGCCCCCCCTAACACTTAACTGTGCCCACGGGTTACTCCGAGGAAGGGGCATTTTCGGGTGTGGTGGGTGCCCATGGAGTGACTAGCAAGGTCTGGGATGGTTTCCCTGGGGCATGTTCTTCTCTAATCTGGCAACACCCCAAGGCTGGGATAGCATTAACTCTTTTTCTGGCTGTGGCCAGAATGGAGCAGTTGTAACCGCCATGATAATGTGGTTAATCTGCATGTGTGTGTGGCAGGGGCCAGGTCAGACCTAAAAATACCTTCCTTCTCCACCCCAGGCCCCTTGGAGCCTGCGAGGCAGCTGACTGGGCCTTTCTTTCAGCTGTCCCTTGTCCTCTGGGTGCCACTCCCTTTTCCCAGCCTGGGGTGGTGGTGGGAAAGAGAGTCGGAGCTTACTGGGTGATCCTCTTAAGTTTGTAGGGGTCCCCAATTCCAGAGGTAGGGTGTATGTCTGGTTTAAAGAGAGGTATAGGAGGGAGGATTCTGGGGTTCCCAGGTGCCCCTCTTTCCCATCTATCCATTCTCCTTCTGGTACTTGGGCCTAAGTACCAGAAGGAGGATGGAGATCCTAGTCTGGCCATGGCTTAGTACCTACTTTGGTCAAGAAACTCTAGGATGCAGGCTGGGGGCATGGGCTTGGAGGGCCTAAACCCTCAGTCGTCATGACCCCCTCCTCTGGACTGGCCTGGGGTCAATGTGTGTGAGTGAGTTGGGGAGGGCAAAGAAGCAGCCCCTTTACAGGAGGCCTGGAAATAGCTGGATGTGCGGCAGTTTGAGTGCTCAGGCAGTGTCCACTCCAGCCAAGTCAGGAGCCTCGTCAGTGAGACTGAGCCAGCCTCCCCCAGGGACTTGTGGGGGCTGCGTCCTAGGCTCATCTTGGGGCAGGGCCAAGGGGCATTTAGATGGATGCAGCCTGGTGGGTACCATGGGGACAGGATGTTGGCAGTGGCAGCCGGGGGTTAGGGGGAGGGTGCTTGATCCCTCTTGCCCCTTTGGGGAGAGGTGTGGCCACTGTGATTGTGAGGAGAGGCCTGAGAAAAAGTCCTGCCAGGATAGGGGGTGCTGAGCTTAAATGTGCCCGATGGCAGTGGGCCAGGGTGAGATGTTTACTTACCACACGCCTCACCCCCTCCCCGAAAATCTAGTTTGGGGTCTCCTAGAGCTGAAAGCTGCCCCTCCCCTCCCCACTCTGCAGAAAAGGAAAGCAAGAGTTGGGCACAAGAAAAGCCAAGTGGGACCCTATTGGCAATTGGCAGTTCCTCTTCTCTCCAGGGGCCACGGGCACACTCAGCCCTGCTCCCCTCCAGCTGAGGGGGAGCGGGAGCGGGACTTGCCCCAGGTTTCTTCACCACCACCACCCCAGCACTGCGGGCGGCCTCTCCCTTCCCTCCAGGCCTCTGCAGCCTGCCCAGCATCTTAATTAGCTTTGCTGCCTAATGAGCCTCCAGCTACTCAGCGCCTCCCCCTTCCCAGCCTCTCGGGCTTAGTTTGGGGGGTTTCTGTGTGCACTTCCAAGGGCTCTCTTGCACTGTCCCCCACCCCATGGCTGTGGTCTGGGCCCTCCCACCCCTTCGGGCTGTACCATCTCAGGAAGAATATGGGGGGCTGTTCAGATCAGGGAGTGATATTTCCAAGGCTTCGCTGTAGCTCTGGCCCGATAGGGTAAGGGTTGGGAAAGGGCCTTTCTGATTCCACTCTTGTCCCTTCCTGGCTCCTCCAGGGCAAATACAGCAAGAGGAAAGGACGGTTCAAAAGGTCGGATGGGAGCACATCGTCGGATACAACATCCAACAGCTTTGTGCGCCAGGTAATGGGGATGCTGGGCCGAGAGGAGGGAGGTGACTGGCTGCTGGAGCCCGGCTTTGGCGAGCTGGGTCTGAGGCTTTCTCCAGGCACCCTCCCCCATGCCATTTGTCGGTCGCCTGCCTGGAACCACCCATCATGCTGACACCCCATGACCTCTCCTGCCTGTACTGTCAGCTGTAACCACACCCTCAGCCCCCGCCCATCCCTTCCCCCAGCACCGGGCACCAACCCCTGTTGCCTGCCTGCGTCATCTCATTCAGGGACAGCCTGGCTTGCCTTCTTCTGGCTTGCTTCAGGCTGTCACCCACTCCCCCTGCCGGCTGTCTGCTTCCACGTCCTCCCCCAGAATCTGACAGCGTTGGGTAGAGGCGAGTCCTAAGAAAGGAGGAACCAGGACATTTGAGTCCCTGGTTAGGTGTGGGTCAGGGAAAGGCTCCTGGTATCCAGATGTGACCGTTCTTCAACATGCAGCGAGAACGTGTGTTGAAGGAGGTGAGGTACTGGCAGGAGGGAGTTGATTTTAGAAAGGACTTCAGCCCAGCACCTCTGACTGAAGGCAGGGTCACTGAATAGCTTTCTGGGGTCTTCTGTGCTCAGTCAGGAAGATGCCATTCTCATCTCTGTTCTAAGTCTCAACCCCAGGCCATCTCAGGCTCAGGGAGAAGCATGTGGTTGCTATGACTACAGAGCATCTCAACAACAAAAAAAGGGAGAGGGGCTTGGGATCAGACAAGGAAAAGGAAAATGTTGAAGAGGAAGTGGGCAGGGCATATGAGGGCAGGGGTCGTTGGGAGGAAGGGCCCTGTGGAGGTCAAGCCCCCTCTTGGACCAGGAGAGGGAGGATGGTACCAGGCAGATCCACCACAGATTGGAGTGCGGCTCTTCTTTTTGATTCCTGTTTTCCCAGCACTTGGCACATGTGAGCCCAGGAAAGGCACCCTTCATCCTAGCATCGCTTAAGTACACAAATGGGAAGTCCTTCCTTCAGTCTCTCCTTCATCCCTCCTGTTGCGGGACCAGGCTAGGACCGGGCTAGGAAGAAAGATGCTGTGTTCTCAGTGTAACCCCTCTTGACAGGAAAAGGACTTGGTTCCCTCAGTGTTTGGTAACCCAGGTTGTCAGACCCCAGTCTCTAATCCTTTTCCCTCTCCCTAGTCCTGACCCCCAGTAGGTGGCAGGGAGTGGGGGGGGGGGCAGTCCTTGCCACATCTCTGAGCTAAATATACCCTAGCAGTTTGCACATGTAGCAACTCTGCTTGTAATCTGAGCCCCCTGGGGGAACGGGCAGTTTGGGCCACCTCCTAGGCCAGCAGGGCCAGGCACTGAGGGTGCTGATATGGAGGCGCCCAGCCGGACCCTCGTGGTGGTGAGCTGGGGATAGGGGACAGGGTGGGAGCAGCTCCTCAAGGAAGCTGGTGACGGGGGCTTCACTCTAGCCTGCCTCTCTGCCTCCTCACCGTTTCCCTGTCTCCTGCCATTCCTGCCATGTCTGTGTGCATGCATGTGCGTGAGTACGTGTGCATGTGTGTGTCGGTCAGTAAGTGCCTCTCTGTCACCCTCTCTGGGTCTGTTTCTCTGGCTCTCTGTGCATCTGTCTCCCTGACTCTTGAGTGCTCCCGTCGGGAGGGGTGAAGAGTGATAGTCAAACTGGTTTCCACTCTCCTTCCTTTACATCTCTTTTCCAGCTTCTGTTAGTGACTTCACCCCCCACCTCCAACCTATCGTCTCACGAGTCTCCCATTTTCATGATTTGGCTGGGAAAAGGATGGACAGCTGCACTAGCTAATGACCAGGGCCCTCTGAGGGAGGTGGGACTGTGTCTTCTCTCCTTCTCAGGTCCCATCCATACAAAGCTAATGGGAATTTCTGGCCAAGTGACCCTTTCCTGCCCTCAGGAAAAACCCCCCACATCTCCGCAGTCCTGTTCTTCCCCACGTCACCTTCCACCCCTTGTAGCAACAGCACTGCTGCTCAGACACACAAATCCACACATCCTGGCTCCTGCCCTCAGGTGCTGCACACCCTCAGGGACACTGACACCTAGGGTGCCCCTGTATGGGCTCATGTGTACCTGCTTGCATTCAGTTATGACATCCAGCACATACTGTAGAACACACCCTCCTACATGGACTTGAAGTTGCACACCCAAGCGCACCCATGAGTAAGCGTGTTCATTCACACTGTGGGTCTGGACTGTTCGTGTCTTACACATGTGCCCGCATCACTGAAGGAGTTATGCTCTGGAATGGTCGATGTGGTCCTGGCACACCCCCACTTCTGAGCCGGCCTTACCCCTGGCAGCTGCAGCCGCATGTTCTGCTCTTCTCTGGCCTCTGCTGCCTGCACCATCTCAGGAATCTTGGACTTGCTTTTGTATCTTCTGAGAGCCTCAGAGTTGGGGCTCCCCTGATTCTGACGGGGGAGGTAGGATTCTGTCTTCCCCTCACCCTTGAGCACAAGACAGCAGAATTTTTGGTGGCCCCATCATGCCAAGCAGGCTGCCCACCGCCAACAGTGCAGAAAGCTCAGGCCTACGCAGTTCGCTACAGTCCCTGGAAGGACCCACTGGGCTTCTGCTGAGCCTGTCTCAGCTGGTGCTGAGGGGAGGGGAGGGAAGGAGGAGCAGGGAAGGGAGATTCATCCCCTGGCACTCCTCTATTGCGCTGCCCCTATCAGGTTCCCGCCCCTCCCGGGGCCCCGAGCAGCTGTCCTTGGACCTGCCTTAACCCCTGGCTTGCTGCTGTCACCCTTTCTAGGGCCACATCTTTCCTGTGGGCCTGCAAACCTCAGTCCCTGATTCCTCCCTTCTAATACCACCTTCTCCTAGTCCTGTGGCATCATGCTGGGCTGCCTGGGGCTTGAGGCATCCATGATGGGTGGCATCTCCATGCCTTCTGAGGCCCAGGAGCTGGGGAGGCAGTGTTGGCCCTGAGCTAGCCCTGTCTTTTCAGGGCTCAGCGGAGTCCTACACCAGCCGTCCATCTGACTCTGATGTGTCTCTGGAAGAGGACCGGGAAGCCTTAAGGAAGGAGGCAGAGCGCCAGGCATTAGCCCAGCTTGAGAAAGCCAAGGTGAGAAGGAAGGGAGGGGCTGTGCTGTCCTATTCCCCCCCCCCCCCCCGCGCCCCAGGCTTTAGAGACAGCCTAGAAAGACCTGGGGTCAAGTCTTGGCTCAGCCACTTCCTAGCTGGTATACCCATGGGCCTCAGTGTGCCTTTGTCTTTCACCTATAAAATGTGGGCTATAATACTGCCTGCTTATACAGAACAATGTGTCTAATACGGTTTCCACACGTAATAGGAGCTTGAGAAGTGCTAAAAATTTGCACTTCTTTCTGGAGTCAAACTTCCTGGGCTGCTCTTACTAGCTAGCTGTACAATGACCCTATGCAAGTCACTTAACCTTTCTGAACTTTAGTCTCCTCATTCATTAAAATGAAGACAACAATACTTCTTGGGATTTCTGTGACAAATAAACGAGATAATGCATGTGAAACATGTAACACAGTACTTGGCTCACTAAACAGTAGCTTATTATTATAATTACTAGAGGCCCGGTGCATGAAATTCGTGCAAGGGGCTCAGCCCTCGCAGCCACAGCTGCCGGCTTGCCTCAGCCCCCACAGCCCTGGCTTCATCCAGAAGGTCGTTTGGCTGTCCAGTCCAATTAGCATATTATGCTTTTATTATTATTATGGATTATTATTATTATTCCTTTTGAGTATCGTTTCTGGGCTTCCCCCCACCCCTAATATTTATCACTCCCCAGTGTCCCCCTCCTCCCTGAGAGGGCTATTTTTTTTGTTTTTAATTGTGAAAATTAACATATATGCAAAAACCCTACCAAGCCATTCGGTATTCCTTTTAATGAACAATTTATAAAACAAACCTCCACATAATCGCCACCCCAGTCAAGAAGTTGTAAATTTTTACATGATGGTCTAACCCTCTGGTTGTCACCCTCCCTGTGCGCCTCCTCTAGACCAAGCCGGTGGCATTTGCTGTTCGGACAAATGTCGGCTACAACCCGTCTCCAGGGGATGAGGTGCCTGTGCAGGGAGTGGCCATCACCTTCGAGCCCAAGGACTTCCTGCACATCAAAGAGGTGGAGAAAGCACTTGGCATCTGGAGGGTAGTGGGTACCAGGAGAGGGGCATCTGGAACTGTCATGGAAAAAGACTTCTGAGCCAAGCAGAGCTGGGCTGAGTCTGCTATGCAACCTTAGACAAATCTTTCCACTTCTCTGAGCCTCTAATTTTTCATTGGTGAAATGGGGTGGTAATGCCTAGGTCACCAGGTTATTGGGCAGGATTGTGATGAGGCCTGTAAGTGGAGTGGCAGCTTGCCAGGCACATGTAGGTGCCAGCGTTTGCTTCTCTCCTCGCCTTTCCAGGGCAGGACGGACACGTGGGGAAGAAGGACTCTCAGAACAGGGATGTGCTGGGGGCAGGGTGATCCATGGCCCAGGAGGATGCTGGTCCTGGAGTTGTCCTGAAAATTGGGCCTGTACTCAGAGGCTGGAGCCAGGGGTGGGGCTCTTTGAGGGTGCCACCCCTGGGCAGGGTAGGCAACTCTGAGGGTAGTTTCCCCTGCAGGGTGGCTGCTGGCTTGCACCTCCAATCTCCCTCTTGGTCTCTCCCACCCCACCTGCCGTTGTTTGCAGAAATACAATAATGACTGGTGGATCGGGCGACTGGTAAAGGAGGGCTGTGAGGTTGGCTTCATTCCTAGCCCTGTCAAACTGGACAGCCTGCGTCTGCTGCAGGAACAGAAGCTGCGCCAGAACCGCCTCAGCTCCAGGTGTCTGGCTGGGGGTGGGGCACTGCCAACCCCGGGAGAGGCCATTCAGCCAGGACTTGGCCTCAGGGTTGCCCTGAGGGCACAGAGCTGCCTGTGGTATCACCAGTGGGGTTGGAGAATCTTGGGGGCAGGGCAGCATGTGAGAGAACCAAGATTCCCCCACCCTCACACCCACCCCTTAGCTCACAGTTCCATTTGCCTCTCTACCCACACAGCAAATCAGGTGACAACTCCAGCTCCAGTCTGGGAGACGTGGTGACTGGCACCCGCCGCCCCACACCCCCTGCCAGTGGTAAGAGCTGCTGCCTCCCCACTTCCCAGAGAGTCATGGGGAGCTTCTGGGTGGGGTGGTCTCCCCACTGCCCCTCCCCTCCTTCCCCTCTAGAGGGTACCCCATTCCTGAGTCCTCCACACACATCCAGTGGTCCCCTCTCCATGAAGAGTAGGGTACCCCACGAGCTGGGCCAGTCAGCACCCATCCTCTCATGTCTCTCCTCTCCCATTTCTTTGGTAGCTCCATTTCTCTGCCTGACTCCCCTCCCCCTCCCCCTATTCATTTCTCCCAGCCCTGTTCCATTCACCTCTTCTTCTTTCTTTTTCCCCCATCCCATCCCTGCGTTCTGTACTTGTGTCTCCCTGTCCATCTCACTCCTCCCCACCTCGCCTCCCTCCTCCCTCTCTCCTGACTCGCCGGTCCAGGTAATGAAATGACTAACTTAGCATTTGAACTAGACCCCCTAGAGTTAGAGGACGAGGAGGCTGAGCTTGGGGAGCCTGGTGGCTCTGCCAAGACTAGTGTTAGCAGTGTCACCACCCCGTCACCCCATGGCAAACGCATCTCCTTCTTCAAGAAGGTAATCCTTGCTGGGTTCTTGTGAGAGGGGGGGGGGGGGGTCAGGGCCCAGATCTTTGGCAGGGGAGGGGGCCGGAATGGATTCAGATGTGGTGGCAGCCTGATTCTGCGGGGGCTTGGGCTTCCTGCTGAGGCGGCCGGAGGGGTGGGATGGCACAGAGGACAGGCGTGTCTATCTCCACACAAAACCCTACCCTGGCCCACTCCACAGGAAGGGGTAGTTCTTGACATCAAAGCACCCCTTCCCTTGGAAAGCTGCCCCCCTCCCCAACCAGAAGTAGAATCTGGTGGTAATGAAAGCTGACCTTTTCCCTCACTACCACTGTGCTATCCCATGTTTGCCCCCACCCCAAATGTGAAGGGGGAGTGGCACGGTGACCTTTCTTTGCCCTTTTCGGGCTCCATAGGTCTTGGGTGGGCATGTGGGGGTCTATTGGCTACAGGGCAGGACAGTCAAGAGAACTCTTAAAATGGGCAGGTTGGCTGTACTGGGGCCAGAGGTGGGCACCAAATTAGGGGCTGTCACCCTTCCCAGCTCTTTTCCAAGACCCAGAAAGAGGGTCTTGGTATGTCTGAATATACTTAGGTCCCCTGGACTGACTGACAATCCCACTCCCAGCCCTGATCCAGGGCCACCTCTGGCTTCCCCTGGCATGGGGTCCCGTCCCCTCTCTCTGGCTCTCTGTCACTAACACGCATGCCCTGTTATCTCTCCTCGTCTGCCCGCTCTCCCTCCCTCTCTTGTCCTGGCTCCTTCCTTGCCCTCTGCCCCTGCCTGGGTGCCCTTCCCTCTCTCCCTCCTCCCCCTCTTGGCAATCTCTGGACCCAGCCAAACAGAAGCAGAAATCGGTGAGTATCACAGCTTTCTGTGTCCCCCCCTCCCCACCCTTTGGGATGAGCTAGGGGGATCTTCTAACACCTATTCCCATATCTGCCCCATTTCCCCACCCTTCCTGGTTCTCCCTGCCATCCATCCCCACCCTCACCCTGATCCCCACATCTGGGCTCTGGGACCAGTGGGGGGAATGGATGCATGTGGAGTCTGGAGGCTGGGGGAGAGGGGCTAATGCCATCTCCACTCTGGGATTTGCCCTCCCTGCCTCCCCTCCAGACAGAGCATGTGCCCCCCTATGACGTGGTGCCTTCCATGAGGCCCATCATCCTGGTGGGACCGTCGCTCAAGGGCTATGAGGTAGGAGCCCATAGATGGGAGTGGACCCAGAGGGGCCCAGACCTTCAGAGAGACTCCAGAGGTTTTAAAGGGCCCACGTTCCCGGGTATCTTCCCCAGAGGGGGCCCAACCCACAGGGAGACCCACTCAGAGGGTCGAGTTCCTCCCCCCAAAATCCCCAGAAAAGTCCTCCCAGGGGTACCACCTAGAAGAACCATTGGAATCTGAGAGCTCATTGGAGGCTCCTTAGGCTCAGAAGACTCCTCCTACCCCCAGGGTCCCATTCATTTCAGGAATTTAAGAAGAAAATGGAGTGGGAAGGTGCATATACCCAGCAGCCCACTCTTGCTGCGTGGCTTTTTAAACACCTGACTTCTCCCCCACCCCAAATCCCATCCTCAGGTTACAGACATGATGCAGAAAGCTTTGTTTGACTTCTTAAAGCATCGGTTTGATGGCAGGTAAGACCCCAGGAGCTAGGTCCGCACTGCCACTGCAGTCCTCTGCTGCTGGGGATGGGCAGGATGGGTGAACGATAATTTGGGACTCTTGGACTGAGGGATAGGAGACAGGCCTAGAGCCTGGGGAACAGGCAGGGCGTTCTAGCCCACCGGATCCCTGACTCCCTGTGCCCCATCCCCAGGATCTCCATCACTCGGGTGACAGCGGACATTTCTCTGGCTAAGCGCTCAGTCCTCAACAACCCCAGCAAACACATCATCATTGAGCGCTCCAACACACGCTCCAGCTTGGGTGAGCCCCCGCCCCTGCCAGTCCCCCCGCCCCTGCTTTCTGGGGCCAGATGTGGGGAGGGGGGGCATCTCCAGAAGTGTTCTATCTGCCCACTGCCTCCTGGGGGGCTCCCTTACATCCCCCCTTCTCCATGACTCCATGTACCCCCAGCTGAGGTTCAGAGCGAGATCGAGCGAATCTTCGAGCTGGCCCGGACCCTTCAGTTGGTTGCTCTGGATGCCGACACCATCAACCACCCGGCCCAACTCTCCAAGACCTCACTGGCCCCCATCATTGTTTACATCAAGATCACCTCTCCCAAGGTGGGTGCAGAAGCTGGACCCGAGAGGGGACAGGCGCTCTCGGGAGTCTGGCTGCCTGTTTAAATCCCAGCTGCTGCTTACTAATGATGTGGCTTAATCACCCCAGCCTTACTTTCCTGCTCTGTACAATTCCATCACAGGGATATTGTGAAGATTCAGCCTAATGGGAATACTTAGTACTTAGCAAAGGTTCTGGTATAATGGACCTCATCATGTATTAGCTATTAATACTCTATAAATCTTATTATAAATCTTATTATTAGGGTCATGCAGGCCAGTCCCCTATCTCCGCTCTGGTTAACCTCCCGCTCTTGATCCAGAAAACTGGAATTCGGTGCGTGTTGTCCCAGGTGTCACCCAGCTACTTGACAGCCGGGAGGTTCTTCCTGCCTTTTGCTTTCAGCCCCTTTTGCTCCACTGTCCTCGTGTGGACCTTGATAGAGATGAAATCCGCAGGATTCACTTCTTCGTCATATTGCAGCTCCATTAGTTTTCCCTCCTAGATGTTAATGGGGAGGAACATGCAGGGTGAGTGTAGGTGAAGAAGTGGGGGTTTGAGACACATGGAGGGCAAGTGCAGGTGAAGGATTTTAAGTTAGAAGACAGCGTGGGGTTCAAATCCTAGCTGTGGTTGGCTTATTAATTAGATTTTGTTGTTTTTTTGGTTCTTATTTTTTTATTGAAATTGAGGCCTCTGACCTCCTTTCTTCACCCGTAGAATGGGGATTGTAATCCCTCCCTGGTGTGATTGTTGAGAGGGTTTGAGGTAATGACGTAGAGAGCCCAGAGTTCATGAAGGCAACCAGGGGCGGTAACTGTTATTACCTCATGAGAGCACCCTGGGAGCTGAGCACCCGTTACTTAACCTTTCTGCGTCCTAAGTTTCTAATGAGCACAAAGGGGAAGATGAATCTAAGTACTTCTTGGAGCGGTTGAAAGGATCCAATAAGATAAAGGATCCAATAAGATCGAAAAGACACTTGGTGATCCAGAAAGTACCAGTACGCCCATTCCCCCAGACTGCCTGGGTTTATGTCCCAGTGCTGCCACTCACCAGCTCTGTGCTCCTTTGGCAAGTCAGCTGACATCTCTATGCCTCGGTGTCCTTATCTGTAAAATAGGGATCCTCAAGTAGTGAGTGTGAAGATCAAATAAATGGATTAACCATGCAAAGTGGCTGGTACCTACTAAGCACTATATCCATTTTATTTTTTTAAAGATTTTTATTTATAGAAGAGTTGCAAGAATAGTCCAAAGGACTCTAATCCTTTGAATGCCCTTCACTTGGATTTGCTAATTTTTTTAACAGCTTTATTGAGGTATAATTTACGTACCACTCAATTCAGCCATTTAAAGTATGCAATTCAAATTTTTCAGTTTGATTAATTCTCAGCATTTTGCCACATTTACTTTATCTTATGTATTATGTACACATAACGATTTGAGAGTAGGTTATAGGTATTGTATGCCTTTATCCCACCATGTATTTCTTAAGAACGGGCATTAATCAGAATATAACTGTCAAATTCAAGAAGTGTTATCTAGAATGCAGTCCATCTTCAGTTTTCACCAAAGCCATGCATCCTGATTGCATTGCATCAAGAGGCATATGACATTGGTTTGCTGCATCACCGGTGATGTTAGCTTTGATCATTTAGTTAAGGTTATGGGTTTGTTTCAGCTATTCTTATTATGATGATTGAGTGAAAATCATAGTAGTGGCCACCTAATGGGATTATTGTCAGGACTAAAAGAATTGATCCTGTAAAAAGTACCCAATAGTGCCAGTACCCAGCAAGTGCCCCATAAAGCATGGCTTTTGTTAACATGGAGGGGAAGTTGGCCTGGATAATGGAGCCTGTGAAGAAGGTTAGAGGAGCTGGGCTGTATGCCCTTCAGACAGCCACTGTTACGAGAACTTCTAGGACATGTTGGCATGAGACCCAGGAGAGAGCCTGGGCATTGTGTAGGATGAATATAGAGCTGGTGAGGTGATTTCTAAAGAGGTGGCCAGGGCTGAGAGTCATCGAACATCCCCCAGCCCTGACACTGCCTCTCCACACTAGCTTTAACCAGGACCTGCCTCTCTGACGTGGTGCATTTCTGGGGTTCCCTCTTCTCCCCCCAAACCAGGTACTTCAGAGGCTCATCAAGTCTCGAGGGAAGTCTCAGTCCAAACACCTCAATGTGCAAATAGCAGCCTCGGAGAAGCTGGCACAGTGTCCGCCTGTGAGTGCTCAGACCCCGGGGAAGGGGGTGGCATTTGGATTCTGGTTTCCTCTGGCCTGCCTGGGAGACAGAGTGATCAGGAACACCTGGCCTGGGTCCCTAGTGTCTTCTGGGAAGGAGTGCTGGGCAGGCAGTCAAGAGAATGGCTTCAAGCCCCAGAAGTACCACTTCTCTTTGCGGAGTCTAAGCCTTAAATCTAGAATGAAGGAGTTGGACTATGTGGGTGCCAAGACCCTTTGTAGGTCTGCCAGTGCAGATCTGAGAGCGCCCCTTCTCTTTCTGGACATCCAGAAGTCTCTTTTTAACCTTGTTCTTCAACCCCTTGACTCTCTGCCCATTGTGCCCAGGCCACACCCACAACCCCTAGGTCATGCCTGGCTCATCCTAGCCCTACCCCTAACCCTGCCTCCACAGGAAATGTTTGACATCATCCTGGATGAGAACCAATTGGAGGATGCCTGTGAGCACTTGGCCGAATACTTGGAAGCCTATTGGAAGGCCACACACCCGCCCAGCAGCACTCCACCTAACCCACTGCTGAACCGCACCATGGCTACTGCAGCCCTGGCTGCCAGCCCTGCCCCTGTCTCCAACCTCCAGGTACAGGTGCTCACCTCACTTAGGAGAAATCTCAGCTTCTGGGGTGGGCTGGAGGCCTCACAGCAGGCCGGGGCGGTGCCCCAGCTGCAGGAGCACGCCATGTAGGTACCCCCGCCCCCCACATCTCCCCTCCTGCCCGTGGCCGAGAATTGGAGAACAGGGGTCATGGGGAAGGAAGGAAAGAGCTCTATTTTGTAAAAAAATGTGGTGAGCAGCAGCTTCTGGTGTCTGTGATTTGTTTATGGGATTGGGGCGGGCTGATGGTACTCCTTGGGCCTGGTCCCATAGGTCTACATCCGCTGCCTTGGGGGCTTTTGGGGATAAGACCTGATTGGGGCCCTGTAAGTCAAGTGACTAGGAAGAAAACATGGAGAAGACTGGTAGAGTCATTCACTGGACTCCATGCCCATTCTAGACACAATAGTGGTCACAGAATTGTAGACCCAACAGAGCAGGGACTCCCACAAAGCAGGGGCCTTTAAGCCCAAAGCGACTGTCCCCTTCCCTAGAGCCCTAACCACAGGAGGCCCCTCAGAAGGGACCTAGAATGTAGCATCTTCGGTGATTGATGCTGAACTTTCCATTCTTCTCCCAGTTAAACAGATTCCAGGAAAGGCCTTCGTGTGGGTGCCCTGCCCTGCCTCTCCCTCCTCCCGTGGGAGCCGTGGCCCATCCCTGAGATCACATTATTACGCATTTGATTCTCGATTAGAGCCAGAAAAAAACACACCAATCTAGACCACTGCTTTTCAAATTTGCTCACTGAATCTTATGTGGAAGCTCAGTATAAGCCAGCCATCCTTGCTCTGCTCAGAGGGAGCTAGTGGCTTGGTCTCCACTTCACCTCCACGGGGACCCCTGAAGCACTTCTGTGCCCTCCCACGCCACCCCAGATCTCAGGGGAACAGTTTGGAAACTGCTGCTCTCATCTCCATCACACCACCAAAGAGAAACTGGGCCACAGGAAGGGGAGTCATGTGCTTAGCATCACCCAACTTAAAGGGGCAGGACTAGGACCCAGGCCTCTTCACACCCACCAATGGCCTCTGTGATGGGAGTGGCCATCAGGCCATGAGGACATTGGGCCACCTCATCATCTCCTGTGGGGATGGAGACCCATCAGCTTTTCTTATCCTGCTGCTTTGAGTCTTTGCTGGGGCCAGAGGAGGAAGTCCATCATTTGACTTGGGTCAGGGAGTGTGGGGTTCTAGAATCGTCTGATTAGGGCCTGGTTTGGACTGAAGGAGCTGGGGTTAGTGAGCTTGAGCTGAAATCCCCTTAGTATATTTGGAAAACTGGAGCAATGACTAACCCAATCAACCACTAATGAGTGGCAATACTAATGAGCCATTAATGATGATTTACCCCCAAACGGCATTAGTGACGTGTTTTGAGGAAGCGATGACTAATTGTTCATGGGGTCTCTGTCATGGTAACTGGGAGAGTTCAGGCCTCCTCAGCTGTGGGAAGGTTGGGCGCCCCCCTCCTAACAAGAGTCCTTGGCAGGGAGTCAGCCCCCTCCTCCCTCAGCCAGGCTGGTGCCTTGGTGCCATCACTAACCTGCATTGCCTTGTTGTGTTTCTCTCACCCCTGCCTGATCCGCATGGTGTGTGCCGTCTGTCTGCTAACCAGGGACCCTACCTTGCTTCTGGGGACCAGTCGCTGGACCGGGCCACCGGGGAGCATGCCAGCGTGCACGAGTACCCGGGGGAGCTGGGCCAGCCCCCGGGCCTTTACCCCAGCAGCCACCCACCAGGCCGGGTGGGCACCGTGCGGGCACTGTCCCGCCAAGACACGTTTGATGCCGACGCCTCTGGCAACCGAAATTCTGCCTACACCGAGCTGGGAGACTCATGCGTGGACATGGAGACTGACCCCTCCGAGGGGCCAGGGCTTGGAGACCCCGCAGGGGGCAGTACCCCACCAGCTCGTCAGGGATCCTGGGAGGATGAAGAAGACGACTATGAAGAGGAGCTGACTGACAACCGGAATCGTGGCCGGAATAAGGCCCGCTACTGCGCCGAGGGCGGGGGACCAGTGCTGGGACGCAACAAGAATGAGCTGGAGGGCTGGGGGCGGGGCGTGTACATCCGCTGAGAGGCCGGGGCCACACTGGGAGGAAGGACTCTGAGCCCACGGAGGGCAGGTACAGCTCGCTCACCACCGGGATGTATCTTACCTCCAGGGGGCGCTTCTCTTTCAGATGCCTTTGCTCAGTGTTGGGGTTTTTTTTTTTTTAGGTGGTAGCATCCCAGCTCCTGGGAGTCCCTTCAGCTCCAGCTGTAGGTTTTTATCGACCTGCGGTGGATGGATGGGGGATGCCCACCTGTCTGCAGTGTCTCCTTTTCCCCACCTCAGGGGGTCTCTCTCCCCTCACTCTCCCAGAGAAAAGGTGCGCTTCCTTAGCTCTTTCTACTTGGGACTCTAAATGGGGTGGCCCTTTTTCCAACCTGGAGCATTTGGGAAGGGTAGGGGGCTTTTCCTGGAGAGAGAGACCACAGGCTTTTCCATGAGTGTTCTCTTCCCAAACTCCAGGCCCAGGGTCCATCATGCCCAGCCCTCCCCACCCCCTCTGCCCCCAGCTTTCTGGCAGCATCGTCTGGTAGGATGGAGCTCCCGGCTGGAAGCCCCTTGGGGAGGTGGCTGGGTAGAAACTGACAGGCAATCAGATGTAGTGCCATCTGCCCACCCAGGACCTAACCCTGAGGAGTGGGCAATCAGAGACGCTCCTGCCCTCCCCCCGCCTCCATGCCTCAGCCTTTACCTGTCCCAGGAATGAGCTTTGCCTACGATATCCCTTGCCTGCTGCCACCAGAAGAGGGGCCCTCCACACTCCGGAGTCCCCTGGGTGTGGAGCCCATGGAACACTGGTCCGCCTCATGTTGAAACCAAAAACTGCTCCTTCATTCTCACCCCAAAACCCCAGGAGAGAGGCCCTTGGGGTTGGTGCCCAAGAAATGATCACTGCCCCAGGGGTTGCCTCGGGACCACGGATCTCCTCTGGGGGGCGTGGCTGCTGCTGCTGCTGCTGCTCTGTATTTGCCTCTTGTGATCCTGTTCTTTACCCATGTCCGCTCCGCTCCCCCCGGGAGAGGCCTTCCTATCCCCCTCTGACCTGAGTGTCCCTCTGCCTAGCATCCCCTTAGCCCAGCAGCCCTGCCCCTCCCCAGCATCCCAGCTGGGCCAGAGAGCCGAATGTGCCAACGAGGACTGGGCCCTGCCCGGCTGCCCACCTCAGGGATGGGCACCTCATGCCTGTCTCGCCACCTCCTGTGCCAATGTTGTCCCACTCCCCCACCTGGGGGTGGGGTGCAGCTTCCACTTACTGGTTAGAAGAGACCACTGCCCAACCTTCCCCCCTCCTGTCCTGTGTCATGTGCCTCCATCTGTCCATCTGTTCGTCTTTACTCCCCTAGGAGTATTTTGCCTCATATAAAACCGCCATCCTGTCCTTTGTGGCGGCCTCCCAAGCCTGCTTTGTTCCTGCAGGGGGGTGGGAGGGGTGGGTGCAGGAGGAAGCTGTGCCTGGAGTTGTTTACTCCACAGATGAGGCTGATTTGTGACTGATGCATTACGTTCAGACCTGACTGAGCTGCGTATTCCAGGCTCAGTCCCCACTCAGCACCAGACTCTGCACCGAACCCATTTCCCCTTAAGCAGAGCCAGGGAAAATGGGAAGCTGAGGTGGAGAAATGGGGTGTCCTGGGTGTTGTACAGAGGGTGAGATCCAGATCCACTGGCACAATGTTTAAAGGCTTGTGCTTGTTATGCTCCTGTGGCCTCAACTGCTCCCCAACACCTCAGGAGAGGGAGGGACTGCATCTGGCTTTCTCCCCTGAAGCCCCCACAACTACCCCCCTTCCCAGCCCCTGCTAACCAGCCTTTGGGGAGGGGCAGAGAGAATGGGGATTTTCCCAGTCCCAGCTTCAGAGAAAGATGGTCAGCAGGTGGCTGCCAGTTCCTGCCCTCAGCAGCTGGCAGGATGCGGACTTCTGAAGGTTGTTACTGCTGTTGCCTGTATCCTGTCTCTTGTAGCACCTGGTTCTTGATTCTGGGGTGGTGCTGGACCTGAAGGGTGAGCTTCTGGGTCTTTAACCTGAGTGCTCCTCTATTCTGTGTGCCAGGCTGTGTGTGTAGAGAGGGCAACGGTTAGCAGACCCGAGGAGAGAGGAACTGGGCAGGCCTGCAGGTCCGGTGGCTGGCCCCCCCCCCTAAGGTCCTCTAGCGCTGCTGGGATTGGAGTTCAGTCTCTGCCTCCCAGCGTTGTGCTCTTTGCACTGTCTTTCAGTGCATCCATTCCCATGTTTAGTCACTGAACAAACAGTTGCTGAGCACCTACTATGTACCAGGCACAAGTCTAAATGGGAGCCACAGGCAATTCAGGACAGCACAGTGAGCTCTCTGATGTGGGGAGCACTGGGTTCTGGGGGAACCTGAAACAGGGGTCAGGGCTTGAGTCCCCTAAATCTGAGGAGACCAGGAGAAACTTCCTGAAGGAAGTAAGGTTTGAGCAGAGGAGTGGGGGCAAGTGTTGAAGGCAGAGGAGACAGGTGACATACAGGACATGTTCTTGGACTTCACTAGCAAAGCATGCTCTCAAGGTGTGGTCAGAGAAGGGTCAGCAGGAGCAGGTCCCCATGGACCTTGAGTCACATTAAGGAGTTTGGGCTTTGTCCTGAAGAAATCGAAGGACTGCATGCAGCAATAGCCAGATTGCCTTGACTACAGATTGGAGCATAGCTTGGAGGTTCTAGCCTGGGAACCTGCAATACTCCAAGTGAGAAAGGAGAAGGGCCTGCACTAGACCTCAGCAGTGGAATGGGAAAGGAGGCTGTGGCTGTCAGAGACTGTAACAGAATGGAGAGCTGTTGAAGAGCAGTTGGAGTTGGTCAGTGAGAGAGAGGGAGGTGCCTGGGGTGACTGTGGGTTGTAGAGAAAGCAAGTTAGAGGCAGAAACAATACCTAGCTTTGGACAAGGTGGGTTTACGGCGCTGTAGGAGGACATCCCAGAGGAGAAGAGCAGAAGACAGCCGAGTGCTTGGCCAGGAGCTGGGCAGAGAGCTCCATCCTGCGTGGAGCCTGGTATTTTTATGCCAAGGGCAGGGATTATTAACTGCCATTTACAGGTAAAGCTCAGGGAGATCCAGCAGCTTGTCCATAGTTACATGGCATTGGAGCAAGAAGTTGGACTCAGATCTTGGGATTTCAAGTTCTGTGGTGTCTGTGACCCCCGAGTTTAGGGCTCATTCCCCCGCCCCCAGGATGGCCCAGCTTCTGGGAGCGGAGCGGGGAAGGGAGGGGGAATAGGTAACTGGATATGTGTCTCTTCCCCATGTGCCTTCTGCTTGAAATTGCATTTGCCCAGAACATACAGGTGGGGGCATCTCTAGGTGGCTTGGAGATGTTGGGAGGCGAGAGAGAGAGAGAGAGAGAGAGAGAGAGAGAGAGAGAGAGAGAGAGACTGACTTGTCTCTTGGTAACCACAAGCCCTCAACCGACACAGTCAGCACAGGACGTCAACAACCATGAAGCTGGCTGTGATGAGGCCCAGAGAGGCTGGTTCTGCTACCACAGCCACCACAGGGGTTCAGGAACTGAGGCACTGAGGACCCCCCTCCCCCCCACCCCCACACACCTGACTAGCTGCTTCTGTCTTCGCAATATGTTCTGCACCAGAGCCAGCCTCAGTCCTAGGTGTGGCTGAAGGTTTCCACCAATCAAAAATAAAACGAGCTGAGCCGCCCAGAGGCGAGGGGGTGTTCCCGTCCAATACTCCAGAGAAAAAGCTTGACTTAGCTCCAGTGAGCACATCCTCGGAGAAGAGACCTTGGCCCCCTTCTAAATCAGGCCTTGCCATCCACGGCCCCCCAGGGGTTTTGTTTGTTTTTGTGGCTTTGTTTTTGGTATGTGTATTTGTCTCCCCACTAGACAGTAAGCTTCATAAGACCCAGACTGGGTCTGTTTTGTCTAGTTGGCCTGTTTCCTACCTCCTGACTCAGATTTGTCAAATGAATGAAACGTGAATGAAATACCCCTAAGATCCAGGCTCTGGGCCTCACAGCGAAGGCTGGGCTCTGGTCTGTTTACTGAATGTGCTCTAGCTAGCCGAATGTCACTTTCAATTCTGCAAGTGGTGGTGGTGGAGGAGGAGGAGGCAGGGTACACTGAGAGGTCCCCCACCCCCACCCCCACCCCCAGGAAACAGATGGTGAAAAAGCTTAACACATTGCTGCTTTCCTCCGCTCCCTCCCGTGCCCTCACCCTCTTGCACCCAGCCGCAGCCCCAGCTATTTTTTTTCCTAGGGCTGAAATGAAATCAGCCAGATGGGCTCCGCTAGCCAATTCTTCTTCCTTCTAACTCTGCTAGGAATCTGGGGGCGGAGGAGATGAAAATTCTGTATTAAGTGAATTCTTTTCTCTCTTCTCCACAAACTTCCCTGTCTTCCTCCATTCCCTTCAGCTTGTACTCACACTTTTTTTTTTTAATACACCAAAACCATTTCTCAGGTTGTAGCTTAACTCACTGTACTTCAATAGCAACACATTCCTACTGTGGGCCGGGCACTGGACCAGGTGGGGGGCACACAAGTGAACACGACATGAACCCTGCCTCTAGGACTCACAGATGATTGGGAGAAACAGGCATGCCAGTCCAGTCTGCAGTCCCAGTGTGGAGAGAAGCCCCCTGGGGATGGAGAACCAGGCCGGAGCTTGGGAAGTAGGTGGCTTTTGTGGCAGGCAGCTAATGGGATGGCCTCAGGAACCCTCCTTTCGGAAAGAGGGAAAGGCATTCAGGTGAAACGCACAGTTGGGAAGAGCTGTGCATGTGTGAGCAAGGACCACTGGAGGCAAACGTGGGAGATAAAGCTAAGCTGCAAAGGCAGATGGGGGCTGTTCATGGAGGTTTTAAATTTCAGGTGAGGAGACTGATCTGAACCCCGTGCGCAATAGGGAACCACGGAAGGTTTATGAGTTGTGGAGTAACAGACTCGGAAGGCTAACAGGACTGAGGGCGGTGAGGAGATGCCCTGGTAAGGGGAGACCGAGGCAGGGAGACCGGTTAGAGGGCTGTTTCCTTAGTGGAGAGCGCACTTAATGGGCTGTCGGAGAGCAGAGGGGTGGAAGGGGACAATTCCCCTGGGTGATGGCTGGAGCCTCCTAACGGGCCTGCAGCCTACGGTTGCTTGGCCTTCCCCACTTCTCTTTTTGTTTTCTGGTTTTCCCCAGTTTAAGCAAAGAAGGAAATTCACAAACATCAACTAGCGGCTCCCCCTTCCTGTTCCTCCTCTGCCCGGTCTTTGTGTCGGGAATTCCTCTGTAGGGTCTGTGGCGGAAAGATGTCTTTTTTGCTCCATCCCTGTCTTCAGATGCCTACCCTCTGGTTCAGGGAGCTGTGCCTGAGCAGTCGGTTTGTCAGTAAATCATAGACGTTGCCTGTCTCCCAGGGACCTGCCAAAGGAGGGAGACTCTTAGGGAACTACAAAACCCACACAAGTGAACAGCTAGAGATCTGTTGAGGATCAAAATATTCCCCCAGCTCAGAGAGAGAGGATCAGGGAGCCCTGTCTACCCCACGCAGCTCGTGGGTGGAGAAGGTGGGTGGCCACGGGTTTTGCTTTAGCCTCATGCTCCAGACATGGCACTTGGAGAAGGAAGAGCTGGGACATGGTCATGGAACACCGTCTGAGTCTCCTGGATTTGCAGTGGGGGAGCAGTCCACCCAGAGAACGCTGGAATTTCCTCAGTGGGAGGGGGAGGATGTGGAGTCTGGACCCCATTTTCCTCCCACCTCCAGGGCTCTGGACAGTAGTTTGTTGTCAACATGACGTCCATAGCACCCCGGAGGGTTCAGCGTTTCAGGGAATTCCCAGGCCCCCGCAGGAGACTCAGGAGGCTTCCGGGACCTCCTAGACCCCGTCTGGCCCTCCCCCGGGGGCGGGGCTCCAAGCGCCAGGGCTCAACCCCGGCCCTCGAAGCCCACTGAGTCCTGTACCTGCTTGGCCCGGGAGGCGCCATGGGACAACTGATGGCCAAATTGATGGGCATCTTTGGGACAAAGGGTAAGGGGCGCACAGGGCATCCAAGCGATCCCTTCGATCTGGCTCCCACCCGGGTATCCCGGGATCGGGATGCGTTGTGTAACCTAGGACTGGGAGGGTCCTGCATGGGCGCTCCTTGCCTGGCGCGCTGTCTCCCCTGCCCCTTCCCTGCCTGCTCCTCGCGGGTCGCGGGATTCGGTGCGCCCCAGGGCACAGGGCTGGGCGAGCCGCATTCCTCGGGGTACAAGACACCGCCGCCGGTTTCTGGCGATTGGGACTTCGCGCTCGATTCTTTCCCCAGACTCCTCCAGGTCTGGACAAGCCCTGAGCTCCCCGGACCCTTCAGACATCACTTTTCTGGAATTGTGGAGCGAGGGAGGTGGAGCTGGTGTCCGGGGCCGTAGGAAAGAAACCTGTCTTGTTGGTGTCCCCCCCCCCACTCTTTTTATTTTTTTGGGTGGGAGATGGGGGCAGGGGAGCAGAAGCGGTACCATGGGAAAGTCCCCCAGCCTGCCGGGGACACTTGCGTCCTTCGTGGGAGGTCTAGTGGGTCACACAGTCCCTTGGTCATCGCATTGGGCCCTGACCCTGCCCTTCCCTCGGATGCCTCCAGAGCACAAGGTTATCATCGTGGGACTGGACAACGCAGGAAAGTCCACCATCCTCTACCAGTTGTAAGTGACTCCCGGGGTGGGGGGCGGGGTTTGTGCTTGTCCACCAGACTGACAAACATGTGGGCCAATCACCGGAGCTCTTCCCTGGGGTCCCGGGAGGAGTGATTTGGAGAACGGTAGTGGGACCTTCCTGGGATAGTGGCCCCTCACTCAGTTCAGTGGCCCCTCGACCTGGCACTCGAATGCTGCTCGGTATGGGCAACCCCACTGCGCCCCGCCATCTACCCCCCGGCCCCTGCCAAACTCGGCCCCAGGCTGACGCTGGTGGGCAGGCAGGTTCTTCCCGCCTTCCTGCTCTTCTCTACCCCCTAGCGGCGGGTCCTTCCTTTTGAGCTCCTGCGCTCCCCCTTGGCATCTTGGCCTTCCTTCTCAAACCCTCAGAGAGAGCCAGCTTTGGGTCCGCTGGGCTCCCTCCGTAGCTCCTGGCCCGGCAGAGTCTGGCACATGTGCTGAGTAATTACCCATCGAAGTTTTCCCCGAAATTCACCCCCTGGATGGTATCTCTCCTGTACTGGAGCCTCCAGAGTGTTTACTTAGGACAGATTTCCCCCTGAAAAGGTGACACAAAGAAATGGTTTTGTAAAAATTAGAAGGAAAGAAAAATCCTAACCGTACAGGAGTGTGCAGCGAAAAGGAAGTTTCTCTCTCACCTCTAACTCCAAGAGCACAGGGAGTTACTTCCCAGATCTCCCCGGGGGAATTCGTTTGTCTAATCCCTCGCTACTCAAAGTGTGGCCCACAGACCAGCAGCGATGGATCCATCTGGAAGCTTGTTAGAAGTGCAAAGCGCTGGGCCCCAGCCCAGACCCACTGGGTCAGAATCTGTATTTTAATAAGCCTCCCAGGTGACTCAACTGCGTTTTAAAGCTTGGGGAGACTGCTCGATTAAGTCTCCCCTCTCTGGGGTCCAAGCCAGGGCAGGACTTGGTCTCACTCGTGCTCAGCAGAGGCTGGGTCCACCTGGGCTGATTTCCTCTGAACTAGATTCAGCCTGACTTAGGAGCAGCAAGGTCGGAGGTGAGAGCTGTGAGTGAGCGGCGCTGAGCTGTTCTTCCCCTCTCCTCCTTCCCCAGCCTGATGCATGAGGTGGTCCATACGTGTCCCACCATCGGTAGCAACGTGGAGGAGGTGGTTCTGCAAAAGACCCACTTTCTCATGTGGGACATAGGGGGCCAAGAGGCGCTGCGCTCCACCTGGGAGACATACTTCTCTGACACGGAGGTGAGGTGGGCACGGGGCTGGCAGGGCTGGGTGATAGTAGTCAGCTACATAAACTCTCTGAGCCTGGGTTTCCCCACTTAGGACCCCCCCCCCCGAGTTGTTGTGGAAATTGAATAATAAACCAATAGCTAATGCATGCCTGTCAAATGCTTATACAGCACAGTGCCTGTGAGCCTTTTTGAATATCTCCTAGCAGCTTTGTCTGCTTGCTGGCACTTTTCCGTTTGATGCAATGGATGGGGTAGACCCTTGTCTCCGGGGGCTGGGGGGGGGGGGGCGGTTTACTTACTCACTCTGGAAGCAGTAGAATTCGGTGGTTTCACTCCTGGAACGAGAAGGCCGAGTTTAAATCCCAGCACTCCACTCACCGGATGTGTGGCTGAGGGCAAGATGTGTCACCTGCGGCACCTCAGTCTCCTCATCGGTAGATGGAGATAATAACACAGTTGACCCTTGAACTTTGAACATCATGGGTCCACTTATATGTGAATTTTTTCATTATATAGACAGCCAGCCTTCTGCGTCCCCGGGATTGCCATTGCGTGTGGGAGTCCATACACGCTGAGGGCCAGGCCTTGTTCTCTGCCGTTTTCTATAAGGGACTTGGCTTCCCTAGATTTTGGTGTCCACAGGGCCCCTGGAACCAGTGCCCTGCGGATACCCAGGACTGAAGTTTTGGGGAGTCCGAAGCTATATGTAGATTTTCAACTGTGGGGGAGTTGGTTGCCCCCATCCCTCACATTGTTCAAGGGTCAACTTCAGTTTCAGTTCCAAAGGGCTGTGGTGAGGCCTAAATGGACTCATGAATGCCCAGCGCATAGTCTCTGGCATGAAATCTGAGGTCATGCTGTGTATTCCCCACGTCTGGTTGGAAAGGGGAGTTAAAATGGGACTAGAACAAAAATAAACAAATTTAAGGAAAACCCAAAAAACAATGGGCCTAGGGCAGCGAGATCTTGAGATTGGACAGTTTGTTTTCCGTGGGACTCACATCAGGGTAGTGCAGAGGCCAGTGGGGAGCACGGCTGGGCAGAGGGCAGCTTCACCAAAGCGAAAGCCCACCACTCATGGTTCCCCTCTGCTGGCCAGTTCATCATCCTTGTGATTGACAGCACGGACCGGGACCGGCTGCTGACCACTCGGGAGGAGCTGTATAAGATGCTGGCCCATGAGGTAAGGCCCCTGCGGTTGGGAGAGGGCCCAGTGTGCTCCCTGTGTGACCTCAGCTTACTCACTTGGCCTCTCTGAGCTTCATTCCTGATGACTCCGTCTCTGAGAGCCTCTAGCTCAGCAGCTTGGGCAGGGCTAGGTTATCTCTGATGAAGGGCCATACGCCCTCAGCACAGTTGGCCACAGAGGCCAAAGTACTGAAACCAAGCCCCACTCACGGTGGGACCCCAGACAAGCTGCTTTGCCTCTCTAATTCTGTTTACCCAATGATAAATTAGGGGGAAATCATCCAATTCCTATGTCATGGGACGGTTAGGGATTATATGAGCTGGTTTGGAGGCATCTGTGAGCTGTCAGTGTCATGTGCTGGGGTTGCTATGTTGGGACAGGCCCCCATGCCCACCCCACTTGGGCTTGGGCTTCTCTTGCTGGGACAACAGGGGAGCCAGGGGACACTCAAGGGGCACTGGGGAGGGAGGCTGGGCCCTGGAAGGCTGACTGGAGCTGGGCTCCTCTGTCCACAGGCTCTGCGAGATGCTTCTGTTCTGATCTTTGCCAATAAGCAGGATCTGAAGAACTCCATGACCACCGTGGAGATCTCCCAATTCCTCACCCTTAGTGCCATCAAAGACCACCCATGGCACATACAGGGCTGCTGTGCCCTCACTGGGGAAGGGTTAGTGGCTCTCCCATCTGGACCTCCTGGGACTGGTACCAATGAATGACGACCATCAGAACATTCTCCTGCCCCTCCCGTCAGAATCTGGTTCACAGTCAAGTCAGTTGCGCACCTTCCCACGGCTGAGATGCTGTGGGTAAGCAGTGAGCAAGAGAGCGGGGGCTCTCAGGAGCTTGTTCTAGTGGAGGGAGAGGCGACAGTCCACCCACCCACACACGTTTTAGGTGCTCATAAGTGCTCTGAAGAACATGAACTTGGACCACAGTGATAGAGGGGTGGGGATGGGTCTGGTTTAGCTCTGGTGGCCAGGGACAGCCTCTACCACTGTCTTTGGAGCTGAGATCTGAATGAAGAGGAGGTAGCCGTGGGAAGACCTGGGACAAGCCTTCAAGGCAGAAATCACCAACTCCTTTTGACCTTGAGTTTCCTGACCTGCAAAGAGGAGGGTGATTAAATCTACTTCCTTCCCGCGTTTCTGTAGCGAGTAAATGCTACTGTTCGTTCACTCACCATGCATTAAGCACCTAATTGTGCCAGGCACTCTTCTAGGCCCCTGGAGAAACACCGGTAAACAGAACAGACAAAAATACCTGCCCTCATGGAGCTTACTTTCCCGTGGGGGGAAGGGGGTGCGGGGGGAGGGGAGGAGAAGGGGAGGAAACAGACAATAAACAATAACAATAAAAATATATGTAGTAAGTTGAAAAGTGCTAAGTGCTCAGGGGAAGTCAGGTTGGAAAGAAGATTGGACGTATGGGGCTGGGTGGGGGGGAGGGCTCTAGGTCACGGTCATATAGAAAGGGTCCGTATCCAGTCTGGAGCGAGCCCTTGCCTTTAAAGAAGGGGAAGCTTTGGTTAGGTCAGCCAAGGAACCACACCTTTCTGGTGGTCTCTTGCTACCTCCTGGGTCAAGAGAACCTCCTCACCCCCCACTCACAGTCAGTTCAATTCAACCAGCATTTCCTAAGTACCCCCAATGTGCCCATGCGCTGTACCAGGTGACCAAGACCACTCTATGCCCCCAACCCTTTGTTCCGGTGTTGGTAACAGTAATGGGAGAACTTGCTTATGGGAGTCTCTTCCCAGACCTTTGAAGTCACCCTGGCCCTGCCTCCTTCGATGGAGTGGGTGGGAAGGGGGCACTAGAGATTTGCCCAAAAACGTTGCTAAGGGAGGTCTCCAGGCCCCTTCCTTAGAGAAGTCCCGGTGATTCCCAGACATCCAGAGGCCTCTGTACATCTCCTTCCTAACCTTTATTACAGTATGTGGTTATGGAATTATTTGTGTGATCATTTGTTCAATATCGACCTCCGCTGTTGGATGTAAGCCCCAGAGGGCGTGTCTGTTTTTTCACCAGTAACCACAGTGCCTAGCACAGTAGCTGGTGCATAGTACATACTCAGTCTGTTTATATTATTGACTGAAAGATTGCTGTAACGTCAGTTGCCCCATTCAGTTGGCTTTGGGCAGGGGCTGGGGGCTTGAAGGCCATCATCCTCAAGGGATATACTGATCCTTGCTCCATCCCTCCCGTCCTGCAGGCTGCTTGCTGGGCTCCAGTGGATGCAATCTCAGGCCACTGACAACTGATGTCCCAGTCAGAGGCCAACCAGGAACTTCAGGGTTTAGCATGGACTACTTGGGTGGAAAACGCAAGTGACTATGTATTCCTTTTCTACGATTCTCCGGTGGGAGTAGGCACAGCTATGGGCAGTGAGAAGCCACTGTCCACCTAACTCCCCACAGAGGAGCTAGCATACCCTGAATTGCTGTAGACAGGACAGCAGGCAAAGCTGCCCCTCACTCCAGGGAAGCAGGCATCCTTCCTGGAGACACCAGGAGATGTTGGGTGGATTAGGGAGTGGAGCCTCCTCCCCTCAGTTCTGTCGGAAAAATGGAGCGGCTTTCTTTCCTAGAACCCTCCCCACCTCCACCCCCCGCCCTAAACCCCTCACCCCCACCCCAGTTTTCTGGCCCCTCAGCCATCTTTGGGCAAAGGGTATTCTAGAAGGTAAAGGGGGTGGGCTTAGGGGAAGGAAGGCAGACCCAAAAGCTGCTGGGAAGGGAGAAGGAGTGGGAACAATTCTTGGCACTGCAGGGAGTTCCACTCCTCCCACCTTCCCATTCCCTGAGGTGCTGGCTCTGGCTCCAAGCACAGCTTTTCGCTTTAAGACACACCAACTATGCCCTTAACTCCCAGTGTCCTTCCAATGTAAATCCCACTCCTGTCAAAGGACCCAGGTTTCCAGAGCACCCGGGTATCTTGTTTGTCTTTTTGTATTGACTTTGTTTTGCATTGTATTAGAGTTTTAAATTTTTTTTATAAAGGTGTAATAAATGGCATTGAAAAGTACTCACTTCTTATTTCTGCCTGCTTGAGTAAAGGTTCCTAGGGGTTGGAAAAGCTCAGGCGTCCTGTTTAGGTTGAGTTGGAGACAGGATGGAAACCCAGGCTGCCTTCTATACAGGGAGCAGCGCTATTACCCCGCAAGACCAGGGATGGTTTTCCTGAGGCGTGATCGTGAAGGAAGAACTCAGAAATTCTAGCAGTCCCATTAAGTTATTCTGGCATAATCCTCAAGTAAAAACACAAATGAATACCATGTCCTTATTCCAAAGAAAATGATCCTAACAAAAGCATCATTACAGGTTGGGGGTATAGCTCAGTGGTAGAGCATTTGACTGCAGATCAAGAGGTCCCCGGTTCAAATCCGGGTGCCCCCTCTGAATACCCAGGTTTTTCCAGTTTTCTTGGTTCTGCTGTCCATTTCTGTAAGTCCTCCTAGAGGCGACAGGAGATTGGGGTCTCGGGCCCTGCCATCCTCTTTTGCAGTCACCGAGGACGGAGGCCCAGGCCCTGCCCAATCCACACGCTCACTTGCGAGTGTGTCTGAGAGTGGAATGCATTGTGAGAGGGGGCCCTGGACCTTTCGGTTGACCCATGCGGACTGTAGCGTGTCTAAGAGTGGAATGCAGTATGAGGGAGGACTTGGACCTTCGGGTTGACCCATGTGGACTATACATAAGGCCTACTCTCCTTGGTAGGGTGCAGGTGGGCACACTCCCAGGTTGGCCTGGCCAGTGACCCGAGGGCAGTTCTTAGGGAGGGAGGCTTAGTTTCTATGGGCGAGGCTTAGGCTAGGGAAAGAAGGCCCCGAGAAATCCGCGTAACAGCGTAGGAAGGAAAGAGGGGCGTTGAGAAGCAGTAAGGGGGCGACAGCAGGGCAAAAAGAAGGGGTCCCGGCTCAAAGGAACTCCCGGAAGTGAGGGATCTCAAAAGATCTCCAGGGACTCCACATTCTCACATTGCTTTTTTCTTACACCGTCAGTAGAAGCCTTTAGCTCAGTGCTTCAGAAAACAAACCCTGCATTCAGCTAAGTATTCGCTTCAGATTTATGTCCTTTCCCGCTATTATAAACCTTGGATCCTATTTCTCTTCGCAGCTCCTCGCGGCGCCTTGTCGAAGCAGTGTTAAGAAGCTTTCCGCGGCGCCGTTGTTGGCAGAGGGGGTATAGCTCAGTGGTAGAGCATTTGACTGCAGATCAAGAGGTCCCCGGTTCAAATCCGGGTGCCCCCTTCCTTGTCCTTTTCAGGCCCCACATTCCGTGAATCAAACAATTTTTCTTAAAGCTTTTCCCTTCTTCTTCCACAATTTTATATTGAAATTTCGTTCGTTACCTGTCTTTTCGCCAAACGAAAAGCGACGAGAGTGCAAGAAACAAGAATTCTATAGCAGTGGCTCTTAATTACGATCCCGGGGACGAGCACCACCACCTGGGGAGATGGTAGTAATGCAGGTTCTCGGTCTCATCCCAGAACTACTGAATTGGAAACTTGGGGGTGGTGCCCGGAAATCTGTTTCAAAATTAGTTCCCCAGGTGATTCTGATGTACGTTCAAGTTCTACAGGTTTACATGTTATTTGTTCCTAGTTATTTCCGGGTTGCTGTTTCAGCCTGAGCCCTTGTAGACCTTATGAAAAACAGACTGCGAGGAACCCCGACCTGGGGAATGCACAGAGACGCTGGCCGGAGCTGCAGTCCCATACGTCCTGGGACCTCTCAGAAGGTAGGTACTTCCCAGAAGGTAGGGGCGAGGAGAAGTGGACCAGCGGAGTCGGTGGACAGTCTGGGCAGGCTCGGGAAAGTGAAGGAAACAGCAAAATACGCGCGTTGCGGGTCGTCACGTGGCCACGAGGTGGCAGCAAGAAGCCGAAGCTGGAAGCGGCGGCCTATTTGATCCTATTTAAGAGTCTGCAAAGTCGGTACTTACATTAGACAAGGAGTTGCAGACAGGCCTCGCCTTGTTGCGCCGGAAGGGAATAGAGGGTTTAGGACTGGGGGAGTTCGTTTTTGGGACCCTGGGTCCTGAAGGAGGAGGACCTGGGATTCTGAAAAGTAGAGAGTCTTGAGTTCTTTTTTTATTCCAGCTCACATTGTTCCTTCCTCTGGTCCCCACGCATGTCCCTCCTCTTGGGGAATCCCCCTAGAGACGCTTTGTCCACACCCCTCTCTGCGATTTTCCAGCTCCTAGACCCCAGACCCATAGAAGCTAGGGTGCCCCCCACGCCTCACTCTGCCTTTCTCCAGCCCTCGAACTCCTTGCTGTCACATGAAGTAGGTCACGGGCTGCCTTCCGAGTCCTGACCTGATTTCTCGCCGTCTATTAAATCTCCTAAATTGTGGGTATTTTTATTCTGTCCTGGAAGGGGAAAAAAATCTATCCCCAGAGCCTGTTATACGGTAGAGGCGGGGTGGGGTGGGTGGGGGAGGCGTGAATCGTGTTCTTGCTCCGGGGCTGGTTTTAAAGATTGGGTCGGGCCCTGAGAAGGCCTGGGGTCCCCAGAGAGGGGTGGCCTGGGTTACCTTCTAGGAATAGGGAGAGGTCCAATCTATTTAAAATCAAGGGTGAGCCAGGCCCCCTCCACCCGAAGTGTGCTGGGCTGGGGGCAACACAACACGGTGCCGGAAATGGGGGTTTGCGCGGTAAAGTGGACAGCAGCCCTGGGAGGGGGTGGAATCCGGCCATCTGCTGGGCAAGGAGCTGTGGGTCTTTGCCGTAAGGGGAGATTCCCGGGGTGGGGGTGGGCACCCACAGAACTCCGAGGAGCAGCCCAGAACGTCGGAAACCCTGGTGGAGCTGGGGCATGGGGTGGGGTGGCCGGAGCCCAGGACCGAGGAAGGGGTGCCAGCCCCTTCCTGGGGTCTGGTCCCCGGATCTTCTCTCTGCTGCTTTCCCCAGGGGGCGTGGAAGAAGGGAAGGGAGGCAGGAACGAAGGTGCGGAGTTGGCGGGGGCAGCTGATGCTCTTCGGGGGTTCGCTCAGTCCTGGGGTCTCCCGCCCCGTCCGCCTACTCCACGCCCTCCCCCGACCCCCTTCCCGTCCTGGGAGCGGCTGCAGGAGCTCGAGGGACGGGCCGGGAAGCCTGGGGAGCTCCGCGCCCCCGCCCCGCCCCCTCCGGTCGGCTCCCGGCCGCCGCCGCCTGCTCGCTCCCCGCCCGCTCGCGCGCTCGCCGCTCCCGCCGCCTCGTCGGGCCCCGCGCTCCGCCGCCGCCGCCGCCTCCGCCTCGGGGACCGCGCTGCCGAGCCGGCTTCCTCCTGGGCAGCAGCGGGCCGGGGCGGGTCCTGGCGCCCACCATGCGGGGGCAGCTCTGGCTGCTGGTGCTGGTGCTCAGGGGGGCTGCCCGGGCGCTGAGCCCCCAGCCCGGAGCAGGTAGGACCGGCCGGAGTTGGCCGGGTGGGCCGGGGGCGGGGAGGGGGCAGGTGGGCAGGCGTGGGCATGGACAGGTACCGACCGGCTGGTGAGGTCGGGGTTGGGTGGGGGTGGGGGGGTTTGGGGGGGTGTTGTCCGCAGGAGGCCAGGAACTCTGTGGGCTGTGGCATCTGGACAGGGACCCCACTTTCCCAAACACATAGGGTGGGAGTGAGGGTGGAGGCATCAAAAATGGTCTTTCTGGAAGGACACGAGCGGTCCCCCGGAGAGGGGGCTCCACAAGGCGGTGGGCTGTGGTCCCCAAGGGGACAGCGGGAGGGTCAGGGGACAGCGGGAGGGTCACAGGACCCCTGGCCACAGGGCGCACAGGGCGCAAGGCTAATTCTGATGAGATGGGGAGTCTGCCAAGCTTTGCCTGCTCCTTCCCTTCCTTACCTCTACTCCCAGGCTGGGTCTGAGTTGGATTTGGGGGCTGGGTGGAAGCAGCCAGGGGGACGGTGGAGACCCAGCGTCTCTCCCGGAGGAAGGGCAGTGGTGGCCTGGGACTGGAGCCTTCCTCTCTCTGTCTGGTACCTGGAGAGCGGTCCTGGGCCCGGGAAGAAGCCACTTGCTGCTCCCCTATGCCCCGTCCTCTTGCCGCTCCTGTCCTGCTCTGCTCTGCCCTGTGGCCTTTGGCCTTCAGCTGCTCTGGCTCTAGATTGGGGCTCCTGTCTGCACACTCCTCTTCCCCTACACCAGTTTTTCACAGCCGTCTCTCCCTCCTGGAAGTCCTTTCTGAGATCTACCACGAATCTCTCCTGTTAGAAAAGAACCATTTTCCCACAGGTAACTTGACATTCTCCTCGCGCACCCAGACCACCTGGGGTTGGGGAGGTGGGTAATTTGCAGTCAAACCTCTTGACCGAAAGAATCAGGAAGATAGAGCTCTAGGCCTCACTGGCACCGGGGTCCCTCGGATGGGACAGAGCGTGTGTGTGTGTGTGTGTGTGTGTGAAGGGGCATGTGGTAGTGGGCCGCTAGTTCAGGGATATGCTAGCATTGGGCACAGTGTCTGTGACAGCATTCTTGACTTCACTGGTCCCTGTCTGCAGCTGATGAAGGCCTGGGTGGGGAAGGGGCTGACGGCGGAGATGTGGGCAGAGAGCAGTGGAAGCTGATGTGGCAAGAGGCTGCTGGGGCAGAGCCACCCCTTTTCAGGGAGCCCACACAGAGAAGGGCCAGAGGCGTGGCTTCTCTGCCCAACGTCTCACTTGCTGTGTGACCTTGAGCAAGTTATTTTCCTTCTCTGGGCCGTTTGCCTCGTTACACAGTGAGGCTGCGGGCACAATCTCTGAGTCTTGGTGGTGAGATTATGAAAGATCTTTTTTTAAAATACATTTTATTGATTTTTGTACAGAGAAGAAGGGAGAGAGTCAAAAACGTCGATCAGCTGCCTCCTCCACGCCCCCTACTGGGGATGTGCTCACAACCCAGGTACATGCCCTTGACTGGAATCGAACCTGGGACCCTTCAGTCCACAGGTTAATGCTCTATCCACTGAGCCAAACCGGCTAGGGCTCTTTTTTCTTTTTTGATGATTGTCGTCTCTTTTCTGATTTGTTATGCTATGTCTTCTGAGTGATTGATAATTAAAAAAACACACACAACCCACAATATAAAAAGGAAGAGGTTGGACAGGCCGGCGTTTGAGCGCCTTTGGAGCCCCAACCTGGTGGGATCTTCTGAACTCAGGATGCGACGGGGTCGAGGAGGGAGGGCTCTGAATGAACTCCGGCAGAACAGGAAGAGCCACAGAAAAGTCTGGGGAAAGGGAGTTGGGAGGTAACAGGGCTGTGCTGGGGGATTGGGGCCAGACCCAGGCCTGGCTGAGGGCCGCCTCTTGGGAGTTGGGTTGAGGGAGTAGAGACCCGGGCAGGCCAGGCAGAGCGGGGAGACAGAGCGAATCACGTCTCTAAGCGGAGGACATGCTGTCTTCTCCGCTTTGGCGGGCTCAGCGGGAGACGTGGACTTGCCCTGCAGCAGGGGCGATGGTTAGCGCTGAGGAAGCTTTAGGAGCCGGAGGGGGTAGCTGCTGGCTCTCAGTTTAGTTTTCCTTTCCCCAGGGCCAGGCTGGATTGGACAGAGGCGCTGAATGGAGGCAGGGGGTACCTTTGGCAGAGAACAGGTGTGGAGGTGGGACATTCTGGGGGAGGCCGCTAAGGAGGGACAGCCCAGCTCTGATGGGTGGGGGAGGCCTTGGACGAGTGAAAGGGCAGCTGGGAGCTGGCCCTGAGGGGTTCTGCCATTCAGCGCTGAGGCTCCCGCGCCCTCTGTGCTGGGTGGGGGGGGTGGCTCAGGAGGGAGCTGACATCTGTCCCAGCTGGACAGGCCACCGTACCGTGAAGGTTTCTCAGACCTCAAGACGAAGCTGGCAACTCCCTAGAGCACTGGTCGGCAAACTGCGGCTCGCAAGCCACACGCGGCTCTTTGGCCCCTTGAGTGTGGCTCTTCCACAAAATACCACGGCCTGGGAGAGTCTGTTTTAAAGAAGTGGTGTTAGAAGAAGTTTGTGTTTAAAAAATGTGGCTCTCAAAAGGAATTTCAACCGTTGTGCTGTTGATATTGGGCTCTGTGGACTAATGAGTTTGCCGACCACTGCCCTCGAATCTCAGAAAATTCATTACACGGTGATTTACTTACGGGAAGCTTTGGCCCGGCTCTATTGTTAATCTGGTGTACGTCTTAGCCAGCGGACTCTTCACGGGCACAGGGGACGTGTGGGCCCATCACTGTTGTCCCCCCAGCGGCCAGCAGGGCCTCAATAAACGCGCAATGAATGAGCGAGTGAGTCAGAGGTGGTCACGGACTCGCTTCCCTCGAGAGAAACATGCAGGGAGCCAAACTCTTCTCTCTCCTCTCCTCTCCTCTCCTCTCCTCTCCTCTCCTCTCCTCTCCTCTCCTCTCCTCTCCTCTCCTCTCCTCTCCTCTCCTCTTTTCTTGGAAGCTACCTGGTGGTCCCTGCCTGCCAGTTCCTTGTGCCTCCTGCCCTCTCCCCAGATGAGGTCCTCGGTGGGACCTGCCGGCCGCGGGAGGGGAGAGGGTGCAGGAGGGGGCTTTGCAGCAAGGAGGCAGACGTTCCGCTCAGGGTCTGGGGCCTGTGCCAAGCCCCTCGGAAAGTCGGTCCCCATGTGAGACCCAGGGAAGGCCGGCCCCCGCGGGAGGCTGTGTGCACGTCATTTTACTAAAGACTCGCAGCGACCTGCCAAGGGGAGGACTTATCATCCCATTTTGCCGAGGAGGCAGCTGAAGCTGGGAGCGTTTCAGCCTGTCCAGTGCTGCAGTCAGTGAGGAGCGGATTCAGGCTTCCTTCTCGCGCTTGTCTGATCCCAAGCCCGTGCTCTTTGGTTGCGGGGACACGACAGTGGGGCTTCCAGTGGGGCCTTGCCCCAAGGGGAGGGTCTGTCAGCCTCTGGGTCTCGGTACTCAGGGCATTTAAAGGTCCTTCCTGCCCTCCTTTCTCCTGCCTTCCCTTTCTCCCTGCCTTGATCCCTTCGTCCCTCGCTTCCTTCTTCCCTTCAGTCCTGATCTCTGAGCTCACTGAGTATCTGCTCTGCGTCAGGCACCTGGAGCCTACGCATGCTCAGGCAGCAGCGATACGTTGCGATCGATCGATCGGGGCTGGGGTGCCACACGAATGAAGCATTCTGGGAGAGGGGGAGCGATATATCCGGGGATGCGCTGGGAAGAAGTGACATCTCATGCGACCTGAAGGATGAGCAAGAGCTCATTGGGAGAAGAAGGGCTCATTTATGGAGCAGAGCGATCCTGGCTGAGAAACTGCTTGTGTGAGGCCTGGTGTTCAGAGAGAGCAGGCCGGGTGCTTTAGGGAGTCAGGAGGCCGGAGAGGGAGCAGGAATCCAGTCACAGGGCCGCAAATGCTGGGTAGAGTTGCTGAGTCTTCAGCTGGAGGCCTGTGGCAAGTGGGGTGCCTGGGAGAGTTGGCATCCGGTTTGTCCCCTAGATGTGCTGGCGGGCAGGTGGGAGCCCGGCTGAAGGGCATTAAAGGTGGAGACCGAAGTAGCTGCTGGACCGAGTGGTGGTTCTGGGCCTGGAATGGCAAGCTTGGGGGATGGGTGGGTGGAGGGTGGCTTGGACCAGGCACTGGGGTGGCAGGACCTGCCCTCCTGAAACCAGCCCATTGCTTCCTGCCCCGGAGCAAGGCAGTGGCATGTGGAGGGGGTTGGGGCACTATCGCTGGGCTGCCCCCTCCAGGACAGGGGACATAGTCTCCCAGGGCAGCTCCCAGGTGCAGGTGCAGTGGTGCTCAGAGCAGGGCGTCCAGGAGCAACTTTGGGATGCAGCCTGGCGTGGCTGCTCACATGTTGCTGCGCTTTCTGTGGTCTGACGGACCCTGGAGCCAGCCTGCCTGAATGCAAATTCTGCCGCGGACTGGTTGTGTGACCGTGGGGCCACGGGTGAATGAGGGGATGAATAAATGAGCAGTGTGTTCTGGAAGCTTCTTGCCCTCACTCACACGCAGAGGCTCGCCAACGCAAGGCAGGGGTATAGCAGGGAGCAGCCGAAGTTCGGATAGGTGTGTAACACATGCGTGAACACACAGGGAGGAGGCCAGGGCCTTCAGGCAAGTCTGTGTGTGTGCGTGCACACGTGTGTATGCACAGGCACGTGAGCCCTTGCGCACACACACACACGCACGCGCGCACACACACACACACACACACACACGTGAGCCGCCAGCTGTGTTGGATCCCTCCACGGGCTGAGGGGATGAGGTCCTGTCCCAGCCAGCTGGGAGGAGGAGGGTGGCAGGGAGACGGAGCGTGTGGTTTGGGAGGGCAAGATTCAGGACTGGGCCAGGGTAGGGCCAACTCCTGTCTATCCTTTGCCCTGCCCTCCTTCAGGGACTCTGCCTTTGACCCTGAGCCTCTATTTATAAAGCCTCTCATAGGCATGATTGTTGTCCCCATTTTCATGATGAGGAAACTGAGGCTTAGAGAAATAAACTGATGGGTCCAAGGTCAAACAGCTTGTGGGTACAGGTGCGTCCTCCCCAACCCCACCTCTAGCTGGGCACCCCCTCCCTGCCCTCTCCCCAGGCCTTGGGCCCCCACCATCCAGGCACCCTCCTGTCTCAGCTGCAGGATTGTGATGCCTGGCGATCCCAGCATCCCTGCCCAGGCCGGCCCAGCTCCTCTGCTTGCTCTGCACATGCTCCTTTCCTGTGCTGGCTCCTGCCCAGGCCCGAGGGCTGCTCGCAGGAGGACTCGGGGAGCGGGGCACACCAGCCCAGCATAAACAGTTCTGCTTCCAGAGGCAGCCGTGGGCCTCACCCGAGAAACACAAGGCAGCCCTGGCTTGGGATAAGGACCAAGGGCAGGCTGTCTTCCCAGCACTGGGCTCAGGGCCATTGCCGCCAGTGGGCATCTTGGGGAAGGGGCCTGGAGACCGCCCTCTCCCCAGCTTCTCCAGAGCATCTGGTTGCGATTAGGGGCAGAGAAGTAAAAGGGGGCCGGCAAGGGTCCAGCAGGCGCCAGCAGCCAAGAATGACTTAATTGGATAAAATGTCTAATGACAAACCAGAGTCTCACAGCAAAGAGTCCTGGCCCCAGCCCCAGGCCTGGTCCTGGCCAAACCTTGTCTCAATCTCTGTGCTTGCTGGCTCCCAAGTTACCTCCAGCTCGTGTGCTCAGTTATGCAGTGATTGAGCACCTAGTGTTTGCTAGGCCCTGAGGATACACGTTTGCAGAAGGTGGGAGAGTCCTGGGAGACAGGCAGGTAGTTACACCACCAGTGGACGCTCCAGCAAAGAGAGCTATGTCCAGGAGCCCCGGGGAGTGGGTGGAGACAGGCCTCTGACACAGGGTGGGCCTGACACTGATGAAGGTCGCAGGGACTAGCAGATGCACTTGTCTGGTGGTCTGTGTCCGTACACACATCCCTTGTAGGGGCGGCTATTGGAGTGACAATATAGGACACATCTTTGTCCATCTTTCTGAACTGGACAAGCATGGTATCTGTGTCATTTAGAAGAAATCTAATGAGGGAACCGGGGAGAACACTGAGTCTAGGAATAGCTGTAAATGGCCTGCGTGCCACCACTTTCCAATCCTGTGTTTGGCATGTGCCCTGGCCACGAATCGAACCAGGACCTCCTGATTCCTAGGTCAATGCTTAACCACTGAGCCACCAAGGCTGGACCAGGGCTTCTCAATAGCTCCCCTGGGGGTCATTTAAGAATCCCAATGCTCAGGCCACACCACGGACTGCACTACACCAGAGTCTCTGGGATGGGACACAGGCTTCAGGGATTTTTAAAGATTCTGGATGATTCCAGTGCGGCTGAGGTTAAGAATAATCACCGCTTTGGAGACAGGTCTAACTGGGTTTGAAACTTACTTCCATCCGTAACCTGCTGTGTGACCTTCTTTGACCTCTGGGAGCCGATTCCTGTCTGTGCAATGGAGAGCATCCTCTCTACTGTGGAGGGTTGGGGTGAGGACTAAAGAGTCGGGTGTGCAAAGTGCATGGAGTAGAGCTGGGTACCTGACTCTCCGTGCACGTGGGGTGTCTCCCGCCCTGGTAGTCAGTGTCCCCAAAGGCAGTGGTGGCATGGGGGCAGGGCCTCTGCAGAGTAAGTGGGCTGGTTCCCCTCGCAGTCCTTCACTCTGGACTCCCAGGATTCACCTTCCTGTCCCCTTCTCCCAGGTCAGGATGCAGGCCAAGCCTCTGGATGGGCCGCCAAGGGGACCTTGCAGGGCTGGAATCGGAGAGCCCGAGAGAGCCCCGGGCAGGTGTCGGAGCCGGACAGGACCCAGCTGAGCCAGGACCTGGGTGGGGGCACCCTGGCCATTGACACACTGCCGGATAACAGGACCAGGGTGGTGGTGAGTGCTGGAGGAACATGGACGGGGAGGGAAGTGGCGGTGGGGGCCCACCACGTGGCCATGTACACTTGTTAAAAACACCTGTTCTTTGGTGTTGGCCCTGGAGGTCAGTGTGAAGCTAGGGACCTAGAAGGGATGCCAGCAGGGCCCACCCTGGGTCATGACATCTTGGCGTCTCAAGAGTTACAGAGGCTGCCTACTTCCTCATGGATCCAGAGAGGTGATTTGCTCAAGGACGCACCACGTGCCCTGACACTGGACTCTTCCCCTGCTTGGGGCCTCCAGCTGAGTGAAGGGGGCTTCCTGGTTGCATCCAGCTGCCAGGTCTGGCCCTTCCCGACCTCATCTCTGTGCCATCTACAGACCGAGGGTCCCCAAAGGGTTCAGGGCTGCTCAGCCTCGTGGCAGGGAACTCTGAGCAGAGGATGCAATGGGGGTGAAGTCCCAGGAGGGACCCGCCTCTTCCTGGGGCAGTTCCAGTGGTGGGGCTAGCAGGAGGTCAGGGGGATCAAGGCCAGGAGGCAGTGCTGTCCTCCAGCTGGCTTTTGGGGGGCCTCGGCGTATGTGTGGGTGAGTCTATATTCATGTGTGCGTGTTGAGAGGAGTGTGTTTGCAGGCGTGTCTGAGGGGTTTGGTGATTATGTACATGTTCCTGGTTGTGTGTCACCATGAGCTCTTTATGTCTATCACGAGTGTGTGTGTGTGTGTGTGTGTGTGTGTCCATGGGAGTGTGGCTGAGAGCAAAGGGGGTGGATTCTCCGGATGCTAAAAAACTATGAAACGAGAAGGAACAAGAGGATGTGTTTCTCAGTATATATTGCTTTATGTTTTCATAACATTTTAAAAAATCAAATAAGTGTTTACAGATAGCCAAAACGGTCAAATAATGCTAAGATTAAAAAACAAGACACAGTAGGGCCCCCCCCCCACCCCCCCCCACCCCCCAGCTCAGAGGAGGCCGGGCTTCAGGCGTTTCTACAGGTGGTGCCCTCCCCATGTCTAAGTAACCCTGCGTATGCCGCTGCCTCCTGATTAATCCGTTCACACATTATGTGTTGACTGCCTGTTGTGTAGATGACTTGCCTTTTACATACTCCCCAATATTTTTGTTCAATCCATATGCTCTGCTTTATATCATGATAATCATGTAAATATTGTTCACCACTAATCCAAGCAGGATGCTAGCATTGTTGACTTTCTTATATAACTTTCCTTTTTTCCTGGGTCCTCACCCTCTGCACGTGCTTAGTTTTCTGTGCTTACTACAGCTCTGTATTCTTACACATCCATTGGCCTTGCTACAAGAGACCACAGGCTCAACATGGAGTCCCTTGTGCTAAAGCCACAAGACAGGAAAACAACACTTAATACCTAATTGAATTACAGTTTCCACCTCTCCCAGGCGTGGAATCTTACACCAGTCCGTTTGGAATGACCTGGTCAGCTCTGAGGAGGTAAACTGCTTGCTAGACCCCCCCGTCCTCCTCTGAAAGACGGTGACCTTGACACCAGCAGTCCACTCTTGGTTAGAAACCTCCTTCTGCCTGCTCGGTGGGATGCTGCCCGATTCATGAACAGTTCAATGAAACCAATAAGATATTTAGAATGTACTCTGCTGAATTTTGTTGTTTAACAGCCTCAATTATAATTTTCGGGGTAGTCAAACCTGTCAGTTCTCCCCTGTGCCCCCCGGCCCCCGAAACCTCTCACAGTCCTGCTCCAACCTGCACTGGCTGTTCCCCCGCCTCCCCACAGCCATCCTGGGACCTCTCCTTCTTCGTTGCAACCTCTGGTCTTTGTTCTGTGTTGGGCGTCCTGTTCTGTCTTTAAAAATATATATATATATTGATTGATTTCAGAGAGGGGGGAAGAGGGAGAGAGAGATAGAAACATCAATGATGAGAGAGAATCATTGATCGGCTGCCTCCTGCACACCCCACACTAGGGATCAGCCCACAACCTGAGCATGTGCCCTGCTCGGGAATCGAACCATGACCTCCTGGTTCATAGGTTGATGCTCAACCACTGAGCCACCCCAGCTGGGCCGGCCTGTTCTATTGACCCTCTGTTGTTCCTGCTTCTCCCCTCGCTTGTTTAGCTTCCTGGGAAAGGTTACACAGGAGAGAGAGTTATTTTGAGAGCTTGCATGTCTGGCAATGCCTTTATTCTATCTCACACCTGATTGATGGTTTGGCTGAATATAGAATTCTGGATTAAAAATAATTTCCCTTCAGAAGTTTGCAGGCACCTCACCATTGTCTTCTGGCTTCCAATGTCACTGCTGAGAGGTTCCGTGCCATTCTTATGCCCCCTTTTTGTATATGCCTGTTCCCCCTCCTCCAGGAGCTTCTGGGTGTCCCCTGCAACCTCCGCGTAGGAGGGCCCTGTTGTGGCTGGATGTTTGATGGACGGTTTCCACTTAGAGACTTACATTCACCCGTTCTGGAAAGCCTTCCTCTTCATTTCTTTGATAATCGTCTCCCTACCACATTCTCTTCTTTCTACAGTTTCCCCGGATGTGCCGTTCTTCCTGGGGAACAATCCTCAAACTTTCTTCTCTCTTCTGATGTTTGTCTTTCCCTTTGCATTATTTTACTTAATTTCTTAAAATATATTTTTGTTGACTTCAGAGAGGAAGGGAGAGGGAGAGGCAGAGAGAAACATCAATGAGGAGAGAGAATCATCAATTGGCTGCCTCCTGCATGCCCCCCACCAGGGATGGAGTCCCCAACCCAGGCATGTGCCCTGACCAGGAACAGAACTTCGACCTCTTGGTTCACAGGTCGGCACTCAACCACGGAGCCACACGGGCCGGGCACAGTTTTTGTTGTTTATTTGTTAGTGTGCATGTTATTGTTGTTCTACTTTTTGGGAGATTTTCTCAGTCTTCTTTTCTCTCCCCCCCACCCCCAACTTTTAGAAACTTTATTTTCTGTCATCCTTATTTCCATTCTGTTTAAGAGTCTGTGGGCCCTGGGTGAGTAACAGAGTTGGTTAGAGTGTCATCCCGATACACCAAGGTTGTAGGTCTGATCCCTGAAAGCGATGTTTCTCTCTTTCTCTCCCCCTTTATCTCTCACTCTCTCTCAAATCAATAAATTACAAAAAAAAAATTTGTGGAAGAACAGCTCAAGAGCACTCAGTGGTGGTTGCTCCTCAACCTTCTTTTCTTTCTTTCTTTTTAAAAAAATATTTGTATTGATTTCAGAGAGGAAGGGAGAGGGAGAGAGAGAGAGAAACATCGATGATGAGAATCATGGATCAGCTGCCTCCTGCACGCCCCCTATTGGGGATCGAGCCACAACCTGGGCACGTGCCCTGGCGGGGAATCAAACCGTGACCTCCTGGTTCATAGGTCGATGCTCAACCACTGAGCCATGCCAGCCGGGCAACCTTATTTTCTTAATGTTGCCGATTCCCCACCCCCCCCCCCCCACTATTACATTTTTAATTTCCAAGGGCTCTCTACTATTTTCTGATTATTTCTTTTTCTTTAAAAAGGCTCCTGTTCTTGTGCCAGACATGTAAGATCTTCTCTTTCTAAAGATATTTAAAATTAAAATGTTTAACATTTTTTCCTGCTCTCTGCATCCTTTTTCACTTTGTTCTCTGCATTCTCTCCCTCTCTCCCTTTCTCCCTTTCTCCCTCTCTCCCTCTCTCTCTCTCTCAATGGGGACTGTTTAATTCAGGGACATTTTCCATAGGAGCAGGCGGGTGAAGGAGGACAACAAGGGGTGGGGGAGCACTTTGGGAAGAGCAGCAGCACAGACAGAGGAGCTAAGGCGGCTGCACTCAACGGGGAGGGTGGCTACCCAGCCAGCCAGAGCTGTGGCTGCCTCTGCCGGAGGGGCTGCTGGACAAGAGCTGGAGGGGCTGCTGGACAAGAGCTGTAGCCAGAGGGGTGGGAGAGGGGCCCTGCCAGCTTGCAGCCGGGTGGGGAGGGAGCAGGGTAGCACATGCTCTGAACTCTTCCCCCTCTCTGCATCATTTCTAAGGCTGATTATTCCTTTTATCACAGGCTCGGACATGGCTGGCACCATTACTGATTTCCCCCTTATTGTTTTGATATTTTGTTCATCCTAGAGTTGTTTGGATTCATTTTGACTTTTAAAAACCAGGGCACTGAATCTTCTGTGTCGTGATGACTGCGTGTGCGGGTCATTACATTTGCACCTGGGGTCAGGCCTCGCTCTCCTCGCCCTCATCCGGGCCCTGAGGTAGAACCCACCTCACACAGCCTCAGGCACTCCCCAGGCTGCCCTGTCTTCTCCACCCTTCAGAACCGAGGGGCCCTGGCGGGATGAGGGAGTGGCAGGCCGGGGCAGGAGAGGGCCCCTGAGTGAGGGGACACCTGGAGGCTCACCCTTCCCTGTCCCCCAGCTCAGCTGGGCCGTCAGTTACGGAACTGACACTTGCTTTGGGCCAGAGACCATGGCCAGAGGGCACGTCCCAGGCTGCAGAGAGGACCTCGAAGAGGGCTTCTGGAAGCAATTGTGTGTGGGCGTTCAGAAAGGGCAGTGGGACCGGTCAGAGCCGGCGTGGAGTCAATAGCCCCAGATTCTTGGGCTCCACCCTGGACCGACTTGTTGAGAAACTCTGCAGATGGAGCCTGGGAACGGGTTTCGTTAAAGTCCCCACACGGGATTCTCACGGGGTCATCTAGGTGTGGGAACTGCTGACATGTGACATTTCAAACCAACTTCAAAATCGGTCACCAGGCTGCCCGCCAGAGCAGGGGGCTTTCTCAGGCACCATGTGGCTGACCTTGACCACCAGGCTTCCACGTCCCCAGGCTCCGTGAGCAGCCACACACCAGGAGTCCCCGGGGAGGAGCAGGGCCACCCTGGCAGGGGGTGCCTCTGACCGTGTGAGGGGCTGTGCCCAGCTGTGCCCAGCTCTGCCCAGAAGACAGGAGGCTCAGACTCCACCGGAGCTGGGAGGGACCCCAGGTGTCAGGCAGGGAGCCGGGACAGGCTGGGTGACCGTTGGCCTCCTGCCGGGTGAAACTACCAGGATAAGGACAAATCCTGGCGCTTAGGTTTAAAGTAAAGTGGGGGAGACGTGGCTCAGCAGCAGTTCGGGAGGAAGAGACTTGGGGCTCCTCACTGCCTGTGGGCTGAGGATGAGTCAGGAGTGAGAAGAGGCTGCCAAGGACGGAGGTGGCAAAGCCAGCTGTGCTCATGGAAACCCACAGAAACCCTGGGACCAGAGCTCGGGCTCTGGGGGTCCTGTGGGGTGTTTCTCAGCTTGACCATGGCCACGGGACCCTGGCCTCCCTTTAGATGGTCACCTAGAAACCAATCTCAAGCCGAAAGGGTGCAGGAGCTGGGCGGGGGCGGGGGCGGGGGTGGGAGGGGGAGGAGTGAGTCTGGCGGAGGGAAGACTAGCCATGTGACTGTTGTCCAATCGCTGCGGGGCTGCGGGGCTGCGGGGCTGCGGGGCTGCGGGGCTGCGGGGCTGCGGGGCTGCGGGGCTGCGGGGCTGCGGGGCTGCGGGGCTGCGGGGCTGCGACTGGGGCAATAGATGGTTTCTCTCCGTCTGCCTGTCTGTCGCACTTATCCTGTCCTGCACTGAATTCTGTTTGTTTGTTTACATTGCCTGTCCTCCCGCTGGGACCGAAGCACCATGCGACCCGAGAGACTGTTTTATGAGACTGTTTTATCGCTCTGTCGCCGGTGCCCTGCACGTGGGGGGAGCTTCTTTGAAGGGATGAAGGAAGGAAGGGGTTGTTGGTCCCCAGAGGCCTAAAAGAGGGCGATGGAAGAGAACAGGTTGTGCCTGGGGCGGGCTGTTGGATTCGGCAGCCTCTGAGGACCCCAACTCTACTGACTTTCGGGTTCCCACACACGTAAGAGGACGTCAGTTCTTATTCCCATGGGTACGTGCGCCGCGACCCGGCTGGTCTCCTGCCTGAATCTTTAGAGGGGCCTGTGCGCCTTCCCTGCGTCCCTTGAGCCTGTTAGCTTTGCACTGAGCAGTGATCAACAGGGAACACGGATGATCACCACCTTTCAGCATAGCCAGATCTCAAACCGCCCCCCTCCCCCAGGCTACGTCCCGCCTGACCTGGACGACGGGCAGCCTCAGCCCCTGTGGGAGCCCAGCACAGGCGCCCAGCGAGGCCTGCTCCTCCCACGTCTCTGTGGCCAGCGTTTCTTGAGAGCTGGGGCCTCTTGGGCTAAAGGAACCCAACCCAGGACAAGAGCTTGGCCGCAAAGGCTGGGCAAGAGGGGAGTGGCGAGGAGGGCATTTCAGCAAGTTTGGTTTGGTTTGTTTCAGGACGTTTTCCTGGTCTCAACAGGAAAACATGTCCACCGTTTAGCCATATCACAGCCTGGCCTGTGCCTGTTCTCGGGGGCCGTATCTAGGGGCTGAGGGCCTGGCAGGTGAGCTGCCATCCCCTTTGTCCCCTCATCTTCCTTCGCTGTCCCTCAGTACCTCCTTCTGGCTGTGGCTTCCCTCCTGGCCAGGTCCCCCTGGTCCCGGTCTCTCAAGTCAGCTCCTCCGCTCAACCTCCATCCCAGGCCTTCTCAGGCTGCCCCCCTCCCCCTTCCCCCCTTCCCCCATCTTTCCTTCTCACCCTCTCTGGCCCAACCCCTTCTTCCCAGTCCCTCTGCCCAGCCCCCCTGCCTACCCCTCCTGCCCATCCCCTCTGCTCAGCCCCTTCTGCCCAGCACCCCTACCTACCCCTCCTGCCCAGCCCCTCTGCTCAGCCCCTTCTGCCCAGCCCCCCTACCTGCCCCTCCTGCCCAGCCCCTCTGCTCAGCCCCTTCTGCCCAGCCCCCCTACCTGCCCCTCCTGCCCAGCCCCTCTGCCCAGCACCCCCTGCCTGGCCACCTCAGCTCAGTGTTTCAGACCCTCTTGCTTTGAGGCCTTGAGGGATCCAGCCTGCACCCCAGGGTGCACTGACAGCTCCACAGCTCCACAGCTCCAGGTCAGAGCCATTTCCTTGGGCTTTATTCTCACGCCCACTCCAAAACCACTTCCCCGTGGGAATCGACGCTTGTCTGAACTCGCGTTTTCTGGAGATTCTCCACCAAGACCAGTTTAAGGCCCTGGAACAATTCTTCTCCTCTCTGTCCACACAAAACTCCCCAGCTCATCCACCACCATGGCAGCCCCAGCAATGCTGAGCGCCCCGCATGGGGGAGGCACCACGTCCTCCAAGAGGCGCGAGGGAGTGCAATTCCTGACTGGTCTCCACAACCTCCCAAAGCAGGCAGTTCCCAGAAGGAGGCCCCAGAGGGCCCCTCCCAGATACAAGGGCCTAGAGGAGACAGGACAGACGGACAGAGCCGTAGCACAGACACAGGAAGAGCAAGCAGTGCTCATTCCAGAACCCCACATGCCCGTGCACTCACTCAGGGAGGGAGGGGGTGAGCAGGCCCAGAGGGGAAGATGTCTGGGAGTCGAGTGTGAGGTGGGTGGACGGAGGGGAAAGTTGTGAGTGGAACTTGGAGGAGAGAGAAGGTAGATTTTGTGAGGAGAAAGGGCACCCAGGGAAGTGGGAGGTGGAGGTGGCGTCCAGACGTCCGGTCCCCAGCCCTGTGGAACGTCTGGCAGTCTGCCGCCCCGACCTTGGCCCCGGTACCCATTAGCGCACGACCTGGGACACCTGACCCCGCAGCTAATGCACCTGCCACAGTGGTCTTGTGTAAGCCCTGGCTGGCTTCAACTTTCCCAAATGGCGTGGCAAATAGTGCGCTCACCCGGGTGAGATGTAAAAGCAGACTTGGAGGCACTTGATGGGGTCGCAGTCCCTGTGTCTCCTCTCCCCCTGCAACGCCTCCGCGCGTGCTCAGCCCCAGGAGGTCCATCTCCCAGGTGGGTCCCTCTTATTCACCCTTCCTCTTTCCCTTGGTTTTTGTGTCTTCTTCTCTGTCTTTCTTGGTGAAGTATGGGTTACAGAATATAAAAGTTACCGTTTAAAATGTTTTTATTTCATTTATTTTTTAAAAATATTTTTACTGATTTTAGAGAGGAAGGGAGAGGGTGAGAGAGAGACACACATCAATGATGAGCGAGAATCATTGATTGGCTGTCTCCTGCATGCCCCCCACTGGGGATCCAGCCCACAACTTGGGCATGAGCCCTAACAGGGAATTGAACTGTGGCCTCCTGGTTCATAGGTCAATGCTCAACCACTGAGCCACGCCAGTTGGGCAGAATTAGCCATTTTAAAGTGAAGTGAATTTAACACACCTCTGTCTAGTTCCAAAACATTTCATCACCCTAAAAGGAAATATTGAAATACTATGCCCTTAAAGCAGTTGCTCTCCACCCTCCCCTCCCTTCAAGCCCCTGGCAACGACCAATCTGTGTTCTGTTTCTACGGATCTACCTAATCGAGAAGTTTCAGATGTAAATGAGATCAGATGATATAGGACCTTTTGTGTCTGGTTTCTCTCACCTAGCATAATGTTTTTGAGGCTCATCTACTTTTATGGCTGAATAATATTCCATTGTTTGGATATACCATATTTTGCTTATTCATTCATTTATTCATAGACATTTGGGCTGTTTCCACCAGTTGGCTGTTCGGACTAGAGCTGCTATGGACGCGTGTACATGTATTTGTTTGTGGACCTGTTTTCTACTATTTGGGGGTATCTCTCTCGGAGTGGAATTGCTGGGTCATCTGGTAACTCTATGTTAAGTTTACTCAAGGCTGCACAGCTAGCGAGTGGCAGAGCCAGGACAAAAACCTAGGTCTTTCTGTCTTCGGAGTCTGAACGTTTCACCACTGTCTCCTCCTGGGCAAAAATGAGTGACGTATTGGCCCAAACAGAGGGTGCTTCTAGATCACTGCTTACACACTTTACTGTGCAAAAGCATCTCTTGGGGAACTAGTTCAAGTGCAGTTTTGATCCAGCAAGTTTGGGGTTAGGCCCAGGATTCTGCACGTCTAATGAGCAGCCCGATGGTGCAGATGCTGCTGGTTCCCCGGGGCATGCTTCGGGGAGCAGGGCTCTAGAAAACATTCCTGTTGGTGTGGTAAGGCCTCACGGAACGGAAGAGGCAGGGGCTGGAGTGTGCCTACCCCACTAATCCCATCAGCACCTCCTGGGGTGAGCCCAGCTGCCGGGAGCTGACACGCCTGGCTGGCCCGGCCTCTCCAGCAGGCCCTGCGGGATGCCCTTGGTTGCCTGCCCTGGCATGTCCACCTGCCAGTTGGCAGGCAGGTGATGGGCCGATGGTGACAGCTTAGCCGGAATTCCTGTCCAGAACCGTCTTGAGCTCGGCCAAGGTAAATGCTGCCCCGCTGTCAGAAATGCAGTGTTGGCAGGCTTCCGGCATGAATAATTGAGACAGAGAGACATGGTAACAGCAGACGTTTAGGATGGAGCTGGGGATGGCTCTGAGGAGGCAGCCTCCACAATCAAATCCTTTTCCTAGAAAGATCCTGCAACATCAGCACCACAGCTCCCACTTACCCAGCATCCACCGTGGGCCAGGCACCGGGCTGAGAGCTCGCCATCAGCATGTTTTGTGGAGTCCTTTCATGGACTCGGCGAGAAAGGGCAGTGCCAGCACAGACACTCAGGAGTGGAGAGCCATGCTCGGCACAGACTATTTTCCAGTGGGTCCAGTGTTTGAACTTGGGTCTGACGCCACAGCCCCTGCACTGGATCCCAGAGTGGTGGTTTTCAAACTGCACTCCCCGGAACCCTCGGGGTTCCCACAGGTGCTTCCCGGGCTGCTGTGGATTGAGGGCGTGGAGAAGGAAGTCGCTCAGCCGGGCTCCAGGCCCTTCTCTTTCCTACTCCCAGAGTGGCCTCCCTCTGATGGGATTTATGTATGGAGCTTCCATGGAAGATGAATTGGAAGAAAGGATTTCATGGCCCCAAATGTTTGAAATCACATCATCATGCTGCTTCCTCAGACGAAGGGGGATTATTGACCAGGGCTTCTCGCGTGCGTTTGGAGGAAGCCTGGTTCCCTCTGGAGGACTTGCCAAATGGTCTGGCCCTCTGTAATGTCAGTGGCAGCATGATCAGGGGCCTGCAGTGCTAGAGGGGAAGTGCCACCAAGTTTGGAGAATTCCAAACCACGTGACTCTTGTCCGGGTGGTCACTCAGGAAGCCGGCAGCTCGCCATTCGGTTTGGACCCTCCCCTGACCTTGCTCCCCTGGCATGTTGCCAGTCATGTGGCAGACCCCCTTGGAGGATAAACGGGGGGGGGGGGGGGGGAGGGAAGCAAAGAGTGGGTTCCTGTGACTCCCATGTGGGCCCTTGCACAACACTCCCTTAAGCATTAAGCCCCCAGGACAAAGAGGTTCTGGCCCTCATCACACATCTAGGCCTCAGCTGTGCTTCAGCTCCAGGCCCAGAAAAGCAGCGAAACCAGACAAGCGAAGCTAGGGCTGACCTCAGGGCCAGCTGCACTGACTAATGACCCCTGTCCTGGAGCCGAGCTGACCAATCAGTGGGACCCTGGGCCCAGAAAGGACACACCTGGAGAGCTGATGAATATTCTATTGGCTCCACGCTTAAAAGCCCTTAGGGTGGCGCACACAGCGGGGCTTTCACTCCTAAGGGCCGGCCCCCACCCCCAGGCGAGTCACCATCATTTCCTCTCCTAAGCTCCAAGGCCCCTTTCTTTGCCTCTGTAATTTGTTTCCTGAACCCATTTCTTCTATGGCTCACTTCTGCTTTCTAAGTAAACTTTCTCTCATAAAAAGAAGAAGAAGAAGAAGCTAGCAGTGATTGACTTGGTAGAGTCAAAAAAACCTTGGCAGCCAGCGTTGCCTGGGAAAAGGTCTCTCAGATGTGGGGTTTCTCACTTCCCTCTTCCCATTCGGACTCGCACTGTCTGTGCTGGTGCAGGGCTATCGGGGAGTCCCTGGGAGTCCTTCCTCTGATCACCCCATGAGCAAGACTGTTCTGCTTAGGGCCCCTTTGGTTCCAAGGACCCACTTGAGCCGTCTCGGGAGAAAGGTTTATATTGAGGGTGCAGGGACCTACTCTGGGCTCCAGGGAGGAGAGGAAGGACAGCCTGACCTCGGGGACCTGAAAAGCTGTCGGAAACCAGGGCCGTCTCTGTCCCTCTAGTCCCCCCTCCCCCCCTCCCCCCCCCCCGCCCCAAAGCTCGTCTCCTTTTCACGTACCCAGCACATACGTATTGAAGTCAGATGCCTGTAAGGTCCTCTTTCTTACAGACCGGCTGTTACACTTAGGACAATACCCTGTTGACATCAGAGTCACACCCGTATTTCTTCCACGTTTAAGCTGGCGGGGAGCCAGGCTGTCTTCCTCGCCCCGAAGCGGCCCCCATGTTAGCTTCCCTTCCCTGGGAAGAGCTTGTTAACATAAAAACATTCAAACCTGCAAAGAATTTTTGTGAGTTTATTGGAGCCAACTGTCGGCAATTGCCGGGAAGCGGTATTTCAACGGATGGGGATTGGGATACTGCTCCAGGGAAGGCGTGTTTTTCATCTATTTTTATACATTGCAGTCGAAGGAGGTGGGCTACATGAAATCCATCAGGGGTAGATGAGAGAGGCGGGAGAAAGCAAAGCGGGCAAACCCCTGGGATTGGATAAAAAGGAAAATGATAGACACATACTTGGGTGGGTGCAGGGTAGTTCATGGTCAACAACTAACAAGATAACAGTAACAATGAAGGGATTTGTGGTATCCGTCCTGGTGCCCAGGCACCTTAGGTTGTGCCCCCAAGGGATCCGGCAAAAGGGAAGTTACAAGTTACCCGGACATTTCAGGGCTATGTTATCATAGATGCCAAAAGACAAGAGGCTCAGTTAAGGTAAAAACTGACCTCATCAGGGAAGATACTGGCCTAAGACATGACTACCTACTAGAACTGCTTTTAAAGTTTTAATTTCAGACCAGCCTTTGGGGTGACTTTAGGTCTTTAAGTTTGCAAGACCACCATGCAGGCCTCCCCTGAGCTTGTCGAGTTAGCATGAGGCCTCCCCCCCCACCCCCACCCCGTCCACAAGCTTGAGGAATCGGGAGATCCCTTCCTGTGTGCAGGTTGTCCCAGCAACGGGAATATGCCTTCTATGGACTTGGGTTCCCAGAGGAGGCAGCCGGGTCTTTCACAAGAGGTTTTGGTGCCGCCGGCTATGGGAGTGGGGGGAGGAAGCTCTCCTTGCTGGAGCCAGGCCGCACATTCCCCCACAACCTGCGGCGCCATCAGCGGTGGGATCTGCGTGATTGAACTCACGCGGCAGGCAGACACCTGATATCGATAACATGCCCAGGTGCCAGGCCTTAGTGTTAGGGGTGAGGAGGAGGATGTGCCACGGTCCCCGAGCTCTGTGCTCCCTAAAGGACCCATGATGGTCCCTCTGATGGGGCACATTTTAACCAACGACAGACAGGTGGTCTAAGTCTTCTTCTCGTGGGGCAGTGACCTACAGACCCGAGAAACGTAGACAGAGGAAAAGGCACTGTCTTTGATAGAGCTGTAGGCCTCAGTTTCCCCATTTATAAAATGGGACGGATGTCAGTACTCACCAACTTGTTATGCGGTGATGCATCTGAAAGGCAAGTGTCACAGCCGGCTGCCTTCCTCTTTCCTCCAGTTCTCCCAGCACCCACCCCACCCCCAACCCTTCGGACTTGGTTCTCGGCTCTGCCCAGGAGTGATCCCAGCTCCGAGCTGTCCCTTCCTCTCTAGGCTGCAGTTTGGCCTAACCCATCCCCACGGAGCATCCCCAGGCCAGGGCTCTAGACAGATGCAGCTTCTGGCCACTGTCCTGGGGACCATCAGCCACCTGCCAGGAGCGGTGGCGTGCTGGGGCCTGTGTGGGACGCGGGGCAGGTTCTGCGTGGTGCCGTGCCCTGAGGCAGTTCTCCCCCTGACAGGCCCGCTGCACTTGGCACTTGGAGGCCTGAAGCACAGCTTGGGCCTCACCCACTGGGCCTGCACATAGTCCGTCTACACGGCGGCCCTCACTCTCCCAGGGACCTGCTGACTCATCGGAGAGAAACTGTCTAGGCCAGTGGTCGGCAAACTCATTAGTCAACAGAGCCAGATATCAACAGTACAACGATGGACATTTCTTTTGAGAGCCACATTTTTTAAACTTCTAACGCCACTTCTTCAAAATAGACTTGCCCAGGCCGTGGTATTTTGTGGAAGAGCCACACTCAAGGGGCCAAAGAGCCGCATGTGGCTCGCGAGCCGCAGTTTGCCGACCACGGGTCTAGGAGGTAGAGGCAGGCGCTTCTTTAGTTTCCGACTCTCCTTGTCTCCGAGTCGTAGACAAAGACCTTTTGTCAGTGAAGACGGCCACTGTGTGTCGTCGGGAACTCTAAGAGTGAGGTGATTCTGTCCGAGGATCCCCCAGCTGCACCCAGCCCGGCTCCTCAGCGGAGCAGGACCAGCTTGGGGGCGGGGGGGGGGGACCATTTTCCTTCGTGGGAAATAGAGGAGTCGTGGCAACGGGCTGGTGAGCCGCGTCCCCAGTCACCCCACTGCTTGCCCCTTAGGTGAGGCAGCGAGACACACGTCAGCATGTTTGGGCTTCACCGCTGCAGAGCGTGGCTTCTGTCAGGGCCTCATTTCCACCGCGTGAGGCTCAGTGCACGCTCCCCCCGGGGCGTCCCGGGGAGCAGGTGATGGAACCGGGCCCCTTCTCCCCGCCTGCAAACAGCCGTGTCAAGCACAGGCCTGCCCAGGTTCCTCGCGGGCAGCTGTATGCGATGGGCTCCTCCACTCCCGACAGCACCCGGTCCCTGCTCGCTGCTGTCCTGCCTGGTTTGGTGACGCCATGCCGTCAGACCGGGTGGCCAGGCCTCGGACACGCTATGCTATGAAACTCGGAACGGCCACTCATTCATTAACAAATCCTCCCACTGAGCATGTCCTCTGTGCGTCAACACCAGAGATAAAGGCTGACCTCACCTGTGGGCAACTTCTAGGAAAGGCAGGTTTTGGAGATAAGTCTCAAAGCCAAATGAATCACCAGGCGTGTGAGGCTCCTGGAGCGGGAGAAGCCCGGGGGGTGACCAAGTGTAACCGGGGTTTCAGGGAGGCAAGGACCGTGACGCTGAGGCCTGAGGGACGGGAAGGGGCGCCGGCTTCTGAATGGAAGAAGAGAGAGGCTTTGAGGCACAGGAAGCCCCGGGGCCCCGAAGCAGACAGGCACTGGGTGAGCTCAGAAACGGAGAGAGGCCGAGCAGGGCTGGCGTGCAGAGAGCCGGGGGAAGGGAGGTGGTGTGTGTGTGTGTGTGTGTGTGTGTGTGTGTGTGTGTGTGTGTGTGTGTGTGTGTAACAGGGCTAATAAGCATCCCTCCAACATGTCCTCTGGGGCCCAGGTTCCAACCAGCTCTTCACGCAGCCATCCTTGGGTTGTGGCTCTTGTCCTCATGCCCACAGGATGGCTGCCGGAGCTCCATCCATCATACCTGCATTCCAGGCAGGGATAAGAAGGGCAAAGGCAAGAGGGCCAAGCAGTCCAATTGGACCTCTTTCAAAAGGCGGCACCACTAGAACCTTCCGTTTATCTCCTTAGCCAGCCCGTGTCCCATGTCCCATGTGTCGCACCTAACCCACCCAGGGGATGACGTTTCTAGCTGGCTCCGTTGCTGCTGGCTACAGAATCGATGTTCTGCTCATGAAGAAGTGGAGGGGGAAGGGAGATCGGGGAGGCAGCACCTGGGGCCTGCCCCCCCAGGCCTGGTGAGTCGTGGTGCGGAGTGTGGCCTTCAGTCTGAGAGCAGCTGGGAAGCCACCGGGCAGTGGCACGGAAGGGGGAGACAACTCGGGGTTACCCCGCGTGAGCCGCAGGAACACGCCATGGGCAAATGCATTTGTTTCCAAGTGACCGCAGCCCAGGTGGCTGACAATAGCAGCCATGGATTCCCACAGTCCTGGAGGCCAGGAGTCTGGGTCCAGCCACCAGCCAGGCCATGGTCCCTCTCGGGGTTCAGGGAAGAGTCCTTCCTCGCCTCTTGTAGCTTCTGGTGGCTCCTGGCACCCCTTGGTGTTCCTTGGGGTGGGGCAAGTTACAAGCCAATTTCTGCCTCTGTTGTCACATGGCCTTCTTCCTGGTGTGGCCTCTGTGACTCTATAAATCTCCCTCTCCTTTCTCTTATAAGGACATCCATCATGGGAATGAGAGCCTGCTAACACTCCATTTCCACATAAGGTCACAGCCACAGGTGCCGGGGTTGGGGCCGGACCTGGAGACACAGTGTATCTGAGGAGAGCACACACAGGAGTGGCCCCTAGGCGCTGCTTCGCTCTGCTGGGCCACTCATTGCTCCCTCACCCACAGATCAGGAAAAGATGCCCAGGCATTAGGGAGACGGGTTTATTTCCAAAATTTCAACCCAAAGCCGGGCACTGACCCCTCCTCCTTCTCTTATAAAAGGGCAAAAGGGCCCAGCTGGCATGGCTCAGTGGTTGAGCATCGACCTATGAACCAGGTCATGGTTCAGCTCCCGGTCAGGGCACATGCCCAGGTTGCAGGCTTGAGCCCCAGTGTGGGGCGTGCAGGAGGCAGCCGATTAATGATTCTCTCTCATCAGTGATGTTTCTCTCTCTCTTTCCCTTCCTCTCTGAAATCAATACAAATATATTTAAAACAAACAAGAGGTTGCTGGTTCAATTCCCGGTCAGGGCACATGCCCGGGTTTGGGGCTCGATCCCAGTAGGGGGCATGCAAAAGGCAGCTGATAGCTGATGCTTCTCATCGATGTTTCTATCTCTTTATCCCCTTCCTCTCTCTCTCTCTCTCTCTCAAAATCAATAAAAACATTTTAAAAAGGTGAAATGTAAGCTGAGCCTTAAAGTAACAGGAATCGACCAGGAAGAGAAGGCAAGGAAGGTCATTCAGGCAGGAGGATCAGCATGTGCAAAGGCCTGAGTGACCACTGGTGGCCTGAGACTGCAGAGGACCTGGTCTGGTGTGTGTGTGTGTGGGGGGGCAGTGGGGGAGGGGGGCACAAGGATGCCCAAGGGAAGGAGAGGAGGAGACAGAAGGGAAGCCAGGGAGGATGCAGAGCTGGCTGTTGATGAGACCTTGCACGCCAGGCTGAGGTTTGGGCTCTGTCATGCGGGCAGTGGGAGCCCCAGTGGCTTGTGAGCAGAGCGATGTGGTTTTAAATTTATTTGATGGATGTGAAACCAGGCAATGGTAGTGTGAAATCTACCCTCCCCACCCCCATCTACACATGTCTTCTGCTCCTCTTCCCTGGCTCTGCCCGACCCCAGATTCCCAGAGTGTCACTTGTCAAAAGAGCAGACTCTCCCTGCTGGGGGGCGGTGGTGGGGAGAGCAGGCATCCCGTCCCAGCTCATGCTGGGCCCAGGGCAAGGGCTGGCTGGGCAGCTGGCAGCTGGCAGAGCGAATGTGGTCTGCTCTGCTGTGTCTGCAGCTGCCGCCACTGGGCAGCCTGATTGATGACCCATGACGCTCGGGGCTCCTCACGGGTCAGCAGCCCCATCTCCCTGGCAGCTGCCAAGTGAACCTGCGGCTCTGCCTCCGTTTCTCCTAAGGCTGCCCGCCCCCCACCCCCGCCTGCTGAAATGCTGTGACGCCGGCCCCTCTCTTGGCTCTTCCACCCTCGCTGCCCACCATTTCCCGGCCTCTTGGGTCCTGGCGCTGAGCACTCCTATGCAGGACAGGCCTTGCTGAAGTCACGCCCGCCGGCTGAGTTCCGGCTTGTTCTTTATTCCGTCTGCATTGGGCACAGAGCAGAGGTTAGAGGTTCTTTCTGCTTCTCCCCCCTTTCTCAGCCCTGTAGTGACTGCAGAATGGGCCCTGTGTCACCCTCGGCTTGAGGGTCTGTGTCTGTGTGTTCTGTTTGCACAAGTCCCACCTCCTCCCTCAGTCTAGCAACGCCCCAAGATCAAGAGCCTGCCTCCATCTTTAGACTGGCGGCTTCTAAGATGCAGTGTTTTCTTCTCCCTTAAAAAGGTTACTCCTGCCCTAACAGGTTTGTCTCAGTGGATAGAGCGTCTGTCTCAGCGTCAGCCTACGGACTCAAGGGTCCTAGGTTCAATTCCGGTCAAGGGCATGTACCTTGGTTGTGGGCATATACCCAGTATGTGCAGGAGGCAGCTGATCGATGTTTCTATCTCATCAATGTTTCTAATTCTCTATCCTTCTCCCTTCCTCTCTGTAAAAAAAAAAAAAAAAAAAAAATCAATAAAAAAAGTATCTTTTTAAAAAAAGGCTACTCCCCAGCCTGATGGGCGTGGCTCAGTGATTGAGCATCAACCTAGGAACCCAGGAGGTCACGGTTCGATTCCGGTCAGGGCACATGCCCAGATTGCAGGCTTGATCCCCAGTGTGGGACGTGCAGGAGGCAGCCGGTCAATGATTCTCTCATCATTGATGTTTCTCTCTCTCTCCGTTTCCCTTCCTCTCTAAAATCAATGATATATACTACTTCCCAGAGCAGGGGAGCTCTCCCCCTCAGTCTGGGAGCTCCCTGAAGAAAGGGCTCTGTTTGGGGCTGCTCTGTCTGTCTCTCCTTGGTGCCGCAAGCCGAGCTCTGCCTTGGGGTGCTTCACGGGGACATGAGCCGCAGGAGAAGCCTCCTGGCCTCTCTGGGAATGGCAGGGCTGAGCCTGAGTATCACAGGTGTGGATCTGGCTGGGGCCAGAGCTTCATGGTCATGGCTAGGGACCAAGTACTAAGCTTTTGGGGGCCCAGGGAAGTCCAGGGGCTACCAGGCCTAAGTCAGCCATCTGGGCCAGTGGTCCAGCATCTTGGGAGGGCCAGGATTTCTTGTATCCAGAGGTCTGGTGGGGGAGGTGCAGAGGGTGGTTCTTGGCAGGCCTGCCCCCTCATGCCTCCGGTGGGCTCTGTCTTGGGTGGTGACAGGAGGACAACCACAGCTACTACGTGTCTCGTCTATACGGCCCCGGTGAGCCTCGCAGCCGGGAGCTGTGGGTGGACGTGGCTGAGGCCAACCGGAGCCACGTGAAGGTCCACAGAATCCTCTCCAACACCCACCGGCAGGCTTCGGTGAGTGCCCAGTTCCTGGCAGCGCTGCCCTGGGCTGGGAGGCTGGGGACCAACCCACACTACCTGGTCAGTGGGCATGGCCTATGGCAGGGGTCCTCAAACTTTTTAAACAGGGGCCCAGTTCACTGTCCCTCAGACCGTTGGAGGGCCGGACTATAGTTTAAAAAAACTATGAACAAATTCCTATGCGCACTGCGGGCCAGGGCCGAGTTGGCTGCTAAGCAAGACAGGCAGCAGCACCTGGCAGGCCGGATAAATGTCCTCGGCGAGCTGCATGTGGCCCACAGGCCGTAGTTTGAGGACCCCTGGCCTACGGTCTGTGATCTGGGAGGTATCTTCCAGGGGTTTCTGGGTGGTTTGACCAGAGTTGGGGTGCCCACCTGTGGTCTGGCAGCCTGCCCCCTCCCCTGTCCAGACAAGCATGGAGTAGTGTAGATGCCCAGCCCCCTGGCCTGTAGCCTGGCCCATGCTGACTCTCTCCCATCCCCTGCAGAGAGTGGTCTTGTCCTTTGATTTCCCTTTCTACGGGCATCCTCTGCGGCAGATCACCATAGCAACCGGAGGTAAGGCTGTGCCAGTAGGGCTGGGGAGGATTTGGAGCTCTCAGCCGGAACTTGGGGGCCTTCCTGGGGAGGTGCATTGGAGATAAGGTTGTAGAGATGGAGTGGAGAGGGACCCACATTTCGTTCTCTTGGGAGCCCACTCTAGGAGGGAGGTGAGGGATTGTGTCCAAATACCTCTTTCACATCAGCTGACTTGTTCCTGTGTGTGTGTGTCTCCCTCTGGGCCAGTGTGGGCAGTCCCCGTGGTCCCTGTGCTTCTGAGTCTGTGACTGAGACGGGAAGGGAGACTGCGCTGAGCAGGAGCTCATCTTTGATTCCTGTGTGTGTTCCCAGGGGAAGGGAGAGTGGGAATTTGTGCCCACCTGAAGGGCAGGGAGGACCTTCTCTGGCCTGGGACCCTTTTGCTTCATACACACCTGACCCTGAGCCCACCGGTTGGGCATAGAGGACAGAGGTTCAAGACTTGCCTGCTTGCACTGCTCCTTCCTGCCCTTGGGGGAGGAGCATAGGAAGCAGCTGCTGGGGGCCATCTCTGGTGACTCCTCCACACTTCCCCCCTCCCAGGCTTCATCTTCACGGGTGACGTGACCCATCGGATGCTCACAGCGACTCAGTACGTGGCCCCTCTGATGGCCAACTTCAACCCCGGCTACTCTGACAACTCCACGGTTGCTTACTTTGACAATGGTGAGGCCAGGTTGCAGAGTTTAAGTCACCTCGCCCCAGGGCTCCCCGGGCCCAGCCCCGTTAGAGGCATGCAAGGCCCAGAGAGGGCAAGGGACTTGCTTTCTGTATTGTTTCCTCGCCTATAAGGTGGCGACAGGCTGCCGGCTACCTAGCAGGATCTGATGAGATAACGAGATGAAAGTGCTTGGCTCTTTGTGGGGGTGAAATAAATACTAGGGACCTCTATTGTTTCTTTCTCACGCCACGTTGTCCCCCAAACACCCCCCTCCTGTCCCAGAACAGGCAATCTTTCTATTTCTCCTCCTTTTTTTCTCAAGGGTCAGGATAGGCAGGCGGGAAGGAAGGGGCGTGCTTGGGGCAAGAGATGATCAAGCGTGGTATCTGGGGGCTGAAAGAGGGTGTTCTGGTTCCTCTCCAGCATGGAAGCCAGGCTGGTGTTGGCGGGTTGCCCAGCTCCTGCCTTCAGTCAGATTTGCACACTGCCCGCATCGTCCCTGCGGGCCCGACCGCGGAGGCCGCTGTTCCTGCCACGCCCCCTCCCCACACCCCGCCCCGCCCAGCCAGGTCTCTGCTGCTCTCCACAGGGACAGTCTTTGTTGTTCAGTGGGACCATGTCTACCTCCAAGGCCGGGAAGACAGGGGCAGCTTCACCTTCCAGGCGGCTCTGCACCGTGATGGCCGCATTGTATTTGGCTACAAAGAGGTGAGTGAGAGATGCCCGGGTCTCGGGGAGCTTCCCCCCCGCCCCGCCCGCCCCCAACCCACACACACACCCCATTCATCAAGTACTTGTAGGGAATCTGAAATGTGCCGGGCAGAGGGCGTGGTGCTGGGGATACGCAGTTAATAAGATGGTTGTGACCCCTGCCTGCCCTGGTAGAGGGTAAGTCTTGTTGAGACAATGGACAGCAATCGCAGAGACAAATGTACAACTGCCCCTGTAAGAAGTGCTTTAAGGAGAGGTGCCCGGGGCCCTGAGAGCCTGTCATGGGGCTCTTTCTCTCCGTGGGGGCCGGGAGAGGCTCCCTAAGGAAAAGAGTTAAATCTGCAGGATGCATAGGCGTTAAGGAAGCCAAGGGGAGAGTGAAGTGTGTTCCAGGAGGAAGAAAAGCATGTGCAAAGGTCCTGTGACAGGATCGGTCCTGGCTGGTACCAAGCACTGAAAGAAGGCAGCATGGCTGGAGGGGAGGGAGTGAGGGGCAAGACAGGGCCAGGGAACCCCAGATTTGCCCCTGACAAAGGTCACTCTGGCTTCTGAGCGGAGAACAGATTGTTGGGGGCTCAGGGGGGATGCTGGGAGATGAGTTAGGAAAGAGGTGTTGCCAACTTGGAGTCTGGTGGGGGAACAACTGAGAGGACTAGACAGATTTGAGAGCCAGTTAGCTGGTTAATTAACAGGATTTAGAGATGCAGTAGATGGGAGAGAGGGGGAAAGAAGGGAAAGGCAGGGGTGACTCCCAGGCCTGCGTGAGGTGCCATTCACGAAGGTGGAGCGTAGAGCAAGGAAATGTGCTGGAGGTGGTGTGGGGGAGACTTGAAATTTGAACGGGGCCCCTTGGGTGTGAGAGGTCTTCACACCCTCCAGGAGGCGGCGCCAAGCAGGCAGGTGGGGCTGGCGCTCCGAGGGGAAGCTGGGCTGGCCCGAGGGTCTGGGTGTAGATGGAGCCTCTTCTCCCTGCTGCAGATCCCCATGTCTGTCCTGGAAATCAGCTCCTCCCAGCACCCCGTCAAAGCCGGCCTGTCAGACGCCTTCATGACGCTCAATACATCCCCAGACGTTCCAGGTGAGTCCCCAGGGAGCCCGCAGAGACCTCCACTGGGGTGGACTCAGCTCAGACAGACCCAGGCTGGGGGTGGGGGTGGCGGGGAGCAGGTGGATGGTGGAGAGTTGAGTGGGAAATGAGGGGAGAAAGGGGGCATCGCGAGGTCCCAACGCTTCTTCGTTAAAGCAGAGGACCCATGTTTCCCAATAAAAGCTCCAGCAGGAGGCACTGCTCTGGTTATTGGGGGGCAGATGAGCAGGAGCCCTTCCACTCAGTACCCCCCAATTTAGAGATGCTCCAGACACCAAATCGGGGTTTAGGAGTCTTCCCAGAACACAGCCGTAATTGCCTCCCGACCCAGGTGATGGAAGGACCGTCACAGGGGGCTCCAGGGGACAGAAAAATCGGGGTTCTCTCCCATCCCTTACCCCCACCCTCAGTTTCCCTTTCTGAGGCAACCAGGGCTACCCGGTTATTTCTAGAGCGACAAGCCCTCAGATAGGTGTGTGTACGCACGTTTAACACAAATGGTGGTCTATGATGCCCTGTTCTCCTGAACAAAGTACATCCTGCCCCTCGTTCCACATCAGCACGTTTCTCATCCTGTTCAATGGCTGCGTGACAGCCCACTGCATGGACGTCCTTAACTGAGCCAGTCCCCTGGGTGTAGACTTTTCAGTTGTTTCCAATCTTTTGCTGCAACCAATAAAGCTGCAGTCGCCCTAGTCTGACTCAGTGGATAGAGTGTTAGCCTGTGGACAGAAGGGTCTCAGGCTCAAGTCTAGCCAAGGGCACGTACCTCGGTTGCAGGCTGGAGGCAACCAATCGATGTGTTTCTCTCACATTGATGTTTCTCTCTCTCTCACTGTCTCTCCCTCTCCCTTCCACTCTCTTAAAAAATCAATGGGAAAATATCCTTGGCTGAGGATTAACAAAAAAAACAAAAATAAATAAATAATGCTGCAGTGAATAGTCTTGCAAGTAGGTACTTTCACACCCCTGTGTGAGTATTCCCATGGATAGATCCCCCCACTTCCCCTTCCCCTCCCCTGACCCCCTTCCCGAGCCCGTGCCCTAGCGAGTGGCTCAGCAGGGAACTGCAAGACCTGCTCCATTGCTGCCGTCAGCATCTGCTCTAACTGACCCACGCCGGCGCTGAGCTGGTTGCTTAACCGTCTCAGTCTCGCCCTGATTGCGTTTGTCCTGCTGCATAGCAAATCACACGGACACTTCCGGGCTTAAAACAGCAAACACGTCACCTCAGCGTTGCTGGGGATCACGAAGCAAAGCGCAGCTTAGCTGGGTCCTCTGGCTCAGGGTCTCCCACAGGCCAGGGTGACAGTCCTCTCAACCGTTGCTGGGGGGAGATCACTGCCGAGAGCTTTCAGGGCGTTCTTGGCGGAATCCAGTTCCCCGCTCGGTGCCTGCCACGTGGACTGCCCCTCGGCCAGCTCCCGGCCTGGCAGCTGGCTCCCGTCAGAGCAGGCGAGGCAGACAGCGGGGGCGGGCGAGTAAGATGGGAGCCAGGCTCTTTGTCACCTCATCTTAGACGTGCCATCCGATCGCTCCTTGCTGCAGTCCACTGGATGGAATAGGGCACTAGGTCCGGCCAATACCAGGAGGCAGGCTGCTTCCCATACGGATTGTGACCCCGTGTCCAGGCGCTGAGCTCTACAGCCTCTTACGGGCTCTTCCTCCCAGCATCGTGAGCCAACGTACAGTAGTCCCCCCCGATCCGTGGCTTTGCTTTGCATGGTTTCTTTTGCCCACAGTCAACCGTAGTCCAAAAATATTAAATGGAAAATTCCAGAAATAAACAACTCATAAGTTTTAAGTTGCACGTCGTTCTGAGTAGCGTGATGAAATCTCTCGCCGCCGTCCCACTCCATTCCGCCTGGGAACATAAATCATCCCTTTGTCCAGCGTATCCTCGCTGCGTATACTCCTGCCCCGTAGTCACCTAGCAGCCGTCTCAGCGGATGAGTAGTGTATGTGTGTGTGTGTGGGGGGGAGCGTTCATATATTGCGATGATTGATGTCTGGGCACACAGTGCAGTGTACAGATCTTGTAACATAGAAATCGAAGCCTGACACCTATGATCCTGTTAGCCAATGTTACCGAATAAATTTAATTAAAAACAGATGAGTAGCCCTCGCCAATTTGGCTCAGTGGATAGAGCATCCACCGAGGACCAAAGGGTCCCGGGTTCGATTCCAGTCAAGGGCACGTACCTTAGTTGCAGGCTCCTCCCTGACCTGGGCCCTGGTCAGGGCGCATGCAGGAGGCAACCAAGGGATGTGCTTCTCTCACATCGATGTTTCTCGCTGTCTTTCCCTCTCTCTCCCACTCCCTCTAAAATCAATGGGAAAATATCCTTGGGTGAGGATTTTAAAAAATAAATAAATCAAAATAACAAAAGATGAGTAGTAGCCTAATGCTACGTCACAATGCCTCCATCACTCACCTCCCCTCATCGAATTACGTAGGCCTTATATCCTCTGACATTATGACAAAAAGGGTGAGTACAGACAGAAGATATTCTGAGACCACATTCACATAACTTTTATGACAGAATATTGTTATAACTGCTCTATTTTATTGTCGTTAATCTCTCACTGTGCCTAATTTATAAGTGCAGCTTTATCGCAGGTATGTAGGTCCAGGAAAAAAGAGTACAGGTGGGGTTTGGTACTGGCCGCTGGGGGCCTGGGGACATAGCCCCGCGGATAAAGGAGGGTGACTGTGTTTGTGCCTTTGTACATGAGCACACGGAGGTTCAGAGAGGTGGAGGGCCGTGCTTGTGGTCACACAGCTGTGACAGGGAGACATGAAAACCAGGTCTTCTGTTTTGTGTGTGTGTGTGTTTTTTTAAACCTCAGGGTCCACCCTCGAGATTTCTGAGTCTGACCCACTTCCCTTCCACCCAGAGGGGTGAATCCTTTCCTCCTCAGTTCACCACAAAACCAAGGATTTGGTTTTGTGCACACACCCCAGCCCTATGTGCGCACACCCCAGCCCTGTGTGCACACACCCCAGCCCTGTGTGCACACCCCGGCCCCGTGTGCACACCCCAGCCCTGTGTGCACACACCCAGTCCTATGTGCGCACACCCAGCCCTATGTGCACACACCCCAGCCCTGTGTGCGCACACCCCAGCCCCGTGTGTGCACACCCAGCCCTATGTGCGCACACCCCAGCCCTGTGTGCACACACCCCAGCTGTCTTGCAGGAAGGGCAGCGGTGCACCCTCCCACCGCCCGAGCATCACTGAACCGCTGGGCGGGATCTGGTCTGTTCCGTCTGTGTCTCCCTCACAGGGCTGTGCACGGCAGAGTCTCAGGAAATGGTGTTGGATCCAGCTGTTGAATGAGGGTGAATTAGAGGAAGTCGGATCCCCTGGGAGTGTCTGCATCTGAGGCTTCTCTGTGATTCTGGAATGAAAGGCTGTTTTAGAGCAAGCCTGGGAGACGCAGGGAGGCGGAGCGAAGGGTGGCGGGCGGAAGCACGGTGCACCTGGAAAAACAGGAGGGCAGCTGCACCCGTTCCTGAGAGACGCCGGGAAGGCCCAGGGGCTCTGTCGTGGGAACCGCTGGTTTTGGTGACTCCAAGTGCTCTCTGCCGGGCTGTTGTGTCCACAGAAGCCTGAGCCTGGACCCCGCCCCTGCCCAGCAGCTCCCAGGCTCCAGTCTCTCTTCTCTCTGTCCCCCAGTCCTTCTTGTCACTGCCAGACAGACCTGATCGTGTCATTCTCTGGCTCCTTGTTGCCTGAAGCATCAAGTCACAATCCTTAGAGTGGCGTTCGAGGCCCCGTGCAGCTGCCCACAGCCTGACTTCCTAGCCTCAGCTCCAGACCCTGCTGTTGCCCATCCTTCTGTCCGGGCAGCACTGGTGTGTATGCCCTGTGTTCCCCTAAACGTGCCCAGGGCAATCTAAATTCCTGTGGCACCGTGCCTTGGATAAACTACCCCTCTTTTATCCTTTGGCAAAGCTCGGCTGTTGCTGCCTCCCTGCTATCAAATCCTTGGTTTCCTTTTCCACTTCCCTAGCACTTGGTAAATACCTTTAATATCAAACCCGTCACACGGCCTGCTCATCCGCCTCCTCCCCAGTTAGCCGTGTGCGCCACAGAGCTCGCCGTGGCCCCAGCTCTTCGCCCAGGACCTGTGGCAGGCAGGTGCTCCAACAGCGAGTCACCCGAGAGCGAGTGCCCCTGGCCTCTGCTCTCTGCCACCCCCAAATGAGAGCAGGGCCTGACACCACTTGAGTTTGGGGTGCGTGCTTTGCTCATTGCATCTGTCTGTCAAGGTGTTTAGCTTGGGGACCCAGGCCTACCCTTGTGGGTGGAGCATATCCACAGGCGTGAACTTTTCTGGGACAGTCTCCATGGCTTTCCTGGGGTTTAAAATGAGCCGTGATCTCTGCTTTGGGGAATGATGGCTTTTACGTGGCTCAGCGGTCAGGTTCCTCTGGGTGTGATATGCAACCCGGGAGGCAGGGAATTAGTTTGGATTCAGTTGAGCTACAGATAACAGTAAATCCCAAACAGCCGGGGCTGAAACAAGACGGAGTTCTGGGGGAGTGCTGTGGTCGGCACCCTGTGGTCACCAAGGATAACCCCATGGTCCAAGCCCACCTAGGTACAGAATGGGTGGTATCGCCGTCCTGGTTCCCAAGCTTGGCTCCCCCCTGCCTGGGGCACTGTGAGGAGCAGAGTTTGGTTCCTCCCTATTCAAGAGTCCAGCCCTAGCTGGTTTGGCTCAGTGGATAGAGTGTCGGCCTGTGGACTGAAGGGTCCCGGGTTCGATTCTGGTCAAGGGCACATGCCAGGGTTGCAGGCTCAATCCCCAGTAGGGGTTGTGCAGGAGGCAGCCGATCAATGATTCTCTCTCATCATTGATGTTTCTCTCTCTCTTACTCTTCCTTCCTCTCTGAAATCAATACATATATATATATATATATATTAAAATATATTTTATTGATTTGTTACAGAGAGGAAGGGAGAGAGATAGAAGAAACATCGATGAGAGAGAAACATCAATCAGCTGCCTCCTGCACGCCCCCTACTGGGGATGTGCCCGCAACCCAGGTACATGCCCTTGACCGGAATAGAACCTGGGACCTTTCAGTCCACAGGCCGACGCTCTATCCACTGAGCCAAACCGGTTTTGGCTCAATACAAATATATTAAAAACAAAACAAAACACAAAACCCTTTAATCCATTAAACCCCCCCCCCCCCCATGACAGCAGCCTATCCAGAGACTTTCAAAGGTGTGGACATTTCCTTGAAATCTCTTTACACATCTCTCTTTTCTCGTTGCCCAGCCTGAGGGCCGGGGAATTCTGCGTGTTCTCGCTCCTAGGGCTGAAGGAAGGGGAGCTTTTCTTTCCATCACTTCCTTCTAGAAACTGCTGCACAGGCTTGGAGCAGCATCTGCAGAGGGTGCATTGACGCAGGGAAAGGAGTCGTGTGCAGTTAGCAGCATCCTTCTGCAGAGGCGCACGAAATGCACTCTTCATTTGGCCGGAGGGGGTCCCAGAAGTCCGTATCATTTACTCTATCCATTTGTGTGGTGTGTGTTTTTTCTTGTAAAAAGGCATCTATTTGGCTTTCAATGCGAAATGACTCAGAAACACAGAAATAAAAATATACAAGCCAATGATTAAAATAAATCCCCAATAAGCAAATTTCAGTCACATTCCCTATCTTCAATCTGGTTGAGAAAACAGGAAGCTACAAACCAACTAATGTCTGTCCCTTTGAAGAAGAAAAAGGTAAAGAAGAAAAAAAACCAAACAGTCCCTGAAATCTGGCAGGTGGTTTTTAGAGGCCTCGGTACGCTTGCTTGAATCATCCATCCCGGTGAAATGCGATGCACGTGGTTGTTGGAACACGGCCACCTCCTACTGGTTTCTTGATCTTCATCTGAAGGGAGGATGCTGGCTTGGGCACCGCTTGATGCCACTGATGCAGTCTGAGGTCAAGCAGCCTTGGAGTCCTCCATTCCTGATCTTCACTGGATCTCCCCCTTAGACAGTCTCTTGTCACTGGATGCTGAGGGCGTGATGGGCTCATCGGGGTGGAAAGCCACTTCATTGCTGGAGCCAGCCTGGTCCGGCAGTGTATGCCAAATCCTCCTGCGCGTGGTATCCCACACGTACACAAGCCTGTCGGCTGAGCCAGCTGCTCTCTTGCTTCCATCAGGTGACCAAGAACAGCTCAGAAGATTCTTTTCAAAAGGTGTGGGCATTTCCCTGAAATATCTTTACACGTCTCTCTTTGGGAGCAAATGGCCGGACATCCCAGACCCGCACTGTATTGTCTGTTGTGTTGGACAGAAGATAAGAGCCTTCGGAACGTAAACTCGGGCCGGTCACTGCATCTGCACGGCCTCTCACGGTGTAGGTCAGCTCGTTTGGACGCAGGTCCCAGACCTTGATAGCATTGTCTATTCCACCAGAAATAATCTGATCGCTTGTGCGTTGAAGGTCACAGCTGACACCTGGTAGGTATTCTGAAATGTCTGCGTGGCTGCTTCCTTCCGGATGTCCCCAAGCTTAAACGGTACCGTCGTCACTGCCAGTGCAGACAAGCGGGGGGCCCCTCCTGGCCGGATAACAGGAATGCACAAAGGAACTATGTCCCTTCAGCCTTTTAACCCTCTCACCTGTGGCACTATCCCACAGTGCCACTGTTTTACCTGCAGGTGCTGAGGAGAGCCTACTGCCATCTGTGATGTAATGCAGTTCCATCACTGCTCCACCGCGTCCCTTCAATGTTGCATGGTTATCACAGTCACCATAGACATTCCACAATATCAGTCGGTCGAATCCTGCAGATGCTAAGGTGGATCCATTGGGGTGAAACCTGCCGCAGTCCACTTCCCCTTCACGTCCTGAGAGAAGCGTGATTGGGGCGTAAGGGAGGAGCACCTTGGAGGCCCCGCTGGCAGCACGGCTCCCCCGGCCGCTGCTGTCCCCGCTCTGGGGCCCGACCTGGCCACTCCCAACAGCAACGCATGCGCTGCCTCTTGACTGGAACCAGCGGCAACTCTGGGCCCTTGCGCGTCTGTTGTTCCATCATGGCAGTAGCTGCTCTCCTCACCCTGTTCATTTGTTTAAGAAGCCTTTTCTTTTATGGACAGTAAAAAAAAAAAAAAAAAAAAAGCAACTTGAGTTGCTCAAAACTGACAGATTCTGAGTAAGTGGACTCAAGGAAGGGAGATTTCAGTATTAAAGACTAAATTGTAGGCTGCCTCTTGGCTGGCCCCACAATGGCCTTGGATGGCCCTTCACATGTGGGCCTTCTCCTTTACCAGAACTTTCCTTTCCGTTCACAGGCAGATGTGAGTCCAGAAATGTGTCAGCGGCCTGTGCCGGCCGCGGGGTGGGAGGCTCCGGAACTGGCTGCCGAAGAGGGCGCAGGACCCGCCAAGTGAGGGCGTGGTGGGCGGGGACCTGTCATCCCCAGATGGGGCCTGTTTCGCCTCTGGCCACTCTGGATAAAGGGTCCTTCACCGAACGCTCCACTGGAGCCTTTTATCCGTCTGGGGGCCCTTTCTCCCTCCCCTCTTTCCGCTGCTGCTTTTCCCTCTACCCTGCCTGCTGAGCCTTGCCCTTTCTTGCTTCCCCTCCTCCGTCTGCCCCTCGCCTACTTGACTTTCGTGCTGAGGAGGGACCTCCTCGGGGGCAGGCCCCTCATCATGTTTATCTCTGGGGGCTCGATTCGTAATTACTGAAGAAATGACTAAATGAGCAAATACATGAATGAGTGGGTGAACACTTTCCCCCAAACATCTGCTGTATCTTTACATCATCACCACCCATCTTGGAGGGACGTTTGTAGCGGGGCCTATCCGTCTGATTTTTCCGAACGATGCAGTTTCCATGGTGTCTGAGTGGAAACAAATGGGACACGGAAACCCCTCTTTTGCGCCATGGGCGTTTCTTAATCAGGTGCAGGACTTTCCGTGTCTGGACCTTAGGGTTCCTGAATCTTTGCTGAGTGGAAGCAGAGATAAAACAGAACGTTTCAAACTGCCAAATATGTGGCTTTGGGGTGGCCGCCGTCGCGGTTCCGGAAGGGATCTGCTGGTCATTCAGACGGACGTCAATGTCCTCGGGTGAGCCCCAGATGTTGGCAGAATAACCCAGGAGCAAATGAGCCCAGCGGGGATGTTAAGGGTTCTGTTTATAGAAAAAGAACAGTGTTCCCAAAGCCTTATAAGTTGGCAGTTGAAATGAGCAAGTATTTTAAATCAGAGGTATGTGTGCGCACTCCTATCCGCCTCTTCCTTCCTGCCACACTGGTCCCCCCGCCCTGCTGGGAGGGCTGTGGTGGCTTTCGGAGGACATCTGACCACCTCTGGCTGCCCCTCACTGGAGGCACAACCCCAACTGCACTTCGAGCCCGGCTGGTGGGGAGACCCACCCCCAGATTCTGCTGGGGACCCAGCTCTCCCTGGATGCTGCTTTTTGTCTCTGAAATCGGCTCCCTTGGCAAACCCCTGTCTCCTTTGGTGCCCCAACCCTGACCCCCTTTGTCCCCCCATTTCACTTTCCTTCTAACCGAGGGCAGCTGTCCCTGCGTCCTTGCAGGCGGAGAAGTCCCGCAAGTCAACTCGTCTACCTGGAGCTCTAACTTGTCTGGCCTTCGCTGGCCCAGTGGAGTGGCCCTGCGGAGAAAGGCCGTACTCTGGTGGGCTGGGGAGGAAGGGCGTGCTTCCTCTGGGCTGTGGGCTGAGGTTATAATATGTTGCTGAGATTTTCTATCTGTAACCCATTCATGCATTCATTCACAGTCATTTTGGAAAAAAGTATATTCTTATTGATTTCAGAGAGGAAAGGAGAGAGAGAAACATCAACGATGAGAGAATCATTGATCGGCTGCCTCCTGCACGCCCCCTACTGGGGATCGAGCCTGCAACCTGGGCATGTGCCCTTGACCGGAATCGAACCCAGGACCCTTCAGTTTGCAGGCTGATGCTCTGTCCACTGAGCCGAACCAGCCAGGGCTAGGGCTACTGTCGTTTTTTGATGTCCTGTTATGTGCAGGGCCTGGTGCTTGGGGTTGGGAGACAGAGACAAATACGCTGCAGGTTCTGCCCGTGGGAGCCTGTAGCCTGGAGGGGCAGGTGGCCAGCAAAGTGCCTGCTGATGGGCAGAGTGACCGGTGACACTGGGCATTGCACAGGGCACCATGGAGCTCAGAGGAGGGTCACTGATACTCACAGGGCTGGCTGCCTCTCAGGGGGTCGCTCCATCCATGACATCCTCGGGAGTGGCCGAGGAGCTGAGGGACCCTCTGGAGAATCGCTGACAAGAAACACGCTGGGGTGCAGGGCGAGGAAAGAAACGTGCCCTCCTTTCCCTCCTGTTCTTCGGCCAGAGTGTGAAGGGCTGGGAGAGGCTGAAAATGCCCCGGAGTCTCAGCCACAAGAAAACCAAACAAAAGGCGCGCGGGGGGGGGGGGGGGGGGGGGGGTGAGAAGAAAGAGGAGCCCGCATGCTGTGAGCGGCTCCTCTGGCCCCAGTTGCCTACTTGAATTCCCAGAACAAGCCCCTAAGTATGGAATAACTAGTTCCATTTGTGGACGAGCCTCACTGAGCTTCGTCCCTTGTCCAAGGTCACACAGATGGTAAGGGCAGAGCCTAACCCTCCCCTCCCTGTGTGGTCCCTCTCCTGATGCAGAACTTCTCTTCCTCCACTTTCCTGTCGGTCCCCACACATTCTTCCCCCTTCCCACTCGGCCCAGAGCAGACCCTGACCCGCGGGTGGCAGACCCTCCTGGTGGCATGCGAGCGGGTAGCGCCAGCACTGCAGGCACAGCCCCCGGGGCGGGGGTAGGGGAAGGCTACAGATTTCTGTTTAGTTCCAGGGCCGCGTTGCTGGCACCGAAGCCAGAGCAGTTTGCATGGGATGTGTTTCGAGGGTGTTCTGCCGTCTCGTGTGTTTCCGCCATTTCCATCTCATTTCGTGAGATGCCCGCCATTACTCTGCAGTCGGGCAGTGGGGTGAGATGGGAAGAGAGCTTGCTTTGGCACCAGACCCCCCTGGGGTTCAATGCTGGGTTAAGTAGGAAGGAGCAACTCCAAGATTAGGGAATAAATACTGAAAGAAACATAGCTGAGGTATTCTTTATGTAATTTTAAAATTTAATTTCTTTGGATGACATTTGTCAGTAAAATTATATAGGTTTCAGGTGTACAATTCTGTAATACATCCTCTATATTGTATTGTGTGTTCACCACCCCACGGTGAGATATTTTTTTAAGCAGCAGCTGCCTCCCTCCTCCCAGATTCTTCATAAAGGAGAGAAATGGGGGCACCCAGCAGTTGCACAGGACACCCTCTCTTTCATGGATGCCCCAACTGAGTTCTACTGCCACCTTGGGGAACTTTCCTCCAAACCCCCTTCAACTGAATGAGAAAATTATCTCCTCTCCTACTTGGGCTTCTAGTGACAAAAACCCAACTCGGACTAGGTTATGTGGGGGGAAGGGTCCAGTGGGGACACTGAAGTAGCCCTCAGAGCACAGGAGAGCTGACACCTGGTAAGACAGGGACCAGGGCAGGATCTGGAACTCCAGAGCCTGGAATGCCACCAGTACTTTCTGCTCCTCTCCACAAGATAGTTTCACTTTCTGGCCTTCCCCATGAGCTTGGAACTGTGGCCATTCATGGATTCCAAGCTTGCATCTTAGCTTCATTAGTAGGGAGCAAAAGGGCTCTTGGTTACAGTTGCAAAGTCCCAGGGAAGGTCTCTGATTGGTCCAGTTTCCATCAGATGCTCAGCCCTGGACCAATCACTGTGTGGCCAGGGAGGCAGGGTCATGGAGGAAAAAGGCAACTTCCACAGACCATGTAGGCAGGGGTTGGGGGAAGTTCCCCCAAAGGGAATTGAAGAAGCAATCCAGAAGAAGAAGGGGTGCTGGGTCGACCAGGCACTACCTGGCCCTTTCCCCTCATAAGGAACTCATTCACAAAGCTCAGTGGCTGGCTTCCTGCTTTTCAGAGCCAAAGGAAGCCAACCCCAAGTCACGGTTCTTGGGTGATTATGGGGGTGTGGTGGGAAATAATCAGAGCAGCTCAGATTGCCATGTTAGGAAAAGTCTTTTCATCCACAATTCCAAAGGGTGTTAGAGCATGTGTTTTTGTTTTTCTACTTCACGGACAAGAAACTGAGGCCCTAAGGTTGTTCAGTGAGTTGGGAACAAAACTCAAATCAAAACTGGGGTGTCCTGACTCTGAGGTCCTGTAGGCAGTTTCTTCAGGGACTGACACAGGACATAAGCCTGGCTCCAGGCCCTGAACCTCACTCTGGCCAGGAAGGAAGAGGTTCTCCAAGATCAGCCTGTCCTTCCCCAGACATGCGCAGAGTGCTCACTGCGGGTCAGGTTCAAGACCAGATGTTCACACCTCATGCCCCCACCCTCCAGATAAAACCTAGTGGCCACACAGGTTGGTGAGTGCAGCAGCGGGAGGGCACTTGGCCTGGGTGGGGAAGAGGAGGGAGTGGCCCAGGGGGGCTTGTCAGAGGAAGTAGCCTTTGAGCTGGATGTAGAAGGGTCAGCTTGACAGGGAGCGAAGGTGGAAATGCATTATGGGTCAAGGGAGCAGCAGCTGTGAAGGCACGGAGGCACGCAGGAACGTGGCACCTCCTTGTCCTGACCCCAGGAGCAGCCAGGCCTCTGCACTGAGTAGTTAAACCTGCTGATAACACAAAGCTCTCTCAAGGTCAACTCCTGTCCTCCGTCTCCCCGCAGCACCAGCATCATTATCCCAGCGTGAAGGGTTTGCTTCTTGCCCTCAGTTCCACTCCCTACAACCTCTTGCCCTCCATCAGGCTCCTGGTACAGGCCTCAAAGCCCTCTGCCCGTCACCTGTTCCTGATGATAGGCTCTGCCTCTGTTTCAGAGTCCCGGAGAAGGGCCATCTTTGAATACCACCGTGTGGAGCTGGACCCCAGCAAGGTCACCAGCACGTCGGCCGTGGAGTTCACCCCATTGCCAAGTAAGCAGGCATGGTTCCTACTGACAGGGGAAGGCAGTCTAGGACAGTTGTGGCCTAGAAAGATCTTTGGAGTCAAACAGACGGAGTGCCATTCCCAGGCCCACCACCAACCCCTGTGCGGGTATGGCCACCGACCCCTGTGGGGGTATGACCACCGACCCCTGTGCGGGTCTGGCCACCGACCCCTGTGCGGGTCTGGCCACCGACCCCTGTGCGGGTCTGGCCACCGACCCCTGTGGGTCTGGCCACCGACCCCTGTGCGGGTATGACCACCGACCCCTGTGCGGGTCTGGCCACCGACCCCTGTGCGGGTCTGGCCACCGACCCCTGTGGGGGTATGATCACCGACCCCTGTGCGGGTCTGGCCACTGACCCCTGTGGGTATGGCCACCGACCCCTGTGCGGGTCTGGCCACCGACCCCTGTGCGGGTATGGCCACCGACCCCTGTGCGGGTCTGGCCACCGACCCCTGTGCGGGTATGACCACCGACCCCTGTGCGGGTCTGGCCACCGACCCCTGTGCGGGTATGGCCACCGACCCCTGTGGGTATGGCCACCGACCCCTGTGCGGGTATGACCACCGACCCCTGTGCGGGTCTGGCCACCGACCCCTGTGCGGGTCTGGCCACCGACCCCTGTGCGGGTATGGCCACCGACCCCTGTGCGGGTCTGGCCACCGACCCCTGTGCGGATATGACCACCGACCCCTGTGCGGGTCTGGCCACCGACCCCTGTGGGGGTATGACCACCGACCCCTGTGCGGGTCTGGCCACCGACCCCTGTGCGGGTATGGCCACCGACCCCTGTGCGGGTATGGCCACCGACCCCTGTGCGGGTCTGGCCACCGACCCCTGTGTGGGTATGGCCACCGACCCCTGTGCGGGTCTGGCCACCGACCCCTGTGTGGGTATGACCACCGACCCCTGTGCGGGTCTGGCCACCGACCCCTGTGTGGGTATGACCACCGACCCCTGTGCGGGTCTGGCCACCGACCCCTGTGGGGGTATGGCCACCGACCCCTGTGGGTATGGCCACCGACCCCTGTGTGGGTATGGCCACAGAGCAACTCTGGGCCTCCATTTCTCATTTGTCACCTGGGCCTAACACCACCTCCCTCCCAGGGCGTTGGTCAGGGTTTGGACCCCAGTAGGGAGAGTTGAGGACATGGATGGCAGCTCTGGCACTAATTGGCATTTCTCGGTCCTGTGGTGTGGTCTGTGCTTGACAGACGATAGCTACTGTTGTGCACACATCATTGAAACCCAGGAGAGAGGTGTCTCTCAGGACGTAGACGGAGCCCCAGGAAAAATAACCCAGGAGCGGAGTGATCCATCAGGGAGAGAAGGGTGGAAATGCATTATGGGTCAATGCATTATCGGTGTATTTTCCTCAGAGGAGAGGGATGCTGGAGCCCACAGGCAGAGGCCATAAGAGGATTTTTGCCAGCAGCTCTCCAAGAACCATGGGCCCTGGCCCTCTCCCCGCTCTGCACCCCACGCACCTACAGGTGAAAGCAGGTCATGGCCAAGGCCCCTGTTGCTGCTGTTTACCCCAAGGATCAGGGTGGGATGCTGGTCAGGATCTGGTCAGAGCAGCTGGGAGGCTGAGGGAGAGGACAGCACTCCCGACCTTGGATTTTTAAAGAGGGTTTTAACTTTGGTCTCCCGGTACCTCCCGGCTTCGGAAGCCCTCGGGGCCATTCCTTGCCTGTTTCCTGGACCCCCACCTTCTCCTCTTCCCTAGAGGCTCTGGGAACGGAGGGTGGAGAAAGAAGAGGAGGAGGAGGCTCTCGACTGCTAGGTCACATGTCCTCCCCTGGAAATGAGGAAGGACCCAGACACCATGGGGTCACAGGGCTAGAACGTGTTGCAGGCCTCAGTCCTCCCTCTGGGCCAGAAAGGCCTGGGGCCTGAGAACTGGTGGTCTCTCAAGAACTGCTGAGAGCCAATCTCAGATCCTAGGGCTTGACCAACACTTCACGTGGGAGCAAGGACATCCAAGGACAGGGCTAACTGCCCGGGCGGGCGGGCGGAAGAAGTGAACTATCCTGGGAATGAGTTTCTGGGACACTACGTGTGAGCTGCTTCCCACCCCTCCAGTGGATGTGGTGAGCACTGACTAGCACGCAGGACATCCGAAATGCAGATGAGAAATAAAGGTCAGTGGGTCTTATCAACACCCACGAGGCACCCAGGGTTTGTTTTCAGTTTAACCAGGGCCATTTAGGGGCCTGCAGAGTCGCTGGGAATGGCCAGGACATGGGCTCCCCTGTGGGTGCAGCTGGTGGGGGAGGGGACAGTGTTATGGAGGCTGTGATTGGAGCCCCTGGGAGGCCAATTAGCTTTGTCCTCCGAAAACTGCACCCCTCCCCGCCCCCCTGCCCCCCCCCCCCGCCCCAGCCCAGGCTCGCTCCCTTACCTATTGAGGCTGGGATTATCCAAGATTCTTCCAGAGGTGTGGACAGGCCATCTCTAAGCCCCTGCACCCCTTGGCTGGTCCCTCTTCCAGAAGATGCTCATGAAAAGGCAGTGTGGGGTGAGGGCAGGTGCTGGGGCAGTGGGACCCCACAGAGGCTAAGTGCTCAGACCCTCTGCTCAGACAGACCTTCATTCACACCCAGACCAGCCACTCTTAGCTCAGTGACTCCCCCCAAGCCTCCGTTCCCTCTTCTGTACGATGGGGACAACATCTAGATAACGGTAAACATGTTAACGGCCTCCCACATGCCAGGCACTGTTCTAGGCCCTCTGGATACACGAGGGAGCAAACCGGACAGAGCCCTCATTCTCAGACCAGGCCAGTTTCTGCTTATTTCCTGCCTGTGGCTCTCCATCCACCCTTCCAGGCCTGCAAAGACCTGGCAGACAAACGGACGCGGTGCCGCCTACAGTCAGTCCCTCCCACAAAGCAGCTAATGGTGTCCACTCGGTGCCCACGACGGCTTTTCTCCCACTCGCCAAGGGCTGGTTCCCAGCTCCCATCGTGGTGTGTCCATGGAATGCCAACGGATTCCCTGATTGACGGACTGTGGGGGAGTCCCATGAAAACTCACACAGTGAAGAAATGCATGCGATGTTTATTGAACGAGGGGTCACTTTTCTGTAGTTGGTTGTCACGTCTTGCTTCTATCGATGTGTTCTGTTCAGCTGCTCATGAGTGAGCCTTCTATTGCCGCTCTTCTGGGTGAGGGCCTGTCTCTCCTTATAGAAAAGTGCACGGGCTTTGTGGCAGCCTCAGCTCAGGGCCTGAACCCCTGCCCCCCTCCCCAGGAGACGGAAAGAAGGAAGGAAAGGAGGGAGGGAAAGAGGAAGGGAGAGATGGCGGGATCCGGGTTGGACTCAAGTGAGGGAACTCCAGGGTCCCTGCTAGTCGGAGACTGCAGAGTTCGGTAAGGACTCGGCACTCAGGGAAGTGGTACTTTTGGGGGGCCTGGTCTTGAGGGGCCACTGCCTTCTCTCTTGCAGCCTGCCTGCAGCATCGGAGCTGTGATGCCTGCATGTCCTCGGACCTGACCTTCAACTGCAGCTGGTGCCATGTCCTCCAGAGGTTTGTGCCCGGACTGACCCTCTGGTTCCCACAGGCAGTCTGTGGAGGAGGGGCAGAGGGTAGCATGGCCCGGCTCCTTGCCTCAGGCCTCATGGCCAAGGTGACAGGATCGCTGGCTAGTCCACTTTGACCCTGAGGACAAGAAGGTCACAGAAAGGAGCTTCTCCCTGCGGCTTGTGACCAGTTAAGGTGCCTGTGTGGCAGGGTCCCTCTGATGACATTGGGCTCCTAGAAATCCCAGCTACCGCAGCCCCCTCCTCACACCTGGAAAGGGTTGGCTGGTCCTAGGGCAGGGCTTCTCAGAGAGGCCCTCAGCCTCCAGCGCTCCAGAATCCGAGAGCGGAGGCTCTGGATCCCTGGGACACGCCCCAGGCCCTGCATCGGCATCTCTGGGAGAGAAGCCCCGGAGCCTGCATGTCAACGTGGTGCCTCATGTGCACACACGCGTGAGACCTGCCGGCTCGTAGACGGGGTGACCCCAAGACCCACTGCTGTTGGGGTGAGAGCTCCAGGACCCCAGGAGGTCTTTCTCAGGCTGCAGCAGGGTTTCCTGAAAACCAGGGGAATGGAAATGCCAGGCATCTGTGGGAAGCCGGGGCAAACAAAGCTGTGTTTGCCTGGTTTTAGGAGGAGAGGCGGGCTCAGGGATCAAGTTCTTAAACCCAGCTCATCTTCCACTCCTGGTCCTAAAAGCAGTTCCTCACAGATGAGGCTCAGAAGTTGAGCCCTGTCCTCCTGTCCTCCTGTCCTCCTGTCCTCCTGTCCGAGATAAGTAAATGGCAGAGGGGCGCTAGGTCTCTCGTGAGAGTGGGATGCCCGATGAACTCCGAGAGCCTTTAAGGCAATCTTGAAAATTGCAAATTACAGAGTCCCCTACAGCTGTGATGCGTCTGTCAGCGTTTCCTTTGCTCCTTTCCAATATCCTGGCGTAGAAATAGAAGCCATCGCCTTTACAGGCGGCCTGCGAGCACACAGGACACAGGTCGGGCTGGGAGGAGAGAGAACCCCCTCCTCCCACTCCCCACCCCCCCACTCCCCCCCCTCCCGCCTCCTTCCCCCTCAGGCCTCCCAGGTGTTCCTCCCACAGCTTTTATTCACTGTTTGTTTTCTCTGTAAGAGGGGCGGGGGCTGTGTGGTCAGAGAAACATGAGTGAGGAATGCACCCTTATTTTAACTCCTCAAATACCCAACAGCGTTTTGCAAAGTGTCCAGCGCGCTTTGCATGACAGTTAGCCTCAGAGAGGATACATAGGTGGACCCCAGGTTGGGTCTTTTATGAGTGGAGCCTCACAGCGTGGCCCATTTTGCGCCCTTTGAAGTTCGAGAGCCACCATCTCGGCAGCGGCAGTGTGGGGCGATAACCCAGAGGCGCTGGGATGAGCCCTGGTACCCTGGGGCTGGCTGCCACGGCGTGACTCAGCATCCAGCGACAGCTGAGCCATGAGAACTGCAAAATGGGTCAGATGGAAGCCAACCTCTCTCTGACAGCCCCACGGAACGCATGCGCCCAATCCCAGATCTTCACTCCGGTGCCAGGGACCATGCCAGTTTCAGGAGGGTCGGTCAGGTTGGGGGAGGGCAGGCCTCAGTGTGGACACTGCCTGTGCAGTGGTTCTATCAGCTACAGGACAGAGGTGCTTCATCAGAGTGTGCAAGGCTGCCGTGGTTCTGGAAACCTCCGCTATTCAGGTGCCCGTTGGCCTGGGCTCAGCCACTGCCAGCTCTCTGGAGCCTCGGCTCCAACTAAGAGCTCTCTCTAGCCTCTAAAAGGTCAGAGGGCAGGGCTGGTGCACTGGGGCTGGCCACCGTGGCCTCTCCCACCAACAGCTGCTTGCAATCACCATGTGGACTCTTGGCTCACCCTCTCCCCTCCACCGGCTCGGCCCTCTGCAGGCTCCCTGCCCTGGGCCTGGAGCTGATTTAGACAATTTCACTGACCTTTTTCCTGTCATCCCACATTGCCCCCTCCCCCCCGCCCCAGTGGCCTCTGGAGTCTAAGAGTGCCGTTCACTCCAGGATTTGGCTCAGGAAATGAGCCTTCCCGCACCATTGGGAGGGTCCCAGGAGATGGTGCAGGAGCAGCATGTGGCTGAGGCAGCACCTGGCATTCGGAAGGCACTCAATAAACGGCCACTGCTGATGCCCTTCTTCTTTGAATCGGGGTTGGTTGGCTCAGGGCTTAGCATGTGATGCTCTTAGACCAATGATAAGGGCTCAGTCCTTGAAGGCATCACTGTGGCTTAAAAGAAATGTTAGTTCCCATCGTCCAATAGAGCCCCTAATCCCCCGTCCCCCGCAGCCAGGGCACAGAGGACCTGAGAGAGCGGAGTGTGGGTGGCTCAGGGCAACAGGCGAAGCAGCTCAGAGTCACCTTCAGAGGGCACGCTGCCGGTGCCCGGGAGCCTCGGCCCTCAGCCTTCCCGTTCTCGGGCAGATGCGCAGGGCAGTTGCTGGTGCAGAGAGTGAACTAGCCACGAGTCCTTTCTTCGCACTGGCGGCGTGTGATGTTATTTTTCCCAGGCACTTGTCCCTGCACTTGAGTGGGGCTTGTTGGGTTCCCCTGGCACCGAAGAGTGGAGATGGGAAACTGGAGCACGAGGCCGTGGAGAACATGCTCTGGTTTATCCTCACGCCTCCACCCCTTCCCCAGCCAAGGGCTCGGCGCCTTGCGGCCCAGCTGAACTGCGCAACGTCCTCTCCGGGAGCCCTGGTCGGCCCGTTTTCCCTCTCTGCCAGTCTGTGGCAGGACCCTCCCGTCTGCCCTTTAATGTCACACAGGGGGGTGTTGGCTAACCCTGCTGACCTCCAGCTTCCCCCAGCCTCTCCCTGCCAAGTGCGCCACGCCAAAAAAAGGGGTCTCGAAGAATGAACAAGACTTCCCCAAATGAGAACACACGTGTGAATTCCCTGGATTTTTAGCAATTTCCCGGCGGCCCCAATTCAAGGGGATCTGAAAGGTCATTGGAGGTCATGGGGTCTGTCTAGCCCCCTCCACACTCGTCGGGAGGCCTTGGTCCTCGGGAGCAGGGTCAGAAAGAAAGCCAGCGTTTCCCAAATGCCTTCCCCTTCTCCTGGGAAAGGAACAGAGGGGCCGGGAGGGTCTGACCCCTGATTCCACAGCCGCCTGGCGCTGAGGGCAGCTGGTCTCGGCGAGCTTGACCACCGGAGCCCTGGGAGAGCGGCTGCTGAATGGGGGGAAAGGCAGGGGAGAGCTTCTCTATCCGCTCCCACACCCCCACCTCCACCTCTGACCTTCGGTTCCCCCTGCAGGTGCTCCAGTGGCTTTGACCGCTACCGCCAGGAGTGGCTGGCCTACGGCTGCGCCCAGGAGGTGAGAGGCGCACCTGAGCCAGGCTGTGGGGAGCAGCAGGGCTGTCAGCAGGCGCTGGCCTGGTAGCTCTTCTCAAGGTGTCTGGTTCTCGGTGAAATTGTTCCCTCCACCTGGGACGCGGATCCTCTGGGAGGCTGGGCCCCTGGTGACATTCGTGAAGCAACTGCGGCTCCAGCCTTCAGCTTTTGGGGGCGGCAGTCATTCTGGGAGTGAGGGGGCTGTCCCAGGCTCCTCCCATTTGGCATCCCATACCTGTTCTTTCTCACTAGTGGAATTTCCCAGAATGCTCCGCACTTTGATACTGGGTGGGGAGCGTCCTGTGGTCACCCCTCATACTAACACGTGGGTCATCCATGTGTCCTTTCTCCCTCCCTTCCCCTGTCCATCTCTTCTTGCCGTGCAAGCACACGCCCCAGCATGCTGCCCTACGTGTGCTCTGATTTACTCCTCACATGTCCCCAGGAGCTGGGGGCTGCTGCCCCACTGACCAGAATGGGAAACTGAGGCTCAGAGAGGTTTAGTGACTTGGCCTGCATCTCACAGTTGGTGAGAGGGCAAAGGTGCTGGGCCCAGCATTTAAACATGAACCCCCAGGCCCCACTGTTTTATTCGGAAGGCTGGGTGAGCAGTCTTTTTCTGGCCTTGAAAGAATCTTGTCCAGCGGCCTCCTTCTACCGTTGGCCATTGGTGAAGGTACGGATTTGTTCTGTTTATTTAAAGTTGGCATCTCGGCTCCTTCCTTGAGGAAGGATTCAAAACAGTAGACAGATTCATTGCCCTGTAAGATAAGATGCTGTCAGGTCTGGCCAGTGTGGTTCAGTGGCTGAACGTTGACCCATGAACCAGGAAGTCACAGTTTCATTCCCTGTCAGGGCACATGCCCGGGTTGTGGGCTCGATCCCCAGTAGGGGGCGTGCAGGAGGCAGCTGATCAATGATTCTGTCATCATTGATGTTTCTATCTCTCCCTCTTTCTTCCTCTCTGAAATCAATAAAAATACATATTTTTTTTATTATTTCAGAAAGCCCATTTATTCTTGCTGTTTGGTTATACAACTAAATATATTTATTAAATACATCCTGATGATAAATACTTTTCTGTAAAAGTTAACTGGGCTAGATGAGAATTTTATTAGTTTTCTTTTTTTAATTTAATTTTTTTTATTGTTTTAAGTAATACAAATAGTAGTACATATGTTTCCTTTTTTTCCCCCCCATTGACCTCCCCCCAAAATACATATTTTTTTTAAGAAAGATAAGCTGCTTTCAGGATAAAGTGGAAAGCTTAAAGGCACGCAGGGCACAGCTTTGGCTGGATCGCCATGCTTGGACCATGCATGGAACCTTAAATTTTCTGACCACCAAGGGATGAAAGTGCCCCCACCGTCCTCACTGGTGTGGCACGCCCATCAGCGAGGCCTCAGTCCAGGGCAGCCCGGGTCTCTCTTACAGGCAGAGGGCAGGACGTGTGAGGACTTCCAGGACGAGGGCCACTACTCATCCCCTGGCAGCTCCTTCAGCCCTTTGGATGGCGACCACAGCACCACCTCCGCCTCCCTCTCCTTGGACAGCCTCACCACGGAAGGTAACGTGGGGGGGAGGAGGGAGAGAAGCCCTGGGGAAGGGCGACTGCCCTGGAGTATCGCCCTCTCTGACAGGGATTATCTCAGGGACTAAGAAGTGCCCTGTCCTTTCACAGATGAGGGGCCTGAGGCTCAGAGACCCCCATTGGGGTCACTGGCTGGTGAGAAGCAGAACCAAGTTTAGGAGGAGGGGACTCCACCCCAGGCTCTAACGCTGTGCTGGCCCACGTCAGGGCTATGAGGGGAGACGATTGTCCAGCCCAGGGCCAGGAATTTTGTACAAGATCTCAGTTCATCTTACTAGCAATCCTCACAGAACCCTGGGGTCTTATCATCCCTGTGGAAAGAATAGGCTCATTCTAGCCTGGCCACGGTGGCTCAGTGGTTGAGCGTCCGTCCACCTAGGAACCAGGACGTCATGGTTCAATTCCTGGCCAGGGCACATGCCCAGGTTGCAGGCTCAATCCCCAATTGGGCAGAAGGCAGCTGGTCAACGATTCTCTCTCATTATTGATGTCCCTCTCTCTCCCTCTCCCTTCCTCTCTGAAATCAATAGAGATATATTTAAAATAAAAAGGAAAGAAAGAATAGACTCATTCTAAACACTCAGACATGCCTCACTTCCCCATAACTTCTCTTTTCTCAACCCTTATTCAGCTGGAGTGCAGAGAATCCCACCTCAGGCCTGGGGTTGGCAGAGGGTCAGAGTAGGGCAGCTGTGTCCACCTTGGTGGCTGCTGACCTGTGCCTGCTTCTTCAGGCCTGGCTGTCCCGGGAGCTTCTCTGCCATCCTGAGGCCTGGGAGGGGGTGTCTTGCCAGAGGCCCATCCACTTGAGGCACCACACACTGTCTCCAGAAGCCTGTGCAGGCCCAGCTGGGACTGGCTATGTAAAAGAAAGTCCTTTCTCTTATCCATTTTCAATACATCAAACCTAGGTTTTAGTTCCTTGCTTCTAGGCTAAGACTAGAGACTTGTAGGCTCTTACCACCTCCCCTGAGCCAGATACCTGTTTGAAAGGGCCAAATGGCCCAGCTGGTATGGCTCAGTGGTTGAGCATCGACCCATGAACCAGGAGGTCACAGTTCAATTCCTGGTCAGGGCACATGCCCAGGTTGCAGGCTTGATCCCCAGTAAGGGGTGTGCAGGAGGCAGCTGATCAATGATTCTCATCATTGATGTTTCTTTCTCTTTCCCTCTCCCTTCCTCTCTCTGAAAGCAATAAAAATATATTAAAAAAGAAACAGAAAGGGCCCAATGGGCCCAGCTGGTATGACCTAGTAGTTGAGTGTTGACCCATGAACCAGGAGGTCAGGGTTCGATTCTGGTCAGGGCACATGCCCAGGTTGTGGGCTTGATCCCCAGTAGGGGGCGTGCAGGAGGCAGCCGATCAATGATTCTCTCTCATCGTTGATGTTTCTATCTCTTTCTCCCTCTCTGACATTATTAAAAATACATTTTAAAAAAGAAAAAGAAAAAAAAGGGGGGGCAAATGGAAAGGAGAGAAGAAAGGAGTGAATATGTTAAAACACTATTCAGCCACAGGCCCATTTTGTAGATACAGGGCAAGTGAGGCTCTCCATGCAGGTATTAAACTTTAGGAGGCACCCCCCCTCCCACAAAAAAAAGCAATAATCAGGATAAATAATATTGTAATGCAATATTTGTAAAAACCAAAATCGATGCCAAAAATCCCATAATGAACAAAATATCAAAATTGTAAGTAAAAGACAGGACCAGACCCCGTTTCGTTGTCTCACCCTAATCCCAGCCCTAACCCCTCATACAGAGGTCGGTTCAGGGCTGGGACTCCTGCAAGAGGAATAAGTGCAGGGGAGGAAGGGCATACCCTTCGGGAGGAACAGAATATGCAGCAGCTCAGAGACGTGTGAGCCGAGGGTGCCTGACAGCCTTGGGCAGCTTGTTGCAGCCACCGCAGCTGTCTCGAGTTGTGGCGAGTGACAGGAGGAAAGAAGATCGGGGACAGATCGCAAGGGCCTTGAACACCTGTGGACAGAGAGGAGCTGGCAAAGCCTTTAAAATGATAGAGATGGTGCCCTGACCGGTTTAGCTCAGTGGATAGAGTGTCAGCCTGTGGACTGAAGGGTCTTGAGTTCGATTCCAGTCAAAGGCACATGCCCAGTTGCTGGCTCAATCCCCAATAGGGGGTGTGCAGGAGGCAGCCAATCAATGATTCTCTCTCATCATTGATGTTTCTCTCCCTCCCCCTTCCTCTCTGAAATAAAATAAAATTCTATTACAAAATAAATAAAATAAAACGACATAGATGATGGTGGAGGTGCTGGAGGGGGAAGAGGAACAGGATGCAAGTTGGCAGCCCTAAACTGTGGACTGGTCCTGTTTGTTTAGAGTAGTGGTCGGCAAACTGCGGCTCGCGAGCCACATGCGGCTCGTTGGCCCCTTGAGTGTGGCTCTTCCACAAAATACCACGGCCTAGGACAGTCTATTTTGAAGAAGTGGCGTTAGAAGAAGTTTAAGTTTAAAAAATGTGGCTCTCAAAAGAAATATCAATCGTACTGTTGATATTTGGCACTGTTGACTAATGAGTTTGCCGACCACTGGTTTAGAGTGTTGCTGCTTAAAGCAGTCCTAGAGCATTCTCCCGACAGGGAACCCTCGCTTTCCTTTCCCCATAGGACTCCGGGGAAGAGCCACAGGAAGGGTCAGCCACTGGAACGTATTTAGGAAGCTACAGGACACACACCTTGAGGTGGAGAGAGACGGGGTGTTGGTGTGGAAATCTGTCCTCCACATCGTACCCTAGGGGAGGTCTCCAGGCAAATCTGATCTTTTAAAAAAATATTTTTTTTTATTGATTTCAGAGAGGAAGGGGGAGGGAGAGAGAGATAGAAACATCAATGATGAGAGAGAATCATGGGTCAGCTGCCTCCTGCAAGTCCCACACTGGGGATCGAGCCCACAACCCAGGCATGGGAATCAAACTGTGACCTTCTGGTTCACAGGTTGATGTTCAATCACTGAGGCACACCTGCTGGGTGGCAAATCTGATCTCGTGACACCTTCACCCCCTCCTCAAATCCTTCCTCAGCTTCCCGTTGCCCCTTAGGAGAACATGAAAGGTCCTCAATGTGGTGCCAAGCAGCCATGCCCCACCCCAGCCTCCCTCTCCACCCCCTGCCCTCATCCTCACCACCCTCCAGCTGCACTGGACTGCTTTTTATTCCTCAGCTGGCCAAGTTCTTGCTGATGCTGGGCCTTTGCCCATGCTCTTCCCTCCGTCTAGAACCCTTTCCTCAGCCCTCCTCCTCGTCTCCCTTGGTCAGGTGAGGCCCCCAGTCAGAGCTTCATTAGGCTGGATCTTAACTGTCCCTCCCTCCATCCAACCTGTTAACTCCCTGAGGGCGGAGACCAAGTCTATCCTCAGTGCCTACTCCCAGGGCTCAATTCCTAGCTGACACTCCATGAGTATTTGTTGAATGGACGAATGAATGAATGAACACGAGACTAGGACAAGCTGGCTTGTTCACGGCCTTCTACTATCGCACTGCTGTGTGACTTTGGGCAAGTCACCTCCCCTCTCTGTGCTTCCGTGTCCTTGCCTCTGAAATGAAGGGTTGCACTGAACCTCCCTGAAGTCCCATCCAGACCTAGAGTGACAAAGGCCGTAATGATTCCACTAATCTTCCGCCTTCTCTCCTTTCTTTTGGAAGATGACACTAAGCTGAACCCCTATGCGGGAGGAGATGGTGAGTACAGAGCTGCCTGCCCTCTTCAGAGCCCAGGCTGTTGGACCCGCCCCAGAGGAGGCTGCCGCAGTGCCTGGCCTCCGCTTGCATTCTCAGTGGGGGAGGGGCGGCAGCAGCAGCCTGCGCTTCCTAGACCTCCTGCTGGGTGGGAAGGCAGGGGCTTCTGGGCACAGGCCCCCTAGATGGAAGGAACATGTATCTCCATTAGAATTTCCCATCTTAGGAACCTCCTGTGGTTCTCTGCTCTTGAATATCCGCCCCCCTAAAACGAGAGCGAGGAGGCGACGTGCTGGTGTGCAGCCTGTGGCCTCACCGCGAGTCAAGAGCATCTCCTCTCACGTCAACTTTCCTTTGCCTCCCCACCTGGGCTGGCAGAGAGTACCTCAGCGTTGTTCACAATTTTTATAGGGTGCCGGAAGGTGGGGGTCCCCTCCCCCAGGATTACCTGGGAGGCCAGTTTCGCTGATGAGGTGAGGTGGCCCCACCTTTCCTGCTTCTGCCCAGAGCCAGCTCAGGCCTTTGCTGCCAACTCTGCAAAGGGGAGTTGGGAGTGCCCCTAACTCCGGGGCCTGGGAGGTCGGGGTCCAGCAGGAGAGAAGAGGCTATTAATGCAGCGCAGTTTGATGGTGGCTCCCACCAGGCGTGGGGTGTTCTTCCTCGGTGGGCAGCAGGTGTGAGTGCGTGTGTGTGTTGGGGGGTGTGGGCGCAGGGTGGAGGGGCGCAGCCGAGCCACATTCCCCTCTCTACACCATGTGTTCATTAGCCCAAGTCCTGACCATCAGATCCCCAGGGTCACTGCAGGCTGCCGGCTGGCTGCTGGCCAGGTCAGGGAGGCCAGCTTGGGGGGATGTCTCCCCTCAGCTCCCCCACCTGTTGGCAGACAGATGCACAGACCTCGCTGCCGAGTGCCCCAGGGCAATTTCTCTGCCGGGTTTCCTCCGCTTGCAGAGAAGAGGGCTTGGGGAGGGCAATGCTTTTGGATGCATGTAACAGCCTTTTAAAAATCCCATCCCGCCCACTGGCCGTGCAGATACGATGAGCTATCCCTGCCGTTTGCATGCTCCTCTGTGTCTATTCCGTGATCTCCACATCCCTTTAGGGTCGGGAGGAGAAGCAAATGGCCAGGTGGTATCAGGAAGTTAGCTGGCACTGGCTCTGTCCTTGGACAAATCGCTTCACCTCTCTGTACTTCCATGACCTCAGCCACACAGGAAGGTGGGACTGGATGAGCTTCCAGCTCAGACGACCGTGGAAATACTCCGTTTCCTCCATGGAATAGATTTCAAATGCCTGGGATGTTCTCCAAGAGTGGCTGCTGGCTTACTGGCCTTCAGACGACCTCGCTCATCTCTTTTATTGAGCTCCTATGATGGGTTCCCCTAAGCGCTGAGGACAGAGAGAGGCATAAGACACTGTCCCTGCCCTTCAGGGGGTCACGGTCTGGTGTAACGGACAGGGACAGGTAAAAATGTGGCGATTTTGCTACCATAATACCTGGCGCTTACTGAGGTCCTCTGAGATACCAGCCACAGTCCTCAGTGTTTGACAAGCATTATTTTGTTTTAACCCTCACGATAACCCCCGCAGGTCGTGATTATTACCCTTGTTCTGCATAAACAGTCATTGAGACACAGAGAGGTTAAATCATGTGCCCCAGGCCACACAGCTAGCCAGGGGCAGAGTCTGGGTTTGAATCCAGGCAGCCAGATTCCAGCTCCCAAACTCTTCACCTGTCACATACCCGGTGTGAATTCCCTGAAAGTACTTATGTGGCCTGGGCACCAGCGAGAACTCCTCTTGGGGATCCTTCTTCCACCGACATTTGGGCAACTTGAAGCGATTTTGAAAAACCAGCTGAACCGTGCCAAGAATGGTGAATGCCCTGCTCAGGATTCTGCCCGCTCCAGCCCCCCCTTTGTGTGTATTTGATAAGTAGACCAAAGGTGTTGTCAGCGTCCGTCTCTGGGGCTCTGTCAGCACCCAGGACGCCGTGGGCCCGCCTTCCCTGCTCCCTGCAGCAACCCTGCCCTGACGGTCTCTCCACAGGCCTTCAGAACAACCTGTCCCCCAAGGCCAAGGGCCCCCCGGTGCACCTGGGCACCATCGTGGGCATCGTGCTGGCGGTCCTCGTCATGGCGGCCATCATCCTGGCGGGGGTTTACATCAGCGGCCACCCCACTTCCAACGCCGCGCTCTTCTTCATCGAGGTTGGCTCCCCCCTCTGCTTCTGCGTCTGTGTTTCCCTGGCCCTTCAGTACCTGCCTCTCCCCAGCTCATCCCTCCCCCGCCACGCGCCAGGCACCTGTTCCCACCTGAGGAACCTGCACCGACTCCATCCAGGCCCATCTCACACTGGCTAGTGCCCTTTTAGTCCCCAAGCCCCAGGGAACTCCTCCAGGCCTCCTGTCCTGTCTGCTTTTGCTCTCCCGCTTGTGAAATGAGGCCCCAGGGAAAAGAAATGAGGCCAGAAGCGCCACGCATGGCCCTTGAGTGCTGTGCAGCCGATCCCTAACGATCTATGGTCCCTCGTGGCCAAACTCCAGGCCCGGTGTTTATTCAAAGCCATAATGGAACTGCGGTCTCTGCCTCTTTGCTGTGAGGGTTTTGTTTGTTTGTTTGTTTTTTAATTATTATTATTTTTTTTTGAGAGTAGGTTTACTGAAGCTGGGGACAGCGAAACCAGGAAGAGCTTAGGATAGACAAAACAACTGGAGAGCCTGTAGGCGGGGCTGCTTTTGCTCTCTAGAAATGTCACGGGAAAGAAATGAGCCGAGGCGGGGCTGCTTGACTCGCTGGGAAGTCAGAGAAAAGGCGGCCTGGAGACAGGTTCAGGGGGGAGCCCAGGACGAGCTGCCGCTGCCCAGTGCTCCCCTGGCTGCAAGTCTCCTGGGGACCCTCAGAGTTTAGGAGATGAACGCCCAAGAGGGAAGAAAGGCGTGGGCCCGCCCCCAGGAGGGAGGGCACACTGCTGTGTGGGTTTCTTAGATCAGACTCGACAAACCATAATGCCAATGAGCTTTCACTGAGGGTGCTACGGTTTTGCATGTCTCAGAATTTGGAAGAGCCAGCCCACGGTGCAGCATGGGAGGGAGGCCCAGCCCTCTGCATACTGGGCCACGGAGCTCAGCAGCTCCTGTCCCGGCCCCACTCTTGGCAGATTCTCACTGGCTCTCCTCCTGGCACAGCAGTGGCACGTCTATGACCCCCGTCTCCTTCTCAGGGTGCACAAACCCACTGACCTCATTACCCAGAGGCCCAGGGGGTTCCCTCCTTTTTTGTTCCCTCGCCCCCTGTTTCTTGTGAATCCTAACCAGTCATTCGTAAGCCTCAGCCGACCTGGTATCCCCAGCCACTGGGGTGCTGCTGGGGCAGGTCTGAGACAGGCCCAAGAATCTGCAATTTCATAAGCTCTGCAACGGACTCTGTTGTAGCATCTGTTCTCTCGGCATTTCCAGAGCCTCCCCGGTCATCCCCTCTCTCGCCTGCTTCCTCACTTTCCACTGTCTCAGGGCTCCACTCCGTGTGTTGCTAACGCTTTCACCTTGAGTCCCTCAGCCCTCACGTCCCAGCAGCGGAGGGAGGGCCCTGACCTTCGCCCAGCTCTCAGTAGCACACCCCCCCTCCCCCTGTGTCCTTGTAAACAGAGTCTCGGTGCTCCCCGCTGTCCCTGGCGGGGGGGGGGGGGGGTGCCCAGTGGGTGAGCTCATCCCCGCTGACTCTGGTCTGTTCCCCACAGAGGAGACCTCACCACTGGCCGGCCATGAGATTCCGCAACCATCCCAACCACTCCACCTACACAGAGGTGGAGCCCTCGGGCCACCTCGAGAAGGAGGGCTTTGTGGAGGCGGAGCAGTGCTGAGGCCAGTCCCGCCTTGGAAGGGCAGAAAGGAAGCGGAGAAGTGATTTCTGTGGGCCTCCTCCGGACACACCCCGGCCGGGAAGATGGGACAGTGGTGGTTTGTGATGCCAGAGCTACAGTTTGGCCATCACCCCCGCCCCCCACATGGAAGCAGGAGCAGAAAAGCAACCCTCTTTGCGTTTTTAAGGAACAATAACCCTCTTTCATCCTCTTTTGATGCCAGGGTCTCCCCTTCAAGGGTCTACTCTGTGGCTGCCCCAGAGACCCCCTCCCCCCTGGAGATGACCAGATGCCCCGCTCCTGGTCACCTAACGCCCCTGCATAGGATACATGAGAAACTGAGCTCTTGACCGGGGCCGCCACCTTCCAGGGTCCATAGGCTCGAGAGCTGGTCCTCGTGGCTATGGATCCGGCGCGTTCCGCCCTCCTCTGCGGCCCTGGGAGTCTGGACGAGTTCTCTCCATCCGCGAACACAGGTTCGGCAGCTCTCAGCCCTTCGCCACGCCGCCGGAGGGAGGAGAGCCAGAGGAGAGGGGAGAAAAGAACTCCGGGGGAAAACTGCATCTGTAGGCTTTGCGCCCTCCATGCGCCCTTTCTGCCGGGACCCGCACTTCTGTGTCGGAGGTGTGTGCAGCCCCTCTGCTCCAGCTGTGGCCCAGCCTCGGCCGGGCGGGCCGGGAGGGCTCTTTATTCCAGCGGCCCGGGTGGGGTCCATTGTGTTCACTGGCCTTTCCCTCGGTCGGTCGGTGGGGAGCTGGCCTGATGACTGTTTTTCCTCCTCCACGCGGGGTTTTGGTAGCCATGAAAGAGAAGCGGGGGGGGGGGGGGGGGGGGCGGTTCTATGGAGACATACCCAGCAGAGAACTTCGGCTGTGGTCTGTTGAGCAGCAAAGCCACCGGAACGGTTGGGACACAGGACACTCACGGGGGAAGGAGGGACTTTTCTACGGAAAATCATGGCCTGGAGAGTTGCCTCAGCACTGCTGAAAGTTTGGGGGGTCAGAGAGTTTGAGCTCCCTCTTGTGAGCTGGTTTTTAAGGGAATTCTGTTCCAGAGATGAGCTGAGGCTGTTTCTGAAGAGCATTTGAAACAAAAATCTATAGCCCTGGCCCACGGGGCTCCTGTGCATCAGAAGGTCGCTCGTTCAATTCATGCCCAGGTTGCAGGCCCAATCCCTGGCTGGGGAGTGTGCGGGAGGCAATCGACCAATGTTTCCCTCTCACACTGATATTTCTCTCTCTCCCTCTCTCTGAAAATCAATAGAAAAACATGTTAAAAACACACACACAAATAAAATGGAAATCTATAGCTCACCCTCATCCAAAGTATAAATATTGGCAGTAAATCACAGTCTCCACTTAGTCACGCCCTTTCATGCATTGTCATTGGGGACCCTGCAAAAGGAAGAACGCGGCCTCCTGAGGTGGGGGGGTCGGGATTCCACAAATAGCCAGACACATCCAAGCACTTGGCAGTGGTCTTCCAGTCACTCCATGGTTTACCCTCGCCCAGGACGGTGATGACAGAGTAGGAAGCAGGCTGGCCCTCGGACATATATTCCTTCATAAGCCAGACCAGGGAGAGCTATGGGGAGGTCAGAACCTGAGAAAGAAAAAAGACAGCGCCACGGGGAGAACAGGTTCTTTCCAAGCGTCTGGAGACAGAAAGGTCGGGAACAGCCCTCAGGGAGAGACGCACAGCCGGGCCCTGAAATGACCCGGGCTCCCCGAGGCCCTGGCCGGCAGGAGGGTGAGTGCTGCTCTTGCCTGACCAGCAAAGCATCTGGACACAAAGAACATTATGTGTCTGAAGGGCCCGTGGGGCGTTTCTGTTGTGGCCAGAGGCGGTGCACAGGGTCCCACTCCCAGCCCAGTACGCTGTTCCCCGTGGGAGCTCCGCCAGCTGTTCCGATTCCCCCACGGGAAGAACAGGGAGGTTGGAGGAGGGGCAGTGATGCGCCCAGGCCTCTGTCATAACCCCTGTGGGTGGAGAACAAGTGCCCGGCGCCTTGGCGGTGGGTCAGAGAAGCCTGGCGAGCCCCGGGGAGGGCAGTGCGGAGAGCAGTGGAGCTGTCTGGCAGCAGGTGGCCTGGTGGGTTTACAGCAAAAAGAACTGAAGGTCTGTCATTAAAAGAGGCCTCCAGGCATTAACAGCCTCTGGATGTCTCCAGTCATAACAGGTAGCCCCAGAAAAGACAGCCAGGCACTCACGGAGTTAAGGCTGGGTCCCAGCTGTGCTTAGGACCCCCACGCTGAGGTTTAGCGCAGGTCGGCTGGGTAGCTGTGGGGAGGGGCCAGAAGGAGACGGCGGGGTCTCATGGTCAGCCCTCCAGGTTGGGCTGACAGTCCAGGAAGCCACAGCAGCACTTCACGCACCATCAACCACAGAGAGCTCGTACGTAGACTTCCGTCCCGCCACCCCACAGGCTTAAGCAATCTCCGAGGAAAGCAGGTGGTTGGCAGGTACCTTCTCCACAAGGTGTCTCTGGGCATCCCCACGGTGATCCCCCTGGGAGGGAGCAGGGCAGGCAGGGTCCGTGAGAGTTCACCGCTGCGACAGGAAGTTTTAACTGTGAGCTAGGGCTCTGGGGAGCTTGTCTGTGTGTACCCAGAAACCGGAAGAGCTCAGGGAGGCTCTGCTTCACACAAGTCTTAAGCGAGCCAACAAGAACGTGGGAAGAAGAAGAGGAATGAAGAGGCCAGTGTGAGAGGGGGCCCTGGGTCAGACTCTGAGCACAACCTCATTCGTCTTTAATCAGCCGCTCTTAGGTTTGTCCAGTAAAGTCAGGGGGCTCGGCTGGCAGAACTAGAGTGAGCCCAGCACCAGGAATGCCCCCGGCAGCAGGCAGCATGCCCAGGTTTGACTGACTGCCCGCCTCCCTCTCGCCATGATCAGGTACCACCCACTCAGCCCAGCAGACCCCTGGCTTTGTGGGCTGCTTCTTCAGGTCTCAGCCTGAAGCTGAAATGTCCTTCTGTCACTATTAGAGGTTCTCCATAGACCCATGGAACCAAGGTTTTAAGTGTTTGTGTTTTACCAGAGCTCCCCTGTGTAGTGTGCCCCGTGTGTGTATATTTTTAGGCATATACACACACACACACACACACACATATATATATATACACACACACATATATATCTCCTATCTAATAATCTAATAAAGAGGGAATATGTTAATTGACCATCACTCCATCACAAAGATGGCTGCACCCACAGCTGAGGCCAAGTTCCCTTAAGGAACCTTAACGAGCAATCAGCAGGGATCTGAGGCTATGCCCTCACCCATCCCCATGGGGCTTGACAGGGGACCTCAGGCCTCGTCCCCCTGCCCTGGCATCAGGCTGGGGGACCTCAGGCCGCAACTCCTGCCTTGGCACCAGGCCAGGGGACCTGAGGCCATGCCCCCCGCCTGGCGGGGCTTGACGGGGGACTAAGGTATGCTTCCGATTCTGGGCTGGGCTAGGGGACCTCAGGCTGCTCCCCCCACCCCAGCACCAGGCCGGGGGATCTCAGGCTGCGCCCCCTACCAGGTGGGGCTTGACAGAGGACTTCAGGTCATGCCCCCCACCCAGGAACCAGGCCAGGGGACCTCGGGCTGGGCTCCCCACCCAGCAGGTCTTAACGGGGGACCTCAAGGTGCACCCCCAGTGCTGGGTCGGGGGAACTCAGGCTGTGCCCTCTGCTCAGCGGGGCTTGACAGGGGACCTGAGGCTGTGTCCCCCTCCCAGTGCCAGGCCGAGGGACCTGAGGCTGCACACACCACGCCCCCCCCACCTGGCGTGGCTTGACAGGGGACCTCAGGCCATGCCTCCCACCCAGTGGGGCTTGACAGGGGATCTCAGGCTGTGTCCCCCACCTGGCAGGGTTTGACAGGGGACATCAAGGCATGACCCCCGCCCCATCTGGGGGACCTCAGGCCACGCTCCCCATCCTGGTGCCAGGCCAGGGGACCTGAGGCTATGCCCCCTGCCCAGCAGGGCTTGACAAGGGTGGGACTGGCCGGGTCTGGATCTAGCCCAATTGGGGGGGTGGCCGCGTCTGGATCTCATGTGATTTTGAGGCACATGTGGGTGGGTGGGGACTTGACCCTGGGTCCCCTTTTTAATGTGCACGAATTCCGTGCACCAGGCCACTAGTATGTGTGTGTGTGTGTGTGTGTATGTGTGTGTGTGTGTGTGTGTGTGTGTGTGTGTATATATATATGCATTGGATGAAGTGGCAGTGTGTTCAGCCTGTAGCTGGGCTTGTTAAATTAAGACAGTGGCAAAGCTGCCAGCCAACCACACCATCTGAAAAGCAGAGTGCTCACCATTTGAGCTAATCCCTCATCTGGTTGCGAGCAGGGTGAGAAGAGCTAAGACGCTCTGCTCTGGGTCCTGGAATACATAACGGATTTGCTCAGAGTATTGATGGGGCTACACCCAGGCTTCCTGGCCTGGAGAAGCCACCCAGGCAGAGGGTAGACTCACAGATAAAATGTAGCGCCTCTCTCTCTCTCTCTCTCTCTTCCCCCCCCCCCTCCACCTCCCTTCTTCTCCTCCACCCTCCCAACAAAAACCAACCTGAATTTACAGCACAATTCGAGGGAGGATCTGGAGGTTGAAGGCACCTAGCTCTCCTACATGCAATGTATTCACGTACTTCGTGTGAATTCTATGTGTGGATTAAGTGTTAATAATAAAATCTTTTACGATCTCTGCTGTGTGCAAGATAAACGACAAAGGATTTTGAATGCCATTCTGCAAACTGCCGCACAGACCTTAGTCCTGATGACAGACCTCTTCTCTAAGGACCTTCATAAGGAGCCGGGGAGCAGCCTCCAGCAGCCTGCCCAGCCTCTCAGCCCCCCACCCGAGAGAAGCAGCCTGGACAGAGACGGACCCCAGCTATGGATTTATTGGGGGTTTGTAAACCCCTGAAAGTAAACCTCCTGGGTTTCCAATCTGCTCTCCAGAGTTACAAAATAAATGTGTGTAAGCGGATGCGGCCCCATTCTGGAAGGTTTGCATTCCAAACACTTTAGCAGCCTCCCTGTGTTTTCATTTTTGTGTTTGTGTTGTTGTTTTGCTCACAAACGTGGTGAAGCAAACCAGAACAAAGAGGAAAAATGTGAACCCCTCACAGCCAAAATCAGCTATGCCAAATTTCAGTCTCCAAACAAGCCATTTTATAAATAAACAGGCCATGTTTGCCAAATAAAGAGGAATGTGTTGGAGAAGGCAACATGGACCGGTCCTGGTTGAGGGAGCGCCCAGCTCTGTGGGGAGTCAGAGGCAGGAGCTGCAGCCCCCGCCTGTCCCCGAGGAGCTGGATGATGTGAGCCAAGTCACTCAACATCTCTGGGCCTCTGTGAAGTAAGGGGGTAGGAAAACAAATAATGTTACTAATTCCGAGCATTTTGGAGTCCTGGACCTTGCTCTTCAAAGTGTGACCCACACAGGGATCCCCTGGGGTAGCTGAGAGGCAGAACTCCTACCCAGATCCCGGAGCAAGAATCTGCATTGGAGCAGCTCCCCAGGTGACTCACTGACCACAGCCTGTTGGGGAAATATTATGCCCCCATTTCCCATGAGGACACGGAGGGTCACACTGAGGATCACACAGGTGCTGCCTTATTTATTAATTTTGGTCCATACTCATTAAACACCTATTGTGTGCCAGGCAGCATTAAGGGACTTGCCCAATGTCACACAGTAGGAAGGGCCGTAGTTCACAATCCCCTAAGCCCAGGTCTTCAAGTTGCCATCTGCTGTTATTCCCTGCGGGCAATGGGGCAGCGCCAGAAGCACATGGCCACAGTTTAACATGACACGGGCTGTAGATTAAACAGGGGCCTCCTGAGCCTGTAGAGAGCACAGCGGTGACTTCAGATACACACTGTTGACATATATATATATATATATATATATATATATATATATATATATATATATAATTTCAGAGAAGAGAGGAGAGGGAATAGAGAGATAGAAACATCAATGATGAGAGAGAATCATTGATCAGCTGCCTCCTGCACACCGCCTACTGGGGATTGAGTCGAACCTGGAACCCTTCAGTCCTCAGGTGGATGCTCTATCCACCGAGCCAAACCGGCCAGGGCACTGTTGGCTCTTGAAACGGTGAGCTTATCGTCTGTTTATTTACACACCCCAGGAGCTTGAAAATGTCCTCAATGTTGCTGCCTCCTTCACAGCCTCCCCCTCCCCCCACGCCTGGGTAGATTTGGAAGCAGTCCCCAGAAGGCCTCACAGAACACCAAGGCCAGGCCTCTGTGCTATTTATCTCCTTCAACAGAAGACAATGAATTACTTCCTTAGCCACGAGGGGGCGAGCAGGGAAGTGGGAAGGGAAGAGAGGATGCTCATCTGAGTTGCAACAACCAAAGAGAACTTCTTTGGGGGACGATTTCTCTCTGATGTTCGTAAAACTTTGTTACATTTGGTCTCTGGAGATGGCGAAACCAGGCCCATAGTTGCCCACAAAGCGAAAACGCTGGAGAAGCATCTGAGTAATAGGCCAATAACAAACTCATCATCCAGTCCCAGCCTGGGTTCGAGCCTTCCCTCCAGCTTCAGTCTTTCCTCTTCAAAGTGTTGTTGACCACCAGCGCCCCCCGCCCCATATTGTCACCACCAGGGGATCAGGTGGAATGTCTAAAAGGCATAATATAAGACTCGCCATGTCCAGCTGAGAAAAGTCTGCATAGCCTCTGATAAAGAACAGATGCAGTTCTCCTCCACTGACCTGCCCTCCAGTCCCCGTGGGTTAGAGCCCAGTTGGAGTTCACAGTTACGTTGCTCCCAATAGACTCGGATGCAGCAGGTCAGGTGCCTTCTGCCCAGACCCCCCTCTCTCAGGGAACCATAGTCACTCCGAGAGCCCCTCCTGAATGCCAAAGGCATCATGCCCCAGGGCCCACCCTCTTCTTCCTCCAGAGTTGCCTCTCCGTGGGGCTCTTCTCTCCCAAGCCCTCCATGGACTGAGCACAATGTCCTCTCCTGCCGCCAGAGACAAGCACTCGGGCCTCTTCACTGGGAAGGAGGAACCAAGACTAATAAAACTGGGCCTGGGCAAAGTTACTGGCAAAAGGCCCTGGTCTATGGCCTGTGTTCCCGGAGATGAGGATGACAGGGGGGCGGCTCACATTGACGAAGTGCTCCCTAAGTCCTTTGGGCTGCAATCGTAGAGGGTGTTCCCTGTTTTCTTATCTATTGCCTCAGTCGACCAGAATGGCTCTCTTGTCCAATCCCCCAACCCCTTAATTTTACAGAGAGAAAACCAAGGCTCGTGAAAGTCAAGATCAACCTGCCCATGACCACACCGAACGCAGGAGAGCCCAGGCTGCTGGCTGGAGGGGGGGCAGGGGTTGGGGAGGTGGGGGGTGGCAGGTGATCACGTGGGCCCAGCTGCCACCAGGCCCGAGTTGAATGCTGGTGATGCCACAGCCGTGTCCCTGCTCCCTTCTAGCATTGGTTAAATGGAAGCGATGACAGTACTAGCACCCACCCCATCAGTCTTCGTGAAGATTAAACCTTCTTGGTGCCTGGAGCCAAGCAATGCGCTCAGAAGCCCTGCAGACGTCTGGGCTTCTTTTTCACTTGCTAATTACTGAACACGATCTGTTATTCAGGGCAGTGAATGGATTTTCTGGCGCTTTCTGCCGCCTTCATGTTTAGACATTGTTCCACCAGAAGAGGGCGCTCTGCGCAGCGGGCAGTTAGCATCTCCCTCTCAGAAAGCCTCCCATTCACCCCAGAATGGGGACAGTCACCAACCCGTGTGTGTGTGTTGGGCGGGGGGGGGGAATCACACAGGTGCTGCCATTACTCAAGGAAATAGGCACCAGATGTCTCCTCACTCTTCATTCTTAGCTTTCTATATTTACCTTCAAAACACTAACTCACTTCCATGTTCTTCGTGAGGGAGGGAGAAATGAGGAAACAATACTGCAGCCTTCAGCCTGAGGGAGCCACACCCTGGGACCTGCCTCAGTGGCTCCCTCGGCCGGAGGATCTCGGTACCCAAGGCTGGCCGTTCTGTGAGTGCATCAGAGGAGGCACAGGGCTTCTCTAGTTCCTTTTAAATTCCACGAGTTGTTGCAATTCCTTTTTGAAAACAGGTTAGGCGAATGAAGCACCTACAGTGAGATCTGGTACTTAACGGGCACTTGGCATATTTGCAGAAAGGATGAGTTTAGAGCAAGAGGTGTGTCTCTTAACCCAAACAGAAATGCTTCTTTTCCTCGACTCAGAAATCCCTCTCACGGGGACTTGGATGGAAAGAAAAAAGGCAAAAAGGCTTCGTGTTCTTTCAAAGGCGCGTAAGGCCAGGACGACCAGGTGTGGCGCTTGCGTTCGGATGGGCTTCCAGCTAACAATGCTGGGAGGGCGGGGTCAGCCTCCGGGCCTGGCTGTCGAGGGTCTCTCATCCACCGAAGAACCAGAAAACCCAAATTTAGACTCCGCATTGCTCCCTTGCCTGCTTCCTCTCCTTGGGGCGGGAAGGCCCGCGTCGGACAGCCCCCAGAAGGGGGACAACTGGTCATAGACACGAGGCATTTCCCACTCACCCGGGCCCCCCGGCTGGGTCTGCCGGTTTCTGGTTATTAGGCAAAAAAGCACAAATTAACTCTCAGTCCTCAACACCCAAATAGATGACTCATAGGCAGCCCTCTGCACAGAGGACGCAGGACGAAGAAATCAAGAGCAAAGTGCCAGCAGCGCGCGAGCATTTCTGGAACGAATCCCTTCCCGGTCCCGGTCCCAGCTCCGGCATCCAGAGTCTCCGTTTCTGGAGGCAGATGGCTCTCGGCAATACAAACACCAGAGGGAGTGGGAGGCACGGGATCGCGGCCCAGGGCGGTCCGAGGCAAGCACGTAAAGGCTACACAGGAACTTCTTCCCTCTGCTTATGAAGACTTACCCAAAGGGCCCAGAGAGCAGCAGGAAAGCTCCCCCAGGGCCTTCTCCCAGGTTCCTCCCGGTTCTCCTGCGCGGATCGATGGTTAAAGAAATGCCCATCCCTGTGGTTTCTGTTATTCCCGTCTGAGTTCCTTCTTTTCCGTGCAGATTTGACAACTAGCAATTTCAGAAGCCTACGTGAGCGCAGGTCTCGCGCGCGCCACCCGGATAAAACAAAGCTCCCCGTCAGTTTGGCGTATACCGGGCCCCCTCGGCCGCCTCCACTCTCACTTGTAATAAAAAGATCCTTCCAAAGGGCTTTACAGCTTTCAAAACACTTTCGTAAGTTCAAGTCTCAGAGGGAGGACAAGCCGGGCTCATGCCATGGGGAACACCCAGCTGCCATCCCACCCCACCCCAGCCCAAGAATGCAGCTGAGCTGAGTACAAGTAGACCATTCTCTCTTTTTTTTTAAATATATTTTTATTTATTACAGAGAGGAAGGGAAAGGGAGAGAGAGATAGAAGCATCAATGATGAGAGAGAACCATTGATTGGCTGCCTCCTGCACACCCCCTACTGGGGATTGAGCCCGCAACCTGGGCATGTGCCCTTGATTGGAATCGAACCCAGGACCCTTCAGTCCGCAGGCTGACGCTCCATCCACTGAGCCAAAGCGGCTAGGTCAGAACCATTCTTGATGTTGATAGATCTTGCTTTTCAAAAGCACTTTCTCCATATAGCGTCTCACCTGACCCTGTAATTCTCCTGGGAGGTCAGCAGGGTGGAAACTAGCACCCCATTTTCAGGATGAAGGAAATGGAAGCTCAGAGCACAGACTGATTTGTCCTGGGCCCCTGACCGGAAGGTGGCATCAGAACCTCAGTGCCACCCAGCCTAACAGTGACAGCTAATGTGTATGGAGCGTCTTCTGTGGTCCAGGCAGTGCAAAGCATCTCTTAGGCATTTCAACCAGGAGGTAGGAAGGAAGCCGGTGGCCTTCACTTGCTTTTGGATTCCCAAGGATGTCAGTCAAAAACACACTTCTTGGGCACCTTCTGTGAGCCCTGAGAAGAAGTGAGACAAGATGAAATTGTGTGACACACAGAATAATACAAGCTAACCCATATTTATGGCCTACCTTGGTAAACAGATGAAACTCGCAGGGCTGTGGTAGATCAAAGGAGAAGTAAGTTGGAAGATTCAGAGCTGCACTGTTCAGGGTGTAAGCCGCTAGTGCATGAGACCATGGAGCACTTACAATGCAGCTGGTCCAAACTGAGCTGTGCTACAAGTGTCACACACACTCCAGATTTTTAAAACTTAGTACAAAAAAAGGTCGCCAATGCATCTTATTAATAACTAGAGGCCCGGTGCACGAAATTCTGGCATGGGTAGGGTCCCTAAGCCTGGCTGGCAATCAGGGTCAATCGGGGCCTTCTGGCTGCCGGCTGGGGCTTCCCTTCATTCTGCGCCGCCCCCTGGTGGTCAGCACTTGTCATAGCGAGCAATCAAACTCCCAGTCGCCCAGTCGAACTCCCAAGGGGACAATTTGTGTATTAGGCTTTTATATAGATAGATAGTTACATTGATTACATGTTGAAATTGTAATGTATTGGGTGTGCTGGGTTACATTTTTAAAAGAAATGTCACTTGTTTATTGTTACCTTTTAAATGTAGCTATTAGAAAATTTTAAATTACATATGTGACTCACATTGTATTTCTAGTGGACAGTGCTGGTTTGGAATAATGGTCAGTCACCAACTTGGTTTAGATGCCTAACTATATGCTAAGCACTTTGTGAGCATTTTCTCATTTAATCTTTGCATCATCTTCATGATTTCATAATTATCCCATTTTTCAGCTGAAGAAGCCATGGTTGAAAGGAGTTAATGAGTTAAAACTATATGTATTGTGCTGGAAAGTGTCCACAATAAATTGTTGTTGTTTTTTAACAATGATCTTCAATTACCAGAAAAATAAAATATGTTTATATGATTTATTTTAAATAAAGACATTAAGCGACTTACCCATGGCCATCCAAATACCTATGCAGCCAGGATGAAACCCTGGGCCTCTGACAAGTCCAAGTTCATGTTCCTATTCCCATAAGAACTCATAGAGGCACAGGCACTAACTCCCACCATGTTAAGTCCCCTCTGTAATATCCCTGGCGCCCAGCCAGCCAGCATCTGCTTGATTACCTTTAGTAATGAAGAGCTCATTACCTTACTAGGCAGCAGGTCCCATTGCTGGCCACGTGGTTATTAGGATTTTCCTCCCTTAAATAAGGAGAAATCTGTCCATCCTAAGTTTGTCCTGGAGTTCTGGGTAGTCCACTTGAGGTGGGTGGAGAGGCTGGGCTGGCTTGCACTGGTCTCTAAGGAGAGATCTCAGGGTGGGTCCAGCAGGTTCCTTGCTAGTTCACGGGGAAAGAAGCCCCAGTCTTCCTCACACACCACTCCTCCCACCTCTGCTGCCCAGCGCTGTCTGCGGACTGACCCAGCTGCATCTTGCTTGCTCTGCGTGTGCACTGCCTCCCGATGTGGCGCTGGGGCCACAGCTGCAGCAAATGCCTGCGTTTCCGTTCATGGGAAGGCCCCCCACTGCTGAAAGGGTAATTATCCGCCGGCTGCACCGACAGGTCCCCATGTGGTGAGGGCTGCGCACTGTCTCTTTAGAAAAGACCAGAAGGAGCAAGCTCCTGGCCTGGCTCTGCAGGTTCCCTCAGCCACTCTACGGGGAAAAAAGAAATCGCCGGGTTAGGAATCAGGTAGGGCCAAGAGGCACCGAAAGGAGAAGGAGGGGCAGGGCTGCCCTGCCAGCCAGAGCCTGAAAAGACGCCCAGGCAGCCAGAACCCTGAGGGCAGCTGGGAAGTGCTGGCTGCCTGCTCATGGATGAAAGTCCAAGCCAAAAAAAGGAGGGATCTGCAAATGGGACACCCTGTAACATTGTACTTCGGGGTATAACATTGTAGTTTGGGGTATAACATTATGCTTCGGGGTATAACATTGTACTTTGGGGTATAACATTATGCTTCGGGGTATAACATTATGCTTCGGGGTATAACATTGTACTTTGGGGTATAACATTATGCTTCGGGTATAACATTGTACTTCGGGGTATAACATTGTACTTTGGGGTATAACATTATGCTTCGGGGTATAACATTGTACTTTGGGGTATAACATTATGCTTCGGGGTATAACATTGTACTTTGGGGTATAACATTATGCTTCGGGGTATAACATTATGCTTCGGGGTATAACATTGTACTTTGGGGTATAACATTATGCTTCGGGGTATAACATTGTACTTTGGGGTATAACATTATGCTTCGGAGTATAACATTGTACTTTGGGGTATAACATTATGCTTCGGGGTATAACATTGTACTTTGGGGTATAACATTATGCTTCGGGTATAACATTGTACTTCGGGGTATAACATTGTACTTCGGGGTATAACATTATGCTTCGGGTATAACATTGTACTTCGGGGTATAACATTATGCTTCGGGTATAACATTGTACTTCGGGGTATAACATTGTACTTCGGGGTATAACATTGTACTTCGGGGTATAACATTGTACTTTTAGGTTCTGCTTTCCCCCACCCACTGACATCTGCAGCCAAAAGAAGTGGTATCTCCCAACCCCGTGGTCAGCAAATCGCGGCTCGCGAGCCACATGCGGCTCTTTGGCCCCTTGAGTGTGGCTCTTCCACAAAATACCACGGCCTGGGCGAGTCTATTTTGAGGAAGTGGCGTTAGAAGAAGTTTAAGTTTAAAAAATGCGGCTCTCAAAAGAAATTTCAATCGTTGTACTGTTGATATTTGGCTCTGTTGACTAATGAGTTTGCCGACCACTGTCCCTACCCATTGCCTCTTCCCTCCTGTCACCGCCACTTTCAACATCAAAAAAATTACACAAGAAATGCCTTCCAGGAGTTTTGGTAAAGGATCTGTGCCTGTAATTGGATCCCCAGTTCTGTTTCATCTCCCAAAGCTGTGGCAGGCCCTGCAAGGTCGAGGCTGCAGGCCAGCCATCTACCAGCAGCGATGATCGCAGGTTGTTCCTAAGAGTTGGTCCAGCTAGCACCGTTAGGTGCCAGTAAAACCACAGTAGCATGATCGATTGCCAACCATGTCCCAGGCTTTGCCCTAAGGGCTTTATATTATGTGCCACAAACTTGTGAACCAAGATTTATTCTTTTTTTAAAACATATTTTTTTATTGATTTCAGAGAAGAAGGGAAAGGGAGAGAGAGATTGAAACATCAGTGAGAGAGAATCACTGATTGGCTGCCTCCCGCATGCCCCCTACTGGGGATCGAGCCCAACCCGAGCATGTGCCCTTGATCAGAATTGAACCCGGGACCCTTCAGTCTGCAGGCCGACACTCTATCCATTGAACCAAACTGGCTAGGGCCCGAAATTTATTCTTATCAACACTTTAGAAATGTGGAAACTAGGCTCAGAAGAATAAAATGACAAGATCATCCAGCCCCCCCCCCCAAAAAAAAAAGTCAAGAAGGTATTTGAACCCAGGATTGTCCTCCTCTAAAATCCGTACTTCAAAAAAAACAAAACAAAAAAAAATTTTTAAATAAATCTTTATTCAGATTATTACAATTGTTTCTCCTTTTTCCCCCCATAGCTCCCCTCCACCCGGTTCCCACCCCACCTTCTGCTCTTACCGCCCCCCCCCCTACTGTCCTCCTCCATAGGTGTACGATTTTTATCCAGTCTCTTCCTGCACCCCCCCGCCATACCCCTTTCCCTCTGAGAATTATCAGTCCACTCCCTTTCTATGCCCCTGATTCTATTATATTCACCAGTTTATTCTGTTCCTCAGGTTTTTAATTCACTTGATTTTTAGGTTCACTTGTTGATAGACATGTATTTGTTGTTCATAATTTTTATCTTTACTTTTTTCTTCTTCCTCTTCTTAAAGAATACCTTTCAGCATTTCATATAATACTGGTTTGGTGGTGATGAACTCCTTTAGCTTTTTCTTATCTGTGAAGCTCTTTATCGGCCCTTCAATTCTGAATGATAGCTTTGCTGGGTAGAGTAATCTTGGTTGTAGGTTCTTGCTATTCATCACTTTGTAGATTTCTTGCCACTCCCGTCTGGCCTGCATAGTTTCTGTTGAGAAATCAGCTGACAATCGTATGGGTGCTCCCTTGTAGGTAATTAACTGTTTTTCTCTTGCTGCTTTTAATATTCTCTCTTTGTCTTTTGCTCTTGGCATTTTAATTATGATGTGTCTTGGTGTGGTGCTCTTTGGATTCCTTTTGTTTGGGGTTCTGTGCGCTTCCTGGACTTGTAAGTCTATTTCTTTCACCAGGTGGGGGAAGTTTACAGTCATTATTTCTTCAAATAGGTTTTCAGTATCTTGCTCTCTCTCTTCTTCTGGCACCCCCATAACTCTGATGTTGGTATGCTTGAAGTTGTCCCAGAGGCTTCTTACACTATCTTCAACTTTTTGGATTTTTTTTTGCTTTTTGCTTTTTCGGTTGAGTGTTTTTTGCTTCTTTGTATTTCAATTCTTTGACTTGATTCTTGCGTTCCTCTAGTCTGTTGTTGGGTCTCTGTATAATATTTTTTATTTCAGTCAGTGTATGTTTAATTTCTAGTTGGTCCTTTTTCATATCTTCGAGGGTCTCGTTATATTTATCTGCCTTTTCTAGGATATTCTTGAAAAGCCTTATAACTGTGGTTTTGAATTCTATATCCAGTCGTTCGTTTTCCTCCATTTCTTTCGTTTGTGATCTGTTTCTTTGTCGCCACCTTTTCACTGCTTCCCTGAGTTGGTAGGGTAGCTTTGTGTGCTAGGTGTCCTATATGGCCCAGTGGGTCGGCCTCCCAGTTACCTGAGGTGGACTCTCTTAGTGCACCCCTTTGTGGACTGTGTGCACAGCCTTGTTGTAGTTAAGTCTTGATTGTTGTTGGTATCACTGGGAGGAATTGACCTCCAGGCCAGTTGGCTGTGAGGATCAGCTGTGTCCACGCTGGGAGAAGTTCGGTGCTGGAGACAGCCTTATAGGATTAGACTTGCCAAATTGCAAAAGCCTCTGTGTTCAGCTAGGATGGGGTGAAGTCTCAGGGCGGAGCAGACAGTCTTGGCTTCCCGTCAGCCCTGCCCTTGTGCGTGCGCTCACGCTCTGCCTTCCCCGGCTCCCGAGCCTCCGCCCGAGAGTCCAGATTTCCCCCTCAAGAGCATGGGTCCCCAGGGGCTGGCCCAGAACTGGGGTTCAGTGCAGTCAGGAGCTTCCGATTCCCTTCTGCTAGGGAGAGCCTGTGGCAACCTCCTCAGTCTGCGTGCCTCCAGACCCCCTCCCCCGTGTGTCTGAGTCTCCGAGTGCCTTTCTCTCTACCTGGCAGTCCAGACTCCCCCTGTATGAGCCTGGGTCCACAGGGTTTCTCCTGGAACTGGGGTTCAGTGCAGTTGGAACTGGGGTTCAGTGCAGTCAGGGGCTTCCTGCCTCCTCCCGCCAGAGAAAGTCAGCCAGGCTCTCAGCTGCCCTTCCTCTCTGCGCACACAAAGACCCTTTGTCGTACCTCAACCCTTTGCCGTTCCTCCAATTCTCTGTGAGCTTTTCTCTTTCCTTCTAGTTGTAGAATTTCCACTCAGCCAGCTTTCCTGTGGTTCTGGATGGTGTCCGTTCTGTCTTTTAGTTGTAGTTTTGAAATTGTTGTGCGAGGCAGTGGTTTAGGTGCTTACCTTTCCCACCATCTTTGTTTCTCTTCCCAAAACAAAATTTTTAATACGGAAAATTTCTAACATACACAAGCACCGTGAGCTAGTTCTGCCATGAACTGCCATATTCGTGTCAGTAAGTTATAAGAACCATCAGCCTGGCTGTTCTTGCTGCAGCTCTACCCTAACCCCTTCTCCTTTATCAGGTTATTTTGAAGTAAACATTAGACATCATGTCCTTTCACCTGTAAACAGTTCAGCACATGTCCCTAAAAAATAAGGATGCTCAAAATCTGTGCTTGTAGAGCCTTCAAAATAATGACCCTGAAATTACCAAGAAATGTCCAGAAAATATGCTAAATTCTCATCCCCCCCAGAGGGGACCGAGCATTCCCTGACGGCCTGTGGCATTTCAGTGTGAAGTGAGGGCGGTGTAGTCATTATCCGCTTAGTCCAGGAGTGCCCATCTGGCAGTCCAACCTCTTGGGGCCCTGCCCAGCGAGCCACACGGGCACCCCATTCCTGCCTAGTACCTCTGAGTCATGTCTACCTAAAGAAAACGTGACCCACTTTCCAACTGCGTTGTCGGGGAACTTGTTACCTTATTGGCGGTCGTGTGTGTATGGAATAATGTTAACATTTACTCAGCACGCCTACTATGTGTCAGACACTGACCTAGAGGTTTCCGTGTGTACAAGGAACCTGCATTTTTTTTTAAAAAAATATATCTTTAATTGATATTTGTGGTTTGACTTTCCATTTGGCTTGGAATTCCATCCCGAATTGGAATGTTCTGGAAAAGACTCTACAGTAATTCCCCGCAGGGGTCGAACCCACCAATCAGCAGCATTTCTTGAGAGAGAGAGAGAGAGAGAGAGAGAGAGAGAGAGAGAGAGAGAGAGAGAGAGAGGTGTGTGGTGTGTAAGCCACCTGCACGTCACCCTGGAGGTACCAAGACTAGAGCATAGCGCCTGCCTTAGGCTCCAGCGGGGGAAGCGTCCCTGTACTCACATCTGCAAACAGCAATCACCTTCTGCCTGGCCCCAGGGCTGCAGTCCCGCCCTCGGAGCTTGGGCGTCTGGTAGAGTGGGTCGAAGCACACAAACAAGTCACGCACCAGGCGGGACAGGCCAGCTGCCGCCGCAGGTGCAGTGAGAAGCGCACGCCATGGGGGTTGAAAGCGGTAGCGGTGACTCACTCGTTTGGGAAGGGGGGAAGGCGTTGGTGGGGGAGGGGGGCTGGGGGATGTGGCCTGTTTCCCAGGACTCTGTGCAGGTTGCTCTCCAGGTCACGTACAGCAGGCGACAGAGGCCGCACCCTGGGCTCTACCCTCCACTCCCTCCTCACCCTGACCGTGGGGATGGCCTGGCCGACGGTAGCTGGCTCTGACCCCGTCTGCGTTCTTCTTTCATCGGTCCAAGGCGTCCCCTCACTGCTCTGTGCTCTCCGTACTTTCTTGCTGGTGGTGGTGGCTCTCAGGGCGGGCTTGCTCACCCCAGGAGGCTGGTGCTGCTGCAGCTCTCCCGGCCTCCAGCAGATGGGCTCGCTGGCCCAGTCGTCAGCTTTCTGTGTCCTGTGAGGATGGGGGGGGGGGGGGGGGCCGTGAAGCACCGCTGGAAGAAAGAGTTATACCTTCTGGGGTCCTGGCTGGAAATGGACTTGTGGTTGGGGTTTTTTACAGGCAGAGGTGATGGTGGAGGGGACGATATGAAGAAAGGAGAGGTGGGAACAGAGCATTTTCCGAGAACTCCACCTGGAGGCTGGATGGTGGTGGAGAGCAAGGCGGGTGGGGAGAACGTGGAGGTGCACCTGGAGAAGCAGGCTGGGGCATTTTGTGAAAACCCATAAAAACAGGCTGCAGACCAACACAGGCACCTGGGAGCTGAGGAAAGGCCCAGCACCACTGTCACCGTGCCCTAGGAATGTGTTAGCCTGGCACCGCAAGTCATATGGACAGGGGCGGAGCGGGGAAAGGAGGCCAGGGGACCTGCTAGAAGGGGACACTTAATAATCAGCTGCTTCCTGATCCATGGCCCCCCGCGGAATGCGGGCCTCTTGACCTAAGCCTTCCACGGGCTCTAACCATCTTGAGGAATGGGCCTGCCCTGCATTGATTTTTTTGTACCCCTATTGCCTGATATATAGCAGGTGCTCAATCAATTCTTGTTGAGAAAAAGAAAAAGAGAGGTAAGGATGGAGGGAGGAAGGGACGGAAGGAAGAAAAAAAAGCCAAATGTGATAGGTTAGGGAGATGGCTTATGGGAGGATAATAAAGGCCTTTCTGTAGGGGTGGGGGTGGCAGAAATGATAAGGTGGGGGAGCCTCAGATATGTCCATTAGAGCATCTATAGGACTTGGCAAGTGACTGGAGGTGGAAGGAAAGCAAGAGTGAGGAATCTAGGGTGGCTGGGAGAATGATGGGGCCATTAATAGAAATGAAATAGGAGGAAAGAAAAATAAAATAATATTTTCATTTTGGACATGTTGAGCTTTAGGTCTTGATAGGGCCATCAGAGGTAGCTGTCCAGCCAGCAGCAGGCCACGGGAACTCAGGGGCACTTGCTCTAGACGTACAGACTAAGGAAGGCATGCATCTGCGAAGAGGTCCCAGTGGCAACGGGGAGAGTTTGTGAGATCACCCAGCAGAGAAGAGAGAAAACAGGAAGCTGGAGGGCAGCGCCTTGAGGAATGCCAACACTTGTGGGAAGAGAACAGGGAGCAGGGAAACTGAGACAGTGCTGGATCGGGATGGTGAGGAGGAGGTTTCCAGCAGCGGGAGATGAGCAGCAGGCCCAGATGCTCCAGGGGCCCGGTGGGAGGAGGTCTGACAAGCAGCCCGCTGGATTAGGCCACAGGAGGCCACACGCGCCCTCAGAGGGCACAAGGACTGCGATGCTCTGAGAGGGGGATCCAGACTGTGCCGGGTAAGAAAGGAGTGGGTGGTGAGAGGCAGCCGGCGCCAGCTAAGACACGCTTTGAAGGGTTTGGCAGCCATGGACAGAAGAAAGGAAGGACCATGGCTTGAGGGGGAGGTAGGGTTGGAGGAAGCCAGGCTTTCAGAGTGCATGAGATGAGGACAGATTTGTAGGCAGAAGAGAAGGAAGCAGTGAGGTGGAGAAGGAAGGAGACAGGGGACATTGGGGGAGCAGAGCGAGGTCCCAGAGAAGGAGGGGAAACCGAGAGAGTAGATGTTTTGAAAAGTAACAGATCAACTAAGTACATCCGTGGTGGTAGGAATGAGTCCTTCCACGTGAAAAGCAGTACGATGCGATCCACAAAGCATTTTTATATGCTTTATCTCATTTAATCCTTGTGATGGGCATATTATTATTTTTACGAAAATGCAGGCGATTCAGTGACTCACCCAAGATCATACGTCTAATACACAGAACTGGGATCAACAAGTCAATCAAGACACATTCCTTGATGAAATGCCTGCTATGCCGGTAGAGTGTTGGGTGCCGATGATTCCCCCAAAGCAATCCAGTAGACCGAGCTCCGTGCTGCTGACAGATACGCTCCAGGACGTGAATGTGCTCCTCAGAGGACACTTGTTCAGACTAAGGAAGAGAGATGAACTGGATCCAAGGGAGGCTTTCAAGAGGAGGTGATGTTGGGTTGAGTCTGGAAGGATAGACAAGAATGAGGTGGATGAGAAGTGGGCAACAAGGCCTTCCCAGCAAAGGAGATCTGTGTGCCAGAGCCCGGGGCCTTTGGGAGCTCCGAGCAACTCGCTCCATTGGGACACATGGCAGGCGTGGCAAGGTACAGGCAAGGCCTGGGCCAAGGTGGGCGTGGGGAGTGTGGCATGCTATCCTGGGGAACTCACATTAAAGGGAAAGCACTCCCCAGATTTGCATTCCAGAATGGTCACTCCGGAGGACCCCTGGGGGCAGTGTAGAGGATGCATTGGAGGGAGAAGGTTATGGGGAAGGAGGGAGACCAGTTAAGATGCACATGCAGTGGTTTAGGCAAGAAAAGATGAGGGCCAGCCTGGACTAGGGCAGTAGCATTTATAATGGAATAGAGAATAAATATATAATATAATGTAACAGTGCAATATTATATTTATATTGTATATGTATGCATATCAATCTGTGTATAAGTATGTGTGTGTGTGTGTGTGTGTGTGTGTGTGTGTGTGTGTGTGTGTGTGTGTATGTATGTAGAGAGAACTGGCCAGCCTTAGAGGGAAAAAGAGAAAAGGAAACAGAAGGGTGATTCCCAGGTTCTGCGATGAACAGAGGCAGGAAGAGAAGCAGATATTGGTGGAGGTGGGGAGTTGAGTAGACAAATGAGTTCAGGACATATTGCGCTAAGAAGCCCAGGGGACATCCAGGTACAGGTGCCCAGTAGGAGTTAAATATGGAGTCCGGAGCTCATGGGGATGTTGACCTGGAGGTACGTCTTTGTGATAGATAAGGCAGTGGTTGGAGAAGAAAATGGTCTTTCACACAGCCTTAAGGAGCAGCGGCGTTTAAGAAGTTGGTACAGAGTATAGACCTGAGAAGGAGGTGAGATGTCAGAGACCTAAGGGAGGAAAAAAGTGGAAAACGATGTTCCAGAAGACTGAGATGAAGCGGGTCCCCTGAGAGGATGCTAGTGAGACTAAGAAGAGGACCATTTTCATTGGCTCTCAGACAGAGGGCGGATGGCTTCCTCCAGGCTGGTCAGGGAAGGCTTTAGGAAATGGAAGGGAAGGGAGAAAAAGAAAAGGCCTTCAAGATGAGAAATGGAGAGTGGCGTCCATCTCCTCTTTGCTGTGTTTTCTGGACTCTCGCTGCAATAATCAGTGCATTCATGAGAAATAAAGCGTGTCGTGTGATGAAATGTGGAGAATCAGATGCTCAAAATGTGTCCATTATGTGCTTCGGGACCAGACATGCTGAAAAGGGAGACCATCCAATGTGATGGCACTGTCCCTAAAAACGTTCCTTTGATGAACATTAAACTGTTCTGTTTACCAGAAACGTTAATGAGGAAAATAAACAGTAGGGCTATTTAGGAGCCTTTCAAAAGTGAAGCTGAAACCGTAAGAGAAAACAAGAAACAAAAATAATCCAAAACTGCATGAACATTGCAGACCTCAGCTGCCCTTAAATTCTTTTTCTCTGCCTAACATTACATAATTCTTCCCCAGCCAAAGATATCAATTTCACATGCTAAAATTTGGTGAGTGTGTGTCATACTTAAAGGACAGGGTATCGAGAGGAAAGAATGACATAAAGAGAAGCAACACACATAAATTGGGAAGCAATGTGTCTAAAGGCCTGAGTATTTGTTTGAAAAACTTTAAGAATATTATTTAAAAATAATTTTAGATGATATAATGAGCTTAGGCATTTACCTGACTCTCCTGCTGAAAACAACTAAGAATTATGGGTAAAATACTACAAATATGTGCTTCTGAGTGCATGAATTAAAGTGAGGAATGGCCCGCTGTCAGAGCACGCAGCAGGAACTCTGCACGAGCTCTAGTGCTCTGAGCTGTCCTGAGTCTGGGCCGAGCTTGGCAGAGTGCCTTGGGAGACGGAGAAGGAGATGGAGATGGAGAAGGTGTAGGTGTATAAGCATGAGTCTTTATTACTGAAGCCAGTGGCCACATAGCCACTAGACAAGAACAGTCCTCACAGCCAAGTCCATACAGGCAGGCAGCCGGACACCGGCTGGTGAATGCCTATCTTTCCCACAAAGCAGCCTTTGTCTCTGTACCCACAGCTATTATCTGAGCAGCCGCACGCTGCCTCCTAGACTCACCACCTCACATTGTAGCCGTACATGAGCTCTCTGGCTCAGCAGCTTCTCCCGTCTCTCCTGCCCCCTGCTCTCTCTAGCAGACTTCTTCACACACTCCATCCTCAGCTGACCCCAGCCTACTCCAGCCTCGTCCAGCCAACTAGCTGGTCAGGAACCTACTTTTTTATACCATTTAGACAAAGAAGGCTTTGTGCCAACAGTGACATCAATCATATTTGCTTCATATTTGCTACAGAAGGGAGCAGTATACCTTGTGTCCCGCTCATGTGCCTGCTATGTATGAGCCAGGAACATTACAGGTGTGGTCTCACTTAAACCTTGCAACAAATAGGGTGTATATTATTGTTGCAGTTGACAGTGAACACAAGCTTGAACAATTTATTTATTTGTTTATTATATATTTTATTGCTTTTTTTACAGAGAGGAAGGAAGAGGGATAGATAGGTAGAAACATCGATCAGCTGTCTCCTGCACACCCCCCACTGGGGATGTGCCCGCAACCAAGGTACATGCCCTTGACGGGAATCGAACCTGAGACCCTTCAGTCCACAGGTCGATGCTCTATCCACTGAGCCACACCGGTCAGGGCACAGCTTGAACAGTTTAGGTGAGAGCAGACATGAGATGAAGAATCAAATTCAGGTTTGCTTCCAGAATGTGTACTTTTCCCCTAGGGGTGCACATCCCATCGGAAAACATTCCGATGGACTTCAAATAAAGGTATTAATAAAAAAGGAGAAGAGTTCTGGAAATACTTCAAAGGCTTTTCTATCATAACAATATTTTATATGAAATACTATATTTTTTCATATCTAATTAAATCTTTTTGCCTTGAGTGTAATGTGATTGTAAGTGAAATTTACATAGCCAGACATGTTTCGAGAAATTTATTTCAGTGAAGAGTTTTGCCTTCGGAAGTTTAGGTAATCTCTATGGATTTACAGTTTCTTCCTCTGTAAACTGAGGGTGTTCTGTGACAGCTAAAGTGCTTTGCAGTTCTAACTTGAGGGTTTCCACCCCTCTTTAGAGAAAACAGATTTAATCTTATGCAGCTCTCTGCTGCCACCTGCTGGAAAAAGTACAGCACCTAGTTCCACTTAGGAACCCCAGGCAGTCCCCTTGATCCTGCAGCTCATTTGCTTGGTAATTTCAGTCAATTAACAAAAATTGGAGTTTTCTGTGTTTTCAATTTGTAAAGAATTCCAAATAAGCCAAGTTTGAACTTTGACCATCTGGAAATTAAATTTTTAGCAGCTAATCCACAGGGGAGTATTAGACATACTTGTCCCGTGTTTTGCAATGACTGTCCTGCCAAACTGCTCACATGGAATTTGCTTTTATTGCTGTTAGTATCACAGTCATGAGGTCTGATAAGAATTATTTAATAGAACAAGACATTTCTTTTTCTTAAAGTATCTTTTAAAGATTTTTGAAACATTTCATTTTTGTGTTTCGAGAAGACAAGGATACAATGGCTCATTTTCCTCACACACACACACACAACCTGGTATGAAGGAACACATTTTTTAAAAATATGACTGCTTTATGGCTAGAAAGTCTGGATTTTTAACTGGAAAAAATTTTTTTCTAAATTAAAGGCTGAGTGCTGGCCTTACTTTTTTTTACATATAGTCTTTACTTTTTAGAGCAGTTTTAGGTTCACAGCAAAATTGAGTGGAAGATACATAGATTCCCCCCTCACCACCCCTTGCCCCCCCCCACACACATGCACAACCTCCCCAGCATTAACATACCCCACCAGAATATGATGGACCTATATAGATACACCATTGTCACCCCAAGTCCATAGTTTACATTAGGGCTCACTTTTGGTGCACATTCTATGGGTTCTGACCAAAATAAAACGAGATGTAGCCAGCATTATGGTCTCATACAAAATTGTTTCACTGCCTTGAAAACCCTCTGTGCGCTGCCTGCCTGTTCGTTCCTCCTTCCGCCCCAGCTCCTGGCAACCACTGATCTTCTCACTGTCTCGGCAATTTTGCCTTTTTCACACATCATGTAGTTGAAACCATAACAGTATGAAGCCTTTTCAGATTGGCTTCTTGCACTTAGCAATACGCATTTAAAGTTCCTCCATGTCTTTTCGCGGCTTAATAAGTTGTTTCTTGTTAGCATTGCATAATATTCCACTGTCTGGATGTACCACAGTTCATTTAGCTAATCACCTAATGACAGACAGCTTGGTTGCTTTCCAAATTCTGGCAATTATGAATAAAGCTGCTATAAATATCCATAGGCAGGTTTTTGTGTGGACATAAGTTTTCAACTCCTTTGGGTAAATGTTTTGTGAAAATTGCCAAACTGTCTTCCAAAATGGCTGTGCTATTTTGCATTCCCACCAGCAATAAAGGACACTTCCTACGGCTCCACGTCCTCACCAGCATTTGGTGCTACCGGCGTGTGGGATTTTGGCCTTTCTAACAGGTGTGTGATGGGATCTCAGTGATGTTTAAATTTGCAGCTCCCTGATGACATCATGTGGGGCATCTTGTCAGATGCTCATTTGCCACCTGTGTATTTTCTTTGGTGTGGTATCTGTTCAGGTCTTTTGCTCATTGTTTAAGTAGGTTGTTCATTTTCTTATAGTTGAGTTTTAAGAGGTTTTTAAAATATATATATATATTTTTTTTCTGAACAATTAAAATATATTTTAGATTATATCCCTTTATCAGATATGGGTTTTCTGGGGTGTTTGGGTTTTTTTTGCAGGTATTTGTTCCTAATCAGTGACTCATTGGCCTGAATTTTTAAAACAATTAAAATCACTTTCAAAAAATAGAAAATAGCCCTAACCAGTTTGGCTCAGTGGATAGAGCGTCGGCCTGCGGACTGAAGGGTCCCAGGTTCAATTCCGGTCAAGGGCATGTACCTGGGTTGCAGGCACATCCCCAGTAGGGGGTGTGTAGGAGGCAGCTGATGGATGTTTCTAACTCTCTATTCCTCTCTCTGTAAAAAAATTTTTTTAAAAATAGAAAATAAAATCACTTTCCAGAGTGCCCAGCATAAAGCTAAAAGTTAAGCCCAAATATTTCAATCACAAAATATAAAATATGGCATTGAATGTATTGCTAGTTGGGGTTGAGCTGGCTTCAGAGGGTGGAAGCCAGAATCACATTTTCTCAGGGTTTTCTTGTAGAGCTGCCTGGAGCCTGACGCTGAGGGATGACTAAATCAGGACCTTGTACCTTTCTACACACTAGTCTTGGGGCAGGACTTCTTTTGGCGAAAGATTGTGCAAGGAGGTGAAACCCACTCACTTCTGCCTCGTGATGTCCCAGACAGGCCTACGAACTGGCTTCAACAGCTGAGTACATTTATTCAGGACCATCTCTCAGTGTATGATGAGACTCATGAAAAAATATCCAAAAATACTTCCCAAACCTTCTCCATCTCTTCCATTTGTGGACCATGAATATGCAACGTTGTGCATTTTAAACATTTTTCTAATAATACAAAAGAAGAACGATATTGCCATGCAAAAATAACTACTACTGTCATGTGAATAGTGTCATTCCTCCTAGTACTTAATATGCTCCTGCACACATTTTTCTTTTAAATAGTATAATACTGTACACATTATTTCATGGTAGGCTTTTTAATGTAGCCCTTTTTCAGACAAAATTGGCATGACCTAAATGCACTTACTCAAACTGGCTTCGTGCCAGGACGCTGGAGTTGAAAACCTTGAGAAAGACACTTACTCCTTGGACCTTGGTGTCCCTATCTAAAAAGGGAAGCATTTCTTGCTATTCTCCTGCAAAGCCAATTTCTGGATGAAATCTTGTCACCATGTTGCATCCTAAGGACTCTATGTAACAGCTCTTAGTTCTGCATACCCTTTCAAATTTTTTGTGTTAGTATATATTTTTCCAACTGTCCTATGCAAATCATTTTTTTTCTGCTGGCAATTTTTGTGATTCAGCTGACTAGTCTTTAAAAATAAAGAAGAACAAGAAAACATTTCAAGCTTATGTGACTTCATATTCTCCTGTTTTTCTCCAGGCTACTCCACTAAATACGCCTTTTCCATTTCTTCACCAAAAAAAGGCCAAAAGAGAAGTTAAAAATCATCTATGGTTGAACTTTACTCTCAGTATTCAAATACATAAGTGCATAAAAGTATAGCATAGAAATCACTATATTTCCATTCAAATCATTATGATTTAGTAGGAAGAAAAAGTAACAAATGTAGGGAACCAAAATAAAGCAACATCAATACAAGGTAAGAAATATCTCAGAAGGATGGACTAGGATTTGGAAACTCTAAGGAAATCAAACTAGAAAGGAAATTACTTTGTCTAAAGAAGGGAAGTTAGAAGCAGCTTTAATTCTTTTCAGTTAAATAAAAGACATAAGCCAGAGAGGTTGGGCCACAGTCGCATCCTGTCTGTTCCTGGTCCCCGGCATGACCTTGAAGGAGCCCCTGGAGTTCAATGGGTGCTGCTGATCCGGGTTCCCCGAAGGGGGGCTGTGAACCTAAAACTGCTCTAAAAGGTAAAGTCTGTATGTAAAAAGATTAAGGCCAGCACTTAGCTTTTGGGCAAGGCACTGATATAATCAATAACTAGAATTCTCATATAAATCCTTACAAGTAAAACAAGCTTAATATATCAACAAATACTTTTAGTTAATTTAGAGTCTATCAGAAAATATGGCTTCAACTTCCACCTGCTGTTTCTGAATACAAAATTGGAAGGGTCCTATGCCAATAGAAAGGCCCTAAAGCTCCTGGTAGATCCATCTCTGTATCTGTTGTTCTTCTGTCTGTAAAAGATACAAAAGAGATACAAAGCATCTCAAGGAGTTTACATTGTCCTTTAGGAGAGAAAGCATGCTTAATGAAGAAACAAACTTTCTGGTGTGTGAATCTTTAAGTGGGACCTGGAGGAAGATTTGTAAAGGAGGAAAGTCATTTCTGATGGACACTTCAGCACAAAGAGGTAGGGGCAGATCTGCTAAGGAGGAGTCACTTCCCCACCTCCTCCCTTTCTTCCCCTCATTCCTGCTAAAGTAGCAGGTTTGTTTCCTTAAGAAGAAACAGAATACCTACGAGTCCACGGGTGATGGTGCTTGTGACCGTGAGCCACTAGAATGCATAAACTATACATCTCCTGCAGCTAACACTGAGTTTGGCAGAAAATAGGCGTCAGACAAATGTAACAAATGAATGAATACACAGGGGATGAATAGAGAATAGAGGACATTGAAGAAATGTCAGAGGGATTTGAGTTTGATGTAGCTGGCAAGACAAAATCACCATAGGTTCCTGAGATGGGAAATGACACAGTGGACCCTTCTAACGGACACGTTGCTGAACTCAGCAGCATTTGTCACAGCTGACAACTCATTCTAGAACCACTTCATTTCAGGCTTATGTGACTCCATACTCTCCTGTTTTTCTCCAGGCTACTCCACTAAATACTCCTGTTCAATCTCTTTGAGACCTTGTCCTCCTTTTCCCAATTTCTGAATGTCAATATCCCTCAAATGCAAAAAAAAACAAAAAAAAAACACGCTTAAATGTATCTGTAAATTCAACTGCCTCCTTGACATTTTCCTTTGGATGTCTCCTAACATGTCAAACTTAATATCTGCAAAATTAAATTCTTAATTCTCTACTAGAAAAACTCCTCCCCACTCGCATACCTCAGTAAATGAGATTAACATCCACCCACTTATTAAAGTAAAAAAACCTAGGAATCATCCCTCTCTCCTTCCATTCCCCCACCCCACCCCATCTAACTCATCAGCAAATTCAGTTACTTCTATGCCCAAAACATTTCAAACCTATGTCTCCAGGACCAACACCCTAGTCCTGCAAAAACATCCTAGCAGATCTCACCTCCACGCCTACCTGCTTCATTCATTCTCCACATAAAAGCCATGAAATCTTTAAATGTAATTCAGATCCACATCAATCTTTGCTAAAACTTTTCTAGGACTTTCTATGGCACTTTGGATGAAATCTAAACTTTTCAACACTCAGCCTCTTTGTATCCACTAGGCATTTCATTCATGGCCCACTGCCCAGGGGATGAGGTCTTGTCAAGGGCCTATAACAAATATTTGAGACAGGAAGGAGAGTGGGCGGGGGGTGTGGAGGGGGGTGGGGGGGGGTGGGGGGGCGGACTCCAAAAAACTACAAAATCAAAATTAATAAATGTTTGTGACTACATAATATAACAATGTTAACTAATCCTAAATTTCAAATCAACCTTTCTGTAGTTACGTGTATATTTTATTTTAACGAGGGATGTGAGCACATGGTATTTTGTTGAATATAATGTGGAGTAGGTCCTCCCAAACAGGACTACAGAGGGCCTACAGGGGTTCTAAAATGACGCTCTTTTAGGCCTTTAAGCTCCTGCATGTCCCCATCTGTGCCTGCGTCTCCTTGACCTCCATGATGCCACTCTCCTACTTGCTCACTAAACTCAGCCAGCCAGCCTTGCAAATTCCTAAGCTGCACCAAAACCTTTCCCCATGTTCCCTCCTCCCGTCCCCCAGCGCTCATCCCAACTGGCTCCTTCCCACCTATTCGTTTTCAAATTAGTAACTCCTCAAGGGGACCTCCATCTAAAGTAGGCACAGGTGCCCCCCGCACCCCCGCGCCCACACCACCTTATTTTCTGTTGCCTTCTTTCCTCCATAACATGGCTCTCCATCTGTAGTTTATTTTGTCTGTTTATTCTATCTCCCCATGACACTAATAAGCTCCATGAAGGCAAGAAACTTTGCCTTGTTCTCTGTTGTACCCTACTCTAGTGACTGGTGCGGAGCAGGCCTCCATAAAGAGCCACTGAACTTGTGAATACATGCATGAGAACTTCATCTTCCAGGGAGGAGGGCCAAGCTAGAAAGATCTGCCAAGGACTCCATCTTGAGAGGCTGGAGGCACTCATCTTCCTCTGATTCTAGGTCCCTAGATGGGTCTCAAATGGAACGTTTAGAGGTTTTTCCCAACAGAAATCCTGATGAAAGCTCCTATAACTTACCCTATTGGGGTGGGGCTGGGGGAAATTAAAAAAATGGACTCAAAACTAGTTTGAAAGGGAAGGAAGTGGTTCAGGGCAGGTAGATGGCTCACCAGGATGGGGCGCTTCCTTTGTCCCAGCCCCGCCCCCGGATTCTAACGGCTCCACCCCTTCCTGTCTTCCGCTGGGAGCAAAGGACGGCTTGTGCCCCGGGTTCCGGCTCTAGGGCCCTCATCCTCATTAATTATTCAAGACGGAGGAGGACACTATGGGAGGCCCTCTTGTTAATATTCATGAGGGGCGGGGCCTCCCTCCCGCTGGGGCTCCTGGGAGGATTCTAAAGTCTTCTCGAGGCCACGGGGGCTCCTGGGAGGCGGGACCGCAGCGCCGGAGCGGATCCGAGCCGGACCTCTCTTCCCGGCCGGAAAATTTTGAAGAGATTTTTCTTAAAAAACTTTTAAGAAATTTGAGGATGGTGGGGCAAAACGACTAAATCCCATCATCCTGTGATTCTTTAGACGGAAAACTGTCAAAATCTGTGGTAAAAAGAGATTTGTTTCCCCCGTATTTCCTTGAGGTAGTTTTCCTCTTCGGATGGAGTGAAGGGGGTGAAAAATGCACCCCGGTGTGTTTTGATCCTTAGAGCGGCCGGTTTCTCTTGGGTGGCCTCTCGGGTTGACCTCGTGGGACATGTTTGGGGCGAATACCTGGGGAGACAGGGTGGGGGTCTCTTCGAAGGAAATCGACATCCCGGCGAATAGCTGTGGGACGATTTTCTCTGAAAGGGAGGCAACAGTTCCTCCCAGAGGGCGCTCCACGCCTTTCCCACACAGTCCAGACGTGAGTGGGCTGGGCCGAGGGCGTGGAAATCCGGAATTGCTGTTCTTCTGGTTGGTGGTGCTCGTTCCCCAGAGGGGCGAGAGGAAACCGGCCGGCATTGCGGGTGACACCGCGTAAATGTCTCCGAAAAGCCCGTGCGCTTCGGAATCGTCCGGGTCTGAGAGGAAAACACCTGGTCAGGAGAGGCTGTCGTTTTAACCGCATCTGGGCGTCGGGTTTTAGCCCTCGCAGGGAGGCGGCGGGGGCTGGCACCCACACGCGTGTAGTTCGCGGGGAAGTATCCCCGCGTCGTGGATCTCTGAGGCGCCCACAAGCCCACCCAAGTCCCTCTTGCAGGTTCCTCAGGGGAGCCAGTCCTGGGCCAGGTTGATCTCGGTAATGAATGGTGATGCTTTCACACGCCGGCCGTGTGCGGGCTGGGAAAACGCCGCCGCCGCCGCCGCCGCCGCCGCGTGGACGAAATAACTGGATTCCTCCCCTGGGCGGAATTACACCACGCCGCCCTCAAAACGCATTCCTTGCGGAAGTACATCTCTTGGCGTGGAAAGAGATGGCCATTTTAATTACAATTTTAAAAGAGGACGAAAGAGTCATCCCCACCTCCCACCCCACCCCACCATTTTTTTTTATATTTATTTATTTATTTATTTTTGTTATAAAGAAATATCTATCTATGTGAGGTTCTGGAATGATATAAGCCAAAGCGTTTGTAAGCAAACTGACTCTTCCCGAGTTTGTCTTGCCGCACGGTGTAAACGTTCTGGCAGCGCGCACGGCCGGTGCATGATTTCAGTGACTGTTTTGTGTTTTTGTGGGTTTTTTTTTTTGTAATGTCTGCGGTGTCAGTGGCCTTGGCTGCGGGAGCCGCGCGCGGTGGCCTGGTCTCGGCAGGGTCGGTGCGGTGCGCGCAGCAGCGGGCTCCTCGGTCACGTGTCCGGCTGCGTAACCGCTGGGCGGCCGCTGTGTGACCTTCCGAGCCCAATAAGCAGCAACGTGATGCTGGCGGTTCTGCGGGCCAAGGCGGACGCGCGTTTCGGCCAGAGGCGCTGGCCGCGGGCGAAGCCTGCGCCTTGGTGGTGGTGACTTCGGCAACGGGGCGCGTTCGCCTGCAGCTGTGCTCGCGCGTCTGTCTGTCTGCAAAAGGCCGTGCTTTTCCTGAATGGGAGCGGCGGTGACGATGTCACTGCGCCTGACCAGCGGTTGTCTGTTTGTTTTAAGTTGTCATTTAGTGTAAGTGGATGTCAGTGACTTTAGTTCCCGCTGCAGAAATGCTCATTTTGAAATCGGGTTGTGTAGGCCCTTCCTAAGACTGATCGGTGACTGCAATGAACCAAAAGTGAAGTTGAGGGGACATTGTTATTCATTTATTTATTTGTCTTACTAATTTTACAAGACTTTCACTGCTTGTTTATATATTCACACAGCATGTCACGGCTCATGGTAAGGCAACCTTCTGAGTCTCCTAGAGCTAGGAAAACTTAAAAAGCTCTAAGCTTTGTCTCTACTTTTTATCTCTGTGTTTATTCTTTCTGACAAAAGATGTCAGTGCTAAGTTTTAAAGAAATAGAAAAACACCACTACAAAAATTTAAAGCTACATCAATATTTTGACTTTTTAATGTAAAGATTATAAAAGCAACATACTGACTGACAGAAATTGAATGTGTTGAGCTTGTTATATTGGTTTCTTTTGTGTTACGTCTTTCTTTTTAAAATTTCTGCACATTAGCCTATATTTCATCCAAATATATTCTCATTTTCTACTAAAACTCTTTATCTAGAATATTTTGCTAAGAGAGATATTTTTAAATATTTCATATCATGCTGTAATGACTCTACTTGTGGGAACTCCTTAAATTGGACACCATATTAAAAAGCTTTGTAAATAAATATATAGAGAGACCACTATTTCCCATCAAAATATCAACCTCCCACTTAAAAAAACAGCAGCTCTTCATTCCTATAATTTCCTTCCCTCTTTGTCTCTTGTACTTTGTTTTTTCTAACCAGGATAAATTCACAAGATAGGAAAAAGGATGGCATCGAGAGTAAATACCAGTTTCACTTTGATTCCCAACCAGAAATACAGACGTAGTAGTCGTCGATCCAGCTATGTTTCCAACACCCTGTACTCAGATTCTCAGCCCTTATCAGCACTTGGACATTTTAAAGCCTTGCCATTGGAAATATTCCAAACAATCTTAAAATATTTGTCAGGTGAGGTTGGGGACTGTATTTTAATTTTTCCCAAGAACTAGTTTGTCATCTTTGGCCCTGCTAGAATTAATAGTATTCACATTAAGTTTATTTTCCAAAGTTTCATCATTGTTAGGTAAGAGATACAATGAGAAAGTACAATACTCAAACTCTTTAAGCATGCTTCTAATTATAATGACATGGTAACTTGACTGTTACATCCCAAAATGTTCCTAACTTATTGAGCACTGGATTTAAAACAATTTTAAGATTTTCCTCTTTATTTTACTATTATTTAATATTATTATTAATGAGCAAACTTGTAAATTATTACACTGTACTAACAGTGATGTTCTTGTATTTGAGGCATTCATATATATGTATATATTTTTCCTTTGGTAGTGAAGGATATCAGCATGCTAAGTATGGTGTCCAAAACAGTCAGCCAGCACATTATTAATTATATCTCAACCTCATCAGGAAGCAAAAGACTTTTACTACAGGACTTTCATAACCTTGAGCTGCCTGGCAAGAGACAAGACTCTGCTGTATTGGAACACTACAGGTCTCTAGGTAATTTGTGTAATAAGAATTGTAACAAGTAAAGAACGATACTTAGTGGAATTTTATTATACATTTCTGTGAGACTCGTGGGAAATAGAATATTTCCTAACATGGGCCTATTTCTATGATGCTTTTACTCTTCAATGTGAGGACTTTCCCTTAACAGCAGTCCCTTACACTTACCTTTAAAGATAAGAGAATGCACTTCAATGTGAAGTGTCAGCCCTTGTGATTTCATGTGGATACAATGTCACCAATGCTTTTTTTTTCTAGGTGGCTTACAGGTTTAGGAAATTGGTGTATATTATATTTTATTTCCCGTGGGTCTAATGAGTTTTATCTTTATACCTCTTTTCCCTTTCAACCATAATCTGGTCCTTAAAATAGAAAAATAATTTAAACACTTTATTGTGGAAGACCACTTATTCTTTTATTCTTTTATCAGAAACAATGGCTTTCTTTTTTTTTAGGCATTGCACAGTTTACTAATAAGTCATTATGTCATGATTAAATTAGTATTATCAAAGGAAATTTATATAATCTTTTTTCCCTTGACTTGTATTCATTTGTCTTTCATTCCATTTATTGATTTCGTTTTTCCTAAGAGTGCTAAAATAAAATTACGTTTTTTACTTAATTAATGACAACAATTTAATTATGAAGTCACTTTACAATTAACCAAAGCATGGCAATAAAACCAAATATCAAAGTGATCTTAAGATTGAAATAAAGGTATACAGGTGAGTTAATGAATATTATGTTTTAGTAGCCCAAGGATGTCTAGCTTTAAGATAATAAAATAAGACTATATAGATGTGGCCCTGACTGGTTTGGCTCAGTGGATAGAGCATGCATGGGCCTGCGGATTCAAAGGTCCCAGGTTCAATTCCGGTCAAGGGCATGTACCTTGGTTGCGGGCACATCCCCAGTAGGGGGTGTGCAGGAGGCAGCTGATTGATGTTTCTTTCTCATTGATGTTTCTAACTCTCTATCCCTCTCCTTTCCTCTCTGTAAAAACAAAGAAAAAAGTCAATAAAATATATTTTTTAAAAAGACTACAAAGATGCGCAAATATATAAAACTGTACTTGACAGGTATATTTAACAAAACTAAATGAAAGGTATATAATTTGATTACAGTGTTATTGGCTTCAGTTTTTATGATTAGGCTTAGTAAAGTATGTAACAGAATATGTAGTTACTTTTTGCTACTTGTTATTGTAAATATATTTTTTCAAGCATCATTAGTTGCAGAGAAAGTGGTACTTGGTTAGGTAATGAGCTTATTCTTGGTTTTGATCTGGAAAAAAAAATTTTCCCTGAGCAAGGCTCAATTGCTTAAACAAACAAAAGACAATTATATGGATAAGTCAGTTAAAAATACAAATGTGTGGCCCAGCTGGTTTGTCTCAGTGGATAGAGTGTCAGCCTGTGGACTGAAGGGTCCTGGGTTTGATTCCAGTCAAGGGCACATGTGTGGGTTGTGGGCTGGATCCCCAGTAGAGGACGTGCAGGAGGCTGCCGATCAATGATTCTCTCCCATCATTGATGTTTCTCTCTCTCTCTCCCCTCTGCCTTCCTCTTTGAAATCAATAAAAGTATATTTTTTAAAAATACAAGTGTGTATTGATCTTAGTAGCTAAAATTTTAAAACAGTTTTAGTCATGTAATGATTGTAACCTTATATTTAATTGTGATGCAGATATCTGGCTTCTGACTAACTCTTTAGGTAAATGTTTGATGTACTTACCATTTTCTCATGTTGCTATTTCTGTCTGATCTGTTCTTATTTTCAGACATTAATGTAACATTTTCAGAATCCTGCTCTTTGAATATTATAAATTTTAATTTGCTTCTTCATATGAAACAGAGCAGATGGCCAGTGGGGAAAGAACATTACATCTGACTATTTTAGTGGGAAGAAATTAAAGAAGTTGGTCTCCAAAGGATATAGCAGAGCACTTGTGTTTTTTTGTTGTTGTTTTTAAATGTCAGCGTGTATTGGTTTATATGGTGAATTGCAACCCTTAAAAATAGGAGTTTTACATTAGAAAAGGCAACCAACATTAATTATAGCTTGCAATTCCCTAGCTATGATATACTATGGGACTGAATGCCAAAACATCAAAGGAAAAGAACTCAGCCTAAAAACCAAACACTGAAAATGTCTTTTTATATACAAAAATAGGGTTTATGTTTAAAACTCAATTCTGGTCATGTGTTATCCAAACATAGCAACTTCTAAAAATAAATTATATTCTCATATAGTCTACAGAATTATATAAAGTAGTAATTATATTGTGTTAAAAAAGTAAATGCAGAGAAAGTAAAAACTGAAGAGAGCCATGATATTCAGGCATAGATTTTCCTTCCATAGATTTTATTTTTAATTTGAGGATATTTGCCCTCATAGGAATGTTAGCAATGTATTGCCATTTTAGGAAAACAGACCACTTAAAGTTCAAGGAAACAAATCATTCACTTCCTGTCACTGTAGTTGAAGTTGCAGACCTCTCTGGGAAATCAAAGAGCTTTTTTTCATTTTTAAATATCTGAACACAAAATTCTATACATTCTTAACATGCAAACACCATAAAAGGATATCTTTGAAGGAAGAAATAGATATTTCATCCAAACTGGATATTTTCTGTGAGCAAAAATTACTTCAAACCTCTGAAATTTTAAGGACTTATGACTTGAATTGTTTTTTCCAAAAGGAATACAAAATCTCTTTTCCCATTTTTCCATGTTTTGCAATTCAAAACATTTTCCTTTGTGGACATGAGGTTGATATCAAGAGATACCGGAATATGTTTTCTATGGAATGAAGACAATATAAAGTTTCCTAGTGTATTTTTTGTCTTGTATCTTTTAAAATCTAAATAATTTTAAACATTTCCATATCTATCCTATAGTGTCAATTTCATAATATTTTATAAGATTTTATGTCAGTGCCTCTTAGGTAGACATCAGAGTCACTTGGTATTCAACATATAAATGTTTGATACCCTTCCTCCCAAACTTCCTCTTTAAAAAAATCTTTCAGCTCACAGTTCACTGTGGTATACTATACTTAACTTTCAGGAAACATTATGCAGTGCTTTATAGATATATTTTAATTGATTGCACTTTATAGATTTTTAAAATTGTTGTCACTTTTTTCATGTGTGTGTTTGTTTTACTTTCTCAGGTTTACTGTTTAAAAGATGTACATTGCTGCTACCCACAAAGGAAAGACTAAAATACATTCACAAGATACTCGCAGAAGTAAGATTATACTTCTGAATTAGTTCACAATATTGATTTCCAGTAAAGATATTTTATTGTCTTATACTCATTTAAGTTCTATTCTTAATTAGTAAAACTTCATGAATTAGTACTAAAAAATTAATTGATGATAATCTAATACTTTACCAAGCACTCAAAGATTATAAAACACCAAAATGTAGTATAGTAATCTTTTACTTATTGTAAAATAATTTTTATATAAATACATCACTTAAGGTTATTAGGTTTATCAGAGTATAAAAGTATTTTTATCCCACATGAGAATCATGAGGATGTTTTAAACTGGTGATTTAGATATTTTATTAAAATGAAGTAATTTCTGAATGTTAAAATATACAAAAACATAGGAAAGTATTTCAATATATAAAATAATCCTTTTATGATAATTTATGACTTGGAAATGTATGTCAATATATCATAATCTCTGTGTAAGAAAATGAGTTTTACTATTCAAACCCAAACATACATACAACACTGATGGTTCAGTTCTATACTCAGTAGTATGCAAACTATTTCTCATGCACTAGCTTTTTTCATGTCAATATTTGTATTGAATTCAGGTCTATATTATTATAACAGTTTCCCAGATAACCTTTCTACCATCCATTCCTTCAGTCCCCAAGACAATGAATCAAGGTTATTCTTCCTAAAGCATCACTTTTATCAAGTTAATTTTCTTGCTTAAAAATCTTTCAGTAGCTACTCAATTCCAGCAAGATAAGGTCTAAAGTCCATAGTTGGTATTTAAGGTTCTCCCTGACATGCAACTGTACTTCCTATTACTTTGAGTCTAGTTAAGTTGATCATATTTTTATTCCCCAATAAACTTTTTTTATTCCTACCTCTACACAATTTTTTCCTTATTGTTTCCCTCACCAATCTTTTCCATTTGTTATGTCTGAATCCTACTTTAAGACATTGCTTGTTTCACATCCTTCATAAGCTTTTTTGATCATTCCCAAATTTATCATTTCCTTGCTTTCATAATAACCGACATAGTACTTTTTTGGTCATTTTGCCATTTATACATATTCTAACCTTGAGTCATCAAAGTAACTTCACATGTGTATATCTTATTCTCCTAAATAAATTGTGAGCTCCTTGAAGGCAACCTTTGTTTTATATTTCCTTCATAATCCCCACCCATATAACAATGCTAATCAATGTTAATGTTTTAGTTATTTTCAGTTAATACTGAAAAAATGTTTACATTTCCATTAAATTTGACTGTCAAATCATTGTACAGTTCTACTGAAAAGAGGAATGAATAGTTGTTCTCTTTACAGGTTCCCTGTTTTAAATTCAATGGCTGTGCAGCTCCTATGCAGTGTTCAGGATTAGCATGTTATGGCATGCTTTTACAGGTACTTTCTTTTTTTAATGAAAGAAGAAAATGAATGTTTTTTGAACTGTTGACAAGTAAAGCATGTAATCCATTGTTCCATGGGAAAATAAAGGTAATAATAAAAAACAAAATAGCCCTAGCTGGTTTGGCTCAGTGGACAGAGCATCCGCCTGTGGACTGAAGGGTCCTAGGTTTGATTCCAGTCAAGGGATCCCCAGTAGGGGGAGTGCAAGAGGCAGCCGACCAATGATTGTCTCTCATCATTGATGTTTCTCTCTCCCCCCCTCTCTTCCTCTCTGAAATCAAAAGTGTATTAAAAAAATAAAGAACAAAATAAAATTGTAAAAATTTGACAACGTGTTAGTCTAATAATGTTTGCCACCTCAAATTTTATTCTGGGGTTTCTCACTGGTAAGAAATGTTTAACATTTACTTGCTCTATACCAGTGGTCAGCAAACTGCGGCTCGTGAGCCACATGCGGCGGCTCTTTGGCCCCTTGAGTGTGGCTCTTCCACAAAATACCACAGCCTGGGCAAGTCTATTTTGAAGAAGTGGCGTTAGAAGTTTAAGTTCAAAAAATTTGGCCCTCAAAAGAAATTTCAATTGTTGTACTGTTGATATTTGGCTCTGTTGACTAATGAGTTTGCCGACCACTGCTCTGTACCAATGTTCTCAACATTTCTAGCCACTGTTGTAAAAACTAGAAATAGTGTGAGGTGTGTGTGTATGTGTGTGTAATGAGTTTTAAGTCTTGGGCTAGTTATTTGAGATGTGATTTTAGAAATAAAATATATGAAAAAATTGTAACTAAGGAGGTGATAGATGTAACTAACCTCCTTGTGGTAACCATTTTGCAATATGTACATATATAAAATTACTACATTGTATGCCTTTAATTTACATGTCAGTAATATCTTAGTAGAACTAGGAAAAAAGAAAAAAATCCTTTGTATGATTTTAAGAATATTTTGTCGACACTCAGCTGCTGAGCCACACTGCCTGGGCTTGATTAAACTTTTATTATAAACAAGATAATAACATAATGTAATATTATTCAGTATTAATAATATATTATTAATATATATGATTCTTGCAATTTACACGTACTAACTTTTAAAACTTACAATAACCTTATGAGATTTACAATAGTCTTACAACAATCTTGCTTATGTCCCAGCCTGACAGCCACCTTCTTATCCCAGGGTAGGCCCTTCTACTAGCCTTCTTTCAAGATAGATTTTTTTTTCTTTTTCTTTCTTCTTTTAGAGGGCAGGTAATGTGAGCACATGCATTTTTCTATATAATAAAAGGCTAATATGCAAATCGACTGAACTGCGGAACAACTGGTCACTATGATAAGCACTAACCACCAGGGGGCAGACACTCGACACAGGAGCTGCTCCCTGGTGGTCAGTACGCTCTCACAGGGGGAGTACTGCTCAGCCAGAAGCCAGGCTCATGGCTGGCGAGTGCAGCAGCGGTGGCAGGAGCCTCTCCCACCTCCGAGGCAGTTGGACATCCCCTGATGGCTCCTGGACTGTGAGAGGGCGCAGGCTGGGCTAAGGGACCCCCACTCCGAGTGCACAAATTTCGTGCACCAGGCCTCTAGTGTAAAATAAAAAGCTATAAAGTGAAAAGTAAGTCTCCCTCCAAGACCTGTCCCTTGTCCACTGAGTGCCCTTCAATAGAATTAACCAATGTTAGCAGTTTCTTGTATGTCCTTCAAGAGATAATGGATTAATTTATACACTACTGAAATCCAGGTCAACTATTTTAAGAAATCTTCAAAATCTAATTACAGTTGACCCTTGAACAACACAGGCATTAGGGGCACCAACCTACACACGGTTGAAAATATGTGTGTATAACTTCTGACTCTCCCAAAATTTAAGTTGTCTCTTGGTATTCTAGGGGGATTGGTTCCAGGACTCTACACAGATACCAAAAGCCATGGATGCGCAAGTCCCCTGTACAAAATTACATGGGCCAATGCGCTCAGTCAGCTCTCCATATCTGTGTGCTCCCAGCATCACATTGAAAACACTACAGGGGGTTTTTTGCTGAAAAAAAAATCTGCATTAAGGTGGACCTGCGCATTATAAGTCTGTGTTGTTCAAGGGTCAACTGTATAGTGATAATACCATTTGAATGTCCTTTCCATAGATGTTTATACATTTGGGTTTGCTCAAAAATAATTATTAAATTTTGCCCTAATAAATTTTTTTTTGCTTGTTCACATCCAAATGTCATAAATGCTCATAATTGTCACATTAACATTAAATCATTATCCTTTGTAAGCAATATCATAAATGATGGCCAGAGGGGGTCAAAGGGGTTCTACTGTAGTCTAAAACTAAGTCCAGTGTGCTTATAGTCAGATTTCCAAAGCTGTGTTCAAGGGTTTGGGCCTTTGTTATTTTTCTCATACTGTCAGAGTTTAAGATTCAATATCATTTAGAAGTTCTCTAAAAACATACTCCCTTTACAATGAAAAAGAAACTGGATTTGGAGCATTCCTATATTTTATGTAAAATGTCTTATTAATGTCAATAGTTCCATAATGGATAAAAATTAACATCACCTGGATCATGTGCTATGACAGTTATATGCTCATAAGGCAATAGTGACTTATGTTTTGATTTGAGTTCTAAACATCTGCAATGTTCCATTTATTTTATTATCCTCAGACCTTAACAGCAGGTTGGGATGAACTCGAGTGCCATCGTGTTTTTAACTTTTTATGTGAGCTGACTGATCTCTTCCGCAAAATGCAGACCATTGTCTTCAGCAAACCAGGTAAAGAATCAAAATTCAGAAATAACCTACAGAAGTTAAAATAGAAAAAACGCACAGTTAAAAAGGATATTTAAAAATAAATGGTGGTATCTGTTTATAGAAAAACAACAAAGAAATATAAGAGAATGATAAACACTGAATTGAATAGTGAGGCTCACGTGGCGTGTGATTAGAGAAAGAGAAGTACTCAGAGGACTTCAACTCTATTAATAATATTTTATTACTTAAGCTGGAATCATGCCATAACATGAATGAACCTTCAAACCATTATGCTAAGTGAAAAGATCTAGTCACAAAAGACCACATACTGTATGACTTCATTCATATGAAATCCCAGAATAGGAAAATTTATAGAGACAAATAATAAATTATTGGTTGCTTGGGGTTGGGAGTGGTAACTAAAAGAGCAGAATTTCTTTTTTGAGATGCTCAAATATTCTAAAATTCACTTGGTGATAGCTGTACATATCTGTGAATATACTAAAAACCATTGTATTGTACACTTTAAATGGGCAAATTATATGCTATGTAAATCATATCTCAATAACACTTTTAAAAAACAATCTCTTAATAATCTAAAAATTTTACAGAGGCAAGTGAACTAAAGCTTTTAGTATATTAACAATTGTATAATAATAAATTTGACTTATTTATTATGCACATCAACCTTTCTAGGAAGAATGATTTACAAGCCTTTTGTGTTCATAGGAAATTCCCGAAAACTGGAGTTAAGGATCAGACTGTTCTGTAGGAATGTCCTGTTTGATCACTGGACACATAAAAGTGATTCTGCTTTTTGGTTGACACGCATATTAAAACCATGGCCAATGGTGAATCAGGCAAGATTACTATATATCATCTTTGGACCAATATCTTCTCAAGATGGTGAGCATCTATTTTTTAGCAATATCTGTTATATTACTTTTACTTTAGGAAGCATATCTTTTTGTACCTGCTCAGTTTCATCATTCCTAATGACTAAAATGTTTCATGATTTCATGGATTTATACTACATTAACTTGTGCATAACTTAAGCTTTAAGACAGAAATTGTTCCCTGCAGGCCATTACCAAATATATTCCTATCATCTCTGGTTTACCTAAAATAGCTGCTTTTCTATTTTAAACATTATCTTAATTCAAGATTATGTTTGTTGCTGAGGGGACTAAGTGCCAGTAAATCAAAGCAGTAAATTGATACTGATTTTTTACTTAACTTTGGGTGCATATGATTTTAATTTTTTGCCTTTCTAATTAAATTTAGATTAATATTAAAATTAGCATGCAGTTCTTTAATTCACATTGCCTTATATCAGGAGGTAACTAGTTTAAAGTACGTTGAATAGAAGCAAGAAGCCAATCTATAATTAAATTTTATTGCATAATTCACAAAGAGAATTGGTCATAGGCAAATAATAAAAAATCAACTGGACTACTCTGTTTTGATATAAATGTTTGGGAGATCCTCAAATATAGCATGTTCTCTTTTTCAGATTTTATTTTATTTCAGTAAAATTATATTAATTGTCTATTCCAGTGGTCGGCAAACTGCAGCTCGCGAGCCACATGCGGTTCTTTCGCCCCTTGAGTGTGGCTCTTCCACAAAATACTGGCCTGGGCGAGTCTATTTTGAAGAAGTGGCATTAGAAGTTTAAGTTTAAAAAATTTGGCTTTCAAAAGAAATTTCAATCGTTGTACTGTTGATATTTGGCTCTGTTGACTAATGAGTTTGCTGACCACTTGTCTATTCCAATTTTTGTTACCAAGAGTAGCATTATCTTTTAACTAAAAGCACTATTCTGCTTGGTGAAACTACCTTTTCTTTACTTCATTTAGCTATTATGGCTGTGCTTCATCACATCAGTCAGAGACATTCAAATTTATACTGTTATCAGAATTTACTTTCATTATGAAAATAGCACATATAAGTAATGAATTCCATTATGCAATCCAATTTCCTTTTTAAATAATCCATGAAGTCTTTATCACAAAGTCAACTATTCTGTCATAACCTAATTTTTGTTTCAATTATCATTCAGGACAAGTGGTTTGGCAGAAAATGATAGAAGAACCTACTGATGAATCTAGTCTGAAAGGTCTGGCTGATGCCATTAAATTACTATATGACACAGGCATCAAAGAGTGGACAGCAGATGATGTTATCAGTCTTATAGATGAACTGTCAGGTAAAATAACATATTTGTCGCACAGAATAACAGAAATTTATTATTAGAATACAGTTATAAAATTATAATAGTAATTCTACAGGTAACAAATGACTTGCCTATCATTAAATGCTTTAAAATATTTAAAGAATTAGGCATTGTTTGAAGAGACTAACTATAATCAACTTACTTTTCTTCAATTGTGAATGTTATAGGTATATTTTTGTTACCATTATTATTTGAAAGCTTCATAATTTAATTATTCCCATTTTGCAAGTTCTCAAAAACACCTTCCTTGGTTGGGTAAGGAGAAACCCTCTCTTAATGGTATGGCAGAAGTGAAACAATTTTTCCCATTTATGTGTAATTCTTTAGATTCTGAAGTTTTCAAGATTTCTTTCCTTTCACAGGATTAGGCCACCTTGCTTGTTGATCTATCCGTAGGAAAAATGCTGTGACTATATTACTAGTACATGTATAAGAGCTGCCATGACATGGCAGTAATCTCTGTCTCCAGTTAAATGCTGTAATGAAAAAACTAAAGCATTTTTTCTGAGCTTTTCCCTTGGCAATAATTATATTTCCAATTAAGTGATGTAATATTGCATGTAATTAATAATGTTTACTATAGCTATTGTGCAATTTCTCATTAAGTAACCGTTCTTCCTCTAATAAAAGTGATTCCTCGTGAGTGGCTTCTAGAAAATAATGCACGTCTCCTAATCCTAAGTGGGAACGACATCTGTTTCACTTTCATGGCTAGTAAAGCTGTGAATGGACGGACTGCTGAGCTGGCAAGACTGATAGTCTTTTTGGCTTTGGTAAGTAAAAAACAAGTTTTCTCTAACAACTTGTTTAACATTATAGTTGACCTGCCAGGAAGCTGCCCTGAAGGAACTTAAATATGTACAAAACATTTTGAAAGAATAAGTATATAAGTATATATCTTATAATATATTACTTATAAAAATTTAAAATATATGTAATAGCCCTGGCCAGTGTGGCTCAGTGGTAGAGCATCGTCCCGTGTACCAAAGGGTCTCAGGTTCCATTCCCCCCATCAAGGGCAAGTACCTGGATTGCAGGTTAATTCCAGGCCCCAGTCGGGGCAAGGGCTAGAGTCAACCGATTGGATCGCTGCATTTCTCTCATATATCTCATTCTCTCTCTGTCTCTCTGTCTCTCTGTCTCTCTCTCTCTCTCTCTCTCTCTAGTCCTCCCTCTCCTCCCTTCCTCCTTTCCACTCTCTCTAAAAAAAAAATCAATTGAAAAATATCCTTGGGTGAGGATTAACAAAAAGTAAATAGTAATAGTAATAAACTATCATATTTGGAGTTATTCTCTGTATTAACCTCTCCCTAATTCATGTCTAGATTGTCATCATACAGCTCTACCAAGTTATATTCTTTTTTCAAAAACTCTATTAAAAAATAAAGAACTTGCCCTGGCCGGTGTGGCTCAGTGGAGAGAGCATCGGCCTGCGGACTGAGGGATCCTGAGTTCGATTTCTGGTCAGGGCACATGCTTGGTTGTGGCTCGATCCCCAGTGGGTGGTGTGCAGGAGGCAGCTGATCCATGATTCTCTCTCATCGTTGATGTTTCTCTCTCTCCCTCTCCCTTCCTCTCTGAAATCAATAAAATTAAATTAAAAAAATAAAAAATAAAGTATTCTATTTGATTTGCTTCAGAATAATCAATGGGCAGCAGGGAGAGGATATGGTAGTGAATGGAGGTAAAGGTGAAACAAGATTGGTAAGCTGGAAAGTGGATACACGGGATTCATTATACTATTCTCTCTACCTTCTACAGTTAAAATGTTTTTCAAAACAAATCATTTAAAAATATATTTACTATTCATTTAACAAAAATTGAGTTTTTAACTATAGGCCATACATTGTGTGAGATTCTAGGACTATGGAAATTCATAAAACAGTTCTCTGACAGAAAGCTGTTTATAGTGTTTTAAGTGATATTAAGGCATATATAAATAAATTCAGTGAGATCAGTGCAAAACTATACATGCAGAAAGATACTATCAGAGGTAGCAAAGAGGAGCCGATATGGGTGAGAGTAGAGCATAGTGGGGGCTTTCTCAAGCCAAATTTATTTTAAAAAATGAATAGAAGTTCAAAAGGCAGATAGAGAGGGCAAATCACTTATTTGGCTACCATCACAGATGCCAGCTCAACCAATGCTTCAAAAGCAATTGAGTAGGGGTTGGGGGACAATGGTAAGATATGTACACATATAATACCTTAATAAAAAAATTTTAAAAAGCATGGAGTAATCCTGAAGTTGGCTGTTGTGAGGAATAATTGAATGTAATTCATTTCCTATGAAATCGAGACAGGGTTATTACCAAATCAACTGCTTAAAACATGAATGAAACCTCTGTGGCTCTTAAAAATGTGAATGAAGCTACTAAATTAACTAATCCCAATATAAATATTTATTTTAATAAACAGATTCTCTCCAGAAGAGAGAGAAAGAGAAAGAGAGTTGCATGGCTATATTCACAGGACTGTAAGTAGCTCAGTATTGTTTCTGAAGGTAAAATGTAAAGAAGAGGAAGAGGAGGAAGCGTGATTAGACAAAAGGGGAGAGGCTAGGTGATGAAGGGCCTGGTAGACTTTCTGTGGAGCTTGAACACATCCTCTAATAGGGAGCTGCTGAAAAGTTTTAGGAAGGGGAGTGATGTGATCAGTTTCAAGTTTTTAAAAGGTCACTTTGACAGCATCATAGCAAACAGAATGGAGAGAAAGTCACTGGGGTGAAGAAGCCTTCTCCAGAAAGCCTTCCCTGATTACCATCTCAACTCTGATCATTGATTTTCCCTAAATTGCCTCAGATTTGTCTTCTCTTTATCTTCATTTACTTACAGTGTTCTTAAGCCTTTTTATGTGAGTGGTAAGCTATCTCCCAAAACAGATTGCAAATTCTTTGAAATCCAGGACTATGTCACGTGCTTTTCGTAGTGCCTTGTACCATTCCTTACACATAAGTAGGCAATACATCTTTCCTGTCAGATTAATATTATTTAGTGGCACTACTATAAATTTTATTTCCATGCTGTATATTATTTGGCTATGTGTTAAAATGGCCATTTAGAATGTTAGTAAATAAACCTTTTTCTTTTCAGTTTTAACTATTAACATGTAGTCTTTCCTTTAAATATTTATCTTTTAAACAATAGAGAGATAAATATTTCCTACAACTTTCAAGATGGAAAGTTGATAATACTATAGAGTTCTCTCGCCTATTGAAATTTCTTGTTTGTCTGTCACCCTGACTAGACTCCTTCAAAATAGAAGCCCTGTCTTTATAGCTTATCATAGTATTTCCACCTCTTAGCATGTGCTCAATCAATATCTATTGCATGAGTGAATGGGCAGAAGTCTTATTTTCCATAAAAATAACAATTGTTTTCAATATTAGTTCTTACATTAATAATATTCTATGATAAGATACAGAGAACAGACTGGCAGTTGGTCTGGGTAAAAAAGATTGAAGGGATTAAGAAGTACAAATTGGTAGTCACAGATATGTAGACTACAATATAGGGGAGCATATAGTCAATAATATCATGATAACTATATGAGTACATGATTTTCTAACCACTATGCTATACATTTGAAACTAATGCAAAATAATATTAAATGTAAACTGTAATTGAAAAATAAATTGCCCTAGCTAGTTTGGCTCAGTGGATAGAGTCAGCCTGTGGACCAAAGGGTTCTGGGTTTGATTCTGGTCAAGGCCACATAACCTTGCTTGCAGGCTTCTCCCTGGCCTGGTCCCTGGTTGGGGCGTGCAGAAGGCAACCAATCAATGTGTTCCTCTCACATCGATGTTTCTCTCTGTCTTCTCTCTCTCTCTTCCACTCTCCCTAAAAATCAATGGAAAAATATCCTCAGGTGAGGACTAACAAAATATATATATATTAATTTTTAAATATAATATTCTATGATAATCTTGAACCAGAGTTTTTTAATGTCATATTTTTCCACTAAAATTATACCATTTGAAAGCAAAGGAATGTTAGATATAAAAATATCTCTCACTTATAGACTCAATATAATGCCATGTGTAATAAGTAAATTATGTAAAATCATAAACAATCATAGTTAATACAATTTTCAAATTTTATAGCTTTCTTTAAATGAAGATATTCCATAATGCTTTGTATGTCTAAATCAGGTGTGCGAGAAAGAACTATACTGCATGGACTGGGCAGTTAAAATGATGCAAAAAGTCTGTAAAGTCTTTAGTACCTCAGTTGAAAAAACCAGCTTCCTGCAGAACGTGGCAAATGCATTTGCATGTATTATAATGGAAATGCTGCAGTCAATTATGTCTGGTGAGTATGCAAGTAGATGGTGCACAGGTGTGAAGAAAATGCATTCTAGTCTCCACCTGAGACAGGGGTAATTCTGTGTAGACTTTCCTTTCTAAACTAAAAATAGAAGGAGTAGACATTTTTTGTTTGTTTTTCCATGAGATATATTTAGTTTCTGGTTTTGTCACTTTTTAAATCTGATATTAGTTTTAATGGAAAACAAAGTCAAAGAGTCTGCTCTGAAAGGATCCAATTTCTATTCTGCACAACAAAAAATTTTAACTTGCTCACTAATCAACTGTCATACTCATCATAATAATATCCTGTATTTTATAGTTTTAATGTATTTTTTTACAGTTTTATTAGGTAGCCAACATGAAAATGAACCCTATTTTACAGATGAGAAAACTAAAGCTTAGAGAATTATCTGACTTACCCTTGGTCATAAAATTAAAAATAACATGGACCAGCATCCTTTTCTTCTGACTTCTAATTCAGTGCTGTTGTAGAATTCCATGATCTCAATGGTTAACATCTGATTGAGTAAAAATCAATAACTAGTCTTCTGCTACATATTACTAGAAAAAATTGGGACATCTTATCTTTTAAGTAGATCATATATTTAAAACTTAACTGTCATTTTTTTCTCCCACTGTCCATCCTGTGTATGGCATATAGGAGACCGAGATGAAGAGGACAGAATCTTTTTGAATTTGTTCCATCTTGTGCATGCTCAAGCCAACTTCCATAAGGAGGTCCTGTATTTGACCATCACTTCTATCGCTACCTAAATACTCAGAAAGTCGTGCATTTAGAGACTACCTCACTGAACTAACAATGAGAAGAATGCTACTTTCCACAATCAAAAAATAGCACCCAGGGAACTTTTTATTACCCAAGTAATTCTAAAGTTGCACAGAATTTTAGTGGCAACTGCTTATATCATTATTAATATAAAAATTATAGGCAAACCCAAGAATATATTGAGATTTCTCTGGAAAACAAGCTGTGCCTCTCCAGATTTTATAAACCTAACACCAAAATTTAGTGTCCAAGAGTCTGGGGCCAGCCAGCCTGTATGTATGGGACTTTGAAGCAAGAGAAAATTTTGTTTTATAGTTGAACAGACCCAAATTTAGTATGTATCTGTTCACTGTGCTTAGATTGTGTAGACATAGCCTAGAATGTTTTGTGAAGGTTTGCAATATGATGTTTTGGAATGTGCAGATACAAATCACATTTTAAACCACCTTGTTGGCTTATAGTTACAAAGAACATTATATTTTGTTCATGTGTTGTATAAACTAACAGATCAAAAACCAAAGGAAGTATGTGTGTATATGTATATACATATCCATAAATATGTATATATGTACATATACACAAATACATATATATATTTAAGACAAATCATACAAAAAGTCTATAAAGAGAGAGGTATATAGTGTTTTAATACAAATCATATTTTATTTCCTGGGGATTAGAGTAAAATGTTGCAAATAAGGGAAAATTTAAAATGAAAGAAAAGTACCTATTCTGATGCCAGCACAATATGCACAAATAATTTGCACTTCTTCCTAACGCTTTTCTCCCTATCTTAAAGAGTAGAACTTGAAGAAACTGGAAGCATGGATGTTGAAGCAACCCAGGAGTGGGGTTTTCTTCACTCAAGTAAATGAATTCTAACAAGCTCCAGGCCTATTTCAGTCTGACTAGTATCACTTTTACTATTAAAGTTGAAAATAATAGCGCCTAATGAGGCTGAAATAATGCTGGAACTCTCCTGGATTTTCCATTTTCTTCTCCTTGGGTTTGATCGTTTTACTTCTGTTGAACACACAACTTTTCCCACTCAACTTTTCAGACACTGGCTTTCTTTTTCTAAGCTCTTGACTTAACTCACCTCTTGAGCTGATAAAGGGAAGAAACAACTAGACGATATAGAAATTACCTGCAGAAGTAGGATAGAAATTGTGGAAAATTCTCAAGTATTTGGCAAGTGGGGCTCAGTAAGAGATTTAATAAGATTGAGGAAGAGTGAAATTTGTGGAGAAAATGTAAATTTTGATAACAAGATTTTACTATATTTCAGTAGCATAAGCACTTAACCTTCTTTTATGGATGGTCAGAAACTAACTGCCTTTCTTTGATGGATTGTCCAACTGTAATTCCATCGGTTGCAGGAATTATTTCTCCAGAGTTTAGCATTTGCATATTTATGAAAAAAAAACAAGTCCTTGCTTTTATCCTAGTTTCATTTTCTTCCTCTCAATTTCATTTTCTTCCTTCCAGTTCACCACTAAATTATGAAGATTAAAAGTTGGCAGATACCAGAGTACAAAACATTTTAATTAGCTTTTTGTTTTCTCTCTCACTCTTTTTCTCTTACATGCTTTGGAAAACCTAACCCATTTATTTATCAAAATATTAGTAATTCCAAGTTAAGAATATACGCCATTAGATTATTTGGGGGGGGGGGAGAAAAATGAAGGAAAGAAAGTAAAAATTTTAATATAAATAGTGAATATTTTAAATAGTTTACTACAGAGATGTTAAGTTTCATTCTCTTAGAGAAGCAATTTGGCATTGTGAAGTTTCCTTGTGTTCCTTGAATTACCTAAGTCTCTACAGCAGTTATTTTCAGATGTTTACAAAAGAAGAATGGCTTAATTTAAAAGATGTTGACCTGGATTTTGAATCTCATCACACACTTGACATGACTGCTGCTGTAAAATTTGAAAACTACATTATTGCATTATTCTCGATAATTGTGAGATCATTATCTCATTATCCCCAGAAATTTGGAACATAAAAAATCTGATTCATTCTTTGGGTACAATAGATAAATGATATCATCTTGCTACCAATAAAAATTGAAAAATTCTTTATTCAATTATTAATAGATAAAAATAACTTTTGAGACAAAATTTGCAATTTTCCTCAATTCAGCAATACAGTTTTTTTATTGTGTTTTGTGTTTTTTTTTCACTTTTTGGGTCAACAGTAACTTTATTGTAACAGAGAAACCAGGCTGCAGTAAGTCTACACGATTAGAGTTGATGGTGGTTATCTTTCCAAAGGGTGAATGAAGCCTGAGCTCAGCTGGACAGCAATCCAGTTTTTTGCTGAATATATTTGTCATTAGGAATAAAGTGTGATATCAAATTTTGAAGTGGGAGCCTAAATTGTGAAAGCATATATGTATGTATTATCGTTAATATTGATGTTTAAGTGTTGGTATATGCAATCATATTGCCACAAAAAAGGAGCATGTGCAAAATGAATGGCCTAAGAATGTTAGGAGATTGTTCACTTCTAGCTGACTCCAGAACAGTCATAACAACATAACATACTAGCAATTCAAATCATTCATTTATCCTGTACCTTTTTCCGAATTAGAAGATTAACCTGGGCTTCTAGCTCTTTTTTTCCTTTTGATAGTGATTTCCTCAGAATTCTTTGACTTCTATTTGTGGGATGATTTTTACTTCCACTAGAAGGCAAGCCCAAAAAGCTCAATGATAGCATTACATTTAACTTTACTATTGTTTCTAAACACACACACACACACACACACACACACACACACACACACATACACATACACACACACGACACCATAATAGTACTAATAACAAACTAATGATGCTACATTTCTTAGACACTAATTTAAAGTTTATTTCTTGTGATAAATATTCTGTACCTTATGAAACCATAAAACATCTGTTCTTTTTTTAATATGTCTTTATTGATTTTGTTTTTAGAGAGAGAGAGAGAGGAAGGGAGAGGGCTAAAGAGATAGAAACATAGATGAGAGAGGAACATCATCAATCGGCTGCCTCCTGCATGCACCCCACCGGGGATCGAGCCCAGCAACCCAGGCATGTGACCGGTGACCACCTGGTTCCTGGGTCGATGCTCAGCCCCTGAGCCATGCCAGGCAGGCTAAAACATCTATTCTTAACACTTTTTTGGATAATTCCTTCTCATGCCCTTCTGACTCCTCAACTTTATTGTTTTCACAATCCTGGCAGTAAATTACTGTACCTGGGAAGCCTTTCAGGCATTTAAGAGTTCAAGGCTGCTCTCCATAGCATGAACAATGGGCACCTATTTCACACCTTTCCCATCCTCTGATAACTTAGTTCATGCTTCCAGTTGTTTTGTTAATAACAAAGATTTTATTGCCATGATAATTATTCACCTTTGGAAATTAGAGCAAGTGTGATGTGCCCAGCAGAAGGTACAAGTGGAGGAACCATCTTATGTCAGCAAAAAAAAACAATCTCTTCGTGTGGTTATTACCTGAGCTAACCTCTTTAAGTGAATAGTACTGAATTATATGATTACAAATTTTTATGTCAATAAATATTGTGAAGGATAAAAATACAAAGCTGCTACAAAAGCCTCATATGTTATTGGATACCCTCCTAGCAATGTAACTTCTTTACCAATTCCACTAGCAGGCAGCTGTGAACCCTGTAAGAAACCAGGCTGTGGACATAGCTCCTTGGTTTATTGAAACATTACTAGAATAAGAAATATGATCTCAAATATAGTTGTTTGGACAGTCTTCTCTAGGTTAAAAAAAAAAAAAGTGCCGAAGGACTGATTAAGAATACTTTTTTTTTTCATCAAGAAAGCAAATAACTCCAGAAAACTCTTCAAGTAATTAGAGACTTTAAAAAAAACAAGCTTAGTTTATTTAACCCTTGAAAGCCTTTTAAATTAAAAACAAAACAAATGCTTATAGGTATTCTAAGATCATTGCTACAAGGTGCACAAACTAAAAAGTATGATCATTATTTTTAAAGTATTGTGTTTATGGTAAAATATTTTTGATACGTAAATATTTAATATTTGTTAATTTTTGTTTAATTTGTTATTTATATTAATAAAATAAAACTGAAATTAGAAACATTTCTAAGTTGTCCAGAGTTTGTCATTATGCAAGTCATTGAATGTATAAATTCCTTTAAATTATTTCTTGTGGAGGAACTTTTATTTAAGCTGTTAAAGCTTTACCATGATCAAAATATAAAATGTCTTAACATAAAATAATGTTTAATTAGCTATATATTTATGTATATGTATATTTATGCTTAATATTATAGTATATAAATTAATTTCATTTACTAGCAACAATTCATAAAACTACAGCAGTATTCTATACTATTCTGTTATCTAATTCAGATACCAAATTCCCAACCAATTAATATTTCAATTGCTGCTAAAATAAATATGCTACAATTATCAGAGTTTAATACTAATTTCAAAAAACAAAATATGTAATTAAGTATTGTGTATTACCTGTTATTTCCCATGACTACAAGATCTTGCAGTGTTTTTCTAAAAACAAAAAGTTGTTAACTATTTCTAAATGTCTTCCTTAGTATGTTTGAGTTTATAATGGAAGTTGTGTCAATGACTTTTTCTGTTTCCCCCTTTATATATGACTTAGCTTTTATTTTTGTTTAAAATAGATGAGAGCAAAACTAACTTAGAAGAGGCCATTGTAACAAACATTTGGAGGTTGATAAAGGCAAAGTATGTAATTTACAAAGATAATTTTTCATTTCAACTATTCTTTAGTACTCTATTAAGGGAAATTCCCATTATTTTTAAATGATTTAAATTAAAATGATACTCAAGAGATTTTGAAGTTTGAATAATGCTAATTTTAAGCCTTTTAAAAGCAAACATTTTCTGAAAGTTAATAAATTAATGTCATGCTAAGCTTCAAATTCTGAAAGTTTGGATTTGATTCCATATACTCAGAGCAATGAGTCTTAGGTGATTCTAGCTTAGTAACATTTATCTTTCCATTATTTAACTGTTTTCCAAAATATATCCCCTTTCTCCTGTAATAAAATACATCACTTTTCCATACAAAACCCTTATTTTTAATCAAGAAAGCAGGTTTAGTGGAAGAATTCTTAGCATTATGCCACATTAATTTTTTTCTAAGAAATCTACAATTATTTAGAGATGTTTTTACTGAATTGATGTGGGCCAAGTATAATCCCCATTTCATAGGACATGATTGCCCTATGACACAGATTTGTAAAATTTATCCAAAACCTTATATTATAGCCCTAGCTGGTTTGGCTCAGTGGATAGAGCATCAGCCTGTGGACCAAAAGGTCCCAGGTTTGATTCTGGTCAAGGGCATGTACCTTGGTTGCAGGCTTCTCCTCAGCCTGGGCCCTGGTCGGGCCTCAAGCAGGAGAGGCAACCAATAGGTGTATTTCTCTCATATCAATATTTCTCTCTGTCTTTCCCTCTCTCTCTAAAAATTCAATGGAAGAATATCCTTGGATGAGGATTCAAACAAAACAAAACCTTATATTATAGAAGTAATGTTTTCCAGTGTTTTAATATGCAAAAAGTTTAAATATGAAATTTTAAAAAATTATCAAAATGATGAACACTGTAAAACACTGTTATAAACTGGCATTATTATAGGATGGATATAAGCACAAAGTCATAAAATTTCTTCCAAAATGTAATTATTTCACAAGTAGCTGGAAATATGGATAACCTTTCTGTCCTTACATTGTGCCCAGTGCCAGTGGTATATATCACTGGTGTAGAACTGAAAATTGGCAGATTGTTTTCACTGAATGGATTAGTCACTTCAACTTTCTATGGATACAGACTGAAGAGCCTTGACCTCATAAAAAACTTCAGAGCGAGCTTGGTTAGAGACGGTATCATGAAGAATACACCACAATAATTAACTGTGTTACTTGGACCCCTCCAAAATACTGACACTTCGCCTAATTACCTAGGTAAGGGCACAGAGCTCCTATCGTGACTTGAAGAAGAAAATTTTCGTTTCAAACACAAAGCTATGCCAAAGAGTCAGAGGAATGTTTTACTGGGAAATGTCATATCAACGACTCCACAGATAACTAAAGATCATCCCTGAAAGTATTAATGTTCAGAGCCAGGCGTTTGCATTGGTGTATCTGTCAGATTACCTATTTTTGTTACATACCACCATGGAGTATGTAAACAGCTTAGGCAAAGTATCACTGATATATGTTTGGGGTAAAAAATAGTCATTTTCCCCCTCACAATGTGCAAAAAAGTCTTGTAGTTTTCATCATAAAATGTCATTTGGGGAGAGCAGTAAAGTGGACTACTGGTAACTACTAAGAGTTTTTTTTTCATGGGATTTCTGTTCTCAAAGATGTAGTTTTCAAAGATAATGCATCCTAGAATTGTAGAACTTCAAAGTGGATATTAACAATTTTCTAGTCCATCACTTCCATTTGTCAGAATAAAATGAAACCCTGAAAGGTTCAATGACTTACTGAAGGTCACATAATTTGTTGCCAAGACAAAAAGCTTCTAGAACAGTGTTTTTCCTTGGCCAGAATTCTAAAATGCAAGTTTTTCATTTTAATTGACAATATATTATAACGCCTCAATTTTATTTCTTTTTAAAACATGGAAATGGAACACAATGTTATGGGTAAAAACTATTACGTTCATCTTTCTTGTTTATTTTTAAGCTAAAAAAATCAAATGTAAAACAATTATGATGGATTTTTCAGTCTTTTCTGGAACCCAAAATATATGGTTTCTTCAACCTGAATTGGACAGAAAATATATTGAAAGGTTTTTCCCAGAAAAGGAACATTTGACAACTTAAAAAAGCATTTACTTTGCAGTAAGAGAGACATTTCTCCCAAATAACAAGCATAACCATCTTGTTTCAATAATTTATGGCTCAGCCACGCACAAAGAATGAGAACTATAGAACTAACTGTTTCTCTCTTTAAATGAGACGCTGGAGCGCAAATGTTAGGGGAGGGAGTGAGGAAAGTAAATCTTAAAAGCTCAAATGACAAGTTCCTTCAGGCCAGAGACTAAGTCAAAGGGAACCACACAACCCCCGACTGTACAGTCTGCAGAGACAGGGACAAAGGGGCTGGGTGAGGAGAGGCAGTGTGGTCTTGGACTTAGGGAAGGAACAGACCTAAGGAGAGGCTGGCCCATCAAAATGAACTTGGAGACGTTCTCCATGATCATTTTAATACGTCTCCATTCCAGCCATCTGTGTTCTTTCCCATTTATAGCTCAAAAGCGCGCGCACCTGCCAGCCATGCCCAGGAATTCCTGATGTCCCGGCCGAGTGCCTCAGACCCTGAACTCCAGAAGTCCCTTGCTTGACAGGGGTTAACCATATCCGGAAGGCTCTGGAAGAGGTCTGTTGGGTGGCAGGACAGCTGCTGTTGATAAGAGGCCTCTTGTTGGACTGGAGACCAGGAACTGTGGGAAACCCAGACACAACAGGGTTCAGACGGGAATGGCAGCGAAGGTCTCAGTTCCTAGTCCTGGTCTTCGTCTCTGGGGACTAAGAAAAGAAAGAGGAGTTCCTCTCTCCTTTCCCCCCAAACCCCACTCCTCAGTGAATTTCATTTCCTAGCTCATCCTCAAGTGAGAATGAGTCACTCATTAATGCAATTGTGCAAGCATAATTGTAACCCACTCTGCTGGCATATAATGATGTGTTTTTAACCTTTAATTACCGGAAGAGAAAGGACAACTTGGAGTTTGAGCAACTTGAAGAAAAAAACTACAAAATTACGGTCCCTCCCACCATGCACACCACTCCCAACTCATTCTACCTAAAAATCCTTCATCAAGGGGGTTTCATTTTTTTTTTAAAAAAAATGTTTTAAATGAGGTCAAAGAAAGATGCTGGCATTTCTTATTATTTTCAGAGTAGTCTGAGAAATGCTACATCAATGCATCTGAGGGGGGCAGGAATACAAAAACAAGATCTCTTTTGATTTTGTTTTTGAATCAATACCCGAAATAATGACCAGAAGCAAAAATCCACCGGTGCGTCAGCAAGCAGGATGCTCGGCCAGTCAGCTTCATCCTTCTCCCCTGAGCTGTTCTCCTGTGGGCTCCGCCGCAGCTGCAGGCACTAGAGCAGATAGATGATGTAGGAGAGAATGACCAGGCCTATGATGGCAAAGAACATCAGGATGAAAATATCCAGCATTATGGAGTCCTCGGCCGAGGAGGCCTCTGGATTGCAGGGAAATGTGAGCTGTGAGCACGGAGGTTGCAGTCAGTGGAGAGAAATGGCTCCCTCCTCCCTCCACTGCTCAGCCCTCGTTTTCCCCCTCCCCCTTCCAGGGCCCGAGACTAAGGGATGCTGCAGTTCCATCAGCGGCTTACTTTACCCCACCTCCATACACCACAGCCAACCAATCAGAAAGCCCGGGAGTGGGTAACCAAGGAACTGCTGGGTTGAGACCAAGCAGAACTGAAGAGGCTCAATTTCTCCCCAGGAACCCAATCCCACCCCCTCATATCTAAGTGGAGTCTGCATGATATGGACAGAGGAGGAGATCTGATCTCTAGCCAGATCCCTTAGGAATGAATCATCCTGCCTTCCTTCTCCCCTTTCTCCTCACACACCCCCAGCAAATTATCTCAGAAGAATAATGGTTGGGAGTTGGGTGGGCCATTCGCAAGGTGTAAAGTTCCCTTTATGGAGGGACGTGGGAAAAGGTCTCATGTGAGTCTCAGCTGGCATCTCTGGGATGGGGCTAACACTTATGGGATTTCTAGACTATGCCAGATATTGCACAGATGGTGTAATTTCAACCTCCCTTACAGGTCTTCTATAGATGAGGCTCAGAGATGGTCAGGAACTTGCCCAATGTGTCACTGGAAATGGCAGAGACCAAGATTCAAAACTACCAGTAGGCTTGCACACTCCAGAGTCCACATTGCTCTCCCGCCCCAGACTGGCCCACCTGCTCAGTCTGAAATGGCCCTCGGCTCAGGTCACTCCCTTTGCAGTGTGAGCACCAGAGGCCTCTCCCCCTTCTCCATGCCTGCCTCTCCGTGTCATTACCCACATTCTTGTTCTCCTTTATATCCTCTTCCGAGTGTTCCACGTGGTGTTACACCCAGAGAGGCACCAAAGAATTCTCAGGCCCCCCTGTGCCTAGAAATGCAAATTCAAATGGCTTCTTCTGAAGGGAAAGGGGAAAAAATTGATGTTTTATTTTTTTAAGCTGGGTAGTGCGTACTCAGTTATGTATTGTGTTGCTCTTAATGCCTTTTTATGTCTTATTTTCCATTGAATTAAACAACTTTCCTGTGACATCTCTGAGGCCTAGTGTCCATGGCTCCACCCCCAAATAATTCTTTGGAAGGGCCTGGGGGTGAAGCATAGGTATCCCCCCTCCTCATGCTAGGTCTCGGGTTTAGGCCACTTCTAGAAGGGGGTCTAGAAATTCCTCCCGTTGGCCCGTGCCCAGGAGGCGGCACGCCCATCCCCTCCCAAGCAGGACTGCCCCCTCGAATTGCTCAGGGGGACGCAGCCTCCCGGGGAGAGGGGGCTGCCGCTCTCTGACAAAAGGGGCCAGGCCCACAGGAGGCAAGATCTGCCAACTCATTCGCTTCTAGTGGGACACAGGAGGCAGCCATTCCTTCAGAGAGGCAGGTGTCCGTATTATCTTCAATTACCCCGCCCGCTGCCGCCCGACACTGCCCACACTGCTCAGCCCTGCTGACCCGGCCTGTCCTTCCCCTGATTATCACCATTCCCTTCCTTAGGAAGCTCCGTGCAGGCTCAGTTCTCAAAGGCCCTTTTCCTCTCCACCCTGCTGTTACCCTGCAGCGAGGGAATGCCTTCACTCCGAGCCGCCCCTGCCCCACTCCACAACAGCTGGACGGGAGGCTACTGGTGGCACCCAGCCAGGGCGGGAGGGTCTGGATTCCTTCTCCACCCACTGCCCCCCCTCCTCACCCCGACAGAGGAGAGGAGGCCTTCTGGTCGGGAGTTAGACCCAGGGCCCCTGGAGCGAAGAACAGAGCACAGGAGACACTAAAATGAGACGTGCAGAGGGCTTGGGTAGACAGCCCGCCCTAGCAGGAGACTGTGAGCATCACACCCGGGGTCGGCAGACCTCCAGCCCAGCTGTGACTTCCTCCAAACCACTGCCTTTCTGGGTTTCAGAGAGCCCCCTCTGTAAGATGGGCGCCACGGCAGTTCATTCTCTCACGTGGCTAATAAGATGAAATAAAAAATGTGTGTTAAAGATCACAGGTGTAAGGCATCACGAACAGGGCTTTGGGTTGTCAGGCCACCCAACAGCGGGCTGCATCCCTGCCTTATCGCGGCAGTCTGTCCGTCTGTCATTTCATTCCTCCGGTGTGTGCCTGCGAGGTGCAGGCAGAGAGCTACAACGGCCCACCAACTGAGCTCATTCTTTAATGCAAACACTTGTGGAGCCGCTCTGTGCGGGCCTTGGGCAAACACTGGGGGTTTAAAGAGGAGTTAGACCCATCACCTGCCCTGTGAGTGGGGAGCCGGGCGCCTAGTGAAGCAAGTCAGACAGTAAGAGAATATGGGAACTGGGAGGTTTCAGGGAGGGTCACCCAAGTGCCAGGAGCAGACGGGTGAGGAGTAGGTGCCAAGGCAAATTGCCACTCAAGGCTGACCGCTTCCAAACTGGTCTCTCTCCCCGAAGGATGGCAGGGCTCCCAGGAGGGTGACAGGCCAACGCCCCCCCAACAGATGGACACACGCACGCAGCCGCAGCCAGAGCCAGAGAGGAAACGAAGTCCGCAGGTAAAAATTATATTTTTATTTGAGTCACCAGAAAGATTCACTTGTGGTCCAAGTCAAACGTTCAGAATCATCACAGGCCAGGAGGATTTGATCCCAAGCACAAGCCCACGAGGGAGGGGACCAAAGGAACCAAGGAGAGACGGCCACCCCGTATAAAAAGATGAATGACGGCTTCACACCCACGGATGAAATGTTCGGACAGAGGCAATCTCACACGGTCATTTCTGTTTCTTTTTAAATACAGGTTTGTGAGGTGGTATTTTTTTCCAGCTATTTAAAAAAAAAAAAAAAAAAAAAGAGGCCCAAAAGTGCGTAAGTGAAAGGGCGGGGGGGGGGGGGAAATGCAGAAATTAAGCAATAAAGTAGTTTTCCCTGGAGGGACACGAGGAAGAAAACCGGAAGCAGTGTCGAGAGAACACACGTTTCTCACCGTTGGGCTTCTTGCATTTATTATTGGTCCACTAACGTCATATTCACATTCTGGCTTTGATGGATGCTCCTTCCTGGGATATTGGCTAAAAGACCTCTATGAACTGTCAGAGAACCCCAGGCCTCAGCCCAGCCCTCAGGTTCTGTGCTCTTCTAGGGATGGATGGTTCTGGAAAGGAACAAGGACTCCCAGCAGCCCCTGGGTCCCTCAGCACCAGTGTGACAGCCCCTCCTCTCTGTGGGTTGTATAAAAAAAGGTCCCCTATTTTTAGGATGGGAGGAGCAGCGAGCCGGGCAGCAAGATTCCAGTGGCTGGCTTGCCTTGTTTTGGAAAGAAAGTTAAGCTGAGTGAAAAGGCTACTTCTCGCTCCTCCAGGCCTCCCACCCCCCACCCTCCCACCCGCAGGCCCTCCAACACGATGTGTCTCTGACCTTTGGTCCCAGAATCCATGTTGTGCTTTGAGATCAAGAGGAAATGGAATGGACCGGCGCCTCTCCCCAGGTTTCCAATATTGCTCCCTCGCCCCCAAATCGCCCAGCAGGAAACCCTCCATCCACCCTTACCGGGCTGGGGCCACGCCTCGGCCTCCCCCAGAACGGTCCACACCTGTTCCCCCACAGTCACTTCCTGAGCTCTCTGATCTGGGCGCAATAGTCCCAACTTAACTCACAAGCAGAGAGGACTCAGTCATGCCTGCAGCCACCGCGCAGGGAACAAGGATGCAAAGATGTTAACGATGGGGCCTGAGTGGACTGGGAGAAAGCCCAGAGATGAATAAAGCCAGGCAAGGGCTGTCACAGCCACCAGGGAGGGACAGAAGGGATTGGAGATAGCACCATCTTTCCCTTCCTCGCCCCGGGGCCTGTGCTTCCAGTTTTGTAGCCCTGGGACCCTCTCCTAACACCTCCAAGGGGCTTTAGGTAAGTAAGGGAGAGGCCTGGGGGGCAGAGCCCCCAGAGTAAGGCACCCACAGTGTGGGTAACACAGCGTCCTCTGGCCCCTGGTCTGCAGCGCAGGACAGAGATGGGGGCGAGAATGCCTGGAGGCACGAAGCCTTCTCCCTACCCCCACCCAGGAGGCTGTATCAGCGCCCACCCATCTTCGGTCATTCCCTTACTTCCGCCCAGCACATTGCAATGGAGGCAGGTGGGCTTTCTCCATCTGGGGGACAGAAGAAGGACTTTTCATTCCAAAGGAAGTATAAAAAACTTCCGTCCCCTAGGGCCTCCCTTGGTCCCCTCACTGTGGGCTTTGAGGCAACTATCGGGGGAAACCAGTCCTGTGCACCCTCACACAAGCCCAGAGACTCCTGCAGGCCACGCCCTGCCCGTTCGCTCACACTCACACTCACACTCACACTCGCTGACACTCCTCAGACACACACGCTCCTTCCCCCACACACTACGTCCTGGAGACACAGAGGGTCCTGTGGCTTTGCACAGTTCCTATGCACTTGGGGGCGGGTGGGGAGGGGGCTATCTTCCCAGGAGGAGTAGGGAGGAGTGGCCCACCCAGCCCAGATCTCAGGGCGCTGAGCCTCCACGGCCAAGAGGCCTGAGGCTTCCTCGCCCCACCTGTCAGGACCTCGGCTTCCAGCCAAGGAGGCGAGCCAGGGTTCCTGGGGGTTGGGGGGAGGGAGAGGGGGAGGTGCAGAGAAAAAGGGGCTCTGGAGAGAACAGCCTGTCCCCTTCTTCCTGCAGCTGTCCCTAAAAGGAAGAAAGGCCAGAACGTGACCCCAGCCGTGCTTCCTAGGGCGCTCCTAGCCCACACCGGGTCTCTGTGGGCAGGAGAGCAAAATCACAGTGTGAGGAGAGCACGTGTGGGGAGGATGAATGAACTCCAAGGCAGGAACTTTACCCTCCTTTGAGAAGAGACAGGGTGGTGAGGGGACCCCCCCCCAGGGGGTCAGCAGCCCCATCTTTGAGAAGCAAAGCCCTCTTACTGGTGCCCACACAGTGGCAGTGCCCGGCCTGTCCCCATCCAGGGGCCAGGGCGGTGGGGCTCCACTCCTGGGAATGCATGGAGCCCCTCCGCCGGAGTCCTGGGGGGTCTGGGGCTCACCCCAGCCGTGGAATGTTCGGGAGTGTGAGGAGGTGGGCAGGAGGGTCTGAGGGGGCCGAAAAAGAGAGCAGGCAGAGGCCTGGGAGCCGATGGACCTCCCGTTCCAGACCAGCCCAGGGGCCTCGGCCACCCGCAGAAGGTCCGCTCCTGTTCCACCCCCAGAGAAAACCAAGAAGCTGGTCCAGGGGAAAACCTGCCCGAGGAAGGGGCAGAACAAGGCTTCAGTTGGCAAAAGAAGCAGGAGGAGGTTGGGAAGAAACAAGCTGTCGCAGATTGAACAACACAGAGACACTGACGGGTGGACAGGTCACGCCCAGGACGGATGCGGATGCGATGCCGTGGAATGCGCTGAAGGATGGGGCGGGGCGGGGTGGGGCCCAGCGGGCTCAGATGGCCTCCACGTAGTTGGCCGGCAGCATCCCCGTGTCACCGGTGCGCTCCACGGTCCCGTACATCCAGCCGTCATCGATCTGCTGCACATTGACGATGGTGTCCCCATCCTGGAAGGAGACCTCATCCTCGTCCGCGGCGCTGTAGTCGTAGACGGCGCGGTACCGCTTCTGCAGGGGGCGGGGGCGCACAGTCAGCCCGGGGCCCAGCTCGCGGCCCAGCCTTCCTTCCTACCTGCCTGGGACCCAGGAGCAGAGCCAGAGACGGGGAAGGACTGGGCTCTGCCTTGAATTTTCTCACTGTCACTTTCTGAGAGTGTCCAATCTATTTGGCATCTACAAAAAGGCAGGCACGCCCTGGCCAGTGTAACGCAGTTGGTTAGGGCGGTGCCCCAAGCACCGGAAGGTCACAAGTTCGATTCCCCGTCAGGGCACATACCTAGGTTGCAGGAGGCGGCCAATTTATGCTTCTCTCTCACAACGGTGTTTCTCTCTCCCTCTCCCTTCCTCTCTCTCTAAAATCAATAACAACATAGCCTCAGGTGAGAATTTAAGAAAAATAAGAATTAATAAAATAAAAGGCAGGCACAAGACAGGAACTGGGTTTACAATAGCCCTGCTCCACCTGTCAAAGCAGGAATGCAGGGAGGTCCCATGGACATGATGCCAGTTAGTGCTGTGCCCTGTACGCTATTATCTGCATTATCACGAGCACGTCTTCTTTTTCCGAAGCTGTGATAAGTCTGGCTTCACTCCCAAGCTCAGGACAAAGACCTATTCTTGGGAGAAAAATCTCCAGGTGACACAAGAGATTTCCACCTTGCAACTTCAGCCAAATTCTTATTCTTGAGCTCTAGGTAATGTCCAGTAAAAGCACGTGAAATCCAACTGTGGCCTTGGAGGTGGATAAGATTCTAACATACTCTGACCTTACTGCCCTTGATGTTGACTTATCTCTGGAGGTCACCCAGGTCAGGCCCTGCGGACTGCATGGGGCCAGCAGGGGGGCCCCATTGCCAATTGGTCGAGGGCTAGCTAGGTGCCCCTGGGGGACCTCCCATACCACTGCCCACCCCACTGCCAGGACCCTGCTCAGACCTCTTTCCAGTCTCTGGTCTGGTCTGTCCCCTCCAACTGCTCATCCATTGTCATTTTGGGGGAACTTTCCAAAATGCAAACTTGATCGTGTTACCCCCTGGCTTTAAATCCTTCAAAGGTCCCCATCCTCTTTTGCACCAAATTTCAAACTTTTTCCCCCAAGCAACGGAAACCTACTCCATCAGCCCCCACGTCTATGGGATGAGGATCCCAGGCCTCGCAAGGTGACCTTGGTCTCTCATATTACCAATCTGCCTGTATCTCTTGGGCTGAGTAGCCACCATCGATACCCACATTCTGCAACAGCCTCCTAACTCATCTCCCTGTTTCCACCCTCAACTTCCTACTGCCTCTTCTCAACACAGGGGTTAGCGCAATCTTTGAAAAACACAGGTCACACCTGTCACTCTGAATAGCTCCCCAGTCCCGAAGGCCTTCCCAGTCCCAAGTCCCTCCATAATCTGACCTCATCTCCTACCCTTTGCCCTCTCTGGTCCTCTTAGCCTTCCTGCTGGTCCTTGAACTTTCCTAGCACATTCCTGCCTCAAGGAATTCCTTTGCACCACTCGCTCCTTCACTTTATTGAGGACTTGAGGACTTTGCTGCTCTCTCCCCTTACTTTGCTGTCTTTTTCTTCATGTGCCACTATCTGGCCTTTCTCAGGTTGGAATGAAAGCTGCAAAGGTTGTCTTTTTTTTTTTATTGATTTCAGAGAGGAAAGGAGGGAAAGCGAGATAGAAACATCAATGATGAGAGAATCATTGATTGGCTGCCTCCTGCATGCCATGCCCCCGACTGGGGATCGAGCCCGCAAACTGGGCATGTGCCCTTGACCAGAACCGAACCTGGGACCTTTCAGTCTGCAGGCCGATGCTCTATCCACTGAGCCAAACTGGTTAGAGCCAAAGGCAGTCTTTTATTCAGAGCTGTCTCTCTCCTGTCCAGGACATGCTTACTATGTGCAGGACCGGCTACTTTATTTCTCTAAATATTGTCCCTCCTGCTCCTACATGAGCTACTCAAATGTCCAGCGCCCAGAACAGAGGAGCTGAACAAGGGCGGCTCAGCCACACCTGTGAGCAGCAGGACGTACAGCCCAGGAACTTCAGCTCTAAGGACCAGCAGGAACACCTCACTTCCCGCTCATCACGTACTCAGCAAAGTTGACAAGTGCCGCTTTGTGCCCAGCTCAGAGCAAGTGAACCAAAGGGACAGTGTCCTGCCTGCACAGAGCTTCAAGTCCAGTGGAGGACACAGACGGAAGCTAGTAAACAGAGAATTGTTTTAAGTTGGAAAGCGTGGCATGACAGAAATGTCAGGGGAGACCCACTTGGCATGAGCTGGTTTGGGATGGCCCCTCCGAGGAAGGAGCAGGCTGAGAACTGAAGAACATGGAGGGGGGGGGGGGGTGATGTCCCCATGAAGAGTGGGGACCAACCACCAGGTCTGGGTGGCCCCAAGCAGAAAGGTGCTTCATGTGCTCCCAGGTAGCCAGAGTAAGATAACCTGGGTGACGGGTCTAGCTGGAACCCAGGACCCCTATCCCAGTGGGTTCTGCCCACTATCCCACACTTACCCTCTGCTCTAGAGGCCGAGATCCCTATCTCACCTGCAGGTGATGTAGAAACTGGGGTCAAAGGCCAGGAGAAGCCAGACCTGCTGGGCAGGGTTTCTAAGAAGAATCTATGACCTAGGTTCTTCCCTAGGCCCACCCATCTCTCTAGGCCCACCCATCCCTGGCTGCCCCAGGCCTCACAACCATCCACCGTCCACCTCCCACCTCCCACCTCTCCACCTGGGCCAGGGCTACTCACCCCACCCCCGCCTGGGGCGCTGCGCTGTGTGGAAACTGGAGCTGCAGGCTCCTTGTAGCCACCATAGGATGGGGCCACCTGCTGCTGCTGGGGCTGCTGGTAAACTGGAAGATGCGAGGAGGCAGCGCTCAGAAACTGTCTTGACCAACCCAGCCCCTCCCAGGGCCTCCTTCCTTCCTCCCAGAAGCCCACAGTCCTGCTCAAGGCCCACTTCTCAAGGCGAAGTCTGAGTGCACACATGTGTCATGTGTTCTACAGCAAGGGCGGTACCTCCCCCTCATCACCCAGGGGCCCAGCAGGGGCCCTGTCCCCAGTGTTCATGCCCTTGGTGGGCATAAGACCTGACAGTGTGTGTGTGTGTGTGTGTGTGTGTGTGTGTGTGTGTGTATAAATGAGGCTTCTCCCCACCCGGTAGCTGGCCGGCCTCAGGTCCTTGACCCCCACAGGCTGCATGCTCACCAGGGGCACCGGTTGGGATGTGGTGAGGCTGCTGCTCCTGGGGTCTCCGGTAGCTGGTGCTGTCCTGGGAATCTCGGCGCTCAGGCTCCATGCCCTCACCCCCACTGGGGCCCATGCGGCTCTTCTCAAACTCCTCGTGGTATTTTATCTGCAAAGGCAGAAAGCATTGGGTAAAGGACCCACAGAAAACCAACCTAAGCTCCCTCCCATCGTCACCAAGATCCCGGGATGAGAGAGACTCGAGGGCTCTAGGCAGAGAGAGCCAGGCTCTCATGAGGGTGCACAAGCTGTGCCCTTGGACAAGCTACATAACCTTGCCGGGCCTCAGTTTCCGACGGGACATCGGGGTCTGCCCCGGGTGAGCTGGAGGGCGCCATGGGTGACGACGGGAAGGGCCATGTACACTAAAGCACCAGGCAAATGTGAATGGTGCCTGTGGCAGGGGCGGGGCTCCCTGCCTCCACCTGGTCAAGAGCAGCAATAGCAGCAACTCTGCTTATAGAGCACCTACTAGGTGCCAGGCACTGTGCTACGGGTTCCACATCATGGCTCATTTGACCTGTCAACACCTCCAAGGGGGCATATTACAGTCCCCCTTTAACAGACAAGGAAACTGAGGCACTGACTAGCAAAAAGAACTGCCCAAGAGCACGCAAATCCCAGAGCCTGTGTCCTTAATCAGTAGGTGATTCTGCCTCTTACAGGCATGAGCAGTGGAGGCCAGAGCCGAAGAGTGCTCTGCTGAGGACCCCAGCCCTTGGGGAGATGAAATGTCAGGCCGCCGTTTTCTTGGAGATGCATTCCCCCTCTGGCTGAATTCCAAAAATGGGCAAAGCGAGGCCTGGAGCAGTCACAGGCCCCACCACTCAGCAAGAGCAGCTGAACGGAACATGCCAAGACCCGGAGCCCTCCCAGAGCTGCGTTCTCAAAATCGGCGCTTCCGATGAGCTGCTCGCAGCCCACCTGTGCCGCTTGCAGGCTACAGGGCCCCCCACAGAACCTACAAAATCAGGGCTGGGGTTCTGGGCTATGCCTTTAAAAAACACGAAAAACAAAAAAACCTGTTTTTATTGATTTCAGAGAGGAAGGGAAAGGAAGAGGGAGACAGAAACATGGTTGAGAGGGAGTCATTCATCTGCTGCCTCCTGCACGCCCCCTACTGGGAGACTGAGCCCGCCACGCGGGCATGTGCCCTTGACCAGAATTGAATCCAGGACCTTACAGTCCACAGGCCGATGCTTTATGCATTGAGCCAAACCGGCTAGGGCTGGACTATACATTTTTAAAAGCTCCCCAAGTGGCCCTAACCGGTTTAGCTCAGTGGATAGAGCGTCCGCCTGCGGACTGAAAGGTCCCGGGTTCGATTCCGGTCAAGGGCATGTACCTTGGTTGCGGGCACATCCCCAGTGGGGGGTGTGCAGGAGGCAGCTGATCGATGTTTCTAGCTCTCTATCCCTCTCCCTTTCTCTCTATAAATATTTAAAAAAAAAAAAAAGCTTTCGCGCCATCGCTGCAGAGCTGAGTAGCTGCAGTAGAAACAAATGGCCCACACAGCCTAATGGCTTTACTCTCTGGCCCTTTACGGGAAAAGTCTGCTGTCCCTGCTTGCCCAAATACTTGGACTGCAACATGTAAAAGGTACAATCCTCCCAAATTATGTCTGTTTTATAAATTAAATAACAAGTATCACTTTACAACTATGGAAAGTAGAATATAAAATATACACCAAAAAAATACGAATTAAAAAAGGTCTATGAGATGAGAAAGAGCAAGAGCCAGGAGTTTACGGTATCTCCCTGCACTCTCAGTGGCACGCTACCCCTACCCCACCTTGCAGACCCCCGGGGGTGTGAGCTTGTCAGAGAGGGAACTTGTGGGGAGGACAGTGACCCGGGAGGGTGCTAAGGCCCATGGTTCGAGTGTTCCGGGAGTGCTGCGCTGGCCTGGGTGTGGGGGAGAAAGTGGGACAGAGAGACACAGACCAGCCCCCTCACCCCCAGAGGACACTCAGAAAGCAGGGCGCTGAGAAAAGCTGGTCCTATCCCAGGCAGGCACAGGCCCTGAATTCTCTCCGGGCCTCAGACCACTTGCCTAGAAGCTGGTTCTCACTTCCTGTCCACCAGGATCCTGCCCTGTGGTTCTCCCAGTGGAAAATGGGGTGGCAGCCCCGCCAGCGTGGCCCAGTGATTTGAGCGTCGACCCAATAGCCAGGAGATCGCGGGTTCGGTTCCCAGTCAGGTCACATGCCTGGGTTGGGGGCTTGACCACCAGTGGGGGGCATGCAGGAGGCAGCCAATCAAAGATTCTCTCTCATCATTCATGTTTCTATCTCTCTCTCCTCGCCTCTCTGAAATCAATAAAAAATATATATTTTTTTAAAAGACAAGAAAATGGGGTGCCAGAGGAGGAAGGGGCAAGGAGGGAGGCAAAGTCTGCCCTGAGTCCTGGAGCAGAAGGAACCTGCGATCTTGTGCCCTGGAACCCTGGGCCAAGGCCTGATGACTGTCCAGTCCCCGGAGTCCCCTCTGCCCATCCTCTCCCACAGGACAAGAGTTAACACTAGGATGGGCGGGGCTAACACCTTAGTAACTGGGCTAATTATTTTACAAATATGGAAAGTATGGCTAAAGGTTCGAGGGTGTGGCCCATTGGGCACACCTACATCCTCCTGCTGGCTCCAGTGATGGTTCCTCACTGCAGCCTGGGCTAGAAGGAATGGGTCCAGTCTGCAGGCAGAGAGAGCCTCTCTTAGGGGTTCGGGTCAGAACCAGCCCCCTCCTCTTCCTGCCCTTTCCCTTCATGTCCAAGCAGGGACCCACACCCACACGGTAAAAGAATGGGCTGAGTCTGTCCCTGAGGGGGAGGAGCCAGCCTTGACTAGAAAACCCATCAGATCTCCCAGTTCCCTCTGAGAAGGGCACCCAGGGGTGAAGTTCTCAGACACAGGGTCTGTGCCTGGCTCTCAGTTTCCTAAAACAAGGGAGGACAGAAGGCGAGTCTCCCCGAGCCCCACTGCCTCAGTGATTCCCCCATCCAGGGATGGGTAGAGTGGGGAGACAGGAAGAGGGGTCAGCCCTTCTGAGGCCTCTAGGCTCACAAGACAACTGCCCTTCTGACTTTTGTCCTGGGAGTGGGAAAGGTCGGCTTCCCATGTTTACTTTCTGTTAATGAGCTGGTGGCCAGGGGAGGGAAAGGGCACATGTGGAGGCGGACCGAGGCCTGCATGGGCCCTGAGGGTGCCAGGAGGTGGGCTGGGGGGACAGTATCCCACATGCTAGGGGCCCGTTCTCTATCTGCATTAGTGGAGAGGTGACAGAGAGCCCTGAGAAAGAGTGTGTGTCTGGTCCCAGCTCCTCTGAGCCAAGGCCTGGTGCTATCCCCAGTCTGTATCCTACAGACTCATCCCAAGCTGTAGCGTTCCTCTCGTGCTTCATCCCTGTGGCCTTTGCTGTGTGACCTTGGGAGAATCCCTTCCCCTCTGGGCCTCAGTTTCCTCATCTGTAAACACCATGATACCATCTGCTCCCAGGTGGCCCTAAGGCTCTTGAGTATCTCTAGGAACCCAATGAAACTAGAGCTGAAAGCAGACGGATGTGTACGTCCCGCAGGTAGTGGGTGGGCTTGATCTTCCTCCTTAAAAAGTCACTACATGTGGATAGATGCTTATAAAATTAGGGCCAGCTGACCCACGTGGATGGCATAGTGACAGCCTGACCATGAAAGAACTGCCCCCCCCCCCCCAGCCCTTTGCAGGGACCACCTCTTATTATCATCTATCTATGTAAAACCCTAATATGCAAATCGGCCAAATGGCAGAACAACCGGTTGCTATGATGTGCACTGACCACCAGGGGGCAGATGCTCACTGCAGGAGCTGCCCCCAGCCCACAGGCCCTGACCAGAGACGACAGGGGGAGGGGGCTGGTGAGCGGGCGGTGCCAGGCCAGCCAAGGGGGATGAGAGCGGGGGCCCCCGATCGTCCTGCCGGTCACCCCACACATTGGCCCTGATCTCCGGCCAGACCTAGGAACCCTGCCCGTGCATGAATTTCGTGCACCAGGCCTCTAGTTCTTAACAACCTTCACGTTAAGTTCATAAATGCTCTTTGCACATTATCTCCCTTGGCCCTCACAGCAATCGCCCTAAAGAATAAGTCGGACAGGTACACCTGAATTCCCATTTTACGGAAGAGGAAGATGAGGCTCAGTGGTTAAATGACGTGATGAGGCAGAGCTTTCATGACTCAGGAAGCATGGAGGCTGGTGACCACATGCCCACGTCTGCCCCTAGCCCCGGTTCCTGTCTCCTGATCGGGAATAAATACGAATAGCACCCCTCTCGTTCTCAAAAGGAATGATAATCATAAGGTCACCCAAACTTTGAGAGAAGAGAGCACCAGGCAGGCAAACTCGGGAGAGGCGGCACAGAGGCGGGATGGGTGAGAAGAGTGAGGCCGCAGCTCCCTTCTGCCTGGGCCCACCTGTAAAAGCCAGTCCAGTGCTCTCAACCTCCTCTCTCTCCCCTCCCCAGCAAATGAGGAAACTGAGTTCGTTACTTTGCTGACCGACCTATTGGTCCGAGAATCAAACAGGCACATTGGAGCGTGTTAGCACACCCGAAAGGAAAAGAAACGTCTTCCAGACTCCAAGGGCCTGGCTGATGCTGCTCCAAGCTCAGCAAAGCTCTCATCTTCTAAGAGCTCCAAATGGAAACCCCCAGAAGCCCAGGAACGTCAGCAGAGCCCCAGCTGAAGAACCGTCCTGGGCCCCCGTGGAAAGGCACCACGCTCCGACTGTGCCCACGACATCCAAACGAACGTGGGTGGAGGGGCCCAGGCCTAAGGACCCTGCCCTCTGACCCAGGCCCTGCGAGGCATGCTGGGAGAGGCCCGGGGAGCAGGATGACTAACTGAGGGTCCATTCCAAAACTCAAGAAAAGACACTTTCTCTGCTAGTTGATGCTGTGTTTTGTTTTCCCGAGGCCCCTGCTCTCCCGACTGCAGTGAAAACCGAAGGTCTGACTCCACATGTCGCCCTCACATGACTCCACATCATGGCTAACCAGGGAACACCAGGCTTTGAATGGAACAATCAACTCACCAGCCAGGGTCTATTTTTACGACATCTCCCGTTTGTCGAGGGCCCATTCTGTGTCCTGAGATGCTTTATTCCTCCTCTTTTCTCAGCCAGTCCAAGAGAAATGTACATTATCAGCCCCGTTTTACAGACGAGGAAACCAAGGCTCAGGAGATGGTTAAACGGTGGGTAAGTCAGAATCCAGTTCTGACATCAGATCCTTCATTCTCCACGACTACAGGCCCCTGTTAGAGGCTAACAATATTTTGTTCTTAAAACAAACGGAAACCTGTGCTCAGTCCCATTAGTGATCAGAGAAGTGCAAGTTAAAAACCACAGTGAGATACCACTCCACACAGTCAAAATGGCTACGATGAACAAGTCTCAGAACGTAGATCAATGGGAACGCTGATCACTGTCGAGAGTAAGTCAGCACAGCTGCTTGGAAAACAGTTCAGCATTATCTGGTAAGGTTGCTGGAACACATCTAAGACTGGGCAATTCCACTCCACGCTAACACTAGGAAAACGAATGAGGATGTCTTTATCAGTTAATTAATTATTTATTTACCCTATTTTGGGAGAGGGCCAGGGAGCATGCTGGGATAGGAACCAGGGAGCATGAAGGGCAAGGGCCAGGGGAGCCTCTGGCATGAAGACGTTCATAGCCTGTGAAAATGACCCAAATGTCCATCAACACCAGAATCAACAAAATCCTGGTATACGCCTACATGGAGTCCTACACAGCAATGAAAAGGAGTGCGCTCCGGCTGCACACAAACAGGTAGGTTCGTCTTTAAACCCAATGCACACAGCAAGAAATGAAAGTGTACATGCTATGTATACAGAATCAGTTCGAAACACAACTGTAGTGTCTAGAAACACACAGTTACATATTAAAATTATGAAGGACCGCACACACTTTCAAAAATTAAACCACAAAGTTGTCCAACGAGCCTACCCCTCCAGGCCATGTGACTCTGGGGCTGGAATTTTCATTGACCTCACTGTTTACTGCTGATCAGGCCCAGGCTCTACAGACTGAAGCTAATCTGAGGAATAGAAGCAGCTAATTATTTTGGTTTCATGGAATTGTGAAGGATTTCTGCCTGTAACAAGGACATCTCTGCAGTTTGTGGTTTGATGGTCCTTTGTAGGACCTTAGCCAGTTCTGTATCTCACTGTACCCAGCGCTTTCCTTCACCGACGGGGCATCACCTCTGCCTGTCGTGTCCCCCAGCTGCTTCCTCATAAATACGTTCAATGTATGGAGACGCTCCCTGCGCGAGAGATGTGTTTTAACTTGGAAAACCCTATTTTACAGGGGCGCGGGAACGTTCGGTTTCTTGACTCGCACGTTGAGTACACACAGAGGGGGTTACTGGGTGTTCTATTTCTCAGAAAAAAATAAAAAGACATAAAACTGTACACAGAAATCAATACACACGTAAATATGTAGGTAAAGAAAAGCATAGGTCCTCTGCTTGAAGGCAGTGGCTCCCACAAAGGGGCCTCAGCGAGGAGTTTCCCATCCAGATAGCCATGAGAGCTCATGGCCAAAGGCCAGGATTCTGCAAGGACAAATTCCATCCCCTAGCACGTGGCCCTGGCCTCGCATCCCTTTAGGTGCCGTTAATGACGACACAATCACTCACCAGATGTATAACTTCCCAGTATCTTGCCTCAAATTTTCCCACACATTCTCCATACTAAACAATGGACCAACTTTTTAAAAAATGTTATTTGTTTGCCCTGGCCGGTTTGGCTCAGTGGATAGAGCATCGGCCTGCGAAATGAAGGGTCCCGGGTTCGATTCCGGCCAAGGGCACATGCCCGGGTTGTGGGCTCGATCCCCAGTGGGGTGTGCAGGATGTAGCTGATCAGTGATTCTCTCTCATTATTGATGTTTCTATCCCTCTAAGGCTCTTCCTTCCTCTCTGAAATCAATAAAAAAATATATATTTTAAAAAGTTATTTATTTATTTGAGAGAGAGTGAGACATCAATTTGCTGTTTCACTTGTATGTACCCCAAACCTTGGCATCTCCATCAATGGTCCTTCCAACTGAGCAACCCAGCCAGGGTGACAAAGGGTCTAACTCTTCAGCCAAACTTTCCCCCATGTTCCTTAGCCCCAGTATAGAAAGCAAATAGGTCTGCCTTTAAAGTAATAACAACAGGCACTACTTATCAAGTGCCAAGCACTCGACGTTTTCCTTGCAACCACCTTTTCAGGTAGGGTCTGTGGTCCCATTTTTACAGATGAGGAAACCGAGGCTCAGCAAGGCCTGCCCAGCCCACATACCTGGGCTGCAGGGTTGATCCCCGGCCCCTGTTGGGGTATGTTTGGGAGACAACCAATCGATGTGTCTCTTTCACATCAATATGGGTTTTTTCCTCTCTCTCCCTCTCAAAAAAATCAATGGAAAAAATATCCTCCAGTAAGGATTTTTTAAAATGCTGGTCCCCGGGTCCCACCCCTAAGAGACTGATTTGGGCAGACTAGGGAGGAGGGCTGCGAGCCTGCATTTTCGGTAAACCTTCCCCAGTGATTCCAGTCCAGTTGGTGGGAGGCCCACATTTGACAGACTCTAATTGCATTCACTAAAACCATGTCTTCCAGCTCTGTGGTCACAGCTCACACGTCCCAGCTAAAGCTGCACACGCAGAACCAGGTCAGGTTCAATTTCATCTCCCCCACCTCAGAGCAGAGGACAATCAGCTAATTGCAGCCCTGTGGTTAATGATAAGATAGTTATCTGCTTAGGTGTGCATGTCTTGGCCACAGTGAGTTCTATTACCAGGACTCCTGGGACAGTAACACCTCCAATAACTGGTGAGTGGGGGAGGGAAGAAGAGCAGGTACCATAGTCTGGATGTGGAATATTCTGGAAGCCTTCCAGAAAGGGAGGCAGAAATGACTGGGCTTGCTTGTCATCACCCCCCTCACACACACACACACACACACACACATATCTGGCTCAAACCCACAGGCTAGAAGCAATGAGTGAAGGTATTCAGACATTAGGGTTATAGATAGGGGACAAGAGTCTTCACAATGAAAAGCCAAAGAAGCTTAAGAGTCAAGATTCCAGCCCTAGCTGGTTTGGCTCAGTGGATAGAGCGTTGGCCTGCAGGCTGAAGGGTCCCAGGTTCGATTCCTGCCAAGAGCACATGCCTGGGTTGTGGGCTTGATCCCCAGTAGGGGACATGCAGGAGGCAGCCAACCAATGATTCTCTCTCATCACTGAAGTTTCGAACTCTTTCCCTCTCCCTTCCTCTCTGAAATCAATAAAGATATATTAAAAAGAAGAGGAAAAAAAAAAAGTTAAGATTCCAGCTTTGCCCGGCCGGCGTGGCTCAGTAGTTGAGCGTCGACCTACGGACCAGGAGTTCACGGTTCGATTCCCATTCAGGGCACATGCCCAGTTGGGGGCTCCATCCCCAGTGTGGGGCATGCAGGAGGCAGCCGATCAATGATTCTCTCTCATCCTTGATGTTTCTCTCTCCTTCCAACTTCCTCGCTAAAATCAAATAAAATACATTTAAAAAGAAAAGAACATACAAGATAAAATTTGTCGTTAAAAAACAAAAGTTTCCAGCTTTGTAAGCCATTCCTGTCTTCCCCGCTATTTCCCACACACACACACACCTCCCTCCAGCTTTCCCCTGGTGAGCTCTAAGCTACCCCCTCTTTCCCTCTTCTTTACCTTTGGCCAGGCCCTGCTGTGTAAAGAAGCAACGGAGACAAACTTTTCCGGGGGGAGGGCGTGGGGTGCAAGCCCTGGGAGGCACACCTTCCTAGCCCAAGGGAAGCCCTCCTTTTCCCCAAGCCTCGCGTTTCAACCGCAGGTCAACAACCTAGTTGCGGAACCCATTCAGTGAAGTCTGCAACCAGCATCTTTACAAAACATAATAAAAAATACGCCCTCCAGCAGTGAGGACTCTCTCAGGAAAGTTTCGATTCTGTTTTCCCTCTAAATAAATAAGCAAAGCAGGCCGGTTTGGGGTAGGGGTCACGGTGTGAAATGTATTCCAGATGGTAGTTTGCAGTCCAAGTTTGAAAGCCACGGTCTTGGGTACGGCTGTTCCTCGAGGCGTGGGCCCTGGCTCCTGAAAGCCACCTGAGCCACCGTTGGAACCCAGCCAAGCTCTAAGTGCGTCCTGACAACGAGGCCGGGTAGAGGGGTGGGGAGCCCGGGGGTGGATGCCGGCTGGGCCACCTGAAACCCAGGTCCTCCACAGCCTCTATCGCCCCAGTCCCTCAGCCCAGAGTGACCCTGGGCAACGCGCGACCCCTTCCCATTCCAGACATGCAGACAGCCACTTGCCCAGACCGTCCTTCATTTGTAGGATCGCCTGGCCCAGCTGACCGGGCACTTCCTGCAGCTCTGTGCCCCAACACCCCATGCACAGGGCTGCACCCCAGATTCCGTGCTGAGGCTCACAGCAGCGTCCCACCCCCACATGCCTAAAGCCCCCCGAGACGGCCTCCCCACAAGCCCTAAGCAGCACAGGCTGCAGGTCTATGGCTCAGCCACGCAGGAAACTGAGGCCTGTTCCCTAGCCACAGGTCCCAGGGAGCCTGGCCATCCACCGCCCACTCTCCACACCCAGCCTGGCCACAGCACATACTGCTGACCATCCTGGGCCCAGGAGGGCCCGGGCCCGGGGGTGCAGGGCCAGCAGGCCGCGCTGGCTGGGGTTTTTACACAGGAAGGAAGAGCAAGCCACGGTGGGGGAGGAAGCTGAGGGAGGGAGGAAATGACTGCAATGTCAGCACCCAAAGGCAGACAGGGAGGCTGGCCCCTCCCACCCTGCCACCCCGTTCTGAAGTCCTGACCTTTGTGCTCAGACAAAACAGTTACTCTGGACCCTAACACCCAGCAGCCAGGAAAAAACCCACGCAACTTCACAGAGAGGGGATGATTGAGCTAAACATAAGCCCTCCCTGCACCCTCCCCAAAGTATAGTCCATTTCTGCTCTGTGGGCAGAGGGAGAGTCTGGGGTACACAGAGAAAAGGTATCTGTACCCCAAACCCTTCCCTTCCTTTCCCTCTGCTCAAGCAGCCGTCAGTAGGCCCGCCCAAGGGCCCCACTCATGCCTGCCTGCCAGCCAGCAGGGGCAGACGGCAGGGGGAGACGGCCAGGAAGGACGGCGGGGGGTGTGCCCCACAGGGGCAGGGGCGCTTACATTACTGATCTGGTCCTGGGTCTTCTTGATCCTCTGGAGTTCCGGTGTGTCTGCCACCACGCTGAAGCCCTTGCCCTTGTTCTTCTCAAACTCCTCCTTGTAGCGCACCTGGAGGACCCAGACAGGAGAGGGGCCAGAGTCAAGCCAGGGGGAGCAGAAAGGGACCCAGCCTATGGCCACCTGAGCTGGCAACCAGCTCGGAGGGAGATCCTGACCAGAACTCCCCCTGTAGTGACATGCACTGCCCCTCCCAACTCAAAGCAGAAGTCTTAACTAAAAAATATTAAAATGATAATCCATCAGTACATAGTCAGTGCATGCTGAGCGCCAAGTGCCTTACACGAACTGCCTCATTTAAATCTCACCATATACTATTATTAGCTCCATTTTTGTTGTTGTTGTTAATCCTCACCCGAGGATATTTTTCCCCATTGACTTTTGGAGAGCAAAGGGAGAGAAGGAATGGGCGGGAGGGAAGGAGAGAGAGAGAGAGAAACATTGATGTGAGAGACACACATCAATTGGTTGCCTACCACACACGCCCCATCCGGGGCTGGGGATCGAACCTGCAACCCAGGTACATGCCCTTGACCAGGAATCGAACCCACGACCCTTCAGTGCATGGGCGATGCTCTAACCACTGAGAACACTGGCCAGGGCCTTTAGCTCCGTTTTAAGTAAGGAACCTGAGCCACAGAGACACACAGTCCATGCCCAAGGTCACACAGCTTAGCAGCAAAAGTCCAGAGCCACCAAAATGCAAAGCTTCATCTGCCTGGCTCCTGACCCGTCACCGCCCGCCCATCCTCCCAGAAAGCTCTCGGAAGAAGGCTCTTCCCAGAGCTCCACAGCCTGCCCCAGCACTCACCCTAGCCAGGATGTGGCCCTGCCCGTCGAGAGCCCAGGGGAGTTTTTGAGTGACCAGTTAAGTGAGGGCTGTGCCAAGGGACAAAGTTGGTGCCCAGAAAGGAGGGCAGGGAGACAGCCACTCGGAAGACCCGATCAATGAGCCTTTGAGAGGCTCTGGCGGCTTCCTGGAGCCGGCTTCTGAGGTCAGCGCCACAGGAAAGGATGAAATTGTCGGGGGACAGACAGCACTTCACAACAGGGCGCCACGCTCTGGGGAAGAACCCTACCACCCCTCCACTGCCCTCCTCTTCTGAGAATCCCATGGATCCTCCAAGAGAGGGACTCAAGTCAGACAGCAGAAAGGACTTCCCAAACGCTCAAGGCATTGAAATAAGGAGGAGTCTCTTATCCTCCCCTGGGGGCTTTAAAGAGCAGAACGGAGGCTGAAAATGCCCAGGGCGCGGAGCACTGCTCCTTGGCTTCCAGGGACTTCCTGTGCACATCGGAAGCCAGCTGTTCCAAACCCCGCCAGCTGCCTGAATTTCCTCCCCGAGGGCTGCCCTGTCCTGGAAGGTCAGCCCAGGACATGAGGCCCAGGACCCTGGCCGTCTCTAGGATGACAAGCCCAGGCAGCTCCCAGGCATGGGATCATCTGGCCACAGTGCCGAGCTGCACTGTGACCCAACCGACCACACACATTTGCAGCCACGGCCACACCTGTCAGTTCCTCGGCACCCTGCCCGCCCCCCAGGTCAGGCGTCCTTGTTTGTCCCCTAGCGCCCCAGCTCCTCCGTCCATGGGCTTCTTCCTAAAAAGTTCCAGAAATTCCTTTGTTTTGATCCAGACTGAAAACAAAGGCCTGGACAGAAAAATGAACAATGATAAAGGTACCAGCCCACCCCATGGGCCCAGAACTGCCCAGCCTTTGGCCACCCGGGGAGACCTGGGCCAGCAAGGTGCCTCTTAGTTGGGGTGGGGAGGGGAAACCCTCTGAGAAGGGGGCAGCAGGGCAGGTAAGGCACTTGGAGCCAGAAAAATGCAGCTCTGGATACAGAAGCCCCAAATGCAAGGCCTCTGGCTTTGGTTTCCTGGCCTGTAAAAGGGTTGTCATAGCAATCACGGGGCGGGGGGCTTCCTATCCCCAAGGCCAAGTGCCAGAGGGAGCTGGGACCAGCACAGGCTCCGTCTCCCCCTGCCAAGTGACCTTGGGCAAATGACATAACCTTTTGGGCCTTGGTTTACAAATCTGTGAAAGGGGATAAGAATACCACCCATCCCGATCAAGGGTGCATATGACAGACAGTTGCTCCACAGCAGCCAACACATGGTGGAGCACGCGGCGGGCTCACCACACGCCGATAAGGGCAGCTGTGAAAGTGCTTTGTCAATGCTAACGTGCTGAACACATGCCCGTTCCCTGCTCCTTCCTCTACTTCCCGGCCTGGCAAGGGCCAGGCCCCTAATCCAGGGGCATAATTGCCATGGCGACACTGTGGTGACATCAGCGAGTTCCCAGGCTCGGGAACTGCCTCCCCTCCCTACTGGGGAAGGGTAATTCATTTACTCCTGGCACAGGGGGTCCAGAGAGGGCAGGGCCGGGATGCAGTCCACGCTGAGAAAAGGCCTCTGCCTTCTCACTTTGCTGCATGTCCCTAGGCGAGTCCGTCCCCCTTCTCAAGAGACCAGTTAGCTGATTTCTAAAAGCCCTCCACGCTCTGGAATTTGTGACCATTTTTAAGTACCTGTGGCCTTCACAACAGAGAATGGAGGTGGGGAAGATTCTCTGAAAGGCTGTTAGGTGTTGGAGTGGGGGACAGGTAAAACGCGGGGAGCCAGGAGTGTGGGGAGACCCCTACCTGGAGTCCCTCCTCAGGGCTCCTCATCACCCAAGCAGGCGTGTTCACCTGCATCTGGGACAGCTCACCAGGATGTGACAAGGGTCTCTGAGGAGGGAAGGCCCTGCTCAAGTTCACTCAGCCCAGCTGCGGGTAGGGTCAGGGGACCAAATGCTGGGACTGGACGACTCTCTGCCTGGGAGGCGCCTGGGCCTCGCCTCCTGGAAACCCCCAAGGCAGGGCCAGGACAGATGCAGAGGCTCCTCAAGCCCAGACAACCACCAGCGATGCACGTCTGCTTTCTGTAAGCGGATGTGTTCAGTCTCCTCCCAGGATCTATCCTGTTCACCACTTATCGCCGCAAACAGTAGGTACCAAGAAATAGCTGTGGAGTAAATGATGCATGAACTGAATGGAGACACAAACTCTCCAAACAGGTGGCACAGTTTGGAAAATAACTGCCCTCACTGACCCAACGTAAGAGGAACGATCAGGACTTTAAGAAATGCATTGGAAAAAAATAACAATACCAACCATTTTACCACTTATTTGGTGCCTACTACGTGCTGGGCCCACGTCCTATGTAACCCACTCCCCTCTAACAAAAGAAGAAGTCAGGTTTGAAATTAGACACACACCGAAGGGGAGGCGACCTGATGAGAAAGGTCGGTGCTGGGGGCCGTCAGCAGGTCACTGTCTGTGCCTCGGTCACGCCCCATTCCCTCTCCTTCCCAGGACAACAGGAATGCAAACAGCTATTGAGTGCTGACTGTATACCAGAACGGTTCCAAATGCCTGCTGTATACCAACATCCTCACAGCCACCTTTGGAGAGAGACTACGTAACCCCCATTTTACAGATAAGGCACTCGGGCTGGGAGTCTTCAAATAACTTGCCCATGGCCACGGCAGCGAATAGTGGGACATCCAGGATTTCACCTCTGGCCATCGGCTCAGGACACAGGTATGCTATCTGAGGTCAGCAGATCCAACAGAAGGGAGTAGGGACCCTGCTCCAGGGCAGGCCTGGGGCTCTCCTGTCCCCCTGGACAAGTCCCAGGCTGTACTGCACTCTGGAGGTATGACAATGAGGGGGAAAGTAAAAGAGAGCTTCTCTTTGCACTTCTGCCTGGGCTCAGGGGGCTACAGACACCCCCAGCTCAGCCCCACCCCAACGATGCTGCCTCCCTCCAGCCTGGGGTGGGGGTTGGGAGAGCTGCAGTTCCCTGCCTCCGCCCAGCCTGGTCTGGACCACCCAGAGGGTCATTTCTGGTCGGCTCTGCGGTTCCTCCCCCCGCAGGGAAGGCTCCAGGTGTCCCAGACACCCAAAGAACCATTTGGGGAACCAATCTGGAGATGGGAAAACAAAGTTGAAATAGCACAGGCAGCTTCCCGGAGACAGGGAAGGGCTGAGACACACGGATGCCTGCCCAGGAAGGGGCCCTGGAGAGAGCCCAGCTGATGCCCTGGTGGGGTGGGGCAGGGTAGGCAGAGGAGGCTCCCACTTCCCTTCCCGCCAGCCACGGGCTGCTGGGGCAGGCCCTGCCCCCACCGCGGCCACAGGAACCAGACCTGTCACCACCCCCCGCCAGGCCAGCTCAGCCCTTCCAAGCCTCAGAGCAGCAGGCCCAGCCCCCGACCCGACCTGTAGGCAACTGGGGTTTGCTGTCCCCATTTTACCAGGAAAGAAAAACAAAACAAAACAGGGGAGGCAAGCAGCCAGCTCCCACCACACAGCTGGGGAAGGGGAGGGGCCTGCAAAGTGGGCAGGTCCTGCCTCCACTCTCTGCCTACCCCAGCCCAGCCCAGCCCCAGCCCCAGCCCCAGCCCCACCCCCAGCCCCTCAGGAGCCCACCTACAGGAGGGGAGAGCTGCGCTCCCAATGCCATGACCTAACGCCCAGGGCTCCCTCCTGCCCGCCCGTCACAGCAGAAAGAGGGTGAGCTCAGGTCTCTCCACCTGATCCCCAGCCCGGCTCTAAGCCTCTCAAATTATGTCTGTGAGACCAAAAGCTTTCACCTGAAGCACCAGGGCGGTCAAAACACAGATTCCTGGGCCCGATCCAGCCCCTTAGGTGCATTCTAACAAGTCCCCAGTCCCTTCTGGTGGGTCCTGAGGGTTGAGAGCATGGGGCTGAGGGCCACAGCAGGCTACGGAACTGCGCTGCGCAAAGGGCTTGAAATCTGCATCTGGGGTAGTAGCACGGCCTCTCCAAACCTCAGTGTTCCCATCTGTACAATGGGGATAGCAAGAGCCCCTCCATCAGCTGGTTGTGAGGATTAGAGGCGGTCAAGGCCTGGCTCTCAGTGAGGACCTACCGCAGAATGACGGTTGTTCTCATGATTGCCCCAGCCTGCCCGAGAGTCAGGAGGCCTGGAACCCAGATGACTCAGGAGGGCCTCTGGGGAGCAAGGGGTTCCCCTCGGGGATTGGATTCCAGGGACAAAAACAGATCTGTAGCCAAGCTTTTTGTGAGACCAACAAAGGCTGGGGAATTAGTGCGGTTTGAATTTCTCCTCCTGAGAGTATGGATGTGTGTGTCTCCCCTGCCTCCACCTGAGTGTGTGCACACACACCCACACCTCTGAACCGGCACCTTTCCCCGCCTCCCCGGGGGCCCCCACTTCTTCCTCCAGGTTCCTCAGGGTTCTGACTGCCTCTCTCTTTTTTTCTTTTTAATATATTTTTACTGATTTCAGACAGGAAGGGAGAGGGAGAGAGACAGAAACATGAATGATGAGAGAGAATCATCGGGACATGGCTACAGAGGCTGGGCTGTGTAATCTCAGACTGGCATGAGCCTAGAGAGGTGAGTTCCCTCCTTTGAGGGTGGGGGTGCTTGGGGAGGAGGAAGAGGGGATCAGCTGCCTAGAGGAGGTGGGCTTCGGGGGGGCCCCAAGGGAAATTTCCCAGAGCAGAAAGAATCAGACACCGACACCCCTCCAACCCACTTTAGGTAAGAAGGGAGCATGCTCTCCCCCACTCCTTTGATCAAGTCAGGAAATATGAAGTAACTGGGTACAGGGCTGGGGGCAGGGAGACAAGGCAAGTGCCAGGATTTCAGCACCTTGGCCTTGCTGAGTAACCCGAGGGGGAAGGAGCCCTTGCCAAATGCAGGGGTTGCGACAGCCCTCCCTCCCCACCAGGCCCCGGCACCATCCCGCCCCTCACCTGACTCTGGAGCTCACTCTGTTGCTTGAGGCGGAGATTTTCAGGGGTGTCAGCCACCATGGTGAAGGACTGCTTGGGGTAGTGTCTGCAGGGCAGAAAAGAACAAGTGGAGGTCACTCTGGGGAAAGGGCAGGAACCTCTGGGCTTCTCACAGACCCGACTCTCTCCTGGCAACTGCCTCTGACCCACGGGCAGGTCCGCCCTTGCCCCAGGAGCAGGACCTGTGTCCACCAGCCACGCAGAGGGAGGCAAGGGTCGCTCAGACTCAGCCTGAGCTGAACTGGGAGACACAATGGGCTTGAATGGCTAGCGGGCCATGGAGAACTGTCCTGAGCTAAAGGGAGGCCACAGGGGCACCCTGAGGGTTCCAGATCACCCTTATTTGGGGATAATCCATGCCTTAATAGTCTACCAACCGGGGAAGTCCAGGACGCTGGGCCAGACTGGGGCGAAGATAAGGATGGGGTCAGGACAAAGCTTTCAGCTAAAACCAGAAATGGAGGCCAACGAAGGAGAGAAAGGTCAGGAGGGATACGGAGCCAGCAATGAAGGGGAAAGGGACATGCATATCCAGGGGGCTTCCTGGAGGAGGAGGAAGAGGCAGTGAGAGAGAGAAAGTGCACACATCCAGAGTGGTATTTCAAAGGGCCAACTTAACGGAGTGCAGGTGAGAGGTCAGCCTGATGCCAGAAAAGAGGCCACCCGAGGGTGACAGATAACACTGCCACCGTGGCCCCTGTTCGCCCTGTGCTAAAGGCATGCGTGCCTTAGTCCATCAAATTCTCACCCGCACCCTGCTGTCCCCCTCTTGACAGATGGCTGAACCGAGGCTCAGAAAGGTTAGAGAACGTGGCACAAGGCACAAGGCTGGTCTCCAGATGGGCACCCAGACAGTCTCCCCCAAACGCAGCACGCTGAACCAAACCCTCCGGTCTCCAGGCACCAGACAGCCCAGAGCCCTGTCCCCCAGAAAGAGGGCTGGCGCGGAGGGAGCAGAAGCCAGGAAGCCCTTGCAGGGGACTCTCAGACCATCTGGCCCAACCCCCTCATTTCCCCAGGAGGACACAGTGCACTCAGGTGACGTTATAGTTAACTTACTTATCACATGGGCTTATTGCCTTCTCTCTCCACTGCTTCTCTGTGAGGTGAGGGGGTGGTTTTTTATCTCTTTTGGTCATTGAGGGACCCCAAGCTCCTAGAATAGTTCCCGGTATCCAACAAATATTTGTTGAATAAACCAACAACACACCAAGCATTGAAAGCTGGGCCGGGATGAGAACCCAGGTCTCCTACATCCCCCTGGGGCATCACACAGTCCCCAGGGCACCAGCGAAAGGGGAGGCAGTCCTGCGTCACTGTGCTGTGTGTACGAGAGCTGGAATGTGAAACTGTTGGGGGTCAGCATGGGCCCCAACTATTTCAAGGAATGGCGGATGGCTTCTCTCAGCAGAAGCTCAGATCTGGCCATTTTCAGCCCTGGGTGGCCACACCCCGTCACAGCTATGACTACCGGCAGGTCCCTGATTCACAGGCTGTCCCCAGGGAAGAGGAGGGTCTTCAGGCATGTTCCACCCCAGTCAGCTGACACGCCCTGGGGCTGGACGTGAGCAGCCCTCTGGTCCCGGTGTCCTCACCAAACCTGGCATGCTCTCCAGCCGCCTGCCCCACCCAGAACCAGAGCGACGGGTGAACACATGACTTCCCTCGGCGAAGAGCAGGAGATGGAGTTTGGAGGGGGACCAAGGGGATGGGGCACCGTGCTGGACTCTGGCCCTGCCACGGGCTCGCTGGGGGGACTGGCACGGCCTTGTTCCCTCTGGGCTAGTTTCACCATCTTGGACCTAAGTGATTCTAGCTGTGTCCCAACCCCAGGCCTCCACTGCCCAGCCTGGCTCCTGCCTCCCAGGTCAGCCCAGGCCCACAGCTGCCCCAGCAGAGGGAGGAAAGAGAGGAGACTGAAGAGTAAACACAGGTGCCTGCAGCTGGCACGGCCTGCGGATGAATGTGGGGCTACGGCTGTGGGTCCAGTCGCCGGGCTTGGCCCAGTTCCACGAAACCAGGGCCACCCACAGCTGAGGAGCGCCATTCAAAATTCCTGAGCAGTTCCAGGGAAAGGGAGGATCCACTGGGACTCTGTTCCCAGAGGCTAGGAAGAGAACAGCAAGAGGGGTCCAAGTCAGCTCTCTAGCAGAACTGGCTGGCCCTGAGGTCCTCAGAGGGAGCGTTTCAGAGATGACCCTCCCACCAAGGAAGAGCCACTGTGAAGGCATCGTGGGGTGGGGTGGCGGTGAGGAGAGCATCTGTAAGGACAGACTCCGGTGGCGGGGAGGGGAGGTCCTAAAGCAGGGGACCAAGGAGACTCCGGGGGTGGAGGGGGGTCTGGCCCACAACGTGAAGGGTTAACCCTGAGAAGATGGCACTGGTCAGCATTTGGTGGGAAGGGGAGCCGGCAGCCTTGGCAAAAGGCAAGCACACGTGCACCGGAGCCAGTCTGCAAACCCGGGGTTAACCATTTGCCTGCGTGGACACGGTTAAAGCGGAGTGCCCATCCCAGTGGCCCAAGGACAGCTGGACACGTGTGCCTGACACGCACCCCACCCGCAGTTCCGAGGCTCCTCCGCTCACTGCATTCCTCACACCCCATAAACGTATGGAGGAGCCTGACCCGCGTCTCCTGGACACGGAGGCCAGCGGGTCCACCCAGGACAGGGCGCATTACAGGCCACACTCACACCTCCTCCACTCCTCCACAAGGGACTCAGGAGCCCCCCCCCCCCCCCCGCGCCCCAACATGCATCAAGAACCTGTGGGTGGGGTTGGGATTGGCGAGTGTTTCATTCCCTCTTTGGAGTCACGTGACCCCCAGATATCAGACCTCCCAAAGCTATCGGAAGGGAAAGGGTAACCAGCCTAGATGTGGACTCGGCTTAACGTGGCAGGGGAAGGGAAGGGATTTTCCTCCTGCATCAGATGAACTGGATTTGAGAGGAGTGCAGAGCCTCCCATCTCTTACCCCCGCCTCCTCAACCCAACCCCAGGCCAGAGGAAGGCAGACTGACATGTAGTTTGGGCTATCCTCCCCCTGCCGGGTCAACCCTGTCCCCTCCTCACAGCCCCCAGCCCTGGCTTGACAACTCTGCCTTTCCCTTCCCCTGCTCACTGCGCTTCAGGTTCCCATGGCAACCTCATCCTCAGCTCCAGGCAGGAGAGCAGCGGGGAGAACAGACAGAGAGAGAGAGAGGGTCTGTGGGGGTGGGGAGGAGACAGGCAGCAAGGGTGTCCTCAACTATGGGAGGACCCCTGAGGACAGCGCCAGGAGACTGTGTCTGCAGGATCCCTGCAGACAGTGAAGCGAGGAGGACAGGTGCCAGAAATCCGTCTTTGGAGGGGTGGACACAGCAGCAGCAGAGCTGCGCCCCTCCCCCACCAGCATGCCTGCCCTGGAAAGGGCTCCATTTGACCTCCTTCCAGAAACAATTGCTGGGAATTTTACCTTTTCCCTCCCTCTCCGTCCTCAGGTTGAAGCTCTGCCCACCCACTACCCTCACATCCCAGTCGAGATGAATGGATGTGTGTGTATGCCATTGTGGGCACCCAGGCAGAAAGAGGGGCCCCCCGCCCCCAGCGAGTGACCCCACTGAAACCCCAGCCCCACCACCAGACGGGGCCATGGCGAGGGAACAAGGGGCCGGCGTGGGGAGAACCAGGCGTCCTCACCCCGGCCTGGAGCTGGGTCCAGAGCACAGCTGCTCTTTGTCCCTTCGTGGCCAGCCTCCATGCTGATCCTTCCCAGCGGCGGGCCCTCCGCAGGTCCCTCCCCACCCTCGGTGGCAGGATCGGCTGCTCGGAGGAAGAGAGGCTGGGGACAGGGAGTCTGGGGGGCAGGGGACGGGATCTTGCATCCATGAGGGCAAGAACAGGGACGGGGCAGGGAAGTCAGGCAGCTGTTAGGAGTCGCCTAAGCCTCCAAGAGAACTTACAGGCACACGAAGCGATTTCTTGATGGACTGTGTCCCGGGCATATGCCCTCTTGAAATCTGCCACAAGGCCACGGACTAGAAAAGTCCGTGTGACCCATGTGCCCATTTCACAGAGAGAGAAATGGAGGCTCCGTGTCCAGGAGCACCGCCCGTTCTCCCCATCCACCATAGCTACCCAGCCAGCTCAGGGCCAGCGGACATCTCTCTCTCAGGGGGACCCCAGTCCAGCCCCAGCTCTCAGGCCTCTGGGGAAAGATGTGTTTGGCAGGGTGGGTGGAGAACAAAGGAATTCATATTTCAAACCTGACCTGTTTCCAAGTGTGGCCAGATGAGAGACCCTCTGGGGTTTCTCGGTCACCACTAGTCAGAAGCCACCTTCTCCTTATCACTTTTCTAAAGAGGGTGTCTGGAGTCCAAACAATGACCTGCAGGGATGCAGGACAAGGGGCCTGCCCCCAGGAGCAGGGGGTTATGCCTGAGAACCTGAGCCACCTGTAAGGACAGGGAGGATGCTGAGAAGCGAGCCCAGAGGGCATAGCCCCACTCCCAGTCCTGCCATGAGCTGTGTTCCAGAGGCAGAGCAAAAACAGACCCGCGCCCCCTTCTGCGCGCACCCTCGCCTCTTCCAGCCTCAGACTCATTCAGAAACCACAGCTTTTTGTTCAAAGAGGAACAAAAATACATCAACAAAAAGCAACAAGGAGCCTTTGGTTTTACCAAAAGGAGGGGGGTGAAAAACACCAGGCCCGACATCCTGCCTCTGGAAGGAGCCGCTGATCCCCAGCTGGGAACACTGCCCAGGGGCGGCAGGGAGGGCTCCCCCCTAACCCAGTTTCTCACCAGTCCCCCAGGCCTCAGGGCTGAAGTGGTAGGGATAGGAAGCAACAAGGAGGCATTGTCTGACCAGAGGGAAAAAAACCAGCAGCCAAGAAGATCAAGGCTAGACATGAAGAAGAACTTACCAGCCCTCAGGGGTTGGAGACAAACTGTAAAATCAAAGCCAGCTACTGCCCCTGATGGCAATACATAAAAAGGAATGAGCCCTGACTGGTTTGGATCAGTGGATAGAGCGTCGGCCTGCGGACTCCAGGGTCCCAGGTTCAATTCCGGTCAAGGGCATGTACCTTGCTTGTGGGCACACACCCAGTGGGAAGTGTGCAGGAGGCAGCTGATCGATGTTTCTCTCTTACCGATGTTTCTAACTCTCTATCCCTCTCCCTTCCTCTCTGTAAAAAAAAAAAATCAATAATAATAAAAAAATGTAGACTACATTTTGAAAAAAATAAATAAAAAGAAAAAGGAATGATTCTGCCAAGTTGGCCAAGGGTTGGAAACACGGGGCCTCAGTTTCCTCATCTATGAAATGGGAGTATGAGGAACCCTGCGCTTCCTGGAGGCCGTGACGTCTCTGAGTGCAAGGATTTGGGGGTGAGAGTGAGGGGCAGGGGCTGCCTAGAGGCTGCATTTGGCCACTGTGGATGCCCCTTTGAGAATGTCTCCTTGTCCCAAACACACACCACACAAACCCTTCCCACGCCTGGCGCTAACCTGGCTCCCTAAAACATCTGATTACCATGTTGCTCAGTCCAGAGGCAGAAAATCCTGGGGAGATGGGAAAGCCCCATGCCACAGACCTGGATTTGCCCGCTACTGTCCCTTCCCCTAAGAGCAGCTGGGATTTGAAAGTCGGCTAGAATCCAGACACAGAGTCCCGCCCAGGCCCACCCCACGCCCTGAGGCCTGGCGGAAGGCGCAGGACCACAGCCCCTTTTCCCTAGAACCGGGTGCTCAGCCCCTCACCCCACAGCTCCAGATATCTGCAGTCAGTGAAGAGGGGAAGGATACAATGGAGCACCCCTCCTTCTTCCCCAGCCCATGTCTACTCCCCCACTTGACACCCCAAAAGCTGGTTGGTTCCCCTCTCGGCCTGCAACTTCACCCCCGGTCTGCAGCCTCCATGAGTCATGTCCCCAAGGAAGAGAGCACAGCACATTTCTCCCCCCACCCCCACCCTGCCCCTGCCCCTCTCCCTGCCCTCCAGACTCCTAAGACTATTTGCCTGAAAAGAAAGCAGCAGGTTTGTAGTGGGGACAGATCTGCCACCTTTCGGAAGATGGAGCTTAGAAAACAAATAAATCAAGGGTATAACGATCCCTCTAACCAAAATGGAGCAGACTCACCCCACCTACCTAGACACTTCAAGAAAGAATTCAATTAATGGGCCTTCCCACTGCTGGCTATTGTGCAAAAACAGGCATGCACGCCTCTTACCTTGCCCACAGCACTGCAACGCTGGGGTGGCTGTGGCCTGGGAAGCGTGAACACAAACACCCCCTATCCAGTCGACCTCCCTGGCTTTCCTCCCCAGCCACACGTCCGGCAGCGCGTGTGTCTGGATACATACCAGCCGCGTGTGTGAGTGCATGTCCATAGGGGTGCGCCACCGCCCAGCAGCCCAGCTGTGAGCTCTGGCCCGTATGCTCCCCCATCCCTCACGCTCAAGCAAGGAGAGGAATAGAAGAGGCCTTTTTGCCGCTTGCAGTCACTTTCCAGAACTTAAATTAGTCTTGAGACGCCTCTGGGAAAACACAGACAGGCTTCTTCTCTCTTGACCACCCCCCTGCAAGATCCTGGCTGAGGGACGAGCCAGAGACAGGCAGAACGTGGAGGCCTCACACTCACTCACTGGGTGGGCCCAACTCCCTGGCAAAGTGCCAGGAGAGACCACCTGCCTCTCTGGGTTCTGAGCGGGAGGTGCTGCTGAGAAGGAAGCCAGGCCTGGTCCACAAAGCAAAGGGCAGAGCTACACCCTGGACACCCCAGGACTCAGAACCTGGATGTCACTGCAGGATGGGGCCAGAGGCAGGAAGAAAACAGGACGGAATGAGAGTGAACACCCAGCCACGGTGCCTGGCACAGAGCAGGTACTCAGTATCCCAGTACCCTCTGGTGTCTGGTCCAGCATCCCAGGGTAGGAAGCTTGAACCCTGGGGAAACCGAGGCTCGGGCAGATCTACAGGGAGCTCTTGCAGGCCAGGCCTGCACCTGGTTTATCCTGGAATTTCCCTGTCTGGATCGCTGGCACAGACAACTGCTCAGCAGAAGCCCTGGCTGAGGAGTGTGAATGCCTCGGGCAAGGTGCTACTGCACTGGCGGGACCACAAAGCCCCCAAGTCTGCTCCTTCCCAGGTAACATCCCAGCTGGGCCAAAGGTCAGCTGGGCCCGGCCTAGGCCAATGCTGTAAAGGCTGGGGGAACGGACAGGGGTCAACCCGCTGCTCTGGCTAGAGGCCAGGAGACAGACCTGCCCAGGCAGCTTGGAAGCAGCATCCAAGCAAGCAGGGGCGCTTCGTCTTCCGCCTCCCCTGGAGCCCCCCGCCGATGCAAGGAGCCCCTCACCCCACTTACTGCAGCCTCCCCAGAAGAGAGGGAGAAAAGTAAGCCGGGGCTGAGGAAATACAGAGAAAACAAGGACACGCCTCTGATTTCTTTCTCCAACTCCCAGTGCTCCCCGAATTCTAGGCTACTGCAGTCTTAGGGAAGAGCCACAGAGAAGCCCCAGTCCCTGCCACCCACGGGGCTGGGGGCTCAGCCAGGTGGCTGCCTGGAGAGGCTGAGGGTCAGAAGCTGCCCCCAGAGGAGCCTCAGTGCCCCAAATCCAGCCTGAAGTGGTCCAGCAATCACGGGGTTAAAACTGCCCCAGCCTCTGGCTTTGCTGAACCCCACCCCACTCCCCAACAGAGGGAGGAAGTGGCAGAGAATCAGGGCTTGTGTGAGTCCTTAAGAATTCGAGGAATGTCCCATTTCCCTTGGGGGGGGGGGTGGAGGCTGGGGGGAGAGTAAGTTAATAGAAGGGAAGGCGCAGCTGAGGGAAGAGAGGGGGACCCAGGCGACCTTCCCCGTGCCCCGAGCCCTCCCAGAAGGGACGACACACATGTTGTTTCTTGAGTGTAAGATTTTATCAGAAATCTGTTTTCCCAGCACCTGGCACAGGTTAGCACACAGCAGCGGGCTGGCAATACTTACCTAATGAGTGAAAAGAACACCAAGCAGAGGAGGCTGTGGTATGAGCAGGGCACTGGGTGTGCAAAAAGGGAGAGAGAGGCAGCCTTTCAAAGGGGTTTAAGACCCCCAACCTCACTTAGACACGTCCCGAAGTTCCCCTCCTGGGTAAACTTCAGCTGCAAAGAGCCTCCTGACTGGGAATGTTAAAGAAAAACTGGACTCAAGTCAGAGTTTTGCTGAACTGTTTTGAATACGGATCTTGCCACCACCTACGTGCAGGGACTTGGCCTTCGAAAACCCCTCCCTGGCAGGTGGCTGTGAGGTGCTGCATGCGCCCGAGACCCGGCAGAGTCTGCACACAAGGTCACCCTGAAGACGGAAGGTGTCGCACTCTCTGGAACAGCAGGGGATGAGGGACCCTACCTCCCCACCTCCCCGCAGCAGGCCAGGCTGCAGGTCCCAGCGCAGAGGGAACAGCGTCCAAGCCAACACCATTGGAAAAGACTGGAGGTCTCCACAGCCTCCTCACCCGACAGGGGAGAGCTCTGCCCGGAGCCAGGCCACCCCTTCCTGCTGCCCCATCAGCCAGGAGCCCCCGAAGAATTAGTGCCCAGGCTCTGGCAGGGGGCGGATAAGAGAGATGGAGACCGTCAACGGCTATTCTGAGGAGAGAAAGGAGGAAAGGAGAAGCGGAGAACACAAATGGGCAGAAACAGGGCCGCTCGCTTTTTCCTCTGGACCCCACCCTCCCAGGTGGGGCCAGTGGGAGGAACATACTTATTTCACTGGCTTTGAACTAGCCTCTCACTAGACATGTGATCTTGAGGAAGTCCCTTCCCTCCCCCCAGCCTCAGTTTCCTTCTCTGTGAGAGGGGAATAAGAGCCCTTACTTCGCCCAGCTGTGGTGAAGGGGACACGGGGCCGACACTAATCAAGCTCGGCCATGTCCCCTTGTGGTTCTTAGAGCAGAAGGAAGAATGAGGGAGGGAGTCCAGGGACCCGCCCGGGGGTCCACCCACCCAGGCAGGACTCACGCGTTGCAGTAGGGCTTCTTCTCGTAGCCCTTGTAGTTCTTCATGTTGAGTGTCATCTTGCAGGTCTCGCAATGGAAGCATGCTTTATGCCAGAACTGGGGACAGAGGCAGAGGGAGGACACCCATCAGACACAGGACTTCAGGAAGGGGGCTCAGGCCCTGGGAAGGAGCCCTCCAGCTCCACCAGGTGAGCTGGGGACATCGCGGGTTACAGCTCCGGCAGCTAATGACATGCTCCCCCTTTTTACCCTTCCCCCCAATCAGTTCTTATTCGAGCTGTAAGGATGGGGAGAAGAGCAGATGTGTAGGGTGAGTGGGGAAGAGGCCAGGAATAGTAGTGCTAAGCTGTCCCCAAAGGTCAGCTCCACCTCCCAGACCACTCCTGCTGCCCCCAAGCTGGAGTAGCCTCATTGCTTGTGCAAAGCTGGACCAGGGTTGCTAAGAGACCGCTGCTGAACATGAGGTGCAGTTCCTCAGCATTGACAAGGCCTAGAGAAGAGGAGGAGGGGGGCCTGGCCCTGAACCCCCAGGCATTCCTAACTCCCACACCAGGGGCTCCAGCTCTGACACCTCCCACTTCCTATGGGACCCCCAACCAGAGGGTAGGAGTGGGTGCTCTAGCTCTCTCCACCACTCCTGCACCCTTCCTCCCCTCCCTCACCCTTCTCCCAGCCCTCACCCAGGAGAGCACCCAGCATCTCTCTCTCTGAGGTCCTGAAGGGCTCTGCTTAAAAGCCTTGGAAGCGGAACCCCCATAGTGGACATCGGAGCGCCCCCCTGACTGGCTATGTGACCTTGGTCAGGGACCACATGGCTGAGCCGTTTCCAGATCGGTTCCTCCCGGGACTGTTGGGGATTCAATGAGAAATCACCTGCAAAGCCTGCAGCGCAGCACCTGGCACCTCTGCGTACCCGAATGTTAGACGCTGGGCACAGCAGCTATGAACCTCAACCAAGAAGGCTCAGAGACGCACTCGGGAACTTTCTGCGTGGGGGTGTAGGTGGGGCTTCACCGTGCCCAGCCACAGCTACCATTCGGGTGAGGGTACGTGACAGGTAAGATCTAGCAAAGCCAAGAGACCCAGACCATGACCCACTTTCACACACAGGCCAATCCACTAAGGCCAGTGGAGGGGAACAGGAGGGAGGGGAAAGGAGGCAACAGAAGGGACCTCATCCTCAGCAATGGTAACACTGGGCCAAACCCATGCACCTGGGATCGCAATCTGGCCCTGGGATCTGCACTGACCAGGAGTCCAGCTTCCAGGACCCCAGAATCCAGGCTGCCTGGGTGACCCGACCGGCCTGGTTCTGCCCCATTTCCCAGAAGTCACGGGAGACACTCCTAAGGCCTCAGGGAAGGCCAGAAGCCAGGGGAGGGCCCAGGGAGCTGTTTGAAGGGGACCAGCACAGGGCTGGCTCTTGGCCATCTGCCAAGGAATTTCCCCCAAGGCAGTGCCTTTCAAAATGTGTGTTCCTACCACTCTGTTTTCCTGGGACACCTTGGAGGAGGGGACAGGAAGAAAAAGAAGCTGGGAGGTTGGGATACCACGGCCCCTACCCTGGCCCACTTCAACCAGAGGCCCAGGGGTAATTGGGAGGTAACCACCTTCTAACAGGGTGCTTACCTGTCAGGGGGACCCGAAGGAATCCCCAGTGGCACAACAGTAAATGAAGTGATAGGAGAACCACTGTTTTGGCAAGAAGGCCAGCTGGAAGTCTGGAAGCAAAGGGATGGCTGATCTAAGCTTAGCCCCCACCCCAACCGAGGCCTATCCCACAGCCCAGCCCAAACTCCAGGTGCACAACCCCAACACATATAACCCACCAGAAAAACTAAAAGTGGGTAGTCCTTGCCCTAGCTGGTTTCGCTCAGTGGATAGAGCATCAGCCTGTGGACAAGGGCACATGCTTGGGTTGTGGGCTCGATCCCCAGGAGGGGGCATGCAGGAGGCAGCCAATCCATAATTCCCTCTCATCATTGATGTTTCTATCTCTCTCTCCCTTCCTATCTGAAATAAATAAAAATATGTATTTTTAAAAATAAATAAAAAATTAAAGAGGGTAGTCCCTGCCCAGTCAGTGCCCACAGTGACAGCCCCTCTCCCTCCCCCAATACCTGGGAGGCATTGGCAGAGCGCCCCAGCCCTGTCACCACCCAGCCTGCTGGCCTCTGCCTGCTCAGCTGCCCAGGCCCCTGCCTCCCCCCACCCCCACAGGGGCCTGCCAGGAAAAATATTCTCTGGAATCCAGACCATGACCCACTTACACACACACACACACACACACACACACACACACACACACACATATGTAGGAATGCACACTGTCCTAGGACTGGGGACCTCCAAAGCTTCCTCCTGATGAATTTGAGGGAGACAAAGGGAAGGAGACAGATCCCACCCAGCAGATGGCTAGGATCTCACCCTGGTGTCAAGCCCCTTGGAAAGGGGCAGGGTATACTGACTGGGCTGGGGGTTCAGGGCCAACACCCAATCCAGGGGTTCTACAAGACCCCTCCCGGCTGCCATTTGAAGGGGACCTCCGATATGAAGGGATAGTACCCATTTCCATCCTTAGCTCTTCCCTACTTCACCCCCAGACACCCCTTGCTTTCAGCTAGATAGATATACTAGGGTCTGGGGGTGATGCTCTCTGTTCCCTAACGGGGGCTCGAGAGCAGAATGATAAAAGCACAGGTGGTCCGAGTGCCTTCAGGGTCATGAGTAAACTCTGCAGCTGTAAAGTGGAACTAAAACCAGGGTCCCACAGAGGTGCGGAGAGGAGTAATGAGATGACTCACGCTCTGAGCTAGAGCTAGCTGCACTCCGAGCTAGCTGCACTCCGAGCTAGCTGCGTCAGGTCACTTCCCTCACTGGAGAAGGGCTCCAAGGTCCAGGACAATCAGCAGCGCCTGCCACTGTGTCCTGTTTATAGTGGGCAAGTGGAGGGCAGGGAGGACAGAATATGGCGACTCACTCAACAGCCCCAAGGGCCCAGCCTGGACCAGGACACCCCCTCCCTGTCTCAATCAGGTGGGGTGAACAGCTCAGTCAGGGAAATAAAGTCAATAAAACCCCACACTGACCCTCTCGGTCTATCTTTCTCCTGTCCCCCTTTCTTAAAGGCCCCAGGAAGAAGATGTCAGTGAAGCATTCCTGAGACTCTGGGATTCAGGATCTGGAGCCAAGTACACCTCTGGGCAGGCAACCCTAATCCTTCCCAGTGCCCTGAAGTCCACTGTTTCCCTTTCACAAAAAATCAGGCTTCTGTTCGAAGCTTCTCAGCCCTTCCCCCAGTCTTCCTTGCCTGCAGCTCCAAAGCTGAAGCCCAGTCCACAGAAAACCCACTCCACAGGAAGACAAACAGAGGCTGCTGGGGCAGAAAGAAGTAAATCTCCCACGCTTGGGCGTGGCTTGGACCAGCTCCTATCTCTCTGTAAATCCTGGTGGAGGTGGGGCAAGTGCTGCTCACAGCTCTGGGTGAGGGGAATGCGGCCAGC